>BSBM01000009.1:5725605-7183711 GCA_027924585.1 Larix kaempferi
CCCATTTACCCATGTTTGTCATTGATCATGTACTCTGAAAATCAAGGGTGGAATGGTGGAACAAAAAAACCTACTAAGTGTGACACAAATAACTCAAACTAACATGTGTGGGCGATGCACCATTATGCATCTGAAGTACATTAACTCATAAAGTTAGGAAACGAACAAAATATGGAACCTAGAATCCTTTCTAGAGGTTAATGTTAGGCCACATGTAATGCAACATACCAAAATTTTCAAGGTTAACATGTTGCATCAATGGTGTAATTAAAATTGTGACATTTTATTCCAAAGGATTTGATTGAAAAGGGGATATAGATATAATATGCCCTTTCTAGAGGCAATTCATTAAAAATCACATCGAAATTGAGATTATACTATGATGTTCTCCCCTTCCTTTGTCAGAAGAATTTTAATAAGGCTATTTTTCCAAGGTATGGATTATTTTGGATTCTTCAACTATTATTGGAGGTGAACTTGTACATACCAAGCTACAACAAATATTTCAGGGAAGTGGATTTGTCTATGTATTATCCATGATGCAAATCTTATGGTAAAAAATATTTTACCAACTAGTTCATGGTTCCTTCTTTCTTCTTTGGGACATTCCTTTCCCTCGACTATAAATGGGTAAGAAGAAACTGCTCTCAACTTCAAACTTGATATAATTTTTTTTACCCATAAGTAAAAGTAATTGTTTCAACCAATTACTAAGACTACAAGAATAATAAAATGTTATTAAGTTTTAACATATATCAAATAAATCATTTAAAAAAATGTGAATAGATAAGTAAAAATCGTTTAGCAACAAGACCTATAAATTGTAACTTGGAAGTATTGAAAGTGTACAAAGTGGGACTGGGAACCTCCCACAACAAAACCAGGTTTCCATGCCTTTGTCTAGTCACAAGTGTTAGCCCACCTCAATATCAAAATAACAAAAACAATTTCATGTTTAAGAAAAAACACATGATAGTTTCATTAAAAAAAAAATTAGATTATTATCAAAAAAATTAAAATTTTTTGAAAATAACATCTTACCAAAATTAGTAGCTCCAAGTCCATGGTAGGCATAGGAGAGCACTTTCATAATGTCTAGAGAAATGGGTGTCTAATTTCAACAGGTGCTTCTAGCTTCTGAGCCCCATAACCAAAAAGCAAGCATGTCTGAAATTCCATAGGTGATGCTTGGTAGATTCGGTACTATGATAAATTGATGATGATTGGTAAATTCAGTAGCTAATAAATCATTGATGCTTGGTGGAAGGGCATGACATTATATTGGGACAATGCTAAGGAAATATAAGAAAGAAAGAACAAATGGAATGAAAGAAAATCCAACCTCCTTGAAGGAAAACTCACCCACCTATTCTTCAATCAAATGGGAAAGTTTCACTTAAGTGAGAAAGTTTCAATATCCATTATTACATATATAATAGCATGCCACATAATGCCGGAAACTTATATAGTCATACACATATCATAACAAGCTTATTATTAAAAATTAATAATGGTTTGGAAAAATAATTAACCTTCAAAAATACATCCTAGCAAAATATTTACATATTCTTTGATACAGTTTGTTAAAAATTTTAATCGTATTTTGATGGGTAAAATGGCTCATTACGAGCATATGCGTGTCAAATTCCATCCCTCATCATGACTCATGTGTTTATCTAAAAGACTTATCAGCGGTTTCTCCTCCAGAGCCATGCGGTTTCTCGTCAAGAGTATGAGGGATTTATATTTTATAAACAATATAGTCAAGAATTGGTGAGGTCTATATAATTTTATAAACACTTAGTAATGGCTCCAGAAATTGCAAAGAAATGATTAAAGGAAAAATAAGAAAAAGTAGAGTAGCACTACTACAAGGTTGGCATGTTTGGGATGCTTTTTTTTTTACAAAATTGCTATATTGTCTCAAACACTTATTTTAAATATTTTTTTTTTTATGATATTTAAGACAATTTTAAAAACAAAATAGACATTTTATATTAAATATCTATTTTAGTTTTTTTAGTTTTGAAAACTGTTTTTATTTTTTGAAATTTCCTATAATTGAAACTCAACTGATTTTTATGGAGGTATTTAAAGAATTGGAAATTTTTCATGAAGCTTTTGCTCAACCATGAATGGGGTTAATCTCAAGGAATAGTTTCATTTTAGCTCCATTGTTATGACTTGTTTCGATGGTTTCCATCTTCAAGGCTGCGCCCACAACATTATGCTACATGTTTGCACTCTTTCCACACTTTGATTCCACGAATTTGGAGATGGAAAGAATTTGAACTGAGTTTTGGGAAATTCTTGACGTTGTGGTTATCACTGATAAGAGCATTGGATGCTATTGGGATATTGCTTTGTACTTTTATTTTATTTTGTGATCATGGATTTCTTAATGTATTAGTCTTTTTTAATCATTGTATTGCAATACCCACCGTTTTTTAAGGTTTCTTTATTAGAAATGCATAGGAATGATCAGGATTATGGTTGATTTAATGGACCAAGTATTGTTTCGGGACCCTAATTCTGCGATAAGAGATCGTGCAGTTTCGATGCACTAGCTGCAACCTCGCCTCACTTGGGTCTCGGCTTTCCCGACATTCTAGAACACAACTAGGTTGGTTAGTTATGAGATTTCTATTTCATGATTTCTAATATCCTTAGAGACCACACTAGTGTATCAAAGACAGTTTGGTTTTAAGTTCATAGATAGTTAATATGCCCCCATGCTAGATATTAATGAATTTCTTTCCATTTGGATTTAAGATCTTTGAGTTGGGAAAATGGATTTGTATTTGCAATTCAGTTAATGTGATGACATGTTAGGAATGAATAAATCACTTTCTATTTGGATTTAAGGTCATTGAATTGGGAAAATAGATTTCAATTTGCAATTTGAACTTCACATTGAATCATTTTATCAATTTGATAATGAATTGCATCATGTTTTCACAAGCCAATTTCGGTTTGTGCCGACCATGTTCATCATCCAACAATGAATTTCTTTGTTTCATAATATCATCTTGAATTAGTCACAATAAAGACTGAATAGGAACAAAATAATGTACTCATGTACTAAAGTATTGCAAAGATGACTGAATAATTTTTCCTCACTGGTCATTCATTTACAAAGTATAAATTTATATTTACTTCGATCCTAGGTCATAGCTATTACCATGAGATTTTATAGTAGTGGCTATATCAAGTTAGTCATAGGATAGGATTTAATTGTTGTTTTAAAAAATATATCTTTACAAAGAAGTGATAAGCCTAACAAGTAAGTACCTATAACAACAACAAAGAGAATTAAAATAAATTTTATTACCAATAATTATTCCATAAGATACAAGTATCCTTAGCACATCCACATCCAAGTGATCCTACAACCCAATAATAAGAACAAAGAACAAGAGATCTTGTAGGCCAATACTAAGAACAAGAGAGATGTGAAACACTGTGTGCAAAATTCTCTCTCTCTCTCTCTCATATCTATATCTATATATATATATATATATATATATATATATAGTCTAGGAATCTAATTTTGTCAAATGTGGGTAGGATAATTGTACAAAATATGGGACCAAAACTAATTAATATCAAAGATTTGGGCATTGTGCACTTTGTATCAAATGCTGAAATAAATGTAGGAAATTTTCAAGTATAGATATCATTGGTAAAAAATCTGTTGGCTTACTACTTGGTTCTTTTACTTTCTTGTACTGACCCAGGCTCTACGCAGTGATGGGGACAACAATGCCACTTCTCCACCGGCCCTTTCAGCAACAACCTACAAATAGGATGAGGTCTCACCCGAGGCGAAGTTATGGGGGATTACAGAAGTAGGTTTCTGTAATCAGGTGATGCGCGGTTATGGGACTGGATTTTGCGGAGTTCTCCGATACTCTTTGCATATAACCCTGATGTGATTGTGAATCTATGGGACTGAGCAACTCGCAACTTGTACAATACAATACAATACAATATAATGAAACATTGCAACTTAAGGACTGCACTTCTAGGGAATCGCACATATCACAGACTTCATTGAATTAGTGTTTACCCACATAAGTCATACATTCCACATGCTCATAACTATTTGCACATTCGGTTATACATGTTCAGTACTTAACACATTATCCTCATCCACCATTCACATGAAAATACATCTAAAAGAATGAACATACATAATTATCAACATCAACATAAGTAATCGCACAGATTCAATCACACAACACAAGTATTTACGTGGTCCACCCCCAGGATGGGAGCTATGTCCACGAGAACTGTTGTTTATATTAATGGGAAGGGTAAACAATTCCAGTCTACGCACTCAGCTGTAGACTCTTCTCTCTACAATGGGTCTCTGCGCACACAGCTGCAGAGCCTCTTTCTCTCTTCTTATTCTTAGAATACAAAACTGAGACAAAAAATTACCAACATAAGATCAATAATGACCAATGAAGATCAACCCTTCCCTTACAAAATTACCCCTTTTATAGATAATTCCTAAAGGTCACGTCTTTACAATGATTGTGGGTCAAAAATCCCCCCCAAAATGGTGCGGTTACTCTACTAACCTGGACTGCCGTAGTCGACAGCTAATTCACTTGCCTTCGACCGCCTTTCTGCACTACTTCTGGTTCTGATGCCTCTTCTCACAGTCATAGTTCTGACTGGGTGGCCCTGACCTCAGACTAGTGCACCCCTTTTTGATGTTCTGCTTCATCTGTTGCTGCTAGTCCTCCACCTAACTTCTAACGGTTTTCGCCGCTCTTGCTATCTTAGTACTTTGTTTGTCCTAAGGCGATAGGTCACTTTACTCCAATTCCGCGCCGCTCCTCACCCTGCTGCCAGGATTCTGCGGAGTGGCTTACCAAAACTAGATCGTTGCTGGACCTCGCTTCACTTGTACTTTGCTTCCAAAATTTACCGTTGTGATGGAGCCTTGTTCCACAAAAAATGTCTTTCCAAAATGTGGTCCACTTGGGCCATGCCCAACAGGCCCCTAACACTCACATGCGGCTCGTCCCCGATCCACTCTGATTGGGATATTCCATCTGCGCATCTACTAAAGTGCTTAATCACGTAGTGAACTCTTGAACAGTAGTGTTGATCTTCACAATTGTTTCCTTGGTCTCTTGCTCGCATTCCTTGATAATGGCAAGCAGTTCCTCCAAGATAGGTTCCACAAGTTTCTCTTTGAGAGTATCCTCTGTCATCCACAAATCTTGCAACTTCAACTCAATTTCTTCTGTCAGTGTTAACGCTTCTTCTTGTAGTGGCTGCAATATTGAGGAAGCTTCAACTTTCTTTGCTCTTAATGCTTCCAACTCTCTCTGAAGTTCCCTTCTCTCTGCGAACTTCTGCATCTTTTTCGTTACTGGCAAGACCTTCATAACATGATTAACAGAATCAAGATCCTGTTGCTTCCATTGCACTTCATCCTGGATGCTTTGTAACTCTGGTTCTTCTTGTAACATGGCCCATAATTTAGAAACTTCATCCAGCAAGATTTGGCATCTCACCACTTCTGCGTACATGCTTTCTGTAGAGGCCTCCAGTGCCTCTACTCTTGCTTCTTCTTCCTGCAGTGATGTTTCGGCTTGCTGATGAGCTTCTAGCTCCACAATTTTTTCTTGATGGGAAACTTCCATCTCAGCAATTTTATCCTTATGGGAAACTTCCAACCCCATCATTTCTTCCTTCAGACTTTCGACAACAACACCAAAATTTAGGATGGTTGTCTCTATTTATGGTTCTTCATCAAATTTGGGCAGCTTCGCATAGATAACTGAAACTGCTTCCTTTATCTTGCGCTGCTTTTCCTGTGCATAGTCCAACTCACTTGTATTCAATGCACATTCCTCTTGTAACGGTTTGTAGTTTTCTTCCATCCTTAGGTACTGGTTATGGGAGACTAAGTCTCTCTCGTGAATTTCTTCCACAATATACGGGTGCAGGTTATGCAATCCATCTATAGGTCGCATCCCCACATTAATTTCTAAATGTGGAAGCCCTCACACAGTTTCAACCATGTCACCTATTGGGAATATGATGAACATTGGCTCAATTCTAATTATCCAGGTCCTCGTGGTATAGGCAAGCCCGTGCTTCTCTTCTACTAGATTGACTCCCCTAAGCGGTCGTTGTGGTCTAGTTATTTTACGAAGTCTCACTGGATTTCAATTCTCGTAACCAGACTTTTCAGCTCGGTGACGCTTTCCTTCACATCAGTTTGTCCTGTCTCTTCCTTGGTGTTTTTCAGGCCCATTACATTTTCAAGATATGTCGATACCCTTGTCGCGATGCACTCATAATCATCATCTTGCAACTGCGCATCTAAAGGTCATCGAGTAGCTTTTGTATTTTTTTTTTGTGGCTTTTCTGGCACTTCCATGTCAAGTTCTTTCCTTTTCTCTCCTGCTCCTTGGTTAGGCTTTAGATTCTAAGTACTTGTGACCTCAGGACCTTTGTTTTCTTGGTCGTCTTATTTGCTCTCCTTAGATGAAGTGATGAGCGTGGATGGTGCATCAATCTTCCACTTCATCGGCCAGTCTTCTATGATCATATCAATTCTCTACGCCTCGAGTTGATATTGTCCTTCATACCACATAGGAGGCGTAAATAGGATTCGTGGTTGTATATATATGAAGTGCAGTCCGACGTTGAATATCATCTTTGAAATATACCAAGATGTCACTTGCTTAGTGATGCCCAGAGTCTTCTGAATGACTTCACATAATTGCTCATGGTAGGTGAGAAACTGTAGGTTGCTCCACCTCTGCCTTTCTGGGTTCATTGTCGCTCACATGTTTGCATATATCACCCCACGACAGTCACTAGGGGCTACTGGCAGACCATTCTGATAGAGGGGTTCCTTCCACCCCACAAAGGAAATGAGCATGAGTAGATAGCTGAAATGGAATGCAGATCCATTGTCCTGGGTGTCTTAGACATCTTCTAAAAACTCATTTAACAGATAGTTTTCCCAATTGTACTGAAAACCATCCTTAGCCTTTGCAACTAAGGATACTATGCTAGCAGAAAATTTAGCCGGTCTAGACTTCCTCATAAGCCTTCCTGCAATAAACTAAACCGTGAAGCACAAGGGAATGTCTTGAATCCCTGATGTTACGTAACCACGGTTTCCTTTGGTTAAGCCTCATTCAACCTTTATTCTTGTGGCCAACTCTTTGTCTTCTTTCTTTCCAACAAAATCAGTTGAAGCATCGATGCCTCTTTTGCTTAGGCCCGTAATCCTTTTGATAAGTTCAACAGTAATGTTTACCTTGCGGTCCAACCATATGTACCCCTGGTGCGTACATGATAACAGAGTGCGCACCATGGGATAGAGCTCATTGCTCCGATCAAAATGTGGAATCCACAACAAATTGAGCAATCCAGATGCGGATAACAGCTCAACCCATTCCATTGGGACAACATTTGTTTGCTTAGTAACCTCATCATATTTCCTATATGGGTCAGTGCAAGCTAATGAGGGTCACTTTTGCCGCATTAGATGCAATAGAAAACTGAAAAAGCAAGCATCCCTCAACTTACTTGGATTTTTTGAGGTACTTACGCAAAATATCTTGCATTGAGTAAAAACGATGAAATGTAGGAAATTGAATCACGTTTCCGAATATATAACTTTTATGTATTGAAAATTTGCATAGCTATGTCAAATTTCATTTTTCCTAATAGACACTTTTTATTTTTCAGGCAAATGATAAGGTATATGTTTTTGTGGGTAGAGCCTTTGAGGGCCTAAATGATGGAATCAAGCTACAAAAATCGGCATGCATTTAGAGAACACATAGCACTTGTGCACCATTATTTTTTGAAAATTAAATTAGTAATTTTATAATTTTTTTATAATTTTCTAAGTGATCAAACCTCCAAAATAGTACCTCTTTTGTGGGTAGAGCCTTTGAAGGTCTTAATGCAAAAATCTTGAAATGGGTTTTTCATAGAACGTGGAGGTTGGTGTCCTCTTGTGCACCATACAATTTTGTTTTTGAGATGATTGAGAATTGATAAAGTTATGGAAGAAACACTAACAGTGTGTTTCACGAGTTAAGGAGGTAGGACAAAAAAGAAATTGAAAGAAAATAGGAAAAATTAATATTTCAAAATAAAAGTTACATATTTGGAATCTGCAGAAAAAATGCTATTTGTGTCTAAGATTTCATAAAAAATGACTCTGTATAGCATATTGTAATGAGTGGCTAAGCACAGGCTTCTCGATAAACTGGAAGAAATACCCAATTAGCTTTGGTTTTTCATTAACATAGCACAGGTTTGGAATTACCGAAGCAAACTCCAAAGCATACACATAGGATTATTGTTGACATGTGAGCATGTGATTCGGCCTGGTTTAAATTCAAAAATATTGCCGTGCTTTTAGATGTACATAATGCGTATGCATTATATAACTACATAACGCGAACGCGTTATATAACTACATAACACGTACGCATTATATAGTTAAAAAACGTGCTCGCGTTATGCAAATCATAAAATACATGTTTAATACTTGAGAAAGAGGGGGTGTGGAAGACTCAAGGGAATTTTTGTTTAATATTTGAGAAGGGGTGGGGAAGGGTCAAGGGAATCTATGATTAATATTTAATAGGGGTGGGAAAGGGTCAAGGGCTTAGAAGGATGTTGGAAGCTTGAGTGGGGAGAGATGAAGGGAATGAGAACATGATGGGCTACAAGGGGTGAAGGGAAGTGGAGCTTGAGAGCACTATTAGGAGTAGAATAGGTTCTGAAGAGGTATAGTGTTAGAAGTTGAAAGTGAGACTTGAGTGACAAGGGGGAATGGATGGAGGCAAGGGGGATGTGAGAGAGAAATAAAGAATACAAGGGGGGGGGAGATATAGAGAGAGGGAGGGAGAGGGACAATGGGGAGGAATGGATTTGGAGGGAGTGGGAGATAGATGGGGATAAAACAAAATAATGAGATAGGAAGGGAGGGGCAGAAAGTGTTGGTGGGAGACATGCAGGGAGTGGTGGCGAGAGAGAGAGAGAGAGAGAGAGAGAGAGAGAGAGAGAGAATATGAGAGGAGGGGTAAGGGACATAAAGTGTGTGAGAGAGAGGGAGTGATGGAGAGATTGGGATAGGTTGAGGGAAAGATAACATGAGGGAGGGATAGAAGGTGAGAGAGAGACAGGCGATGAGAGAGGGAGGGAGAGAAGGTAGGGTGAGGGATGGAGGAAGAAAGGTGGAGATAGATATGGATGGAGGGGGGATGGGTTTGAGAATGGAAAGTGACATAATGTGTGTGTATGTGTGCATGTTTGAGAGAGAGAGAGAGAGAGAGAGAGAGAGAGAGATTGATGGTTGGGGAGAGAGAGACTAGAGGTATTTGTGAGCATCATATTCTCCATCAGCATCATATTCTTCCTCATCATCATCTTCATGACCATCATCGTCATCATCAACATCTTCACCATCATCATCACCATCATCATCATCATCATATTCCTCATCAAATCAACATCTCCATCATCATCATCATCATCTTCTGAACATCATCATGATCATCGTCTAAACGTCACCATCATCATCAACATATTCATCATCGTCACCATCACTATCATCATCAAAATCTTCATCGTCATCACCATCACCATCACCATCTTCATCATCATTGTCATCTCTAAGTTCCCCATCAACATCAACATCTCTATCATCATCATCTTCTTCATCATCATCATCTTCATCACCATCATCATCATCATCAACATCTTCATCATCATCACCACCATCATCATCATCTTCCTTGAATCAAATCAACATCTCCATCATGTCACCATCATCTTCATCATCATCATCATCATCATCATCTGAACATCACCATCACCATCACTATCATCATCAACATCTTCATCATCATTACCAACACCATCATCATCAACACCTTCATCGTCATCACCATTATCATCATCATCATTGGCATTTGTAGGTTCCTCATCAACATGTCCATCATCATCATCTTCTCCATCATCATCATCTTCATCACCATCATCATCAGCATCAACATCTTCATCATCATCACCATAATCATCATCTTCATCGTCATCAGATCAACATCTCCATCATCATCATCTTCTTCATCATCTTCACCATCATCATCATCATCATCATCTTCATCGCCATCTCCATCATCTTCAACATCTCCATCATCATCACCATCACCATCACCATCATCTTCATGACCATAAACATCTTCATCATCATTGTCATCTCCCCCTTCCTCATCAACATCTCCATATAATCATCATCATCATCACCATCTGAACATCACCATCACCATCATCGTCAACATCTTCATCATCATCACCATCAACATCATCATCATCATCATCAAAATCTTCATCGTCATCACCATCACCATCTTCATCATCATTGTCATCTCTAGGTTCCCCATCAACACATCTCCATCATCATCTTCTTCTTCATCATCATCATCTTCATCACCATCATCATCATCATAAACATCTTCATCATCATCACCATCATGATCATCATCTTCCTCATCAGATCAACATCTCCATCATGTCACCATCATCTTCATCATCATCATCATCATCATTACTAGCACCATCATCATCAACATCTTCATCGTCATCACCATCATCATTGGCATCTGTAGGTTCCTCATCAACATCTCCATCATCATCATCTTCATCACCATCATCATCATCATAATTGGCATTTGTAGGTTCCTCATCAACATATCCATCATCGTCATCTTCTCCATCATCATCACCATCATTACCATCATGATTTTCTGAACATCATCATGATCATCATCTAAACATCACCATCACCATCATCGTCAACATCTTCATCATCATCACCACCAGCATCACCTCCAGCATCATCATCAAAATCTTCATCGTCATCACCATCACCATCACCATCACCATCTTCATCATCATTGTCATCTCTAGGTTCCCCATCAACACAACATCTCCATCATCGTCATCTTCTTCATCATCATCATCTTCATCACCATCATCATCATCATCAACATATTCATCATCATCACCATCATCATCATCATCTTCCTCATCAGATCAACATCTCCATCATGTCACCATCATCATCATCATCATCATCCGAACATCACCATCACCATCATCATCAACATCTTCATCATCATTACCAGCACCATCATCATCAACATCTTCATCGTCATCACCATCATCATTGGCATCTGTAGGTTCCTCATCAACATCTCCATCATCATCATCTTCATCACCATCATCATCATCATCATTGGCATCTGCAGGTTCCTCATCAACATATCCATCATCGTCATCTTCTCCATCATCATCACCATCATGATCTTCTGAACATCATCATGATCATCATCTAAACATCACCATCACCATCATCGTCAACATCTTCATCATCATCACCATCAACATCATCATCAAAATCTTCATCGTCATCACCATCACCATCACCATCACCATCACCATCACCATCACCATCACCATCACCATCACCATCTTCATCATCATTGTCATCTCTAGGTTCCCCATCAACACAAGATCTCCATCATCGTCATCTTCTTCATCATCATCATCTTCATCACCATAATCATCATCATCAACATCTTCATCATCACCACCATCATCATCATCATCTTCCTCATCAAATCAACATCTCCATCATGTCACCATCATCTTCATCATCATCATCATCATCATCATCATCATCCGAACATCACAATCACCATCATCATCAACATCTTCATCATCATCACCATCATCTTCATCAACATCATCATCTTTATCATCTTCATCTACATCATGATCATCTTCATTGTCATCACCCTCCTCCTCATCATCATCTTTATCATCTTCATCTACATCATGATCATCTTCATTGTCATCACCCTCCTCCTCCTCATCATTTTGTGCACTTATGCACTTAGGGATTAATGTTTAGAAGAGGGTCTAAAGGCCTTTATGGGGGAGGGGCTCTAGGAACAAGGTAAGACAGAGAGGGCAGGGGGGAGGGATAAAGGCGTAGAGGGTTAGTGATTAAGGGAGAAGAAGGGAGAGAGTGCTATAGGGAGGGATAATGACGAAGATAAAGAGAAGGTGGAGAGATGGAGAGTGGGGTGGTAGAGACATGGCTGGAGTAAGGGAGAGAAAGAAACATGAAAGAAACATGTAGGGAGGGATGTAGGGAGAATGAGGGACATATATTTAGAAAGAGATAGGGGGTATCTAGGGATTATTGGGAGAGAGCTAGGGGGTATTAAATCATACAAAACATTTGTCCCCACACTAAAAACATTTGTTTTGTATGTAACCATATAAACTATTAGTTTTCTTTTGATTTTGTTCGTTGCCCTAGCCGTGCACCTAACCTATTTATTGTGCTTGACAATATCGCGTACGCGTTTTTCCACTACATATCGCGCACACGTTTTGTCTTTATATAACGTGTGCGCATTTTGTAACTCCATAAATAGTGGACTGTCCCTGTCCGAGAGCAATTTCACTCTGTCCAAGCCAAAACAACACTCCTGCGATTTTTCAAACAGCACGAGCCCGCCATTGGAAATTCTCACACTCTACACCAACTCCATCATTATTTTTTTATGCAGGTGCAACATTGAGGACATCTTTCATGGTTGCTCAGTGTGGTGTTGGGTTATATGGCCATATTTGAAGAAGGTAATCAGCAAGCTTGAAGAATCTCCAATTGAATAACACCAAAGATAAGGCCTTTGAAAGATTCATTTTGCCTATATTTGAGGAGCACACAAGATAAGATATCAAGCTTCAAGACCATTTCATGGTGATGGTGGATATACACAAGTGTACAAGAGAATCAAAGAGCCCAAACAATTTATGATTTAACTTCCATTTGCTTATTATTGAAGAGCTTGTAGTTGAGGAGCAACAAAAACAAACTATATTGAATTGATCATTGTGGTGATGGGGAATGCACGTAACCGAGTAAACAAATCAACAAGGAAGAAGAGACCTCAAGAAGTCATTGAAGAAGAGAAAGAAAAGAAAAGAATATACATGATGAATTGGAGGCTTTCTTTGGAAACTAATCCAAATCCAATTGTAGAGGATACCACGGTTCATCCTATTAATCCACGACAAGAGGGACCTTCAATTTCCACAATAGTTGTTGAACAGGAACCCCATGGAAGTAATCAAGAAGCAAAACGTAGGTGCTCATTAGGGGATGTTTCAATTCCCACTTCAAGTCAAAGTGATAAGTTACCATCTCAAGATGAAGCTCACGAAGAAACACCCAATTTGCTATCCGGATGTGGTTATACAAGCGATGAAGTCAGAGAGGCGTTGGACATTTTGCCTACTGTTGAAGAAGAGAATGTTATCCACACCATCGATGAGGATGTTGGACTTCCACAAGGGGATGTTGGACTTCCACAGACCATCGATGAGGATGTTGGACTTCCACCATCCAACTACCAGGAAGAGAATGAAGGATACCAAGCTACTACTGAAATGCCAGAGCGTCTTGGTGATGCGCTACATGGTACAATTCCAACCCCCTTACCTCCATTAGCAAGCACATGTCGAAGAACACCAAAGCATATACAAGTTGATGAAAGTCTTATCAATTCCATTGAAGGTACGCTATCTAAACGTAGTATTGCTTATCAAACTCAACAGATACTTGATAAATATTTTGTTTCTAAATGTGATGGAGATAAATGTAGATTATTTTTATCATTGTTAAAATCTAGGAGCATGAATGTTGTTAGGAAAAAGTTAGGGATAAAGATGATAAAGAATTCTGAACCAAGTTCTCATATAGTTAAAAGCCTAGTAGATGCATTTGGTAAAATTGGTAAGAACACACGTTCAAAGGAACGCAATGCTACTCGTCGTGTGTTGTCACAAGCATTTGCAAATAAGAACATCAGGGCCCTTCGTATTCTCAGGCCTACATCCGAACTAGTTAATTTGAATGTAAAAACCCTCCGTAGGTATTCTATTAGAAGAGAACATCTTGACCCAACCGATCAGACAGATTTTTGGGCCTTTGTTGGTCGGTTGCCACGTCGTGACATGAAGCTAGTTGATGCAGTAAAGGGACTAGTGCACAGTTTTTGGCATGATCACACAAGGCCTTCTTCAAACCGAAAGGATGTACTAAAACTAAGAAGGGGTTCAAACGATCGTGAACCAGATACTAAGCATCTTCTTGATATAACACAGACAGAACTTTACAAGAAATTTAGGATTGAGCATAGACAATTGAACTTGGGGCAAAGATATTTTGAGAAATGTAAGCCATGGTATGTTAGAATAAATACTCTTCGTAACACTTGTTGTTTTAGATACCATGTAGAATATGAATATTACTATGAAACATTTTTGTTCATTCGTCGTGTGTTGCATACTAACCATGTGTAGGATTGCTCCATGATAATACCACCGACTTCATCAAGAGAATTCATTCATAGCATCATGTGCAATAGGCCCGAGGGGCAAACATACAATGAAAAATCTTGCTTGGATGGAACATGCTCCAACTGTGCTGGAATGGCATTATTGAGCCAATGTATGCATGAGAATGGAGACAGTGAATTTGGGAAAATGGTTACAGACATGAAAAGTTTCAAATATATCAACTATGAAATAGTCCCAGGGAAAGAAAGCAAAAAAATACAATTGGTGACATCTCAGGCATGCATTTATATCTATAAAATTATGTTGTAACGGTTACATTTCAATACTTACTTACAACAAAAAACTGACATTGAGATCATTTTGTGTCACCAGGTACAAGTTAGTGACTTCGTCAAGGAATTTATTGAAAAGACACATCAATATGTTCAGCATGTCCATGTAGCACGATGGCTGGATGAGAAGTTTAGAATATGCAGAGATACATTTCCCCTTGGTACTATACTTTCAGTTGTTGATTTTGCCGAGAACTACACTCTGCAACCTCAAAATGAGATCCAAAGTCAGTATTATCACTCTGAGCAGGTTTCCTTGATGGTCCATATCACATATTGGCATGGCCCAAATAGCACTGAAGAGCAAAGAGAAATTCTGAAGGAATATCACTTCTACATAAGTGATGATAGGTGCCACGACTTCCACTATGTACGTCATTGCTTCATCATGTTCTATGATCACTTGAAGGGAAGGAACATATAGATGGATTGACACTAGATTTGGTCTGATGGGTGTGCTGGTCAGTTAAAAAATGCACGCATATTTCAGTGGTTGTGTTCATTGCATAAAAACTACAAAGTGCCACATATGTGGAACTATTTTGAGATTGTGCATGGTAAAGAAGAGCATGATGGAGCCGGAGCATGTGTCAAAACAACCCTACGAAGAGAAGAATTGAAAGTATCTACAGAATCTACTATTTTAAATGCTCAATCTACAGTCAGGTGGTGCACGTCAGTAATGGGAGAGGAATCAACTATGCGAGTAGAATCCACAAGAAAGATACATGTGGAGAGATTTTTTTGGGAGGTGGTAAACATAGATCGTTCACATGCATGGGAATGCAAGACTGTGCTTGGGACTCGTGGCTTTCATTCGGTTCGAAGCTCTGATAACCCAGTATTTGAAATTTGGACCAGAAAACTCGCTTGTTTTTGCCCGCCTTATTGTGATGGTGACTGGGATGGGTGTGAATCATTGGATTGGGTTGATGGATGGGATCGCATATCACTTCCACTTGATCAGCGTGCAATTGTTGAGTTAACTCCGTTGGAAGAAGACCAATCATCTATTTCTGCAGATTTTGATCATGTCTCAGACCTTGTACAACCCGGTATGATGCATTTCCTTAACATTTTTTGTTTGTTTACGTAGTCTTCAAATGCACATTAATGGCCTTGTATCGCACGAAAAATATTTTGATCATATACCTACAATCATATAATGCAGGGCACATATACGCAGTGGTTGCCTCAAAAGATACTGAATGGGGTGATGAATACTGGTTGGCACACTGTATAGATGGAAATCAAACCCTCATTATGTCCATGACTGACGATGAAAACAACCACTTTCCAACTGGGTCTATGGTTGTTAAAGGTGAATACTTGACACAGGAAAACAATGGAAGAAAGAAGGGTGGATATGTTTACAGGGATTACAAACGAGGTGCAAGTGTGTATCACTTTACCAACTTAATCATTGGCACAAACCTTCAGGTACGAACAATACCTAGTCTAAATACATCGAAGGTATGCTACTTCTTACCGGATACAGAGCATGAGAGACTAATGGAGACCATCAGTATAAGAGATGATCCAGAGGGCTTGGTTGTATGATAATAGGTGGGATCTAGCAAGATGAGGTACATTACATACTTTGAATACTATACTATTTATACTATTTGTAATTGAATATTGATATATGCCCAATTTTCACATGTATGTTTCATATGAATATGTCAATTTTGTGTTATTGATATGCCAAATTTACGTTTACGTTGTTTATAAATATGCCAAAAGTTCTCTTGTATGTCAAGTTTATGAATATGCCATTTTTTACATATGATCAGTGAACCCTAAAATTATATTATGTTCATCATGTTGGTTATTGGCTTTACCCAACAAAATTAATTCAATTCATGCTCACTATATTAAACAATACACTTATATTAAATTTAATTCATGTCTTGTTAAATATTTCATAATGAATTAGCTATTTGAGAGCACCACCTTAGACCAAGCCATCATCATCAACATCTTCATCATCATCACCATCATCATCATCATGAAAATATTCATCATGGACCTGCAAAACCCTAGTTTCCAAAGTGTCTAGGCAGGTTCAGGCTGTGAACACTAGCCATACCCGCCCGGTGGATGATTTTCCAAAGTTGACCCCTGTGTGCAAAAATTGCACACTCCCACACTAAGAAAACCCTAGTTTACAAGATGGACATGCAAGGTGATACATGGGCCACCGGGTCAGAGGGGAGGGGCACCCCTGGCACTATCCCGGTGTGCTGAATACAACGGAGTCGATGGTTCATCGATCCGAGCCACGGTCTTCATTCTATGGCTCATCCGGTCTCGCTTCCAGAAGGCCTTTAGGGACACCTGCTGGATACCTGCCGAGGGCATAGAACTCCAACCGTGAAACAAAACCGAGTTTCAGGGAGTCCTGCAGGTGTGTCTAGGCAGGTTCAGGCTGGGAACACTAGCCATACCCGCCCGGTGGATGATTTTCCAAAGTTGACCCCCATGTGCAAAAATTGCACACTTCCACACAGAGCAAAACCCTAGTTTCCAAGATGGACCTGCAAGGTGACACATGGGCCACCAGGATGGAGGGGAGGGGAACCCCTGGCACTATCCCGGTGTGCTGAATCCAACGGAGTCGACGGTTCGTCGATCCGAGCCATGGTCTTCATTCTATGGCTCGTCCTGTCTCGTTGCCAGAAGACCTTCAGGGACACCTGTTGGATACCTATGGGGGGCATAGAATTCCAACCGTGCAACAAAACCAGGTTTCGGGGATTCCTGCAGGTGTGTCTAGGTAGGTTCAGGCTAGGAACACTGGCCATACTTTCCCGGTGGATGATTTTCCAAAGTTGACCCCCGTGTGCAAAAATTGCACACTCCCACACTGAGCAAAACCCTAGTTTACGAAATGAATGCACAATGAAGCCACTGGCTGTGGGGAGACAAGGGAGAGGGCCCCCTAGAGGTAATCGCACACCAGGAGACCAACGGAGTTGATGGTTCATCGATCCGATGTCCGGTTTCCGAGTTATGTCGAGTTGCAAGTCGCATAAAAATGTCGTTCATGGACACTTGGTGAATTTTCATCTGGGAGCCAAAAAAGCAAACGGAGCACGAATATTGCATGCCGTTGGCTCCTGCAAGTGTGTGTGGGCAATGCTGATGTGGAAACACTGCCAACACTGGCTCGGGGGAGGTTTTTGTAGAGTTGACCCACCAATGCGATATTGCATGCAATTAAACTGAGCAAAACCCTAGTTTACGAAATGAATGTAAAATGAATCCACTGGGCCATGGGGAGATGAGGGAGAGGGCCCCCTATAGGTAATCACACGCCAGGAGACCAACGGAGTCGACGGTTCATCGGTCCGACGTTCGGTTTCCGAGTTATGTCGAGTTGCAAGTCGCATAAAAATGTCGTTCAGGGACACTTGGTGAATTTCCGTCCGGGAGCCAAAAAGCAAAAACCCTAGTTTACGAAATGAATGCACAATGAAGCCACAGGGCCATGGGGAGACGAGGGAGATGGCCCCCTAGAGGTAATCGCATGCCAAGAGACCAACGTATTCGATGGTTCATCGGTCCGATGTCTAGTTTCCGAGTTATGTCGAGCTGCAAGTCGCATGAAAATGCCGTTCATGGACACTTGGTGAATTTCCGCCCGGGAGCCAAAAAACAAACAGAGCAGGAAGATTGCGTGCCGTTGGCTCCTGCAAGTTTGTGTGGGCAATGCCGACGTGGGAACACTGCTAACATTGGCTCGGGGGAGGTTTTTGTAGAGTTGACCCACGAATGCGATATTGCATGCAATTAAACTGTGCAAAACCCTAGTTTACAAAATGAATGTAAAATGAAGCCACTGGGCCATGGGGAGACGAGGGAGAGGGCCCCCTAGAGGTAATCACACGCTAGGATACCAACGGAGTCGACAGTTTGTTGGTCCGATGTCCGATTTCCGAGTTATGTCGAGTTGCAAGTCGCAGAAAAATGTCATTCAGGGACACTTACTTTTATTAAATTACACTTGAACATTGACTTAACTTGTAATTTAATCATCCAAACTCACAAATTTTAATTACACCTATCCAATTAGTGTGCATGAGCGAGTTCGTTGAAACCTTGAAAAACATTGTATTGCATTTAGTTTGATTAAATTACACGAGCAAGAACTTTGACATAACTTGTAATGATCATCCAAAATCACAAATTTTAATTAGATACCAATTAGTGCACGCATGTAGTGAGTTCGTTGAAACCTTTAAATATAATAGTTTGTTCTTTTGACATAGCACATTCATGAGTAATAGATAATCCACACAAATCAACACATTAGATTGACACAAGAACACGTGGAAACTGAAGAACAAATACAAAGTGAAATGTATCATTCATTTATAAGTGAAATGTCAATGTGCATGTCTCCAAAAGTACATATATATCCAAAAGTATCCAAAAGTGCATGTCTCCAAAAGTACATGTATATCCAAAAGTATCCAAAAGTACATGTATCCAAAGAAGTCAATGTACATGTCTCCAAAAGTACATGCACAATAAAGTCAATGTACATGTCTCCAAAAGTGAATGTATCGAAAAGTACATATATATACAAAAGTATCCAAAAGCACATGTGTCCAAAACTATCCAAAACTATCAAAGCCACATGTACATGTATCCAAGTGTACATATATCCCATAAGACACATCAAAACTCAAGCTTCCTCTTGTTCTTTCCCAACGTTGATCCTCTAGGCACATCTCTAGGATCAGTGTGCGTCTTTGGATCCTGCAAATTAAATATCAATTGTTAAATTCAACTAACTATGTACACTAATACATTAGCTCAACAATTAACTCAACAATTATCAATTGGTGCATGGAAAGTGCATGAAACACTTGGTCACTGAAGGAAATCTCACCTCAACTGACAAAGGATATTGCGTTGCTTGTGTAGCAGATGGAGCCGTTGGTTGAACATCCAGGATGGTCGAACCAGGGGGGCCAGGAACTGCTCCTGCTGGTGGTGGCTACAATGAAAAAATGTTGAAATAGTTAGAAATGCATGAATAAACAATAGATTACAATAATAAACTATGTAAAGATAATGTTGAAATAGTTACATACCTATGTGTGATCAGTTTCCATTGCAAATGCGACACTGACTGCTGCATCAACCATCGATGCGAGGTTTTCAGTAGACAACTTGGGTTCCTGATGTAGTAAACATGCAATTCAAACATTAACAAAAACGATTTATGCACTGGATTTCAAGTTAAACAACAAATATCATCGAAGGATATACATTATCATGCTGTGAGTAAGCCCATGGTCGTGGGCAGCTGGAGTCTTTCTAGGAGTAGAACGCCTCACATACACATGACCCTTGTTCACGAATGGCGTGGAGGGAGATACAAATCCAGGCAATGGTCCAGATGTCTCGAATGGTGCATACAGTCAGCAAGTGTTCATGTAGTTAGACATGCATGATTCAACAAACAAACATGTATTTAAAAAATGTCATTTTTAATTGTTTACCTGGAGCCCAGATGTTTCATGGGATGGTATGACCATGGGTGCTACCTCCACATTACCTTGCCCCAGTGAAAGATCTGCCATCTGCAAGTTTAATAATTGTAAATATTAGACCGTAGATAGCATTAGTGAACTAAAATGTAAAGTATGTGGAAATTAACAAATTAACAAGTATTAAAAAACTGAAATTTTAAAATGTTTACCTCCGTGTGAGATATGGCAATAGGTGCTATATAAGATGGGCCTACCAAATGGGTAGCATCATGCCCCCCTGTAGAGTCTAGAACATCCGGCTCTGGGGCGTCGCTGCCAGCACAAAGCATCAACTACAAGTTCACAAAATTAAGATATTAGCTCAAACTATATATATGTGTACAAAGACGAAAATAAATGAAGAATTTATTATAATTAACCATCAACATACCTCTCTCAAAAACCCACTGAAGGCAACATTTGAGGCAAGACCATAGCAGGGATGACCACATGATGTGCACTTGTGAGGATCAGTACTAGGATGGGGATGTGTCGATGGTCCTGCACTAGTGGATGGTCCTGATGGTCCTGCACTAGTGGATGGTCCTGCATGGTGACGAGCTGGTGTATGTACCACACCAGGGACATATGTCCCTTCCTCACCCATATGTTGAACCATAATGCCATGGCGAACAACTACCCGTGCCAAACTCAAAAATGCATCCCATGTCTGTGGAATAATACGATGTGCAGGTGGGACATCTAGCCCAGGCAACTTCCTGCGAGGTGCAGGGATAGGGAGATCCTGGTCTTGAAGCCTCGCATTGGGTTAGTTTTGGGGCATCCCCCCACCGATCCCCTGAAACTGCAAGATGTCAAAATAGTTAACGTGTTTATGTAACACGAACTCTGCGTACATCTTTCGAAGGAAATACAAGGGAATTTCCCTGTTGTTGTGTGGTGGCATATCAAAAACCATGTACCATCTGTCCATCCAGTTATCAACAAATGGTTGAAACATGCACCACTCAATGGAGATATGCAGCCTATTTGCATTTGGAATTTTTGCTGTCCAAGGGTCCCTAAACAATGCAAATATGAGCTCTTTTGATATTTTCAACTTTTTTATTGCATTGTAGTCTAGCCCATCAGCATATTGTTGTCTTTTTCTTTCTCTATATGATGTAATATCATATAGTACATTGGTAGACTGTGAAATGGTGTCAACAATTGCATCCAAGGTTGATGCAAGCGAGCGGGGAATCCTGTCACCACCACTAAAAGCTGCACTAATGCCCCTCAAGTGGGCAAGCTCAATCAATATCTCGGCATTGGTGTCCATAGCTGCAACTGCAATAAAGACATCAATACGAAAATCATTAGAAACATATACATGGTATATAATGACATCTCTTCAAAATTGAAAATGTATTAAAGCAAACTCAAGTAAGCAATTTAATGGTATTCACTTACATACATTTAAAACTTAAAATTAAACATTTAACAATTAAAAAGTAAGTTTTGCTCAACTTCTTTCTAGAAGTTAAGGCACTTCTTAACCCTCATTGGTGACTTTTCCATGCAAACTTGGGTTTAAACTTTTTAGAATTTAGGAGTGTTATTTTGACACGTTTTGGCCTTTACGTACACTTCTGATGAAATTTTGATTATGTTCATGGACAAATGATTGTGATGAAATTTTGAGAAACCAAGTTACTAATTTTTTTTGCATTTTTTTATTCATGCTTGTGCATGCATTTCATCTTGTTATGGCCATTACCAAGGAAAATTATTTAATTAGTATCATGGGAAATGGCCTTTAAGGGTTGGAAATTCGGGTTTCATGTGGATGGATACCTAAGTAACCGGACACGTCCAACAAGGTCCCCGTGTCGTGTGGGACATGGTTTTAGATGATGGTTGGTGGGATAGGGTAGTCCTTAGCATCAAGATCATGGAGCCAATCATTTCTTTGTTGCAGTTTGCAGACACGGATCAGCCCATCCTAGGAGATGTTTATGAGGGGTGGGATTCCATGATTGAGTCCATGAGGACCATTGTTATGGAGAATGAGTGTGCTGAGTATGAGACATTGGCAGAGAACTTATGTTCCATCATACACATAATTCTTATCTCCAGGTGGGATAAGAATTGCACACCTTTGCATTGCTTGGTCCACTCATTGAACCCCGGGTTCTATGCTTAGGATTGGCTCAGTGGTGGGTCGGGGCCCTCATCCAGAGTCCCTCCTCACATGGATGGAGAGATCTTAGAGGGGAGGAAGATAGCATTTAGATGACTACTTCAGGATAGAGACCACCTTGAGGTGGTGGAGGAGGAATTTTTTGAGTTTTCTAG
The DNA here is from genome assembly GCA_027924585.1 of Larix kaempferi. Lineage (NCBI taxonomy): Eukaryota > Viridiplantae > Streptophyta > Pinopsida > Pinales > Pinaceae > Larix > Larix kaempferi. Next base: position 5,748,218 of record BSBM01000009.1, read on the forward strand.
TGACACTAGGAGATTTGGAGGATATGAGGTGGTTAGAGACATGGGGGTTAAGAAACCCCTTTTTTGGTGGAAAAATCATGGGGCAACATGCCCTCTTCTACAAAAGATAGCCTTGAGGGTCCTCTCTCAAGTTACTTCATCCTCTTATTGTGAGAGTAATTGGAGCACATATGGGAACTTGTATAGTGTGAAGAAGAGCAGGCTTGAGCAGTGTAGGGCAGAGACGATGGTGTATGTGCACTCCAATCTTCGTCTGATTTACAGGAAGAGGGAGGAGTGGGAGAAGGGAAAGACATGGATGTGGGATGTCCTTCCCGATGAGATGGGTTTGGACAGCAGTACTGATTTGGCATTAGCCAACATGGATCTTAATGATCCAGTGCTAGAGCCGGTCACTTTTGATGAGGGGGATCGTATGGAGGGGTCATCCTCCACACCAGCAGATGCAGTTAGTCAGATTGGCAGAGAGGAGGAGGAGGAGGAGGATCAGGGCAGTGATGAGTTTGTTGATTCAGGCATGGAGGAGGACTATTGAGTCATTGACAGATGGGATTCTTCCATCTTGATCCACTCCTTTTTTGTATTTACTATTATACTATTATACTATTAATCTATTAGTCTATTTGGCATTTGCCAGTGCCCAGTGGCATTCCGACATCTATGTAAAACATTTTGATTTTGATGACTTAATGAGAAATATGGTTCCGAGTCTCTGACATGCATCTATGTGTGTCAATATCTTGTTGTGATTTGTGATTGTGAATGACAAATATGTTGTGATTTGTGAATGATGTAATTTCTATTGAATATTTGTAATTGTAAATGTTAAATTTTATTGGATCTATATGTCTATATTTTAAAATTTTAATATATTTTAAAAATATATATATATATATGTATATAAAACGTGTCCTAATTCCGGGGGTCGCCGTGTCTCGTGGGGACACTCATGTCCCGTGTCCTCGTGTCAGATGACTTAGATGGATACATTGTAGAAAGGGGGGAGTTCTATTTTTTTCAATTTTTGGTTGGATTAGGAATTTTTGAGTTTTTGAAAAGGGATTCATTTTAATTATTCACTCATCTTGGTTGAGGAAAATGTGAATTTAATTAGAGATTGGGTTATTCCCAATTTTATCAATATTACAAAACTAGGTTGTTTTAAACAATAAAAAAATAGTAATTTAGGTTAAGAAATGACAAAAAAATGGTATGGGTGAATGAATTACCTGATAAGATGACAATCCACCGGTGAATTTGCCTCCCCTCCAGTTAAATCGATCTCCACTGATACTTCAGGGCACACAAATCGTCCTCGTCCAACCTCTATTTCGCGTTTCTGATGCGTGAAGAGCGCTGCGGGTGGTCGGGGGTGGTCGAGACTGTGTTTTTAAATTGATTTTAGATTTCAATAACGCATACGCGTTTTGTAACTACATAACGCATACGCATTTTGTAGTTCTATAACGCGTACACGTTATGGTTACCTATCCTACATGTCCAGTGACATGTCAGGCTCGGGTCTTACCATGGCAGCTGCTAAATATCAGAAACGCGTTATGTTTTTATGTATCAGGAATGAGTTTTGAAAAAGTAGCATTGCATCTAAAGTGACCCTCATCTTCTTGCACACACCCGTACATGTATTTTTCCGGCTGGAATTGCGGAAACTTCTCTTGATTCAACAAATCATGGTATGTAAACTTACATTCAGGGATATTAGCGAGCAAATTATCCTTCGTCCACACATGGCTTGACATAGATGGCATGGTAATAATATACTGTACATTCTTTATAAGCAGTACATCTAGTGCGTCGACTCTTCTCAAGCTAACATACTTCAGAACTAGCCATATTGGCGGTGGCATTTTTTCTTGTGGTGCAGATGGATTCTTGGTGCCTGCGGCCTTTGGCTTTCCTTGATCGGTGGCTGATTGCTTGTATTTCTTTTGCTGCTATGGTTGATTGCGTGGTGAATTCCTGAACGAGCCACCCCAGTCTGGAGCGGCTTACTTAACGGGCGACTTCATCACTCCTCCCAAACCAAACCATTTGAAAGTGCCCAAAATTTATTTTAGTGTCGGCTCTTCAGACATATACGAGCGAGCACTATTGCTTTCAGCTTGTAAAAACTTAGGATTTTACAGTCGGTAAAAATTCAAAATTCATGGTAAAACCGGTAAGTAAATAGTCTTTACCATTTATAGGCCTTTTTACCCCGACTGTGTGCCCATAACGGCTAGTTTAGACATTAAATGTCATAACCATTGGAAAAATATCCCAAGGATCTCGGTCCTTTCCTTCATTGAATGCATCCGAAACAACTAGATTTTTGTTAAATGTGCCCGCGGTTGTCGAAAAAACATTGTATAATGACTATATTTCCGACCGACAATTGTAACGGTTATCTTTCCAACCGACAATTGTAATGGTTATCTTCTCCTTATCATCGCAAGTGATCATGCACCTCTAGGGTTCCTTGTGCATTTCTTATTGCGGGCTTTCTAACTTCGCAATGTAAGGCTTCTTCTTATTTGAGTTGCGAGGTTCGCTACACTTTTCCCTTTTATTGATGTTAGCTTCACATATTGAATCTGTTCTGACTTCGCAAGTCAGCTTCCTTTGTGTGCTTTGCAGCACAACTTCCATTTCTGTAAACACTTTGTGTTTTATCAAAATTGCGTGCAAACTCGTATTCTTTCATTCTTAGTGTCCAATTTCTACTGCACTTAACACTTAGAATTTCCTTCGCTTCTGATTAATGAGGGTCAGGCAAAGTAGGACTATCCATGTAGGGTTTTAGTCTAATTCCATTAATAAGGCCTGGTAGGTTTTCTTCCGCTAATGTGGCTAGCTAAACTACGCCACCATTATTAACATGCTTGACATCATATGGCCCTAGCCAATGCATCTTAAATTTTCCAGGAAACTTCATATATTTATTGTCGTAGAGGAGAAAAAGATCTCCTGCTTGAAAAGATTTGTACTTGATGTGGCGATCATGCCATGCTTTTTCTCTATCTTTCTGTACTTGTTGGTGAAATATTGCAATGAAGCAATCTTCTTCTAAGCCAACCAAGTGTAGTAGCATTTCTTGCATTGCCTCATCATCTCCCATGCCTATAAATGTTGCAATTCTCAAACTTGGTACTATGTATTCCATTAGCATCACAACTTCCTGTCTATATGCTAATCTGAAAGGTGTATGACCTGTCAACTTCTTACAGGTTGTCTTGTATGCCCAAAACACAGCTGGTATTTGCAGATCCCAATCATCCCTGCTTGTATTACATACCTTAGTCCCCACATTTTCCAACACTTTGTTAAAATATTCAACAATACCATTGGCCTGTGTATGATATGGTGTGCTCTTTTGATGGTAAATATGAAATTCCTCAGTCAGGGATTCAATAGTTCTATCCAAGAAGTGGGTTCCCTAATCGCTCATTAGGATCTTTGGGCATCCAAACCTTGTGAGGATGTTTTCAAAAATGAACTACGCAGCAGTAACTGCGCAACAATCCTTTATTGGTTTTGCTTCTTCCCATCTAGTTAGATAGTCTGTATCTGTAATAATGTATCTCGAACCAGTTCGCTTTCCTGGTGGGTTAATAGGTCCCACAAAATCAGTAGCCCATTTACCAAAGGATTGTAATGTCAGTTGTGGCCTCAATAGCATCTCATCTTTGCGAGATAGCTTCCCTGTGCTTTGGAAAACATCGCAACTACGACAATGTTCCTTTGAATCCTTGTGGAGTGTAGGCCACCATAGCCCTGCTCTTGAATTTTTTTATGCAGTGGCTCTTCCTGCGTAGTGACCTCCAAACACCCCCGAATGTGCTTCAACAAGTATCAATGATTTCTTGTGTTCTAGCACACATCAATGGAGTACTTGATCTGGTCCTAACTTGTATAATTGTCCTGCAATTATGGTGAAGTTAGCTGCTTTATCTACTTGTTGTTTCTTTTGCTGCACAGTAAACTCTGTAGGTGCCAACCCTATAGTCAAGAATTCTACATTATCCTTATAATATTCATCTGCTATTTGGATAGAAAACAACTGTGCATCTAGTAGATTATCTTCCAGGTTTGTAGGTTCTTTGCCTAACTCAATTCTGGAAAGGTGGTCAGGTTTTGAGTTCAGTCTACTTGGCTTAACAACAATTTTTAAATCGTACTCTTGAAAGAGTAAAAACCATCTACGGATTATTCCCCCTAACACTGGTTTATTGACCAGATATTTCAAAGCTGAATGGTCAGTACACATACAGAACTGTGCACCCAACAAATAGTGTCTGAAATTCTGTTGTGCATACACCATAGCTAAACCATCTCTTTCTATTGTGGTATAATTCTTTTCTACTAAGGACAACTTCCTACTTGAGAATGCAATAGGATGGTAAATTCCTCCCTCACCTGGCTGAGCTAGCACACTACTAAGTGCGATGGATGAAGCATCTACATGGACATGGAATGGTTTACTCCAATCCAGAAAAAATAATATAGGCACAGTTACCATCCTTTCTTTCAATGTGTCTAATCCTTTCTGGCAGTCCTCAGTCCAAATGAACTTCGCTTCTTTCTTCAACAATTTTTCCATAGGCGCAGTAATCTGTGCATATCCTTTAATGAAATTTATGTAGTATCCTATGTGTCCCATTGTAGTCTGTATTTTCTTTACTGAATTAGGTATTGGAAAATTCACAATAACTGCAAGTTTAGATTGATCAACCATCAGTCCCTATTTACAAACAATGTGTCCCAGTAGAATTTCATAGGGCACATAGAAGATGCTTTTCTTCAAATTGATGGAGATCTGATGTTGTCTACACTTTGCTAACATCAGTCTTAATCTGGCATAATGGTTCTTCAGTAACCCAAATACATACCAATCATCAAAATATACTTCTAGATATTTATGGATAAAATCCTTGAATGTGGCAACAACTACTCTGGAGAAAATAGCAGGTGTGTTCTTCAGACCAAAAGGGAAAAATTGTGTACTGAAATGAGCCCCATTCAGTGGCAAATGTGGTCTTGTGCCTATCTACTATATCAAGTATGATCTGGTGATATCCATAAAATCCATCAGTGAAAGAGTATGCCTCATTCCCTCCAACGTTGTCTAACACTTCATCTGTGAATGGAGTAGGAAATGGATCATGCAGTGATGCATCGTTCAGCTTCGTGAGATCTACGCAGATCCTAATTTCTCCTTTAGTTTTATTTTCTTGGAAAACCATGGGACTTATCCATTCGGACCCTTCTACAGGTTCAATGATTCCTTCGTCGAGCATTTATTGAGCTCTTCTTTTACCCTTTCTTTGTATCTTGGATTAAGTCGATAAGGTCTCTGTTTAATGGGCTTCTCATTTGGCTTGAGAGGTATTTTCATGACTCCCAAGTTGCCCAAAATGCCTTTCATTTCAGAAAAATTCGTAGGAAATAAGTCTTCCTATTCATTGAGTAAATTTGCTATCTGCGCAACCATCTCCTAACCCCAGTAATCACCTATAGAAGCAAACTTTGGTTCTTCAGTAGTTCCAATGTTCACTTTTTTGAGTTTTCACAGGATTACTCAGATCCAGAATTTCCAATGGAGGTCCTTCTACTTCGCGCTCTCCTTCCGTCTCAAGTATGTTAACATTGCGCGGGTCCTCATTTTCACTTTCCTCTTCATCTTCGTCTAATGCAAAATTGTAACATTCCATCCCATGTTCTAGTTGTCTTTCCCATTCTGGTTGTGGATGCATAGGTTCTGGTGTGTCATTGAATACCTTCTTTTTGATGATTTGCAATGCCTCATTTATACTCGAACAATCATCCTCAAAATTGAAAGTTGCTTGGAATTTCTAAGTCATGGCAGACCATTATATTGTTCCTCTGCGAAGTTCTGTTTCTGTGTACCAGTTCTTCGGAATTTGCTCCAATGTGTGTACAAACTGATGGACCCATTCTGCTTGCAGTACATGTGTCCATGCTTTCGTGCAAAGGTCTATGTGATATCTAGGATCAGTTTGTCCATTATATTTCACTTGTACAAGATCAGTTTCTTCTAGAAATATGATCTTCCTCATGTGCTTACATTCTTCCCATGTGGTTAGATTCTTCTTATGCGCAGCCCACCATCTAGCAGGTGTAGCACGCAGTGTTGTATCCAATGCTGTTAACTTATGTTCATCTTAAAATGATATAAGATATTCTTGAAAAAATGCATGAATATTAATCAAACCATCATAAGTAGCGACTGGACTTACCTCTATTCCGATCTATTGCAATGATCTAGTGAGTTGCGCACATCTCCTTGTGGATACTTCGTGCATTCTACTCTACCAACACTCCAATCCTGCATCTGATTCTTATATGAAAAAAATGTCACATAGCCAACTCAATGTTCCATCATCAGTTGGGTTGACTTAGTCTTCCTGATTCACTATCATCTTGTAAATATGATCTAGATCTTGAGCTCTACATTCTTCTCTTATTGGTTTAGTGTATCTACGTCCTTGTGCAGGGTCTAAAGGTGCGATGACCCTGATATTTGTTCCTTCAGATATCATTTGCTTCTTTTTCAGGTTGATAATTGCGAGGTTATCAATTGACCAATCTATCCCCAATAGTGCAGGATATGGATTTCTATCACCTATACTCTCAATAACCTCGAATTCTGCGTGACTTCACACTCCATCAATGTCAACGAGGACATTTGATAATCTCCCAAATGGTAGAACCTTTTGTTGATTAGATAGTCTCAACTGTATGGATGACCATGATAGCTTTGGCTTCCCCATTTGTTCCCATGTCTGCTTTGTCAAGAAATTTACTTCTGAGCCTAAATCGAGGATAATCTCATCCATTTCAAATTCCCCGATCTACGCAGTTAGTCTCATTTCTCTTCCAATTCTTTTATGATTCTTAATATGATGAACCACTCTATGTGTTTCATTCACCACATTATGTTGCTAGTAATGACTCATCAAGCTTTGTAGTTCTGCTAAGGCATTGTCATGCTTTAACAACCTCATACAACTCTGTAGCAGCTGCGCAACATGACTCACCAGGATTGTTGCATTACATGATCAATCGTACGAAGCTGGCATATCCATCATAGGTGCAGTCTCACCTCACAATTTGATTCTTTGAGGGTTTCTCTTGCTTCCATGAAGACTTCTTTTTATTTGTTCAGGTTGAGAGTAGGTGTTTTGCTAGTTTCTTTTCTTATCCAAGCCCCTTTAGTAGGCTTTTGTCTAGCTTGGTGATCCTCATAAGTCGAAGCTTTAGTTCTTCGATCTCCACCTATCATGGCTTCACATCGCATCACAGCATTAATGTTGCAATATGTATTCTGTTTTTATGCTGCGATCATCTGTATGTTCTGATTATGTGCTTCTGGTCTTCTTTCGTGCATTTTTGCTTGCAAAACAGGGCATACTTCAATGACATGCTCAAATGATTTATAGTATTTACAAGTAGTGCAAGGGTTTGTACAGTATCCAGATAGATGTCCTGGTTGAGCGCAATTATAACACACAATATGACCTCTTCCTCGTCCTTGTACAGTGTTTCATCCTCTTCCTCTGAATCCGCCACATTCTTTGTACATGCCTTGGTCATACTTCGCATTTTCATTGTTGTTCTGCGTTTCCCCTTGAGCTATGTTGACATCATGTTTTCTTTCTATCATAAATTCATATGCTCTACAGTTGGTATCATCATGGCCATTAACTGACTTACATTATGTGCAGTACAAGATATTTGGTGTTTGCACATACTTCTGAATTAGGCAACAGTCTTCTGGCCGATGTACTCTACATCGACAAATATCACACCCTGGTCCTTGTTGTTGATTTAATGGGTTTGGTGCTCCACTAGCAATGTGATCTTTAAATACTAGACAATATTCTTTAAGGTGTCCTTCTCCTTTACACTTTGTACACCAAACCTCTTCTCTGGTTTCTTTTCCTTTCTTCATATCTTGCAATTGTATTGTCAAATTTGCTAGCTGGGTTTGTATCTGAACCATTCCTATGCTAGTCTCTCCTATAGGTGAAGCCTCTAGTTTCATCGCAATTTCTAAGGCCTCTGTCTACGAAGTAACCTTCTGTTGCATCAATGGTAACCTTATATGTGGAAACAGCGCATCTATGAACCATTCTTGGTGCTGTTGTGGTTCTATGTCAAAAATCACTTGATCTAACAATGCTTTGAACTTTTGGTCAAATTCCCATACTGTCCCACTAGGTTTTTGCTTGATTTCTTTCAGCTCTGTGATACACTGTGATTCTGACTTAGGTTTTTTAAAATCTCTAATTAGCACAAGTCTGATATCCACTAGAGTCCTATTGTGTCCAACAGAGTACTTCATAAACCATGTTAAGGCTCTATCCTTGAATGTTGTAACTAGTTGTGCTTGTCTAATAGCATCATCGTGTACTTGTTTAACATTCCATACAACTTCACAAAGAAAGCAATGTTTCTCTAGGTCCTCAAGACTAGTTCCTTTGAATATAGGAAGCTTAATGTCGTCTGTCATTCTTCTTCTAGGAGGCGTAGTGTTTTGTGATGTTTTAGGTATACTACTACTTGTAACTTTCTGAGTACTTGCTCCTGTGGTGTTACTACTACTGTTGTTCTGTGGGTTAGTATTATTTTTGTCGTCAACTAGAGGTTTCTCTAGAGTAATAGGCCGGTAGGTAGTTACTCTAGGCTCTGCTTCACTATCAGTCTCAACTTGATATGAGTCCCTATTACTTCCTAACTCAGTCTCTATAGGGGTACGAGGTTCATGTTCATTAGGTCCCTTCTCGGTACTATACTTGTACCTTATGCCACTTCGTAATGTATAAATATTTTCCTCAGTATCACTGTCTATATTACTGAAAATTACAGATTGAAAATCCTAAGAATATTATTACATTCGTAAGACACCTTTCTTTGATAACAACATTTTAATGTATAGACTGAGATTTTTCAGGTACTTACCTCTGAATCCTTTGAATAAATCTACCTCTGCTGTGCTGTAGGAGTTCAGAATGTCCACAACAAATTCTGTAACGTAGCCTTCTAGTACATTGTCCAACCAGATGTCTACTTCTCTTGAGACTGGGCTATCCACTGCTTTAAGTCTCTGAATCAGTTCTTGATTCCACACCGTAGGTTCCCCACCTTTAAAGCAATCTTTCTACTCTGTGAGCCTCGATATCCAATTGTGTAGCTCGTTGCTGAAGGATGCGAAGAAAATTTCGTGCATTTAGAAAAAATATATCTCTGTAACCACTCTACCATAGACAAGCACAGATTCCTATTTTCTTTCTTCGCAAACTCCTCCTCTATCTTATTTACCCAATTCTGTATCTTTGTTCGCTTGGGATTCCAATTATTAGAACACATCACCACTTCAAGCGTGGAAATGGAACCATTTTTTGGCTTACTACTTAGTTCTTTTACTTTCTTGTACTTACCCAGGTTTTGCGCAGTGATGGGCCAACAATGCTACTGCTCCACCGGCCCTTTCGGCAACAACCTGCGAATAGGATGAGGTCTCACCTGAGGAAAAGTTATGGGGATTTATAGAAGCAGGTTTCCTTAATCAGGTGATGCGTGGTTATGGGAATATCTTTTGCGGAGTTATCCTATACTCTTCACATATAACCCTGATGTGATTGCGCATCTATCGGACTGCGCACTTCGCGACTTGTACAATGTAATACAATACAGCGCAACTTCAGGACTGCGCTTCTAGGGAATCACACATATCAAAGACTTCATTGGCTTAATGTTTACCCACATAATTCATACATTCCACATGCTCAAAACTATTTGCACATTTGGTTATACAGGTTCAGTACTTAACATATTATTCTCATCCACCATACACATGAAAATACATATAAAAGAACAAACATAGATAAACATGAACATAAACATAATCAATCGCATAGATTCAATCAGACAACACAAGTATTTACATGGTTCATCCCCAATATGGGAGCTATGTCCACGGGAACTGTTTTTTATGTTAATGGGAAGGGTCAATAGTTCCAGTCTGTGCACTCAGCTACAGACTCTTCTCTCTACAATGGGTCTCTATGCACACAGCTGCAGAGCCTCTTTCTCTCTTCTTGTTCTTATAATACAAAACTAAGACCAAAAATGACCAACATAAGATCAATAATGATCAATGAAGATGAACCCTTCCATTACAAAATTGCCCCTTTTATAGATCGTTCTTGAAGGTCACGTCTTTGAAATGATTTAGGGCCAAAAATCCCCCCAAAATGGCGTGGTTACCTTGCTAACCCGGCCTATCGCAGTCGACAGCTACTTCACTTTCCTTCAGACTCTTTTCTGCGTTGCTTCTGGTTCTGACGCCTCTTATGACGACCATAATTATGTCTGCATGGCTCTCACCTCGTACTGGCACGTCCCTTTCCACCATTCTACTTCATCTGTCGTTGTTATTCCGCTGCCTAACTTCTAACGGTTTCCGCTGCTCTTGTTGTCTTAGTACTTTGTTTGTACTAAGGCGACAGGTCCCTTTCCTCCAATTTTGCACTGCTCCTCACCCTGCTCTTGGGATTCTGCGGAGTGGTTACCAAAAATAGGTCGCTGCTGGACCTCACTTCGCTTGTACTTTGCTGCCAAAATTTACCATTGCACTCGAGCCTTGCTCGACAAAAACTATCTTTCCAAAAAGTGGTCCACTTGGGCCACACCCAACAAATTTAATTTGTGAAATTCTATATGTGAAATTGTATGTAGAATTGTAGTGATGCAAAGCACCAAGGGATAACATGTAGAGAAACTACCTTCTCTAAAGGCAATTGCAATTGCACTTTTGTATTTTACAATGTATACTAATGAAATGCGCTTTAATTGTGATCATAATCAAGAAATAAGATCCCAGTGGATACCTTGTGCACTATTGCAAAGGGTACTACTCACCACAGATTTGAGTTAGCAGATTCGTGATAATGATGCATGTTAAGGACCGCTATCAAATGGAGGGTAATTTGTCTACTATAACTTGCATCTTTATGGATTTTTGTGCCTTAAATTTGAGTAAAAAAATACTTCATTTTAGATTCCCATAAGAAGAATACTACCAACTATAGAATTTGTTTACCATGCATTCCACAAACTCTAAATTGATTGCATGACACTTGTATAAGTTTTAAATAGATGGATTCACTTTTGTTCAATTTTAGAGTGAAATTTTGTGCGAATTCTTGTATTGGTGTTGGAGTAGATATATCGTGTCATGGGGATTGTTCTTTTGTGTGTTGTTTTAAGTGGGGGTGTACAGGTGTTCAAAGTGGTATTGAGAGTGGATTGACATAATCAAGGTCACAAAATATAGGGACTACAATTTTATTCTTACATTTCTTAGTATGTTTTCAGTTCTAAATGTAACTTTGAATGAATGAGACTATAAATGATTCCCTCTCATGAAGTTTGATATTATTGTTTATCTTTTCAAATACTCTCCATATACACATTTGCATCTTATAATTACCCTAGATAACCTCATATACACATTCACATCTTAAAATTACCCTAGACAACCTCATATACACCTTCACATCTTATAATTATCCTAGACAACCTCTTACTTGCAATGAATTCTACCATATCACAATCTATCATTAAATAAGATTGATCTCAATCATAGCATGATTGAATTACCTTGAGCTTGTGGACAATTAACACCACAAGGTAAAATAAATCACATAAATTTATGATTATAGGAAGTGTTTTAATGGAAAGTATAGAGTAATGAATACACAATATTATCATTTCAATACAGTTAACCATTCACAAATCTATAGAGCTTATTTTCATTAATCCTTTCTTGAACTTAACATTCATGTTACAACATGTTTGATTTATTGAATTATTAGGTATTTCATAATAACTTACCTCTCTCATTGATGACTTTATAGGGTGCTATCTCAATGGTATATCATTTTCATTATATAATGCGGAAGGTTAGTGGTTCAATTTCAATGTGCCCTACTATAAATCTATAAAATATAGGATATTGTAGTTTAATTTTAAGAAAACAATCTTTGTTGATTTTTCTCAAATGATTAACATATTTTTTTGTCTCAACATGAGACAATATGGTCATTTCTAGAGACAATATGGTCTATAATATGTTGTCTCTATAGAGACAATGGTTTAAGACAATAATATAAGAGACTCAAAGAAAATATTTAAGACAATATAACTATTTTTTTATCTCTAATAGAAACAATTATTTAAGACACTTTTTTTTGTCTCAAATAGAGACAATAGCTTAAGGAAATAATTTAAGACACTCGCTTAAAGACAATATTTAAGACAATACACAAATTTTTGCTGTCTCAAATTGAGACAATTTACACAAATATTGTCTTACATATTGTCTCAAAACCCCCTTATATGTAGTAGTGTAGATGTGATAAAGTGAAAAAATAGTAAAATAAATGTTATGAAGAATTAGGTATCGTTATGAATATATTTACATCTATCCTAATGTTATTTAATTTTAGTGTAAGTTGATGAAGTTCATACTTAAAACATAACTTTATGTCTGTTAGCCACATTCTTGCTTGGGAAGTTTTCATTGGTTGTCTATGAATTTTCAATCACCAAGGTGTCTCTTTAGTCATAATGATTTTAATGATTTAGATCAATGTCAACGTCCAAATCATTCAGTCATAGTGATTTTAATTATTTAGGTCAATGTCCAAATCACCTTTTCTATCTAATTTGCAATTCTAGTTTAAATCAAAACAATAAATACTATATCCTATTGGTTTCAAGTATAATGGTTTTAGGAATGGTTTTCAATACATGGTGTGAAGACTGTGTTTAACACTAGTAAAATTAATGTCTAAGGTGTGGATATCAATAGAGGCTGGAAATATTTGATAGCTTACGTAACTTAGCATGCTATTATATAGTTGGTGTGCCTATCATTATACTTAATTTGGGATATAAATTCAACTTAGGAGAAAAGGTGCTCTTAAGAAATCCTATGTTTCTTATTTCATGTTTTTATTCATTATCCTTTCATATTTTTATTCATTATAAGAGAAGGAAAAAAATTTAGGTCTTCTCCTTTCTGTTGATTGCAAACTTGAGAATTGATCATCTTTGTAAGCATTGGTTATAGTGAAAATAATAAATTGTTCAACCATCTAACTGTTAGTGTAAATTTGTTGTTAAAATGATGGAATGAGGCATTTGGAGTGGTATGATTGGTTGAACTGCATTACAGACCTTTATTCTTTTATTAATGATATATTTCAGAAACTAGGAGAAAGAAGTACAATTCTATCTTACATCTTGTCTTCCACTTTATGGAATAAATGTATTTGTTTATAGCGTGGACAATTTAGTTGATGGTCTTTGTTTATAGGTTGGACACTTTATTTTTTTGGCCTCCATGGAATTAGAGGCCATTGTTGTTGAGGATCATATCAGATTATGGGGTGGTTCAGTTGAGACACTCAAACATTAGTGAGATAAAATAAGTACAAAGTTGAGATAAATTAAGTACTAACCATATATATTTCATATTTTACTATCATGAGTACAAAAAAGTATGCAATAACCCATTAAGAGGAAATGCAACAAAAAGTATACAAGAACTCATTCGAAGCTAGGAATTTGTAAAAAAAAAATAGTTTATGTACACCATCCTTTATTTTTAGCCCTCTTCCTAAAGTTCTGAAGTAATTCATCTTCGTCCATGTCGTATTCATTTTCTAGGTGCTCTTCAGAAATTGTTTGTGCTTGTGGCCTCTCACACAAATCACACCTGGTCTAGTACTTGTGGCATGGAGGCCAACGTGGCGGGGCATCACCTAGAAAAAAAACAATATTAAATTTATATGGCCATTTTTTAAATATCATTGAAGTAGTTTAGTAGTGTTAAAAAAAAACCTCTGCAATGTAAGTATTTACCTGGTGCACTGTGTTAGCACCCAAGTTGACCCTAAGGTTGTGGAAAGGTCTCCTTGAGGTAACACGCAGAACCACTTTAGGAAAGGTAAGTTGGCTTCTTACTCTCCAGAGAGGGATCTATCACAAATTTATTTAACAGGGCCAGATACATGAATAAAACTAAGAGTAGAATTATTGTTTGGTTGAAAGCAAAGTGGATTTCCATTGGGAAGTGGAGTCAAAACAGACAAATATGATTAAAATTGGCAATGCTCTGCATAGAAATTCCCACAGAGGAAAGATAGCTACCAGCTCACAGTCAAAGAGATTTTCCTTGGTGAGTAAGAAGAATAGATGAACAATCCATCAATATAGAGCATATGATAATGAATTCTATATAGCAGAACATGGTTGTGGATGCTTGAAATGAAAGGAACAGAGCATAAGATATATGAATTCTATCCTAATAAAACACTTACCCAAGCATGAAAAAGCATAACAGTATGAATTAAACAATGAAGGAAAACAGTCACATAAGAATAGAAGTAAACAGAATGTGAGACCAATAACGCATGAATCTCTGGTAAAATTGCTTGCTCAGCCATGCCAGATTTCATTAAACAGTATCTAAGAATTCTTAACATAGAAAAATCAAGATTTCCAAAAGATTCCAACCCTTTCTTCATCTATTCCATTTCTTTTATAGATATTCTTAGCCCTCAGGCTCGAACAGTCTCAACATAAAATGGTTACATTATGAGTGACACCTACTCAAAATAGGCAGGCCACTCCCAAGACTTAGTTACAAAAATAACAGAGATGGTAAATAACTAGGTTTAATTTTCCTTTTACAAATTTACTGGACGTTTTACAGTATGACAACAGACTCTTAGCAAAACTGAATAAGATGCCTTCGTAACTATTTCCTCCAGTTGGCAGCCTTCACAATCTTTGAATTTTTCATGTATGTAACTTTAGCTTAGCTTTGCCATATTTCTCATTCAGTTTCCATTGTTCGATGGTTGGCAAATCTGATGTGGCTAGCTCCTTAAGCAACACCCTCATATCCGTGTGACCTTTATAAGAATAATTCTGGAGGTGTGCACTTGCTTCTCTAAACATCAAACCCAGCTCGAAGTCTTTGGCTAACTTGTCTACAACTGTCTGGCCAAATAGCAACTGGTCCATACCCACAAAATCTGTATAGTCTAGCTTGCACCCTGCCAATTTGTTCTGATATTCCTCTTGGGTGATCATACTGCCATCTTTTCCCATAAAAGAGGAAACCCTTTCTTAAACAAGGGATCAAACATATCCCTGATACCTTTCATATGTTGTGCCATAATGTCAATTTTAGATACGACAGCCTTCACCTGTTGATGCTTAAGCATCACCCTTTTCCAAGATGATAATGGACACCCTATCTTTTATGCGAGTTGTCTTAGATTCATCATGAGATAGTCCATTTAGGAAGTCCACAACATTCCCACCATGATTTGCAGGTTTCTTGTTCAATTTCTCATTAGCAGCTACCACACCCTGTTTCGCCAATTTTATCACAACTTCTTTTTCTAATACAAAATCGAGGAAGGGCCTTAATTTGTTTGCCTCAATGATTATGCTGTCCCAAATCACTTGCTTGGCCTCTTGAAGTGAAGTCTGGCATGTAGCCTTCCTTGTCAATTCATCACATTCAGTCTTCATCCCCTGGTACTTGGTTTCCCAAGCCTCCTTTTCGTTTTCTGCATTAGACATGAAAATCTTCAGATTTTCATTCTGCTTTTTCAACTTGGCTACCTCCATGTATTCCAAACTAGCTTGGGCTATGGCTCCTACAAGGGAGAAATCCCCAGTCTCTATGGAAGGTATCACCATGCCTTCTTCTTCCTGCTCTTTCTCCTTCAGTTTTTTCTCAAGCTCCTCATTTTGGGACTTCAAGACCTTCTCACTTGCCACCACAATGGACATATCTATCTACCACTTCTTTTCCTTCTATTCAAAAGTCAACAACCTAGCTTCACAGTCTGTTAGCTTCCCCTGGAGCGTTTCTCTCTTTTCTTTTAGCTGAGCTAGCTCAAATGCCTGAACCAATTGAGTGGAGGGAATTTTCAACTTCTGCTTCATTTGCTGGATGGTTTTGTCCTTCTCATCCAACAAATTATGTATGCTAGCTCTTTTGTCTTCTTGGGTCTCAGTGGCTAACAATGCAGTTTGGTGCTTTTTTACTTGTGCTTTCAAGGACTTATTTTCTATCTTTTCTATTCTCAGTTTTTCTGAAGTTTGTCTTTATTGGCCTGCACTTTAGATAGATCCAGGGAAACTTTCAACAATTTGTTATAAATGACCTCGCCAGTCTCTTTATGTAAATTGATCACATCTGGCACAACGATGTCCTCCAAATTTACTTTCAACTTGATGGCCTTATTCTTGGTGGCCAAGGCAAGACTTAGTTCCTGCTTGCCACCAAGGATACATATTTCTTTGAAATCTTTCTCACATATGCATATAACTTAGCCTCCTCTAAGACTATTTCTGGACTCTCCTCATATTCCTCTAGTAACTCAGCCCTGCTTTTGTTGGGTGCTGCAAGTTTAGTAGGTGCCCAGTTAAACACATATTCTTTAACTTCAAAAGTTGGTACAAACAACTTCACCTTCTTCTTCTTGGGATCCTCTGTTGGAACTATTACTAATTGGTGCTCAAGATTTTCTATATTTTTCCTCTTGGAGGCTCTTTCTACATCATTATCCACATCCATAGGCTTGGGAAATTCCAACTTGCTAGGCTCTCCAGAGCCACTGGAAGGGGGCACATTTCCTTCAGTTGTTGGCCTTGGGCTGGAGGAGCTGAGTGGTGTGGGATTGACCTGTGATACTAAGGGGGTTGATACCTCCTGCTCATCCACTTCCATCTGACCTTTGTCAGAGTACTCAAACCAATTTGCCATTTCAACGAGGCCTATAACTTTGAAATGTTCATAGCCCTTCATGTTACTCTCCTTCCTCCTTTCTGAAATGATGTGGTGATGTTAGGAACCCATGTCTTTACTTTGTTAGTATGTTGTTGTTGGACGCATATGCTTTGTAAGTTGTCCCGTAGTAATTGTTGATCAATAGTTTATATTATTGTTGTTGGCACATATGCTTTGTAAGTCGCCCGTAGTATTGTTGATCCATAGTTTGTAATGGCCCATGGTTTTGATCCATAGTATTGGCACCTAGAATTAGTATATAAGTGTGTGTTGAAACCTATGAAGGCACCGTGAAGTTATTTGTATTGAGCTTGCTCAAAGGAGGTTTCCCCCTCGAAGTGGCCTATGATCAATATAAAAGTGATTATGAGTTCTGTCATTTCTGCTATTTCGTGTATTCTTGTTAATTAATTGTTGCAGGTGCATCCCATCTAGTATCATAGCACTTTCTTGGGCTCGCTGGGTGAAATTTCTGGCAATTTTTTTTTTTCGCATCTGTTGTAGGTTCGGATTTGGGAATAATCCCTATCCGCTTAACTGTGGGAAGTACTTGGGCATAAGCCCTAAAACTCATTGTGAGGAGTACCACAAGAACCCCGAAGTAGCTGGCCCATTGAGAGGACCTGCCAGCGAAAAGGGCAACGACCCCTACCTGATTGACTAGTTCCCACCCGTGAGGTAAACCAAGAGCTGTCGTTTGTGGCAAAGCGGTTATTAGTTTTACCTGAGCCGTGGAGTGAGGGGTACTGCCCCAATACGCAAGCCGTCAGACAACATTGGTGGCCGAGTGAAAACCCTGATTTGTTAGGAAGCCGCACATACCTGGGGTCCATATCTACTTTCCGCTGAACTATTGTCGATCACTGCTGCGCCGTTTCAGATCCATTTTGCAAGCCGTTCCAGATCCAGCCGTTCGGCATTGCTCCAGATTCATTCCGAGCCATAGCCGCTCCAGTCTGTAAAAAAAAATAAAAAAAATAAAAAAAAATCCGAGCCGTAGCCGCTCCAGTCTGAAAAAAAAAATAAAAATAAATAAATAAATAAATAAAATTCAGGGAACCCCTTGAAATTTACCTCTGTTTCCCTTGAAATTTTCAGGGAACCCCTGTCAGTCCATTCTGCATATTTCATTCCTGAGGACCTTATCCTCAATTCCCCTTCCTATAGCCCGAAATCCCACATTTGTCTATTTTTAGGGTTTGCCATAACTTCCTCAGATTTCACCCAATCACCTTCAAATTTTACCACAGAGTTCCTTTCTGAATTCTGCTTCTTTGTTCCCCTCTGCCAAATTTTCCCATTCTTTCACCCCGCTTCTGAAATCCTCATTTTTGCTTCCCTGTCTATCCAACAGTGTCCAAAACCTAGTCAAACCCCAATTACCCTTCTGATTTTTTCCCAAATCCAAATTTTCCCTTACTGAAGTAGTTCCTATTTTTGTTTTCCTACCCAGTCAACCAATAAAAAAAATAAGAAATAAAAAAATCCTGGTTATGGTTGTCACCCGTGCAGGAGCAAAAACCATGGAGGAAGCACTTGCAACCATCCAAGCCAAACTCCAGGATCTGGATGAAAAATTTCTCGATCTCCATCTTGAACATTCAGCTATGAACAACAAACGGCAATCCGAGTTTTCAGCAGACAATGGGTTCTGTTCTTCCAGCAATTTTCATGGTCCGAAGCTTGATTTTCCTCGCTTCAATGGTACCGATCCAACTGGATGGATCTATTATGCAGAACAGTATTTCAGTCTGCATAATACTTTCGATGTCAACAAAGTTCCGTTGGCATCCTTTCATTTGGCATAGGAAGCTCTTCAATGGTACCATTGGTACATCAAGGCTCATCTAGAGCCCAACTGGCCAGACTTTTGCCAGCTCCTTTTGCAACGATTTGGTCCTAGTGCTTTTGATGACTTCACAGGAGCCCTCACTAAACTTCGCCAAACTGGCACTGTGAGAGAATATCAAACCGAATTTGAGAATCTAGCCAACCACACCGAAGGATTGTCTGATGAATTTCACTGGAGTTGTTTTATCAGTGGTCTAAAGGATGCCATCCGCTCTGAGGTCAAAATGTTCTGTCCAAACATAATGATGGAAGCACTAGGGTTGGCTAAGTTGGCAGAAGACAAGATTGCAGCCCAACAACGCTCCAAGCCCACTTTTGTTCCCTTTCGAAATATGGGTTCTCAACGACCACCTATACCACAGGCTCCTCGACCGACTCCTATCAAGCGTTTGTCTGAAACAGAGATGCAAGCACACAGAGAAAAGGGGCTTTGCTATAATTGTGATGAGAAATTCACTCGGGGACATAGATGTGTTCAGCAAAATCTCTATCTCCTGGATGTGGAGTCTCCGCGTGCCTCTGAAATGGGTGACGAATATCCAGAAACACTAGATGCTCCATGTCGACATTCAGGAACCAGCTATTGACTCTCCGTCTCAAGATGACCAGCCAGAGATATCTCTCCATGCTTTAGCGGGAATCACCAACCCCCAAACAATGCGGGTCAGGGGTTACTTCAAGAAGCTTCCTCTTACAATCCTCATTGATTTTGGTAGCACTCATAATTTCATTGACCCTCGGATCGCCAAACAAGCTGATTGTTTTATCCATCCTTGCTCCAACTTTGAAGTCATGGTTGCCAATGGGGGCACCTTACCTTACAAAGGGAAGTGTCGAAATGTGCCTATCTCTATGGGAGATTATACCTTGCGCTCTGACATGTTTGCCTTGCCCTTAGGTGGATGTGATGTGGTTTTGGGTGCTCAATGGCTACGCACACTCGGCCCTATCTTATGGGATTTTGCCGAACTTTGGATGCAGTTTTCCCTCAATGGACACAAACACACATTGATAGGATTAAAACCAGGTTCTCTCAGCATCATCAGTTCACATTGCATGGAAAAAATCCTCAAGAAGAATTCACATGGTGTCATCGCTCAGATCCATTCCATCCAGATGCAACCATCAGCAGTCTCCACTACTCCTTTGGATCTACAACAAATTCTGGATCGATATACAGGTGTCTTTGCTGAAGCAGTGGGATTGCCACCTTCCAGGCTAGAAGACCATCGTATTCAGCTCCTTCTTGGAAACGTTCCTCCCAACATCAGGCCCTATCGCTATGCATTTCACCAAAAAACGGAGATTGAAATGCTTGTTCGGGACTTATTGAAGCAAGGTATTATTTGCCCAAGCACTAGTTCCTTTTCTTCTCCAGTTATTCTTGTCCGCAAAAAAGATGGGTCATGGCGCCTCTGCATTGACTTCTGAGCACTTAATCACCTCACCATCAAGGATAAGTTTCCAATTCCTGTTGTTGATGAGCTTCTTGATGAGCTTCATGGGGCTCACGTTTTCTCCAAGTTGGATCTTCGTTCTGGGTATCATCAAATTCGGGTTCATGAGGATGATATCCCTAAAACAGCTTTCTGCACACATGATGGCCATTATGAGTTTTTGGTCATGCCCTTTGGACTCACTAATGCTCCTTCCACATTCCAGGCCTTAATGAATAAAATATTTCGACCCTACTTGCGGAAATTCATTCTAGTATTCTTTGATGATATCCTCATCTACAGTAAAACATGGGATGAACATCTCCAGCATTTGAATCTTGTCATGCAACTTTTCTCTGACCATCATCTCCATGCCAAGCAGTCTAAATGTGTTTTTGGACAGAAGGAAGTTGAGTATCTCGGGCACATTATCTCAGCACAAGGGGTTCGCGTGGATCCTGCCAAAATTGATGCCATGAACAATTGGCCGCATCCTCAGACACTCAAGAGCCTTCGTGGTTTTTTGGTGTTGACTAGCTACTACCGCAAGTTTGTCAAGGATTATGGGAAGATTGCAGCTCCATTAACTGCTCTATTAAAAAAGGATGCCTTCACATGGACACCTGCTGCTCAGTGTGCATTTGACAAACTAAAACAAGCTATGTGTACTACACCTGTGCTAGCTATGCCCGATTTTTCCAAGCCCTTCACTATTGAGAGTGATGCTTGCGATAATGGACTTGGTGCTATTCTCCTTCAAGATGAACACCCCATTACGTTCACCAGCAAAGCCCTTTCAGGTAAGAATTTAGCTGCCTCTACCTATGAGAAGGAAATGATGGCTATTTTGCATGCAGTACAGAAGTGGCGCCCATACCTATTAGGAAATCATTTCTGCATCAAGAATGATCACCAAAGTCTGAAATATTTCTTGGACCAGCGTGTCTCCTCCCCGGCACAACAGAAATGGGTTAGCAAACTCATGGGTTATGACTATGAGCTCACTTACAAGAAGGGTAAAGACAATATTGTGGCAGATGCTCTTTCTCGCACATTTGATACCCAAGGTTCTCTTTCAGCTATTTCCATGCCTGTTCCAAATTGGTTGCAATCTGTTCAGCAGGGTTATGTCAATGACTCCTCCTTATCTCAAATCATCCAACACTTGACCAACAACCCTTCTGCTGTACCACATTACTCTTGGGATGGTGCTTCTCTGCGATACAAGGGTCATCTGGTGCTTCCCCAAAGCACAGATCTTCAACAGGCTGTCTTCTATGAACTCCATGCTTCTCCATCGGTAGGGCACTCTGGATTCCTCAAAACGTATGAACGAGAACGGTGTAACTTCTTTTGGCAGGGCATGAAAAGGACAATTCAATAGATGGTGGTCGAATGTGATACTTTCCAGCGCAATAAGGGTGAAACAACACTTCTTCCAGGATTGCTTGAACCCTTGCCCATACCTACACGGATTTGGACAGATATTTCTATGGATTTCATTGAAGGGCTCCCTAAATCTGGCGGGAAGACAGTGATTCTCGTTGTGGTTGATCGCCTCTCTAAATATAATCATTTTTGTGCTCTCAGCCATCCCTATATAGCCTCCTCCGTCACTCAAATTTTTCTGGACTAGATCTTCTGTCTTCATGGCATCCCTTCTTCCATTGTCTCGGATCGTGATGCGACTTTCACCAGTCATTTTTGGACAGAACTATTTCGCCACACTAGCAGCAAACTGAAGATGAGTTCAGGATATCACCCACAAATAGATGGTCAGACTGAAATTGTCAATAAATGCTTGGAAATTTATCTTCGTTGCTTCACCTCTGAACAACAACATCAGTGGGCAAAATGGCTCCCTCTCCCTGAATGGTGGTACAATACCTCTTACTACACTGCCTCTAAAATGACCCCATATGAAGCAGTCTATGGTCAGGTACCTCCAGCTCTTCTTCCATACACCCCCACCCGTTCACTAGTTCAGGAAGTTGACATGGTCCTTCAAAACCGTGATCAGATTCTGTGCATTTTGCGGGACAATCTTCACATGGCAAGAAATCGCATGAAGCAACAAGCTGATCAGCACCGTTCTAAGCGCACTTTTCAAGTCGGCGATATGGTTTTTTCTTCATCTCCAGCCGTACAAACAATCATCCTTGAAACTCAAAGGGCGTCATAACCTCACTCCAAAGTTCTATGGGCCATATCGGATTCTTCAGAAGATTAGGTCAGTTGCTTATAAATTGGAACTTCCTCCTTCTTCCCGCATTCATCCAGTCTTTCATGTCTCTTGTCTGAAGAAAGTTCTTGGCACCAACATCAGTGGACAAACGATTTTACCCAAACTAGATAATGAAGGATCCATCCTTTTGGAGCCAGAGGCCATCCTAAATCGGTGCACGCGTCAGCTTTGATCTCGCTCTATCACAGAGGTCTTAATTCAGTGGCACGGCATGCAACCAGAGGATGCTACATGGGAACCACTCCTTCAGATTCAACAACAATTTCCACATCTAAAGCTTTGAGGACAGTTTTTTTTAAAGGGGAGGGGATGTTAGGAACCCATGTCTTTACTTTGTTAGTATGTTGTTGTTGGACGCATATGCTTTGTAAGTCGTCCCGTAGTAATTGTTGATCAATAGTTTGTGTTATTGTTGTTGGCGCATATGCTTTGTAAGTTTCCCATAGTATTGTTGATCCATAGTTTGTAATGGCCCATGGTTTTAATCCATATTATTGGCACCTAGAATTAGTATATAAGTGTGTGTTGAAACCTATGAAGGAACCGTGAATTTATTTGTATTGAGCTTGCTCAAAGGAGGTTTCCCCCTCGAAGTGTCCTGTGATCAATATAAAAGTGATTCTGAGTTCTGCCATTTCTGCTATTTCGCATATTCTTGTTAATTAATTGTTGCAGGTGCATCCCAGGTGAGGATCATAATTCATGGTTGTTTGGATTAGAATCCCATGTCACTCACCATCCACTTAATGCATGGGAGAGAAACCTTGCTCCTAACAATGAAAGGGCCTATTGTCCATGGGAAACTGATGTCTGAGGACTTCTTGTCATCCAAGAAGTGCTCACATTCCACCTTCAATTTCTATCTTATGAATTCCAAGGTAAGTATTCTAGGGGTCAGGAAAGCAGCTAACACATAAGGTACATGGGAATAGCCATAGACTCTGATTACAGTGCCATGTTTAAGCAAGAACCAATCTCCAACTCTTTTATCCATGGAGGGTTGCAACAAGTCTCTCATTTTTGGCAGGACCCTAGGAAGCCTTTTCTAGAAGAAAATGAAGTAGACCTTTGACATAAGGTCATTCATGAATGCTTTATAATCTGAATACATTTCTTTGGTGAGCTACATCTCTGGCACCTGTATGTTCTCTTCATTTGATACTAGGAACATCTTCAATAAGTATGACTAGAATTTGAAAGTCCTTGTCTTGGGGAATTCTACTAGCTGAGAGTGGATTCTTTCAGCCAAGAATTCGTCAAACTTGAGATATGCACACTGGGTAGGCAGGTTGGGGTCCTCTGAATCAATAGGAAAAGTACTTATAACAAACAACAAGCTTATCACTGGCTCAGTTATATACTAGTCATTTTCTAACCTTAAGAACTTGGCCAACATGGAAATAACACACTTTTATTCTTCCTTAAAAAGGTTGGCTTCACCAAGAAAGGATGTGACCTGGAAAGAGGCTTTTGGCTATAAGGAAGCATGGTAAAAAATCTGTTTCAACTGAATTAGGGAAAGCCCGTAGTGTTGGATTAGGGATTCCTCCCTGTAGCTTTGGGATTTTTGGAAAAATTGGCCTGGAATGGCCAGGGATTTTCTAATAGTGAGGGCGTTCACATAGAACAAAACTCTTGACCTGGAGGCGTCCATGATCGCTCTCTGATTTGGGGAGTAGTTATAGGTGCACCAGTCTACAAATTCAAGACAGCTTGAGGTTTGACTGGTTGTGAACAAGTGTAAGAAAGAGTGATAAGCCTTATGAACGTCTATGCTTCAGGCCCTTATGACCTCTAAACTCTCTTTAGTAGTCTCTATGGAGATGTTAACCAACATAGTATCGTAAACATCACTATATTTATCCTCCACCAGCTCATTTATCCTTTGGTGTTAAAAAACCGGGGGTTCCACAGATCCAGCCATTTAAATATTTTTTCGGGGAGGTGGATGGCCTACCTGGTTGTTTGAAAGCTGGGTTGAGATTCTGAGATCTTGGTTGTCTTGTCTGTTTCTGCACGGTCCGCTCCTACCGCTCTCTGATGCAAACAGGACAAAAGGGATCCAGATATCCATGCAGGTGAGTCTTATCATCCCTGCAGTTGCAACAGTGATGGAGCCATGTTAACTGTTCATCCATGCAATTGATCTTGATCCGTAGATCTCCTTAATATTTACCTCCATCATCCTCTGTGGCTTCCAATTCTGCTACATGGATTCTTGATATCACCTTCGATCTGTGAAAACCTTGCTAGTCGTCGATCTGGTCCCTACCTAGATCTCCGCCGTCCAAAGGCATGGCCTTTTATCAGGTTCGCAAATTTTGGGCTCGTCGATTTCACATGCAAGTAAGATTTGCGAACTTATATCTAGCCATGTATCTCCAGCCCGCTAGATCTACACCGTTGGAAAGTGCGGGGTCTACAAAAAGTTCTCAAATATGAAAATCACCTCTCTTCGCACATGTCAAAAATGCAAACAACTTCCCGATCGTAAATCTGCACCAATGACCATTTATCAAACCTTTAAAATTCCCACCGGTTAACACACCCTCCCGCGCTTAAATAACCTCTAACTCCTTTTGTGAAGGATGCTCATGACTGTAGATCTTCACCGCTCCTGATCCATGCTGCTCATAAGTGCCATTATGTACTGCGAGCACATTCTTTGCATTTAACCTTCTTAACACCATTAAAACCTTATGCTTTCCCAAATATTTTCATCTCGGACCCAGGCCCAACTACACAGAGCTTTGATTTTTTTACTTTTGGGCCATGTGGATCAAGAGGTGAGCTTTCCTTTGCTACTTTTATGGGTCTAGATCCTTCCAAATGCTTAAAACTAATCTGGTGTTAACAATTGGCTCCTATTGGGGATGCTATCCTCCCTGTGAGGTAGCAAAGAACCCCACAGACCAGTGCCTAATCCATTGGGCTATCTTTCAGAACTTAGAGTTCTTCTTTTCTTTCTCTGTTCATGAAAAAAAATCAAAATGAATGGCTCACCTCCAGTTCTCAAGGCCTTCTCCTCGGGTGTCAAAACCTTTGGTTCAACATTTGCATGAAATGTAAATGTAAAACAACATATGCAAAAATATGTACAGATTATGATACAAGGGTTACATGTTACCCTTAGGACATGTAATGCTTCAAAAACCTCCCATTTATTGGACCTCCTATAAAGGGAGACCCATCCTGATGTTCCAAAATGAAGTAATTTATACCTCTGTATGCTGAAATAACATAAGGTCCTACCCACATCTGGTCAAACTTTCCATGCTTTCCTTCCCTGTGAGCATCCCATTTTAGGACCAAATCATCAATCTAAAATTGCTCCTCTTTAACCTTTCTGTCAAACGTATTCTTCATCTTCTCCTGGTGCACCTGCACTTTGTCATAGGCTTTGTCCCTCAACTCATTTAGCTCTATTATCTAATTTATCCTCCTCTGCATATGGTTGGGCTCATCTTCCTGTCCTTGTAGCAGCTTCATGACTGGCAATCCTAATGAGGTAGGAAAAACAACTTATGCTCCATATACCAGCTGGAATGGTGACATCCCAATGGCCCTCTTAGTACTGATCCTATTAAACCACAAAGCATATTTAAGCTTTGTATGCCAGGCTCTTTTGTTCTCCTCCAATAGCTTTTTAATTATCCTCACTAGGATCTTGTTAGAAGACTCAACCAACCCATTTCCTTGTGGGTAGTAAGCAGTGGAGTGGTTCAGGTTTATATGGTATTTGTGATAGAAACTTATCATTTTCTTGGACTTAAAAGCAGCTGCATTATCTGTTACAATCCTCTTGGGGCACCCAAATCTGGCCAAAATGTTGTTCTCCAAAAAATCCATGATAACCATCTCAGTTTCCTTCCTAGTGGGTATGTCCTCAATCCACTTAGTGAAATATTCTATGGCTGTAAGGATCCACTTGTGCTGACCATAAGAGTTTTGGTTTATTTCCCCAATGAATCCTAACCCCCACTGCTAGAAGGGTGTTTCCACTGAAATTGGTTTAAGGGGAAGTGAAACCAACTTCCTCTTACCATCGAAGATCAAGAATTGATGGCAGGTAACAGTCTCCTTATATACATCAACAAACAGAGAACGCCAATAGAACCCAACCCTCAGAATCTTGTTAGCTATCACCTTCCACGAATGGTGTCCTCAATAATCCCCTTTATGAAAATATTTCATGGTTTGCTGAGCTTCATTTTCCAGCAAGCAATTCAATAATACTCCACCAGGGACTTTCCAATATAGGTATTGATTCATCACATAGAAATTTGCAGCCTTCAACTTCATAGATCCGGCCCTTGTTTTGCTCAACCCTGCAGAGGCTTGTAAATTTTGTAGCACATACACAATGTTAGCATACCAAGGAGACATAGAGAATTATGGCTTTATCTGCATCACTACTTCTAGCTGGTTTGAATAGCCAGACATGAAATATAGCTGTAAGGATTCATAATTTTCCTCTGTCATCATTCTGTCCAACCCCTACCCTTTGATCAACTTGGTGGGCTTGATCTCAAGGTCATATTCCAACAAAAAAACAATCCACTTTGCTCTCTTCCCTTCAGGATCTGGCTGGGTAAGGATGCTCTTCACTGCATTACTTTGGACATGTGCAATAAGATGTGAATGGAGGATGTATACTCTGAAATATTTCAAGGACTTCACCAAAGCATATATGCTTGCTTTTCCATTATGTCATACCTCAATTCCCCATCTCTCAACACCCTGCTGAAAAATGCAATGGGCTGCTCAGCATTCTGGTCATTTTTTTGCAATAGGACTCCAGCCACAGTGTGTTCAGATGCATAAGAAAAAAAAGAAGAAAACTTTGGTAAAATATGGGCTTGATAGGATTGGGGCCTCAGTGATGGCTTTCTTAATTCCCTTGAATGATTCCCTGGCCTCTTCTGTCCATTTTATCTGACTTTCCTTTCTCAACATGTTAGTAATGTTTCTCATTATTTCTACAAAACTGGGGATGAACCTTCTTAGGAATCCTACTTGTCCAATGAAGGACTGTACCTCTTTCTTGCTCCTTGGCTATCCAACTTTCAGAATTGCACTGACCCTTTCTGGGTCAATCTTGATACCCTCCTTTGAAATTATATGCCCAAAGAGTTTTGCCTCTTCCAATGCAAAATTTAAATTTTTTGGGTTAAGAGAAATACCATATTTCCTGCATTTGATGAAGACCTTCTCCAAATGCCTGAGGTGTTCTCTTTCAGACCTGGAATAAACTGTTATATCATCCATATACACCACCACCAACTTATCTTTCTCTTCTGCAAAGGCAATATCCATTGCACGCTGGAAGGTAGCTCCTGCATTCATTATCCCAAAAGGAATTTTTGCATACATAAAAGTGCCCCAAGGAGTAGTAAAGGCAATCTTTTCTTGGTCTTCCGGGCACACTTTAACCTGATTATACCTTGAGAACCCATCCATGGTTGAGATCCTCTCAGCTCCTACCACCTTCTGCAGAATATGCTCCATTTTTGGAAATGGGTAGTTATCGTTCAATGATACCTCGTTAAGATTTCTGAAGTCTATACAAATCCTGATTTCACCATTGTTTTTTCTGACCGACACTAGATTTGCTATCCACTTTTAAAATATCAGGGTGACAATGATCTTGGAATTGAACAACTTCCTGATCTCCTTCTCTATTATAGGTAGCAGTTCTGGATTTATTCTTCTCAGCTTCTTCCTGAAATGCTTCTCCCCAGGCTTGATTGGAATTGAATGTTGTATAATGGAAGTATCATATTCCTTTAGGTCCTCGTAGCTCCAAGCAAACACCTCGGCATATTTTTTCATCAATTTCACATACTCGTCCCTTTATTTAGCATGCATCTTTTTGGACAATTTTACAATTCGAGGTATCTCTTCTGTGCCTATGTTTTAGTCTTCCACAACATCATTCGCAGGTTCGACTTTAGGATTTTTAGCTACATCA
Organism: Larix kaempferi; assembly: GCA_027924585.1. Taxonomy (NCBI): domain Eukaryota; kingdom Viridiplantae; phylum Streptophyta; class Pinopsida; order Pinales; family Pinaceae; genus Larix; species Larix kaempferi. Next base: position 5,776,624 of record BSBM01000009.1, read on the forward strand.
TTCTGGTTGAACAACTTCTCCAGGGGTATCAATCCTTTAGGGATAAAGTTACTTTTCAACTGAATAATATCCTCCCCCCTAACATACCTTTCCGTCCTTTGCCTCCATCAATTTCATCTTCAACCTGCTCTTCGCCTAGGAAGCTCTCCAGGTTTTCATTTTCTGTGTCAACCTAAACATTTACCAATTCATCAGATAATTCTAAAAACCTTTTAATCTGCATGTCATCATCAAATACCTGCCAATATTTGCTATTGTCTGGAATTGATGGCCTATTCACTATTTCTACTTCATACTTTGTTTGGGAATAGATAGGGGTATTGAAACCTCCAGCAGTAGTAGCCAAGGATTCTACCACCTGATTCTCAATCATGTGTATTACCTTGATTTTGTGCTCTGAGAAATAGTTACCCAACATATCCCATACTTCATTCCTATACGCTCGCATCCTGGGATGCTTTGTCTGGTAACTGTCATTTACTTGGTTTATCACCAACTCTAAGTTCCCAAATACCTGTATCTTCTTTGCTCCCATGTACTTCAAGGCCTGCAAACCCAACAACAAGGCCTCATACTCTACTACATTGTTAGTGCACTCAAAAGTCAATTTATAAGATAAGGCTTTAAATTGCATGTCATGAGGGATGATGCAGATCTCAAAAGAACTCAAAAAGAGTTTCAAGTTGGTGAGCATGTGTTCCTCAAGGTAAAACCTAAAAAGAGCTCCTTAAAGTTAGGAAGTTGTGCTAAACTAGCACCAAGGTATTGTGGACCTTTTGAAATATCGTCCAGCATAGGACCAGTGGCATATCAGTTGGACTTGCCACCAAATCTTAAAGTACATAATGTATTTCACATCTCTCTTTTGAAAAAGTATGTGCATGATGCTACTCATGTGATTAATTGGAATGATATACAGGTGGAACCCTAAGGAGATTTTCTGGTGGAACTGGATTGTATCCTCGACAAGAGGGAAATTTTGCTTTGTAATCATACCATTGGACATGTAAAGGTGCAATGGAAGCACCTTAGTCCAGATGAAGCAACTTGGGAGTTGGAAAGTAATATACGGGTGGCATATCCAAATCTATTCCAGGAGGAACTAGAGGATGATGAATAAAGTAACATCCAGGACGATGTTGAATTTAAGAGGTGGTGTTTGTCACATACCCAAATTCTGAACATTATATGTTGTCAAAAAAACATTATGTTTTATTTTATTGAAAAGTTTTATGTTATTGACCAAGTGGGGTCAAGGATGACTGTAATTAATTACTCTGAATATTTTATTATTAATAAATAAAAGAGGAGACAAATACCCAAAGGAGACTATTGAATGAGTGTTCAACGACCCACTAGGAGGAATGGATTGGGGTGGAGAGAAAACTGATACTTGGAAGCATCCTCAACTCACTTCTAACTGTTAAAGGGGCAAACTTTCCTATTTTTATGGTCATGTTCCCCATGAAACTGGAATTGAGTAGGTGGCTCATTTACTAAAAACAACTGACCAAAAGACTTACGCATGCTTATCTATCCATCGAATTCAGCAGGAGGCTGTTCATTCTTACCTTTTGATAATTTTTGAATTGAAAAGACAAGAGAGCACAAGAGATTCGATGAGAGGAAGATTAGAATTGATTGAGTGAACTAAGACTGCATTTTGAACTAGTGCAACCACATTGTTGAGTTCAATATTGCTAAAAGCAGAAGTACTATTGTCAAGTGCTACTGCTGCGTTGCAAAGCAATTTATTCCATTTCTCCATACAACATCTTTGTCTTGGTGGTTCAGTGAACAGGCTCAGGGGCCTTAAGGCAAGTATCCTTGGCTATCTTCAAGAAAAGGTTGGGTGGAACGGGCTCCTTTGGTTGTTTGTCTCATCTACAGTTACCAGGCTCAAATGATGTTATCTTATTTACTTTCTGTCAAATTATTTACCAATGATCTGAATGTTATTATGTTATCAGTTTTATTTACATCCTAGATATCTTTTGGACTATTAGTAAGTCTTTATTTACTGCAATATTAACTACTCTGAATATCCATGCACCTGTTAGGTTTAAATGTTAAATGGATAGTTAAAATTCTAGATTAAATATGAATGGTAGAATAAAAATGCTTCCCTGCATTTTTCCACACACTATTTCAATGCCGTACTCCAGTACAGGGAAGAGTATATAAAATAGATTTGAATAATGATATGCAATAGATAGATTTGACTTAATGATTATCATAGATAAAATCTGTTATGTTTGTGTACAACCTTTATGTTTACATTGCAATAAAATCTCTTCTGTAATAAATACAGAAAAACATAGCATTTATCTATTAAATAGAATATTTAAATAGTAGTTCTTTCAAAAACCTAAGTTTATTCATGGTTTAAACCTTTCATTTCATAAACCAAATAACACATACTTTGTAGCATCAACGTCTCAAATAAAAATCCTTTAAAAACAATATAGTTTCTGTATAACAAACCCTAATAGTATCGAAACTCATAGTGCAAGATTTTTATAACCAAAACTAAGTTTAAATACTACAGTAAAAAAAATAGTAACCATATATGTAATTACATTATTACACATTATTGGTAATATGACATATTGTCACCTTATTGCAATAAGAATTTAATTATCAATTGATTTAAACATTAAATAATACAAAACAAATAGCAACTAAATAATCTGTCGATTATCCCAGGGTTCAAACCCTGTTCTTTAGCTAAACATACTATTACTATGATAACATTGCATTTGTTTAACAAAATGAAAGAGTAATACAAGGCCAGGGTTTGATACCCGAAGCGTTCACCCACACAGTCTAAATTTTCATAACAATACAAGTTAGCATTTACATAACAAGTTTAGGGTTCGAAACCCGTAATGATTTTACAAACGAATCTGAACAGTGTTATTTAGTTTTGGTAGGGTTTATAACCCGGCCTTACGACCTTGGTTTATAAACAAACTCTAAACATTATATAACCATTTAAACCACAGCGTCGGGCTCTGCCCTAACTTTCATTTATCAAACAACATTACAAAATAACAATGAATGTTGAGAGATTTCTATTAGGTTAACATTTCAAACTTCATTTGATTAACGCAAAAGCCTTATCTTATTACCCTTTAAAATTTATATTAATACAGTGCAAAAGAAAGCATTGCAAGTTGAGGTCGAGGGTTCAACCCTCCCTACAGCTAGTTTAATCATAAACAGAACAGGGTTTTAAAACCCTAATCACCATAAGTTCTATCAACACATTTCTTCCAAAATATCAAAATGCCGATGGTAAAACCCTTGCAAATGTTTCCAAGCAAAACAATATATATGTATCATTAAACATTTACATAGTAAAACATTGAAAACCCAACGTAGGATAGGTCAAGGGTTCAACCCTCCCTGCAACACATAAAAATGCCATTCAACTTATAATTTTACAAACAACTAAGAAACCAAACTGTTTAAGTTAGACCGAAGCTTTGGCCAACCAAGCTAAGGACAGTACCGATGCCATGCTTCACCACAAATCTTCCAAGTGCATTTGAATGCCCATAGGGAGTCACCGAGGCTTACCAGGGCCAAAGAAGTTTGCATTTCCCTTCAGGACAACCTAAAAACATTGTCGAGGGAGTGATCCTATCAAATGCAACAACGCCACGTTTGGTTAATTTCTTGAAGTACTTCTTAACTTTTTAAAACACTCAATGAAATTTACGAAGGGTCTGGTGTGACATTACCTTTGACATTGCAGCACGCCTGAGCATTTTACCCACCGGTGTATGCATTGGATAAGCTTCCAGCATTCATACTGGAGGTTTGAAGTCTCACCATCGAAACCCAGCAAAATATTTACAACATAGTAGAAACAACCCAGTTCCCTTTTAACCTATTGTTGGCATTACAAAGTAGGCTTTGAGGTCACGGTTTCGAGCCTTGGAGAAGCCGCAAACACTTTGTTTCAAAACCTAAGAATCTGAGAGCCTGTCGGCCTCTCCCCCCCCACTCACTGCAAAAATGAATGCTTGAGGTTATGGTTCGGTGAGTAACTCAAAGAGAATTTAGGGTTTAACATTGTTACCAAGAATCTTCACGTGGAGACCTTCCACGAGGGATGCCAACGGGCATTCCACCCAAACACCATTAATATCAAATAAATATCACAGCTACCAAGTGCACGTACGCTGCCAATGCATAGATCCTTTGAACTCTAACTAGGGTCTTGTTGATGCCCCAAAGATCGTAGCATCAAGGAGAAAGGGATTCTCCTCGGAAAACTATCCCAATTAGATTGTCCACCGTTTGGTATGAGGAATCCGTCTGGTTAGCAGTTCCAGCTACCATTAGATTTGAAGATTTGCTTTCTTTACACCGGTTATGGCCCGATCCCCCGTTCTTTTTTTGATTTTATTGTTAAGATGATGTGCAAGTTCCTAAGCTAATTTAATCTAAGTGCAGAACTTGAAGCAAATCTGTATCTAAAACTGAAATAAATCTAATCTATCCTTGCAAGGAGCAATACTGTAAATGTGAGTAATGTGTTGAAAGAAACATATAAAGATCAACAGGTAGCCATTAAATCGTAAATATGCATCTACAACAGGAGGTTAAAGACATAAAAGATAGCTTTTAATTCATAAGAAAACATTCCATTACTCATTTAGGAGAAACATCATTGCACAAAAAATAGTAAGATCACTCAATACTCAGAAATAATTCAGAACAACAAAGAAAGATCTCACAGTAAGATATGAATGCCACAAGAATAAATCAGCATGCATCCAACACACATTTCTAGGAAAAAGACGTCCTCTCCAAGCTCTTATTAGGCAAAATTAATTTTCTTGGAGCAAGTGCAAAATAGTTCGTACAAGTTTAGAAAATTCATTTTCCTTGCCAAAAGTCCTTTACACTATTCCCTGTTCATCTATTTATAAGTTTACAAAATGCCTCCTGGACTGCCACTTGGCCTTTAGAATTGTCTTAAAGACTTTAAAAAAAATAAACAATTCATGGCCCTTTTCTTCTAACAAAAATTCTTTCTCATAACAAAAAAGGACAGTTATCCTTGTGACTCCATGCTCTAACCACAGGTACAAAAAGAAGTAGACCAAAACAAAATAATGCATTATGAATAGCGTGTTTATCCTTGGGGTGGCGCTTCTGCTGGGGATGATGTTCATGTGCTGGCTGTTACTACTACTGCTTCCTTCTTCTCTTATTCAACAATATAACTGAATGAAATGCCTGTGTCTCTTACAACCACATTTGCTGGTAAGGGGAGCAGGATCTTCTGTGAAGTCACATGCTTACCAAGTTCTGCTTCAATACCCTGAATTTCTACTATTGCTTCCTAGTGGATCTCCTTGAGCATATGATTGTATACTGATGATAGCCCAATGTAGTGATGAAGATCATTGGTGGCCAGCACATCAATCTTGTTTAAATACTCTATTTGAACGCCTAGCTCTTCCTTCAAGTCTGACAAACATTGATCTTTGCTTGGAAAATCATCTAGGGTCTGAGGAAAAATAAGCTTGCATTTTTCATGTAATTCATGAATCTTTTGATACAGGTCGTTACCTTTCTCAATTGTTCCCTGGATCTTAGCCATCAGCTTAGCGCAACAATTCCTACAAAACTCCATAAGAGCTACATCCTCCTTAAAACCGTCCACCGATTTGATGTGATGCACCTGCAACAATTAATTAATACGAATATGCATAATAGCAGAAATGACAGAACTCAGAATCACTTTTATATTGATCATAGGCCACTTCGAGGGGGAAACCTCCTATGAGCAAGCTCAATACAAATAACTTCACAGTTCCTTCATAGGTCTCAACACACACTTATATACTAAGTCTAGGCAACAATACTATGGGTCAAAACCATGGGCCACTAAAAACTATGGATCAACAATACTACAAGCGACTTACAAAGCATATGCGCCAATAACAATAACACAAACTATTGATCAACAAATACTACGGGACAACTTACAAAGCATATGCATCCAACAAAAACATACTAACAAAGTAAAGACATGGGTTCCTAACATCCCCTCCCCCTTAAAAAAAAATCTTTGTCCTCAAAGCTTTAGATGTGGAAATTGTTGTTGAATCTGAAGGAGTGGTTCCCATGTAGCATCCTCTGGTTGCATGTCGTGCCACTGAATTAAGACCTCTGTGATAGAGCGAGAGCGAAGCTGACTCGTGCACCGATTTAGGATGGCCTTTGGCTCCAAAAGGATGGATCCTTCATTATCCAGTTCGGGTAAAATCGTTTGTCCATTGATGCTGGTGCCAAGAACTTTCTTCAGACAAGAGACATGAAAGACTGGATGAATGCGGGAAGAAGGAGGAAGTTCCAATTTATAAGCAACAGACCCAATCTTCTGAAGAATCCGATATGGTCCATAGAACTTTGGAGCGAGCTTATGACGCCCGTTGAGTTTCAAGGAGGATTGTTTGTACGGCTGGAGACGAAGAAAAACCATATCGCCAACTTGAAAAGTGCGCTCAGAATGGTGCTGATCAGCTTGTTGCTTCATGCGATTTCTTGCCATGTGAAGATTGTCCTGAACTGGTAAACTGGTGGGGGTGTATGGAAGAAGAGCTGGATGTGCCTGACCATAGACTGCTTCATATGGGGTCATTTTAGAGGCGGTGTGGTAAGAGGTATTGTACCACCATTCAGCGAGAGGAAGCCACTTTGCCCACTGATGTTGTTGTTCCGAGGTGAAGCAACGAAGATAAGTTTCCAAGCATTTATTGATAATTTCAGTCTGACCATCTATTTGTGGGTGATACCCTGAACTCATCTTAAATTTGGTGCCAGTGTGGTGAAATAGTTCTGTCCAAAAATGACAGGTGAAAGTCGCATCACGATCCGAGACAATGGAAGAAGGGATGCCATGAAGACGAAAGATCTGGTCCAAGAAAATTTGAGCGACGGAGGAGGCTGTATAGGGATGGCTGAGAGCACAAAAATGACTATATTTGGACAGGAGATCAACCACAACGAGAATCACTGTCTTCCCGCCATATTTAGGGATCCCTTCAATGAAATCCATAGAAATATCTCTCCAAATCCGTGTAGGTATGGGAAAGGGTTCAAGCAATCTTGGAAGGAGTGTTGTTTCACCCTTATTGTGTTGGCAGGTATCACATTCGGCCACCATCTATTGAATTGTCCTTTTCATGCCCTGCCAAAAGAAGTTACGCCGTGCTCGTTCATACGTTTTGAGGAACCCAGAGTGCCCTGCCGATGGCGAAGCATGGAGTTCATAGAAGACAGCCTGTTGAAGATCTGTGCTCTGGGGAAGCACCAGACGACCCTTGTATCACAGAGAAGCACCATCCACAGAGTAATGTGGTACTGCAGAAGGGTTTTTGGTCAAGCGTTGGATGATTTGAGATAAGGAAGATTCATTAACATAACCCTGTTGAACAGATTGCAACCAATTTGGAACAGGCATAGAAATACCTGAAAGAGAACCTTGGGCATCAAATGTGTGAGAAAGAGCATCTGCCACAATATTGTCTTTACCCTTCTTGTAAGTGATCTCATAGTCATAACCCATGAGTTTGCTAACCCATTTCTGTTGTGCCGGGGAGGAGATACGCTGGTCCAAGAAATATTTCAGACTCTGGTGATCAGTCTTGATGCATAAATGATTCCCTAATAGGTATGGGCTCCACTTCTGTACTGCATGCAAAATAGCCATCATTTCCTTCTCATAGGTAGAGGCAGCTAAATTATTACCTGACAGGGATTTGCTGGCGAACGCAATGGGGTGTTCATCTTGAAGGAGAACAGCACCAAGTCCATTTCCGCAAGCATCACTCTCAATAGTGAAGGGCTTGAAAAAATCGGGCATAGCTAGCACAGGTGTAGTACACATAGCTTGTTTTAGTTTGTCAAATGCACACTGAGCAGCAGGTGTCCATGTAAAAGCATCCTTTTTCAATAGAGCAGTTAATGGAGCTGCAATCTTCCCATAATCCTTGACAAACTTGTGGTGGTAGCCAGTCAACCCCAAAAAACCACGAAGGCTCTTGAGTGTCTGAGGATGCGGCCAATTGTTCATGGCATCAATTTTGGCAGGATCCACGCGAACCCCTTGTGCTGAGATAATGTGCCCGAGATACTCAACTTCCTTTTGTCCAAAAACACATTTAGACTCCTTGGCATGGAGATGATGGTCAAAGAAAAGTTGCATGACAAGATCCATATGCTGGAGATGTTCATCCCATGTTTTACTGTAGATGAGGATATCATCAAAGAATACCAGAATGAATTTCTGCAAGTAGGGTCGAAATATTTTATTCATTAAGGCTTGGAATGTGGAAGGAGCATTAGTGAGGCCAAAGGGCATGACCAAAAACTAATAATGGCCATCATGTGTGCGGAAAGTTGTTTTAGGGATATCATCCTCATGAACCCAAATTTGATGATACCCAGAATGAAGATCCAACTTGGAGAAAAAGTGAGCCCCATGAAGCTCATCAAGAAGCTCATCAACAACAGGAATTGGAAACTTATCCTTGATGGTGAGGTGATTAAGTGCTCGGAAGTCAATGCAGAGGCGCCATGACCCATCTTTTTTGCAGACAAGAATAACTGGAGAAGAAAAGGAACTAGTGCTTGGGTGAATAATACCTTGCTTCAATAAGTCCCGAATGAGCATTTCAATCTCCATTTTTTGGTGAAATGGGTAGCGATAGGGCCTGATGTTGGGAGGAACGCTGCGAAGAAGGAGCGGAATACGATGGTCTTCTGGCCTGGAAGGTGTCAATCCCACTGGTTTAGCAAAGACACTTGTATATCGATCCAGAATTTGTTGTAGATCCAAAGGAGTAGTGGAGACCGCTGATGGTTTCATCTGAATGGAATGGATCTGAGTGATGACACCATTTGAATTCTTCTTGAGGAGTTTTTCCATGCGATGTGAACTGATGATGCTGAGAGAACCTGGTTGTAATCCTGTCAATATGTGTTTTTTTCCATTGAGGAAAAATTGCATCCAAAGTTCAGCAAAATCCCATAAGATAGGGCCAAGTGTGCGTAGCCATTGAGTGCCCAAAACCACATCACATCCACCTAAGGGCAAGGCAAACATGTCAGAGCGCAAGGTATAATCTCCCATAGAGATACGCACATTTCGACACTTCCCTTTGCAAGGTAAGGTGCCCCCATTGGCAACCATGACTTCAAAGTTGGAGCAAGGATGGATAAAACAATCAGCTTGTTTGGTGATCTGAGGGTCTAAGAAATTATGAGTGCTACAAGAATCAATGAGTATTGTAAGAGGAAGCTTCTTGAAGTAATCCCTAACCCGCATTGTTTGCGGGGTGGTGATTCCAGCTAAAGCATGGAGAGATATCTCTGGCTGGTCATCTTGAGACGAAGGGTCAATAGGTGGTTCCTGAATGTCAACCGGAGCATCCAGTGTTTCTGGATCTTCGTCACCAATTTCAGAGGCAGGCGGAGACTCCACATCCAAGAGATAGAGCTTTTAACACATATTTCATTATATTTGGAATTAAACAGTGGATCTAGAATTCTAAAATAACCAAAAAACTCAATTCTAGCATTGTTCTTGTAATAAAATATTTCCAATTTTAATGAAATATGTGTTTTTTGCTGAACACATCTATGTCCCCGAGTGAATTTCTCATCACAATTATAGCAAAGCCCCTTTTCTCTGCGTGCTTGCATCTCTGTTTCAGACAAATGCTTGATAGGAGTCAGTAGAGAAGCCTGCGGTATAGGTGGTCGCTGAGAACCCATATTTCGGAAGGGAACAAAAGTGGGCTTGGTGGGTAATTGGGCTGCAATCTTGTCTTTTTCCAACTTAGCCAACCCTAGGGCTTCCATCATTGTGGTGGGATAGAACATTTTGACCTCAGAGTGGATGGCATCCTTTAGATCACTGATAAAACAACTCCGGTAAAATTCATCAGACAATCTTCGGTGTGGTTGGCTAGGTTCTCAAATTCGGTTTGATACTCTCTCACAGTGCCAATTTGGCGAAGTTTAGTGAGGGCTCTGGTGAAGTCATCAAAAGCACTAGGACCAAATCGTTGCAAAAGGAGCTAGCAAAAGTCTGACCATTTGGGCTCTGGATGAGCCTTGATGTACCAATGGTACCATTGAAGAGCTTCCTGTTCCAAGTGAAAGGATGCCAACGGAACTTTGTTGACATCAAAAGTATTATGCAGACTGAAATACTGTTATGCACGATAGATCCATCCAGTTGGATCAATACCATTGAAGCGAGGAAAATCAAGCTTCAGACCACGGAAATTGCTAGAAGAAGAGAACCCATTGTCTGATGAAGACTCAGGCTGCCGTTTATTGTTCATAGCTGAATGTTCAAGATGGAGGCCGAGAAATTTTTCATCCAGATCATGGAGTTTGGCTTGGATGGCTGCAAGTGCTTATTCCACGGTTTTTGCTCCTGCACGGGTGACAACAATAACCAGGAGTTTTTTTTTTTGACTGGGTAGTAAAACAAAAACAGAAACTGCTTCAGTAAGGGAAAATCTGGACTTAAGAAAAAATCTGAAGGGTAATTGGGGTTTGAATAGGTGTTGGACATTGTCGACTAGACAGGGATGCAAAAATGAGGATTTCATAAGCGGGGTGAAAGAATGGGAAAATTTGGTAGAGGGGGAGAAAGAAGTAGAATTCAGAAAGGAACTCTGTGGTAAAATTTGAAGGTGATTGGGTGAAATCTGAGCAAGTTATGGCAAACCCTAAAAATAGACAAATGTGGGCTTTCAGGATTTGGGAAGAGGAATTGGGGATAGGGTCCTCAGGAATGAAATATGCAGAATGGGATGATAGGGGTTTCCCAGAAATTTCAACGGAAACAGAGTGAAAACAAGGGAGATATGGACAAAAAACTGAATTTTATACTCGTTTTTTATTTTTTATTTTTTTAAGACTAGAGAGGCTACAGCTCCAAAGAGATCTGGAACAGCGTCAAATGGATTGAAAATGGCTGGATCTGGAACGGCTTGCAAAATCGATTTGAAATGGTGCAGTAGTGATCGAATATAGTTCAACTGAAAGTAGATATGGACCCCAGGTATGTGCGACTTCCTAACAGTTCAGGGGTTTCACTCGGCCACCAATGCTGTCTGACGGCTTGGGTAATGGGGAAGTAACCCTCACTCCATGGCTCAGGTAAAACTGATAACCGCTTGGCCACAAACGACAGCTCTTGGTTTACCTCACGGGTGGGAACTAGTCAATCAGGTAGGGGTCGTTGCCCTTTTCGTTGGCAGGTCCTCTCAATGGGCCAGCTACTTCGGGGGTCTTGTGGTACTCCTCATAATGAGTTTTAGGGCTTATGCCCAAGTACTTCCCACAGTTAAGCGGATAGGGGTTATTCCCAGATCTGAACCTGCAACAGATGCAAAAAAAAAATTGGCAGAAATTTCACCCAGCGAGCCCAAGAAAGTGCTTTGATACCAGATGTGATGCACCTGCAACAATTAATTAATATGAATATGTGAAATAGCAGAAATGACAGAACTCAGAATCAATTTTATATTGATCACATGCCACTTCGAGGGGGAAACCTCCTATGAGCAAGCTCAATACAAATAACTTCAAGGTTCCTTCATAGGTCTCAACACACACTTATATACTAATTCTAGGCGCCAATACTATGGGTCAAAACCATGTGCCACTACAAACTATGGATCAACAATACTACGGGTGGCTTACAAAGCATATGCGCCAACAACAATAACACAAACTATTCATCAACAAATACTACGGGACGACTTACAAATCATATGCCTCCAACAACAACATACTAACAAAGTAAAGACATGGGTTCCTAACATTTGAACAAGAGATGCTTAGGGAAATCTACCTTTCCTTCTCTCCACTCCATCTAACTCACAATGTTTGCTTTAACCCGAGTGTATTTTCCTTTAAGCATGATGGCTTCAGAATTGACTTCTTTCAACCTAACCAGCATGGTCTTGAGCTTGCACACCTTCTCAATAATCAGTTCTTGTGTGGAATGCATTTGACTTAAGGTGTCACAAGACTGCTCATGAAAGGGAGACATATCCATCACTTTGCGTTTTGCTTGCTCTAGCTGTTCAACCATTTCCTATTTATCTACTTCTAGGTGAAAGACTCTAGCTTCAGAATCATTCTTTTCCGCTTCTAGAACCACCATCTAGATTGCCAGGTGCTCATTTTCTTCTTCCAGATGTCGATACTTATCCGACAATTCCTTGTGATCAGGAGGCAGGCGATTATATTTGTTCACTACAAGATCCCTATAAGCCTGCTCATTAGGCACAGTATGCTGCAGCATGCGAGCTCTCCTCTTTGTTGACTCAAACTCTTTGACCATGTCGATCACATTTTCTTCTGTCGCTTTTGCTGCTGACACAACGACAAATGCCATGGCTATGGGAGCCTTATTTGTATTTTGCATAACCGTGGTTTCTCGCTCGGTGACAATATTTTCCTGGAAAAGTATCTTTATCCTCTCTTCTGACTTCAGGAACACAGCCTTCCTCTTCTTATAATATACAAATTTATCCCATCGAGACACAATATGATCTTCAGATGGAGTGAAAGGGATGATCAGGAGGTCTCTTATATGGACTGCTGCCTCCATTGGTGGGGTTTGCACTACCTGAGATGAGTCTATTTCCATATCTTGGGTGCCAGAGCCACCCCCCTGGGAATCTTCATTGGCCTTAAGTTCTTCCTCAGCATTTTTCTCTTCTTCAGCTTTACGCCTTCTTTCTTCTTCCTTAGCCTGCTGTTGATTTTCAATTATCTCACTCTGCTCTCGTTCCTGAGCTTCCTGCTGGAGTCTTGCTTCTTCGAATTTCTACTGCAATCTCACTTCCTTAGCTTCCCTCTGTAATCTTGCTTCCTCAGCTTCTTGCTGCAGTCTTACTACCTCTTTCAATCTTTGTTCTTCATGGACCAGGGCTTCAGTCGCTTCCCTTTCTTTCTGGAGGCTAGATTCTCGGGCTGTGGCAGAGCTAGAGCTAGCTCCACTACTGTGACGACAAATCTGTAATTCAGTCATATTATTGATTCCCTGAATACTTCTTCTTCAGCATCATAGTAATGAGCATACAACTCCTTGCAATGCTCTGCAACTTTGCTCTGCCTATCATTTCTGTGAAATATTGCCTCACCGAAGTGAAAATATTTCAACTCCTGAATGAACTCTTTGGCTGCTACAACCCTTGAGAATTTATAGGCTCCTATACAGAAAGGCAAAGGAGGGAAGGAATCCTTATGCTGCTTATTAAGAACTCCTCCTATTCCATCAAGGAAAACTTGCCTGACTACTTCTTTCAGAACTACATAATCATTGGCATATTTTGGTAAGATGTATGGTGGCTTAGTGCCTCCAGACATCTTGATATAGGTACCCTCTTCTGAGAAGTAGAAATCTCCATAACCTTCCATGACTTCCATAGCGTTCTCCGACAAGAAATTGGGTTCTTCATTGAACATCTGCTCATACAGAGGCATAATGAATTCTTCACATATGAGCTTATAGTGCGCTATGTAATTTTGAGCCCATAGCATTTTATAAGTAGTGTATACCGGGGTGTTGGACTAATCCCATGAGCAGCCTAACCTTGGGAAAGGGAGCTTTGCCAAGATGCAATCAATGAGGTATGAAGACATGAAAAACTCTGACCTTTTTTAAGGCCAAACGTTCTCTAGCTGCGGCCACAGTGGATGCCAAACTATCTGAGAGGATAGTAGCCCAATCAAACATAGTTCCCTCAAATGTTATGGTATGGATTATGGGGGCCCATTTTATCCTATATATGGTTCTATCGGGCATGCCGAAAATTCTGCTTAACATAAGGGAAAGCAACCTAAAGAGAGGTCTCAGGCTATGAGCATCATACTCATCATTGTCCCTCTTCCTCAGCTATTTTCTTCTGATTAACAGCCTTTCAGCTCTTTCGAAACTGTTCATCTGTTCCAACCATGCATCATTCAGTGCCTGCTGGGGACGTGAGAATTTGTAGGCTGTGGAAATATAAGTTGGATGGAACGAAGTGAATGCCTCTCCCTTGCTGTCCTGCAACACTCTTGTTTGCGGTTTGGCATGTTCCAATATCCACCCGATTACTTCTGAGCATGGGAATAGCTTAGGGCAAGTAGAAGCCCTGTATATGCCAGAGGTCCTGATGTTGAGGTAGATTTGTTCTTCTTCAATTAGCATGTCTGGGATATCTTGGTCCCTGATCATCCGGTAAATATCTCCCCACCAGACCTCGGGAGGAATGCTAGTGGTGCACTTAGTGTCTTGAAAAAGAGTTTCAGTCCTTGGTTGTACGATTGGATTAAGCGTTGCACTCTTTGCAATGGTGTAGATCTAACGGAGATAGATCAACGGTCCAAAGCAGCAATGGTGATGTTAATCGTCGGCATGTTAAACACGCCCAAAATCATCGTGGTCAGTAAGAGCGCATCATCCAACAGTCAAGATTGGAGTTGTATGTCACAAAATTGAAAGCCATAGAAGCTAAGGTCCATAGTTCTTATCTAATCACTAGTTTCCACAGGAAAAGGACATCTCCGCTATAGATCAATGATGGCCACATGGGATAAGCCACCTCAGCACCATCAGAGGTCTTTTCTGTATGATCCAAAATGCATGGTCAAATGTGTCTTGCATCACTCCTATCCTTAGTCATCATAATAAACAATTTGGAAGGTCTAAGTCAGAGAATCATAGCAGAATGATTCACATGGAGATGTCGTCGTTATCAGTTGTTATAAGCCTAATTCCCTGGACTTGCAACTTATGTCAAATTCTGAAAGGGTGGCGAGTTCATCTGTTCGGATATTTTGCAGTCAATATCGGAAACATGGAGAGAGATCAAGGAGCCGAAATAATAATTGCATCAGAACATGCATTGTATGAGATGGAGGAGGAACGTATTCCTCGGTCTCCTGTGGTTTTCAACCATGTGGAAGATGCTTCCATCAGTGAAGCAGAAGGTCCCAAGAAGCGACAGGAGTCTTGTAGTTTTCAATAGCAGAAGGGAAGGGAAGAAACCCATGAAGGAAACGAGCAAAAAAATCACCAGGATGTGGACATTGTAAAAGACTTAATACTCCTCACTAAAGAGACACCCCCTATTCCCCCACCGAATGAAACCCAAACAAAGGCCTCCTTCAACGTGGATGGTTTTCTTGATTGGCATGATCAGGTGAAAACCGAGGATTAAGGTGGCAACGTTCTTACGGTATATATATCTCACCACCCAACAAATTAGAAGCTCAAGGAAATCAATTGAGTGATTAGTGACAAATGGAGGCGGCAAGCTAGAGCTGTCAATTTTCTGTTTTGTTTTTTGTTTAAGTAGTTGGTCATATAGTAAAATAGGACAGTAAATGTAAAAAAGCGGTTAGGCCTATACCGCCTGTGTCTGTTTTGAAGTTGCAATGGTGAAGACGCCTTGATTAATTGTCGATTAGGTGTCCAGTAAATTGCAACTATTTTCTGTTCTGGAAGAGCTGAGCCTAAAGCTTGAAGGGCATCTATAAATTCATTGTAATTAAAGACAGAAGGGTTGAAAATCTTATTTGAGAAACCTTTTGGAATTTTGAGAATCGGTCTGTAAGACATTTTGAGTTGTTTAACAAAGTTTGCAGAGTCGAGCTTGCGTTTTTTCCAGGGATTCTTATGTAATTGGTCTGGTAGTCTGCCTTTCTTTTTCCTATGTTAATTGTGCTTCTTTCATCGTTATTCCATGCCCGTAATATTTATTCATACTTGGTGCAGCGTATTAGTTAAGTGGAATTCATAGAAATTATGCTCTGCTTAATCTCAGTCCAAGTATTTCAACAATATTCTCTTCTAAAGTTGGTGTAGGATTCATCATTGTATGCCTTACATCAATGGATTGTTCTTTGCTCTTCTGTTTTATCAATTAAAAATCTCTTTGACTACTGGCTACTTACTACCTCGCCCCTATGTGAATGCATTCGCAAAGCCTTTGTGGATAATTTTCAAGGTTTGTTTTAATGTGACTCCATTGCCCAAATCGATATTCATATGTTTCATCCAAACGACGTTTAAACCATTTTGTTCCAGCAGAAATGTGATCTTCTCTATGTTGTAATTGAATATCTTGAATGATGAATACTAGTGTATGTTTTCATTGTTGATGCCTTTGATTATTCTAGTTTTTCATGAGCTTATAGAGAGAGGCCTCTCTGTTTGTGTTGGGTCAGTAGCACAAGCTAAAGATTGGTTAGTGGTTACCTCGAATTGCCTTCTTCACAACCCTGGGGGTTAATTTGGGTGTTAACAAATTGGTGTCGTTACCGGGGAACGTGATTGTTTTATTATCCCTGGGAGAATGAGAAAGGATTCCGAATATTCAAAGAAAGGAGAGATCCCTATGGGCAAACAGAGATTTTCATATTTTTAGAGGGTTGTGCATTTTTGCCCTGGCAACTCCACTCGTAAAGATCTAGATTCAAGAAGGACTCCACTGGGGAAGATCGACGAGCCAAGTTCATTTCTGAAGAAATCTCGAAAAAGGCATCCTGGCCTCAAGAACAATCCATACAAGAGGTAATCCTATTTCCGAAAATCTGTTAAGTGTGGAAAATCCAGAAATATTACTTAGACATAAGACCGGAAAGGATAAAGCTAATGCTTCTAGCATTGAAAGAATTGGGTTTAAAGAAGTGCTACCTATTTTTCAAGAATTGGATATAGAGATAGATATTGGGAAGCCTTTGCCAAGATCAAGATCTGAGTCTTATCTAAGCCTAGGTGAAGAAGGTTTGAATGCACTTGAATCCTATTTGTTAGATAATGTATGGCTTAGGTTGCAGAATATTATCAAAGCCGAAAGAGCTAGACTTGGTTTTCAAGCCCCTCAATCTCATACCATAACCCATGCAAGTAATCCTACCCAGAATATCCATCCCCAAGCTCAAAATCTACCTAGACCCATGGATTCTAGATTCGCACCATTGGCCCTACCAGCTGTTTTGCATGACCTCCCTCATAACTACACCTAGAGAATCGTCTCTTATGATGGAGAGGAAGGTTTTTCTGCCAGACAACATGTAGACAGGTTTGAGGATTTTATTAATTTAGAGGAAGTAGATCATGATGATGCTAAGATGAGGTTGTTTGCTAAGAGTTTATTTGGAGAGCCCAAGAAATGGTTCAGACAGTTGTCGAATGCTTCTATCAATGATTTTGCATCCTTTAAGACATTGTCCTTACAGAGGTGGGAAATGATAGGGAGTCCTTCCCTAGTCTTTTCCTTGTACAACCATATGAAGAAAGGATGCTTTGAATCTGTTCATGAGTTTTTTTCTAGGTTTATGAGGGCCTATAATTCTATTCCAGATGACCTAAAACCCTCAATAGGCACTGCAAAGCTCCATTTTGCAGATGCCTTTGATGGACGTTTCTCATGTACATTAAGAGAGAGAAAATCTGCCACCTTTCCCGCTATGTTAAAGGATTCCATGGAGGTGGAAGCCAACATGATGGCTTCATGGAAAATAAAGGGAAAAGAAAAAGCAGATAAAAAGAAGTAAGAAATCCAAGCCTCTACCTCTTCCTCTTCTAGTGACACCAAGTTTGATACTATGATGAAAACTATGGAAAAGATGATGGATAGGTTAGCCATGGAAAATAAACCTCCTCTTAGAGATCAGCCTGAAAATCAGATAAGAAATCCTAACTTTAGAAGGCCACCCCCTCCAAGAAATCCAAGAAATCGAGAAGACCACCAGATGAGGCTTCCCTTCCCTAAAGATTTGGTGGATGAGGAAGGACCTGAAGACCCTACTAGAGACCAAATCCATCTCTTTGACACCCTAGATCACGAAGTACATTTAAACCAAAGGGAACATGAATTTTTCACCAAGGGGAATGCTAACAAAACTGCTGAATTTGATTCTGAGCAGTACCAAATGGGTTACATGAATGCTGTAGATGACATCCAAAGGAAGATGAATTTAAGGAGCAGGGAAATACCAATAAGTGAAGGGAAGTTTGCCTATATTTAGCTCCCCAAGACTCAACATAATATGGAGAAGCTAAAAGAAAAACAGCTAGAGGTTGCTGCGCAAAAAACGTCAAAAGATAAGGGGCAACATTCTAAAGAACGTAGGCAACCAGAAGTCACTGAAGTAGTGAGGCCTGCTTCAACATTCAGTCTGAAGGATGAACTATCCAAGGTGCATATCTCTATCCCCTTAAATGAGCTGTTAAGAAACAATGAATATAGAGAAGAGATAACTAGCATGGTAAAAATACAGGCAAAGGGTATGCAGGACATGTTGAAAGTAACAGATGATGCCCCCACTATAATTTTTGGTTCTAAGCTAGAAGAACCGGATGATGAAAAATTCCCTCCCTTTGATTTGAGTTTGAATATCCATGGTAAGTTATTACATAATGCCCTAATAGATTATGGGGCTTCACACAACTTAATGCCAAATTCAGTCGTAGATCAGTTGGGGTTAGAAGTCCCCAGACCCTACAAAGACCTATATTCTTTTGATTCCAGAAAGGTACCATGTTTGGGTTTGATTAAGGATGTAGTAGTGACCCTTGCCCAAATTCCAGCTAAGAGTATTATGATGGACGTAATAGTTGCTAAGGTGCATGTTAAGTTTGGGATGTTGTTATCAAGGTCCTGGGTAAAAAAGTTGAAGAGAAACATGCAGATGGAATTATCTTATGCCACTATACCACTTTTTGGAAGTAATAGAAAGTTATATAGAGAGAAAAGAATGGCCTATGTAGTCAGCAGTGACGACAAACCTGCAAATCACCCTGTATACGCTATAGACACGGGAATATGTTCCTTTATTCTCTTCAATGAAGGCCCAGTAACTGATCCTGTACCCCCATTTTTCCACGAAGTCGAGGAAGACAAGGAGTTTGTAGCAAGGTATGAGGCCTCAGAGAGGCAGAAAAATGAGGAAGGACTGTGTAAGATGTACTTTGATGGATCACTGAGCAAGAATAGTGTTGGTGCAGGGGTTTGGATCACACCTCCCGACCAAGAGTCTTGGGCCCTATAATACAAGCTAACTTTCGAGTGTACTAATAATGTGGCTGAGTATGAAGCTCTGCTCCTGGGACTAAGAGCTTTGAAAGATTTAGGAGCAAAAAGGATACATGTTTTTGGAGATTCAGAGTTGGTGGTCAATCAAGTAAATGACAGTTATCAGGAAAAACATCCTAGGATGAGGGCCTATAGAAATGAAGTTTGGGATATGTTTGGGAACGTTTTCACCGAACACAAGATTTGGGTGATCCCGAGATTTCAAAATCAAGTGGAAAACTCTTTGGCCACCACTGTCGGTGGTTTCAAGACTCCTATTTTCTCTCAAGAAAAATACGATCTAGAGGTGGTGAACAGGCCATCTATTCTAGACAATGCTAAATACTAGCAAGTATTTGAAGATGATTTACAAATTAAAAGATTTTCAGAATTGTCTGACGAGTTTACTAATGTTCAGGTTGATACTGAAAATGAGAACATAGAAGGATTGGTGGACCAGGAGAAATCAGAGGGGGGAGAAAGAGAAAGCAAGCAATGGAAAAACATGTTGGGTGGGAAAGATATCATTCAATTAAAAAGTAATTATATCCCCAAATAAGGATTGATACCCGTGGAGAGGCTATTTGACTAGAATGATGTAGCGAAAAAACCGAAGTTTGAACCCCCCAGAGAGGTGGTTGAAGACCAACACTTGGGTACTAAAGAAGAGCCTCGGATGGTAAGCCTGTCTAAGAAGCTACCTGCTAAAAAGAAGGAGCGATATGTAGAGTTGATGAAAAAATATGATGCTGCATTTGCATGGAGTTATGAAGAACTAAATGAATACGATACCTCAATAATACAACACTCTATTCCAATCAGACCTGGAGAGAAACCCTTCAAGCAAAAATTAAGGAGGATAAACGCTAAACTGATGCCTGTGATAGAAAAAGAGATCAAAAGATTATTTAATGCAAAAATCATTGTCACTTTGAGATTCTCTCAATGGATAGCAAATCTAGTTCTTGTAAGGAAGAAGAATGGTGAGATTAGAATCTGCATAGATTTCAAAAATCTGAACAGGGCTTCACTAAAGGATAATTACCCCCTGCCTAAAATGGAGCATATCTTACAAAAGGTAGTAGGGGCAGAAAGGATCTCTACTATGGATGGTTTCTCCGAATACAATCAAATCGAGGTCTTCCCTGAAGACCAAGAGAAGACCGCTTTTACCACTCCTTGGGGTACTTTCATGTATGCGAAGATGCCTTTTGGGCTGATGAATGCAGGAGCAACTTTCCAGCGGGTGATGGATATAGAATTCACTGAAGAGAAGGACAAGTTCATGGTTGTATACATGGATGACATAAAAGTGTATTCAAAATCAGATGAAGAGCACCCAAATCATTTGGAACAAGTTTTTAAGAAATGTATAAAATACAATATTTCCCTTAACCCTAAGAAATCACATTTTGCGTTAGAAGAAGCTAAGCTCTTCGGTCATATTATTTCCAAGGGAGGTATCAAGATCAATCTTGAAAGGGTTAATGCCATTCAGAAAGTTGGGGAGCCAAGAAGCAAAACGTAGGTGCAGTCTTTCATCGGACAAGTGAGTTTTCTGAGAAGGTTCATTCCCAGTTTTGCAGAAATTATGATGAATATTACCAATATGTTAGAAAAGGAAAATCAGGTAAAGTGGACTGAGGAAGCAAGAGATTCATTTAAGGGAATTAAGAATGCTATCACCAAAGCCCCGGTATTAGCCAGTCCATATTTTTCTAAAGAGCTTTTGATTTTTTCCAATGCGTTTGAGCATACAGAGGTGGGAGAAATTTTACAGAAGAATGCCCAGAACACTAAACAACCAATTGCTTTTTTCAACAGGGTGCTGAGAGATGCAGAACTGAAATACAATATCATGGGAAAGTAAGATTATGCCTTAATCAAGTCACTAAAAGATTTTAGTGTTTACATCCTCCATTCACACATCATTGCTCATGTCCCAAACAATGTTGTGAAGGGTATCCTCACCTAAGTAGACCCTAAAGGAAGAAGAGCCAAATGGATTGTTGTATTGCTAGAATACGACCTAGAGGTAAAGCCCACCAAACTGGTAAAGGGGGAAGGGTGCGCAAAACTAATGACCAAGGCCAAGTGTGACTCTTTGCAACTGAACTTCTTAGAAGGTTATTCAAATCAGTTGGATGTAGGAGTGCAGGTGAGGCCAAAATTCTCTACATCCTTTTGGTATGCTGACATTGTGTATGTATTACAAAAATTATAAGCTCCTCCAGGGCTAAGCAAAAGTGGGAGATGTGAAACTAAAGGCTGTGAAGTACTGTATTATGAATCAATTCTTATATTGGAAGGACCCTGGAGGTGTGCTGCTGAATTGCTTGCTTGAGAAAGAGGCTAAAGACACAAAAGAGGAGTTTCACAAGGGAAACTGTGGTGGACATCATTCCTTGAAGGTGACATTCAACAAAACCCAGAGGGCTATTTTCTACTGGCCTACCATGTTTTCAGATGTATATAAAGAAACTATCACTTGTCACTAGTGTCAAATCTTTGAAGGAAAAAGAAAAGTTGTTTCACTACCCCTTCACCCTATCATAGTAGAGGCACCTTTCCAGCAGTGGGGTTTAAACTTCATTGGATAGATAAATCCAAACTCCTCAGAACAACATAGATGGATAATGACAGCCACTAACTATTTCACTAAGTGGATAGAAGCCATACCAACTAAGAAAGCAAACGAAAGTGCTATCATGGATTTTCTAGAAGATAATATCCTATCAAGATTTGGGTTCCCTAAAAGAATAGTGACAGACAATGCACTTGCATTTTGTTCCAAGAAAATGATAAATTTTTGTCACAAATACCATATTAGTCTGAACCATTCCACAACATACTATTCTCAAGGGAATGGGCTAGGAGAGTCATCTAACAAGAGCCTAGTAAGAATCATAAAAAAGTTGTTGGAAGACAATAAGAGAGCCTGGCACACAAAATTGAAATATTCTTTGTGGGCCAACAGAATCAACACCAAGAGGGCTATTGGAATGTCACCTTTTCAATTGGTATATGGAGATGAAGTAGTGTTTCCAGCATCTCCGAGGTTTCCAGTCATGAGACTATTGCAAGGAATAGAGGAAGAACCAAATCATATGGAGAGGAGGGTGAATCAGATAGTTGAATTGAACGAACTGAGAAGTAAGGCCTATGACAAAGTATAGGGGCACCAAGAGAAAATAAAGAATTCCTTTGACAGAAAAGCAAAAAAAGAGCATTTTCAGGTTAATGACCTGGTTCTAAAGTGGGATGCTCCAAGAGAGGATAAACGCAGAAAATTCGACCATATGTGGATGGGGCCATATATTATTGTAGCTAACCGAGGAGAAAATTTCTTTATCCTGGAACACCAAGACGGATATTCCCGATCAATAGGTCCAGTAAATGGAAGGTTTTTGAAGCACTACCTGTCCTAGAGAAAGTAGGTAACTAATGTACCATAACCTATATATATTTTCATTTTTTACAATTATTTTGAAGTTCTAATGGCAAACCTGAAAGACTTGAAGCCCGAAGTGAAGGCCCTAAGGTCTAGAAGGAGAGCCATGGTTTTCATTCTCGTATGTCCAGCCTAGATATGAGGCAGGTACAATCCCATTGTCAGTTTGTAGAGAAGTTTTCAGCTCAGAGTTTGAAGTGTCACCCAATGGATCAGGCACTTTGGTCTACAGAGTTCTTCACTACCTCGCAGGGAGGATAGCATCCCTGGTTGGAGCCAGTTTTTAGCACTCAAAATGTGCTAAGCTTTAAAGAAGGTCTTTTATGAAGGAAAAGAATTTGCAGGATTGGGATGATTCCTCAAAGGAAATCCAAAACTCCCAAGTCGCACCCCTAGGGTAAATGATCTAAGCTAAATACAGAGGATTTGGTAAAAAAGAGAGAAAGAATATTCAAAGATCCAGGTTTCCATGGTAATTGGGGAGCTAAAGGAAGGCCAATACGCAGGCAGTAGATAGGGGTGTGTAGGGACAGCACAGATTAGATTTCCCCGGAAATCTGCGGCCTTGAGCCTTTTTGTGCAAATATTAAGTAGTGATGTTACAAGCACAAAGGAAGTGTTAACCTATG
This sequence comes from Larix kaempferi, assembly GCA_027924585.1. NCBI lineage: Eukaryota > Viridiplantae > Streptophyta > Pinopsida > Pinales > Pinaceae > Larix > Larix kaempferi. The sequence goes on from BSBM01000009.1 coordinate 5,799,828, forward strand.
GGAAAATTCCTAAAGAAATCGACGGTGTAGATCGACGGAAACGAAGATCTACGGCAAGAGGGGGATAGCACTAATATAACATGCACAGAAAAGTGTTGCGTTCAAAATCACCACGATTGGATTAAGCATTGCACTCTTTGTAACGACATAGATTCAATGGAGATAGATCAACGGTCAAGAGTAGCAGCGGTGATTTTAATCGTCGGCATGTTAAACACGCCCAAAATTGCCACGGTCGGTAAGAACGCATCATCCAACGGTCAATATTGGAGTTGTATGTCACAAAATTGAAATCCACGGAGCTTAATGTTGACGGTCCTGATCCAATCACTAGTTTCCATAGGAGAAGGACATCTCCACTGTAGATCAATGATGGACACATGAGCTAATCCACCTCAGCGCCGTCAGAGGTCTTTTCTTTATGGTCCGAAATGCACGGTCAAACGTGTCTTGCGTCAATCCTATCCTCAGTCATCATAATAAATCATTTGGAATGTCTAAGTCAGAGAATCATATCGGAATGATTCACATGGAGACGCCATCGTTATCAGTCATTATAAGCCTAATTCCCTGGACTCGCAACTTATGTCAAAGTCTGAAAGGGTGGTGAGTTCATCTGTTCGGATATTTCGCAGTCAGTATCGGAAACATGGAGAGAGATAAAAAAGCTGAAATAATAATTGCACCAGAACATGTATTGTCTAATGTGGAGGAGGAACCTATTCCTCGGTCGCCTATGGTTTTCAACCATGTGGAAGACACTTCCATCAGCGAAGCACAAGGTCCCAAGAAGTGACATGAGTGTTGGAGTTTTCAACAGCAAAAGGGAAGGGAAGAAATCCATGAAGGAGACGAGCAGAAAAACCACCAAGACGGGGACATTGTCAAAGGCTTAATACTCCCCACTGAAGAGACGCCCCCTGTTCCCCCACCGAATGAAACCCAAACAAAGGCCTCCTTCGACGTGGATGGTTTTCTTGATTGGTATGAACAGGTGAAAACCCAGCATTAAGGTGGAGGCATTCTTACGGTATCTATATCTCACCACCCAGCAAATTAGAAGCTCAAGGATATCAATTGAGTGATCAGCAAGAAATGGAGGTGGCAAGCTAGAGTTGTCAATTTTCTATTTTGTTTTTTGTTTAAGTAGTTGGTCATATAGTAAAATAGGCTAGTAAATGTAAAAAAGTGGTTAGGACTATACCGCCTATGTCTATTTTGAAGTTGCAATGTCGAAGACGCCTTGATTAGTTGTCGATTAGGTGTCTAGTAAATTGCAACTTTTTTCTGTTTTGGAAGAGCCGAGCCTAGGGCTCTAAGGGAATCCATTAATTCATTGTAAGTAAAGACAGAAGGGTTGAAAATATTATTTGAAAAACCTTTTGGAACTTTGAGAATCAGTCTGTAAGACATTTTGAGTTGTTTAATAAAGTTTGCAAAGCCGAGCTTGTGTTTTTTCCATGGATTCTTGTGTAATTGGTTTGGTAGTCTGTCTTTCTTTTTCCTATGTTAATTGTGCTTCTTTGATCGTTATTCCATGCATGTAATATTTCTTCATACTTGGTGCAGTGTAGTAGTTAAGTGGAATTCATATAAATTATGCTCTGCTTAATCTCAGTCCAAGTATTTCACCAGCATTCTCTTCTAAAGTTGGTGTAGGATTCATCGTTTTATGCCTTACATCAATGGATTGTTATTTTCTCTTCTATTTCATCAATTAAAAATCTCTTTGACTACTAGCTGCTTACTAACTCACCCCGGTGTGAATGCATTTGCAAAGCCTTTGTGGATAATTTTCAAGGTTTGTTTTAATGTGACTCCATTGCCCAAATAGAGATTCATATGTTTCAGCCAAATGGCGTTTAAACCATTTTGTTGCAACATAAATATGATCTTTTGTATGTTGTAATTGAATATCTTGAATGATGAAGACTGGTGTATCTTTTCATTGTTGATGCCTATGATTATTCCAGTTTTTCATGAGATTATAGAGAGAGCTCTCTCTGTTTGTGTTGGGTCAGTAGCACAAGCTAAAGATTGGTTAGTGGTTATCCCGAATTGCCTTTTTCACAACCCTGGGGGTTAATTTGGGTGTTAACACTCGTAACGGGTTCTAAAAGAAGTTTTAAAGATATCTTTGTCATTAATTCTGACTTGATGATATCCAGATCTCAAGTCTATTTTTAAAAACATCATCTATTCACATACTTGATCAAAAAGATCATCTATGCGGGGAAATAGATATCTGTTTTTAATCATCATTTTATTCAACTGACGGTAGTCTATGCATAAATGCAAAGTACCATCGTTGTTTTTAACAAAGATGACAGGTTCTCCCCAAAAAGACACACTTGGTCTTATGTAGTTTTTATATTTAAATTATTTTAACTGTGATTTTAATTCGTCAAGCTCTAGGATATTCATTTGGTAAGGAGCTTTTGAGTTGGGTACCGCACCAGGTACTAACTCAATGGTGAAGTCCAATTATCGCTTTGAAGGTAATCCTAGAATTTCTTTCAGGAATACATCTGAAAAGTCTCTTAGTATTGGTATATCTTCGAGTTTTAGTTTATCTTCTTTAGTAGTATGTTCATCATTTATTACATTTACAACAAATACTTTACATCCTTTACGTATAGCCTTTTTCATTTGTAATGTAGAAATGTATCTAACTGAAGTTCTTCTATGCAGAAAATGTATGCACAAGATATTTATTTATGTTATATATAGAAAAATATTAGGATCTAAATTAATAGAAACACATGAAAGTTGTAAACAAAGTAAATAAAATATAAAGGTTCCTTTAAAAACAAATTATAGAGGAACACGTTTAAAAGTCTTAGATAAACTAGGAGTGGAGAATTAATTAAAAATATTCTTTAGAGATATTATAATTTAAACTAGAATAAAACTGGAGTTAATATCAAAATATTATTATTAACTCAATAGCTATATTCCAAAAGTTCACCTATAAAAGAGGGACAATTCCGAAAGTGAAGGTATCTTTTCTTTCTATCATTATTCTATGGTAAGAGATGAGAATTTTCCCACAGAAACTGAAGGAGCTTTTTATTTTCAAAAATTGAATTGTGTCATGTCCCAAATTTTGCATTGGGTCACAATGACCTAATCCCATTGGCCATATTCATGAGAGTTTTTCAAATTAAATGTTAAGGGTCAAATAATTGCCAAGAAGGAAAATTACTAGTTTCCTAGGTTGTGGGTGGAAGCATTGGGATTTGAAATAAGAAGGATAATAAATGATGTGTGGACATTAGAATAGCATAAATATTTAATAAAGGATATAAATCAATATATACAATAGAAAATCAAAGTGCCATTTGACCATGAAGACACATGGAGGAAGTGAGACGCACACAAGCTATTTTTTATATGCCACATGGCATCCTCCTCTTGTCATTTTGAATCCATAAGAAGCCCAAGGGTCTTCGGATGAGTTCGAAGGTCAATATACTTGGCATGAATCAATTAAGGTCGAATTGGAGTGGAACAATAACTCTCATGGAAGAGGAAGAGGCATTTTGGAGCTAGTGAGACACTTGGACTAGATTCCCTAACTCTATGGCAACAATGATGAAGATGATATGACACCTATGACAGAAATTAGACCTGAAGGATGAAATATGAGATATATGACATGTGAGGGATAAACATATCCTCCAAGAGGGCACTGAAGGGAGTTAGGGAAGCTAATATGCTTCCACATGTGATTTGGTGGAAGTGGGAGACTAGGAATTGTTGTACAAGTGGCATCCTTTGGAATCTCTTCCGAACTTGAGTTGGAATGCATCTCTTGGAAGGAATTCGACCCATAGATATCTTGAAAATTTTATAAATTTCAAGAACAAATAATTAAGGGAGATTTTGATCATTTTTAGAATTTACAATTGCATTTGTGAAGAGGGAGAGCTAGTGGATGACTAGTTTCTTGCCTTAACCAATTTCGAGGGTGAAAGATTCCCATCCAAGTTCGTAATTGGAAAGGCCATTTATACCTTTAATTTGGAGATTTAATGGAGTCATTTGTTGTAGGTGTAAGCTACATGGAAGATCATAGTTTCTTCTAGTGCAGCTCAGTCCTTCAACCATTTCCAGTTTTCATTGCATATTCTTGGTCCTTAAGGGAGAGCGTTTTTGGTGAGCTATTGTACTCTTTGGAAGATATTCTAATACCCCATTTATTTTATAATATGAATTAAATACTCTGTTATTCATCTCCAGAAGGTTTCAGGTCGAAATTCCAAGTGGAAACGCATAAATCTGATTTTTAATGAAGAAATGGTGTCATTTTCCCCATAGCTCTTGCATAGCGCTCTTGTGGTTGCATATAGTTAGTGCAGGAATACCATTTAAAATTCATGTACATTTCAGATGCTATATATATCTGTAATAACCATATCAGAATATCCACAAGTCAAGATTCCAAGAAAAACTATGTTAAATTGCTCATTAATGGAAAAACAATGCCATTTCCCCACTACCTTGTTGTGAACCAATGTAATGTTGATGGATTCAAATGGATAAGTAAAATACTGATGGTTTATTTATTAATGGACTGTTATTGATGTATTATATGATTTTAAGGTTCAGTACATAGGCATTTGGAGTCCATTTTTTGAGTTTCATAGCATTTGAAGAAGAATGCCTAACATTTCCCCGAAGGATGCCTAACATTTGGAGTCCATTTTTTGAGTTTCATAGCATTTGAAGAAGAATGCCTAACATTTCCACTAGTATTTTTGCATTTGATTTAAGGGAGTTATAGCATACATTAAAAGTTGAATGGTGATGCATATGAGTCCATGTTGATGTAATTTATATTTCCCCTTCTTCCATTCATAAATTTGAGTTGTATTGAGTGCATTTGGAAAGCCATTTTCATCATCTACCCCTAGGGGATTTGAACCACAATTTAGTAGTAAAACTGCATACAATGACCAAATTGCCAAATGGGTTTTAAGAAGTATTTTGATGGGTCGAAATCATCCCTGAACATAATAATAAAGTCCTAATATAATTCATACACCTTCTCAAAATATTTGAGAGCATTTGGAGGAAATTGGAGACCCAGATCTCAAAACTAGTCAAAGGTCGAACTAGGGAAAAAAAGTGAAAATTTTTCCATTTCATTAAATTCATGAAAAGGGACATTACAGTGGTATCAAAGCATGATCTTGGCACCTAATGTGGTCTAATATTAATGATGAAAATAATTCATGGACCACCATTAGATATTGAAACCAAAAGTGTTTTTGTTGAAAAGGAAAAAGTAGGAAAAGAAGAGCAATTGTTTTTGGGGAAGCTACGACTAGGGATAAAAAGGGAACCTAAAAGGAGATTGAGGAGATTAGGAAAATCATTAAACCACTCTTTGGATACATGTCCAAGCATATTATGAAAGGATTCAAATTTTTTTCTACCCAACTTGGGAGAAAATGAGTAATAGGAGGTAGCAGCAGTTCTCATGGTGAGGAAAAGAAACCAATGGGTGAGTTTATTTTCTAAAGCACATGACCCCATAATAGAGAAAATGAATTTTAGAGACCACCAAGGCCTACTGCACCCAAATTTCTTGATTCTAATGATGTGAAAGAAACTCTAATCTAATGGAAAGAATTGAGTGAGGATTGCAGAAATATTCTACCATTTGATCAATACCTAATTGTCTCAAACAAGCTCAAGATGAAGGAAGGTAATAAGAATCCATTTCAAAATAGAGATTCCAAATATATTGATCTTAATGAAACCAAAGGGAAATATGAATCAGCTTGTTTGAAGGAGCAAACAGAGGAGACCCATGAACCACCTAGTTCTAAAATAGGTGAAGTAGAAGAAGTAGTACATGAAGAGGATCGAAAGTTACTCCCAAGTGACTCTGAAAAATATGAAGAGACATCACATGAGCATGAAGAAGGTTCTATTGAAACTATTGAAGATCATTTCGAGACAAATTCTATCTTGGAAAGTAAACAAAGAGCAATGTGCAACATCAAAGGTAATTTCATATCTTTGCCTTTTGATAGAAATAATTTGGTTGAGTTTAATGAATTGTTACATGATGCATACTTGAAGAATGATGAGGATAATCATAAGCTCACAATTCAAAATGAGCAACTTCTTGAAAAGTTTCAAGATACTTGGTTATCCTCCTATGTTTCAAATTTTCAAATGGTGGATTGCATGGAGGATTCTCATGAAATGGAAGATCATGAGAAGCATGAAAATTTGAATGTGCTTGATGTGTTTGAAGATGAACTTGAAGAGATTCAAACACTTGATGTGGTGGAAGAGGAACTTGAATTGTCTCTTGATGAAGGTTATTCAATTTTTAAAGAAGAGCATGATTCCTCTACATTGGAACCAATCTATGGCAAAGGTTTCACACGTTTGAAGGAGATGCATGATACTACCCATATGGATCCTTCCCATGATGAAACTTCTACACTTTTTTATCATTTGGGTGAGTTAGTTCATTCTCCTACATCCTACAATTCCATGTTTTGCAGCATTAGTCTCAATGAAGTATGGGTGAAAGGGTTCTTTTTGATGGTGCCACATGAGGAGTATGGAACTACTATATTTACCTTTTATGATGACATGGTTGAAGTACATTCTTATCCACATTTGCAGCAGCATCCTTTGTTACTTTGTGATGATGCACATCTACATGGATGCACCTATGATATGCATTTGAGTCACTTGAATACTCATGGTTTTTCTTGCTCAACACTTGGTTCATTTGATGTTGGAGGAAATTCATCCAACACTGGGGTGAATGGATTTATGATTGGAGAAAATATTTATTGGAAGCAACATACTTTGTTGTATCTCTATGATTCTCACATTCATGGATGAATGGGTGAGACTTCTTTGATTCATTTGAATTTTCCTTGTTTTTCTTGTTCATTATTCGATTCATATTTTAGTGGAGATTCTTCATTCACTTCTTGGATGAAAGAATACATTGCTAAATATTTTGATGCATATCACATCCTTTTGGAAAAGCATGATAGGACATGGGATCCTCACCTGTCATTGGAGCAGATTTGATTGGTTACTTGATGTTTGTATGCACTTGGAAAATGGTTGTCTACTTGCTTGAAGGTATAAGCACTTTCATGATTCTTTGATGAAGCATCTTCTTGATGTTCATTTTAATTATGTTGTTATGTACTTTGATGATATATATTTTTTACTCATGATGTTTGCAAGAATGCATACAAGAAAATGGGTTCTAGGAACTATGAATTGGAGAGCACTTCTAAGTGTTGGAGTGCAATACAAGCAATGGGACCCTGGGATAATTCTTACTCTCATTGGTTTAAATTTTTGGGGGAAACAAGTAGTATGGGGGATAGATTCCCCACTTAATAAAGTGATTTTAATCAGAGTAGTGCAACAACAAGCATGGTGGTTCCTCTCTAGAATATTCATGGAAGCTTCAAGACTCAAAGTTGGGCAACTCAGTGGCAGCTTCAAAGAATTATATAGAAAGCAGGTTCTTCAACACCCACGTTTGAAATTGCTTGAGGACAAGCAATATTGGGAAGGGAGGATTTGTCATGTCCCAAATTTTGCATTGGGTCACAATGACCTAAGCCCATTTTCCATATTCATGAGATTTTGTCAAATTAAATGTTAACGGTCAAATAATTGCCAAGGAGGGAAATTACTAGTTTCCTAGGTTGTGGGTGGAATCATTGGGATTTGAAATAAGAAGGATAATAAATGATGTGTGGACATTAGAATAGAATAAATATTTAATATAGGAGATAAATAAATATATACAAGGGAAAATCAAAGTGGCATTTGACCATGAATACACATGGAGGAAGTGGAACCAACACGAGCTAGATTTTCTATGCCACATGGCATCCTCCTCTTGTCATTTCGAATCCATAAGAAGCCCAAGGGTCTTGGGATGATTTTGAAGGTCAATATACTTGGCATGAATCAATTAAGGTTGAATTGGAGTGGAAGAGTAACTCCCATGGAAGAGGAAGAGGCATTTTGGAGCTAGTGAGACACTTGGACTAGATTCCCTAACTCTATGACAACAATGATAAAGATTATTTGACACCTATGACACAAATCAGACCTGAAGGACAGCATTTGACATATATGACATGTTAGGGCTAAAAATATGCTCCAAGAGGGTGCTCAAGAGAGTTAGGGAAGCTAAGATGATTTCACATGTGATTTGGTGGAAGTGGGAGACTAGGAATTGTTGTACAAGTGGCATCCTTTGGAATCTCGTCCCAACTTGAGTTGGAATGCATCTCTTGGAAGGAATTCGACCCATAGAGAGTTTGAAAAATTTATAAATTTCAGTAACAAATAATGAAGGAATCTTTTGATCATTTTTAGAATTTGCAATTGCATTTGTGAAGAGGGAGAACTAGTGGATGACTAGTTTGTTGCCTTAGCCAATTTCGAGGGTGAAATATTCCCATCCAAGTTGGTAATTGGAAAGGCCATTCAATCCTTTAATTTGGAGCTTTAATGGATTCATTTGTTGCAGGTGTAAGCTATAGGGAAGATCATGGTTTTTTCTAGTGGAGCTCACTCCTTCAACCATTCCCAGTTTTCGTTGCATATTCTTGATCCTTGAGGGAGGGCGTTTTTGTTGAGCTATTCTACTCTTTGGGGGAGATTCTAATGCCCCATTTATTTTATAATATGAAGTAAATACTTTGTTATTCATCTCCATAAATTTTCAGGTCAAACTTCCAAGTGGAAATGTATAAATCTGATTGTTAATGAAGAAATGGTGCCATCTTCCCCATAGCTCTTGCATAATGCTCTTGTGGTTGCGTATAGTTAGGGAAGGAATGCCATTTAGAATTGATGTACATGTCAGCTTCTATATATCTTTGTAATAACCATATTAGAAGATCCACAAGTCGATATTCCAAGAAAAACTATGTTAAATTGCTCATTAATGGACAAACAATGCCATTTCCCCACTACCTTGTTGTGAACCAATGTAATGTTGATGGATTCGAATCGATAAGTAAAATACTGATGGTTTATTGATTAATGGATTGTTATTGATGTATCATATCATTTTAATGTTCAGTACATAAGCATTTCGAGTCATTTTGTTGAGTTTCATAGCATTTGAAGAAGATTGCCTATCATTTCCCCCAAGGATGAAATTAGTATTTTTGCATCTGATTTAAGGGAGTTATAGCAGACATTAAAAGTTGAATGGTGATGCATATGAGTCCATGTTGATTTCCTTTATATTTCATCTGCTTCCATTTAGAAATTTGAGTTGGATTGAGTGTATTTGGAAAGTCATTTTCATCATCTACCCCTAGGGGATTTGGACCACAATTTACTAGTAAAACTCCATACAATCACCGGATTTCCAAAGGGGTTAGAAGAAGTCTTTTTGTTATGAATAAAACTTCTTATGGCTTCAGGGAAGACCACAACAGACAGCTGACTACCAGAAAATGACTTAATTCCCAATACAATGTTGTATAAATGACAAGGCTGAGATGATGGAGAAAAGACCAACCTTCAACCGGATGTTCGAAGTAGATATGCATTGAGCTTTCAACTTCTACACTTGAACCTATAGATTAGTATCAACAACAAGTACAATCAATTGCATATAACATGTGAAAGACATTAGCATAATCAATAGCATGATCTATGATATTATAAGCAAATATAACCCAATGTAATTTAACAATATTCACAATCTCAATTGGACGAGAAAATGAGTATTTCCATTAATTAATAACAAGAAGTACAATATACAACCTCTTGCCGGCAACCAATCTGAACCATGAACTGGGTCTCTCCACTTCTACCTCCACCACTTCAATCCCCCATGCAATGGCAAACTCAAACTATGAATGGAGCTTGGTAGGTGAAGATAAGGAGTTCACAACAACAAGGATCAAGGAGTGTAGACTCAGGTCACGGAAAAAATCCACTAGAGTTATCTTGCTCTCTCTTTCTCCTCCCTTCCATATGCCATAAGAGCTCAATATATAGCCTTCCAAAGGTAAGTGAAAGGACACATCGAGGCGTTTCAAGGCATATGGAGGGCCAATGGTCACCCTAAGACCACTTTTTGGGAGTAAAAAGTAATTTTCTAATGATTTTTACCATTTTACTTGTTACCCACAGGCTATAGTGGAACAACTCACGTGTACATTGGCTATAGTGGAATAGCTAGAGTACAGGAACAAAAATAGGGGCAAATGTGTTCCTGGCGGAAAAAATGATGAATCTGAGTCAGTGAAATGGATCCTGAAGGCCAATCAATGCTGATACTCACAAGGTGGAAAATTACGCTGTAACATATGTCCCCTAATGTGTGAGGTTAGAGAATGGTGCTACGATGTCTGAAATACATTATAAATCTCAGAAGTGGAGTGATGGAGACACAACTGGAAGGAACAACTCACTCGTCATGATACAATAATATATTTGAATACATGTTGGTATAGCACAACAATATGATACATTGGCCATAAATAGGCAGTACATAATGAATACATGTCATAGGTGATCATAGCCATAACCATCTATAGTAAGAGACGGTCTCCTGCTGAAAGCAAACAACTGGTGCAAACTGGAGGTACAAACTGTTGATGTCTGAGAGGTTATATCTCAGATGTACAGTCACGATCATAAGTATCATACTGAATGCCACTATATCCTAGGGTTTTCTACACAAATAATCTACGTTGCAAGTCCCATCAAGTGAATAAAGGTGTTGAGGTCGAACCTGATGTGACATTGTCTGATTACCGGTCAATGATGTATACCATTAATAGATGTGAGATAACCCACTAATAATGAAAATGGGAATCAAGGCACAAAGTACAATCATCAAAGTGTGAATAGATGTGTTGAAGTCGAACACTAAGATGAATCCATCGATTAGGGGACATTGATGTATTCCAAAAACTGTCGATGGCAAGAGAACCTACCACTATGACTGCAAGCCTCAAGGTACTCAACCAAACTCGAAGTCTCAAATTCTGGAATAAATGAGTTGAAGTCGACGGAACGAAACTCGCTAGAAGGAGGGCATTAAGGCATCCCCCATCAACCAGCACGAGGTATAAGCTACGCTGAAAGATTTGGAAGATGTAACATCCCCAAAAATTCACTAAAATTTAAAATTTTTGTAACAACATTAAATGATTATAATTGTTATGCGGAATGTTATTAATGCTTAATATATATCCAATCACCAATTAATTAGATTTGACAACAACTTTGTGGTTGTTTGATAAATATAGATTTACGACACTTGTAAGCATTGATGATTATTGTAAATATTGTTTGCTTAACTCGCTGTAATATAGTTACTTAAATGTCATAATGCCACAGGTTGCCAATCAAATGTCTGAATGTTTTAAAGATTACAACGCTTATATTCTGTATTTAATTACTCAAATGCATGACATCAATTTTTCGTTCCATGTTATGAATTTTAGTTCTAGTGACTAAATGTTTGTCTTAATGGAATGAAGGGGGTCCTTGCATACGCCCTGAGGATTACTTAGCTAATAATAGATAACGCTCCTAAATCCATTTGCAGAATGCAGGTAAGGCATAGGGGTTTCAACTAAAGCGTACCTTGTATTTCAAATTAAACTTGCAGTACCTATGTTAGTCTTTTAAAATTATAATATGAATGTATAGGGAGATTTATGAGTTTTGCAATCAAGGTCAGGTATTTAATAATTATCCCCATGATTTTTGTCTTCATATCTGATGTCTGACTTTTATCTATTGTAATTATCCAAGTGCTATCATACTCCAAACCAACTATGTAAAATTAATTGTATTTAATAGTTCCTACTATTGTATTCAAAACTATGGAAAAAATAGTACATTGTAATGCATTTCAATTTGCATGTACTTTAAATTGATACTAATGCAATTATGGTAAAAATGCCAAATCATAAGTTAAGGTTATGCTTTGTGTTCATGTTCTAAATGCATAAACTATATGCGTAAATACAATAGAATTATGTCTTGATTATGATACGATATGGATTGCCTTTATATTGATACGAACCTAAACTCTAAGCTTTATGAACCATGCAAGAATGTAATCATGGCACATAACATAGTAGTGGACTTATGCATTGGCAGGTATGCAAATGGTAGAAACAGTAATTATGGTTCATTAAATTTGCATCTTGGTGGATCTCCTGTTGGAAGACCTTTGTGTGCTCTACTTTGGATGAAGGTGGCAATCCTTTTGCTACATAATACTTATATGTTGAGTTGTACAAGGAAAAATGTATGGGTGGAGGTATGTGTTGTCCGAACGCTTAACGTTGCAAGATACGGTTTTAAATGCCATTTAATATGGTGGGTGGTCATATGTTGGCTCTAACTCGTGGCATGATCCACACCATCGATCTGAGGGAGGTCTCGAGTTTTGGGTTTGACCCTAACCTGCATTGATATCACCACTTTCAATGTAATTCATTTAATTTGCAAAAACAAAGGGAGAGGCCGACAAGCTCTGTGATGTTTTTGGTTTTAGGTTCTCATGGCTGCGAACTCGCCCGGGGTTCGATCTGGAGACCTCTCAACTATATGTTAATACTTTAAGATGCACCAGGGTTCTTCACTGGCTTCGATGTAGATTTATGTTGGGCTTTAGTGGTCTCCTGAGCATCGTTGTTGTGGCTAAGTTATCGACCCTTGCTAGTTCTCAGTTGAAGTCATTTTAATACCAGTGTGGTAGAAATAACAGGTGTTGAATCGTTATTTGAAGCATTCAAATGGGAAATGAGTGTTGCAGGTAAAGAATCCAAATCCACCCTTAGATTCATAAATTTTCTTTAAATATTATTAATGCATTAATCGTTACAGTTGATAAAGTTTTAACCACCAATGCAAATGTTGTTTGCAGGTTCTATAATGACAAGGAATTTGGGTTCGGTTGGACAGTGAGGTGAGCACAAGGGCCCTGGTAAGCCTCAAAGGAATCCCATGGGTATCTCAAGTACTTTGCAGTTTTAATGCTGAACTATGACTCCAACCAACCTTCGTTGGATAGTTGAAAATTCATATTTGTCTTAAACTTTGGTTTTACAGTTATGGGTAAAGGGTTAGAGCCGTATAGCATTTGCAAAGTTTGTTTTTAGATTGGATTTGTTTCTTCCAATCCTTTCAAGGCTCTCGTTGGATTCTCAATGATTTCTATAAAATACAAGAGGTTTCCCAAAATTTAATTAGTGGTATGGTTTAAAGAATGGTGAGATACTCTCAGCCAAACCGTGGCTAATTTACAGTGTTTGATAATTCAAGGGGCAAGGCGCCCATCGTTGTTACTATATGCTGTAATGTTTTTTTTACCAGTGTAAGAAAATGTTGACTGTGAACCTGGGTTTATACCCTGCTATAATAAATACTGTGCTTTTTTTGTATGTAATGACTCTTGTTAAGAATTGAACTATCGACCTTGTTCTGCATTAATACCTTCTGCAGTAATTATAAATTTCACTTATGAGTTTATTTGTAATATTTAATTAGGTCAGGAAGTGTCGATCATGTAGATTTCTTTCATCTACCTTCGTCATTTCTAGATTAAGGAATTTAGTGTTTCATGTTTAAGAAACTCGGGCAAGGCCCGTCGATAAAGGTAGATGAAGGTTTAAAGGAACTTGTGTCAAGGGTTTCGAGTCCCTGGACTCACATTTTCTTATGAAATCTATAATGTGTGAACTATTTACAACGTTTTATGATGTATGTCTAGCCACAGGGTTTGAACCCTGAGACATTTTCCCGATAAAATTAGTTGCTAAAGATTTGTATTATTACTGTAGAAAATTCGACTTGAAGGTTAAACAAATTTTATAGATGATGATATTCAAGTTTTGGTATTGAAAGGAAAGACCAATTAGTTTCGACCTACTTTTCTTATGGTTATTTCAACGTCAAAGTTTCTTTGTGAAAACCTATGTTATGTGTTTTCGATTATGTTAGGGTTTGCAAGTCATTATTTAATCTATGATGATATTATTTGTTGATGTTAAGAAATTAATTGATGCTCATAAGTTACTAAGATATGTACATAGTAAGTTTGTATCTAAATAAATCTCTGTAATAGTTATATGAATGACAGTATACTTGTAAAGAAAGGAAATAAAGTAGATTTGTATAAAATTTTGGTATTTCAAATCCATTTACAACATTATCATTCGAATCTACCTTAATTCTATCTTCCATGTACTAGAGTACGACATTTTAAACAATGTGTGGAAAAATGCAGGGAAGAAATTTTATTCTATTACTCTTTTAAAAAAATATCTTAACTAATCATTTATCAAATAAATCTAGTAGCTATTAAATATTTCAGAATAGATAAATTGCAGAAAAGGAACCATTTGTTGATATACTAGAATATCTAAGATGAAATAGAAAACTGTTAGTGTAATAACATCAAATTTGTAGTAATAATCTTGACAGAAGTAAAATAAGATAACAAAAAATAAACCTGGTAACTTGTAGAAGAAACAAACAGCCAAAGGAGCCCATTCCACCCAACCTGCTCCTAAAGACAACCAAGTTACTTGCCTTAGGACTGCCGAACCTATTCACAAAACCACCAGGATGAAGATGTTGTGTGGAGTAATGGAATAAATTCCCTTGCAACTCAGCAGTAGTACTTCCTGGTTTTAGCAATATTGAACTCAACAATGTGGCTACACTAGTTCAGAATGCAGTCTTAGTTCACTCAATCACTTCTAACCTTCCCCTCATCGAACCTCTTGTGCTAAGAAATTATGACAAAGTAAGAATCAATACCCTACTACTGAATTCGATGGGTAGATAAGTAGCATGCGTAGGTATTTGGTCAGTTTATTTAGTAAATGAGCCACCTGCTCAGTTCCACTTTCTGGGGGAACATGACCATAAAAGTACGGAAGTTGCCCCCTGCAATAGTTAGAAGTGAGTTGAGGATGCTGCCAAGTGTCATTTTTCTCTCCACCCCAGTCCATTCCTCCTAGTGGGTCAATAAAAACTCATTCAACAGTCTCCTTGGATGTTTGTCTCCACTTTTATTTATTAATAGTAAAATATTCAAAGTAATTAATTACAGTCATCTTTGACCCCACTTGGTCAATAGTCATAAAAATTTACAATAAAATAAAACATAATGTTTTCTGCATAACATAAAATGTCTAGAGTTTGGGTATGTAATAGAAGAGCTCAAATGAAACGAACTGACTCAATAAAGATGGCCGACATGCAATAGTCAAGAGATATGAGGAGTGGCCGACTCTAGTTTCAAGACTTCCTTTGAACAAGAGCATGAGCAGATGGACAGACTCTGGTAGCATAGACTCGACATAACACTGTGTGATATAGGAGGCATCAACAAAGGGCTCCATAGTGACTAGAAGGTTAACCAATCGGTGGAGTAAACTCTGAGAAACTATTACAGCTCCTAAGGTCCTACTATAGTCCCGACTCATAATGAATGGAGTGGAATGAATGCTCTATTCAAAGGCGACACAATAGCTTCCAACAAAAACAAGTAAATATTCTCCCATCCATATTTTTGGAATATTTGATTTTTTTGGTCTTTTTCATATTTGGAAAGCTTGAAAAAAAAATGCTTATAGTACAACAATTGAGGGAACGAGTGTCAAATCACGAGTAGACTAGTCCCAAGCAGTGGAACATACCTATGATCAATGCAAGGAAACATGTGTAGGATGTGGACACTCGGGGGGGGTGTTCCCTCAGGGTCAAGGGTCATCAAACTATGAAAGGAAAATGAAAGCTCTACAAGGCTCAATAGGGAAAGTGCTCAGGAACCAAGCTAATAATCGAGTAAGTGGGAGTCGGCACAAGTCTCAAGAGGCAAGTAGGATGATGCAATGGAATCACAACTTGATACAAATGGGGGGAGTCCTTATGGGAGATTCCCAGCATAAGACAAAGTAGAGTATGAGTCTTTATCGCGCAGTCATGGCGTAACTATGAAGGACTCCCGATCTTAAGGAAAAACGATGACATGGGAACCATAAGGCAAAAACGGGGTTCTAACTAGGGCACCCATGTTCGGAAAGGCCCTACCGCCAAATAATGACACTTCTATAACAATGTGAAAGCTTTGTGTCCGTTTAGAAGCGGGATCACACCTAGGGTTAATGAAAACGGTCAAAAGGTCAAATGCATAATGCATGTGAAAATGACATCTAACCTATATGCCAGGTGTGAAATATACCTGTCGTAGGCACAAAATGGTCAAAAATCAACTCTCGTCGAAGAAATTTGTTCAAAATGCTACTCCAAGGCATCACGTTAGTCCAAAAAATCCTAAGACGGTGAAAAGTATAGAAAAGTGGGTTTTGAAAACTATAAATAGTAATAAAAAATTACAATTTACAATTCATTTTTACAATAGTGATTTGGGTTAGTTTTCACTTGAAACTTCAATCACTGATTCTAGGATCTACGGGAATCCGTTTGTCGAGCTGTCTAGGTTAGTCATCTCTTCCTCCTCTTTCATTTGGTAGTTTTTATTTCAATTTTTAGTGGTAAATGTTTTTTATTGGGCAAGCCCTATTTAGTCACGGTGCTGTATGCGGGCTACACATGAACGGGTCGTGGGTAGGGCCTACTACCCATGGTCAATGCATGCGTTGACCGCTGGTAGACGCCTCTGTTTTCTAAATAGCTCGCAGGTACGGCTGTGAAGTTGGTTTTTTAAATGTAAAAGGCTAAACTCTTTGTGTTTCTTTCTCCAGGATGGTTCTAGAGTGGAGGGAAAGGGAGCATGACCTTGTGGATGAGGATGTCCGCCATGATTTTGCTGCACAACAAGCATTACAAGCATGTGGGATTTTCAAATTCTAGAGCATTGGGGGTTTGAGGGACCAAAACCAATTGCTCCTTGCTTGATAGACTATTGGGACGTAGACGCACAAAATTTCAACCTGGATGGTAAAACACTCTCCTTAGAGGTGGATGACATATATTTCATTACAGGATTGTCCCGTCGAGGGGAAGTGGCCAGTCTTCGATCTTGTACTATGGGTGGTGGGATCACCATTCCCGACTACATAGAGCGGTACTATCTTCCCAACACCCAGAAGGTGGGCAGTCAGGTGTTAACACCCAAAATGACCCCCTAGGCTATGGGAGAGGGAAAGTTGGGGTAACAACACAACTACTTTAGACTTGTGCTACTGACCCAACACAGTTAGAGAGGAATCTCTCTTAAATCTATAACAGACTGAAAATAATCAATAAAATTGCAGCCATGAGGATCACGCACAGATTTGATAGAAGACTGAAAATAATTGATGATAAACACACAGCCTTCTCACTAATGATATTCATTCAAAGCACGCTCAGAAGGTCAAATTTCTGGTGGGGCAAATTGTGTAAAAATTTGGCGGGATAATGATAGGGGGGAAACATTGGGCGATGGAGTCAAGACGCTACATGTAAATCATACAGCAGCACTGCAGTGCGGATTATTAAAAGCAAGGAAAGGAAGCAACATTCTTGATGTTGTAATGTTATTTTATGGTGATAAAAGAAGAAAGAAAGAACATACCATTGATACGAGCACCCCACAAAGATGAATTCAATATCAACTTTAGTGGAAATGTTGAGTGAACACCTGAGATAATAACCAGAGATTGTCTCCAATAATTCTAAGCTATTATACAGTAATCTCAGATATTAAATGGAAAACATAATGTAAATGTGTAACAGGAAGTACGATCACATAAAGAGAGAATAAAAACAGACTACAAGTAAAGCAACACATGAATCTCTACCAAATATCTGCCATAGACATTGCACTTATATTAAGACAAATGCTTAAAAACATGGCTCGAACCCCAGGCCTCAGCCAAATGATTTTCCAACCTCTTGATTTTCTATTACATGGTATTTATAGGCTCCCAGCCTCAAATTGCTCATAAAAAATGCTACGACTATGCTTCCACCTACACAATTTAGTTCGCTACCCTTGACAACAAATAACAAAAATGACAATGCCGGCTATCAGACGAGCCGTGACTGACTATACACGTTTCGTTTGTAGGGTACAAACTGCCCTGACTTCAAACAACAGACAAACCCAAATGGGCCTCAAAACGGAAGAAAAGATGCTCATACATTTAGCCGAAAATAGACTTGCCGGGAAAGGGAAAAAGGAACGCTGCGAATAGGCCACCACCTCATTCTAGAACCTTCAATTTTCCCTATGGATCAAAGAAGTCTTCCACTTTCAGGGGGTCTCCCACCAGCACTCTTTCAGTTGCGGGAGGAGGTGTCACTTCCTCGGTGGGGATGATGTAGTCTTTGACTATCTCCATGTCCTGATGAGCGTCCCACTTGTCTTCTCCAGTCCCTTTCTTCCTCAACCGACGTCAAACCTGCCTGTCCCTTTGCTGGCCTGCGTGTTCCTCAGATTCGTTGGCTGAGCTCTCTTCCATGTGGTCGAATGTTATTAGAGAGGAGGGAACATGCTCCTCCTCCACCTTAGACCATATTCGCTCAGGCACAACAACCACCTCAATCCCCTGATCTCTCTCCATAACTCGCTTTAACTGAAAGATGGCCTATGGGTAAGTTCACCACCCTCCCCATGCAATGATTCATACAAGGACGGAGAGACCACGCCTATAATGACCATGACAATGATGACAATGTGCGTGATCATATTCATCATGATGGCCTGCCTGAATCCTCCATACGAGTGGTAATGATGCCTGTGGTCTGAGCTAACGTGCCCCTTGCTTAGCCATGCTTCCCAGATAGGGGAAAACCACTTAACGATGCTGAGGTGGCCTCGGTCTTATTGGCCATCATTCATGTGCCCCAAGGATGCCATTTGGCTCCTAATGCCACGGATAGACCACCGCCGTAGATCTATGATTCTGAATGCATCTGGTCCGTCCGAAGATGCGCTTTTCCACTGTTCACAGATTTGGGTTCTATCAACTTGGTACACAAGTAAGATCTGTGAAGTAAATCTGGGCCGTAGATCTGAACTCCGCCCAATCCAGGCCGTACATACTTGTACCCCTTTTTCAAAAGTTCACAGATTTGCGAATTGGATTTTCTCGTCCATCTTATATATGCAAACCGATTACCAGCCGTCGATCTGCTCCATGTACCGTTGATCCAACTTAGACTTGTCCGTCGGTTAATCCCCCGTCTGCGCCTAAACTACAACTTTTTCCTTCCGCGATGCATGCTTATGACCCTCGATTTTATCGCTTCCAATCGCGGCCGTCTATAAGTGCCTTCAGGTGTAGTGAGAGGGTTTTTCTCTATCCTTTAGCCTTCTCAGCACCTTCAAACGTTGGAATTTCTGGCACCTGCTAAATTTTGATCGAGTTTGGAGCACATAGCTTGGATTTCTTAATTTAGGAGCTTTGTAAAATAAGGGGTAGGGCTTCTAAATGTTATTTTTGTGAAGTTTGAGCCTTCCCACTCTCCAAAACTCCCTCCAAAAGCTTCGCAGAATCCTGGTGCTAACAACTGGCTCCAACTCGGGGATGCTATCCTCCCTGTGAGGTATCAAAGAACACCTTAGACTAGTGCCTCATCCATTGGGCCCGGCTCATCAAAAAAATTGTAGGTTCTAGCCTTCTATTATTAAAAATGGAAAGCAAACTGAAAAGTAGAAACTATTACCGTGCTTGGAAACTTCTAGAAGCGTGATCGCCATGTCGAGCTTATTTATGTACAAGCCGGCCTACCCTATGTCACCCCAATGGCTTCCATATCACGTGATATGAAAATTCCAGTACAACTAGTCTAGCAACTGATACCCCGAGCAGATTCTTCCTCCATTCTTTCAGACAGTAAGATCATGACGACAGAAATACTGATGATAGGAGTGACCCTTCTGGTAAAAACAAAACCTCTCCCCCTGGCTAAGGGACTTCCTCATATAGTCAGCCATGGGGTCACATGAAGTATGACGCTCTCAAATATTTTCTGTTGGTATCTCCTCGACTGTGCAAATCTGCCTCAGCTGCCACTCCTCTCACTCTTTAGCGGACTGTAGCTGTGCTTGTAGTCTGGCCTATTTTCTTCTCAAGGGACTGGATTTAGCTTGCTTGTCCCTTTTGTCACTCCCACTAAGTATATGGATAGCATACTTGTGGTAATCTTCGAATAAATCCTAGATCTCACCTGTGTATAGGCTCTTACACAACTCAGCAAGGCTGAACCAACCAACTTCATATACCTCCCTTGGTTGTGGCTGAAATTCTATAACTTGAGAGGCTACTTCAGCACCTGGTCTATTTATAATGTCACCCCTTAGGCTTTTCAAAATCCCAGGATTAAAAATATGGTTCTGTTCTAGCGTTTGAAGAGAAAACTCACCCTGATTTTCGAAAGGATCAAGTAAAGGGTTCTCCTCCTGATACTAGGTTTCGAGGTCTGAAAATCTTGTATAAAAATCATGTTGGCCACCCTGGTCATCCTCCAGCATCTCAGCTATCTGGTCAACTTGCTGAAGGTATACGCCAGCCCCAAGAACTTCTTCAAGTATTCCATACTCTTCTTTGGCTCCATCCCAAGAAGGATACTATGTCTACTAGATATCTCTAGGAACCTCTTGATCGCCAGTTCTCCCTTATTCCCACAGACGAGGGCAAGGTTCTTCATGCAGAGTCTCGAGGGTTTCTTCATTCATGGATTTAATAATTCTCCTTATTTTGGCGAATGATTCAGCTTCGAGAAACAGGGCTTCACCACCCTCAAACTTTATATTCTTGTGGACTACAATAAAAGAGTTAGGAATTGACGTTGCTTCTCCCTCCGTGGCGGTTCTTCCAGAATATTGAGACTGGCTGCATCAAGGCTCATGTTTGTCACCCACATCTAGGAAGCTTATGACCTCCTCATCTCTGTATTCATCATATATGGGTGGACCAAACCTTTCTTTGAGACTTTGCAAACCAGGACTCTCCAAATGTTGAGTGCGACCTTCATCAAACACATCAACATCATCTTCTTCTCACGCATGGCCAAGCTGACCATCTCTCCACTTTTCATGGGAAAATAGTCTAGATCCTCCATGCCCATCCCCTTTTCTGAACTCTAACCCCCTCCTTAGTTCATCCTTATCGCCCTGCTCTAGATCTCTTCTAAACATTTTTAGATTGTCTTCAACCTCCATTGCATTAGTGAACATGTGCTGCAAATTAGAAGACCTTCTCTCCAAAAGAAGAAGAGTTTAATTAGAAGGGAAGAAAGATGCATAGTGTAACTTAGTGGCATTCTCCAGGGGTTGGATTTCCTCTGGCATATTATAATAGAAGCTTGTGAACCTCCTATTAAAGCTGGACATGGTCTCATCTTCCCGCCTTCTGATGGAGTAAAACTCTGAAAAAACTAGGTCCCATGACCTTGTCCTACCCCAAAACTCCAGAAATACATCAGACAACTCCCTCAAAGTGTCAACACACTTAGGCTGCAAGTGCTTAAACCATTTCTTCAAATTTCCTTGGAAGGACTGGGAAAAAACCCTCATACAAACATCATCATACTCTACTTCAGAAAGGTCCAGAAAATGCTCAAAGCCTTGAACATGTTTCTCAGCAGTAAGGATTTCGGAGTCTCCATCAAAAACAACGAGGTATTCACAGTAGTTTGGAGGAAATTCATGGAGGACAGGGGCAGCTTTAAAGGCCTATATCTCAGCTGAGATCTGGAAGGAAGAGGAGTATGTACAGGGAGAACATTATCATCCTCACTCTCATGGGGTTTGCAAGGCTGGGTATGGATCTTACATGGTTTAAAAGAAGGGGTGGGATAAGCTCTAGGGGTGAAAGGAGAATGTACATTTTCAAGATCTAGTGAACTATATACAAAGGAGGCTCTCTCATGACCTAGATCTCTTTGGTGAGACATAAATTTTTTGATATATATACATAAGGGTAAAAGGAGACCAATACAAAAGAACAAAACCTCTTTGAAGAGATTGAGACTTCGATACCTGGACTTTAATTCTTCCATGCCTAAAGCAGCTGAGCTCGTTCTCCAGTGGAGTCTGGGAATTTAATTCAACCACGAGTGGAGTCGCCAAATTTTTCCCGAGTGGAGCTGCCTTTATATCAAAGAATCAATGAGTGGAGTTTCCAGGTTAAAGATATACAGCCTTTTCCATATCTGACTGCTCTTCACAACCAACAATCAGGTTTAAAACTGTGTCATTCTTCCAGGGATGATAGAACATTTGGTCACTGGCAACGGCGCCAATTTGTTAGCACCAAAAATGACCCCCTAGGCTATGGGAGAGGGAAAGATAGGGTAACAACAGAACCACTTTAGACTTGTGCTACTGACCCAGCACAGTCAGAGAGGGACCTCTCTTAAATCTATAACAGAATGAAAATAATCAATAAAATTGCAGCCATGAGGAACACGCACAGATTTGATAGAAGACTAAACATAATTGATGATAAACACATAGCCTTCTCACTAATGATATTCATTCAAAGCATGCTCAGAAGGTAAGATTTCTGGTCGGGCAAATTGTGTAAAAGTTTGGTGGGATAATCATAGGGGGGAAAATGTTGGGCGATGGAGTCAAGACGCTACATGTAAATCGGACAGTAGCACTGTAGTACGGATTATTAAAATAGAGGCAAGGTAGCCACCTTCTTGCCGTTGTAATGCTATTTTCTGGTGATAAAAGAAGAAAGAAAGAATAGACCATTGATATGAGCACCCAGCAAAGATGAATTCCATATCAACATTAGTGGCAATGTTGAGTGAACACCTGAGATAATAACAAGAGCTTGTATCCAAGAATTCTAAGCTATTATACACTGATATCAGATATGAAAGGGAAAACATAATGTAAATGTGTAACAGGAAGTACGATCACATAAACAGAGAAGAAAAACAGACTACAAGTAAAGCAACACATGAATCTCTGCCAAATATCTGCCATAGGCGCTGCACTTATATTAAGACGAATGCTTCAAAATAGGGCTCGAACCCCAGGCCTCAGCCAAATGATTTTCCAACCTCTTAATTTTCTATTACATGGTATTTATAAGCTCCCAACCTCAAATTGATCATAAAAAATGCTACGACTATGCTGCCACCTACATAATTCAATTCATTACCCTTGACAGCAAATTACAAAAATGACAATGACGGCTATCAGATGATTCGTGGCTGACTAGACAGGTGTCCTTTGCACGGTAAAAACTGCCCTGACTTCAAACAACAGACAAACCCAAGTGGGCCTCAAAATGGAAGAAACGATGCTCATACATTTACCCGAAGATAGATATGCTGGGAAAGGGAAAAAAGAATGTCGCGAACAGGCCGCCACCTCATTCTGGAACCTTCAATTTTCCCTGTGGATCAAAGAAGTCTTCCACTTTCAGGGGGTTTCCCAGTGACATTCTTTCAGCTGTGGGAAGAGGTGCCACTTCCTCGGTGGGGATGATTTAGTCTTTGACCATCTCCATGTCCCAATGAATGTCCCACTTGTCTTATTCGGTCCCTTTCTTCCTCAACTGATGTCGAACCTGCCTGTCTCTTTTTTGGCCTGTGTGTTCCTCAGATTCGCTAGTTGAGTGCTCTTCCACGTGGTCGAATGTTATCCGAGAGGAGGGAACATGCTCCTCCTCCACCTCACACCATATTCGATTAGGCACAACAACCACCCCGTCCCCTTGATCTCTCTTCATAACTCACTTTAAATGAAAGGTGGTATGTGGGTAAGTTCACCACCCTCCCCATGCAATGCTTCTGAATAGGATGGAGAGACCATGCCTATAACGGTCGTAACAATGATGGCAGCGTGCATGATCATATTCGCCATGATGGCCTGCTTGAATCCCCCATATGAGTGGTAATTATGCTTGTGGTTTGAGCTGACGTGCCCCATGCTTAGCCATGCTTCCTGGATAGGGGAAAACCACTTGATGATGGTGAGGTGGCCTTGGTATTATTGGCCATCATTCACGTGCCCCAAAGATGCCATTTGGCCTCTAATGCCACGGATAGACCACTGCCATAGATATCTAATCCCGAATGCATTTGGTCTGTCTAAAGATGCGCTTTTCCACTATTCGCAGATTTGGGTCCTATCGACTTGGCGCACAAGTAAAATCTGCGAAGTAAATCTGGGCCACAGATCTGAATTCCGCCCAATCCAGGCTGTCCAGACTTGCACCCCTTTATCAAAAGTTTACAAATTTGCAAATTGGATTTTCTTGTCCATGTTATATATGCGAATCGATTACCAGTCGTCGATCTACCCCGTGTACCATTGATGAAACTTAGACTTGTCCACCGGTTAATCCCCCATTTGTGCCTAAACTACCCATTTTTCTTTCCGCGATGCATGCTTACAACCCTCGATTTTATCTCTCCGATATCGATCATCTAGAAGTGCCTTCAGGTGCAGCGAGTGGGTTTTTCTCTATCCTTTTTCCTTCTCGGCACCTTTAAACGTCGAACTTTCTAGCACCTGCTAAATTTTGATCAAGTCCGGGGCACATAGCTTGGATTTCTTGATTTAGGAGCTGTGTAAAATAAGGGTAAGGGCTTCTAAATGTTATTTTTGTGAATTTTTAGCCTTCCCACTCTCCAAAACTCCCTCCAAAAGCTTAGCACAATCCTGGTGCTAACATCATGTACCCATTGGAGCCATAGTCAGTCTGAGCATGAAGATCATAGTGTCTACCCTCATAAGGATTACAGGTTCGACAGCTCTACACTAGGCTTCAGGGCTAGTGATGTTCTATGCCGCAGAGTGTATGAGGCCCATGATATATGACTGGTGCACAACGTTAGCGATGTATATGAAGACCCAGTTAATGGATTGCAAGCATGGGAAGGCAAAAAACTTTGGATACGGTAGTATACTATGCAATGTTTTCTTCGAGAGAGTTCTCGGGCTCAGTCTGAGGGTTGAAGTCCCTCCTCATAGTCTCCATGACCCATCCCTGACCAGGTGGGAAGAGGTATTGACATGACAGGGTGGTGGCCAACAGGAATCACTATATACAGATGAGTTCTTTCACTGGTGGGACCAACATCTCATAGCCATTTACAACTACCCCTATGCAGGGATAGACTTTCGTGGTGATCGCGACATGCCGCTTCCTCCAGGAGCTGCATATGGAGACATCGGTATGTTACTCTTTTTATGTTTTTGTGTATTAAAATTTTTTGGGATTTTTTATTATATATGAAAATGCAAAAATCTTGTTGGTGTAGTATCACATATTGAAATTCTACTGTTTGCTCGCAGATGCTGGTCCGCAAAGACCAGAGGGTTTCCTAAGACATTGTCGATGGGAAAGGGGTGGAGAGGTAGTTGGTGCGGTCATCTGTGCACACTAGAGACCGTACGGGTCAACCTGTCCCGTATGACCAACAAAGTACCCATGATCGAGGTAGAGCGGCTGCCATAGGATATGCAGTGCCATGTTGTTGGAGTACCGGGCCGTTGGGTGCGACTGCTGTGGCGCATAGCCAACAAAGTACATTATTACTATCAGAAACATCATGCCGAGGCATCTAGACCTCCTCGTGGGGCTTAGACATCTCAGAGTCCCGTATTTTCTATCGATTATGTAAATTTTTGAGAGCTACGGGATCCAGTTTTGTATTGTGACACTACCTTTTTGGACATGTTATTTATAAAAAAGTATGGTTCTCCAATTCTACTATATGTGTGTGTACAAATGTATGAATGTATGTTTATTTGTGTGCTTCATTATGAATGTGAAAAATACCAATCTAGGACATAATTAGCATATGCATCAGATACATGATTAAAACTTCTCGGAACATGAGTGTATGTAATGGAAACAAAATGACGTTCGAAGAGTCTTAGCCTTAAGAATCTCCGTACTAAAGTAGGATCCCTCACACAGTACTGACCATTCAATTGAGACACAACCAGTTGTGAATCCAGGAGGACTTCTAAAAACTGGATACCATGCGAAATAACATCTCGAAGTAGCTCAACCACTGCACTGTATTCAGCCACATTGTTGGATGTAGGACCGAGGTAAGCACCTCTCGAAGACACAACTAGGTGGTCAGGAGAATAAATAACCCAAGTAGCAGAAGCGAGCTGCTGCGTGTGATGGCTAGCACCATCCGCGAATCCCAAGAACACAGGAGATTTTGCTGACTTCTGTCAACCTAACGGAAGCGAATCACCAGACCAAAAAACCAAAAGAAATCTAAACTATGTACAAAAGCAACTATACAATAGTATACAAAAGTATTAGCTCGAACTAGAAGTTCAAGCATAATACCTCTTGAGGTAGAGCCCATTTCTAGGCTCCTTCAAGGCATTCCCTTCATAATCTTCTAATTCGTAGGCTCCTTTTTCCAGGACACGCCTCACTATGTAAGGACCGTGCCACATGGGGTTAAATTTGCCTGCCCCCAGTGGTTCCTTAGCTTGGTCATACAAGAGGACCAAGTCACCTTCATCATATTGCCAGGGATGGACAGACCTATCGTACTGAACCTTAACACGGTGTTTGTTGGCATCTATAGCAACGATGGCATCTTGATGACGTTCGTCAAGCTGCTCAAGATAGATCAAACATTGATCAACATCTGAGGTGTCAGGAAGGAGCTCTATGGCTAGTTTTAACGAAGGGATTTTGCATTCAATCGATAATATAGACTCCACACCATGAACTACCTAAAATGGTGAGAAACCAGTGGTAGTCTTAATTGCGGTTCGATAAGCCCGCAAAGAAGGTGATAACATAATGTGCTAGTTGCTTTTGCTTTGATAGATGGTAAATTGGAGAATGGTTTTTAAGGACTTAATGACTGCCTCAACTTGACCATTCGCTTGGGGGTAGTATGAGGAGGAGTGATCTTGATGAAACCCAAGCTTGAGTGACAATTCTGCCATCATCTTGTTCTAAAAGAGACTTCCATGGTCAGTGATAATCTCTCTTGGAATACCGAATCGAATGATAATCTGATTGAATACGAAGTGGGCTGCTGTAGCACCATCGATTTTAACGGTAGGCATGGCCTTAGCCCATTTGGATAAATAATCCACGGCCACAATGATATGGTGATGCCCCCCAGCCGAAGCTGGTTTGCAATCAATGAAATCCACCCCCCATTTCGTGAAGGGACCGATGGTGATGACCGGATTAAGGGGCACTGGATGCAAGTGTACGACTGATATCTCTTTACGATGTTCATACAATCCTTGAAGATCGAAGGCCAAAAGTAACTAGCTCGCATAATGCATTGGGCTGTTGCAGACCTGGATAAGTGACCACCACACGCCCCATCATGGAAATCATTAAGAACACGCTCCACTTCTTCGTGAGTCAAACAATGATGGAGGATAGAATCCTTTCCTCGACGATACAAAGTGTCCCCGATGATGGTATAATATTTAGCGTGGTGTTTCGCACGTCGTCGTTCGTCTCATGAATAGTGCGAATGAAACTTCAAAGTTTGAAGACATACAATAATATCCTCATACAAAGGGTTTTAAGACGAGATAAGAAATAAGTGTTCATCCACAAAGGAATCTTCATGAACAATATCCTCATCCAGTTGTGGAAGGTCTGACATGAGTTCAGCAAAAACCAAGGATTTCACTAACTTTGCCAAAACAAAATCGAGATCAAAATCCTGAAGGATCACAATCCATTTATTATACTCCCCCCTATAAGACGTCATGATAGAAGGAACTGAATTGGATTGATAGGCGCTATGACTGTGTTTTTCCTGATCATGATGTAATGCCATAACTGTTGGACTGCATGAACAATCGCAAGTGCCAAATTTTCCACATGAGTTTATCTCAGCTCAGCGTCTACTAGATTTTGACTAAGGTAATATATCACATGTTCTATGAGCACATCATCTACCTGAACTAATACCATGCCAACTGTCTCTTGAGACACGACCACATAAAGTAAAAAATCTCTTGCAAAGTCGGGTGGATTAAGAAAAAGGGCGGAGACCAAAGATTTCTTAAGAGCATCGAAATACTGCTAGGATCTCTCATCCCAGATAAACAATGTGTCTTTCTTCAACAAACGTGCGAAACCTTTGGTAAGACTAGCATAATTCACTACAAAGCAACGTAGAAAAGTGGATCTACCTTGGAAGCTCTAAAGTTGAAGTAAATTGCATGAAGGAGGCAACTGAAGTATTGCCTCAACTTTAAGAGGATCAACAATGATACCCTCTTTCGAAACTATGAAACCTAGAAGGCGACCCGTTTTCACAACAAAGATGCACTTATTGGGATTTAACCGAATCTTGTAGCATTTGCATCTTTTGAGAATTAAACGGAGGTGCTTGGGGTGGTCCACTCTCTTGCAAGAATGGCCAGCAAGATCATCCAAGTATGCCTCCACTATGCATTTAAGGTCATGAAAGGATTAGGTCATAGCACGCTGAATAGTGGCTCCAATGTTTTTAAGGCCGAAGGGCATCTTATGGTACTCAAATGCACCCGAAGGACAAATAAAAGCAGTCTTATGTTGGTCCTCTGGCTTTATCTAGATCTGGTTATATCTTAAAAAGCCGTCCATAAACGAACAAAACTTCGCTTCCCGCACAAGCATCCAAGATATGATCGATGAATGGAGTGGGGAAATTGTCTTTTGGACATGCGCAGTTCAGATAGCTAAAATCAGTGCATACACGGATAGTTCCTTGCTTCTTATCCACAGGAATAGGATTTGACACCCATTCGGTAAGGGGAACTTGGTATATGAAACTAGCCTTAAGCAGTTTCTCCACCTTTGCCTTGATCGCGTGTTCCTTTCTAGGGTTCACAACATGAAGGCATTGTCGAATCGACTTAGCATTTGGATATGTTCTAATCTCGTTTTCAACAATGTTGGGGTCTATTCCTGGCATCTCCTCATATGACCAGGAGAAAGCCTCCAAGAGTTCCTTAGATAATTCGGTGTAAATGCGAACCTCTTAAGGAGAGCAATTAGCACTGATATAAATGTTCTCAACCTTTTCGAGTGTGCGAGAAATGTTGATCGGTATAGTGTAATAATATGCAAGGATTTGATAGCTAAAGTAACTCACAATCAAACTCACAAATATGTTGCAAATAAGAAGAGAAGGAGACACTCAATGATCACTCATAAACACAGTAGAATAGAACATAATCTCAGTATTATACAATGAATAAGAATGTAAGTGAATGAATACAATAGAATAGTAAGGAGCATAATACAGGATTCGAATAGGCCAAGTAGGGCATTTGAATTCCTAAATCAGAGTGTGGCTTGAATGATAGTGAAGTCATCATCCAGTCAATGTATCAGTCATCAGAGGTAACAATCAGTCAACTGATTCTAACTTAGTGAGGTAGGAATGAACTGAATGAAGGAGGCTTAGTAGAGGGCGCATGAGGAGTCTAGCTGAGTGAGGTAGGCATGAACTGAATGAAGGAGGCTAAGTGGAGGGTGAATCAGGAGCTAATTGGAGTTAGAATGGACAGACTAGTCTCACTGGAGGTCCATCGAAGTGAAACAGTGAGAAAGGCGCACTAGCCATGCAAAATACTGGAGAAGGGTGTTGGGTGTGTGAGCTATCTCAAAGAAACACCTAATATTAATTATCAACCGGGATAAGTAGACTTAGAGTTGAGACAAAATATATGTCTAGGTAGAAAGGGATCTCAAATTTCAGTTTGTCAGACCTCAGAGATATTGAAGGAAAGATCAGAGATCAAACTCTAAACAATACAATTATTAAGCTAACCCAATCAACAGATTAAAACAATACAAAATTACACCATACTATGTAAGAATTAAATGGTGGAGGAAGAATTAAACAGAGAAAGTGTGGCAAAGCTTAGAACTACAACATGACTTTCTTCATGATAACAAGTGAAAAACTTGATCAATACAAAGTACGCAGGAAATTTTGATAAGAATAATCAAACTTTTATGTCATGAGAGTGTTCATATGAATGAAATACTAATCTGATAATAGAAGAGATTCTAACAACCTTAGAAGAGATTAACTATCTAAAACAAAATTGAAACAACAACTACTTAATAAATCATATGTGAAGAATTTTACTGTAGAGGGAGATTTGAAAGAAAGGAGAAGAATTTCATTTAAGAACTTATAAGCATAAAACAAAGTTAAAGTATGTCTAAACTGTTAAATCAGGAGCAAGAAGCATTATACTCAGATGGACAGAAGAAGCTAGATCCAAAAAAATTCTAAAACGATGTAGAGAGTATAAGGGTCTGAATGGAACTCCGAATGCCTGTCTAAATGATAGTCTGAATGCCAATCTGGATGAAGGAAGAAAATTTAAGCTAAGGGAAGGAAGGATTTTAGATGACTTAATTACCAACTGGTGAATGCACATGAGCTTATGATGCAAAGAGAAGCAATGAGTAGATTGTTTGGAAGATAGAATGAGGGAAGAAGTGTTCTATGTGAAAGCTAACTATTCTTACTTCACCCTAAAGTAAGTTTAGTTTGAGATTGGAGGAATTCTGATGCTACAGAGGAAGAACTACATAGTTTAAAAGAGGAGCTAACTATGGAAAAAGCTTAGAAAACTTAGCTAACTTGATTCCAGGGGACTCAAGTAAGCTCAATTCCTTAAGCAGAATTGCAAAGGAAAGCTGGGAGAGATGAATGCAACCTAACCTATCAAGCAGAAGAGATGAGAGAAATGCAACCTATCCTATGAAGAAAACTTAATAGAACCTAAATGTAACCGGTCACTTAATTGTATGCCACAAACATTGTTAACATAAGTACGTCACAAGATGCATATCACATAACATAGAGCTCTTCATTCATATAAACAATAAAACATGAGTGACAATAAACCACATAACAAAATTTTTATCTATGTAACTAACAGAATTAGTAATTGAGATTTCAGAATATAGATATCATGCGTAAGGTAGATGCAGAGATGAAATACAAAACAAAACGTTATCTGAAGAATGAATACAAACTATATACGTAGATTGGAGACCAGTGATCATTGAGGGGCCCGTCTCAACGAGCAGAGGCTGAGTCTTTATTAATCAATCACCATATATGCTGCAAGATCCTCATTAAACCAGAACATAGATACATATATATATTGAATTAAAAAAGCATTACAGCATCCCTGTGTTCATTTGCAATCAGAGAAAGATCAATAAGACTAACTTTGTCTCAGTCATGTCAAATGGAAAACAAGACTTAGTAATACATAACACAACTTGACAAGACTTAGCAGTTGCAGAGGTAGGAATGCCTATATATACTATTAAAATCTGAATAGCAAGTCGACCCTTTCAGTGGTCGACTGCTTCTAATAATAGACAGTCTTTAATATATGAAAACGACTCTGTCCAGGATCCCTCGACAACGCATAACCAAGGAACGACTTCTGAAAATATGATATGGCTCTTCTATGATCATGTGAATCACTAACCAAATCACCCGCAGATCGGAGTGTAGTGGCTGCCCATCAAATAAGAGGAGGAATATCAATTGAGAGATCTTCAGGTTTTTGTGGATCTGGATCTCCCATTCGCTCATCTTCATCATCAGTTGCTAGACCTTTAGGTTCTTGTGGATTTGGGTCTCGCATTCTTCCATCTTCATCTTCAAATTTTGAATCTGAAATATCATGTGAAGATGTATCTATAGCTGGCTCATCATCATATCCATACTCTGAATCTGAAATCTTATGTGATGATTCATCTCTCTCTTGATCATCAATCAAGGAAGGAAGTATCTTCTTTTTGGGAAGAAGTAGATCATGCTGCAAAAACATAATATGAAGATCATCATGAAGCATGTGATTCGAACCAACTGAGGTAGAATAAGAACCATGAATGTGTAGATAGTTCTTTGATATCTCCTTTGAATTGACATAGGTGTGATTGTGACCAAAGAAACTATGACATGATGATGGCAAATCTTCAACAAGATCACTGATGGATGCAACAGTGGTGGTGGCCCATGAACTAATAGGTGCTATATATTCAGGTTCTTGTGGATGTGGATCTAGCATTCTCCCAAAAAGAGTTATATTCCTCTTGGGAAGAAATATATCATGTTGCAAAAACAAGTGCTTGAGTTCTCCAATAATGGATGCAAGCAAATCAGATCCAAGACTTGGAAGATGGTTTCTCATGATCTCCTTTGAACCAACAACGGTGAAATCAAAACCAAAATCCCAAAAACGTGCATGAGTCATGAACCAAAGCGAATGATAGAGTCTTCCATCGTCAGTGAAACTTTGAAAACATGTGCCAATGACCAAATAGGAATCCAAAGAAATCATATGATAAGGAGGAGCAAATGCATTACCTTCCAAATCTGATTTTACCTTCAAAGTATGCAGTAAGTCACCATCTTGCACATCAACAGGTGCATCAACTCCATGAAAGTGTATGTTATGCTTTGATATCTCCTTTGAACCAGTAGGGGTTAGATAAGAACCAAATGAACCATATAATGGTGATGACTTGAACTTCAAATCAGATCCAATATTTTGGGGATGGTTTTTCAAGATCTTCTTTGAAACAATAGTGGTGAGATCAAAACCGAAATCTTGAGAATGTTTGGTCTTCTCAGAGTATGAAGCTCTATATGACTGGTGAGTAGGCCTTGTATCACCAGGAATTTTTGGCTTTCCTATATCATTCACTCTCTCTACAACTGTAAGGGATGAACCTAATTTGGGTATTATCATTCCCATTGAAATCATCTTCTCTTCCTCTTGGGTAAGAGATTGTGTGAAATCATCAAATGAGGGAAACTTCCATCTTGGAATGGACAACATAGCTGACTCGAAAGTAGAGAAAAAATGAGAAATTTGCCCCCAACTTTGAGAGAATGGAAAGTATAAGCTGCTTATCTTCCTTCACTATCTCATATCTTTTCAACTGTGATATCAAGCTTTTGAACCTAGTGAGAAAGGAATTGATAGAATCGAAGCTGCTAGGACTCAAACATATGAGCTGATTTTCCAATTTGTGTGCTTCCATATCATCTTTTGGCCCAAAGAGAGATTCGATCTTGTCCCACACCTCTTTCGATGATGTAAGATCGATAACATGAAAGAGCAGTTCATTAGAAATTGAGAGAAAGAGGAGACCAATTGCATCATCATGCCGATCCATGTAATTGGACTTTTCAACTGCACTGAGAGGTTCTACCATCGTTCCGTTGAGTATTCGGGTGAAGCTCTTGGATCTCATGAAGAGAGCCATCTTATATTTTTACTCAACATAGTTGGAAGATGTAAGATTTATATCCATCTAAATAGAGAAAGTCAATAGTTGAAGAAGATTCTGAACGGGTGAATAAACCTGCAAAACAATAAAAGATGTGCTAATGGAGAAAGCTACACTTTGACTGAACACTGCCTAAAGGACACTTGGCACATGGGCTAAGTCCTTCACACCTAGCTAGACATAAATGGATTTATCCAATGAAATCAAGTAATAGCACCAGGATTTGCTGTGGAAACTCAGAGGCTTCTGGTGCACAAGTGAAAGATAATTGCTCAAAGAAATGCTGCAACTGCTGCAATTTGAATAGTTGCTTTCTACTCTGATACCATGTAATAATATGCAAGGATATGACAGCTGTAGAAACTCAAAATCAAACTCACAAATATGTTGCAAATAAGAAGAAAAGGAGACACTCAATGATCACTCATAAACACAGTAGAATAGAACATAATCTCATTATTATACAATGAATAAGAAAGTAAGTGAATGAATACAATAGAACAGTAAGGAGCATAATATAGGATTCGAATAGGCCAAGTAGGGCATTCGAATTCCTAAATCAGAGTGTGGCTTGAATGATAGTGGGGTCATCATCCAGTCAATGTATCAGTCAACAGAGGTAACAGTCAGTCAACTGAGTCTAACTGAGTGAGGTAAGCATGAATTGAATGAAGGAGGCTGAGTAGAGGGCGCATGAGGAGTCTAACGGAGTGAGGTAGGCATGAACTAAATGAAGGAGGCTCAGTGGAGGGTGAATCAAGAGCAAACTAGAGTCAGAATGGACAGACTAGTCTCACTGGATGTCCATCGGAGTGAAATAGTTAGTGGGGGAGTCAATCTAGCCTCAAATCAAGGAAGAACTGAGAGATAACTGACTGGTAGGTGAGAAATGTGCCTAACTGTCCGTGGTAGGTGATAAAGGTGCACTAGCCATGCAAAATACTGGAGAAGGGCACCTTTGGTAGTTGGGAGGCCCCCTGGGGGCTGTAGACAGGCTGTGGAGAGCTAGAACCAAGCTCTGGGAGCTGGGAGGTCCACCATGATGATGACTAGATGCATGCAGTGGAATGCAAATGCATGCAACATGCAGTTTTGCATGCAGGTAAAAAAGAGCTAGAAGCAAGCTCTAGGTGCTGGGGAGACCACCATGATGATGACTGGATGCATGCAATTGCATGCAAGTGCATGCAGCATGCAGATCTGCATGCAAGCATGCAAAATACAAAATGATGGGGAGAATATTCCAACATACAGTAGGGGAAATATTAGCCATGTTCCCTTCCGTGTAAATCTACTACGAATCCCAAGGAACCACAGGATGACCAACCATCTCGGCAAGATTCATCCTAAACTCTTCTTGCTCGATAAGATCAAGGTTGGGAAGAAAATAGGAGCGATGATGCATGTCTTCCCAAGGTCTTTAACTACCACAAATGGCCTCAACAATAGCTTCATCCCAAGGTAAAGTACCATCAAGACAATAATGCGAACAAGACGAGTTGACTTCCCATTCTGGCAGGATAATGGGATCTTCCTCCTCTATCCATGAAGAGGAAAGATCTGGCTTTGCAGTGGCTTGTTGAATATCTCGATATGCAAGCTCAACAAAAGATAGTGGAATAGCCATTCCAACATGCGCAATGTATCCATACGTGGAACTCGTGGACGGTAAGGTCCAAGGATCATTAAAATACAAAGTCCGAAATGGTACATTATTCAATGGAGGAGGCGCATTATCGGAAATGGTTCCAATAAAAGCAATTGGTGTAGGAAAATCAAAACATCTCAACAATGAGGGGTACAATCTGACACCCATGTTCCCAGTTGCTAGCTGAGAATCTTTGACTTGGGGGATAACAGGTCCCGTGGATGCTCTGGAATAGGGACTAACAAAATCTAGCTGGTCAATCGTCACAATCTTTCCTTCGTGTGTAAAGCAAATAATTATGAATACAGAGGACACGACCACTCTCATAGCGTAAATCCAATTCCTACCCAGGAGAAGCTTGTAGTCAATGGGCACATCAACCACCTCGACTTCAATAGGCATGGATTTCCCACCCAAGCGGACAACAAGGGAGGGAAGAATACCATGCGGCTTAAACGACCGACCGTCGAATGCAGTGAGCATGGTCATAGACTTGGACAAGGGAGGAGAGACAAGAGATTTCCAACAAGATAAAGACATCACTGACGTAGAAGCACCTTCGTCAACCACTGCTCTTTTGACGATATTCTGTAGGAAATCCACATGGACTTGAAAATCCACATGGTAAGGTAAGAGAGGTTGGATGTCAGTAGTGTCAAACTTGATAATGTTAGGAATTCCCCCATCCTGAACTCCTAAAGCACAAAAAAGGGCATGCCTTTGAGAAGGACATGCTTGTAAGACTTCAAGAGCCGACATGGCACACAGATTTTGATCCAAAACTTCTACAATCAAGTAGTTATGGGCAGCTCGAGCATTGGGATTTTGCGTAGAGTGCTTGAGAACACCTTTCGGTATCTGCCGCATAGTAGTGGGATTCTTGATATGCAAAGAGGTATCAGGAGGAGGAGGAGGCTCATTCCCCATATTCAGTTGTGATGCACCATAATCACATTGACAAGTAGCAACACTAACCTCTGATTTAACCATATTCACACATCCAAAGCCACCGGCATGGGAAGAAGATGTGGAAGTTTCATTGGTCCCATAAGCATTAGCGGGAGCATTCAAATCCATATTCTGATGATGTGGAAGGGGATCTTTCAACATAGCTGGGCTCTGTTCCAGATGCTTCGATGCTTCCTCAATCGGAGGACACAAGTGAGTAAGATGATCTTCCCCACAAAGCTTACAAGGGAATTTCACCTTACGCGTAGGCTTACGGTCCCCACTAGCATTTTTGCCGTCCTGAGGAGGGTTGGCATTCTCTTTCCAAGGAGTATTACAATTACTACCATTGTTCCCATTATTTCCACCCTTACAATTATTTCTCCCCTTTTGCTTACCACCAGGCTGATGGTTACCCGATGGGTTCGCCGATTGCATAGCCTGTACATCGGACAATGGGGTGGAAGTGGACAAGGTGTGAACCTGTCCGGGAGTACATTGGTTAACTGACAAATTTCAACCAAATCTACAGGTCGAGTACTTGCGGATCCAACAATGCCATCGGCATGTGGTTAGGGAACTGGCTTGGGCTCATGTCGTGATTGCGGTGCGTCAAGAATAATTGCATACAGAATGCTAGATTGAGCATAGAGTAAATCTAGTTGTTGGAATTTTAGTATAGCTTGTTCCTCAGTCGTAATGCCGGACATAGAAACATCCTTAGAAATGTATGGAAGCAAAGACTTGAGAAACCATTCCAACATAAAATCTGGAGGAATGTTGGCTTTCACCAACCTCTTCCATCGATGCCACTCTTGAACGTGGTCAGATATGTGTGTGGCCTTATTCTAGCGGAAGGTGGACAAGAGTTTAGTGCCAGTATCGTAGCGAACCAGCATCTAGAAATGATCCAGGAAAACCAAGGCTATCTCATTGAAATCCCTGTACGTGCCCCTAAGCAACTCGACATACCACTTCACGGCTACCCCCGTGAGGGTGCATTGAAATAGTCTCAAACGAACAGAATCGTGATTTAACGAGTTTGATGAGCACCAAAGGTGAAAAGTCGTAACATGATCACCCGGGTCCTCACCACCCTTCCCCTAAAACTTGGGAATGTCCGAAAGGAGTTTGGTAGGGACCAGAGACCAAGTAGAATCATGACACACTAGATCATTTGTGAGCTTCAAAATATCTGGAAGATTCAATCGAGCAAGGAACGGAAGCTATGCCTGTAAAGCTTGATTATAAGCTCCCATAAAAGGTTGATTGTACAGACCTGAAGGATAGGATTGACCATAACCATGACCATGGCCATCAGGCTAATAACCTCCCCCTACCTCACCCTTGTGAGAGTAAGCAGGTATATTTGTATTATGAGCACCGTAGTGAGGTAGGTTGGAATGAGGGTCAGCACTGACTATATTATAGTAAGGGTTACCACCATAAATATGGTGCATATAATTATTACTCGTAGCAGGAACTGTATTGTAATGGCAATAATTGTGAGGTATGTTCCGACCCCTTGCATAAGCATTACTAGTAGCATGAGTAGTTGTGTTGTGACCATAAGTATAAGGTATATTCCCACCCCCTGCATAAGCATTACTAGTAGCATGAGCAAACGTAAAAGTATATGGTATGTTTCCACTCCCGGTATTAGGAGGATTGTTAACACTAGCGAACATGGTCTTGGGTTGATGTGTAGAGGCATGTGTATTATACTATGGAATGTGATCCGTATTGCGAACAGTGTTCCCACCAAGAAGGGTTGTCCTAGGCAGTGGCCTTCCTCAAAAATTTGGAATGTTTGAAGGGATATGGCCAGTCCCCATATTATGTGTGTGTGTAGAAAATGTGGTTCCCCCAGTGAGGGTATTTGTTTTGGTGGGTGTAGTGTTGCCAACACGGTGACTAGTGCTAGAATGACTACCAGACATAGTGGATGCATTAACTGTATTGTAACTAGGCATACCATGAGAGAATGGGGTAGCGTTCGTAGTGGTCATAGGACCCGTGTTAACATGCAAATATGGCATCCCAAATAGGAAATTATGTGGATTTGAGGGATCGAATGGGTCGTCCTCGAGTGGATTTGATCCAAACAGAAGAGGTTGAGTCCCTGGTTGTAATGGATCACCCCCCATTCTTCTCTAGGAGTAGGAGGAGCAGAAACGTCTTCGACTCTACGCGACGGAATCGTAGGGATTTCTCCCATGCCAGAATGAGCAGTGATAATGTCAGCACGAAGCGCTCAAAACAATCAGAAGAATCGGAGAGGGCCTTCTAGCGTCCCTATGAACACGACGTGTAACTTCAGTGACCAGTAAACCAGCCAACCAGCGAGACCAGTGGAGAGTTGGACTTCGTGCCATGATACCTCCGAAGACTCAATAAACCAAAGCGTCCCCTAATGGCCAAAGTAACAATCAAAGAGCACACACCTAAAGAAACTACAACCAAATGCACACAAATAGGACTGGCTCGAGGGACCTCCCGACACTACAGTTGGTATGTATCGCCTAGGAGAGGCTTGAGACTCCCAAACTATAACCCGAGGTAACAGAATCAGTTATAAGGGTTCCCAAACTTCACTACGTGCACAGGGTCAAATCCCTATACAACAAGAAACTGTGTTGTCAAACCCCTATTTGACTCAAGACAACCGCAATATAACCAAGAAAAACATTGATATCTTAGTGAACTAGACCACTTCCACAGAATAGGTTGCCACCACTTAAGCTCATCGTTGATTTTGATTTCCATGATCGTCAAATAAGCTTCATTGACTCACCACTCTCAAAATTCCAAGACCAAATCAACTCATCCTGCCTAATTAACATTTATATTAAGTCATTTTTTATTTTATTTGTATTTCCATATCATTAAAGTTTTATATTTTTTTTTAAGATTGGAAAAAATATAATATCTTAAAATGAACCAAAACCAAAATCAAGTAAACAAAGTTTGGAGTTCATTAGCACCTAATCACTTACTTTCATAAAAATAATTTGGAATCTGTTCATATAATGAATTCTACACCACGTGGGTATTAATATAATAATTATTTCATTCATATAATAAATTTAATTGAATTTAAAATTTTATGTAAAGAAAATATATATTTTTTCACCAATTTATTGGTTAAAAAATAAATTGTAAATATTTCATGGTAAGAAAATCTAAATAATACAAAATTCTTATCAATTAAATAAAAAAATTAAAATGATAAGATATTAAATTTGTTATTTATTCTCTAATTAATTTATCGTTCTAAATTTTTCTAAATTTAAAATTTACACAAAGTTAATTTATATAAACTAAATTAAATAATATTAAAATATTGAAAAACTAAAAATATTGGAAAAATAATAAAAATGAATTCAGATGAATAAGATAAAATCAAATTTTCAACAAAATCTCCAAAACACACATTTAAAAAAAATAATTTTAATAAAGTTGAGTACTTAGATTAAATCATAAAAACAAGCATACTCACCTTTTTTTTCTTGTCCTTTCTCAAAGACGCATAGAAAAGATAGAGAACAGCCCTGAAAAAAGTGGCTGAACAAAAATATCAGTTTGAAAACCAACAAAATCGTATGCACAAAGCTGAAAACGGAAGAGAACTTGATAAAATCTAACTTGTAGTAAAAACCGTAATGAAATAAAAAAACTACTGCACATTGCACTACAAGAACAAAATAATTCATATCTCCACTCACTTCCAAATTCTGGAGGAGATGTTTCTTTGATCACATGAAATTTCCATATTTCGCATTCAAAATCTAGTTAATCTCCTCGCACAGAACTTGCGAGCCTTTACTTTGTTGTAGATTACTGACACGATGATACGCTACTATTGCTTTCTTCGGAGTAGGGCTACTCGCTCCTTCACATTTTGTGAGGTTCCAATTTCCCAATGGAAGCAGTACTTGTCTGGTAACATCTGGAAGAGGACATTTCTCAGTCATATATATATATATATATATCAGGGATGATTATGATCTTTTATTACCCTCAGTCTCTGTTGCGTTTATCTTTTCTTTCATTCTTTCAGCATTGTCTTTGCAGTTTTCTGCGTACCATTCAGAACATGCAATTTTTGCAGACATTAAGGTGAGTACAATCTTGATACTTTGAAAGTGATGGGGATGGGCCTTCTTCTCCATTTTCAGATCAGAAGAGTTTGATTTCCCAATCCTACTCAATGCAATAGCTTTGTTCTCCATATTCATTTATTTCTATAACACAATGGGAAATCTTGAAGAAGTTTATATTCCTTCCCAGATTATGTCCATATCGCCACACATTGCCTTCTTCAATAGCTCTTATCCTTGAATATGTACCTGGATTGCTTCACACAATGTTTGGTAATTGTAAACCTTAATTTTCAAATATGTTACTTGTTTCACCAATTCCTTACCCATCAAAATACGGTGAAATTTTTTAACAAAACGTATCAAAGAACGGGTAAACAATTTGCTAGGACGTATTTTTGACAATTAATTATTTTTCCAAACCGTCATTAATTTTTATTAATAAGCTTTCTAAGGTATGTGTATGACTATATAAGTGTCTTGCATTGGGTGGCATGTTATTATATATGAATGGAGATTGAAACTTTCCCATTTGATTGAAGAGTAGGTGGGTGAGTTTTCCTTCAATGGGGATGGATTTTCTTTCATTCCATTTTTCTTTCTTTCTTATATTGTCCTAACATTGTCGCAATACGAGGGCGTGCCCTTCCTTTTAGTGCCTCTCCCTAGCCTTTGTGCCCTTCCTTCATAAGATAAGTCCGTTTTCAAATTCGAAAGTGCTACTCCAAGAGAGAGGTGGGTACCATTTTAGAAGAATAAGTCGGTTTTAATCTATGTTAATGAAGGAATTAACCCAGCCACCCACCAAGCATCAATTCGGCATCATCAATTTATCATAGTACCAAATCTACCAAGCATCACCTATGGAATTTCAGACACCTTGCTTTTTGGTTATGGGCCTCAGAAGCTAGAAACACCTATTGAATTTAGATACCTATTTCTCTAGATAGTTTGAAAGTGATGTTCTTTGGCTACCACGAACTTGGAGATACTAATTTTGGTAAGATGTTATTTTCAATTTTTTTTTAATTTGATAATAATCTAAAAACAAATTTTAATGAAACGATTCTCTGTTTTTTGTTAAACATTAAGTTGTTTTTGCTATTTTAATATTGAGATGGGTTAACACTTGTGACTAGACAAAGGCATGGAAACAAGGTTTTGTTATGGGAGGCTCCCAATCCCACTTTGTACACTTCCAATACTTCCAAGTTACAATTTATAGGTCTTGTTGCTAAAATATTTTCACTTGTCTACTCACATTTATTTTAAATGATTTATTTCATATATGTTAAAACTTAATAACATTTTATTATTCTTCTAGTCTTAGTAATTGGTGGAAGAATTATTCTTATTATTATTCTTCTAGTAATTACTTTTATTCATGGGTAAAAAACCTTCGAAACAAGTTTGAAGTTGAAAGTTGTTTCTTCTTATCGATTTA
The DNA here is from genome assembly GCA_027924585.1 of Larix kaempferi. Taxonomy (NCBI): domain Eukaryota; kingdom Viridiplantae; phylum Streptophyta; class Pinopsida; order Pinales; family Pinaceae; genus Larix; species Larix kaempferi. Next base: position 5,841,240 of record BSBM01000009.1, read on the forward strand.
TAGCCAAGGGAAAGTGAATGGCCCAAAGAAGAAAGTAGGAACCATGAATTGGTTGGTACAAATTTTGACCCTCCCCCACAAAAACACATTGAGAATTAAATTGAATCCCATGGTTGTCCATTTGAATGGAAAAAAGGTATCAAATCACTTGATCTAAATTAGCAAAACTTGTGCCCAAAAAATAGTTTTTACCATAAGATTTGCATCATGGATAATACATAGACAAATCCACTTCCGTGAAATATTTGTTATAGCTTGGTATGTGCAAGTTTACGTGCAATAATAGTTGAGGAATCCAAAATAGTCCATACATTGGAAAAAAAACTTTATTAAACTTCTTTTGACAAAGGAATGGGAGAACATCATAGTACAATCTCAATTTCGATGTGTTTTTTAATGAATTGCCTCTAGAAAGATAATATTATATTTATCGCACCTTTTAACTCAAGTCCTTTCAAATAAAATGTCACAATTTCAATTACACCATTGATGCACCATGTTAACCTTGAAAACTTTGGTATGTTGCATTACATGTGGCCTAACATTAACCTCTAGAACAGATTCTAGGTTACACCTTTTGTTTGTTTCTTAACTTTATCACTTAATGTACTTTAGATGCATAATGCCTCCGCATGCTAATTTTGAGTTGTCTGTGTCATTGTTAGTAGGTCATTTTTTTCCACCCTTCCACCGTTGATTTTTAGAGTACACAATCAATAAAAAACATGGGTAAATGGGTCGATTGTTATCTTTTAATTGGAAATTAAACTCCTTAATAAAAACATATATTTTAATTGAAAATTAAAATTTCACAATTTCAATTACACCATTGATGCCACATGTTAACCTTGCAAAATTTTATATGTTGCATTACATGTGGCCTACAATTAACCTTAGGAAAGGATTCTAGGCTCCATGCTTTGTTTGTTTCTTAAGTTTATCACTTAATGTACTTTAGATGCATAATGCTAGCACTTGTTGCTTTTGAGTTGATTATCTCACTCTCAGTAGGTTGTTTTTTTCCACCCTTGATTTTGAAAGCACATGATCAACGAAAACATAGCTAAATGAGTCTATTAATATCTTTTAATTGGGAATTAAAGCATCTTTTAATTGAAAATTAAATTCTTTAATAAAAACATTATTATTAAAGGGTATTTTTTTTAATAAAAATTCGTTGTTGAAGGGTTATTTTTTCACTAAAACTTTTGTGATGGGAAAGATAAAAGTTCAAAATATCAAAAACATTTAATTACACGGGGGTGTCGTTGACAGACCAATATTATAACACGTTTGTTCATATTGGGGGTTAAAATATTAAAAAAAATCAAAACAATACATTGGGGGTGTATTAAGGGTATAAGGGTTTAAATTATTTAGTATATAAATATAGCAATATGTTGGGGTCTTTTTTATTACAAACCAGCGAGAAGCGCACTGTGGGAAAAGTGCACTGTGGGAGGGAGCATATGGTTTCTGCGTTGTGGTTGGGAGCATAGGGTTTTCGACCGTGTTGGAGGAGCACCAAGGCATAGGGTTTTCGGCCATGTTTGAGGAGTTCAAAGGCACGGGGTTTTCGGCTGTGGTGCGACCGTGTTGGAGGAGCACCAAGGCATAGGGTTTTTGGCCATGTTGTAGGTGCACCAAGGAACAAGGTTTTCGGCCGTGTTGGAGGAGCACTAGGGCACAATTTTTTCAGCCATGGTGCGGTCGTGTTGGATGACCACTAAGGCACAGGGTTTTCATTCGTGTTGGAGGAGCACCAAGGCACAGGATTTTTGGCCGTGTAGGAGGAGCACCAAGGCACAAGGTTTTTGGCTTTGTTGGAGGAGCACCAAGGCATAATGTTTTCGAAGTGCGTCGTGGGAGGGAGAATAGGGTTTTCGGTCGTGTTGGAGGAGCACCAAGGCATAGGGTTTTCAACCTTGTTGGAGGAGCACCGTGCAGGTTTACTTGGATGTTTCCCTTGCTTGGGAGGGAGCATAGGGTTTTCGACCGTGTGGAGGAGCACCGCGCATGTTTACTTGGATGTTTCCCTTGCTTCAGCGTTTCATTGGATGCTTCCATGTTGGAGCTTTGCTCTTGGGTCTTCCTAGGGATTTTAATATTGAAAAAGGTACTAGCCCTATCTGACCATCTATGTGTAGAGTTGTTAAACAACACTAAGAATTAAGAGTATAGGATTATCTGACCTAGAATGTATAGCTCCAACTGTAATAATTTTAGAATACAAACATAATCCCAGAGTTGTTAGTTTCCCCATTTGGTTTTCCACCGTGAATTATGTGTCTCTGTGTTAATTTCTTGTGTGATTGAGTATATTGTTTTGTGGATGTTTTTGTTGTTGTTTCCAGCTATTATATGTAGACATGGTTTAACGTAGAAGATTCACATGGTGAATTTGACTTAGAATGTATAGCTCCAATTGTAATAATTTTACAATACAAACAAAAGCCCTGAGTTGTTAGTTTGCCCATTTGGTTTTCCACCATGAATTATGTGTCTCTGTGTTAATTTCTTGTGTGATTGAGTATCTTGTTTTGTGGATGCTTTTGTTGTTGTTTCCAGCTATTATATGTAGACGTGGTTTAACGTAGCATATTCACATGGTGAATTTATCTGCTTGTGCATTGAGTAGAACTATTGCTATAGCCCGTGGCATCGTACCCTCTTTTTAGGCATTGGGAGTATCACCTATAGGTCTCCTTTGATATGTCTAGACAATACACACCACTAATACTCTTAGATCAGGGTGATTTCTTAGTGATACAAAGAGATTCTTGTCGGTTTATTAGACTCTCATAGATGCAATGTTTATGATCAGTTTTAGGAGTGGGATGAACAACAGAATCCAAATACTATGTATTCAAGATCTTTTTAAGCCTTCAAATAGCAGTGATACCTCATCTCTGGCCAGCCAAAAATATCATCAACTATTCTGGGCACATTTTAAGCATCTTTATGGTCAAACCTGGGCATGTTGGTTATAATTGAAATTGTTTTTTTCCTCCTTTACATAAAAAAAAAATTGTCTATTCTCAAGTTTGGGCAGTTCTAGGGTATGTACGTACATTTCTAGGGTATGTGCGTACATTTCCAGGGTATGTACATGCTAAACTGTTGCATCCCAGCAATCTTCCAGTTTTGTAGAAACGAGTAATGTTCCATGCTTCTGTGGCCACGAGTATGAAAACATGATTGAATAATTTTTTATTTTTTTATTTTTAAATTTCTGGATGAAAGATAATTGCTATCTATAAAAGGAAATGGGATAAAGCTTCACCCCGAGTCCTTGATTATTCCATAGAAGGTTTCCAGTTTTTCACTTTTGTGCAACAGGTGCCTGCTAGGAAGGAATTATTTTGTGCAATGGGTATCTGGGTAGGAATTAGGAATGAAGTAAAGGGATGCATGCTCAACTACATGCTTGAATAGTCCTACAACTCCTCAGTAAACTATGCACCTGTGTTCTCAGCATAGTTTGAGAGGAATGACATTAATGATTATCTCGTGGCTTTCTTGCAAGGAATGCATGTGATTTTTTGCTTCATAATTGTATGAACTTACCTCATAATCTCATGGCCTCTATTTCTGTGTTTCCTAATGCTAAATTCTAAGGAAAAAGAGAATTAGGAAAATCCACATAAGTAGTGAGGGTGGCTCCATAAGTTGGCATAGCTTGAACTTGGAGATAATTGTAGAGCAGTGAATGTTTGGTGGAATGGTGCAGATTAAAATAAAAAAAAACTAGTGCAGAAGTAACTCCTAAGTTGTAACAACTCAAGATGACCCACTTATTCCACTGAGATCTGGAAAAAGGCCTTGGGATCAATACAGATTTTTTAAATTTTCTTACCCCTCTTAAAAGTTTCCATGATTTTACCTTCAACCATCTGAAGTTTATCCCAATTTAAAATTTTAGAAACTTAGTGCTTAGCCTGGGAGAAAATATGTTTTGTTTTTTCTAGGCCTTTCTGAGTAGGCCCAACACTCTCTTCAAGGAATGTGGATGCCAACTAATGACCTTTTGATGTGCCCCTCTCCCTTAGAGCTTCTTTTTTAGATCCTTCTGGGAAGAGTCATGTCGAGAGCACCCACAAACACCAGAAATACTATTAATTTAATAGCAAGAAAGTGGCTTAATATATTCCAGAACATGGATGGTTCTCTTGCATGAGATAGTAATTTATGGCCTACCATTGTGTTTGAGTTATGTCTTACAAGTTATACATCAGAACCACTTTCATATCATGGAAGATGGGACAAATTAAGGTGAGGGTTGGGGTTAGGGGAATTTCATGATGAGAAATGATGAGGGGTTTTGGAATTAAAAATGTTAGGGCTAGAGCTAGTATTAGGGTTAGGGTTATGGTATCGTTTAAATCTAGGTTTCTTGTCAATTTGCGTTTGATGACTAGGGCACAAAGAAATGCTTGGTGTAGGTTGGTACTCTCAAACATAAACATTTCAATATGAAAAATAGTGAAGAAACTAGAATTTAACTTAAAAACAAGTACTTATTCCAAATATCTTATATGAATTTGGAGGTGGAGCTTGTTGACTACTTCAAGAAAGTATTGGATAAATTTCCCTAGTGCTTGACATAACTACAACCACTTGCACATGAAGTCATATAAATAGCATGGATGATAAAAAATCCATTCTTAAGTCATGGAACAAGGCATTAAAATGTAGTTATGATAGTAGGATTGGTGTTGGTAGTGTGATGTTCATTTAAATCCCATATACCTCAAGTTCATCTTGGTGAGATTATCATCAACATCTCTAGTATGTGTGATGGGATACCCAGTTAAGTGGTACCAATTCATCACATCATTAGACTTTATAGAAACCTCCATGACAACTTATTGTACATCTATATTTTCCTTTGAAATTGCAAGCAAACACTGAAATATTTTATGCCATTAACTGATTTGTCTCTAGGGAAATATTTTATGCTATTAACATAGTTTCTATGTTTTTTCATCTCTTTTTTTTATCACCTTTTGATCTTCTGCATGTACATTGAAGCTGACTCATCCATTTGGGGAGGGATATTTGAAAAATCCAGAGACAATACATTTTGTTTCAAGGTGTTTCATCTCGATAGTAAGATTTCTTCATCCTTTTTAGAGATTTGAATTGAAAGTTCATACCTTGATTCCTAGCTCTTTGTTTTATTAATGAACTAATATGCATGTGTAAATTTGAATACATATTTTTTTCATTTATTTATGGATGCAATCACCTCATTTCGTATCCATATTATCCAAACTTGTGAAAAAATTGTTATAATTTTAGGTGTTTATTAACCAACTAAATGGTACACATGGATGGAAATGCGGATGGATCCAAGGGATGTTGTGGACTTCATAACTTATATTGGTGAAGAGAATTGTGCCCTTGGCACAGTCCAATGTTGAAGAGGTGTTGAGCTTCAATGTTGTTGGTACAATAGAATAAAGGGGCAACACATGTACAAGTATGACTCGACAGATCATCTGTTCATACAACTTCAATCTTTTATAGCAACGGCAAACCTATCATACAATATCAAGAATGACACATACAAGTTAGAAGAAAGCGACCACAAAATTTTTGAGGAATTCATTAAAAAATTAAATAAGGTGAATTTTTCAAACCATTCTAATTTCTCTTATCTTTTGTACTACTATCTTACAGCTTATTCATAAAGTATTATTTTTTGTATTATCATTGATTCCTTTGTATCAATTTCATACTCATTTTAATTTCTCTTATCTCCAGGTGCGGTGAATGGTTCGGATGTCGAACAATTGGGATAACTCAATGTGAAGTTATCGATCGTCAAGTATTTCGTTATGCGTTCTTGAAGCATGGTTATTGAGGGTTCTTGAACTATTGGCTAGTTCAACAATTAAATTTAATATTACTTTTAAAAGGATGAAACAAGTTTTTGTTTGTCAAATTTTGGTGCCCATGCCCATGTTAGAGTTTTCATATACTTTTTTTTTCTACTTCAATACTTAAATGGAATATTACTTAATGTGTGTTTCTTGAAATGTGTTTTCTAAATGTTTTCTTAAATAGAATATCAGCAGTAGTAAATATCAGCCAGGATTGATGATCATCAGGCCTACAAAATGGATCATCCTCAAGGCCACTTTACTTTGCCTCAACTGCCAACAACTACTCAGGTCTGTTTTAACAAGTATTCACTTGATGGCATCTTTCGTTTTGCCAAAAATTCTACAAGCAAGGTCATTAATTCTCTCTTTTTCCTGTTTTTGCAGGAAGTCCATGCTACACTTTCCTTGCAAGAGAATTAAAGCATACACGATCTCATTCTAGCAAGAGTTATAGCAAAGGAAATTTCAAAACTTTTGCAGGCCTCTCAATGAAAGTGTTTGTTATTGCTTTCCAAGTTACATCTTATATCTGTTACATATTATTGTTCACACGGAAGGTCACATACCATAACTGTGACATGGTTTTCCATCTCTTAATAAGTGGTGGATGTTTGGCAGTCAAAGTGTTAGAAAGCATGTTGCAATACTTCCATAATTATATGAACTGTCTATGGGTATATGTGCTGGATTTGCATTTGTATTAAAATTGGTTAGGGTTGTGTGCTTGCATTGGTATTAAATGGGTTTGTGTGGATTTTGCTTGAATTGGGTTCCTATCAAATTGATTAGGGTTGTGTGGTTTGCTGATTTCAATCTACAACTATATCAAATATGTTTGGTTTTCATTTGATGTTTAGTTAGCATGGATCCAGAACTGTAATGCCCCTAAAAAGACTATGGACTTTAAGAGCACCTGTCGAGTGACCTGGTGTAACAGACTTCAATAAAGTGGCCCTTCGAGTTAGGATGTGTCTTAATAAGGGAGAATCACCTGATGATGTGCATGACTATAGTTGATAAATAAATTAATGAATTGAATTATATGTGTGGACTGGGTTAATTGATTAATCAGTTCTTGCTTAAATGCTTAGCCTTGATTGATCAAGTCAAAGTGCAGTAGGATAGTTACAGTCCTAGCTATGCAACTTGGGAGGACGCAATTGAGATGCGTCGTAGCTTTCCATTTTATTCTGAACTTCGGGACGAAGTTCTAAATAAGTAGGGGTGTATGTAGTGCCCCTAGACTTGTGTAGACATTGAGGGCACCTGCTGAGTGACCAGGCTGATTGAAACATTAATTAAATAACCTTTTGACCTTATTTTTGAGTATGTGTATCTGAACTGTTGAGGTAAATGAATAATTGAATATGTTAAACGATTAGCTATGACTATGGAAAATTATGTTGATGGATAATGCTTAACGACTAGCTGTATGGTGATTATGTATTTGGCGACGAAATGTATACTTAATAAGATGAATGAGCAGTTTCAATAAATCATAAATGTTTAACAATGCTAGAGTTAGAAACCAGATGATGATTGTTGAGAACAGTGCTACAAATAATTTGTTGTGAGAAGTGTGTGTAGAAACAAGTGAGACGGTTCACCAACGGACACACAAAGGAACATGGAGGGTCGTAGAGTACGGGTAAATCACACACAAGGGAAGCAACGACGATGTCGACTTCCGACAAGAATACCATGCATGAGCAGATAAGCATTGATCCGCTTGCTCAAGAGGAATGCGTGAGGGCGTACGAGGTGGGCCACGACGGAGCTGGTCACGTACGAGTTGAGGGGCGCGCAGTGAGAACGGACTCACTCCTCAGCGCCATTAGTTCCTAGATAGCATGTAGACGGAGGATGGATGGTAACGATTCCTAAAATCCCTACAAGAGTTCCCGCAAGTCAAAACGGAAAGATGGTGGCAGAAGGGCCCGACGATGTGGTACCCTGTCGAGAAATGAAAGAATGGACGCAAGGACCCAACGATGTGGTACCATGCCAAGGAATGGAAACCATGGATGACTGGACCCGACGGAGTGGTGCCATGTCAGAGAATTAAGTTAAGGAACCAGGAGCCCAACGGTGCGGCATCGTGATCCTAGTGAGTTTGATTGTTAAATTAAACTGCATAAAAACTTAGGAGAATAACTCTAGATTATTACTTAGCAAATGCATAACAATAGCTTAGACATTTGCACATGAATAGTTATTTTGTTGAGCATTTAAAATAATAGAAATTATTATTTAGGAGCAAAATAGATTAGACACCTAGTCAACTAAAAGCTAGGAGTTGATTAAAATATCTGGGGGACAAACTAGAGCAAATTTAGGGGTGTAGGTGCACTTCCCAGAGAAACTGACACTTGGATGGGTGAGTGTTTAATTAAATAGTTAATTAAAAATATTTAATTATGCATGAAGCGACACGTGTCGCACGAGATTTTCCTTTATAAGGAAGGCTCAGGGAATGGGTAAGGGGCCCATAATTTGGATGATTGTCGTAATTTTCGAATGCCTCAAAGACTTGCTGCTATCTAAGGGTTTGGCTTAGAAATCCTGGTGGGAAGGGAAGCCCAAGCTGAATTTCTGAAATACTTGTGTGAGCTCTACGACCCAAAGCTCGGGGGAGGCCATGCGACTGAAAGCATGAGCCTATGGTTGGGTGGCGAAGCTAACGGTTGCTTCGCCTATGGTTAAACGAGCTTTGCTGGAGGGATCCTACGGAAGACGAAGGCGACAATGGACCAACCGGATCGGGTTGACAGGTTAAAGTTTTGCTTATTTTTGTTAAGTTATTCACGCTTTTTATTTTATTTTTCCAATAACTATGATGGCTAATTTGTTTGTATGAAGTTTTTAAAGTTTCAGGTATATTTCAAGGGGACTTTAAAGGAGGGGTCCTAAAAAAATTCAAATGAATTATAGATATAACATATTCTATTCTATGTACTTCATTGGAATATAAAATATATAATATATGTATGGAACCTCATTTTAGCACCACATCAAATCTGATCTTTTAACTTCATGTATACATGAAATATAACAAGACATATCCTATTTAATGCATTTCATTCGAATATAAAATATATATATAGTGGTGCATTGTCTCTACAATATGACTATAATGGATTTGTGGAATCCATCGTCGAAACTTCTACAACATAAACTGTAATTCGATATAAAAGGGACATATATTATTTTCTTATTAAATACTATAAAAATCACTTTATGTACATGAACAATCATTCTTGTCTCAATCCCATTCCTTAACTACAATTAATACAAGGCACACATTGACCTCTACTTCTTGACTGTCTTTTAATGTGATAACTCGGGTATCACTTCATGGTTCACTTGGATATAATAACTTTTGTGTTGATTTCAAATATGAATGCATTGACACATATGTTGCGTCCACCCTTATTTAACTTGATATAGTAACACGTATATTCTTCCCTTCTAGATTATAATGATTCATAACGGACTTACACTTCTTGGCTAGTTTGGATATACTAACTCAAATCTTAAATAAAGATTCGTTGACACGTATCGTAATTCACTTATAAACTAAAATTTTAATACGGTGAGATGTTTATACCTAACTACACCCATATCACATTTTATGTGTGCACATTCGGCATTATGATACAATGTACATATATATGATACTGTTCTTATTTACTAGAATCATATTTTATATATATGTAAATGCACACATCATGTATTACTCCGCTATCATTAATATAGCATACGTAGTTCAGTTTTACTCATTGATTGGAACGGGTACCCCATTAATTTAACAAATACTACATTAACTAATACATATTCGATGACTCTGCAGGACGAACACTTAATACTTCACACAATGAACCGCGGACGTTACACAGTCATTAATTTCACGACTATAAGCTTCTCTTGGTGATTGCGAGATTTTCTCCATGCATCGCTGAGAATAATGCGGATTTTGACCAAAATTTGTGGCATACCCACAAATTACACTTACTTGTCATCCGGAGATCAAGTGTAAGCATTTGCACATAGCCTATAGTTAGTGGACTTTAATGCAACAGAGTAGGAAAGGATAAAGAGATTTACTAACTTCATCCGGGGTTGATATTTACTGAGTCTGGGGTTAGTTTGATCGGCGGTCAGGAACTCTACAGCGAGTCCTTCGTTATTATTGCGTTATTTCTTTATCCATATATAACTGAATTGCATCAAAACAACAGATATAATGTAAGACAAGTGGTTAAAAAAAAAAAGAGTTAAAGCATTATTTCCGATCTTAGTGAATTAAAGTATTAATGCCTGGCAGAGTATTAATTCAATGCTCAATGGCAGAGATGAATTTAAAAGTTTAATGCCTGGGCAGAATGCTGATTAAAATCGGGTTTCATCCAATTGACAAAGATTCAGGAATTAACAGTGAAGAGGAATTGGATCAAAACTCGAGTATAAAACAATCATCACTATGGCAATCGATTTCCATAACTTAGGATTTTCCGAAACCGCATATTAATATGAGAGTGCATATTAGACCATATTTAACATTTCCCAATCTTTCATTTATTCCAAATAGAGTGCATAGATTTTTTTAAAATAAATAAAATGCCATCGAATTGTGGATCTTGGAAACGCCTTTCCAATTCGAAAACAAAGCAAGAGGATTTAAAAATAAACAATGAGCCATTAGAATTTCATATCTAAACGGAGTATTGACCTTTGACTTAGCGAATACTAACTTTCTTGGTGAATAAAACAATTATAAAGGTAACTATGCCAGCGGAGAGTCCCTTCCAGTTTTAATTTGACAGAGATCAATATCATTCGAAATGACGGAGAGATAAAGGACAGATTTTCCAGGCTTTAAATGACAATATCACTACTATAAATAAAAATGAATCCAATGCTAAATCGCAGAGATCAACATGACTCAAACTGACAGAGAGATAATGGATAGCGATCCCAGGGTTTAAATGACAAGATCACTGCTATAATTAAACATGAATCCAATGCTAAATCGCAGAAATCAGCATGAATCAAACTAACAGAGAGATAATGGACAGTGATCCTAGGGTTTAAATGACAAGATTACTGCTATAATTAAAAATGAATCCAATGCTAAATCGCAGAGATCAGCATGACTCAAACTGACAGAGAGATAATGGACATCGATCCCAGGGTTTAAATGACAAGATCACTGCTATAATTAAAAATGATTCCAATGCTAAATCGCAGAGATCAGCATGACTCACACTGACAGAGAGATAATGGAATGCCAACAGAAATGGATCTACACAATCTTTTAAAGGACAATTACACAATATACATTATGAGATCTGGGAGTACCATACCGAATTGGATAAACATAGGGTTCTAAAGAGCAATTTACAAATCTTTTTATGGGATCGGAAACGTCCAAATGAATTGCAAGTAAAAATTTAAATAAAATTAAACTCCCATCGACTTTTGATAAAAATGAGTCTGGAGAATAGATACGCAGAGATTGAGAAGGGCGGAGTCCCAATTAATAAATTCGAAATCTGGAAACACCTTGAATGTGGGGATAGGCACACAGCGATTTTAGGGATCAGGTTTAAACTCATCTAATGGATTCTGGGATCGCCCTTCTATTCTTGAAATAAAACGCAGATTTTGAATTAAAGGAATTGCGTTCCAATAGATCTATATCGTTTTTGTAATACTGGGTATAAAAGAAAAGGTAAATAGAGTATGAATATGGGCGCCTACTCCTCAACTTGGTATAAATCATAATTACCCCAATAAACTCGTGAATACATGCACAGTGCTAGATCCAAAGTCTATAAAAAAACTACGATGACAATTTCCTGGAATTTACTACGCAGAAATCAAGGCCAACATAGATAGTCCGCTGGGCTCTGCTATAATCGACTCCAGTAGCATTTTCATGGGTCAAACCGATCTAGTTAATAAATTAATTAACCGAATCTTTCCATAGGGATCTACGCTAAGAGCACTAGCGTTCTGCAGAGCTATCTCTCCGATCTACATAATGGCCAGAGATTTACTCGGACTGGATGAATATATTTTAAACGTTTTCTTCAACCAAGATCGGATCGGATCTACAGAAATACCAGGGATTTATCTCATACAATATATATATACAGGGATCTGCGCAGGCGTATATCTACCACAGAAAAAAAACGGAGTATATACAATATATGTGTATGGATCCGCGCATGCATATATCTACCACAGAAACCAGAATTTCTTTCAAAATTAAGAGATCTAATTCCAAACGGTTCTATTAAGCAAGGACAGATCTGATTTTTTTTTTTTTAATTCCAGATCCAAACTGCAACACCGTGGTTAACCAGGAGAGGTTCGGCTCTCTCCAAGGAGGCCGCCACACCAGATTTTCTTCATCCTCGACTGACAGAGATGTAGGCAGCGTTAATTAAAATACCCAAATGCGTAGACCCAATCAATCGTGGGATCGACTCTGTTCTCGGCTGACAGAGATGAATATAAAATAAGAAATAGAAGCACAGAGATGCAAGCTAGAGCAATCTCTGGATCGATTCATCATCGGCTGACAGAGATGGTGCAATAAAGAAATAAAATACAGAGACGCAGGTTGAGATCAATTTCAGGGTCGATTCATTCTCGGATGACGGAGATGAATATAAAATAAGAAATAAAAACAGGGCAAATCTGGACCCGATCTATGCCTTCACTATTTTTCCATGGAAATATCAAGCAAGAATTTCATCTGAATTATACACAATTCCCTCACAGAAGTTTTGATCAAAGATTAAGATTTAAAACTTTAAAACTAGCAAAAGAAAAGGGGAATAGATCGCAAATGTTCACACCTGTTTTGCAGCTTGATCATATGGTGAGGAGCACGTTTGAAGTAGTTTGAAGTAGGGTCGAATCCAATCGATTTAAGCATTGACGACTTGCAAGGAGACCCCTAAATAATATGAATATGGTGCCCTCAAGGCTCGACTCGCTCTGATACCAAATGTAGGACCCCTCCTTTAAAGTCCCCTTGAAATATACCTGAAAATTTAAAAACTTCATACAAACAAATTAGCCATCATAGTTATTGGAAAAATAAAATAAAAAGCGTGAATAACTTAACAAAAATAAGCAAAACTTTAACCTGTCAACCCGATCCGGTTGGTCCATTGTCGCCTTCGTCTTCCGTAGGATCCCTCCAGCAAAGCTCGTTTAACCATAGGCGAAGCAACCGTTAGCTTCGCCACCCAACCATAGGCTCATGCTTTCAGTCGCATGGCCTCCCCCGAGCTTTGGGTCGTAGAGCTCACACAAGTATTTCAGAAATTCAGCTTGGGCTTCCCTTCCCACCAGGATTTCTAAGCCAAACCCTTAGATAGCAGCAAGTCTTTGAGGCATTCGAAAATTACGACAATCATCCAAATTATGGGCCCCTTACCCATTCCCTGAGCCTTCCTTATAAAGGAAAATCTCGTGCGACACGTGTCGCTTCATGCATAATTAAATATTTTTAATTAACTATTTAATTAAACACTCACCCATCCAAGTGTCAGTTTCTCTGGGAAGTGCACCTACACCCCTAAATTTGCTCTAGTTTGTCCCCCAGATATTTTAATCAACTCCTAGCTTTTAGTTGACTAGGTGTCTAATCTATTTTGCTCCTAAATAATAATTTCTATTATTTTAAATGCTCAACAAAATAACTATTCATGTGCAAATGTCTAAGCTATTGTTATGCATTTGCTAAGTAATAATCTAGAGTTATTCTCCTAAGTTTTTATGCAGTTTAATTTAACAATCAAACTCACTAGGATCACGATGCCGCACCGTTGGGCTCCTGGTTCCTTAACTTAATTCTCTGACATGGCACCACTCCGTCGGGTCCAGTCATCCATGGTTTCCATTCCTTGGCATGGTACCACATCGTTGGGTCCTTGCGTCCATTCTTTCATTTCTCGACAGGGTACCACATCGTCGGGCCCTTCTGCCACCATCTTTCCGTTTTGACTTGCGGGAACTCTTGTAGGGATTTTAGGAATCGTTACCATCCATCCTCCGTCTACATGCTATCTAGGAACTAATGGCGCTGAGGAGTGAGTCCGTTCTCACTGCGCGCCCCTCAACTCGTACGTGACCAGCTCCGTCGTGGCCCACCTCGTACGCCCTCACGCATTCCTCTTGAGCAAGCGGATCAATGCTTATCTGCTCATGCATGGTATTCTTGTCGGAAGTCGACATCGTCGTTGCTTCCTTTGTGTGTGATTTACCCGTACTCTACGACCCTCCATGTTCCTTTGTGTGTCCGTTGGTGAACCGTCTCACTTGTTTCTACACACACTTCTCACAACAAATTATTTGTAGCACTGTTCTCAACAATCATCATCTGGTTTCTAACTCTAGCATTGTTAAACATTTATGATTTATTGAAACTGCTCATTCATCTTATTAAGTATACATTTCGTCGCCAAATACATAATCACCATACAGCTAGTCGTTAAGCATTATCCATCAACATAATTTTCCATAGTCATAGCTAATCGTTTAACATATTCAATTATTCATTTACCTCAACAGTTCAGATACACATACTCAAAAATAAGGTCAAAAGGTTATTTAATTAATGTTTCAATCAGCCTGGTCACTCAGCAGGTGCCCTCAATGTCTACACAAGTCTAGGGGCACTACAAGAACTTGGGTGATGTGGTTGACACTATAGTGATTGGCTTCTTTGATAGGGTCCTCTGTTAAATTTCCATATTCCAACAATCTTATGTTGACCATTATTATTATTTCTTGCTTCTCTTCCAGTTTCTTCGTTTTTTTTTGTGAAATATGTTTTTTGTCATGCTATTGAAAAAAAAATATTAGTACATGTAGCAAAAAATGGACAACTGATTGACTGCCACAGATTCAACGACATAAAACACAACAGTAAAAAAATCTCAACATGAAACCCAAGATATCAGTCCACTTATGCAAGGGGAGGAAGTCGAATTGATTATAAGCTAAAATAGAGTATGTTCTTGCAAAAGTAGGACCAGTAGTAAGAGAAAAAGACTCTGCCTCCTTCTTACAATATAGAAAATAGATATTGAATAGAATATCAATAAGCTAAGACAAGCTCAGATTTGGTGGTCATAATCAAGGAAAAGTACGAGAACAACCTGTGAATTATAAAAGAACATAAGTTTGCAAAAAATTGGAAATCGGAAAAACAATATAATGTCCACAAACATATGTACCAGATACTGTAACAATGCACTACTATATCACTGTCCAAGTAAGAGTATAAGAACTGATCTTTTTTGAAGGCTACAAAAGAGTTACAAATCTTCAAGAAAGCTGAGAGTCCAGAAGGCAGATCTGAGACCACTGTGACAATCCTAAAGAGGGCTGACTTGGTTACCTCCAAACAATATTTAAAATTGTATTTATGAGTTATAAAAGGAAAGACAACAAGTGTAGCAGGTCTGTTATGGTTTACACACTCCTTTACTCAGGTTTTATGACTATCCAAATAGGGGCCTATTTGGTGAAATGACAATCTTAACCTACAAATTAGAGAAAGTCGAATTAAAATTGGTATGACAATTTAACGATGGTCGAATGGGCTCACACAATCAGTCAATCATGAAGCCGAGTTGATATTTTTTTATATAGCCTTCACTGCTGATATCTATCCACAAGAGAGGGTTATGATAGTGCCAATAAAATGTCAATACCATGTATCATAATGAGGGCCGAATAGGCTCCAAAATTTCTTGTATTTGATGTTATGAATGTGGCCAATCTAGAAGGTCATTAGGGATAGTGTGACAATATTCCCTTCCCATTGAGAAGCTTTGTCCCCAAAGGTTGAGGACCAAAGAGGGGCTCAACTATGTGTCTTCTTCTTTCTACGTTGCTTTCATCCTTTGCTAGATAAAACATTTGCATGCACTTAAATGTATAGAAGCTTGGAGAAGAGGTTTTTTTATGAGCTTGAATTAAATGTCTCACTTTTCAATGCGAATCTGAAGCTAATATTGTGTGTGCAATTAGATTTGAAATTCTCTGCCAAATAGAAAAAAATAGTCATTTGATTCTCTTAGGCTAATTGAATGTTGCTTCATGAAATCCCTTACAACATCCCTTGTTTTAAATCCTTATGAATCTACTTTCTAACAAAAGAAGTGATAGCTCAATTTGAGCTTCTTAGACTAGTTTCCAACAAGAAAAAGATAGTCTCAATTGGACTTTACAATAAAAATTTATAGCTTCTACAATTGACATTTTTCTACCAAATAGATTTAAAACCTGCTCTGATGGCTCCTTCAATGTCCCTATAACCAAAATGGACACTACCACAACTGCAAATATTGATAGTAACAGAAATAAAGAGGAAAAAGAAAAGTGTTGGGGATAGCTGCACCTAAGCTGGGATGCACTTGCAATTCCTGAAATATTGATGAAAAGATGGAGCAAGGCATATCCAAAATGGTACTCAACTGATTAACAACATCAATTCATGATACAATTATATCATGAAATATATTACATTCATTTTAAACAGTTTTTTTCACATAGATAATGGACACATGATTCAGTCAATATTCCCATACCATGACATGTTCTATATGGTCTTGGAAATGTATCCCTAGTTATGAATCTTTTTTTGCATTCTCACAGATTTAGTTGAATCATTATTCTAAGAAGAATTCTGCAAATTTCTAGCACTGTCAGGTGAAGGGATTTAATTCTAGAAAATGAAAATGCTTTATTATGTAGCTTCAAAGATTTTTAACGTCTGATCAAAATATGTATATTGTTGGCCGTAGTAGCTTGATTGTAAGTTTTGGGTCATCCCATTCAGATATGTTTTGTTCCATGTTTACATTATAGTATTCTTTTTCTGTATTACATATCGTATTACAGAATCCAATTCTTCTCAAAATAATTTGTCTCTATTTCGTCCAATTCAGCTGCCGGTATCACGGGTTGAGTGTTGTTTATTTCTCAGTTATGGGCCTTCACTTTTGGTTTTATAATGCATTGATTTATATAAATTAAAATTATGTAGCTGGAAATTTATTTATAATGCATGGCAAGTGAACTATGGATTTATATTGTTTATGTGGGATTTATTGAGCACAAATCCAAAGAATGTTTGAACTAAGGATACTTGTTTTTGTTTTTGCAGCTATGATCTACTAGGTCTCGAAGGACTTGTTTATTTGGTTCTACTTTCTATAACTAATGAATCTTATATAGTGATGAAAAAAAAATATAAAACAGTGTACCTTGAGAGAGAGAAAAGATTATTGGTCTTTTTGGTCCTATTAAGGATTTGCTTGTCCACCTTATATAGTTCACCTTGACCTTGTAGGTTTCTGGTTTGTTTTGTTGTGTCCCCCTTGGTTGACTCATGATCCTTTATCTTACTTGGTCCATAGGTTATGTTTATTAATGTTTTTATACCCTATCTTAAGGAGTATCTAGATTATAAATTAAATTTTATATTTAACATGAGAGATGGATCCAGTTCGTGGTTTGCTGCTCCAGCCTAACTGAGTTCTCTCCCTATGCATGATCTTTGCTGCTACTCCATGTGATCTCTTGCTACACCACCTGCGTGACTGGGATTTCCTTGTTACACCTTCCACGTGGTCACTTTGCACCAGCGTGACCTTGATTCTGTTGGATTGTGGCACGATTGTGGGTCCTTTCCTAGCATGACCATGGCCTATTTCTTGGGTGGACTGTGGGTCCTTCACCAGCATGACCATGATTTGTTTCTTGGCACTTTATTTATGGACTGTGGGTCCTTCACCAGCATGACGGTGATTTGTCTTTTGAGTGGACTGTGGGTCCTTCCCCATAGTGACCGTGATTTGTTTTCTTGGTGGACTATGGGTCCTTCTCCAGCATGACCGTGATCTGTTTTCTTGGGTGGAACGTGGGTCCTTATCCAGCGTGACTATGATCTATTTATTGGTGGACTATGGGTCCTTAACCAGCATGACTGTGATCTATTTTGTTGAGTGGACTGTGCGTCCTTCCCCAACGTGACTGTGATTTGTTTTCTTGGTGGACTGTGTGTCCTTATCCAGCATGACCATGATATGTTTTCTCGGGTGGAATCTAGGTCCTTCCCTAGCATGACCATGAGGTGTCCATGAGCTTGTTTTCTTGTGTGGACTGTGGGGTCTTCCCCATCGTGACCATGAGTTTCACTTTATGGGTGGACTGTGTTTTTTCAAGCATGATTGTGCAAAGTATGCATGTGTGTTTCTGTAGTATGTGACTGCATCCTTACCCAACATGACTATGTGTCCTTTGTCAACATGACTATACTAGGTATGAATGTGCTTGTTGACTAAGAAGTCTGGGTCAATATGTGGTCAGTATGCTTGTGCTTTAACCCTCTCTGGATCTCTCAAAAGGTACGTAAGTTGTTTTTCTAGATTGACTTGTCCCTTCGGTGACAAGATCAAATCTGAAAAATATAAGTATATGGTTGATTCAAATATTGTTTATCATTATTTACTGTTGATATCTATTGTAAATTATTTTATCATGTTGTTATTGTACATGGCATTTGATGATTCTCGAGGACCAACTTTAACACAGTGAATAATGGAGCGTTAAGTTGAAAGACATGAAAATTATGTTTGTTTATTACAGTTCAAATTTTATTAGAGCAGTACTGTTCTGAATCTGATTTTATATTTTCATGCATTAAAGTTTACTACTTAAATTAAAAGCTCCTCTAACCCTTAAACTTCAACATCAACTACTTTGGAGACATGTACATGGCATATTCCATGCTTGGTTTTTACGGTTTTTGTTATTTGGCTTTCCTTTTTATCCTTGTTTGGTTTTATTGAAAAGTATTGGTTTTCTTGAAAAGTATAGGAAGCTTACTTTATAATTTTCTCTTTTCCTTTAATGACACATCTAATTCTCATGTCCCTGATCTAAGAATTAGTGCTATTTTTCCCTTTATGTCAGATATTACTTGTTTACCATATGGCACTTATGTAGGTTTTGAGTTGTAGTTACCAGAACACAAATAGGATATGGATGAGAATACATATTCCAGTTTTTAGATTTCGTTTTGGATATGATACATCTGGATATGGCCTAGAGGTGTAGTTATTAGTCAAGCAGAAAGCTGGTGGTTGCATATGCACGTTATTCAAGATATTGTCTCAGCATGCAGGCAAACTTGCAAGGGCTCTATTCACTATGCATGGACATATGTTCCACAATATTCGAGGTATGTGATCTCCAGACTCTGTTGAATAAAAAAGTGAATTAAAGATGAGGCTTGGATTGTTGAGAATCCATTTTTTTAAGACTGTCATTGTAATATTGTTTCATGTGGATGGTCACACAGCTAATATTGCAATCAAATATGTTTGTGGAGTTTAGATGTCTTGTTGAATGTCTTTATTACTATTATATTGTTAGATAACAGCTTTATTAATGCATTTTCTTATAATGTGATATTTAGTGGGGCAATTGGTTTTGTTATTTGCTCAACTGAAGGACCGGCAGTAGATTTTAGAAATCCCGTCAATCCCATTGAAGAGCAGAAGGTTGCAACTAAGTACTATATCTCAAAGGTAATATTCTTAGAGTCTTCAGACTGTATCCTATTTATGATGATTTTATTTTGGAAGTAATAGAAATAATGGACTTAATTAATGTCATTTCTCAGTCAAAGTATTACGGGTCCTCAGTTAATAGTATAATAAGAAATAGTGTAATTTTTTTTTGTTATCAATTCTAAAGGTTTTAATATGGAATTCATATTGTTATCGGTAGAAGCTTAACATAGTCTATTGTCTTTAGACTGTCCTATTTGTCATGATTGATGAAGGATATATATTTTAGAATTAACATGCATGCTTTTGATATAAAATAAACATCTTAGATTTGTTCGAGGAATTGTCTAATATATGTAAACTGGGACATTGATTCAACTTGGACAAGCCAAAAGCCTTGCAAGTCCTTGTCCTCATATGACAAGGCTAGTAATTCTGGAAAATATAATTTAGAGACTCCGTATCTGATGTATTAAAGACTAATATGATCATCTTGGATTGCAGATTCATGCAGTTGCATTTGCTTTGCCACCATTTGTTAAGAAGGAATTGTGCCCCCTTCTTGTGCCTGAGTCTCAGGCCTTTAGATGATCCCAAGCATCAGAAGGATTCACAATTTTACAGTGGACACGGTATCTAGGTGCCCATCGATGTTGTCTGAAGCTTGCTTTCAATTTTTGAGTGGGACAATTTTTTTCCTAACATCCCTACCCCTTTTCTTTGCAAAATTTGTTTGTTCATGATGTTTTGATTACATTTTTGGGAGCTATTTTATTTGTTTGTCATTGGGATTCTTCTGGATTGATGTATAGACCATAGTCTTTGCTCAGCTTCATTGTGCATCATTCACAGGATGAATAAGAGGGTACTCGTTAATCATAAGAGTATGAATATTGATTGTTTTCCCGTGCAAAGTATGGTCTTGTTGATGGGGTTTGTGATGGCTCTAGGGGATTGATCTCGTGGCCACATGTTAGCAAATGGTTCCTACTAAATACTCTTCAATGCCCAGTTCGCCTGGTTATAATGGGTGAAACTGATTTATTGGTGAAGCAAATATGATAGGAAATTGCAAACAAAAGATCTCAATTGTTTTCATATCATTCATTTAGAGGAACCATGATCAAGAACACTCCTATTCTTCTTCTCCTTGTATTCCTATTTCTACTTGGCTTGCTTCCACTCAGACTAGAAAGGCATATTGGAATGTAATAATATTCTAGTATGAATATTTAGGAATCTCATTTATAAACTTCCCTAGTTCAAGGAGTTTCTGTGTGGTTGATAGTCGCTGAAGAGAGTTGTAATTGGTTATCATGCACTGCCAATGTATATCATTATATATGGGGCATTGCAAAAGTGGGTCCTGGGATCCTGATATACTTTGTTGTTAGTGTTCGGATATTTTTAATTTGTATCTATAAATCATAGATGAGGCATTGCATAAGTGGGTTTTTGGGCATGTTAAACTCTGCTCATAGTGATGAGAGGTTTTTGTATTTTTAGCTGGTGAACCTTAGGGATCAAATGTAATTTAGTTCTTATTAGACATTCACGTTCTCATTATGCCTTGAATTGGGAGGTCCACACTGGCCACTTGCAAATTTTTTATCATCGTTATTTATCCATCTATGATATGCATGCTTCGGTCGACTTGTTTTGTATATTTTTCTTGTTTGAAGAAGAGATTCTGCCTAAAGAAACTCATTATTCTACCTAGCTAGTTTCACTGAGACACAGATGATAATCCACTCTCTAGGTAATAATAAGTCGATTGAGACATGACCTGTACTTTTAGATGGGCCCATTATCCTTGAAATCCTAAGATTACTTTCAGGTTTCTTCTACCCTGTCAACCTGGCATGAGAATGCTAGAATTTAACTGCCTGAATTAAAATATTTAATAGAATAACTCCACAACAGGAACGAAGCGACAGAGCCCCTTTGATTGTTGAACTGAAACATGCAGGGGTTTCTCGTTAACTAGTAAATTCATGCACAGAGAGAGAGTAAATTTTTGGTTGAGAAATATTATCTTATAGATGCATTGTTGGGGAAACAGGGAAACC
Source organism: Larix kaempferi (assembly GCA_027924585.1). Lineage (NCBI taxonomy): Eukaryota > Viridiplantae > Streptophyta > Pinopsida > Pinales > Pinaceae > Larix > Larix kaempferi. The sequence goes on from BSBM01000009.1 coordinate 5,862,801, forward strand.
AGTAAGATATTTTGAATTGAACCAACACATTCATTCATATGCATCTCTACAAATTGTTAACCATTCACTAATTTCCACTCTTAGGCATTCCAGGTATAACCAATATCAGTTCAAAAAACCAGATTTGGATTTCCAGTGTATTATTCTCTACATGTTGAGATCATTAACTTACTTCCTTGATGTTGGGCATTCCAAGTAGGAAAATAAACAAGGTAAATGGAAGCATTTCAATATTTATTCCATAATTCCCTACAAAGGCGAGATCAATTAACACTGATTTGCTTTCCATCAAAACACCCAAAAATTTTCAATGTTATACTGTTAATGCAAACATGAAGAGATATTTGCATTTTTTGATGTTTTATTCACAGTATGATCACGGTAAATTTTAAAATTTGAGGCTTAATTGTATGCTTCTAAAATACACCACTCTTTGATATGCAGGATGGGTGCCAGTTTTAAGAGCAATTTCACATCGTTCCTAGTGTAAGAAACCTCTGCATGTACTTAAATATCATGTCCAAGTTATTAGATTTTGTCCCATGATGTAAATCTAGTTGATATGTTGCCTTGAATGCATGCTTTCATGTTCAACATCTGGTAAGGCCCATAAATGCTAGGACGCAACTCCTTTAATCAAATATAAAATACCAATACTTGCATTACTCGACATTTAACATTTTTCCAACAAAATAGAACTACCAAAATATATTGTAGATGACTAAAGAGTCAAGACTATCCAGTCATCATCTATATTGACTTTCAATCTCAATGAATACATTTTCCGTTTGGTTGGAGTCAGGACTCAGTAGTACTCCCCATCTCATGGTCATTCCTCAGCTGTGGAGACAATCTTGGGTTTGCAGGTAGCTCTTTCTTTCTTTCCCAGGAGATGCTTATCTTCTGAAGTGGCCTTCCATTTTGGCAACCCAACTTTCCACACCAGGATTTTGTTGTCATCCAACCTTGATCTAAATTCTTACGGCATAAGGTTCTAATGATGTATGCTTAGAAATACACTTTGCCTGCATGAGTGAAGATTGTTTTTTTTTCAACTTCCTCCAATCTTCATCATAGAGATGCTCTGTTTCTTTCCACACCAGGATTTTGTTGTCATCCAACCTTGATCTAAATTATTACGGCATAAGGTTCTAATGATGTATGCTCAGAAATACACTTTTCCTACATGAGTGAAGATTTTTTTTTTTCAACTTCCTCCAATCTGCATCATAGAGATGCTCTGTTTCTTTCCAATGCAAATAGTCTACTTTGCAGGGTTGTCGTGTTTCTACCTTACTCATCCATTTGTACACATCTATGCATGGATGTTTGCATTATACCTCTAATTCTCTTGCCCCTTCCTGACACTTCCAAATTAAAATTTGGAACTTAAATATCTACCTCATGTTTATATGATTACAATGGTAAGATGTCCCATTGCTTGAGAGGGTTAGTTCCATAATTGTTTTCATCAAATGAGATGGTTTTTACATGGTTTATGTGTATCTTGTTCCTCTGTGACATGCTATCTCTAACATGTTTTGGGTATCCACTTTTCTTTATGAACATGATGAGGCTGAAGGGAGAATGAATTAAGAGTGTGAGGAGTAGTCTCAGAGTCTCAGAGGTACAAATGGGGACACTTTGATCCTTGCTCCATACTCAACTTTGAGAGATAACCTGTAAAGTACTTGCCTCCACACCTAATAGGTCTATTCTACTGGTGTTTCGAGGTAGCAGGAGTTTGCTTGCACCTGAAACAAAAGGATTTCTAACTTGTGATAAATTTAGTGAATGCATAAGATAAGGAGGTCACAATGTGCCAATCCACGAGGCAATTCAAGAGAAAAAATACCAAACAAGATATTTATGATCAATAAGACACATAAGGAATACCCTCAGATTAGAGAAGCATTGAAATGGAGGTGTGAGGAAAAATTCCAGTTACAAGGGCATTTTTCCTGGACTACCCATTTGAAACCATTTGAGATTCTTTAAGGGGAAATTATGAACTAATAATCTTCTTCCTTGTCACTATCCTCACTATAAGCCATTTACGTGTGTTACTATATAAGTTTTTCCATATTGGTGCTTTATTGCTTATACCATTTTCTCTTTTCCTCAAATATTCCTTTGTGAATTCACTAATGGTAGGATCTTATACTATTATCATGGAAATGAAAACTAGTGGCCTTTCCATTGATTTTATTGTCTTTCACAGTATTTTGATCATGTATGCATCTCTAACCTACCAAAAAATGAGGGTTCAAAATTGTTTGTACTAAGTTTTTCACATGTATATTTTTCTAGAAAGGTCATTTTAATTAATAATATTAACACTCTTGTCAAACATCACTATTCTGTGGAAGTTTTTTTTTACCAAGGAAAATAGTTACAGCTTAGATAAATATTAAATGTCCTGCACTTGTTTCTTGACCTAATTATTTACCTTCATTTATAGTTGCTAAAAAGACCACCATTAAGTAGGCTTCATCTATCTACATAGCATCCAAAAATCTAGTCTAGGTGGGCTAAAAAGACCACCATTACTTGTTCTATTATTGTGTCTTGTTGACGGTTCTACTATCCAATGTCCAATTCCATTGACCTACTTTGGTCACTCATGGACATCAATAAAATTATATAATATTGTCTTATCAGTTTTACCCACGTTTTACCTAGTATCAATATAGTACTCTGTATTCCATTAATGAATAACAGCTTCAATTGTATCGCTATACACATTTTATTCATTGTTTACAGTCAATGCATCAGAGAAAACATCAGAAGAAGACGGTATTGTGCTAGTTTTTGTTCATCAATTAAAAGGATACATTTCAGTCTATATGTTTCACAATTAGGTGTTGAATTATGAAGGATGGCATATATTTTACTCTCAAAACAAGGAGAGAAAACAAGCAATTACTTTTAGTCATAAACAACCATGAATTTTTCAGTTGATTGTATCATATTTATCCATTTTTCCTCTAGTAAAACACATTACTTGGATCTTACAAATCAAGTGGAGGAAGTGGATTTTTAAATCCTACATTGCTTGACAAAAGTCATTTTGCAAGATCTTGGGGGCTTGGATACCCAACCACTAGTGCCTATTACAGGCCTTGGGAGGCTTAGTCATCCTCCTAGTGCTTGCTACAGGCCCTGGGGGCTTGTATAAGCATCCCAAAAGAGGCTTAGTCGGAAACTGGGGCCTGCAACATTGAATCTAAATTTTGTACTATGTGCATTGGCTCTAGTGACATACACGAAGTGATCTCCCATCTCTTCTTTAGACCATTAGATGTCGTAAATCATAATGATATGTGGCTGAGTAATTGCATTGTGGGTGAAGTAATGTGCATCCACAGTATACATCGAAAGAAGTAAGGTGCATTGTAGAATGCATGTGGGGTCATAAACCACGAACCTGCCACCTCCATACCTTCACCATGCTGTCATCGGACCCGGTGAAGAGAAGTCCGTCATGCCGCATGACGACGGCATTGACGACGTCGGTGTGAGATTCTATAGTCTCGACGCACTTGGACTACAAAATTTTCCATACCTTCACAGTCTTATCCGACGATGCCGAGTACATCAAATCGTCGTTTGCATCATACGCAAGGTAGTTCACGGTTCCTGAGTGTTTCACCTTGCCGATGCCGTAGTCGTTTACCAAGGGCCTGGTAACATTTTGAAATATGTTCAACTTGGGGAGCGTGGTCACGTGGGTGTGGACGTTGGGATTCGAGCGCGAGCGTCGCCAGAGGCGTATTCTGTTGTCCCCGTGAGTTCTCAAAATTTGATTGCCGGCAACAAGCAGAGCCTTGACGTTGCTTGTTCTGGACTTGAGACAACTATGTAGTGGGAAATCTAGGTGTCTCCATACCCTTATGCTTTTGCTGTCGGAGCCCATGTACAGAAGGCCGTCTGCCGCAAGAGCTATTGAATATATTTGCCCACTCAACTTGAACATCGAAGCAACGCATCTAAATGAGTGAGGGGATTCGGGGGAATTGGAGGGTAGCATCGTCTAGGGAGACGTAGCGTAAGCATTAGCAGAGGCCTATGAATATTTTTTTTCGAGCGGAAAAAGCATACTATTTATATTCAAAATTGAAAAAAATAGTACAATGATGGATTGGTAAAAAATTGACACAGATCACTATGCATCCTTCTTCAAGCACTTCAGGGCTTGTCATTACATCTTGCATGATCTAAGGTATCAAAATTACATAGATATATCCATCCATTTTCTATTGTCACATATCTACCCCAAAAAACATGTAGCTTTCAAAACTAATTCAGCAAAAATAGAGATCCCTTGTCCAGAATCTCTTCTTCAAAATATTCTTCCCACATAAGATATCCATGTTCTCCTGAAAGTGCCTATTTGGATAAAATATTAGTTGCTTGATTGTGTTCCCTATAAATATGCTTGATGTCAATTTCCACAAAATTATCCAGTTCAGCCCTTAATCTGTTGCACCATTGTGTTAATGCAAAGATATTTAGCTTATATTCTCCTAAAGCCCATTTTATAGTTACTCCGGAGTCTCCAAACAACTTAAGTCTTGGGAAACCAAATAGATTTTCCAATCTCACAGATGTAGTGCTCTGGTTTTTACAGCAGAGCACTGAGTAAAATTTCCAAGTTAATTTTCTACGTATTAAACTTTATCAAGTGTATGAAAGTCAATTTCTAACAATTACTATGTGCCTGAATGATATTTAGTGTACTGTCGTGTTTTCATCAACCTTACATTCGTAATTTAAAATAAACAAACATATCATTATTTTCTTTTCAACAATCATGTTCCAGCGTAAGAATATGTTTCACAACTTAGTAAATCAGTAAATAGCAAGTTATGCATGTTTATAGTAAGATTTAGCATAATAATCAAATAACGTAAATAACAAGGAAATTACCTGATGCTGATGCTAACCGTAGGTTGTAGCAGGTTGTATAATCCCTTAAACAGCCAAAATGAAGTGTCCACCCTACCGACCAGCTATTATCTTGCTGGCCCTTGGAAATCAAAGGATTTCCAAGCCCCCGAGCTCACAATCTGATAATCCCGAGAGCAATCCTCTCTTCGGTTCTCCCAACTTTCTGTTCTCCAAACTTTTTGTTCTCAAAACTCTCTGTTCTCCCAAACTTCTTTTCTTCCCCAAAAAAACTCCCCTTTTACTCCAAGCTCTCCCCCTCTATATACTTTCCCTTCCTCGAGAATATCTTGGGCTTACTCCACCGCCCCAAAATCCCCCTCTCGAGCCCCTCAACATTTACTCCTATCACCAGTTCATTCATACACGGTTCTTTATAAAAATGTATAATTAATTACTCTCATGGAAAAATTAGTTGGTTTTGGATTGACGGTCGTAAGTATTTATTACGGTGGGAATTATCACCCAAAGGTTATCCATTCGGGACAAGCTTCATTAATTACAAGTCTATTCGCCATCCTTGGTATTTAATATTATTAATGTAATTAATAAAATATTATATAATTAGTTGACCCTTTTCAACTTGGACATGATGTGTCTTAATGGCCTACCTTATCCGTCGAGATCACTTATCTTGAGGTTTAAATTCCAAGATTAACATTGAATAATTAAATAACCATTTTCCATCACATCACGTTCATTCCAAAAATAGTTATCCTATTATGTCTAACTTAGAAATGTAAATAATCACATTCTAATCATTCATTAATCAATATTTAAATTTCACCTACTTTGCAATTGTTACGACATGGGTAGTAGTATTATTAAAATAAATTTTAGGTAATAATATTAATTTAAATCCCCATAAGGTAATAATAATGGTGAATTTAATAAAGATGTCTTTTACATCACTTGTTTATCACATGAGTACCCTAACATCTACATAGTGTCATCGTTCTTCTAAACAAAGCACCCTTAAGTGCTTAAACAACCTTACTAATTAATTAAACAGTACCCTTACCTTCTTTACAACAATTCTCAGACGACAATGTTAACTGATGACACTTGTCTCAATTGTATATCACAATGTTTACCAACGGGTAATGCGTAGCTTAATTGACTTGTTTTACACATCTTAGATAACTTTATATTCATTATCTGAATTCGGTCAATGCATGATTAACCTAATTACTTATGACAACTTACACATTTATTCAATATGTTAAGTGTTTGTATCTCGATACTAGTGTACATGTGCAAGGTGTGCATGCGTGGCCAGTGTATGCACACATCATAAATGTACTATAGACAAACCCCATCCGGCCTATGCATATCTGCTAACTAATAGTAGTATTTAACCCCATGTAGAAGAAAACATAATATATATAGTACAATTACTTCAACATTCTCAGTTATTTAACAGTTAATTCTTTACGATTTCACATCATTCTCTTTATCTTTACATTAGTTTAATCAATCATGTACAAGGAAGGGTGCCTACTTCCACTAACTCGGAATCAAGGAATACTAAACCCCCCAACAGTACTAACTAACACATCCTCCCATCATAACCTACGTCCAGCATCCTCCCTATCCTTCCTCTGCTAGTACAACAATGGATGTCGGACTCACCGATCTGACCACATAGAACTTGAGAGCGATAGCGTCGGCTGAACAGCGGACCTATCCTCCTCGAGCAGGCATCCGACCATCGTCATCACAACAACATGGGGAGCGTGTCTCAGCACGGCCCTCCCACGACCTCGGGTCTCATGGAAACATAGGGTGGGAAACACATCCATTCCTCTCAACATACTGGGCCTACGCCCTTATCAACTCATACTTGCTGCTATCGGGATTATCAGTTTGTGTTATCGTATCCTCATTTTGGCTGCTAAGGTTTGCTGTATGAACATGTTTTTTCTTTCCAGTATATATCAGATCAAGTAACTGGCTATCCCATAGCCCTTGTGTCCTGTAGGTTAGTGTTTGCAAAATACAATTTATAGAAAGCATTTTCCATTGATCGCCAATTGATCCATGTTATCATTTTATTTCATGTAACCTTTTAGCTCATCATAGATGCGTATGACATATAACATTTCAATAATTCATATAAGAAGATGGTATCCACGTACCGAATCATATATTTCACATTTCATTAATGAAAACATATAAACATATACTGCAATCGTAAAATAAGGAAATCATATGATAATCATGACATCATAATCGCATAACATAGTAACATCATAATCATGGTGAAATCATAAAACAGAGTAACATCATATAACGAGGTCCAATATAGTTTACTCAGTCGAGCTGAGTTCAACAGAATATATAAGAAATAAAGTATGGTGTATCTAACTAATAAATATGCCGAATCAAAAATATGGGCGTTACATACACCCACCCTTCGGGAAACTTCGTCCCGAAGTTATGGTCAAAATAGTGAGGGAAAATCTCGACGCATGGTCTCTGCATCCTCCCAGGTAACAGAACCTGGGCTATACTTGTCCCATTGGACCTTAACTTGGTCCACATGGCGACTACGGAGCTGTCGAACCCTACGATCAAGTATACGTAATGGTTCGACCCTGAAGGTTCCCTCGTCCGAGACCTACAATTCCTTCCAATGAATTTTGTGAGTTTCATCAGCTATGTAATGTCGTAATACAGAAACATGAAATACATTATGGGTTTTATGCAAGTGGGGTGGCAGCGCGAGACGATAAGCAACTGGTCCGATTTTCTCAAGAATCTCAAATGGACCTATAAAGCGAGGTGACAACTTGGTACCCTTCCCAAACCGAATGGTACTTTTATTTGGTCTGATGTGAATGAATACACGATCCCCTACTTCATAAGTTCTATCTGATCTGTGTGCATCAGCGTAACTCTTTTGCCTATCCTGTGCTTCCTTCAGCCGCTCCCTAATCTGTAACACTTGCTCCTCCATTTCCTGAATCAATTCAGGCCCAATTAAAACTCGATCCTCTAACCTGTCCCAACTGAGTGGTGTCCTGCACGGTCTCCCATACAATGCCTAATATGGCGGCATACCAATGGAGCTATGATGACTATTGTTGTATGCAAACTCCACTAAAGGAAGATATTTCTCCCACTGTGTCTGTTGATCCATAACATACATCCTAAGCATGTCCTCCATCACTTGATTCACCCTCTCTGTCTGTCCATCTGTCTCAGGGTGATAAGCTGAGCTTAAGTTCAACTGTGTCCCTAATGCTGACTGCATGCTTGTCCAAAATCTGGAGGTGAACTTAGGGTCTCTGTCAGAGATTATCTTTTTAGGAACCCCTTGAAGACGTACAATCTCATTTATGAATACCCTTGCCACATCTGTCACATCATAGGTGTCTCTGACTGGAATGAAGTGAGCACTTTTGGTTAGTTTTTCGACTACCACCAAAATAGCATTATGTCTCAGAGATGTGAGTGGTAATCCTACAACGAAGTCCATGGAAATGACTTCCCATTTAGTCATAGGAATATCATGCGGTTGTAGGAGACCGGCCGGGTGACGATGATCTGCCTTCACTTGTTGACACTCAAGGCACTTCGAAACAAAATCCACTACATCCATCTTCATACCTGGCCAAAAGAAGAGTTGCTTCATGTCAGCATACATCTTCTTCACCCCTGGGTGCGCACAGTAATGCGATCTATGGGCCTCTCTAAGGATGGTTTCCCTGATATCACCTTCCTTAGGAACATACATCCTTCCCTGATACCGCAACAATCCATCTTCCTCAAGATGGTACCCATCATACTTCAATTCCTGTTTCTTTCCATTCTGAATAGCTGAGGTTACTTTTAGATACCAACTATCGCCCAATAGTTGTCCTAGTACCCTTTCCCTCAAGTCAACCTTCAAGGGAATTAAGGAGAAAAGTCTCGGCCTTCGGCTTAGAGCGTCTGCCACCACATTCTCCTTTCCTTTGATGTAAGAGATACCAAAGTCATACTCACTCATGAACTCACTCCATCTCCTTTGCCTAGCATGCAAATCCCTTTGGGTAAAGATGTATTGCAAGCTCTGATGGTCTATTTTAAGGGTGAAGCTTCTACCAACTAGGTAGTGCCTCCATAATTTTAGTGCCAACATTACTGTTGCCAATTCTAGATCATGCGTGGCATACTGTTCCTCATGAGGTTTCAACTTTCGAGATGCATAAGCTATTACCCCACCTTCCTGCATCAACACCGCTCCTAGTACTTGCTTCGAGGCATCGGTGCATACCATGAAATCTTTATCCATGTCAGGTACCCGTAAGATCGGTGCACTAGTCAACAATCTTTTTAACTTTGTAAAAGCGGCATCGCATTCATCGGTCCATTCATACCGGATTCCTTTGCATTGCAAGGTGGTAATAGGTTTTGCAATTTTAGAAAATCCTTCCACAAACCTCCGGTAATAGCCTGCTAACCCCATGAAGCTGCGCACCTCATGAGCATTCCTTGGAATTGGCCAATCCTCAATGGCCTTTACCTTTTCTGGGTCTACAGAGATCCCTTCACCTGAGATGATGTGCCCCAAGTAGTGAATCTCTTTTTGGAAGAAGGAACACTTTGACAATTTACCATAAAGTTTATGTTCCCTTAAGCATGTCAAGACTAACCGCAAGTGTTCCTCGTGCTCCTTCTCATTCTTAGAATAGATAAGAATATCATCTAAGAAGACCTGAACAAAGCGGTCCAAGTATTTTCGGAAGACACCATTCATGAGGCTCATGAATACAGCTGGAGCATTGGTCAAACCAAATGGTACCACTACAAACTCGTAATGCCCAAATCGAGTTCGAAAGGCAGTCTTAGGAATGTCGCCTTCCTTGATCCTCAACTGGTGATACCCTGATCGTAAATCAATCTTTGAGAAGACTGACGCACCTTTCATTTGATCAAAGAGGTCATCAATTCTTGGTATGGGATACCTGTTCTTCACGGTGGCCTTGTTCAAATCTCTGTAATCTATGCACAGTCACAGAGATCCATCCTTCTTCTTAACGAAGATCACTAGTGCTCCCCACGGTGAGATACTAGGTCTAATCAGTCCCAAATCTAGCAATTCTTTTAACTGGATCTGTAACTCACGGAGCTCTGGAGTTGTCATTCTATAAGGAGTTTTTGAGATAGGTTCTGCACCAGGTTTTAGTTCGATTGTGAAATCGAGCTCTCTTTCTGGAGGTAGTCCTGGTAATTCCTTCGGAAAGACATCCTTGAACTTGGAAAGCACTGGGTAAGAATTCAAGGAAGGTCCTTTACTATCGCTCACGGCCTCCACTACGAACAACTGGCATCCTTGTCTTAGGCACCGCTTAGCCTTCACCATAGAGATGAAACGAAGGGATACCTTCCTCTTCAAGCCTTGGATTTGAATTGTCCTTCCCTCGTCATCGAGGCACAACACCTTCTTCGCATAGCAGTCTAAGAAAGCTCTATGGCCTTCTAACCAATCCATGCCAATAATGAGGTCATAAGTCCCCAAATTGGTGACATAAGCATCCAACTTAGTGGTGCAAACTCCTAAGTCAACCTCACAACCTGTCACTTTAAGACCTACTGGTTGCTTAGCTCCTGAAGCCATTTCAACCAGTTTGAAATCATCGTGCTCGTAGGCTGCCAACCCACATTTATCTAATGCAAATGGTGAAATAAAACTATCAGTTGCTCCTGGATCAAACAAAATTTTAAGTTTGACATTGTTTACATTACCAGTGGATTCTACTACGGTAGACTAATGTTCTGCCTGGTGGTTATGCACCGCTGCATGAATCCGATGACTGTTACCCGAACTATCCATGGGTGCTTTTCCTTCCCTGTTCCTGCTTCTTGACTGACCCTTGGGACAGTCTCGCTGGAAATGAGGACCTCCGCATCCCCAACAAGAGAGATTGGGAGGGGCTTGCATGTTGCTCGAAGGAATCCTCTGAGATGAGTTCCTTCCCCTGGTTCCTCTAAAACCCCTTGCTCCTCAATAGGAACTTCCCTGTGTACGTCCCTGGCTTTGGTGGGTTGCGGACGATGCCTGCGAGATTGAGTTAACTGAAGTATTACCCCTCGGTGTGAACCGGTTACCATAAGGAGGAGGTCTAGATTGTCCTCCCCTGAAGTAAGGGCGTGACGCCTTCCCTGTAACATACTGATTGGTTCCTGTCAACTTACTACCCCCTTTTCCATCTGACATATCAGCTGCATAACGAGCATACTCAACTCCCATGGCAACTGAAGTTGGCTTCCACATCCGCACAGCAGTTCTAATCTTGTAGTTAAGTCCATACACAAAACGCTCTACCTGACAATCATCTGCATCCAGGTAAGGAACATATTTTACCAGTTCCATAAACCGAGATTCATACTCCTCCACTGTCTTGTCTCCCTGTACTAAGGCATGGAGTGCACCTGCCTGTTCTTCCTTGTAATAATTTGGCAAATACTTCATGTGGAACCTCTCCTCGAACAGTTCCCAAGAAGTTGTAAGAGGAGTAAGGTGCAACTGCTTCTCGAGGTCTGACCACCAATTCAAAGCATCACCTTTAAGCTGAAAGACGGCCATCCTAGCCTTGGAACTAGATGTGTACTCATTCAATGCGAAGCATCTCTTCATGCCTTCCAGCCATGCTTCGGCATGCTTACCGGGTCGTCCTCCTGAAAACTCTGGAACCTTTATCTTTTGCAACTCCCTCGATATGTCCTGAAGCGGTTCTAGTCTTGGGCCATGTGCCCTTTCAGAGTTCTCTCGACTCACTTGAGTGGTTTCCACCTCGACGGCCCTTTCTGACTGCCTATTCATCGTGGTCATAATAGCCTCCAAAGACCTCATTATGATCTGCATTTCTGGTGTTGAGGTTGGTTGTGGCGGTGTTGGCGGCGACGACGGTGGCGGAGGTGGCGGTGACGGTGGTCGACCTTGACCCCGTCCTCGACCTCTGCGTGTTGTTACCATGATAGTTCCTGAGTTTGTTGAAAACGAAATCATATCCTTAGTTGTTCAATCAAATATATGCGGAACTAAAATGTAGGTATTCATACACTTATACTTATGCGTAAGAAATAACTTGCATCATAAGATAACAAATTGTCAGGATTAGCGCGGTAAAATCTATAGTCGTTTTTATTTAAACAATCTTTGTCATGGTGTTCAGCTCGTCATGCTGGTCTTAACGGTGTCTTGTTTTTGAGATTTCGGGTCTCTTTCATCCCTTCGACTAGGAGTTGAAATCTCGGCAAAATTTTCAATATCTCTATTTTAGTTAACTTTAAATGTTACCCTTTAATCTAAACAACCTAGTTAACATTAATTGTTAAACCTCAACCAATCATAGTTAAGTTTAATACTAAAAATTCCTATAAAACATATTTTTAACAACATATGTTTATAACAAAAAAAGAAAAATAATTTTATTTTTTTTTTTTTAATAGAAATATTCTAATCAAAATACGAATAAATTTAAATTTTATAAAACATATATCCTATGAGAATATATAAAATAATTTAAACTTTATTATAACCTATATTATGACAGAAAAGTAAAATTAATTTTTATATTACATATATTCTAACAAAATGTGAATAAATTTTATTTTTATAAAACATATATTCTATGAGAATATATAACAATAATTTTAAATTTTTGTACAAATAGAACATAGATTTACAACTATACAAAATAGAACATAGATTTACAACTATATACAAATTGAACCCCCTTAATGCTTCGGTCTACACCTTCCTATGTCTGAAGGCTTAACGCCACGCGGCCTCTCACCGCCATGCAAGGAGGGCAGCCTCTCCACTTAGGTCACCACCATGCAAAGAGCGAGTACGCATGGAGGACACGCGGTCTCTCCAAGCAACCCACCGCCCTGGGAAAGTGGGGGAAACTGTAAATAGGGTCAATCCCCAAGACGCGGCCATTTTCACCCTCTCTCCTGGAGTTTTAGCTCTGCAACTCCCATCTTCGAACTCGTTTGCAAGCTTGATGTCTGGACCAGCAGTTAAAACGTGGAAGATGCATTCCGAGATGAATACGTTTGTGCAGGAAGGATTGTAAATTATCAGCGGCTGAATAAAGTGCTAAATTTGATTGATAATCAGTATGTCGAACGAGGTCTGTTTGCAAAGGTTGCAGATGTAAAAAAATGCAAAGGTTGCAGATGCAGAAATGTTATCCGGTGGAATTTATCAGGTTACAGTGGACTCTTCGGTTGCCTCTCTCAGCCAGCTTACACCGACTGGAACGAGTTTTCTAGTACAAGGAGTCCTCAGAAAAGCACCAGAATCAACAAGGAATTATAAGGTGGAACTAAAAGTTGATAAGGTTTTGCAAGTTGGAACGGTGGATCCTGCCAAGTACCCAGTTGGAAAGACCCGAATGCCACTGGAGTTCCTCAGAAATTATGTACACCTTCGGCCTCGAACAAACACGTTTTCATCGGTTGCTCGAATTCGTAATGCTATTGCATATGCAACGCATACATTTTTCCAAAACAATGGGTTTCTGTATGTCCACACACCCATCATCACGACCAGCAATTTTCCGGGTTCAGGCGAGGCGTTTCAGGTCACAAAACTGTTTAGTGGACTGCTCTCGGGATAGCTCGGCGTTCGAAATTCGATGGTGGGCGTGGTGACCCCCATTCGACTTCGCATTCTCTTATGCTCTCTATGAGCCCAGGTTCTCAGAGCAGCTCGGCTAAATGAATTATATATATATAGCCTGGCGCTTGGTACGTGAGTGAGCCTAAGGTTTGGCTTCAAGGTGCGTGAATAATATATATGAATAATGGCTTCAAGGTTTGGTGCGTGAGTGAGCCTGGCGCTTGGGTGTTGGATGTTTTCCGTGGCTGCAAGTCGTGGAGCTTGGCCTTCTGGGCGCTTAACGTTTGTTGTCAAGCATTACTCTGAGAGTTGGAATAAGCTTGCTGGATACCATGGATTGCTAGAGGTCAATACTCAGGGCCCATTACGGATGCAAGGCCTAGTGTTAAAGTTGGGCCTATTCTGGTGCTAGGAATGAGCATGAGGGCAAGCACCGTCTTGCTTCTATACTTGAGAATGGGCCTGAGGAGGTACTAGCTACTTGAGAATGGGCCTGAGGAGGTACTCGCTCAGGACCGTTGTTGTAATTATCAGATGATGTATCCAGCGCATGAATGTTTATCTGGTATGGAGAATTTGTACAGAATGAACCCACTTTTCCAAAACCCGCTGGTAAGGATTGATAATTTGCCCCTCACAGCATCCAAGAGTACATTAGCTCACCAGCTGGGCTTCTCTCTCGGCTGATAGTTGTTGTTGGACGAAGAGTTTATGAAAATGCCGAAACCCTAAGTGGACGCTGGTCACGTTTTCCTCAGGATAAAAAAACATCTTATGCGTTTTTCCTTTCTATCTGAATTAACCGATATGCATATGAAATACAACAGATTACCAGGTACTTTTTCATGTGTTCTAGTTCAGTTCATTGTAGTTAGTTCCTTTATTGTTTGTTCTTAGCTATGTATTTTTGCTCTTTATAATAGTTTCATGCATATATTTGGGGCTTAGGTTGTGAGCCAGTGGTAAGCTAAGGGGTCAGGTTCAAATCCTTGTACTTCTTACATGTGGGGAGGCTGCTTTTTCTAAGGCTTTGAGCGACCACAGTCACAGTCAATTAATATTAACAGTCATAGTCAGATGGGCAGATCGTTCTCACATTCAAAATTAACATTGTTTGTTGGGCAGTTTGGAGGATTCCTCTCTATTTTGTAGCCGAAGGCTGCTTGGCCGGGCTGCACATGGCCGCAGCCTTGGCCAATGTGAACCCTATTTTTTTTTTTCTTTATTATTATTTTTTTTAAAATTTTTATATATATGGTTCATATATATTATACCCCTTTTTTTTATAGTTTCGTCTTGATTTAAATTTTAAGAATAATATTAAATTTTAAAATTTAATAATAGGGTTCCTTTATATATATATAATATATATGCATATAAGCACACCCTCTTTTTTTTTTTTATATTCCCTTTTTTTTCAAGTTCTATATTTAAATAGATCCTCTATTTTTGTAAAATTTTATTTAAAGCTTTTTTTTTAAATAATATTTGGTTCATAAATAACATAATTTCTTTTGTTTTTTGAAGCATATGTATATAAATAAATATATATGAATTTTAACTCTAATGTTCTTGTTTTTACAGGTGTAAAAAAAAATGGTCTAAGACCCCCTTACAGGAAGTTGCTCTACACCCCTTTTCCACTTTTACTAGTTTACGGCAGGTAGGGTAAATCCCAATTATTTTTGTCTTTTCACAACGGTGTGAGCCCTCTGGTTCCAGATTTGGAACCATGGCTCTGATACCATGTGTAGTGCTCTGGTTTTTACAGCAGAGCACTGAGTAAAATTTCCAAGTTAATTTTCTACGTATTAAACTTTATCAAGTGTATGAAAGTCAATTTCTAACAATTACTATGTGCCTGAATGATATTTAGTGTACTGTCGTGTTTTCATCAACCTTACATTCGTAATTTAAAATAAACAAACATATCATTATTTTCTTTTCAACAATCATGTTCCAGCGTAAGAATATGTTTCACAACTTAGTAAATCAGTAAATAGCAAGTTATGCATGTTTACAGGAAGATTTAGCATAATAATCAAATAACGTAAATAACAAGGAAATTACCTGATGTTGATGCTAACCGTAGGTTGTAGCAGGTTGTATAACCCCTTAAACAGCCAAAATGAAGTGTCCACCCTACCGACCAGCTATTATCTTGCTGGCCCTTGGAAATCAAAGGATTTCCAAGCCCCCGAGCTCACAATATGATAATCCCGAGAGCAATCCTCTCTTCGGTTCTCCCAACTTTCTGTTCTCCAAACTTTTTGTTCTCAAAACTCTCTGTTCTCCCAAACTTCTTTTCTTCCCCAAAAAAACTCCCCTTTTACTCCAAGCTCTCCCCCTCTATATACTTTCCCTTCCTCGAGAATATCTTGGGCTTACTCCACCGCCCCAAAATCCCCCTCTCGGGCCCCTCAACATTTAATCCTATCACCAATTCATTCATACACGGTTCTTTATAAAAATTTATAATTAATTACTCTCATGGAAAAATTAGTTGGTTTTGGATTGACGGTCGTAAGTATTTATTATGGTGGGAATTATCACCCAAAGGTTATCCATTCGGGACAAGCTTCATTAATTACAAGTCTATTCGCCATCCTTGGTATTTAATATTATTAATGTAATTAATAAAATATTATATAATTAGTTGACCCTTTTCAACTTGGACATGATGTGTCTTAATGGTCTACCTTATCCGTCGAGATTACTTATCTTGAGGTTTAAATTCCAAGATTAACATTGAATAATTAAATAACCATTTTCCATCACATCACGTTCATTCCAAAAATAGTTATCCTATTATGTCTAACTTAGAAATGTAAATAATCACATTCTAATCATTCATTAAGCAATATTTAAATTTCACCTATTTTGCAATTGTTACGACATGGGTAGTAGTATTATTAAAATAAATTTTAGGTAATAATATTAATTTAAATCCCCATAAGGTAATAATAATGGTGAATTTAATAAAGATGTCTTTTACATCACTTGTTTATCACATGAGTACCCTAACATCTACATAGTGTCATCGTTCTTCTAAACAAAGCACCCTTAAGTGCTTAAACAACCTTACTAATTAATTAAACAGTACCCTTACCTTCTTTACAACAATTCTCAGACGACAATGTTAACTGATGACACTTGTCTCAATTGTATATCACAATGTTTACCAACGGGTAATGCGTAGCTTAATTGACTTGTTTTACACATCTTAGATAACTTTATATTCATTATCTGAATTCGGTCAATGCATGATTAACCTAATTACTTATGACAACTTACACATTTATTCAATATGTTAAGTGTTTGTATCTCGATACTAGTGTACATGTGCAAGGTGTGCATGCGTGGCCAGCGTATGCACACATCATAAATGTACTATAGACAAACCCCATCCGGCCTATGCATATCTGCTAACTAATAGTAGTATTTACCCCCATGTAGAAGAAAACATAATATATATAGTACAATTACTTCAACATTCTCAGTTATTTAACAGTTAATTCTTTACGATTTCACATCATTCTCTTTATCTTTACATTAGTTTAATCAATCATGTACAAGGAAGGGTGCCTACTTCCACTAACTCGGAATCAAGGAATACTAAACCCCCCAACAGTACTAACTAACACATCCTCCCATCATAACCTACGTCCAGCATCCTCCCTATCCTTCCTCTGCTAGTACAACAGTGGATGTCGGACTCACCGATCTGACCACATAGAACTTGAGAGCGATAGCGTCGGCTGAACAGCGGACCTATCCTCCCCTAGTAGGCATCCGACCATCGTCATCACAAAAACATGGGGAGCGTGTCTCAGCACGGCCCTCCCACGACCTCGGGTCTCATGGAAACATAGGGTGGGAAACACATCCATCCCTCTCAACATACTGGGCCTATGCCCTTATCAACTCATACTTACTGCTATCGGGATTATCAGTTTGTGTTATCGTATCCTCATTTTGGCTGCTAAGGTTTGCTGTATGAACATGTTTTTCCTTTCCCAGTATATATCAGATCAAGTAACTGGCTATCCCATAGCCCTTGTGTCCTGTAGGTTAGTGTTTGCAAAATACAATTTATAGAAAGCATTTTCCATTGATCGCCAATTGATCCATGTTATCATTTTATTTCATGTAACCTTTTAGCTCATCATAGATGCGTATGACATATAACATTTCAATAATTCATATAAGAAGATGGTATCCACGTACCGAATCATATATTTCACATTTCATTAATGAAAACATATAAACATATACTGCAATCGTAAAATAAGGAAATCATATGATAATCATGACATCATAATCGCATAACATAGTAACATCATAATCATGGTGAAATCATAAAACAGAGTAACATCATATAACGAGGTCCAATATAGTTTACTCAGTCGAGCTGAGTTCAACAGAATATATAAGAAATAAAGTATGGTGTATCTAACTAATAAATATGCCGAATCAAAAATATGGGCGTTACAACAGAAGTCCAAAGTGCTAAGAGTTCAGCCTTCATATTTGTGCCCAAACCACATATGAGTTGGAAAGTGTAAAAATGATCCTGATTTAAAAATATTTTTCCCCCTGCTACACACTGTCCCAAAGCTGGTGCACCCTCAAAAAAGATAATAGGATCACTGAAGTTTAACTTAAAGTTTCCTACAATTCTTTTTGAGGTTTTTACCTTCAACTGTTTATATGGCAGATAATGGTGTAGAGCTAGTGAGATAACCCCATCAATATTTGCCTCTTGATCATCAAATATGCACCTATTCCTCATTCTCCAAATTGCCCAGGAAATGAAAACTAGAAGTGTGAGATGTTCACCATAGTTTTTAGTCCAAAATCTTAAGCTAGTTACAAAATCTCCATGCCTCCAAACAGTGCTAATATTCAATATATTACAAACCTTTCCCCAGATGAATAATGCAAAAGTGCAGTCCATAAATAGATGTGTAGCAGTTTCTGTCCAATTTTTGCACAATATACATCTACTTGGTCCATACCAACCTTTCTTTTCCAAATTATCCCAGGTTTTCATTCTATCCATAAGTACAAACCAAAGAAATCATTTCAACTTCAGTGGCATATTCCACATCCAAATGACCTTATACCACCACTGCTTTGGAAAAATGCACTTCCTTTTAATGATAGAATTGTATGCAGTGTTTGCAGTCACCATACCTGTGCTTTCATTCCCATTCCAGATTAAGATATCATCTTCATTGTTTAACCTACACCCAATTGAATTTAATGAATTGATATAACAATCCCACTCTGTGGCCAGTGCTCCCCGAAGACCTAAACCTTCACCACTGTACCAGTAATTGCCAATACCCTGGTTCTTCACACTGTGAAGTGTATAAAAACCAGCTCTGTTTAATACTCCTCCCAGGTTATGAGAAATTGTGTATCCATCGCCCAATCCTATAATAAGATCCGTCCCAATGGAAATATCTTTCCCATTCCCTACTTGCCAGCAGATATCAAGTGCCAACCATTTATAAACATTTAAAAAACCTCTCAAGAGTGGGGATATACCCCTGCAAATTTTCTTAGAAGTTCTGAACTAGTGTGATGTTTTGATCTTAATATACTTGCAATGGACCACTCTTGACCACAGGGTGTTCCCAAACAGGGCTTCCAAAAAAAATTTAGTCTTAGTGCTTCACTGAAAGCATGTAAGTCTTTTATCCCCCAACCACCTACACTAATTGGTAAAGAGAGCATTTCCCAACCTGCCATAACAAGTCCCCCCGGTCCTAATTTACCCGTCCATAGAAAATTGAAAATCAACTTTCTTATCAAATTGATAATGTTCTTTTGGACGGGTAGCATTGAAAACGAGTATACAGGTATGCTAGATAATACTACCTTGATCAAGGTCAATTTTCCACCAACTGACAGCAATAAGTAAGCCCAATGTGAAATCCTACTCTCCAACTTCCGTAATAGCCAATTCTAATCTTTTATATAATAACTATTTGGTTTTAGAAAGAAACCAAGGTAAGTCAAACCCTCACAGGCCACCTCCCAATTGTAAGGCAAAATATTCAAAATTTCATTCTTCCTGTTGTCATCCACAAAAAAATGAAAGAAAGTGGTCTTCTGCATACTAATATTCATACCTGATGCTTTGTAGAACATCTCCAATATACCCTTGATCAGCCACCATTCAGAAAGTGAATCACAGCTAGCCAAGAGGACATCATCATTAAAAGGTAAATGGGTTATCTTAATCAACTTATTGATCTTCAGTCCTTTGATTTGTCCCTCCAATTTTGCTTTCTTAAGCATGAGACTTAATCCTTCTATCAGTAGAAGAAAAAGGAGGGGGGACAAAGAACATCCCTGCCTAATACCTCTACTGCAGTTAAAAAAAATAGAAGGTTGACCATTCACCAGAATAGAAATATTCATTCATTTGTGCTCACACAAGCCATGATCCATTTGATAACACTTGCAGGAACACCAATCCGAATCAGGATGAGTCTTAAAAAGTCCCAATTTACTCTGTCATAGGATTTTTCCAAATCTATTTTTAGGAGAAGTGCCTTCTATTTCCTCTTCTTTACCAAATGAAAAAGTTCCCGTGTGATCCCCACCGCGTCATGGATCTATCTCCCCTTTAAGAAACAAAATTGTTCAGGGGAAATCTTATCTGACAGTATGGGCTTCAACCTCTTAGCAACAATTTTTGAAATAATTTTGTAAACCAAGTTGCATAATGCAATTGGTCCAAACTCCCCGAAAGTCTTGGTGTCACTAAATTTTGGAATAAGTGTAACAAAGGTTGCATTCAGTGCCCCACTGATGTACCCAGTTCTTTTGGTGAAATCAACCATCCTCAGGATATCAAATCCCATAATGTCAAATAAGTGTAAGAATAGTTCCACTATCCAACCGTCTGGCCTGGGGCACTTCTCCTTAGCAAAAATTTTTAATGTCTCTTCAACATCTTCCAAAGTGACATCCTTTTCCAAATCTGCAGCCTCTATATCATTAAAATTTTTTGAATAATGCTTTGCCATAGTTAGCTGAGAAGTTAGGTCACATTTCCCATCTTCAGAGTAGATACTTCTGAAAAAATTCTTTGCACCCAGTTGCAAATCCTTCTCTCCTGAAATTTCAATTCCATTTGAATCCCATAGTTTCCAAATAGTCTTTTTATTTCTTCTAGCTGAAGCGAAAGACTGAAAAAATCTAGTATTACTGTCCCCCTCTTTTATCCATAGAACTTTTCTCTTAAGCCTCCATTCTTTCTCTTCCATTAATAAAATATTTTCTTTATGTTCCTCCATAAGTTTTAGTTTCTCTTGTTCCCCCAAATCTAATAGAGCAGCACATTGTCTGAAGTAAAGAACCTGAAGTTGTTCTTCAACCTCCCTCAAAGCTTTCTAATATGTTATCTTCTTTTTTTGAATCCACTAAGATACAAACTTCTTTAATGCCTGCGGCTTTTTGCATAGGAGATCCACAGGGTTTAAATCCGAGTCCATAGTCAACTTTGTCCAAAATTCTCTTACCATATAACAGAACTCTTCCTCTGCAAGCCAAGAATGATTGAACTTGAAATGAAATCTACCGTTCAAAGCCAAATTCCCCAGCTGAAGAAATATGGGCCAGTGATCTGAGATCTTGTTGTTTCCAACCCAAGACCGATAACAACCACAAGTGTTCAGCACCGAGGCTTTAACTAGGAATTTATCAAGTCTCTTCATAATATTTTGATGTCCTGTATGCCCATTTGTCCAAGTAGGCTGAAAACCAGTATTGCACACATCTACCAAATCAAATTTAAGTAATAACTGTGCGAAAAAATCCGCCAAACTGTCAAGAACTGCAGTATTACCCCAAATCTCCCCAGCCAACCTAGTGAAATTCAGGTCTCCCTCGACAATCAAATTCTCTATATCAAAGATGTCGGAATGACTTAAACTATCCCAAAAATTGTATCTATCCTGGTACGGTCCATAGTAGTTGAAAATGGATAATGACAAATTACTTGCGAGACAAAGACCATCCAAAAGCAAACCCCACACCATCTTGTAAACCTTGAAAGAAAAAATATTTGGATCCCACGCTGCCTACAGACCCCGAGAGAGTCCATCAAAACTCACCACCACACACTCCCAATCCGGAATCATATTGCCAATCTTTAAAATCGCCAAACTATACAAGCACATCGTCTCCTACAACAAAATCACACCCGGGCCAGTAGCTTTTAAGATATTGGATAGAGCCCTGACCCTAATAGCCCTACCCAACCCACAGATGTTCACTGAACAAATGGACATTAGGAGCCAAACTTTTGGGGGCAGTCTGCTCTAAGACCCCATGAAGTATCAACTGTCGAAACCTCATCCTCAATCTCCCTCAGCTGCTCGGACACCGTGAGATAATCTTTTTTCACAAAACTATCACCTCTTTTCTTCTTCCTTAGAATGACATTTTCGAATTTTAAAGAGTTTAGAGGCTGAATCTCCGCATTACTCAAAGGATTCTTTGAATAAATGGTCAAGGGAGTTAGAATCCCCGGATTAATTCCGGTTTTATACCTAGACTCTAAAAGTAAGTCCTTCTCCTCTGAGATAAAAATTTCAGGCTCATCACAGTTCTGACAACTATCCTCCCTAATCCCGTCAGCTGGGTCCATCCCCTCCATAGGAACCAAAATCCCAGAAGGAGTAAGCCCTAAATCTTCTTTCTCCCCAAAAAGCCCCCGTTTAACCTAAGGGTTTGAAATGCACCCTCCCAGTTTTTCAGCACCCGAAGTCCCAAATTTCAAAATGGCATCACCAGAAGCCATTCGATGCCAATATGTCTCTTCAGCCCCCACAACAGCAGTCAATTCTTCCTCATTTAGAAATAAATAAGGGGAGATATTTGACTTACCCGTAAAATTCAATTTAACAAATGGATCATTCATGCCAGCGCCCATCGATACACCTCAATCTCCATCTCTGGATAGCTCCAAATCCTTGTCAAACTAGTTCGATAATGGAGTGTCAGTCGAAACCCCTTCCGAAGCCTTTGAAACCTTGTATCTGGGCCTATCAGTTAAAGGGAAAAAGCCTGAACATGCCCTGTATTGTGACATAGGAAGCATCTGAAGGGTACTTTGAAGTAGTCTAGCCGCTAGATCCACTGCCGACTACCCCAGCACAGCTCAATTTTTGCAGGTAAACCACAGCCCATATCAAATTCCACCATTACCCTCGCGAATCTCTGGTCAAAACCAAAAATTGAATGTTTGTCCAGTCTAATGAACTTCCCAACCTTGTTTGCTAACCCAATCAGAATTTTCTCAGTCCAGAGTTCAATGTGGAATCCTGGAACCATCATCCACAGGTGTCATTTCATCTGCTTCTCCTTTAAGGGATCGAAATCCAAGTGCCAAGGTTTTAAAAACAAGGAACCTTCTTTGAACAACCATGACCTTCTGAGAATGATCCTTTACATGCTCAAGCTTGGTGAAAATGAACAGAAGCCAACCGTTTATTAGCATATTAACCCTAGGAAAGTCACCCACCACTCGTGTCCAATTCGTACGAACCCAATACAAAAGTTTTCCTTTATCTCCATTAGTAAACTCAAATTTTCCAACAATCGCTCTGTTGGCTAACATATTTATCCTGTCCAGGTTTGAGTCATGGGCAATGTTGTAACTATCCAATCCCTCCCAAACACTAATGGTCTTCAGCCTCTGAGGCCGCCTCCGTCTCTTCTTTACACTAGCAAGGCCATTCTTAGCAGGGAGCTCGCCATAATTCACCCCAAGGAATCCCTTATTCACCCTACTGTTTCCATTCTCCACAGAAACCCTCGTCCAATCGTCCGAGCAATCTGATGCAAAGAAAGGGGAAAAAGTTGAGCGGCACCTTTTGTGTGCCATATTCTACCTGCCAGGTAGGTAACCCCACCGGAGATGTCCCCGAAGTGTGCCGAGAGACCGCCACCAGATGTCCATTGCCTTTCACCACATCTCTATCACAGCACTAGCCCCCCCATGTCACTAACATGGAAACAACTATTGAAAGGATGCATCTCAAACCAAATGTCGCCTCGTCACCACCCTTCCTACAAAAAAATGTCGCATCACCATCGCTCCTGCAGAAGCCCTCCAGACCTACCAAGTGCTATCTATGAATGAGTTCTTTAAAGGTGGTTCGTCGTTTGTTAGAGGGCTAGTTCACCGGGAAATGGTCACCAACTATAACAAAGTACTATTTAAGTTGAAATAACAGTTTTGTCATAAAATGTGATTTTAATATAGAAAATTATTCTATCATATTAAAATTTATAAAAAAAATTAATAAACATTATAAAAAAATTATTTTCAATATCACATAAAAATAATTCATAATCACTTAATACATATATTTTATAAGAAATATAAACTTCCATTCCATTAACTTTCCACATAAACACTTCAATAATACATTAAATATGATATATAAATTTTAATTATGGTTTACTTTTTGTTTTTATGGTGCATAGCTTTTCTCTTGCATTAGTTTTTCAACGAGCTATCATTGCCAAAAAGAAGAAGCTAGGGACATGCCTAGTGGCCTTTCGTTATTCATCTTGATTCCATTCTCCACCATAGAACTCTTCCATGAGTATGCATTCTCCTATGGTTATAATCTTTCATCCCCCTCTAGCCACTAGTCAATATTGTACACTCCATATGCACCTTCTTGCCAAAACCTTATTCCCATATCCTACCACACACCCTACCCCTCCAAACGTTGTCATTGATGTTGAAGACCTTATTGAACCTAATCCAAACATTGTTTTGATGACATGTTGAATCTCTCTCCCTTGTCCTATGTTCTTAACTAACCACAAAGACATGGTCTCTAGTGGGTCTCTATAGCCCTTGTCAAATCATTGACTCTACCAATAACTCCCCACCCTCACCCATTGATTTGTAAACTGTAGTGGATATTCCAGTTCGTCACAACGGATCTTAAAACTTAGTTCATTGTGTTAATTTATTTCCATAAAATAATGAATAAAATGGAACTAAAAGAGAAATAACTAGAGTGAAAACACACATCCACATAATCAACATAAGATATAAGGGGAAAACCCCATGAAAACCCACTAAGGGGAAAAACCCAACCAAAAGTGAGGATTAGGCCTTGATCTTTTCTTCTCCAAATAGGCAGTACAAATACAAATAAGTGGTACTCTTTATGGAGTTTCCTATGACTATGTGGTCAGAATGGATACTACAAGGTCTCCCGCTTCCTTTGTTCTATTCTATTATCCACTCCGGGGATGTTGTTGTTGAACTATTGAACAATACATAACATCAAAAGAATGGACCCCCTTCTTTTCCTAGTGTCCTTGTATTTAAAATAGCTCAATAGTAGTCTAGGGTTAGGTTTAGGGTTTTTCATGTTCCACCTCCCGATTAGGGTAAGGTTTTTGGACCTCTTAGAATGTTCTTGAAATTTCACACGTGACTAGATCCACATGTGTGAGAACTTGTTAGCATTTGATAGCTCGGTGGCACTCCTGCATCGGGTGCCTAGGTGCAGGGGTCAATAACGTGGAGTATCATTAATATTCTTAATGTGACTTTATTAATGAGTATTTATTAAAGTACCTTTTTTATGTGACTTTATGATTTAAAAGTGAGTTGCACTTTATTATGTTTCTAAACTGACGTTAAGTCATAAAGTGTACCTTTTAATTATTTAGGGTAATGTGACTTTTCAAAAAGAAATATAAAGTTCACTTAGGAGGTTTAAGTGAGTGAGAGATTAGATCCTAGCCATAGATCTCTTGGCCAAGATCTAATCTCGTCCATTTAAATTGAAGATTTATAAGAGTAACCCTAATAGGGTAAATAAAAAGTGTATGTGACTTCAGTTTGGGCACACATTCCAAGAGAGCAGCTTGGAGAGGCACGAGTTTCTTGAGGAGAGAGGAGAAGTTGAGAACAGGAATAGATAGAAGGCTTGGCACTGAAAGGGGGGGTGCATTTCCCTAGGAGAGGAGCACGCATCCCTAGAAAGATTCCAGTATTAAGTTACAACAGCAAGAGGGGTTCGATTCCCAAGGTAGAGAGCACAGTCTACAGTGAATATTTACATTAGAACAGTGGTTGTTCCATATTGTAGAGAGAGAGAGGTCCGTACATTGTTGAAGAGTGACATTACAGCTACAGCCAATAGAGAAATCGAGACAGCCAAGTAGGCATGATTTCTGAGGTGAAATTTCTGTTGTTCTATTTATCTTCTGTCTGCACAAACTTCAAGAAGATTTCTGTTGTATTTATTGTTGTTTGCATAGGCCTATTATGGCATTGTTTCCAAGGTAGTTTGGGTACTGTGACTGAGTATAAATCACGTACATTAATCTGATGTAAATGATGCTGCTGTACTTCTCATTATTTCCTAATACAAACTCTCTATCTTAACTGGTTTTTTCCCCGAAGTGTGGGGTTTTTCCAGGGTCATGGTTGACCAAAAATCTTGTGTTTATATGCTTCTTACTGCATGCTGGTACATTATTTCTATGTATGAACTTTTATGACAGTCTGCTAGTTATCAAGTTTTTTCGCTGCTAAATGTACTTTACAGATAGTATATTAGCCTACAGTCAAGTTAATTTAATGTTTGATAAATGTGCATGACTTGTGTTTACTGTTGAGGTCAATATCAGTGGTTTGTAAAGTGTTTGACATCAGATTACAGTTGGCTATTAAATGGGCAGATTCTGAGTTTTTTATTGTCATTTTTCAACATGGTATCAGAGCTGGGGCTCTGAGATTTCAGTGGACTGTTGGGCAGCAGAGAAGTGCTGATATTTTTTTTTGCAGTGAGCAGAGAAGTGTTGGTTTAGTACAGTTGATATTTTTTGGTCAAAGAAGGCAGAGTGTGCTTTGTTGGAAAAAGAGTAGAAGTAAATGATGGCTTGCATCCGGTATGAATATCGGTTGGAAGGGATTTCCAACTACTTATAGTGGAAAGCCCGGATGACAGCTGTTCTCAAGGAAAACAAGTTATGGACCTTTGTCAGTACCACAGTGGTTCCTCCTGCAGTTGATCCTATAGCCCTTGACATACATGAGGTGAAGGAGGCAAGAACGTAGAGACTACTTTTGGATGGTGTTCGAGATCACCTAATCCCACATTTGGCAGAAAAATTAATTGCTAAGGGGATGTGGGATACTTTAAAAAGTTTGTATGAGAACAAGAATGAAAATTGAAAAATGGATCTAAAAGATAAGCTTCATGGCACTAAGATAACAAGAGGTGAGAATGTAGCCTCTTACCTCACTAGACTCAGACAAATCAAAGATGAATTGAGTGCAGTTGGTGAGATGATTCCTGATCCCGAACTAGTGCGGATAGCCCTGAAGGGATTCACTAAGGAGTGGGATGTGTTCATGACGTGTGTAGTTGGCAGAGAGAACTTTCCCTCTTGGGAAAGACTATGGGATGATTTTGCTTAGGAGGAGATCCGAGAAGGATCTCAAGGGAAGACTGAGCAGGTTGCTGATGATGAGAATGTGGCCTTTTCAGCTAAGGGTAGAAAGAAAAAGGGTGGCTTGAGCAGTAGATCCAAAGACTTGAGAAAAGTAAAATGCTTTTTTTTCCAGAGTTATGGTCACTATGTTGGGCAGTGTCCCAACAAGAAGAAGAACAAGAAGAAGGAAGAGCCTGAGGCGGCCTCTCCAGCTGAAGTGGGAGACTTTGTGACATAATTCGAGAGGGAATTCTTGCTCATCTCAATTCTTTCAGACAGTAGTGTAGCAGAGATTTTGGATACTAGAGCATGGTACATAGATAGTGGGGCAGCATGCCATATGACGGGGATACGAGCAGTGTTCCAAGAGTTGACAGATATTGACAAAGTTATACTGAATGAGGATGGGTATGCCGGCACCCATGCAGTAGAAGGAGTTGGAAAAGTCCTATTCCAACTTGAGTCTTGTGGTTATTTGGAGGTTGGCGATGTGTTGTTTGTTCCAGAGGTGAAGAGGAACTTGGTCTCAGTTTCAGCTTTGGAGGATGACGGATACGCGGTTCTTCATGTGAGTGGGCGTGTTTATATATATCCGGTGAGTGGGGGCTTGGGTGCAGCGAGTCTGCTTGGCATCCGTGATGGTCGGATATACCAATTTTTGGGGCATCTGGTGGATGGTGAGCCTGGTGAGAGATCAGACTCAGTGGCAGCAACAGTGGCTGTTAGTGTGGAGGATTTATCCAACTCTGTGAGGAAGCAGAGTTGGTATGATATGGTTCTTTAGGATGAGTAGGAGAGTGAGGAGAGCTCTCAGTTCAGAGTTGTCAAACGGAGACCTTCAACAGTTGATCTAGTGCAAGTATCTTAGAGGCATTCAGATTCAAAGGGAGCTTCAGTTATTGGAGGGAGAGATCCAGGTGGAGCTGATGACAGTAGTACCTCCCTCGCTAAGAGGGAGTGTTAGCATTTGATAGCTCGGTGGCACTCCTGCATCTGGTGCCTAGGTGCAGGGGTAAATAACGTGGAGTCTCATTAATATTCTTAAAGTGACTTTATTAATGAGTATTTATTAAAGTACCTTTTTGATGTGACTTTATGATTTAAAAGTGAGTTGCACTTTATTATGTTTCTAAAGTGACGTTAAGTCATAAAGTGTACCTTTTAAATATTTAGGGTAATGTGACTTTTCAAAACGAAATATAAAGTTCACTTAGGAGGTTTAAGTGAGTGAGAGATTAGATCCTAGCCATAGATCTCTTGGCCAAGATCTAATCTCGTCCATTGAAATTGAAGAGTTGTGAGAGTAACCCTAATAGGGTAAATAAAAAGTGTATGAGACTTCAGTTTGGTCACACATTCCAAGAGAGAAGCTTGGAGAGGCACGAGTTTCTTGAGGAGAGAGGAGAAGTTGATAACATGAATAGAGAGAAGGCTGGGCACTGAAAGGGGGGGTGCATTTCCCTAGGAGAGGAGCACACATCCCTAGAAAGATTCCAGCATTAAGTTATAGCAGCAAGAGGGGTTCAATTCCCAAGGTAGAGAGCATAGTCTATACTGAAGATTTACATCATAACAGTGGCTGTTCCATACTGCAGAAAGAGAGAGGTCCGTATAGTGTTGAAGAGTGACATTACAGCTACAGCCAGCAGAGAAATCGAGACAGCCAAGTGGGCATGATTTCTAAGGTGAAATTTCTGTTGTTCTATTTATCTTCTATCTGCACGAACTTCAAGAATATTTTTGTTGTATTTATTGCTGTTTGCATAGGCTTGTTATGGCACTGTTTCCAAGGTAGTTTGGGTACTGTGACTGAGTATAAATCTTGTACATTAATCCGATGTAAATGCTGCTGCTGTACTTCTCATTATTTCCTAATACAAACTCTCTCTCTTGACTGGTTTTTTCCCCAAAGTGTGGGGTTTTTCTAGGGTCATGGTTGACCAAAAATCCTGTGTTTATATGCTTCTTACTGCATGCTGGTACATTATTTCTATGCATGAACTTTTATTACAATCTACAAGTTATTAAGTTTTTCCACTGCTAAATGTACTTTACAGACAGTATATTAGCCTACAGTCAAGTTAATTTAATGTTTGATAAATGTGCATGACTTGTGTTTACTGTTGAGGTCAATATCAGTGGTTTGTAAAGTGTTTGACATCAGATTACAGTTGGCTGTTAAGTGGGCAGATTCTGAGTTTTTTTGTTGTCATTTTTCAACATAAATGAGAGCTAATGTGGAATCTAGTCAACACCATGGTAGTCAACTGGATAGGTAAACCCATGGGAGGCATAATTTCCTCATACAGGCTTTGATTGAGGTGATTCTTTGACTATTGGAAAGGTCTCAGAGTATATAATCACATCAAGGGGCATGGCACGAGCGATGAACTTTTGGACCAAAAAAAAATCATATAAATCCTCAAACAGGCCCTGAAAGCTTCTCGAGACCAAATCTACAAAGTGAGACCTACTCCCAAAATGGGCCCTACAAGCCAATTCAACCATTCTTTTGACCCCAAAAGCACCAAAAGAGATGAAAAATTATATATTGATCCATTTTGGATCACACCTCCCCATTTAAAGAGACTTTTGGTCCCCGAAAGCATTTACTGAATGAGATGAGTAAATTTTCATGTGGATGGAATGTTGTAGATCTATTTAACTTAGTGTCCATATTCTCCCAAAGTGTAGTCCAAAAGGAACTGATAAATCTAGTATCCATGTCTAAGATGATGCTCCTTCATGTCCCAAATTGCACCCAGACCTGTTCAAAGAACATGTTCTTTGCGTCTTGTCCTTTGATGTTGTTTATACAAGGCATATGAATGCACATCTTATTGCATCTTTCAACTACCACAAATAAATGGTCATGTCCCTTCCTAGTGGTTGGAATACCATCGACAAAATCCATTGAGATGCTCTCCCATGGTCTCGTAGGAACATGTAAGGGATGGTATAGACCTTGATTTCTATTATTGGGATTTCTTGTACAACAAAGTATGCATCCTCTAATAAACTAAGCTAAATCTTCTTGCATTCTAGGCTAATAAACATACCTTTGCAAGTTGGAAATTGTCTTCCCAACACCAAATTTCCTTGCAACTTTCGAGGTGTAATACTCTCCCATGAGATTTAACCTCTCAACTTTAGGAACACACAGCTTGTTGAGCTTGTAGATTAACCCATCCTGGACATGATAGTCATCCTTGTTGCTATGTCAACCCTTCTCTTTACTATGTTAGTATATTGTTGTTGGACGCATATGCTTTGTAAGTCGTCCCGTAGTATTTGTTGATCCGTAGTTTATATTAGCCCATAGTATCGGACGCATATGCTTTGTAAGTCATCCCGTAGTAATATATGTCCCATGGTTTTGACTCATAGTATTAGGCATAGACTTAGTATATAAGTGTGTGTTGAGGTCATTGAAGGCACCGTGAAGTTAATTGTATTGAGCTTGCTCAAAGGAGGTTGCCCCCTCGAAGTGGCTTGTGATCAATATAAAAGTGATTCTGTTCTATTATTTATGATATCTCGTGTATTTGCAATAATTAATTAATGCAAATACACGAGATATCAGAAATAATAGAACAGAATCACTTTTATATTGATCACGGGCCACTTCGAGGGGGCAACCTCCTTTGAGCAAGCTCAATACAATTAACTTCACGGTGCCTTCAATGACCTCAACACACACTTATATACTAAGTCTATGCCCAATACTATGAGTCAAAACCATGGGACATATAATACTATGGGAGGACTTACAAAGCATATGCATCCGATACTATGGGTCAATACTATGGGCTAATATAAACTACGGATCAACAAATACAACGAGACGACTTGCAAAGCATATGCGTCCAACAACAATATACTAACATAGTAAAGAAAAGGGTTGACATAGGTTCCTAACATCCCCTCTCCCTTAGAAAAAGCTTTTCCCTCAAAGATTTGGTTGGAGAAATTGCTGCAGAATCTGAAGGAGTGGTTCCCCGATAGCATCCTCGGGTTGCATTTCGGGCCACTGATGCCTTTGGAGTGTCAAGGAGGATTGCTTGGAAGGCTGTAGATGAAGAAGAACCCTGTCAGCTGTGTGGAAAATGCGCTCAGAATTGTGCTTATCAGCTTGTTGTTTCAGGCGAATTCTGGCCATGTGAAGATTGTCCTGCAGAATGAGAAGAATTTGATCGCGGTTTCTAAGAGCCGAGTCAATTTCCTGAACTGGGGAGCTGCTAAGGGTGTATGGAAGAAGAACTGGCGGTGTTTTTCCATAGACTGCTTCATATGGTGTCCTTTGAGATGTGGTATTGTACCACCAGAGCGCTGCTAGGAAATCCATAGAAATAGTTGGCCAAAGGTGTGTAGGGATGGGCAAGGGTTTGAGCAATCCCGAAAGGAGTGTCGTTTCCCCCTTGTTGACTTGGAAAGTATCATCGTCAGCCATCATCTATTGAATTGTCATTTTTAGTCCCTGCCAAAAGAAGTTACATTGTTCCCGGTCATATATTTTGCAGAACCCAGAGTGCCCTGTTGATGAAGAAGCATGGAGTTCATAGAAGAGATAGCCCTGTTGAACATATTGCAACCAATTTGGAACAAGCAGAGAAAGAGCTATAAGAGAAAATGGGTCATCAATTGTGCGATAAGGAGCAGCTTCCACCATATTGTCCTTACCCTTCTTGTAAGTGATCACATAGGGATAACCCATGAGTTGGATAACCCATTTCAGGTGTGTTGGGGAGGAGACCCATTGTGCCAGAAAATTTTCCAGACTCGGGAGATCAGTCTTGATGCAGAAATAATTCCCTAATAGGTACAGCTGCCACTTCTATACTGCATGCAAAATAGCCATAATTTCCTGCTGAGAGGTAGATGTGGCTAAATTCTTACCGGAAAGGTCTCTTGAAGGAAGCAAGCGCATTGGTTCAGCAAAGATACCTGCATATCTATCCAAGGAAGTAGTGGAGACTGTTGGTGGGTGCATCTGAATGGAATTGAGCTGAGTGATGACACCATGTGAATTCTTCTTAAGGATTTTTTCTAGGCAATGTGAACTAATGATGCAGAGAGACCCTGGTTGTAAGCTCATAAATTTTTGTTGTGGCCATTGACTTTAAACTGCATCCAAAGTTCAGCAAAATCCCATAAGATGGGGCCAAGTGTGTGTAACCATTGAATGCCCAAAACCACATCACATCCACCTAAGGACATGGCAAACATGTTAGAGCGTAGGTTATAATCTTTCATAGAGATACGCACATTGTGACACTTCCCGTTGCAAGGTAAGGTGCCCCCATTGGAAACCATGACTTCAAAGTTGGAGCAAGGATGGACAAAACAATCAGCCTGTTTGGCAATCCGAGGGTCAATGAAGTTATGAGTGCTACCAGAATCAATGAGTATGGTAAGAGGGAGCTTCTTGAAGTATCCCCTGACCCGCATTGTTTGTGGGGTGGTGACGCCGGTTACAACATGGAGAGAGATCTTGGGTGGGTCATCCTGAGATGGGGTGTCAACAGGAGGGTGTTGAATGGCGACCTAATCATCTACTGTATTTGTAGCTTCTTCACCAAGTTCTAAGGTAGGCGGAGAATCCACATCCAAGAGATAGAGATTTTGTTGAACACATCTATGTGCCTGAGTGAATTTCTCATCACAATTATAGAAAAGCCCTTTTTCTCGGCATGCCTGCATTTCTATTTTAGACAAATGCTTGATAGGAGTTGGTTGAGGAGTAGGCGTGATGGGAGGTCGTTGGGAACCCATATTTCTAAAGGGAACAAAGGTGGGTTTGGAGCATTGTTGAGCTGCAATCTTTTCCTCGGCCATCTTAGCCAACCCTAGGACTTCGATCATTGTGTTGGGACAAAACATTTTGACCTCTCAGCGGATTTCATCCTTGAGACCAATGATAAAACAAATCCTGTAGAATTCATCAGACAATCCTTCTGTGTGATTGGCCAATTTCTCAAATTCTGTCTGATACTCTCTCACTATGCCAATTTGGTGAAGTTTAGTGAGTGCTCCTGTGAAATCATCAAAATAACTGGGAGCCAATCATGGCAAAATGAGTTGGCCAAAATCTATCCAGGTTGGCTCGGGATGAGCTTTGATGTACCAACGGTACCATTGAAGGGCTTCTTGTTCCTGAAAGGATGCAAGTGGAACTTTTTAGGCATCAGAAGTATTATGCAGACTGAAATATTGTTCTGCTCAATATATCCATCCAGTCGAATCAGTACCATTGAAGCGAGGAAAATCAAGCTTCGGCCCATGAAAATTGCTGGAAGAAGAAAACCCGGTGGCTACAAAATATTCTGGTTGTCTGGTATTGTTCATGGCTGAATGCTGAAGATGGAGGTTGAGAAATTTTTCATCCAGATCTTGGAGTTTGGCTTGGATGGCTGCAAGTGCTTCCTCCATGGTGTGTGCTCCTGCACAAGTGACAACCATAACTAGTTTTTTTTTTTTTTTTGGGTGGAATGGGTAGAAAAACACAAACATAAGCTGATTTAGTAAAGGGAAATTTGAATTGGGGAAACAATCTGATGGGTAATTGGGGTTTGACTATATTTTGGACATTGTTGAAAGGAAAAGAAACCAAAAACGGGGATTTCAAAAGCGGGGTGATAGAATGAGAAAATTTGGCAAAGAGGGAGAAAGAAGCAGAATTCAGAAAGGAACTCTGTGGTAAAATTTGAAGGTGATTGGGTGAAATCTGAGGAAGTTATGGCAAACCCTAAAAATAGACAAATGTGGGATTTCGGGCTTTGGGAAGGGGAATTAGAGACAGAGTGAAAACAAGGGAGATATGGAGAAAAAACTGAATTTTATACCCTTTTTATTTTTATTTTTTTTCAGAAATGGATTGGCAACAGTGGCGCAATGGCGCGAAAGGGATCGAAAACGGTTGGATCTGAAACGGGGACTGGATCTAGAATGACTTTCACAATAGATCTGAAATGGATGGATCTGGAACGACTTTCATAATAGATCTGAAACGGCTGGATCTGGAGCGGATGTGATCGGCAACAGTTCAACTGAAAATAGATATGGACACCAGGTATGTACGGCTTCCTAACAGTTCAGGTGTGTCACTCGGCCACCAATGTTGTCTAACGGATTGCGTATTGGGGCAGTACCCCTCACTCCACGACTCAGGTAAAACTGATAACTGCTTTGCCGCAAACGACAGCTCTTGGTTTACCTCAAGGGTGGGAACTAGTCAATCAGGTAGGGGTCGTTTCCCTTTTCGCTGGCAGGTCCTCTCAATGGGCCAGCTACTTTGGGGTTCCCGTGGTACTCCTCACAATGAGTTTTAGGGCTTATGCCCAAGTACTTCCCACAGTTAAGCGGATAGGGATTATTCCCAAATCCGAAGCTGCAACAGATGCAAAAAAATATTTGGCAAAAATTCCACGCAACGAGCCCAATAAAGTGCTTTGATACCAGATGTGATGAACCTGCAATAATTAATTAATGCAAATACATGAGATATCAGAAATAATAGAACATAATCACTTTTATATTGATCACGGGCCACTTCAAGGGGGCAACCTCCTTTGAGCAAGCTCAATACAATTAACTTCACGGTGCCTTCAATGACCTCAACACACACTTATATACTATGTCTATGCCCAATACTATGAGTCAAAACCATGGGACATATAATACTACAGGACGACTTACAAAGCATATGCGTCCAACAACAATATACTAACATAGTAAAGAGAAGGGTTGACATAGGTTCCTAACAGTTGTCACCTTCCTCTACATGGAATTGGCCTTGTAGCTTCTAAAATACCTCTTTGAAGTCCTCATCTTCTACGCATTCCTCCTTGTATGCATCATGGGTGAAAGCATCCATATGCATAAGAGTACCCAAAGCTATGATATTGGTTGTAGGTGGCCTTGAGAACATGTCTACCAGCTTATTTGTACTTCTCTTCTTATATTTACTAATTAGATGGAATTCCTACAAAAATTTCATCCACTTCACTGCAGTGTCTTGTTTGTGGTAGCTTACTTTGGTCCTACAAACACTGCATTGACTTGTGATCAATGTGAACGATGGTCTCCTTGCTCATCAAATAGTGCTTCCAGTTCTTAATAGCTTGAACTAAGGCATAGAGTTCCTTATCATATGTAGCCCGTATTTTAGGACACCATGGCATATAACAGTTCAAAATGATAGCATATTGACCTCCCTCCTTGCATCAAAAGCACTTCAATAGAATACCCACTTGCATCTATCTCCAATTCGAAAAAAAATTGGAAGTTAGGTAATGTGGGAACTAGTGCCTGATTGATATTTCGCTTGATCTTTTCAAAGTATTTTTGTTGATTCCTTCCCCACTAGAACCCATTACTACTGGTTGTTATGGAATGGAGAGGTGCATCTACAACAAAAAACAAAGCTATGAACTTCTAAAGGGGTGTTGTTGGGTGGGCTCAAACCTGCCCGGGTCGGTGCCCAGGGAGATTGCGGTATGCGTCGACAGTGAGGCAAACCCCTGTCGACTGAGGTTGCGTTGGTCATCACTTGTTTGACAGGTGAGAGGTTTGGTCTCCTTTGTCTGCGTGGATACTGGATAATGAGCAATACTTTAGACTTGGAGGTGTCTTTCACTAGTAATTCCAGAGACCACATTTACTCCTCTCCTCCTCTCACCTCTGTGGGGTGTCTTGCGCTTACTATGGGGAACTGGATGAACTCGATTGAGTTTACTGTGACCAATTTCGGTTTCCTGGAAGTCTCCATTTGGGTGGACTGTTTGTGAAGAAATGTATACTTTTGACATTGGTAGGCTCTACAGGCTTTAGTAGAATATTTTGGCCATCCGGCTCTATGTCTGTATTTAAATGAACTCTCGGTGTTTATCAATAGTACCCAGATGTATTGGGGTTTACCTATGTTTGCGTGATGCATTTGGTATGGCACTGGGTTGTCCTTCTATATTATTTGTAAGGGTTGATACTCTATTAAGCTCTGCATTTCAATTTAATGGATTATGTCTTTATCTAGAATTTTGATAGCTAATGGTTTCTATGATGAATATATGCTGGCACAAATCGTGACCTATGGGTTTATTTTCTATGCACCTATCATACTCTGTCATTTGGGCGTTTTTCCTGTTATGTCATTGGTGGGTAGATAGCTAAAGTTTTTTTTTTTCTTTGAATGGAAAGTTTATGGGAATCAATCCCTGATTCGTCGTTATGGGTAATGCTTCTCAACATGTTGTTATGTATTATTTTCGCTAGAGTCTGCTATGTAACCCTTCTGCATTTTGATTAGTGGCCGTAGCCCTAGCTACTGCTTTGATCTATCTTTGGAGGGATATGGGTTGCTATACTATGGTTATGCTGGTCTAATGACTTCTGAAAATGTTTATCGTAGCTTTCTTTCAAAAGTATAGGTTGTAGAAATGAAATGTCTGATGCTAAGTTTGTAATTTGTAGCGCCTGTGTGATGCGTTTAAATATTTGACTGTGATGCTTTCGTGGTAGAGGTTTGACTGATGTGATGACAAAGAAAATTCTCAGGGAGCATACTGTATTTTGCTTTAATGCTTGGTGCTATAATTTCGATGATTGTTTTGGGTATCTATTGGTCAAATCGTTGATGTGTCACTGCTGTGTTTTGGTTGTCATGGTAAATGGTATGAGTTGTGTTTAGTCTTGAATTTCCAGAACTGATGCAAGAAAAACCTGGTGATTTTGAAGTCCTAGCTTATCCCCTGTAGGGTTAGTAGTTTTGAGATAAAATGATGTTCAAGAACTGAGATAGGGTCTTAGTGGAAAATAAAAATAACAGAAATACAAATTCTAAAGTGAACAACATTCATATCTAAATTTATACGAAGATCAAGAATTTAACATTTATTTCAGAAAATGGAAACTACATTTATAATTAAAACATTTCTATTCGGGAGGAGCAAATTTGAGTTTCTTTAAATTATTGAGAGTAGATTTCAAGGATGTCTAGCATAGGATAGCATAGCTAGACCTGCTAGACATTCTACTAAGAAAAACTTTACTAGATACGTAATTCCAACTTAAACAAAGCTTTCTATTTAATCCTAGTAGAAAGTCTATATTTAAATGACACTAGGATAATTGAAACGCAAGTCCAAAGGATGCTGGGGAAACACCCTATGTTACTTATCTAACCATCTAATTTTTTTAACATAAAATGGAGAGTTCATATTTCATACCTGATTGCTGGTAGCTTGCTCTCTTTTTGAAATCACATGCACACTCAAACAATGATTAGTGTAGAGCCCTCTAAACTCAGTTGACCTGGACAAATTACTTTGGGGCTACCACGTTCCTCCCAAACTTAACCCCTGAACCATTCCTGGTTCTATATACACCCCCCTGAGCTTGGATCCAACATGCAATGAGAGATAGAGAGAGAGCCTAAGTCCACTGCTAGTTTAGATCTGGAAATTATTAGGTGAGGCTGCTTCAGTTTCTTGGAGCAGAATGCCTTTCTCTGATTACCATAAGAGAATCATAATAAAAGAAGATGATCCCCCGAAACTTGGGATCTGCCCTCTTTAAGTAGGGGAGTCTTTAATTTGGACTGTTGGAACAACAACTTCTTTAAATTAAATAATTGATATTTATTTAAAAGAAGTTAAATTGTTTAATAACTAGTTCTCTTGAACTAGGATTCTTCCTTTGTTTTAGTTATGAGTGATTCATTTAAACTTTCCATAATAACTATAATAACAAGAATTATCCTAATAATAATTATACTTCTATTTAGTTGTTAATACATTATTTATTTTAACAATAAATAATAATATTAACTAAATCATAATTTCCATAGTAGTATTTCTATCCAAGTATTAATGTACTATTCATATTATTTGCCAAGGTGGCTACCCATTAAATATTAATACTTCATTAATATTTAAATTAATGTGGCATCCCATTATGCCTAACTATGTGCTTGTAAAGAGTCTTTTTTTATTTTATAAATAAATAATCACGTTATTATTTGTTTTAAATTTTTAATAATAATATTAAATCTTGTTTCTTCACAAGATACTTGTTTAACAATTTAGGGATACGGTCCACTTCTTTGGACGATCTTTCGGTGGCTTGGTTAGGCACCTTTAGTCTCTCTCTTGCATGTCAGATTCCCTCGTTTAACATGGTAGCTCCTGCCGTAGGTGATGATAGATAAAAGATTAATCATTTAACCAAATTAAATAGATGTGATAAGAGTGCTCTTCAGAGTCTTTCCGACTCAACACTTTGAAACTTTGTAACCCCGAGTGCTCTTCAGAGCCATTTAACTCAACACTCTCACATGGGCGTTACTCTAGTGCAATTCCAGAGTCCCTGCTCAACACTAGTGCTAGAATGTGGTTGTGAGCACATCTAGAATATTTAAGTTGCCTCGGATCCGGTATTCGTTTATCAAGCTTGGAGTGCTCCAGGGCTTATGGAAAACACTCAATGTACATCAGGGCTTACTCCCAGTACATCATATTTCCTCTAGGTACCTCGGGGCTTTTGCCCAGTACGTAGGTAATTTGTTTGTTTTTTATTCGATGCTCAACACACCATATAAGTCAAATATGTTGTTCACATCACTGCACAGTATGCAAGAAAAGGTCATCTCAGTATATTAGGGTTTTGTACCCACATCAAAACATAATAAGAACATTGGGGCTTCCTTGCCCAGTATATAATCAAGTAATGAAATTTAGTCAGGGTCCATGCCCAATATGTCAGTCTACAAAAGAATAAATCATATGTGCTAGGGCATATTCCCAATAATCATAATAAATCATAGGTGCTGGGGCCATGGCTGAATATAACATCATAAAAAGTCAGTCCAAAATTTGGGATATTACATCCCTCCCCACTTAGAACAACACCGTACTGGTGTTTCTAGTTGTTAATTTTTGAGCATTAATTCAACATACTCTAGGATCTTTACTGAGAGAATAACATGTACAGTATATCAATGCATATCAATCATAACAAGCATGAGAGACAATAGACACATAGAGTTTCCGTGGGGAAAACCCTAAGGTGAAAAACCCCACAACTTCCTCAGAGATAGATAGAGCAATAGCACAACCAAAGTACAAGAGATAGACTCTTCTTAGCAGCTGATCCTCCCCCTCACATGTGCGCCACTTTCCGAGTGAAGGAATTGTGAGTTCTTAAGTGATCCAAATAGAGATCTCTCGATATCTATTTATAGTTCTCCTATTTTCCCGATAACCTTATGGGGATGACTTGTCTAGCTATGTGCAATAACTTCATATTACATTATATCGGGAAAACCCCTTATAAGGTGGTCTAATAACCCATCGGCAAGTTAACACACTTGCGACACTGTCAATACAAATGACGACACTTCCATATAGAGGATTAATACATCTCTATAGGAGGACAATAAATATATAAGTGAAATACATTCTGAAGTCACATATACATCAACACTCCCTCTTAACTAGGAAGGTATTTATCGACATAGATCTGCTAGCACAAGTCTTCTTCTCTGGATCATCATTATTGATGCATCATCCTTGAATCATCGTCATCATTGTTGAAATATTGCAAATTCTAAGAATATTATATTTGTACTTTATTATTCCGGAGATGTTTCATTCCTCCGTGAAGATCTTATTGTATATCTGGAGATTTTTATTCCTCTGTTGGAATGTGGTAACTTGGGTTATTAGACTTCCCTAGTGGGGGTTAGCCCTGTATGTGTTATGTGGGTCAAAGGGTTGTTAGACCACCCTAGTGGGGTCGGCCCAGTCAGTTGTAATGGGGTATTTAACCCAATGGTTAAATACAGGCCTACATTATTTGTGTAAAAGACAAGTCGGAGTAGTGTATAAATAGAGGAGGTGTATTCCTCATTCAACACACACTCACTCACTTGAGAGTGGCGTACTTATGCTCAGGGTTACATCTTTTGTATTTGCTGGTCATCTATATTGAGGAAGCTTTGCTGGGTTTTCTACCCCATGAGGGTTTCCCAGGATAAATCTGTCTCTTGTGTTTATGCTGTGCTTATTGTTTCTTCAGTGATCCTGTATATGCTATTATTGTGAAATGGAATGTAATGCTTCTATTTTATGTCTTAGCATATTGAATCTTAACAATCATCACTGCTACTGCTATCTCAACCAATCTTTGAATCTATTCATCATAGGAATTTCTACAGAGCCAGTCCTTTTTCATGTTGGATATAGGCCCACTACCTATC
This sequence comes from Larix kaempferi, assembly GCA_027924585.1. Classification (NCBI taxonomy): domain Eukaryota; kingdom Viridiplantae; phylum Streptophyta; class Pinopsida; order Pinales; family Pinaceae; genus Larix; species Larix kaempferi. Next base: position 5,903,117 of record BSBM01000009.1, read on the forward strand.
GGTCTTCATCATCATTTGTGTGAATGGTCTGATAGAGGTGGTCTCTCAGGACTAATTTTATGTGTTGATGCAATACCTGACAAGAGCATCCCGGGAACATTTATGTGCATAAGCACGACCTGCAAGATCTCCTAGGACTGATTACATGAATCCCCTTGACAATACCTTTAAAGAGCATCCCAGGAACATTTATGTGCTGCAGCATGACCGACAAAATCTCTAAAGAGTATCCCAGGACTTATTACAAGCACACAGCTCAACCTCTCGGATATCTAGGATTGATTACATGTGAATAGACAATACCTTTAAAGAGCATCCCAGGAACCTTTATGTGTTGTAGCACGACCGGCAAGATCTCTAAAGAGAATCCTAGGACTTATTATGAGCACACAGCTCAACCTATCGGATCTCCAGGACTGATTACATGTCTCCGTAGTAATACCTCATCCCAGGACTGATTACGAGCACACAGCTCAACCTATTGGATCTCTGAAGATTGATTACATACTACATAGCAATACCTCATCCCAAGACTGATTACGAGCACATAGCTCAACCTATTGGATTTCTAAGGGCTAATTGCATGTTATTTGCACAACCTTCCACATATCATCTCTGACCTCCAAGTATCAACCTGATACTCATGATCTAACTGATCATCATCACACGAAGCATCATCCTAATGCTCATGATCATACTGATCATCATCACTGTACCATCCTGATACATATCATCTAGAGAAACATCCTGAAGCTCGTCATCATGATCATACAATGCATCCACCTGATGCATGCCAAGTATCTACTTAATACATATCACCATACATGATCCACCTGATCATACAATGTATCCACCTGATACATACATAGATACATGATTTACACAATGTATCCACCTGATATATATCAACATACATGATCTACCTGATCATACATAGTATCCACCTGATACATATACATATAAATGATCCAACTGATCATATCCAGCATCCAACATGATGCGTAGATACATATACATATAAGCGATCCAACTGATCATATCCAGCATCCAACATGATGCATATATATAGAGCAGTAACTGGAGCATTGTCCTGATGCTCATCATCCAGCGCTTACATCCATAGCCATGTGAAGGATCCTCCTTCCAACATGCTTGGAATGGCTTCAGCAAATGTCTCCATCACTTCTTCCTCGAAGTGTCGTCGATCTGAAGAACACCAACCCTCTCTCTGAAGTACTTGAACTTCACTCTGGCTAGTGGCTTCGTCAACGCATCTGCAATCTGCTCATCCATCACAACATACAGGAGCTTTACTGCTCCTCTCTGCACCATATCCCTGATATAGTGATATTTGATCTCAATGTGTTTCGACCTGTTGTGGAACACCGGGTTCTCAGATAGCTTCACACAACTCTGGTTATCACAGAAGATACCAGTAGCATCCAACGGGAGATCAAATAACTCAGACAGTAGCTTCTGAAGCCATACTTCCTCACAACTAGTCGAACAGGCTGCAACATACTCTGCCTTGGCTATACTTAGTGCTACACAGGACTGCTTAGTGCTACACAGGACTGCTTCCTACTAAACCAGGAGATCACACCTGATCCCATATTGAAGCAACACCCAGATGTGCTCTCCCTATCTGCAACACTGCCTGCCCAATCTGAATCAACATAACCCTGTAGGTTAAACTTTTGATTCGCATCATACTTGAGCCCATACTCAACTGTACCCTTCAGGTACCTCAGAATATGCTTTACAGCAACCAGGTGAACACTCCTCAGATTCATCAAAAACTGGCTCAATGTGTTCACCACAAAGCAAATATCTAGTCTCGTGTTTGTCAGGTACATCAAGGACCCAATCATCTGACGATACAAAGAGACATCAACCAGCTCAGATGAAGCATCACACAAAAGCTTCAGGTTTGATGCCATAGGTGTGGCCATGGCCTTACAGTCCATCATCCTGAACCTCTTCAGGATATCTACTGCATACTTCCCTTGTCCAAGGAAGATCCCATCTGCACTCTGCCACACCTCCATACCTAGGAAATAGTGCATCATCCCCAAGTCCTTCATATCGAACTCGGCAGCAAGCTTCCTCTTTGTATCGACAATCAGTCTATCATCTCCTGTTACAAATAGGTCATCCACATACAGGAGTAGTATCACAAGATTTCCTTCCTCAACCTTGTAGTAAAAGGTTGGAACTCTTGGTAAATCCCAAACTAGATAGGAAACTGTCCATCCTACCATACCAAGTTCTAGGAGCTTGCTTCAAGCCATACAAGGCTTTCTTCAATCTGCACACATATGACTCCTTGTAATGTGTTTCAAAACCGAGTGGATTCTCCACATACACTTCCTCTTCAACTACACCATTCAAGAAAGCAGTATTGACATCCATCTAGTGTATCTTCCATTTCATCACTGCAGCCAGGACAAGTACTGATCTGATGGAAGTGTACCTGGATACAGGAGCAAAAGTTTCTTCATAATCTATTCCCTCTTTCTGAGAGAAGCCGCAAGCTACGAATTTTGCCTTGTATTTCTCTATGCTTCCATCTGTAGCATGCTTGATCTTGTAGATCCATTTGGAAGTCACAACAGACTTCCCTTCAGGTCTTGGGACAACATCCTAAGCATCATTCTTCATTATTGATTGGTATTCTTCGACCATGGCATCCCTCCATTCTTTCTTTTCTGCTGCTTCTTCATAACTGGAAGGTTCATTGTTCATGATATCACAGAGTAAAGCAACATAGCTGGTATATGATCTAGTTCTCTTCTTTGCTCTGTGTTCTTCTTCTGGAATGCCATATCTTTCTGCATCTTGAATGAGCTCTCTAGCCCATGTAGGTTTTCTATTGTGAGAATTATTCTCACGGGGTGGATCTACAGGTTGTTGCGGATCTTCAATTTCATGATCAACATATTGAATTGCTTCAGTCATTGTAGTGTCTTGAAATCTAGTTTCTTTAGGTTCTTCATAAACTTCAACAGGTGTCTTTCTTGATTTGATGAATGCTGAATTTTCATCAAATGTTACATCCCTGCTGACATCAATTTTCTTGAACCGTGGAAAGTATATTCTGTAAGCCTTCGAGCTTTCACTGTAACCCAAAAAGATACCCTTCTTTCTTGAAGGATCTAGCTTAGTCCTCTTTTCCTTTGGCACGTGAGTATATACTGGACAACCAAATATTCTGAGATGGCTAACTTCAGGTTTCTTACTAGAGAAGACCTCTTCTGATGTCTTGTTGTCCAATATGTTGTGGGGTGTTATATTCTGCACATATACAACTGTCCTAGCTGCGTCTGCCCATAGATGCATAGGTAGATCCTGGTCATGTAGCATTGCCCTTGCTGCTTCCATGATTGTTATGTTCTTTCTTTCTGCAACTTCATTCTGTTGTGGATTGTAAGGAGCAGTCTTGATTTTCTTATCAGTTTGGTTCTCCATCAAGGTTTTGAATTCCTTGAACTTATCAAACACTTCATCTTTGTTCTTCAAGAAGTAAACCCAAGTCTTCCTGGAGAAGTCATCAATGAAAGAGACACAGTAGTCATACCCACTCAGAGAACTGGATGACATCTGACCACATACATCGGAGTGGATAATTTCCAATATACTTTTTGCCTTGCTTTCACTACTTGGAAATGCCTTCTTTATGTTCTTTCCTTTTGCACATCCTTTGAAAACACCTTCATTCTTGGTCTTGATTTCAGGAAGACCTTCTACAACTTTAATTTCAATTGGTAATGCTCTGTAGTGCATATGTGCAAGTCTTCTATGCCAAAGTTCACTTGGCTCCATGGAATCATGCACCATGGCATGTTCAGGTTGTCCCTTCAATTTGTACAATCCTCCCTCTTGCTCTCCAATCACCACTGCATCATCTATGGTCTTTCCCTTTGGACACATTAGAACTTGGCCATCCACAAATGCAACCCTCATACCTTTTGCATCCAATGTTGATATGGAGAGTAGGTTTTTCTTGACCCCAGGTGAATAAAGAACTTCTTTCATCTTCAAAGATTTTCCAAAATCTAGGTTGTAGGATGCTTCACCACTTTATTTGATAGGGTATTGATAGTCATCCCCAAGTTTCACTTTATGGAGTGATTCATGTTCAGATAGATTTACAAAATAATCTTTAAACCCAATCATGTGTTTGGAAGCACCACTATCAATAAGCCAATCATTACAACCATGAGAGATAGTACCTGTGAGAGCAAATATCAGAACATACTCTTCTCCGCTTGATGAGTCATCATCACTTTCTGTTCTAGCTTTCTTCCTGGGAGGTTCATCATCCTCAGTAGCATGAGCATGATATCTTCTTTTGCTGTTCTTCTTCTTTTTGTTGAAGTTGTTGGTATCTTCTTTCCTTTTTCTTGGGACATTCTGAGGAAAAGTGTCCTTTCTCATTACAATTGAAGCACCTCAGATCTTTCTTTTCTTTGTGATATGGATGAGGATATTTCTTCTTGTGATGGGATGGCTCCCTCTTGAACTTGCCTTTCTTGGTGTGTGCTGTGAGAGCTTGATCTTCATTCCCCATCTTTTCTTCTCGTGCCACAAGCCTTACTTCTTCTTGAGAACATTCCTCCCACGGTCTACTGAAGGAGATCAATTTCTTTCTTGCACAGACCCCTTGGATAAAGGAGTCCCATGACCTGGGTAGGAAATTCAAAGTGGTCATAACAATTTCACCATTCTCCACCATTTCATCTATAGCTTCAAGTTGTTCCTTGATCTGAGAGGCTTTGGAGAAATAAGATTGAATGGTTTCTCCATTCGACATCTTGACCCCTTTCAATTGATTCTGCAGAGTCATCTTCCGATTTATGTTATTCCCTTCAAGTAGCATGGTCAAGGACTCAAACATAGCCTTGGGTGTCTTTAGGGATGACACATGTGGAATGAGATGGTCGTTAATGGAATCAACAATTATTCTTTTTTCCTTGACCAAGTTCTTCTTATGGAATATCTTAGCCTCTTCATCCTCTGGGATAGGGATCTCTTCTTTTATGTAAGAGTCCAACTCATTCTCTTCCAGGATTAACCCAATCCTATACTTGCAAGCTCGGAAGTTATCATCCCCTTCAAGCTTATCCTGAAGCTTGGTGTGGTGAGACATCTTAAAGAGTACTTCAAAGGGAAATAGAAAAGATTTAGGTCTTACCACTTGAATTGCTGAAAACTGGATCTGGTCCCAGATTAGGGTTTGTCAGAGAAACCCTAAAAATTCAAAATGTGAATTTCAACTTTCTGAAAGGATAGAAAGATGCGCCTTGATGAGTTGAGCATCCTGGTGTATTCAGAATTTGAGATCTAGAAAGCTTCACCCTTCAGAAATGCCTTTTAGTCTTCCTGAGTTCACTAGGGAGGACCCTGAATTAGGGTTTGAGTTTCTCAGAGATTTATCCAGCCAAAAATCTCGATCTAAAGCTCTAAACTTTGATTTTTCCAAGGAGCTTCTAGCAATGTATTTAGATTTCAAAAATTTCTATTTTTGAGGTAACCCTAATTTTTAGGGCCAAAACTGAAAGTGCTCAGAAATGAATTCTGATTGGACAGATAGATTCTCCTTGATGAGTAGAGTCAATCTGCTATACTGCTTTTCCAAAAACTGTGGAGAGAAACCCAATAAACAAGAAACCCTAGTTTTCTTCAGTGCACAATGTCTTCTTCTCATGTTAGCTCTGATACCATGTTAATTTTTTAGCATTAATTCAAGATAATCTAGGATATTTACTAAGAAAATAACATGTACATTATATCAATGCATATCAATCATAACAAGCATGTCAATCATCACAAGAAGCAAAATCATGAGAGACAATAGACACATAGAGTTTCCATGGGGAAAACCCTAAGGTGAAAAACCCCACAACTTCCTCAGAGATAGATAGAGCAATAGCACAACCAAAGTAAAAGAGGTAGACTCTTCTTAGCAGCTTATCCTCCTCCTCACATGTGTGCCACTTTTCATGTGAAGGAAGTGTGAGTTCTGAAGCGATCCAAATAGAGATCTCCCGATCTCTATTTATAATTGTCCTATTTTCCCAATAACCTTATGGGGCCGACTTGTCTAGCTAGGTACAATAACTTCATATTACATTATATCGGGCCGACCCTTTACAAGGTGGTCTAATAACCCATCGACAAGTTAACACACTTGAAACACTATCAATACAAATGACGACCCTTCCATATAGAGGAATAATACATCTCTATAGGAGTATAATAAATATATAAGTGAAATACATTCCGAAGTTCCATGACTGGGAATGAAGTCATGGAATAAGGCAGGGTATGCCTCTTTCATGGTGGCCTCATTCTCCCAAGTAGCCTCATCTGGTCCAAAGTGCCTCCATTGCACTTTCAACTGAGTAATGGTCCTCCTCCTAAGTTGGACCTCTCTCTTTTCCAGAATGTGGACTGGTTCTGGCGTGAACTCCCCTTCGGGATCCATCTGTAATAAGGACCAATCCATAACATTTTTATTATCGTATACATATTTCTTTAATAATGAAGTATGAAAAACATTATGAACTTTTATATGTTTTGGTAAGGATAACTCATAAGCTACTGGGCCCTTCTCAGCCAGTATTTCAAAAGGTCCACAAAACCTTGGGGCTAGTTTACCACAACATACCAAGCTCAACGAGCTTCGTTTTGCTTTTATTTTTAGAAACACATGTTCACCGACTTGGTAGTCTTTATCCTTTCTTTTAAGTTCAGTTTCACCTTGGAGACTAGTTGTTCCAAGTCTCTTAGTAAATCAGGCCCTAACATAAGTCTGTTCACCGGACTGTCCCAAGTCACCGGGTTCCGACACTTTCGACCGTAGAGCACCTCGAAAGGGCTCATTTTGGACAAGGTTTGATAACCGTTGTTGTACGCGGACTCTGCTAGGTGCAAATAATCTTCCCACTTGGTAGGGTTATTCATGACATACATACTCAACATGTCCTCGAGGATCTAGTTTACTTGTTCCGTCTGTCCATCGGTTTGGGGGTGGTACGTGGTACTGAATTGTAACTGGATTTCCAGAATGGAGAACAACGCTCTCCAGAATATGCTAGTGAACTTCTTGTCTCGATCGGAAATGATTTCTTTGGGTATCCCGTGTAATCGAAATATTTCTTTCAAGAATATTTCCATAATGTGAACTACTTTGTAAGTGGATTTTACTGGTGTAAAGTGGGCTGCTTTCAACAGCCTGTCTACTGCTACAAAGATGGAGTCGTTCAGCTTCTAACTCTTGGGTAAGCTTGTAATGAATTCCATACTTATTACCTCCCATTTCCATTCTGGAATGGGTAAAGGTTGAAGTAATCCGAAAGGGTGTTGATGTTCTACTTTGACCAATTGGAATTCTTGGCATTTCGCGACAAACATTGCAATGTCAGCTTTCCGCTTAGGCCAGAAGTAATGTTTCTTTACGGCTGATATCATGTTTTTATATCTGGGGTGTCCTGAATAAGGTTTTTGGTGGAACTCGGTGAGGATGTTTGGTCTAATGTCTCCACTTTCAGGGATGTAAAGTCGGTCTTTCGACCACAGTAGTCCCATTTTGTCTATCTTATATTCTTTCTGTTGTTGGTAAAGTCTGTCTTCATGGATCTTTGCGATGATTTCCGTATAGTAACAGTCACTCTTACATGCCGTTCGATTTATGTGGTGTAAGTCGGAGTCGGTTTGGCTTACCATGACCTCGTAAAGCATATGTGCTTGATGGCTTAAGGCATCCGCAATCTTGTTTTCCTTGCCTTTTATATGCTTTAGTTCAAAATGGTACTCACTAAGGAAGGCTAGCCACCTGGCCTGCCTAACATTTAGGTCGGGTTGGTCGAAAAGGTATTTCAAGCTCATGTTATCAGTCATTAATAGAAATTTCTTTCCCATGAGATAATGTCGCCACATCTTCAGAGCATGGATGATGGTGGCTAGTTTGAGGTCATGAGTAGGGTAGTTCTGTTCATGTTCTTTTAGTTTCCTTGATTCATAGCATATGGAAAAATTGTCTTGCATAAGGACTCTCCCGAGTCCTTCCTTGCTTCCATCTGTGCAAACGATGAAGTCCCCATTGGGATCCGCAATACGCAAAATCGGTGCACTAATCAGTAGTTGTTTCAGCTTTTGAAAGCTCTCTTCACACTTATCCGTCCAGATGAACTTGTTTGCCTTTTTCTGTAAGGAGTTCATGGGGCATGTGATCCATGAAAAGTTCTCAATGAAATTTCAGTAGTAGATGGCTAATCCTAAGAATGACCTTATGTCAAATATGCAAGTGGGTGTGGGCCATTCTTCGATATCTTTGACCTTTTCGGGGTCGACAGCTTTTCCCTTCTCGGAAATGATATGTCCTAGGTATTGAATCCGAGGTCTGTAGAAATTGCACTTACTAAACTTGGCGTAAAGCTTGTGTTCTCTTCGTATCCGTAAAACAATTCAGAGGTGCTCCTCATGTTCTATATCATTCTTGGAATAGATCAAAATGTCATCGATAAAGACTAGAACGAACGAATTTATCGAGGTATTTACTAAAGACACTATTCATCATGCACATAAAGTTGGCCGGTGTGTTCATCAACCCAAAGGGCATTAGTACGAAGTCATAGTGGCCGTAATAGGTTCGAAATGTGGTCTTGTTGATATCCTCATCACGGATCCTTACTTGATGGTATCCAGATCGTAAGTCGATCTTTGAGAAGATCTTCGCTCCTCTGACTTGGTCGAACAAGTCATCAATTCTAGGTAGTGCATAGCAGTTCTTAATGGTCGTCTTGTTGAGTTGGCAGTAATTGATGCACATTTGCATAGTGCCATCCTTCTTCTTGACGAAGAGTATCGGTGCGCCCCAAGGGGACACACTAGCTCGGATGTACCCTTTGTTAATTAGTTCTTGTAACTAAAGTTTGAGGTCCACCAATTCTGGTGTGCTCATGCGGTACGGGGCTTTAGAAGCTGGTAATGACCCAGTGTCAGTTTGATAGAAAAGTCTAAGTCTCGTTTAGGCGGTAATCTCATTATTTCCTCAGGAAATATATCCTTGAATTCTACGAGGATTGGAAAATATTCCATCTTCTGTTCCCTGTCCGTCTCTATGTTTTGGATGTTGATGACAAAGAGTTTCCATCCCTTTCTGATACATTTCTTTGCTTGTAAGGTAGAGATTTGTCTTACTGACACTTTCTTAGGGAGACCCTGAATTGTCTTTTGAATCCCTTGGTCATCCCTGCAGAGTAATGATTTGTTTAAGTAGTCTAAGAGGACATGGTGTCTTTCTAACCAATCCATGCCGATGAGTACGTCGTACGACCCTAGGGGTAGAATGTTTAAATCTAACCTAGTTTGAAAACTGTTTAAGTTTATCTTGCAAGTTTTAACTAACTCAGAGATCTTTCATTTGGTACCGGTGGCTAGTCGTACTAGCCACGGTTTCTCGTGAGAATCCCGGTTTAGCTTGCAAGTGTCCACTAACTTAGGGGAGATATAACTTCAGCAAGCACCGAGATCTATTAAAACTGAAACTGTAGTGTTAGAGATCTTACCCTCTAATTCCACCATGGTGGCTTGGTGATCTGCCTATCGACCGTCGAGAGTGGAATATACTCTTGGTGTCTTTTCCATGTCTCCTACGGTAGTCTCTGTTTGGATGTTGTGTAAAACTCCATCTTTTTTGCTAGGGCAGTCTCTGTAGTAGTGGGGCCCTTGGCATTTCTAGCAAGAAACGGTGGGTGGGACAAATTTGGTCCCTTTGTTGAATGATGGTCTTTTGATAGGTGCTGGGGGTGCATTTGGACGTGCTTGAGGTCGGTTTAAGCCTCTGTTAGGTGGAAAATTGTTGTTGTGTTTTCAGAAGGGTGGGGGTTTAAAACCCGGTCTGCGATTGTCTGAGAAGGTTTTGAACCTGTCTCTATTTTGGTTGATGTTGTCATTCCTTAGTTGTCCATGTTCATAACACAGCCTTTCTTTATGTAAGGTTATGTCAAGGGTTTTGGGCATGTCGAACTTTATCTTTTCTCTAAATTTTTGTGGCAGCCCTCCCAAGAATTGCTGAATCTTTACCTTCTCGTCTTTAATATAAGGCACATAGTGCAACAAGTCTAAGAATTGGTTTATGAATGCTTCCATAGTCATGGAGCCCATTGTTAAATCATGGAATTCTTTTATTTTATTGTCAAAGAATCTTTCAGACATATACTTGTCCTGGAATATTCTGCTGAAAGTATCCTAGGTTGTGTCCCTTAATTCTTGTCCTTTAGCGTGTTTCAAGTCCCGCCACCATCTGGTAGCTTTACCATTTAGATTGTATAAGGCGAGTCGGGCTTGCATTTCGCTAGAGTAATTATGAACTTTGAATTATTTGTTCATCCCTAGCAGCCACTCTTCAGCCTTCTCCCCAGAGTTGATCTCTCTGTCATAGATTGGGGCTCTTATCTTTCGAAATTTCCCTTGCAGACTGTCGTCACTTCTTCTCCTTTTCCTGCAAGGAGATGGTGAACCCTTATCGTTGGAAGAGCTCTTACAATCTCTTTCCATTGTTTTAGGCATGTGTTCTCCCTGCTCTTCTCCCTTAGGGATGGTAGTCCTTTTTGTGTGATTGTTTCCCTTTTTGGAGGTGTTGATAGAGAGTGAGGGTTGTCCGAGAGGGTTAGCCTTTGATAAGGTTTGAAGGAGTGCCTCATTTATGGCCTGCTGTTCTCTTCTTTTCTGCATATTTTCATCTTGGAAGTTTCAGAACTCTGCATGTAGGTTTTGCATAGATTGTCTCCAATCTGAGTTTAGTTCCACCACCACCTCTTGCTCTCAAGGTGGTGAGTCTAGATTCCCGTGAATGTTGCTGCCCTGTTCTGCATTCATTCTTCTGGATAGTGCTTGTACCTGAAATGTTATATAAGCATAGAGAACAAAAATTTATGTTAGTTTATTCACAAAAATAAAATAGAATGTAAATGTATGTTTCTTCCTGTTGTATATCTGCAACAGATGTTTGTAATGAGCCCAATAGGTCACTTAATTTTTGTAATTGGGCTCTGATACCACTTGTAATGTCCCTAAAAATAGTAAAAAAAAAATAAAAAATCTTATACTAGAATAATTGGAAAAGACATGATAAATACTAGCTTCAACACTGATAAGTACTTACTGTACTGATATTTGATTTCTACTTTCTGAAATGGTTTAGCTTCGTAATTATCATGGTTTGCTGATTATAAAGTTCGACAACTTTGCAGAAGTACTTTGAAATGGTTTAGACGTATGAACTGTCGTAAACATGTTGAATGCAATAATGTGAATCTCCTTCTTATGGCTGTAAGGGTTTGTATGCACATGTATTAAAGTTTCACTGGTAATTCAGGTAGAATGGACCCGTTATTGGCGGCAATTGATGTCCATGGTGTGATACTTAGTCTTATTCTTTTAAGAGCAAGGTACTCTGGCAGGGCTGCTGAGACGTAGGGGTAAGAGAGTGGAGGCTCTTGACTTACTTAGCGCTTGCGCTAATGCATTCATTTCTTTCCCTGGTTTGCAAGTCTATTTCTAGTGATTCCTACCTATGGTGTACTTTTCACAAGTTCCGCATTTACATAATACTATCAAATAAAAACATATATGGTGGTTGCCACTTTGAAAAGATTTGTGGTGATTTTTGAGGTCCTTAAGAGTTTTCCTTGCTTAGTGACCTTGCCATTATTTTTGTTGATAAAGTACTCTATTTGGGTATTTGTAACACCCTTCTGTTTTAGTGATTCCATGGTCGTGGATGCCTTTATCACTATAGAGATCGTGCCTTGTATTGAAATATTTCGGGTTTGGTGGTGGAATTTAAAGCCACACTATGATAACACATGCCAAAAGCTTTCCAGCTAAGCCATGGGTTGTTTCTTGGTTACTACCCCATTGAGGGTTTTGATATCATGGCTCTTTTACCTCTGTCTGTAAGTTGGGAGCGTATGAGGGTTTGGGGGTATGACTTGAGCTTGGCTCATGGTCAGTCCACTACGAAATTTCGTCTAAGCAGAACCGACAATGGAAGAAGGTAAAATATCCCCCTTGTTTACTTGTAACTCTCTCATTTTTGATAGCGATGATAATGATCAGTTTCTGACTGCAAATGTTTACTTGTTTGACAGGTGAGAGGTTTGGTCTCCTTCGTCTACATGGATACTGGATAATGAGCATGACTTTAGACTTGGAGGCATCTTTCACTGGTAAGTCGAGAGACCACATTTACTCCTCTCCTCCTCTCACCTTTGTGGGGTGTCTTGCGTTTACTATGGGGAACTGGATGAACTTGATTGAGTTTACTGTGACCAATTTGGGTTTCCTGGAAGTCGCCATTTGGCTGGACTGTTTGTGAAGAAATGTATACTTTTAACATTTGGAGGCTCTACAGGCTTTAGTGGAATATTTTGGCCATTCGGCTCTATGTCTATATTTAAATGAACTCTCGGTGTTTATCAACAGTACCCAGATGTATTGGGGTTTACTTATGTTTGCATGATGCATTTGGTATGGCACTGGGTTGTCCTTCTGTATTATTTGTAAGGGTTGATACTCTATTAAGCTCTGCGTTTCAATTTAATTGATTATGTCTGTATCTAGAATTTTGATACCTAATGGTTTCTATGATGAATATATGCTAGCATGAATCGTGACCTGTCGGTTTATTTTCTATGCGCCTGTCATACTCTGTCATTTGGGCGTTTTTCCTGTTATGTCACTGGTGGGTAGATAACTAAAGGTTTTTTTTTCTTTGAATCGAACGTTTATGGGAATCGATCCCTGATTCATCGTTATGGGTAACGCTTCGCAGCATGTTGTTATATAATTATTTTGGCTAGAGTCTGCTATGTAACCCTTCTACATTTTGATTAGTGGTCGTAGCCCTAACTACTACTTTGATCTATCTTTGGAGGTATATGGATTGCTATACTATGGTTATGCTGGTCTGATGGCTTCTGAAAATGTTTATCGTAGCTTTCTTTCAAAAGTATGGGTTGTAGAAATGAAATGTCTGATGCTAAGTTTGTAATTTGTACCGCCTGTGTGATGCGTTTAAATATTTGACTGTGATGCTTTCGTGGTAGAGGTTTGATTGATCTGATGACAAAGAAAATGCTCAGGGAGCATACTGTATTTTTCTTTAATGCTTGGTGCTATAATTTCGATGATTGTTTTGGGTAGCTATTGGTCAAATCCTCGATGTGTCATTGCTGCATTTTGATTGTCATGGTAAATGGTATGAGTTGTGTTTAGTCTTGAATTTCCAGAATTGATGCAAGAAATACATGGTGATTTTGAAGTCCGAGCTTGTCCCCTGTAGGGTTAGTAGTTTTGAGATAAAATGATGTTCAAGAACTGAGATAGGGTTTTAGTGGAAAATAAAAATAACAGAAATACAAATTGTAAAGTGAACAGCATTCATATCTTAACTTATACGAAGATCAAGAATTTAACATTGTTTTCAGAAAATGGAAACTACATTTATAAATAAAACATTTCTATTCGGGAGGAGAAAATTTGAGTTTCTTTAAATTATTGAGAGCATATTTCAAGGATGTCTAGCACAGGATATCATAGCTAGACTTGCTATACATTCTGCTAAGCAAAACCTTACTAGATACATAATACCAACTTACACAAAGCTTTCTATTTAATCCTAGCAAAAAATCTATATTTAAATGACACTAGGGTAATTGAAAGGAAATTCCAAAGGATGCTAGGGCATCACCCTGTGTTACTCATCTAACCATCTAGTTTGCTTAACATAAAATGGAGATTTCATATTTCATACCTGATTGCTGGTAGCTTGCTCACTTCCTGAAATCACCTGCACACTCAAACAATGATTAGTGTAGAGCCCTCTAAACTCAGCTTACCCGGACAAATTACTTTGGGGCTACCACGTTCCTCCCAACCTTGACCCTTGAACCGTTCCTGGTTCTATCTGGATCTCCCTGAGCTTGGTTCCAACATGCAATGAGAGAGAGAGAGAGAGAGAGAGCCTAGGTCCACTACTGGTTTATATCTGGAAATTATTAGGTGAGGCTGCTTCAATTTCTTGGAGCATAATGCCTTTCTCTAATTACCATAAGAGAATGATAATAAAAGAAGATGATCCCCCAAAACTTGGGAGCTACTCTCTTTAAGTAGGGGAGTCTTTAATTTGGACTGTTGGAACAACAACTTCTTTAAATTAAATAATTGATATTTATTTAAAAGAAGTTAAATTATTTAATAACTAGTTCTCTTGAACTAGGATTCTTCCTTTGTTTTAGTTATGAGTGATTCATTTAAACTTTCCATAATAACTATAATAACAAGAATTATCCTAATAATAATTATACTTCTATTTAGTTGTTAATACATTATTTATTTTAACAATAAATAATAATATTAACTAAATCATAATTTCCATAGTGGTATTTCTATCCAAGTATTAATTTACTATTAATATTATTTGCCAAGGTGGCTACCCATTGAATATTAATTTAATTCATTAATATTTAAATTAATGTGCCATCCCATTATGCCTAACTATGTGCTTGTAAAGTGTCTTTTTTTTTTATAAATAAATAATCACGTTATTATTTGTTTTAAATTCTTAATAATAATGGTAAATCTTGTTTCTTCACAAGATACTTGTTTAACAATTTAGGGATACGGTCCACTTCTTTGGACGGTCTTTCGGTGGCTTGGTTAGGCACCTCTAGTCTCTCTCTTGCATGTCGGATTCCCTCATTTAACATGGTAGCTCCCGCAGTAGGTGATGATTGATACAAGATGAATCATTTAACCAGATTAAATAGATGTGATAAGAGTGCTCTTCAGAGTATTTCCGATTCAACACTTTGAAACTCTGTAACCCCGAGTGCTCTTCAGAGCCATTTAACTCAACACTCTCACATGGGCGTTACTCTAGTGCAATTCCAGAGTCCCTGCTCAACACTAGTGCTAGAATGTGGTTGTGAGGCACATCTAGAATATTTAAGTTTCCTCGGATCTCGTATTCGTTTATCAAGCTTGGAGTGCTCTAGGGCTTATGCCTAACACTCAATGTACATCAGGGCTTACTGCCAGTACATCATATTTCCTCTAGGTACCTCGGGGATTTTTCCCAGTACGCAGGTAATTTGTGTGTTTTTGAGTCAACACCTAATACACCATATAAGTCAATTATGTCATTCACATCACTACACAGTATGCAAGAAAAGGTCATCTCGGTATATTAGGGTTTTGTACCCACATCAAAAAATAATAAGAACATTGGGGTTTCCTTGCCCAGTATATAATCAAGTAATGAAATTTAGTTAGGGTCCATGCCCAATATGTCAGTCTACAAAAGAATAAATCATATGTACTAGGGATTCTGCCCAATAATCAGAATAAATCATAGGTGCTCGGGTCGTGGCCCAATATAACATCATAAAATAGTCAGTCCAAAATTCAGGAGATTACACTTTTCCTCTAATTACCATAAGAGAATGATAATAAAAGAAGATGATCCCCAACACTTGGGATCTGCCCTCTTTAAGTAGGGGAGTCTTGAATTAGGACTGTTGGAACAATCAGTTTCTTTAACTTAAATAATTAATATTTATTTAAAAGAAATTAATTATTTACTAACTAGTCGTCTTGAACTAGGAATCTTCCTTTTGTTTTAGTTAGGAATGATTTTTAATTTAAACTTTTCATGATAATTTAAAATAACAATAATTATCATAATAATAATTATACTCTACTTAATTATTAATACACTATTTATAATAACAATAAATAATAAAGATAATAATAATAATAATAATAATTACCATAATAGTATTTCTACCTAAGTATTAATGTACTATTAATATTATTTGCCAAGGTGGTTGGCCACTAAATATTAATACTTCATTAATATTTTAAATTAATGTGGAAGCCCATTATGCATAACTTATGTGCTTGTAAAAAGTATTTTATAGATAAGTAGTCACATCATTATTTATTTAAATTCTTAATAATAATAATATTTAATCTTGTTTCTTCACAAGATACTTTGTTTAACAAATTGGGGATAAGGTCCACTTCTTTGGACAGTCTTTTGGTGGCTTGGATAGGCACCTCTAGTCTCTCTCTTGCATGTCGGATTCCCTCGTTTAACATGGTAGCTCCCGCAGTAGGTGATGATAGATAAAAGATGAATCATTTAACCAAATTAAATAGATGTGATAAAAGTGCTCTTCGGAGTCTTTCCCACTCAACACTTTGAAACTATGTAACCCTGAGTGCTCTTCAGATCCATTTAACTCAACACTCTCACATGGGTGTTACTCTAATGCAATTCTAGAGTCCCTGCTCAACACCAGTGCTAGAATGTGGTTGTGAGGTACATCTAGAATATTTAATTTCCTCGGATTCGGTATTTGTTTATCAAGCTTGGAGTGTTATAGGGATTATGCCCAACAATCAATGTACATCAAGGCTTACTCCCAGTACATCATATTTCCTCTAGGTACATTGGGGATTTTTCCCAATACGTAGGTAATTTGTGTGTTTCTAAGTCCACGCTCAACACACCATATAAGTCAATTATGTCATTCACATCACTGCAAAATATGTAAGAAAAGGTCATCTTAGTATATTAGGGTTTTGTACCCACATCAAAACATAATAAGAACATTGGGGCTTCCTTGCCCAATATATATAATCAAGTAATGAAATTTAGTCAGGGTCCATGCCCAATATGTCAGTCCACAAAAGAATAAATCATATGTACCAGGGCTTATGCCCAATAATCAGAATAAATCATAGGTGTTGGGGCCATGGCCCAATATAACATCATAAAACTGTCGGTCCAAAATTTGGGATATTACATTTTCTTCTTGTAATGAGCCCAATAGGTCACTTAGTTTTGTAGCTGGGCTTTGATACCACTTTGTAATGTCCCTAAAAAAAGTTAAATTTAAAATTTTTCATCTGTAGTAAATATGATTCCGAAATAGTTAATGTAATGTAAATTAACTTCAGCACTAGAAATTTATGTTGACTAAAAAAGAAGGATTATGAGAGAGTAGTTTTTTTCACCTAATAAATAAATCTACGGAAGCAATAAATAAGGTAGGGTTTTGCAATCAGTTTACACCTTGGCAACTAAATTCTTTAATGTCTTCAGTCTTGATTGTTTGGATGTATCTATGTCTTCCTTTAAATGTTTTAAACTCGTTTCTATCCTAATCTAGGCATGAAGGACTTGTGAGAAGTGTTGAAAATGCTTGTGGGATCCTCGGTGGGGTTAAGACATGCCACCGACAAAGCTACTGAGAGGTAAGGAGCGGGGAACATGGTGATTACTGGCTTACTTAGCAAAATTTTCTAATACATTCTAATGTGATATGTCTTGCAGGTACTAGAACCATGGGTTCTATCTAAATGCTCATCATACCTTAAAACCAAAGTTATGCAAAAAGGGCAAAAGGACCTAGCAAAGAAATACATCGTTGGCATTATAAATGGCTTGGAAAACTTTCATGACCTGAACTATAGCTTAAGGGTAGCTTATCGAAATATGAGAAAAAGTGGTTGGAGAAAATAAATGTTCACATGTGCAATTCACGTGGCTTGTAGCCAGCTGGGCACTATGGTTAATACCTTGCTTTTCACTTTTGTGCTTGGTTATTTTCATGGTCTCTTAGCCAAGGATGGCTCCTGGCTGCATCAGTGTTGGGAGGGCTCTCACCTGAGCCACGCTCATGGTTAGTGCCCTCGTGGTCTTCGTTTTGGGGGAGAGAAACCACGACAACTTGCTAACAGGTAAATCCTTGCTATAGCTTACCTCTCTAACTTACCTAAGTTTTGCTTCGATTCTCCTCAACATTTGATTAATGGAATTACTGGTGTTTGGTTGTACTAACAAGTAGTGGATGGTGGTGCTCAACATTGGGGCCGCTAGACGATTGTACTGGGTGTTGTCGTAAAAGCATGTAAGTCCAGGTTTTCCCAACTCTCACCCCTTCCTCTCATAGCTATGGGGAGAGGTACTATTAGTTTCCTTTGGTGAATGGAACTCGTGATGCCGCTTGGCTCACTATAACTTATTTGGAGTCTCCATAGGGTTGCCTTTGGCTTGACCAAAAAGTTTGAAAGGGAGACGATAATGTATTTCTGTGTAAGCTGGGATAACCCGTGAGGGTTTTATATTGACACAGTGGTTTGACCAAATGGCTAAGTTTTCTACTGGGTAAATACTGTCTGTGTTTGCGTAATTTGGGGTTTGGACTACTATTAATATTACTTGGCTAAAAAGCCTGCATTTTCTTTTGAGCTTAAAAGATTTACTAATAGACTATGCATTTTGCGTTTAACTTCATACCTAAATGGATACTTGGCATTATTCTTTTACTTTCACTTATTTACTTATAAATGCATAGGTCTAAGGGAAAGATCTCTGCGTCTTAGTATTGGTAGAAAGGGGTAAGGGTGTTGTATTTTTCTATATAAGAGCCTTTTTCACTATATGCTTTCGTTTATTGATAGAGTAATTTTGGTTTGTATGAGGAGATGGCCTGTGGAAGCTTTTTATTGGAGACAAGGGTTTTCACTTTCTAAAAAAGACATAGATTGTCTTGTTTTCATCATAGGGAATGACTGATGTTCAAATCTAAATGGTTAACTATGGCCTTGCTCAGTCATATGTTGGATTTTTGTTGGTGTTTAAGAGAGCCTAGCTATGGTAGGCCTGAGGTGTTAGTTGTTCAGTTGAAATTCTTTAAGACTAGGGTTGGAAAATACCCTATACTCCTGATGTCTATGTTTGGCGACTAAGATGAAAAAGGAATTGGGCCTGCGTTATTTCCTGTTTTTTTTGTTTTAAGTAACCTACACATAAAGTCATTGTTCGTGATGATTTAGATCTTGGATTCATGGATAGAGGAATCGTATTCGTTTTACCTACAGTAGCTAAATCCTATGGTGTTCTATTTGTGTTTGAACGATGGTAACAAAATCTAGGAAGGAGATGTTTGGAATATAATTTTGGGCTTTGATACTATAAGATGCGTTTTTATTTTACGTAGGAAGAAATATTAATGTTGTGGTTTGTTGTAAGTGTCCAAACCTAAGTCTGCATTTTCTTGTTGTTTAAATGTTTTGGCAGAGGGTTTGATACCTAGATTTGCATTTTTCTATTTCTGGTGTTGTTTGGTTTTCAAGATGTGAAAAGAACGAAATAAAATCTATCTTGGCTAATACCATAATAAGAATAAATAACTCTATAGCATAGTCATTGGGTTTAGAAAAGACGATTTCGGTTAATAAGCTTTAAGGGTGCTGATAAAAAGGAATTTTAAAAGTTTGGTGTTCTAAACACTATAATTTGGAAAGAGTAATGTCTAGCACAGGCTAGCAATGCTAGCCCTGCTAGAACTATGAAATATTAGGGCAAAGATGCTTTTAAAAAGAACTACATAAATAATTTAATTGCTAGTCTGAGAAATATAAACCTGGGAGTCCATGCCAATTGGCCCTTACTCCATTGCAAAAAAGAAATGAAATTATAAAGTACAGAAAACATAATTTATTGTTTTATCTTGAATTCCTAGATTTAATTTAAACTATATGGGAAATATTAGTTCATACCTAGTTGTTGTAGCTAACTCCTCCTTTGCAGGACTTGCACACCCAAACACTAATTAATGGAAAAACAGTTGGATAATTCTGGCTGACCTGTAGGATAGATTCTAGCTGGATAACTTTTGAACTACCATGTTCCCCCCAACCATGACCCTTAGACCGTTCCTAGCCCTATCTGGATCCCCCCGAACTGGTTCCAACATGCAAAGAGAAGTAGAGGACCTAAGGTAGTTGGTTGCTTAGATCTGTAAAATTATGGTAGGCTTCTATAGTGTTGCAGAGAGTTTCTCTTCTGTTAACATAAGAGAATGATAATTAGAAAAGAACATCCCTTCTCTTGGGATCTGTCTTCTTTTATAGGTGAATTCTGTATTGGACAGATTATAGCGGTTTGAAAAATAATAATATTTTAATTAAATTAGAATTGTCATATCTTTAAAAGATAAATTTGACTAATTATTTACTCCTAGTTCAATTAGGATTTTGACTTTGTTAATTAGGTGTAACTTAAGTTATTTTATAATTAATAATAATAATAGTTATATATTATTACTAAATTGAACAATAAATAATTATAATACTATTAATAATCTTAATATTATATGTTAATGTGAGAGTCCTTTCATGCATAACCCTATGCAATAATTATATACACATATAAGAAATGTTTCTCTTTAGCAAAATAATAGTAATAATATTATTAATATTATTATTAATAATATCCACTTTGGAGAGCTATTTTATGCATGTCCCTTTTGCATGTTATTCACATACGAGTAATTAAATTTAATTATTCAATAGTTAGTTATGGTAAGCTTGGATAGTTGGCTTGGTTAGGTACCTCTAGACCTCTCTCTTTTTCATGTTGGATTCCTTCATTTAACATGGTAGTTTCCGCAGTACTTGATGATAGATAGGAAAATGATTCATTTAACCAATTAAATAATTGTGATGAATAGAAGTGCTATTCAGAGTCTTCTCGACTGAACACTTTTAAGATCAAGTAACCCCGAGTGCTGCTCTTCAGAGATTTAACTCAACACTCTTCATATGGGCGTTACGCTAGTGCAATTACAGAGCGTCCTTCTCAACACTAGTACTAGAATGTGGTTTTGAATCACATCTAGAATGTGTAATGACCTCGGATCCAGTATTCATTTATCAAGCTTGGAGTGCTCCAGGGATTCTTCCCAACACTCAATGCACATCAAGGCTTAAGCCCAGTATAATAATAAAATTCTCTAGGTACATCGGGGCTTATGCCCAGTACATAGGTCATTTGTGTGTTCCTGAGTCGATGCTCAACACATCATATAAGTCAATCATGTAAATCATCACTCTGCACAGTATGTAACAAAGGGTCATCTCAGTATATTAGGGTTTTGTACCCAATTCACAAAACAAAACATAATCAATCCATTAGGGCTTTCTTTCCCAACATATAACAATAATGCATTAGTCAAGGTCCACGCCCAATATGTAAATCTATAAAAGAATGAGTCATGTGCACTAGGGATTATGCCCAATAATCAAACCAAATCATATGTGTCGAGGCTATGGGCCCAATATAGCATTAGAAATAGTTAGTTCAAAATTCGGGATATTACATCCCTCCCCGCTTAGAAACAACACCATCTTGGTGTTCTAGGGACTAGAAATGAGGTCATGAAACAAGGCAAGGTATGCCTCTTTCATGGTTGCCTCATTTTCCCAAGTAGCCTCTTCTAGTGTGAAGTGCCCCCATTTCACTTTCAACTAGGTAATGGTCCTTCTTCTAAGCTGCACCTCTCTCTTGTCCAGAACGTGGAGTGGTTCTGGCATGAAATCCCCTTTGGGCTCCACCTATAATAAGGACCAATCAATTACATGTTTAGTATCGTATACATATTTCTTCAAAAGAGATGCATGGAAAACATTATGAACTTTTACATGAGCTGGTAAGGCTAACTCATATGCTACTGGGATCTTCTTGGCCAGTATCTTGAAAGGTCCACAAAACCTGGGGGCTAGTTTCCCGCATCGTCCTAAGCTCAAAGAGCTTTGTTTTGCCTTTACTTTAAGGAACACATGTTCACCGATTTCGTAGTCCTTGTCTTTTGTTTTCTTATCCACATAACTCTTTTGGAGGTCTTGTGCTTCCTTCAAGTTCTGTTGCACCTTGGACACTAGTTGCTCCAAGTCTTTTAGTAAGTCGGGGCCCAACATAAGCCTATATACCGGACTGTCCCAAGTCATGGGCGTCTGACACTTCCTACCGTAGAGCACCTCGAAAGGGCTCATCTTGGCTGAGGTTTGGTATCCGTTGTTGTAAGAAAACTCTGTGAGGTGCAAATAATCCTCCCACTTCATGGGGTTGTTCATGACATACATCCTCAACATGTCCTAAAGGATTTGGTTTACTCGTTCCATTTGTCCGTCGGTTTGGGGATGATATGCAGTACTGAACTGCAATTGTGTCTCCAAACCGGAGAACAATGCCCTCCAGAAGTTGCTAGTGAACTTTGTATCTCGATTGGAAATGATTTCCTTGGGTATCCCATGCAATCGAAAAATATCCTTCAAGAAGATTTATGCGATGTGAACGGCTTTGTAGGTAGACTTTACTGGTAAAAATTGTGCTGCCTTGGACAAATTTTCTACTACTACAAAGATGGAGTCATTCTACCTCTTACTTTTTGGCAACCCGGTTATGAAATCCATACTGATGACCTCTCACTTCCACTCTGGAATGGGAAATGGTTGTAGTAGTCCTGAAGGGTGCTGGTGTTCTGCTTTGACCAGCTGACACTCTTGGCACTTAGCAATGAATAAAGCTATGTCGACCTTCAGTTTAGGCCAAAAGAAGTGTTTCTTCACTGTTGATATCATATTTTGATATCCCAGATGTCCCGAGTAAGGTTTCTGATGGAACTCCATGAGGATGTTAGGTCTAATGTCTCTGCCTTCTGGGACATAAAGTCTCTCTTTTGATCGTAGCAGTCCCGACTCATCTATCTTACACTCCTTCTGTTGTTGTAATAACCTATCCTCTTGGATCTTCTTAAGGATCTCGACATAGAACCAGTAATGTTGACATGTCGTTCTAATTTGGTGGTGTAAATCTGAGTTGGTTTGACTCACGGTCACCTCATGTATCATATGGCCTCGTCGACTTAAAGCATCGACGATCTTGTTCTCTTTTCCCTTTATGTGTTTTAGTTTGAAGTGGTACTCACTAAGGAAAGCTAACCACCTGGCTTGTCTAGCATTTAGGTCTGGTTGGTCAAATAAATACTTTAGAATCATGTTGTCCTTCTTTAATAGGAACTTCTTTCCCATAAGATAGTGCCTCCACATCTTTAACGCATGGATAATGGATGCTAGTTCAAAATCATGTGTGGGGTAGTTCTGACCATGTTCCTTTAAATTCCTTGACTCGTAACAGATAGCGAAGTCATTTTGCATAAGGACTCCACCGAGCCTTTCCTTGCTTGCATCTGTGCAAACTATGAAGTCCCCATCGGGGTCGTCAATCTGTAGGATGGCTGCACTAGTCAAAAGTTGTTTTAACTTTTGGAAACTTTCTTCGCATTTAGCCATCCAAAGGAATTTGGTTGTTTTCTTTTGCAAAGTTGTCATAGGGAAAGCAATTCGAGAGAAGTTCTCAATGAACTTCCGGTAGTATCCGGATAACCCTAAGAATGATCTTATGTTGGTTACACAAGTGGGGGTAGGCCATTCTTTTATGGCTTTAATCTTCTCGGGTTCAATGCTATCCCCTTCTCTGAGATGATGTGCCCTAGGTACTATATCTGGGGTTTGTAGAAATCACACTTGCTAAACTTAGCGTACTGTTGGTGTTCTCGTAGATTTCGTAACACTATCCAGAGATGTTCTTCGTGTTCTTCTTCATTCTTGGAGTAGGTTAGAATGTCGTCAATGAAGACCAAAATGAACTTGTCCAGTTATTTACTAAAGATGTTTTTCATCATGCACATAAAGTTGGAAGGTGCATTAGTCAGTCCAAAAGGCATGACTACAAACGTGTAATGGCTGTAACGGGTTCGGAATGCAGTCTTACTAATGTCTTCATCACAGATTCTCACTTGGTGATATCTGGATCGTAAGTAGATCTTTGAGAAGATCTTCGCTCCTCCGACTTGGTCAAACAAGTTGTCAATTCTAGGGAGTGGGTATCGGTTCTTGATGGTCAAATTGTTGAGTTTGTGGTAATCGATGCACATCCGCATCATCCCGTCCTTATTCTTGACAAAGAGTATTGGTGCTTCCTAAGTAGACACTCTAGGTCAGATATAACCCTTCTCGATCAACTCTTGTAACTGAAGCTTGAGTTCCACCAATTCAGGCGGACTCATGCGGTAAGGGGCTTTGGACACTGATACAGGATTGGGTGTTAACTCTATGGAGAAATCTAGATCTCGTTTGGGTGGTAGCCTAGGTATTTCCTTAGGAAATACATCCTTGAATTCTACAAGGACTGGGAATTCTTTGATCTTTTGTTCCCTATCATTTTCTATGGTTTGAATGTTGATGGAAAAGAGTTTACAACCCTTCCTTATGCACTTCTTTGCTTGTAAGGCAGATATCTGTCTTATGAAAACTTTCTTAGGGATACATTGAATGGTTTTCTAATTCCCTTCGTTATCTGTGCATAGTATAGATTTGTTCAAGAAGTCAAGTAGGGCATGATGTTCTTCCAACCAATCCATGCCTATAACTACGTCGTAGGATCCTAGTGGTAGGATGTTTAAATCCACCCTAGTTGGGAAACTGTTCAGATCTATCTCATACGTTTTAACTAGTTTGGAGACTTTCCATTTGGTACCGGTGGCTAGTTGTACTAGCCATGGGTTCTCGTGGCTTACTCGGTTTAACTTACAAGTATCAAAAACCTTAGGGGAGATGTAGCTTCGGTAGGCACCAGGATCTATTAGAATTGAAATGGATGTGTTTGATATCTTACCCTCAAATTCAACCATAGTGGCCTGATGGTCTGCTTGTCGACCAAGCTAGTTTGAGTGTTTGTTGCATAGTTACATAGACGCATCATCAATCTAGCTACGGTCCATTCCAACCTCACCCTCTCTTTGAAGGGAATGTCACTTACCACCATATAATGGACATTTACGAAATGGGATCTTTACTGAACTTTCTCTTTACCATTTGCATTGCATTTAAACATCATTGATATAACTAGCCTACCTTTCACACTAGATTCTTTCCTCCACATTCTATGGTCAATAGTAACACTAGTACAAAATGAGAGATAAGTGACCAGGTGACCAAAACATTTGCTCACCACAATTTTTTCAAGGGATAAATGACCAATTTGGTCACGGGATAAGAACTAAACTAAAAATGACCAAGATAAATGACCAATTTGGTCTTAGGATAATAACTAAACTAAAAATGACCACATAACAATTGGTCATTTATTTGGTCATTTTTAGTTGTCATTACGACAATGGAAAATTACAATTTTGTCAATGAATTTGTACAATTTACTAAATTTGAACACTGTAGATGGATTCAGAGACCCCTTTTAAGGGGTCTATGAATCCTTCTGCAGTGTTCAAATTTAGTAAATTTGTAACATTGTAGATGGGTTCAGAGACACGAGCTAGTGTCAAAAAATGATGCCATAGGAGAACCCAGTGAATGTTTTTGCAAGATCATTATATATGTATTGTCACATTCAATTTGATGAGATTATCATGTCCATATCTTATTTCACCATTTTTGGTTTCGTATTATCCCTTCGACAGATCTTCCAAGTTGCATTATGTGCATCATCATAGTGTGGTTGAGTCGAGTCTTGGTCAAGGCATCAAATTTATCTCCCAAGTAAGCAAGTTGAAGTATCCTTACGCAATCTACCTCAGTTCCATAGTAGCTAGAAATGTGTTAAAGATTCTCAAGGTTTGTCTCTAATATCCTTAGGAAAGTAAGCACATGATAAGAGATCATTTCTCTATTGTATATAATGTTTCATCAACTGGATTATCATCAAATAGGTTGTTATGATCATTAAATATGGCTCTACCTCTCCAACGACGACAAAGTTGTCCATTATCCCCTCTACAACGTCCTAGCAATTAGACACCAAATAGTACTAATATACCAAAGGTTTCACTAAGATGTAAGAGAGTGGGTCCTAAATTATACCCAACCATATTTGACTATGATGTAATATATGTGTTTTATGTGGTTTACTTAGTTACTTCCATTGAACTCTTCTTACTTCTGCATTTCGTGAGAGAATGTCCCCTGCATTTTTTAAAAGTATAGTACTTACTCATACAAGGCTTCCTTAAACAAAAACCCCTTTCATGACCACACAAAACCCTCTAAATAAGCCCACAAGGCAGCTTGATTTCACTTATGCTATAATTGAGCATTGTTAAATTTATTTAGCTATAATCGATCTCAATGGTACTTGGAGAAGAAGAAGTTAAAGTAAAGGCTTAGCCATTTATTAACCCTAATTGAGCTAGTGGAGTAGTGCTTTAAGGTACCAAAGGTTGCACTAAGATGTAAGAGAGTGGGTCCTAAATTATACCCAACCATATTTGACTATAATATAATATACTTGTTTTACGTGGTTTACTTAGTTATTTCCATTGAACTCTTATTACCTCTATACATTTTGTGAGAGAATGTCCCCTACATTTTTTTAAAAATTTAGTACTTACTCATACAAGGCTTCCTTAAACAAAAACCCTTTCATAAACACACAAAACCCTTTAAATATAAAATCAACAAGGAAACATGATTTCACTTATGTTATAATTGAGCACTCTTAAAATTTATTTAGTTATAATCAATTTCAAATGGTGTTAACAATTCATCAAGCTACAATTGATCCCTTTATATACCATTGAGCTATAATAATTTTTACCATTAGATACGGGTTTGATTGTCATAGTTACCCAAGTTTATAACCAAACCATTCGAAATGCATATTAATTTTCCAAGTGTGAGCAGGAAGGGGTGTTTTAATTTTGGGCAAAAAATTATTGGCTATCATCCTGCCTAATCTCATACCTTTTGCAAGTCAAACCCTCGATATTTGTCGAGCTCCAAACCACAAGAAAGTGTTTAGCAAGTTCACCAAGTAAAGCCCCATGGTTTATACTATGTTCACTATCCTGTTGAGCATATGACAAAGGGTTTTGGCCATTTTCAATGGATTTGATGAATCTGCAAAGAGATTCTTTTGGGGGGTGAATTCGAAGCAAGGATTTGATCACGAACCTGATACATATAACGAAATGGTGAAAATCAAGGCTAGAAGCAGAGATTTCAAATTTGCGGCTCATCGTTTAGTGAAAATGATGTCGGAGGGAGTTTCTGCATTGTAAGCATTTGTGTTTTTGTAGGAAGATTAATGAATCTTGGGTGTGATCGGCTTACAATCATTTCAATCTTTTAGTTTAGTAGGAACATGATAGAAAAAATTTTGGTCCATCCTTCTCAGCTGATTCCCTTCTTCCCAAATGCTCAAAATCTACATTTGAATCAGGCTCTCCAACGCCCATTTCTCAAAATCCTTAGGTTGTTGTACCCTTTTCCCCGAAATTCTTAGTTTTGTGTTATATTACCTCCATCAATGCATACTGGGTTCAAATCCGTGTGGAATTTGTTGGGTCATTCTCATGCAATGGTAATTCGGTGCCCTGCGAAGAGCAGCGGAGGGTTTCAAACTTATGTCAAGCTTGCAAGAAGTGCATGGGATTGATGGGTTTCAAGTGCCGATGCAGTTATGTTTTCAGTTCTTCGCACAGATACTCAGACAAGCATGTATGCTCTTTGATTACAAGGAAGATGGAGGTCAGGATATTGAAAATGCTAATCATCTAGTGAAGGTCGACAAAATTTAGAAGATTTAGAGATCAAGTTATCTTTCAATATGTTGAATCCGCGATTTTGAAATGGGTACAGGTTGGCCATTCTAGAAAAAAGCGTTGGCTCCATTAGGCAACTTGATTTTCACTTTTTATGCATCATGAAATGGCCTTTAGAAAGAAGAATATTAGAACTATAATTTCTAATTATTATTTTAGGGTAAGATGAAATTGGGCAGAACCGAAGCTAGACTCCCAAATTTTTTGAAGTTTTGAGAATTCCTCGCCAGAACAATGATTTTGTGTTGGAGCTACTTTGGGGAATCTGTCTGCATTTGCACACATTCAGTAAGAATCTTAAGGAAGTAGAGTTGGTTTCTCTAGTACCATCCCCTTGAATTAAGGTGCATATGTTTGGGTGCTGTCCATTTACCATCTTTTTTGTAGTTATGCCCTAATAAGATCTCAACTTGTTTTTTTTATTTTGGTTTGCAATGACAAATGTTGCACATTCTGGGAGTCTTCACTGTATATCTCCTGACAAATGTCAAATATTCTCCTTAATTGACTGAAATTTGCATAATATTTTTGGTGTATCGACTCACAACTACTCTCATTAAACATCTTTCCCTCAATTGGCAAATATTCTTGAAATGTAATCATGTTTTTTATTATTTCTATATATTTTCGGTATTTCTCTTTCAGAAAAATTTCTTGACCTATTTCTTTTAACTAAACCACGTAGTATTATGAAATTATATAATGTTTGATACTTTAATCTGTCTTCAATGGTTTGAACCTGGAAAGCGCTTATTGCATATTACGGTCTCCTTTAAAGTAAATTTCTAGACATGAAATTTAACATCGAGAAAATATTTAAACTATATTTTTTCTTTGAGGATTTCTTCAGTAAGCTAGTAAAGAGGTTTTGGTTTCTCTCAATATGGTTATGATTGAGAGAGTGTATTCATTTTTTGAATATCCTTTGGTTTGTTTGCTCTACTTTGTAAAGGTATCATTAATTTCAATGGACTATACTTCTCACCTTTCACATTGTTGATTTAGAAATGTAGTTTCAACTGTAGATTTGGGCTGCCGCCTGGATTTGAAACAAATTGCTCTTCATGTTCGCAATGCAGAACTTAACCCAAAGGTACATACCATTGAAATAAATGAATGAATTTCTTTTGTTGCCATTAGTTCAAAACTTAGATGTCTTTAATTTTCACAAATGCACATGCAGTATGTATGTAGACATAAATCAAACCCTATCTGTTAAAACTTTAAGCAATTATGTGTCTAACAAGGCTTTTTTTCTGTTGCAAAATAAGGAATAGTTCAAGATTGCATCAACATTTAGATTTAAAATTTGAACGAAGGGACAAGCAATGATTATTGAATGCAATTTCTGCCTAGAGTAATATTTTGGTTGTCATAAATCCCTTTTGACATGGATATTGCACACAACTCATCAAAAGATATCATCAATTCAATTGGAATATCTTTGGCTACAAATCACTGACCAAGGGCTATCTATTTCATCAAAATCACCCAGGACATGCACCTAGCCTCATCCACAAAAAAGACTGCATTAGCATAGGGGCCCACCTTAATAATGCAACCACCTTATTGTAGTGTTGCTGCACACTTTGAAAGACTTTGACAACCACATATTTGAAGCATGAAACACCTTGGAAACATAAGGAAAATAGTTGAAAATGTTTCTCTTTTAGGAATTTTTTTTGGTCTGATTCTTGGAAGTTTCTTGGGAGATTCAAATCTTATCCAAGGAAAACCCAAGGCAACTTAGAAGCAAACCCACTTTCACAAGCAAGGCTTCTCTTGCTTCACAGTTGGTGCATTTCCTACTGTACGAGGGTGCTCTTGTCTATTGTCTCTAATCTTAGCTTCATATGCAGTGACATATTAGGGAATAACATGAAAACATTTTTATGGGAGAGCAACCTGATTGTAAGAATATTTTAGAAAAAAATTACATTCGTGATGGGAGAGAAACCCGATTGTTCTCATCCTTTCTAGTTTTCCTTTTCCAAAATCTTGTTTATATGGGCACTTTCGCCATTTCCTCTTTTAATGTGGTTGTTTCCTTCATTTTTGATAGAAAGTGTACTGTTCATATTTTTTGAAGTTTTATCATAGAATGATATAATCTTTTTGTTTCCTTAATTGCTCATGGTCCATCTTATTTTTCATCTTCCACTTCTTTACAAAAGGTTTTCAACATTTAAGATAGCTTGTAGGCAGACTTATGTGGTAAGCCTAAGTGTCATGTTGTCATGAATGATTGATTAACAGTTTGGAGGCTTTGAGACTACTTTTGTATTTTCTATGTGCAAGGATAGCCAAATGGATGGCATCTTTATGTGGCAGTTGTCCTATATTGTACAACTTAGCCTATTTAAATTGAGTTGAAACAATTGTCTTATGTACAAGTATATGGAACCTTGCTTGAGCAATGTTTGGTATTATAAACTGCTCAAACAATATGTAAGAAAAATGGGGGGCTTTGAGACTATTTTTGGATTTTCTGCATTAGGTTAGCCAAGTGGATCCTGACTTATTTGTTGCCTGCCCTATCACACAACCTAGCCTGTTTAAATTGAATTGAAACATTTGGCTTCTGTAGAAGGATCCGGAACAGTGCATGAGCAATGCTTTGTAATACAAACTTGTCGAACAGTATGTAAGGAAATGGGCATATTGGGTATGATTTTTTTCAAATTCTGGATAAATCAAGTGAAACATCATGGATGAAGTTATTGTATATTTTACATTTCATATTTCATGTTGATGACTGACTTTTACTGTTACATTTATAGGATTTGATTAATTCCTTTGGATCTAATCAACTACCTCCAGTATTAGAGTTCTCAAGTTCAGAATAAAGCTGGATTAGTGTAAACATTACTGGATACCCAACATGTGAAAACTGTATTCCTCTAGGTTTGACATCCTCTTTAATAGGAAGTTAGGTGATTTCAGGTAGATTGGGTTATTTACTTTTATTAGAAGTGCCCTGTCACTTGATTGGCTTATATGGAGGATTTTTGAAACGTTTTTGGTTTTGGACACATAAATGGCACATTCACTTAATCATCCTAGTTGTAGCTCATCTAAAGCATCATAGAAGTTGTAAATTCGTCCTTGTGAACATCCTTGTGTTCATCCAATATATGCATTAGATAAATTCTGACTTGTATGAGGCATTTCTAATAGGTAGACAAGGGTATTATTAGTGAAAGCGCCAACACATTTTTGATGACTCAAGCACAGGTTTTATTAGAAGTGCCCTGTCACTTGATTGTCTTATATGGAGGATTTTTGAAATGTTTTTGGTTTTGGAAACACAAATGGCATATTGACTTCATCATCCCAGCTATAACTCATCTAAAGCAGCATAGAAGTTGTGAATTCGTCCATGTGAACAACCATGTGGTCGTCCAATATATGCAGCAGATAAATTCTGACTTGTGTGAGGCATTCTAACAAGTAGACAAGGGTATTATTAGTGAAAAGCGCCCAGATTAATACAGCCTGTGTATTCTATTTTTGGAGTGATGATGCAGGAAAGAAAACATAGAAGTAAAGGGTTGCTTTCCATAGTTAAAATACATGAATTGTTCATTATTAAGGAGCTAAAAGTCCACTGGTTTTTTTAGCAGCAGTTCAGATACAAAGAGATGCATCTTACACATAGTCAAGAAAGTATTTTTATGGTATATCTCACCATGGAAAACCAAATCAAATTACAGATGGCAAGATATTATACCTCTGAAAATTGTAGGGAAACAATGTACAGTCCTATTTCTGAGATTTTATGTGAGTAAATGAGGAGGTATGCTCCCAAATACACACATAATTTAACAAATAACAGCTTGAGCACTCTTTTGGGGTAGTCTTGGTAACCTCCATCCCTATTTGGAAAGTCCAATTCACAATTTAGATCTCAGTTATAATAGAAACAACAGACCAAACCCTTATTCATAGGTATTACATACAGGGATTCAATATTTCTCTTTGTGGATTGGATATTATTTGATAAAAAATAAGGAACAATAGTCAAGGACGCCACCACTTGTTGTGGATAGTTGACATGGCTAAATAAAAATCTGCTATAACAACCGACGTTTTCTTCATATTTCAAGATGTTTGTTGAGAGTGTTTCACTTGAGCAATCTTTTAGATACGTTGTTGAGGTCAAATAACTCTTTAGAAGGGAGAATGCTCAGCTTAATAGTGATCCCCTTTCACATGAACATGAATTTGTGACATTAGAGGATAGCATTCAACCTTCTTGGAATCTTTGATGAAAATTCCTCTTTAGATGCCTTATTTTATGGGAGCACTTGCTTTAGAGTTTCACTTATCATCATCCTATGCCATATTAAGTCGAAACGTCCAACTTTTGGAGAGGTTGTTTGATTTTGAACATTCAATTTGGAGGGTTTTCATACAACTTTCATTTCCATCTTTGGAGAGTGCCCTAGGATGACAATTTGCCACACAATTTGGGATGATAAGTATTCCACTTTGGAGGTTTTCTATACCTTTTTTTTTGCTTCACTATTATAAAATAATATTCTGTATCACTGGCCTTTTATCTGAAAGTTGCTCTATCAAATATTTAACCGATACAAAACTACCTTTGGGAATATTTGGGGACCAAAATCTATTCTTCCACAGACTTTCAAACATCAATTCAAGAAGTGTTTCCTTTTCAACTTATTTCCTCATCAAATTTGAGCTCAGAACTCAAAAAGCATA
Organism: Larix kaempferi; assembly: GCA_027924585.1. Lineage (NCBI taxonomy): Eukaryota > Viridiplantae > Streptophyta > Pinopsida > Pinales > Pinaceae > Larix > Larix kaempferi. The sequence goes on from BSBM01000009.1 coordinate 5,935,381, forward strand.
AGCTCATATCCATCTTATCATTTAACAAACACATGATAAGACCATTTGAAGGATCTCCAAATAAGTAGAGTATTTTAGTCATGCGCAGTTAAGGAAACAATATTTTTAGGTAATAATTAACCAATTCTTTGTATATATAATTCAGGAGCCTTAACAAATAAGTAGGTGAAAAATCCACTCATATCATACAAACTTGAACATAAATGCAACAAAAACAATGTAAACTGATAAATAGAATAGAGATGACCATAATGACCTCACATCCAATACATTGGTGAACAAGATGTTGAATATACTGAACAACAACCTTCCTTTGATTCTCTGAAATGACATCTGGTTGAATTTGAGAAATATGTTCTCTAGTCCTAAGCTCAGCTTTAGCCCTTAAAAAGGATTCTTATCCATGTAGTAAGATGTAAATATTGTTATCAATTTATTGGCCTAAACTCCTTTACAAAGGAGAAATAACACTAAATATAATAAAACAAAGATAACATTGAGATACAAAACGAAGATGCAGCAAGGCTACAACAATTAAAAAGGACAAAAACAGTTATATGTCCAATTGCCAAAGCATCTAACAATAATTGTTTTTTATCAACTTAACTGCAATGAATGTGGCCATCTCTCAGTGTTGTTTTGGTGGTAGAAACTTTTTCCATTACAATTAGTTTATTATAACTCACTTGAACAGGGATATAGTTAAACCATAGAAAAACACATGTTAGCATGGATTCAAAATGGTAGGTTTCCAACATGGATATAGTTAATAGTATTTCTATGCGAGCTATAAGAATAGGTACAGTAAAATTTGCTATTGATGGGAAAATGAGAAGTTGGAAGATTAGCACACTAACACCTCCACTAAGCAACAACATATAAAAATTGTCATTGGATTTTTAACTTATTGTTTGTCATTGCAAATCTTACTAATACATTATGTTGTCTGGTGGCCTCTTTTGGAGAGTTACAGTCTTCCTTTTTTTGATAAACCTGATTTTATATAGCTGTTGATTTGCATACAAAAGAACATGGTAAATTTTTAGTGTAAGAATAGCCAAGTTATAATGCACTGTTACATTCCTTCCAACCCACAATTCAAATTTGTGAGGATTTTCTTGCATGGAAATTATATAGTGCAAAGATATAAGTTTCAATGTGAAAAAATGATCAAATAAGGATCTTAGACATTATACGAGCAAAATGCAGTGAGCTTCTTAGTCTGATTCTGTTATTGATGATTTTTCCTTGGTTACCTTTTCTTTCCAGGTAAATTTCCCATGGAAAACCTCTTGGAAACTTTCTCTCTTTTTTAGGATAGCACCCAGGGTAAACCCTAGGTCACAAGGCCAAGTTAAGAACAGTGCTCAAAGCCATTACAACAATGTTCTCATTATGAGCTCATCATTTCACTTATGTCAATAGAACCTGGGTGTGGAGGATAATACCATCCCACAACCAATTGGGATAGACACAGATATAAGTTTCAATGTGAAAACATATGATCAAATAAGGATCTTAGACATTATACGAGCAAAATGCATTGAGCTACTTAGTCTAATTCTGTTATTGATGATTTTTCCTTGGTTACCTTTTCTTTCCAGGGAAAATCTCTAGGGCACTTTCTCTCTTTTTGAGGATAGCACCCAGGGTAAACCCCAGGTCACAAGTCCAAGTCAAGGACAGTGCTCAAGCCCATTACAACAATATTCTCATTATGATCTCATTATTTCACTTGTGTCAATAGAACCTGGGTGTGGAGGATAATACCATCCCGCAACCAATTGGGATATACATAGTTGACTATTTTACAGTTACTGAACCAACCTATGGTTAGGATTCTGGTTTACATCTCTCTGCATGGGTTCATTCCAAGGTTCTTGTTCAACCCATGTTGTAATTTAGCAATAATGTACCATCAATTATGTCTTTTTATTATTCTTGGGGTGCATTGAAAGTGGGGTGTAATGTATTGAAATCATCACAAGTTTATCTCTAATACAAAGGATATGGAGCTGGAGAAAACCAAAAATCCAAAAGCATCACAAGTTTATCTCTGATACAAAGGATATGGATCTGGAGAAAACAAAAAATCCATTTGAAAAGGGGGTGGATCAATGGGTAATAGAGGGAAAGTAACTAGTCTAAGGGTTTTTTCCGTGGGCAGTGTTGTATAGTAGTTGTACCCTAGCCCTTTATGTGGCAGAGGAGAGGAATGTAGTTTTATTTTCTAGCTGTGTGAGTTCAGGAAGATAGGAAAGTACCTTGATATCTCTGTAAGGCCCTAGTGGAATCAGGTCTGATTCCTGGAAAAGAAAGAAATGGGCCAAATTACAACAAAATCAATGCATTTATGAAGTTTCACAGCAAATAATGGGTTTTCTCTCCAATAACTATTAGATTTGAGAACTAAACTTTGAGTATACTTTGTTTTCCATGTTGTATGGAAACAGATATTGAGATGGATGTACAATCTCTTAAATGGATATGACAAATACAATATATCTCTGGACTCATGATATGTTAAGTTATAAGACACTGAGACACTTGGAGCAACCATGAGACTAAATTTAAGTGGATCCATCCTTGATGCCGTGGATTCCAAGTGGTCCTTGGTGAGACGATTTTCATTGTTGGTACCTTGATCAGTTACTAGTTTGTTATCCAACTAGTCTGTTACACGGATGGCTAATTTTCTTAGATGTAGAAGCTTGTATGTTTCCATGTTCCCCAAATCCCCACTGCCTGCTTAACCCATGATATTTGGCTATCTAATTCTAATGAGGGATCCTTGTTCTTGTTTTTTAAAATATCGTTAGAAATTTTGAGTCCCTTCCAGTTTCTTACCGCCTCACCTGACTCCCATGATCCATCCTCGAGATTAATTTAATTCGTCATATTAAGACCCCTATCTAAGCGTGTTTTTTTTACTTGATTATTTTTTTTCATAGAAGAGGGCTAGAATTTTGCCTTCCCACTTTGTAATGACTCATCTTGATCCAACCAAACCTAGTTTCCTTTAGCTATCCCATCTAAGTTGAAATTATACATCCATCTTCTAGGGATATCCATGATTGTTGGCGACCAATTCTAGCCACTATTGATTTCCCATTGGGGAAAAAATATGGCAGGTCTTGAAAGGAATACAGGGGTGGGCTTGGGTCTGTGACCCTGTAATATGGATAGATGGACCCTGATCTACAGGAGTGTATAGAGTGACTGTGTAGAAATATGTTGGCTCTACTTGCAGTTGACTTGTTTAATAATTTGTGTACTTGGTCGAATTCTGTCCTTGGGTATTGAGTGCAAAAGTCATGGAATTCAATTTTCTGTACTTTGTGGAATGTCAGAGTGATAATTGATGACTGAAGTAGAAATTCAACTAATCTATTTTTTGGGCCTTTCTTGTACTTGATTTCTTAGTTGATTTACTACAAGTAGGTAACATTGGGAATGCAAACTTTGGTTCCCTTTAAGTTTGAAAATATTGCAATGGCTTGGTCCCATTATGCACAATTGTCTTTTTACGGAGCAACTAAAGCCTCAGATTAAACAATTCAATACTCAACTATCTTTTTACAAAGCAGCTAAAGCCTCAGATTAAACAATTCAATACCCAACTAAATTTGTTTTATGTGGAGTACATGTGAACTTTAATGATGACTATGTTTCTGTTGTTTAAAATGAAGAGCTGCAATTATGAGAAATGCAATAGCAAGTAAAATTCATGTATCATAAACATAATACCAAGGAAAATATAATTTTTGAAGCATTTATAAATAAGATTTTCCTAGTTTGTTTCTATAAAAAAGGATCCATTGATGAGTTAAACTTATTATATGTTTTCTTCATATTTGATATATTCCCATTGATGTGGATTTATCAGTGTTAGGAATGTTTTTTGTTATAGTTTATACCCACTAATAATATCAATTCATGCTATGAGTTGTGTATTTTTAATAGGAGGAGTGCGAAGATGAGGAGATTTTAGTTACTCCAGAATTTGGTCTTTCTTCATTAGAATGGAAGGAGTACTTTCTTGTTTCCTCAGTTAACCTTTTTAGCAGACTGGGTAAAGCTTGAGATAGTCAAACATAACTTTTTTTGTGACAAGGTTCATACTTTTCAGTGGAGCTTATTTGACATAGAATACTTCATGTGCAAAATAAAGAGGTGAAGTGTTGTATCTTGCAGATGATTGGACTTTTGGCTCCCATGCCAGGGATGACATACATATGAGGCCTGGATATATGGATATATATGAATAAAATATACACAAGCATGGGGATTTGTCCACATCATGAGTAATTACTAATTCCCTCAGGAACTCCCTTGATGATGTGCATTTTTTGGCATTATTTTGAATGTGAAAATATGCAGCTAGATTTGGATATTGTTCTTTACTAGGTACATTTAACTATGCTCATTTTCTTGTGGTGAAAATTTCTGAGAAAATGTGTTATTTAAATTTTCACAGCTTCACGTGGGAAACTCTAACAGGAAGGGAAAACCTATTATTTTATGGTAGGCTGAAGAACCTAAAAGGAATCTCTCTTCAAAATGTAAGATCATCAATTAAACATTCACTTCAGTTGTTCCCAGGTAAGTGCATGATTTTACAATACATGGGTTTGAATTATCAGTAAATGGTTTTGTATTTTGGCCTTGATATTGTAGGATGTATACGAATCCCTAAAATGTGTGGATATTTTCAATGGAGGTGTGGGTGATAAGCCATCGGGAATATACATTGGTGGCATGAAGAGAATACTTAGTGTTTCCATTTCTCTCATAGCAGATCCTCAGGTGGGTGAAAGTTTCAAACTTCACAAATGCTATTAATATTGTTGTAGCATTCTAGTGAAAGCTATTCAGTAAAAACTTTAAACTTTTTAGTGAATAAATTTTCTTTTTGTTGGGGGATGGGAAAAATCTGCAACTTAGGACTAAGGTTATTGTTCTTGCTTGTTTGAATTAGGTTGTGTATATGGATGAGCCCATTACAGGGTTGGATCTAGCTTCAATAAACAAAATATGGAATGTTGTGAAGAAGACAAAGGAAAACCGAGCAATAATTTTGACAAGTATTGACCTTAAAGCTATGTTTGTAGATTTTGTTGTTATATTTGATCTAGTGTCTTTATTCTCAGGCTTGAGCATGAAATTCAGTCTATTTTTTAACTCTTAAGGAGATTGTTATCAAGACTGATGCAAAATTGTATAGAAGAGACTTTTACTCTCTCCAAATAACTTGACAAATATGGCTATTGTTATTTTTCTTTCAGCAAATAATTTAGTAAATTAACTCTGACTTTAAAATATTTTTTGTGATTCCAGCACATTCTATGGAAGAGGCAGAGGTGCTCTGTGATCATATGGGCATTTTTATGGATGTCCAACTGCAGTGCATTGGAAACTCCAAAGAGGTTAGTTACTACATTGTGTATGCTTCAGAAGTTAGAAAGCCATTAACATTGTGAAAGTGCAGGACATAATATCTCTTGAAATGGTAGTTAGATCTTTTTTATTCATGACTCATTAATGTTAATAAGATTTTTGGACTGCAACTAAAGGAAAGGTATGGAGGATCATATGTGTTGACCATAACCACATCACAAAACATGGAGGAACAGGTGATGAAGTTGGTACATGATTTGTCTAGAAATGCAAAGAATTTTTATAGTCTCTTTGAGACACATAAATTTGAACTACCAAAATTGGACATAAAAATTCTAGCTGTCTTTCGAAGGATAGAGCGTGACAAAAGCTACCTTACCATTCCGGCCTGGGGTCTTGCAAAAAAAACTGTAGAAGATGTGTTTATTAAAGTTGCACGTGATTCCCAGATAGTGGTTGTCTTTTCATGATCATCATATATTTTAGTGTCTAAAACTTATCAAAAGGTCATGCTTTAACTCATGGGGATTCTTGTTGTAAACCTTCAACTACTAAAATGTAGTTGGTTAGGCATAAACGTGAGTATACCCTTGTTTGAACGCTTCAACCACTTGGTCCCAACTATGAGAAATGAGTTGCTTATCTGCTAGTAAAATCCATTACAGTGCATGGTCTTGAAGTGAACTTTTGAACTCGAACCATTTTCTATAAGACCTTGTAGCAACATTTGCTTCCAAGACAATGCCGAATGTGAAGTGATCCACCCCATCTTGGATGAGGATATTTCCAACATGTGATTTTCACGTGGGAGTGTTTGCAATGAAGTGGATCCAAGAGATGCAAGTCAACTTGCTGGTATTCCACAGTTTGATAAAGGCTACAAAATTAGAAGTCGATTGCTGGATTGATTTCCACTCAGAGACCTCACTTTTTGTCCATTAATAAATAATAAGTGTTTTAGAATAATAAAATGAAACTAAATTTAAACTTTTACCTTTGGTAAACAGGTCTAGGGGACGTCAGCAAAAACTAAGACATAGGGTTTATATAGCTATATAAAGGATGAATGATGACTTGGAAAGATGCTTCCTCTCTACTTAAGTGCCAACCATCCACCATCTATCAAAAGATAGGGTACAGTAGGCCCAACTTAATAGACATGATAGCTCTGCTATTTCAAGAAATGAAACAATACATATAACAACTTTAGTAAATTGTTTATTTTCTGCCTGCTAATAGAAGGGAACCAAATGGTTTCTTTTTTTCCTGCTAATATAAGGGAACCAAATGGTTTCTTTTTGATATCCAACTAATTTATACAAATAATTTTTTTATGATACCTTATTTTGAATCATGAACATGATGCATGATTGCTCTTCGGCTAGGACCACCTGGATGTGGGAAGTGTAAGTTGTAAGAAAAAAAGAGAGTTCTGATGCATAATACTATTATCCATCATGTGCATACATCATAGCTGAGGAATTTTTTGTTTTGATTGAGTTTATTTCTTCTTGGGTCAATCCCACTCCTTTATAAATTTGTCTACCCTCAAGTAACCTGAACTGTTCTAGCGAAATAACCCTAGAAAATTGTAGAGAATACTATTTACTTGAGCTGAGTTTTCATTAGCATTTTCAAAATTCAACTTGCAGGGTTCAATTTTACTTCATGTTTGAAAATTTCATTGTTTTCTCTTAGGCTACCGTTTATTTAAATTATTTCCATACCCTTGGGGGCTTTTGGTAAAGCATTATTACCTGAGGCAAGTTTCCACAAGCATTTTCTTAAAGTCATGTCCCAGGGTCCGATTTTGATTCTCAGGTTTGAAAATGTCATCATTTTTCTGAGGCTTTATTATAATTCTATTACTTTATATCTTGGGTCTTCATTAAGCCTAATTTTTTCACTCGCATTTTCAAAATTCATATTACAGGGTTTCATTACTTGAGGTTTTAAATGTCATTGTTTTTTTAGGCTAGCTTTTATTTAGTTTTCTTATTTACGTATCATTGGCTTGATTATATAATTATCATTATCTGTGCTAAGTTTATATCATTATATTATTAAGGGTGCTAGTTCAATGGTAGAGCACTTGCCTTATAGGCAAGAGGTTGGTGGTTCAATTCCTCCGTGCCCTATATATATTCTGAAACCACTAAAAAGAGATAAATGACTAAAAAAATGAACAAAATTTGCATATAAATGATTACCATTATAACATGAGAGATAAGTGACCAAAATATGCATATAAATGACCACTTTTGAGTTGGCGATCGCTGGTAGGAAATTAGCGGTCATTTATCACGTGACAAAAAATGTAGTCATAAATTTGGTCATTAATCGTGACAATTAATGACCAAATTAATGACCCAATATACAACCAAATATATGACCACAAGATAAGCTATAAATGACCAAGCTAAATATGACCACAGTTTTGGTCGCGTGATATATGACTGCTAATTTGCTACCAGTGGTCACCAACTCAAAAGTTGTCATTTATATGAGGATTTTGGTCATTTTTTTGGTCACATATCTCTAATTTTGTATTAGTGTAAATAGTGGGCTAGATCGATTTGATGGTGTATCCCTGATGCTCATTGCTAAGTTGGTTTTGAACCATTAAGTTTTAATTTATAGTTGGAACCGCTCACTCTAATTACCTTTAGAATATATTTTATTGGTCACCATATGGATTCCTTGTCCTCCTACCATTGAGCAAATTAAACCTCACTTTTTTTCTAAATGGAGCGAACTAGGAGGGAAACAACTTCATTCATCATTTACATGTTGACCAGCCCAACAACTCAATTAGCACGAGGTCGGGATGATGACCACCCCACCAACTAGCATAAGGTATGGATGCTTACCATCCCAATGCTTAGGGGAGTTACAATCCCATGAACAACACGAGGTCTTTTTCACAGATGATCATCCTAGCATCCTAATCTTCAGGTCAGGTCGTTATCTCTCCATCAAGAGCGATAGAATTGAATAACATTCTTATTTTTAGCTATATTGGCTAGTGGGAAACCCAATTTCTATAGGTTTTAGATTGGACAAAGCACTTTCGTCTTGTAGGAATGGGAAGGAAGAGCTCATTTGTGAGGGAGCAATGAAGCAGGACTCCGAGAAATCAATGTCACTTTTGGAGGGCTCAATGAAGGCATAAAATTTAAGTTTGATTATCTAAATTTGTGCCCCTTCAATATAGAGGGGAGGCATAACTTGTTTACCACACCAGATCCTTGGTCGGTGGAGAGATTACAACAGGGACTGGAATTACGGGTTATGCCTCTCAAAATGGGAGGGATGCTTTCTTGCAACATTCTGCACAAACTAGACCTCTACAAAATACTTCTGAAATCTTGTAGAAGCTGAGGAACAGAGACTCAATGTTCACATCAAATGGAATGAAAAGGAAGATTTTATTAATAGCATAGTATACCATAACTCCCTCAAGCATCGCTGAATGTTCAGAAACAACGAATTCCCAATCTGCTAATTGAGACTGAGAGGGGAAATTTCCATACACTGAAATACAAAAAGTTTAGTTTTCAAGCTTAAAACCAAGACATTTCTTCATACAATCAGTCATACTGCAACCAAAGACATAAGATCATTATCAATCTCTTATGATTTAAAGTAATGCCCTTACTTCCTTGAAAGTAAGAAAAATTACTTACTTAAGAGATAAGCCACCTCAAGGTAAGTGCTCTTCTCAGCTAACCCCTCAATTGGATAACCTCTATATCACAGAATTCCGTCATCTCCATCTATGTAAGAAATTTATGAGAGGACAAGAGCAATGTTCAGTTATCCTGAATCATAAATCCTAAGCCCTTTGTCATCCCCGCCTATACTTAACTGTGCTACACAAATCCAATGCACCAACCATTTTTAGCAAATACAAAGCTCCATAGAATTTTAAGCAATATGTGGAAAATGAAAATAAAAAACTACTTGCAACACCAGTACACTTTAATGTTTAATTGGAGCTGTTTGTTTAAAACCGTGGGTCAAAATCCGTTGCATGGAATAATTATAACAAAAAAATAAAGGATGTACCACTGATGGGATGATATTTGGGACAAGTAAAAGAATCAATTTATTTGGGGTAGGTTTTTTAAATAAAGTTTAGACAAATTGGCACTAAAAGTGCAGTACATAATGAATAACAACAAAACTCCACATGAATGGTAACCGAATACATCAACATAAAAATAGAAGGCAACCAATATTCTTCTATATTGACATATCTAAAAGCATTATATTGTTCGTAGGGTAATTGTTACCCTTTTAAATCGGTTACATATTTGGCATAAAAGCATAGAAACCCTACCATTACTGCATCTGTTCAAGATCGAGGTATAGCCGAGATTAACTAAACAAGCAAGAAACAAAGATATCCAGACTGACGGTGGGGCTGAGAAAATAGTTTAGAAGTTGAGGCTTTGAGATCCACTATCCTTTTTAACCCTGACTCTGAAAAGAACCAACAGAGGAAGGAGCATTTACTTACCTGGTATAGCCAACGCAGTTGCTCTTTGTATACCGGGTAGAACTCCCTCACCTGCCAATAGAAGAGTTCGGATTTATGTAAGCTTTTCAATGTTTTTAATACATAACAAATGAAAAATTTATGACTGCGTTGGTTCTAACTTTCTTACTTGGTAAAGACTACACAGAGGATAACATTCAAGTCTAAAATGTAGAAAACATAAACTTCCTGAACCCTTCACGCAGGTAGATGTTTGGGAAATGGTCTACTGAGCATTATCGGTACACCTTCCACCATAACATCCAGGTCCCCTCTCCTAAGTCATTTTCAAGCTTAAAATAGAGCTTAACGGGCTGAAGCGTCCGTATGGCATAACCTCTCCTCCATGCAGAGTATAACAGGCTGAAAGACTTCGCAGCTAGCCGATACCCAAGATATAAACCATGCCAATACCCGAGAGACTCTTTATCCACTGATCTATGCCTGTACGCCGAGAAACCCTCATCACCCTTCATTGCGTGTCAACCGAGAGACCCTCATTACCAAGAGGTCTCAATTAACGCTATTGCTAGCTGATACTCGGGAGACCCTAATCGCCTATCATACCCACCCAACATAGATAGATAATTGCCTCACATAGCCGGTCACACACAGACGGTCATTCCTGATAGACGCTAGTTGATGCTGTCGATGCTCTTTATCCAGCTACTCTATGATCCAATGCCAGGTGGAAATGCAATATATTATATTATATAAACCGTAGATAATATTTTGTCCATGCTACTGAGTAGGTTACACGCACATTAGACTAGGTAATTTACCAACTATAGTTGCAGTAAAAATTACCCTGTGTAATAATGACTAAGATAAAAGCTTTGACGCCTAAGTATACATGTTCCAAAGACTAATTATTTATTGGGGTTGTATTACTACGTAAATTTTACTACTAATTAATAGTCTAAAAACCAATAAATCTACCCAAGCGGATGAGAAATGATAGAGGACTCCTTTTACGATCACCTCGAAACCCAGTTAAAAGTACTGACAACCTAGCTCTGAACATTAAAAAATATTAAAGTTGTCCTCTGTTGAAACAATGGCGATGAACCTTGGAATTCCACGAGTATTCCTTACTTTAACTTAGTTAATGATAACGAATTTCAGTAGCTAGACAACATACGGAAACATTGCTTGTCACGACACCTTAAGTGCTTGGAAGCTAGAAACACCTCACCATGTGGGTTTTATACCTTGTCAAAACCTTGGATGCGTTGCATCCTTTGGCTCTCACTTAATGTGGAAGCATCAAACCTTGTAAGGATTTTAAAACATAGGAATTGGTATGCGACATTAGATCCTTTAATAGACTCTAAATTAAGTGGGTGAATTAAACCATGTGTTATATATGGAAAGACTCATGCCAAGAACCTGCATGGCATATCGATGAGGTTAAACATCCATATCTTTTTATTTTTCAAATATGTAAATTCATAAACAAGAAAGAAATTACCTAATCGAAAGTATATACACCATCAAACGTTATAGGGTTTTTAGATGGAACCTTCTATATTTCCTTAACCTACACGAGCTTCAAAAAGTATAGTATTAGCATCGAAGCTAAGTAAGATAAATACTCTTTTTCTTAGTTGGTGCCTGTTTAGTTGGTTATAAAAATTTGTTAGTTGAGGAAGCTTGAAGTTTTATGAATTGTTGTTTGTAAGTAAGGTAGCATAGAGTTTTAAATCGCACTAGTTATTCTCAGGCTTCACCCTCAGTTTAAAGAATAAAAGAAACAAAACAAAAGGAATCTCTCAACACAAAGAAATTTTATTTTTTATTTGGGATGAATCAAATTGTTTATATTACATTTGTTTCCTCTATTTGTTACATTTGTTTTTGTTTATATTCTTCTTTTTCTTAATTTGTTAATATTAGTTACATATATTAATTATATATATATAATAAATATACAATATATTAATTTTATATATGGGTGAAAAGATACACGGAAAAAATGTTTTTGATAATTTATTTATTTTATATGTGAAAGGAGAAGGGGTTAGCTGCGATTATGAGGGTATTATTATTATTATTATTATTATTATTCAAGGGGATGGGAACAAAGGGATTTTTACAAAAAGAGGAACTATTTTTTCTTCAAAATGGAGGATATTGGCTATTTCTTGTAAGGGAGGGACTTGGAGAGACTTTAGAGATTTTTGAACTCATGTGCAAAGAGAACCATGGTGAATGAATGCATATAGATAATTAATGGAGGTTGTGAAATTGACAATTTTTATCTAACATGACACAAAATCCTGGAACTTCTCGAAACTTTAACAGACTATTGAGATGGTCAAATAGCGATGGTTTTGTTCAAACAAAATATGAACACAACCAGTACAACAAGTTGAACGGAGTGAGACTAACTTTAGGACATGAAAATTCCAAAAGGAAAAGATAACAAATATCAACTACGACTCGACTCAACCACATGTAGAAAAACCCATCTATCACTTGATAAAATATATGCAACACATGATGTATTATTTAGATATCAACTCACCACACCCAAGACACTAATTAGTAGAGAAATCAATAAATGAGCATCTGAATCATTCTCCTATCATCTAACACAATATGCATCAAGATGGCCTCAAATAAATTATCCCTTAGAAGACATGTATTGAAAAATAATCCAAGTTGTGTACTATTAATGATACAATTTACTAAATTTTAACACTGCAGATGGATTCGGATCCATTTGCAATGTTAAAATTTAGTAAATTGTACAAATTCATTATCAAAATTACAATTTTCTATTGCCGAAATGACACAACTAAAAATGACCACATAAATTACCAATTGTTATATGGTCATTTTTAGTTTAGTTATTATCTTGTGACAAAATTAGCCAATTATCTTGGTCATTTTTAGTTTAGTTCTTATCCCGTGACCAAATTGGTCATTTATCTTGGTCATTGTTAGTGAGTTCACTTAAAATTTCTCAATTTTGGTCATTTATCCCATGAAAAAGCTGTGGTGACCAATTTTTTTGGTCCCTTGGTCACTTATCTCTCATTTTGTACTAGTGATTCTAAGGCTAAAAAAGTCACCATTGCATCTCTAAAGATTTCGAGTTTTGTGCATTGTTGGTAGGAAAATATTTTGACTAAAATAAACAAATAAGGTCACCCCATTAACACATGGTCGAAATTTTTTGAATATATTATAATAGAATTTTATCCACCCATGTACATAGAAAAACAATACAAGAAATGGAAGCACTTAAGACGAAGGTAAGATCATACTATATACACTTATACTAATGAATTCCACCAACTAATGTCTTTACCTAGTGTTAGGGAGGAAGAAAAGTTACTTGTTTTGAGGAATATAAGTGGATTAGCTCCTTATATCCAAATAGAGATGGAATTCCTGACTATTGGCACTCTCAGAAAATAATTCCATTATGCCATCAAGCTTGAGGAAAAATCAAAGGAAAAAGAATGTTTCGACCAAACAGATAGGTTAACCTTTTGACAAGAAATCTTAGTCGACTACTAATTCCGACAAGTGAAAATGGTATACTCATACTACTTCACAGAAGCAAGATCATGGTAAGAAGTCTTCTAATAAAGACAAGGTAAAACACAAAAAAGAACCCCCCTAAAAGGAAATGGTTTGATTACCATAGTTCATCTTGACATAACGCATCTAAATAAAAAGATGAGAAGACATTATTCATGCAGACATTTACCTCTTAATCATGATCAATAGAAAATCCCATTGTGGAATAAGATTCAGACACCTTGACCCTATTGGCATCAACTTTGACAACCCTCATGAACTCAACTATCATCGACGAAGAGGAAAGAGAATGACTATTCAATATGTATATATGGGTACAAAATAACACTATGCGTTTGATTATGGACAATGTTAGTCAAAAGAACTTTGTATTTGAAGACATTATGAAAAAATTGGGTCTTCTTACTACTCTACATCTGCAACCTTACAACATTGGTTGGATTAAGGATGGAAAATAACTCATGATCAATCAACAATGCGATATTTTATACTTCATTGATCCTCTTCAAAATGAGGTGATATGTGATGTAGCGCAACTCTCAGTAGACGATGTACTATTTGGGAAACCCTACTTGTCGGAATGACATGGAAACTATCAATGTAGACCATAGAAAGTGATTGTAAAAATCCAGAATCAGTGATATGAAATTCCTAAATGATGACCCACACAAACAGTTGAATTAGTTTCAACAAAACAATCCAGAATGATGATCAACCATGCTCATAAATTCATGTTGCTGATGACCAAAACTAAGCATTCCAAGAGGACCACATCAAGCATTCGATTATTCATCAACCACAACTCTTGATAGTAGCAAAAAATCAACATAGTACTTAAAGAACAAAAATATTTGTTCAAATATCCAATTAGATTACCACTCCATTGTTAGGTAAAACACTCCATTAATCTTGTTCCTATTTATTCATTACCCAATGCATCTATTTATAGAAGGTTTTTTTAGAGAAAGAACAAATATATAGACAAATTCAAGACATGATTGACAAAGGGAATATTTGATGCATCTCCTTTTTTAACATCCCCAAAAATTGACAAATATTTAAAATTTTTACATAGCATTAAATGCTTGTGTTTGCTGTGCGGAAGTATTAAAAGTGTTAACTTAAACACATATAAACGCTAATCAAATAGTTCTTAACAACGAAAACTTCTATAATATGTCGTTAGTGACAAAAGGTTTAGATTACTTATAAACAACGATAATTGTTATAACTGCATTTAACTTAACTAGTGACTCAAATGTTGTAATGTCATTTATCATCAATCAAAAGTTAGAATGTTTTATAATTCAATGTTTATAATATGTATTTAATTTGTTCACTTGAATGACATCAGATTTCGTTCTATTTAATAAATTTTGATGCTAGAGACTAATTGCTCGTCTCAATGTAATGAAGGGGTCATTGTGTACACCTCGAGGCTTACTTAGCTATTGATAGCTAATGCTCCTAAAATCTATTTGCAGAATGCAGATAAGACAGAAAATATCCAACTGAATTATATCATTGCATTTCAGATTAATCATGCAGTACAATGTTAGCCTTTAAAGTTAAAATATGAATGTGTAGAGAAATTATCTGCCTTGCAATCAAACTCAGGTATTTTATGTAATTGGATCAGTTACCTGTTAGATTTTAAGCTTTAATTCGATATGCTATGGGATCTTTACTGAGAGAATAACATGTACAGTATATCAATGCATAACAATCATATCAAGCATGTCAAGCATCACAAGAATCAAAAGCATGAGACAATAGACACACAGAGTTTCCGTGGGGAAAACCCTAAGGTGAAAAACCCACAACTTCCTCAGAGATAGATAGAGAAATGGCTCAACCAAACTACAACCAAATACAATAGATAGTCTCCTACTAGGTAGCTGATCCTCCTCCTCCAATGTGCGCCATTTTCCGAGTGAGAGAAGAGTGAGTTATGAGATGATCAAAATAGAGAATTCTGACTCTCTATTTATACTTGTCCTGACCTGCCTAATTACTTATGGGGCTGACTTGTCTAACTCAGTCTAATAACCCTAGTTACATATATTGACGACACTTCCTTATAGAGGAATAACACATCTCTTATAAGGGTACAATAAATATATATATGAAATACATTCTGAAGTTACATATACATCAACACTCCCTCTTAACTAGGAAGGTACTTCTCGACATAGATCATCAAGCACAAGTCTTCTTCTTTGGATCATCGTCATCGAATCATCATCGTCACAGCTGCTGCTATCTTCTCCAATATCTAAATCTACTCGTCAGAGGAAGTTCTATAGTGCCAGTCCTTTTTCATACTGGATGTAGGCCCACCACTTGTAGGTCTTCATCATCACTGGTCATACTGTGGAATCCTCAGGACTCATCACGTGCATTTGAAAAAACCTCGCAGGAACATCCTAGGCCTTTTACGAGCGCACAAATCAACCTATCCACGACCACAGAGTATCCACCTGATACTCAACATACATCCACCTGATGTATATCATCACATAATCAACCTAATCATCATCATCATCTGCGAGCAAGCCATCAAGTAGGTACACCTCAGGACTGATTACAATGCTTCTGCAAAACCTGCAAGATCTCTCAGGACTGATTACACTGCCTTAGCAAAACCTGCAAGAGCATCTCAGGACTGATTATATGCCTCTACAAAACCTGTGTACCAAACTGTCACATCAATGTCTTTAGATCACCACGTAGTCCATAGAGCACAACCAGATGCACACACACATCACTTACACTCACCAGCATGGGAGGACCAACCTTATACCATCTGGGACAGGCTCACAACACTTACATCAACGACCATGAGAGGACCAACCAACAACCATTTCGGAATGGCACAACACTTACATCAACGACCATGGGAGGACCAACCTACCACCATGTCAAAAAGGCCCAGCATTTACATCACGACCATGAGAGGACCAACCTACTATCATGTCAGAAAGGCTTATCACTTACATCACGACCATGAGAGGACCAACCTACTATCATGTTAGAAAGGCTTCAGCACTTATGTCATGACCATGAGAGGACCAACCTACCATCATGTCAGAATGGCTCCAACACTTATATCTCACCATGGGAGGACCAACCTACCACCATGTGAGAATGGCCCAGCCCTTACATCTCACTATAGGAGGACCAACCTACCACTATGTGAGAATGGATCAGCCCTTACATCTTTCCATGGGAGGACCAAACTACCACCATGCAAGAATGGCCCAGTGTGCATCTATGTCTCCAGACTCATCACTTCGCTCTGGAAGGCATATCGATCTGAAGTACACCAATTCTCCCTTTGAAGTATTCAAACTTCACTCTGGCAAGTGGCTTGGTCAACACATCGGCTATCTGCTCGTCTGTCGCAACACACAGGAGCTTCACAACTCCTCTCTACAACATATCCCTAATATAGTGGAACTTGATCTCAATGTGTTTCGGCCTGTCATGGAACACTGGGTTCTCTGACAACTTCACACAACTCTGGTTGTCCCAATATATATAGGTAACACTCAACTGGAGATCAAACAAATCAGACAGTAGCTTCCTAATCCATACTACCTCACAACTAGCTGAACAATATGTAACATACTCTGCTTCAGCTGCACTTAGTGCCACACAGGACTACTTCCTGCTAAACCAAGAGATCACACCTAACCCAAACTCAAGCACCACCCCGAAGTGCTCTTCCGATCAATGGAACTGCCTGCCCAATCTGAATCAACATAACCCTCTAGGTTAAACTTTTGATTCACCTCATACTTGAGCCCATAATCCACTGTACCCTTCAGGTACCTCAGAACATGCTTTGCAGCTATCAGGTGAACATGTCTTGGATATGTCAGATACTGGCTCAAGGTGTTTACTGCAAAGCAAATGTCTGGCCTCATATTCATCAGGTACATCAAGGACCCAATCATCTAACAATACATCATAGCATCAACCGGCTCAGAAGAAGCAACACACAGAAGCTTGAGGTTCTATGCCATAGGAGTGGCCATGGCCTTGCAGTCCATCATCCCAAAACTCTTCAGGATATTTACTGCATACTTCCCTTGTCCAAGGAAAATTCCATCTGCACTCTTCCACACCTCCATGCCTAGAGAATAGTGCATCATATCCAAGTTCTGCACATATATGACTCCCTGACATGTGTCTTAGAACCAAGTGGCTGCTCCACATACACTTCTTCTTCAATTACACCATTCAAGAAAGCTGTCTTGAAATCCATCTGGTGTATCTTCCATTTCATCACTGCAACCAGAGAAAGTACGGATCTAATGGAAGTGTATCTGGCTACAGTAGCAAAAGTCTCTATGCTACAACCTACAGCATGCTTGATCTTGTAGATCCTCTTGGAATTCACTACAGACTCCCCTTCAGGTCTTGGGACTGCATCCCAAACATCATTCTTCATGATCAACGGATCATGGCATTCTTCCATTTCTTCATCCCAGATCCTGGGAACTTCAATATCTTCAATATCTTTGTTGCTAGAACAAATGTTGTAGTCCTTCTTTTGTAGGTGAATGTATATAGTATTTCCTACAAAGAAAGTTAAATTTCATGATTAGAAACATCTCATAATTTTCAGAACAAATTCTTACACATAAAGAAATATGTCATACAGTCATGCAATTATCTTGTCCAATGCGTCAATACAACATTTATCCATGTTCCATAACTTTCTAGATGCCTTCTAGTCTCTACTAGAACATTGTTAAGAGTTTGCATAGCTCTCAACATGTCAGCAAAGAGGTTTCATTCTAGATAAGTAGCAATGGAATGTTGTACAGTGCCATAGGCCACTTACCCATGTATATTAGTAGTATATTGTTCATCAATGCGACTATTCTAATATGCATAATATACAACCTAATTCTAGCAACATCAGTATATACATTATTGAACAGCATTATTTAAACAATCAAATATGCAAGAAATGATAATTCAAATACTTATCTTCGTTTGTTTGTTGGGTGGACTCCCTCTGAGTCTTTGCTTTCTTGCAGGAGCTGCTAGAGTCCTAATTTGAAGTAGCTTCTTCTACACCTTTCTGTTTTGGAATGTAGAGAGATGGTCAACTCCCTCTGAATATGTGCATCCTTGCAGAAACCACTGGAGTGTGCTCCCTCTTGATCTTCGCTTCCTAGATTACCTGTTCTTGAACTTATATTCATTCTCGATCCCTATGCATGTTTATTAGTATCATCATTGCGTTATCCTCGAAGTCTCATACATAATCAAACATTCATTAGTATAATCTTAATCAAAACACAATAATCTCAAGCATGTATAGTCAGGATCATTTCAAACAGAAATAGTAGGCATTCTTATGGTTAGTCATAAACATAATATGCCTAAACCCGTGATTACTCAAACCTAAGACTCTTCTGGTTAGTCATATCATTAATTAAGGTAAGAAACATAATATGCATAAGCCCTAGATTACTCAAACTTGTAGCTTCTAGAGTAATCATTATCACTCATACAAAAGTATACGATATATATAACAAAACATACTTGGTCATCATATTTGATAGTTATGTCTAGCAATGTGTTCTTGTTCTCTTCAATGACCTGCATAACTAATTATTTAACCTTTTCAAAAACAAATTATACATACCTCTATGTGATCCATGACTATGGATGAATCTTTGTCTTCATAGCATGTTCAGGTTGTCCCTTTAATTTGTACAATCCTTCCTCTTGCTCTCCAATCACTACTGCATCATCTATGGTCTTCCCTTTGGCCACATTAGAACTTGGCCATCTATAAATGCAACCCTCATGCCTTTTGCATCCAATGCAGATATTGAGAGTAGATTCTTCTTGAGACCTAGAACAAAGAGCACATCTTTCATCTTCATAGACTTTCCAGAGTCTAGTTTATAGGAAGCTTCACCACTCCCTTTTATGGGATACTGGTAGTCATCTCCAAGCTTCACCTTGTGGGGTGAATCATGTTCAGATAGATTCACAAAGGATTCTTTGAATCCTGTCATATGTTTGGAAGCCCCACTATCTATAAGCCAATCATTACTTCCATGAGTAATGGTTCCAGTGAGAGCAGAAATCAAAACATATTATTTATCACTTGAAGAATCTTCATTATCTTCTCTAGCCCTCTTCCTGGGATGTTCATCATCCTCTACAGCATGAGCATGATCTCTTATTTTGAGGTTCTTCTTCTTTTGAGAACCCTCTTTCTTATTTCTAGGACAATCTCTGGCATAGTGTCCCTTATCATCACATGTATAGCAACGGACATGGGACATATCCCTTCGCTGTCTAGGACTACCTCTTTGATTATGATATTTTCCTTTCTTGCCATGATGGTGAGATTTCTTGTCACCATGCCTTTTGGAGTGAGCTATGGGTGCTTGGTCCTCACTCCCCATCTTCTCTTCTCTAGCTACAATTCAAGCTTCTTCTTGTGAGCATTCTTCCCACAGTCTACCAAAAGAGATAAGTTTCTTTCTAGCACAAATTCCTTGGATGAAGGAATCCCATGACCTAGGGAGGCCATTAAGAGTGGTCATCACCACTTCTCCATTTTCTACAACTTCACCCACAGCTTCAAGTTGTTCTTTTATCTGGGAGACCCTTGAGAAATATGACTGCATAGTCTCTGCATTCTGGATCATGATATTCTTTAATTCATTCCTTAGCGTCATCTTCTGATTTATGTTATTTCCTTCAAATAATTTGGTCAAGGAATCAAACATCTGTTTTGGTGTCTTTAGGGATGACACATGGGGAATGAGATGATCTTTAATAGAATGAGCAATGATCCTCTTTTCCTTAACCAAATTCCTCTTGTGAAGAGCCTTAGCCTCTTCTCCCTCTGGGACAGGGACCTCTTCACTTATATAAGTATCCAACTCATTTTCTTCAAGGATTAACCCAATCCTATACTTCCATGCTCGGAAGTTATCAGCTCCATTAAGCTTATCCTCAAGCTTGGTGTGGTGAGACATCTTTAAAGAGTACTTCACATGGAAATAGAAAAGATTTAGGTCTTACCACTTGTTTGCTGAAAACTGGATCTCGTGCCGGATTAAGGTTTTAGTTTCTCGGAGATCTGCCCAACCAAAAAATCTTGATTCAAAGCTCTAAGCTTATGATTTTACAATGAGCTTCCAGCTGTGTCTTCAAATTTCAGAAATTCCTATTTTTGAGGAAACCCTAATTTTTAGGGCCAAAACGGAAAGTGCTCAGAATTGAATTCTGATTGGATAGATAGATTCACCTTGCTGAGGAGAGTCAATCCATCATATTGCTTTTCCAAAATCTATGGAGAGAAACCCAAAAACAAGAATCCCTAGCTTCCGCAACTGCACAGTGTCTTCTTCTCAGGTTAGCTCTGATGCCATGTTAGATTTTAAGCATTAGTTCAATATGATATAGGATCTTTACTGAGAGAATAACATGTATAGTATATCAATGCATAACAATCATATCAAGCATGTCAAGCATCACAAGAATCAAAAGCATGAGACAATAGACACACAGAGTTTCTATGGAGAAAACCCTAAGGTGAAAAACCCCACAACTTCCTCAGATATAGATAGAGCAATGGCTCAACCAAAGTACAACCAAATACAATAGATAGTCTCCTACTAGGTAGCTTATCCTCCTCCTCTAATGTGCACCAATTTCCAAGTGAGAGAAGAGTGAGTTCTGAGATGATCAAAATAGAGAATCCCAACTCTCTATTTATACTTGTCCTGACCTACCTAATTACTTATGGGGATGACTTGTCTAACTCAGCCTAATAACCCCAATTACATGTATATCAGGCCGACACCCACATCAGGTAGTCTAATAACCCATCGGTAGGTTAATCCACTTTCAACACTTGTCAATACAAATGACGACACTTCCTTATAGAGGAATAACAAATCTCCTATAAGGGTACAATAAATATATATATGAAATAAATTCTGAAGTTACATATACATCAACATTACCTCCATATATTTCGTATTCATAAATTTGCCTGGTTTTATCTATTGAAATAAACAAAATGGTGACCTACTCTATCCAAAACTACGGAGAATTTCTTTGTATTAACATTACACACAACTATATCCAAACTATGGAGAATAATTCATTGTAATACATTTCAATCTATATAGATTATATGCATACCACTTATGTTATACCTTATGAACATAATATAGATTGACAAATCTATATGTTACGACTATGGTTAAAATGTATGTTCTATATGCATAAACTATATGCTCGAAAACTATAATATTAGTGTTTTGACTATAGAAATGATATGAAAAGTAACATCATGTTACTTACCCTAACTCTAGCTTTACAAACTATGTAGAATGTATTAAGGTATTAACACCGTAGTGGGATATTCGTTGGAAGGAATTTCAAAGTTGGTGGTTGTTGTGCTTAAATGTTATTGAATGTAGTTGGTGGTCATAGGTTTATGTGCCTCTATGGTTGGATTTACACCATTGATCTCATAGGTGTTCTTGGGTTTTGGGAAAAACCCTAACTCCACAATACACTACCCACCAAGACATTGACTGGAGTATTTATTTTTGCATATAAAAGTGGAGAAAGAGGCCTACAGGCTCTCTGATTCTTAGGGTTTGTAACCCTTGCTTTTGATTTCCTTCCAGGGTTTCGAAGGAGTGACAATGCTACCTACACAATGGTCATAAGAGTTTGCATGTATTCCTGTTAATGTACAGGGTTATAACAATACTTGTAATTCATCTTGGGTGTTAACACCGAAATTGACCCCCAAGGTTGAAAGAGGGTAATTCTGGGTAGCCACTGACGAATCTTTAGTCTGTGCTTTTGACCTAACAAAAATAGAGAGGGCTCTCTCTATAAACTCATGAAAAACTGGAAATCATCAAGATTGTCAATAATGAAGAAACACACCAGCTTTCGTATTCTAGATATTCAATCAAGACAGCTGCAGAAGATCAGATTTCTGCTGGAAACAAAGAGAGTTTAAACATTGTTTGGAGAGAAAATCATAAGACTATTGGGCAATGGAGTCAAAACATGAAATATAAAACAAATATAATGCTGCTGCATGAGATGTCTAAACAGAGGTAGGATAGCAACCAGCTAGTAGTCAAAGTGATTTTTAATTGGTGGGTTAGAAGAAGAATGAACAGTCCATTGATATAAGGCATGTGACCATGAATCATATACGAACTTTAGCAGAAATTGATGGTGAAATGCTGGAAATGAGAAGAACAGAGCATATTGTTTATGAATTATGTCCTACTGCTACACTTATTGAAGCATGAAGGAATATTACAAACTGAAATAACAAAGAAAGAAGCACAAATTCACATAAGAAAAAGAAGAGACAAACTACTAGACCAATTACACAAGAATCTCAGTCGAAATCCAGCTTCAGACACTGCAATTTATTCAAGAAAATGTTTCAGAACAGAGTAGAGCTCTCCCAAGGCCTCAGCCATTTGATTTTCCAACCTATTGTTCTTCTATTACATTCAATTTATATATCTATTCGGCCATAGGGTTGATCTATCTCAGTAAGAAGCTATTACAACAACATTTGACACCTATACAGAGAGATTCAACAACTTAAGAGTCAGTTTCAACAAATCTTGAATAGTTTTTGCCGCGGACTACTGAAAAATGCCTCTCGGTGCGATGGCTATATAACCCTTCAATTCTCTTAAACCGTGATACCTGTGCAAATTCTGAGAAAGGTTATTGGAGATTGGCCTATGCTGGAGATAAACCTCCCTCGGTTTCTTGAAATTCCTTCTGGATTGGCCGAAACATCTTTTGCAAAAAGATGAGTAAAATAGTCATTTTTAGTAAAAAAACAAGCCCACCCTTCATATAATATCACATTGAGTTTTGATTTTAGCTTTCTTCTTTGCAATTTGAATTTTTGGGACTTGGGAGCTGATGTGGCGGGTGCATGAAGTGGCATGTAAACCTCTTAGGTGGAGGGTTTAGCTTAGCACAAATATGGTGCTAACAACTGGTTCCAACTGGGAATGTTATCCTCCCTGTGAGGTAGCAAAGAACACTGTAGACCAAGTGCCTGATCCATTGGGCCGCTCCCAACTTTGAATTGAAACTTGCAAACTGTGAGTTGTAGCCATTTCTGCTCCTACAACTGAACTCATACTGCCACTGAAAACAAACCTGCTCTGTTGCAGCTGAACATCTGATACCTAGAATATCGCTTGAAACACCTAAATGAGGATCTTACACTGCAGAATTAGGGATGCAACAAGCGACAGCACCAACTTTGGACCAGAGACACTCAGTGCCATGAATGAAAATGAAATAAAGTCATTCATTCAAAACTTCCCTCTCCTCGGCGACGTCTTTCCCTGCATATCTAAGAAATATTTTCACATGCAACTCTCCATCTGGTGTTTGCAATGGTATATCTTTACAAAAATAGTTGAAAAAGAAGTGGGTTAACTCCTTACTCCTGCAAAACCTCTGTCACAAGCATTTGATGGTGACAATGATATGGAGCTTCCAAGCAGGTCATGCTATGGGGATCAAATGGTTTTGTTTATCCACGTTGTCATTTCACTTTAGCTTTTTATGTTCCAAGTTATCATCCAAATCTTGAGTGTCACTTCCACTTAATTCATATAACATGTTGCACCTCCCTCAATTTTCCCATTCCAAAAGATCAGAGCTGCATGAAAGTCGCACTGCCTCAAACGAAAAACCCATCACCTTCCACAATAATTTTGGAATTAATGGCTAGGAGACTTTAGTGGTAAATCTGCTTTTGGTCTGCTTGGTGGCTCAGAGTCTCCTCTTCCTCACAAAGAAATGGATTATATTGCTGATGAGGAGCTTGAAAAAATACAAATCTCTAGAGGGTGGCACACAGAGGATCCACTAGAGCAACTATAGATAACTTCAAGAATTTACTTTCACAAACATCATAAGCCAAATTAATTTTTCTCACAAATAAGAGTGCATTTACATAAATCTCAAACTCATCTCGCCAAGCATTCAAAGATCGATGAGGGGATAAGCCTTCTCTGACCTCTCCTCTACTAGTGCATAATTTTACCCATTTTCCCCAATTAACCATTGAAACCAATTACTAATATGTTGTCCCGTGTTACTGCCTATGAGAAACTTCCAGCATGCAAACTCACCTTATCTCTGCCAGGGAAGTAAACCTCTGACCGTTGATCCATTCTTCAATCTGATTAGCACCATTTAATGGCGCGGCCTTTTAAAATGGCGGAGATTTTGGCCCTGTCAGGCTAGTGCACAAGTAAGATTAGCGCTATTGCTGGCAGCCATAGATATGCCTCCCACTTGATGTAATTAATCCATGCATGTTAAATTTGCACCATCCATGCCAGCCGTTGATCTTTTTCTTGCCCAACATCCGACAACTGAATCTAGTGTGGACCTGTACGCTCCTTTGGATGGTCTATGCCTCTTGCAAACTCTCATCAAAATACTCTCGACCTTCTATGGTTTCAATATCAGCAAATAATTTTCGCTTGTTGGAGATTCGCTAGGCTCGTCAGGGTAAGCATGGGCTCGTATGATGTTTCCTTCTATCGTTGGTATGAAAGAAAATAAATCCTAGGTCGTGTGAGGGCCCATCAGGAACCCCTTCAGTTGTTAAGCACTAGCCATGAGGGACATGCATAAAAAAAATAGGGGATCAGCAAGAGCCGCACTATTTTGGCACAATGAAAGGCCTTCTTCTCTTTAACCTCGGCAAAATTAAGCTACACAACAGTGGTCCCACTTCCAGCAAAGAGATATTGGCTACCAAAAAAGGGTATTCTCTGTGGCTAACACACCAGGCAATTTTCAGATCGAGCCTCACAGCCCACGGCCTTCTTCAGTTGTTAAGCACTAGCCATGAGGGACATGCATAAAAAAAATAGGGGATCAGCAAGAGCCGCACTATTTTGGCACAATGAAAGGCCTTCTTCTCTTTAACCTCGGCAAAATTAAGCTACACAACAGTGGTCCCACTTCCAGCAAAGAGATATTGGCTACCAAAACAGGGTATTCTCTGTGGCTAACACACCAGGCAATTTTCAGATCGAGCCTCACAGCCCACGGCCTCAATGTAACGCTTCATTTCTCCGTCTTTTAACAGTTTTTTCCGTGTTGATGACACCGCCCAAATGGTGAAACAGTGCTGACAACCACTGGTGCTCTTTATTAACTTTGTGCATGAGACACCTCCTCCACATAAAAGAAAACCATTTAATTAACTCTTTACATAACTTGGAGATCCAATCCGCGATAGATGCGTTGAGCATATGGTACACCTGCCTTTTGAATTGGCAGATCTGTCAAGTTCGGCTTCCAAGATGGAACTAGAGGTTATCTACTCTTCCAACAGGTTGTTGCAAAAGTGTACCAACTCTGAATTACACGTAACTGATGGGTTACTGACATGGATTAGCTAGAATAGGTTTTCAATCCTGAATCGTCCTCTAGTATGCAGGTATATATCACACTATGCTTAAATTAAAACAAATTTGTAATGGAGACATTCAGCATGGCTTTCGGTAAGATTTTCACAAAAGGATTTGCCTCCACAAAATTCATGAATACTTCCTTCTAACAAATAAGAATCACACTTCTATCAATGGTTCCTGAAATTGGTGCGTAACTTCTGTATGTTGATAAATTCCCTGCGCAACGCTGATTGAACTCTTGTGGCATTTTCTCTGACAGAAAAGATATGTGCAAATAAAAATAATTTGCGCCAAACTCTGTGTTTTTCATTTTTAAGCTTGAGGAATTATTCCACATGGCAGAGGTAAATTTTTCTCTCATGCTTCATATACACCATAGCGTTTATCATATACCAAGTAACAAAAACGCTTGGTTGCTTGGGCTATGCACTTGGACAATAATTGTGAGTGTGGGCCCTCTACGACTTGGCAGCTGGTTGATGGTAATGCTCTTGGTGTTGAGATCGATCTGGGAACACTAACTCTTTTTCTTCGATTTTAGGCTTTGGACCACCCACAAAAATTTAAAATCTTTCTTTATAAAAATGTTAAACTTCGGCTTATATCGCCCTCATAAAAACTTAAACTTTTGCTTTCATGAAAGTGTAAACTTAGGCTTCGATTTTAGGCTTTGGACCACCCACAAAAATTTAAAATCTTTCTTTATAAAAATGTTAAACTTCGGCTTATATCGCCCTCATAAAAACTTAAACTTTTGCTTTCATGAAAGTGTAAACTTAGGCTTTTATAAAATTTAATCTGTTGCCAAAAGTCTATTTTCCTTTGCCAAATTATGAAGGTTCTTCTCTTCTTTGCTCAGATTTTCTTTACTCCACATGTGAAGCTCCCTTTACCACCCTGACATGCAACCATTGGCTGAAACTACACTGAGAAATTTCCGAACTGAAAATCGAAATTGAAAATTGAACTGTACATGCTACAAGCTGAAAATTGAGGAAGGCTGAAAACTGAAACTGAACTGGTACATTCAAAAGACTGCTGAAACGGATGGTCATTGTGAGCTTATTCAGATTAGCTACCTACTCTAAGGTGTCAAATTTATTTGCTCAATCATATAACACAAAAATTCCAATAAATCCACTCCAACAAATGGGGCCTCGGCTGAAACATGCATTCAGTTCTTCCAAATAGAAAAAAGAACCTAGAAAATGGCAACTCAATCCTCCTATTAAAAACTTCTTCATGATCCAAAATAACAACATCCCTTTGGACATCAAGCAATTATGAACCTGTGAATTTAAGAGATATATTTTCATGATTTACTTTTCTCAACAACTCTAATAAACATGAAAAGGGATCCTGAAAAACACCCGCCGCTGCAACTTGTTTTGTTTCATCATGCTCAAGATGTTTTTCAAATGGAAAAGAATCTCTATGCTTACCTATTCTATCCTTCATATCATATATATTTAGTCTTTCGTGGAGGCCAATAGGACCACGACCATGTGCTACCTATACTCCACTTTCTTGGCTCTTCGAAATTTCTGAATATGCACTTGGATTCTCATCAAATGAGATCTGACCAAACTGCTGCACATGTTCCACATCAGGGCCACTGCCATCTTCAATTTCAGCCAAAAGAGAAATTACACTCTGAAATTTTTCCTGAGTGTTAAGAAAACTAGCTTCTTCTATGGCTTCTTCCCCTTCCCTTAATTCAACAGAAATATCAACTTGACTTTTAAAGGAATTCGAGATAGCATTTCTTTCTTCAATGTCTAAATCAGAAAATGGACAAGGAGCAAAGACAATTGATTGGCTACTTTCATCACTAGCTTGGTTACATAAAGAATGGCAAGAAGGCTGCAAACTTTCAACCAATTTAGGCAAGGAGGCATGGCTTCCAATAGTAGGTTGTCCCTTCTCATTTACAATCAAAGGAGAAACTAGTGTTTGCTTGAGATTGTCTTGAGTGTCATGGCTCTCATTTTTCATTTCATTTTCATGGAAGGGATTTTCATGCAATATTTCTAAAATATCTTCATCCACAACCTCATCATTACCATAAATGTTTTCTAAATCTTCAATAAAACCTTTAACATGCATGCAACAATCTTGAACTAGTAGCAAGGAAGGGTACTGATTTTCAAAATGCTCATGAAATACTGTGTTAAAATCTTCAAGGAAACACAAACTTGCTGATGGTAATCCTTCATACCATGACTTTGCATCCTCCTCTAATGTTGCCATAAACATATTCATCAAACAATCCTGAGGCAATCCAATTCCAAGCTCATGTATATGCATATGAAATCTAATCAAATGAAAAGCAGCCTCTTCTCCTTTCTGAGCTTTAAATTTAGGTAAACAGGTTTGCCAATCTACTTTAGGAATAGGATTTGGAAAACCAGGGATGTGAGCTCTTTTCATGGGAGCATACCTTCTTGATAATGAATCCATCTTGAAGCTGCAAATTCTGATTGAAGACTGAGGAGACCAACCTGTGAAACAATGCAACATTGGATTTCTTCAATGTGGAGTCACCATGAGACTTTCAACATCTATATTCTGATATAAGGTCACTGATCTTCCCAGTGGAGTCACCTTCATACTGGAATTTTGCTGAGTGGAGTTGCCAGGTGAATGATACAACCTTCTCAATGTCTGACTGCTATTCACCATCAACATTCAGATCTCAACTTTGTCATTCTCCCAGGGATGATAAAACAATTGCTCCCTGGAAACGTCGCCAATTTCTAAAGAGAGTAATTCTGGGTAACCACTGACCAATCTTTAGTCTGTGCTTCTGACCTAACACAAACAGAGAGGGATCTCTCTATAAACTCATGAAAAACTGGAAATCAACAAGATTGTCAATAATGAAAAAACACACTAGCTTTCATATTCTAGATATTCAATCAAGATAGCTGTAGAAGATCATATTTCTGCTGGAAACAAAGATAGTTTAAACATTGTTTGGAGAGAAAATCATAAGACTATTGGGCAATGGAGTCAAAACATGAAATATAAAACAAATATAATATTGTTGCATGAGATGTCTAAACAGAGGCAGGGTAGCAACTAGCTAGTAGTCAAAGTGGTTTTTAATTGGTGGGTTAGAAGAAGAATGAATAGTCCATTGATATAAGGCATGTGACCATGAATCCTATACCAACTTTAGCAGAAATTGATGGTGAAATGATGGAAATGAGAAGAACAAAGCATATTGTTTATGAATTCTGTCCTACTTGTTGGTAGGCAGTTTGGTAGAGTGCTATCGCAGCATCTACGATGCTACAACAAAGAAAAAGATGACGTGAATGGCGAGGAGTAGAATATTAGTTATGTATTTTGGGTCAATTGTACCGCGGAATGCGAGTTTTGGGTCATTTGGACCACATATTATGTAATCTTCAGTCAGTTATACCGCAGAATGCGGGTTTTTGGTTGGTTTTTGTACCAAGTTAGTTAGATATTGGGTCACTTGTCCAAATGTCGGTTAGGAAATTGTTAGTAAGTGGACAAGCATTGTAATGGTGGAATCCTGTATATAAATAAGAGTCATAGGTATTGGAGGAGGGAGAAGAGAGGCATGCAGAAGAGGAGATAGGAGTGGAATCAAGGTGAAGAGAAGCACATGTTTTTGGCTATTTCTACGCATCTGTGATGTATTGCCGAGACTTGATCCTGAGGAGATATTGTATCTAAGGTTTTGTAGTAATAATATGATATGATGAAACTGTTCTAGTGCAACCCCTGGGTTATTTCTGTTATTTGTGCTAATACAATGTCACACTTCATGAATAATGCTATGTTTCCTTGATGCAATGTTGCTTTATTATTATTACTGCGATGATAATGAATGCTACGATTGAATAATGCATTACGAATACATGTCAAATGGTTGAGATTCCGATTTAGTGTTGCAATAGAGTTAGTTCATGTAGCCGCAACCCTCCTCCTTCCTCGACGGAAACATGGTTACATCTGCTCTTCTTGGACGCCTCGGGTGAGACCTCATTTGCTCTGCAGGTGTTGCTGGGCGGGATAAAACCTGCCCGAGCCAGTGCCCAGGGAGACTAGGGCATGTGTCGACAGTAAAGTGGAACCCCTGTCAACTAGAGTTACGTTGGTCAACAAATGGTTCTGTTGCCGGGACCGTGTGAAGAGTGAAAGGAGGACATGTTGTGGCCCCTAACAAAGCCAGAGATACAGAGCTGGTTTGATCAGAAGTTATGGGAGTTTACTGAAGAAGAAAGCCAAAACACACGATTGATAGTAGATCACTGGGTGGGAAGGTATATTCATGACGGTCCGCATGAATGGTTTTTCTGTGAATTTCCAGTCATTCTGTATGAGTGGTTATCCAAGTTGACCTTCTAGAAGAGGAATTTCCAGGGTGGTTAGCCGATGACATGGACCTCGGAATTTATTTAGGAGCTACAGAAAGTCGATAAGAAGGAATCGTGGGATGTTGAAGTTTGGCTCGATAGCGTCTCGGAGGGATATATCATGAATTCATGGTTGACATGCATAAATCCTATAGTGAATTTGAAAGATATTTCTTTCGTAGACGAAGGGGAAGGTTTCTACTGTTGCTCCAACTGTCGATTAAGATGCTAATCTGTGAGAAGGGTATATTGAAGATGCATCTTGACTAGTAGACAACCTGGTGGGCAGAGGCTGTGGGTACCACGACTGTTGGGGAACGATACATGGAATGGTAAGGGGTATATGGGTACAGACCATGAGGAGACTGTGACCGAAGCCAAGGAAGAAAGTGGTCTTACAAGAGGAGGAGTGAGGTTTCGACAGGAGATGAGGAAGAGGATAGGAGAAGGTCTTGCTACGATCGAACCGCAAAACATCGAAGGAAGACCACATGGGAAGAAGCGACCTCACAGTGCTGATAGGGATGACAAGGCTACACCCAGGATAGAGGCAGGACCAAACCCCAGCACCAACATACCCACACCTCTGCTCACTATCTCACAAACAACAAGAAATACCACTTCGACACCACCAAGTTCGTCAATTCCATAGAAGTTAATTGGTAGCAGCACAACGAAAGGAGGAAGGAATCCCAGAATGGTGAGCGATGATGCTAAGTTACCGTTGTTCCATGGAAGTGCGACAGACAACCCAGAACAGTAATCATTTTTGTGTGAAGTGGTCTGGACTATGAAACAAATCACTGATGCTAATGCTAAGAAAAAACATTTTGCCATGACTCTGTGTGTCCGTGCATTAGATTGGTTCACGAAGTTTGTTCCAGTCCCTATGGGAGCCCCAGAGAAGTCACTGGATGAGATTCGGGATGGGTTGATTGCTGAATTTAGATGGCCGAAGTCCAAAGCTCAATACATCACAGAATTGAAGGAAATTAAGCAGTATCCCAATGAGACAGTATGGGATTTCGATTAGCGATTCAAGACGCTGATGGCAAAAGTTAGTTTCAATATGAGCGCCGTCCAACATAAAGAGTGGTTCATTGCAGCATTGCTCCCGCATATTCGGCTGCCGCTAATGTAGCAAAACATTTCGATGCCCAGCGAAGCTCTAGAGATTGCAATGCGATTAGAGGCGTCACCAATTGGAGATAATGCAGCTGGGATGTAGCAGATACAGACACAGCTTGCTAACTTGACTATACAGTTGCAAGATTTGAAGAAGAGCAAGGAACAACACAATGAAGTATGGTGCACGCGATGCCGAGGAGAAGGGCATACAAAGGACAATTGCCTGGATTTTTGCAATTACTTGGTGTCAGGTGCGCCAAACCCGTTGAATGGTGGCAGCATGCCATGGTGTCGCATTTTCCAGGTGTATGGGAACAGTCACGACAATTGCCCTTATATGGAGAAAATGGTTACAACCTTGAGAAATCTCTCTTGCACATTTTGCAAATCGGTGGGTCACGATGACAAAGATTGTCGTGCATATGGGTTTCTACAAGAAAGAATGTGTGATGCATTTTACATCAAGGACGATCATCGTGGTGTACAACAACCCCAACTGCAACCACAAGTAGTCCAGCCACTACCTCAACCGCATATGTAGTTTTTGCCGCAGCAACAACCACAGCAGTTCATGCTGCAATATGCTCCTATGCAAGTGGCTCCACAATAGCCACAGTACGTCCAACAACCATAGTATGTACCGCAGGGGCAAGGCATGAAATAGAATCCTATGCAACCGCAGTACCAACAGTAGGGTGGATTTCGAGGACGATACCGAGGTGGACCCAGTGGAGGATTTGGTCGAGGAGGAGGATGAGGTGGTCGTGGATCTGTCCAATGCTATCACTGTGCGGTGTGGGGGCATTATTAGCGAGACTGCCCACTACTACAGAATCAGTGTATGTTATGTTTTGTTAATGATCATACAGTTGAGAATTGTCCACAGTTGATTACACGATGGCAGGCTGAAAACGCTCCATAGATACAAAATCAGACCCAACCGCAACAACTAGCCCAGAACCAAGTACAGCAACCAGTCCATAACCAAGTACAGCAACTAGTACAGAACTAGCCCCTGTGACCGAATCAGAATGCAAATCCAAATGGGAACCTACAGGGGAATCTGCAGCAGACTCATATGCAGGGTGCAAATATTGGGACAATTTATGTAGAATCACGACCACAAGATGCTTCGGTAGCTGTTGTAACTCATGGAGGCAAAATGACGAGGGAAGATAGCTCACGACCAATGATTCGGTTGGCAGGCGAGAAGACGGTATCATTTGACATTGATGTTGAATCTGAGGCATTCCTTTAGATGCGTCGTACCTTGTCGAAAGACCGTGGTAAGGATGTTCTTTGCGATATGCGACCTGTTTTTGACACTGCATCAGAGGGCGGTCCGTCGACACCATCAGAAACATTACAAAGGTTTCTGGAGAGTTGTCTGTTATTGGCCTGGGATCCAGCCGCTCTTGTTGAGATTGAAGGATGGTTGCAGTATTTTTTGAAAGGATGACAGGAGTCGGCAGTAAAATATCTATAGCGATGGAAGACTGGCAAGGAGATGAGAATGAACATCCAAATTGGTGACTATGATTTTGATTTAGTTATTCTTGATCTTGGTTGGGATGTTAACATCGTAACCAGGTAGGCATGGAAGAAAATGGGGAGTCCCCCATTGAGATGGTCTCCTATGTAGCTTTGGTTGGCTAACCATGAGAAAGTAACACCCATTGGGCGAGTTCCGCGGCTAACAGTCGATATTGAGGGTATGAAAACTTATGTTGACTTCAATGTCATTGAAGTGGTTGAGGGAGGAAGCTCTTATCTTGCGTTATTAGGGATTGGATGGGCTAACGATAGTGGAGCTGTAATCAACTCCAAGAAGCGCATGATGACCTTTGAGAATCGTGATTTCAGATTCATAGCCTCATTAGATCTGGCTGAAGGACACTGATACATTAAACCTGTAAAAGATGATGATCCCACTAGATGGGACCATGCATTCAATATTTCTGAAGACTATATTCATCCCACTGCCAACAGTGAGCTGGGTTAGCGTAGCGAGAGCTCTACATCTTCCGACTCTGATGATGCATTAGAACATTGGCAGAATCGCTTGCACGAAGTGTCATTCCCAAAGTGTGGCTTAATTACACAATCTTTGTGTCGTGTTGCGAAAGAAACAATCACACTACTAGTCTATGAGGGGTTTCCTGGCTTAACCAACCTTTTGACGGAATTTGAAGAACGAGCCTCAGAACCACATCGGTTGCTGGCATTGGAGGAAGCATTGAAGGCTGCTCTAGCATGCTGGTGGGAGAGACACAAGAAATCTATTGATGGTTGGTCACAGTGTCGAAGGTTGATGATGGTCCGGTTCGGTGATACTGAGGTTTATCATACTGGCAAGTATGATAGCCAAAAGGATCCGAGTGATCATGTGATGGAATGACAATGATTATGGATAGCGCAACCCAGATATGAGTGGTTCCATGCTTTTATCCATACCTTAGATGAGATGCCACGCTCATGGTATACTGCAGCCGAGTTGCACCGAAAAATTAGAACATGGGGGGAGTTGACGGTTTGTTTCACTTATACATTCACTTTTGCGGATGCCAACCCTAATGACAATAACGCCTTACAGCTCATCCATGATGTGGTACTTCAGATTTTTCTGGAGACCTACCCTATCAACCCACACACATACGGTCAGATGTAGTCTCTTATGGAATGCTTAAACATCATTGGTGGGCCATAGGATGAGGACGATCCCCAAAATGTCAACATTCCCGAATCTAAAGGAAGTCGTGACGTGGTCCCACCTGCTGCGCCAAGTAATCTGTTTGGTCAACCATTCAAACTTCGTAAGCTCAATATTGGCACATAGGCCACTCCCAAGTTTGCAAATGTTGGGGACTCTTGGGATGACGAGATGATGAGTAAGGTCACTGATTTACTCCATGAGTTTCAAGACTTGTTTCCTACAAAGTTTTTCAATATGAAGGGGATCCTGGGTGATTTAGGGGAGATGAGGATTCCTTTAAAACCAGATGCTAAGCCAGTCTGACAGCGAACTTATCGGCTGAATCCACGACATAAGGAGAAGGTCAAGGCAGAACTTGATGGCATGTTGGATGCTGGTATTATTGAACCAGTGTAAGAGTCTTAATGGATCAACCCTATGGTGGTGCAAGACAAGAAAACCAGTGAGGTGCGCATTTGTGTTGACTTGGAGAAGTTAAATGATGCCTACTTGCACGACCCTTTTATGACCCCATTTACTAATGAAGTACTTGAAGGGGTGGGCGGCCAAGAGATGTACTCCTTCACCGATGGGTTCTCTGGCTACCATCAGATTCGCATTGCTAAAGAAGATCGCCATAAGACAACTTTCGTTACTGAATGGGGCTGCTTTCAGTACACAGTAATGCTGTTTGGTTTGAAGAATGCACCTGTGATATTCTCCCGAGTCGTTGTTGCTGCATTTAAAGACTTTATTCATAACTTTTGCAAGTATACATGGATAGTTGGACAGTTTACGGTTTGATCCGCGATCATCTGGCCAATATGCGGTTAATGCTTGAGCGCTGCCGACAACACCAGATATCTCTAAACTTGAAGAAATGTATTTTTTGTGCACCATTTGGGATTTTATTGGGTCATATTGATTGTAAGCAAGGGTTGTTGGTCGATCCAACTAAGATTGCATTCATTTTGTGTAACATCCCAGAAAATCGTAAAAATTTAAAACTTTTCTACGTGAAAATAAATGCTATTTAATAATGCGGAAATAGAACAATATACAAAATGGCGTCTTGCTATATTAAATGCCCTATTTGATTATTAAGTAATGATTGGCGACAAAAGATTTCTGCTTAAGTGTTGATGTTATCCCAAAAATAGTTATGTTGTTTCACATCTCTACTGTTGTCATTTATAAATGTTGATTCCACTATTTGACTAATATTCTCTTGTTTGATTGATGAAGGGGTTCTTCGGATGCCCCGAGGCTTACTTAGCATTTGTGCTAAAGCATGTTGATTTGTACTTGTGTCAGATTTACAGGTAAGAGATTAAGTTGCGACAAGTAATCAACAGTTTATCTACGAAGATATATCATGTTCGTATCACAGTGTTGTACCCATATTTATTTTGGTTTTCATCCAAGTTGACTGTATGTAAACTTCTACCTTCTAATTCCATGGTAATTTGTGGAAGTTCTGTGCACAATGGTTTGTTAACTTGTTTAGGGCCTATAACCTGTAAATGATAGTATTCGTATTGAAATTTTCTTCTTTCGAAATACAATATCATGTGAGTAAGTGTATATCTAAGTCCGTTAACCAAGTTTAACCCTGTGGACTGTTTAAAATGTTGTACGATTGTTATCAAATTCCTTGCAAGTAAAGTTTATTTCCATTTTGCTCACTATCGCATGTAGGTAATGCGGGTTGTGTGCATGGTATTACCTTATGTGATACTTATGTGATACTATAATTATTCTTAATAACTATTCTACAAATGATATGAATTATATGCCAAATCCAATATCTATACGAAAACATTATGAATTGTTCGCATTATAAAGGTGTGTGACAATACGATACTACCTATTTGATAATATGCACATATTGCAATACCATATGATGGTGGAAATCTATGCAATTATATATTATGTGGACTATATGCAAACTATGTGATTATACGTTGCTATGAGAACTATGGGACTATCAATTTAACTAAGAGCAAACGTGTTGTACCTTTCGACCATATGATATGTGAATCCCATGCAATTATTAATGTGATGTGAATCTTGGAAATACCATACAGGTTGGTAGCCGTAACATAACTTGGGCATTGAATGTTCATAACTGCCGAGTTGGTCGGTTTTCGATGTGGTACTACTTAGTGTGCTTGACCATGTGCTGCCACCATGAATATAGCCCTTTAAAGTGTTGAGGTGTAACATACGGATTCACGTGTTGATGAGATGGCTCCACCATACTCCCACCGTGGCTCATCATGGCAATTGTAATGATACAACAATAAATAGGGTAGTTGTATTGGGATTTTGTGATTCCATCTATCAATCTTCACCGTTGATCTTTCGAGGGTTTCAATGCAAGGGTTTAATCCTATCTTTCTATGCTTTTGATGAGTTATTGTGTTCCAATCCTTTGGTAGTGGAGGCTCTGTGCAGCCGACAGGCTGCTGGTTTTTAGCCTCATTGTTCTGCTTGTAACTTCTGAGTTTTAAACATATGATCTTTGTATAATGCGAAGTCGAGCTTCTTCAATCTGTATAGTGTTGAAGGTTTAGGTTATCAGTTTAGAAATTGATTTGTAAATGGATTCAATAACCCGACTTGTTGAGGGTTTGTTCTTTTGAGCTTGGGATTTGAAAAGAAATGGCCCAAGGCCTCGCCATAGTTGCTACATTTCCTGGCACTGTATTGCTGTGATAGATAGTTGTTGGTTGGGTGTTGGCTCTGGTTACTTCAAAATCTTAACGTGGTAGGGTTTCGTTGCAGTTACTACAGAATTGGCGTTCGTTGATTTTATAGCTAACAATCTATGAGGTAATGTATTCACCTTCCTCCACTGTAATATTTCCACAATATGTTTATTAGTTTATCCACCTTCTAATACTGAAGTCTTTTTCATTCAGATACTGTTTTAATCTCTAGTGATTGTCATTGCATGTATAGCTAAGGAATGGCTACTCGAATCTAGCGTTGAAGGTTGGAAAGCTATACCAACCAGTAAGCCTCGGTAGTAGCTTTGAAAACTCTGGGTTGATGAGATGGTGTTCGATTATGTGATATTCTGTCTGTTGTATTTGTAACTCAGTGAGTTTTGTAAAACGTAGATAGGGTTTGAATTTTGTTTGAAAGAATGGGGAGGATGTACCTCAACCCATAAGGCAATGGCCGTGCTTGCAATGTTTTTAGCAACCTTGTGTTTATTTTGGTTATCGACCGATGAGTGAATATTTTTATGAAACTGTAATATGACTGTTTGTTTTTAAAAGAACAATGGATAAATGTAATTGTTGACAAGGCTTATAGCCTGTATATGCTTTGTTTTGTTTCTAAAGCTGTTGTTGTGTCTTAAACAAATAGGGAAGTGTTTCCTGTGCTAGGGTTTATCCCTTGATTTGAAAATAAAAGGCTTTTACTAAGCTCTAAGATGAGCTCTCGGCATAAACCTGTGTTCATTAAATTGTTTGTAAAATCTCCTGTGGTTGTTTTGTTAACTCAATCCTAACTAGTCGATCTATAGGCATGTTTATGGTGTAAATGATTTTGTCTTTCATCTTGTTATAATAACGATAGTCAAGCTTGCTTGTATGGATACTTCTATCTGAAATGGTTGTCTAACGTTTAAAAGAAAAGAACATCAGAATGTTATTCAAACTGATAATGTTAACGAGGTTTTCTACTATGAATTGTTGAGATTAATACTTGATCTTATTTACATGATACTGCTTTTGTAAGTATAAAGAAATAAAGTTAAACCTGTTGTGGAAATAAAAATGTTTACTATATGCTAGTGAATAATAACTCTATTAGGTTTTTGACAGAAATAACAAATAACTGGATTTTCACTGTGGAAATGGGATTTAAATAAATGTATGAAAGTAAATATGAACATGGAAAATTACATGATGTCTGTAGAAGAATATCATTCTGCTATATTTTGAAATTTAATCTTTTATCTATCCTAGTTAAACAAAAACATCTTTACTGCTAAGTATGGATAAATAAATCCTATATTGTTAGAACAGAATATAATTACTTGAAAACAATGACATTTATAAACAGAATTATTGTATATAAACTATGAATAATGCTAAATAAGAAAAGTTAATAATTAGAATACTGAAATATAAATACAGGAATTTAATAGGAAGTAGAAACTTTGAAGAATTAAAATAAATTAAATCTCCCCATTCACTTGGCTATTTGCCTATCAGACCTATCTATTTTTAATCTGTTTCTGTACTGGAGTACGATTTTGTTCCTTTTTGCATGGGGAAAAATATAGAAACCATTTTATTCAATCATTTCACGTTTATGCAGAATTACTAACTTATACAGGAAAATGAAATAACTTATAAATTAAACAGTGAAAGTTTTAATAAACAACATAACTGCAATATGCAAAATAGATAACAGAATTTAAAAATAAAATAGATAAGACAATAGAACCTGTAACTGATGACAGGCCAACAAACACCCAAGGAGGCTTGTTCCTCCCAACCTTCTTCAGAAGAAGCAGCTCAACTGTTGACTTTTAATGAACCCCCGAGCCTGCTTACTGATCCAGTAAGTGGGTGGAATCTGTGTAGAAGCAAGGCACTCAAAAATACCTTCTCCACTCGGTATCAACCTCCTGAAACAAATTCCTTCTCCACTCAGCATCAAACTCCTGCACTCAATAAGAGTTTGGCAGACTCACAACATGATCAACAACAGCATATCCCCTCATCAAATCTCTCGGGTGCAAACACAGCAAAACCCCAAGGTAAATTTCCTCATCAGGAAAAGTGATGAACCTCAGTTCATAATTTGATGGCTATTATATAGACTTCCTGGGTCTTTTAGTGTCCAGTTTAGAATAAATGAGCCTCAAGCTCCAGTCCCATCTTTCAGAGAACTATGACCACATTTCAAGGGAGTTGTCCCATACCAACAACTAGTTAGTTGCATCATGATGCTGCCACTTATCCATTGCCTTCTACCCTAGATTCCATTCCACCTAGTGGATCAGTAACCACTCTTTCAACAGTCCTCTTAGGTGTCTGTCTCCTATTTTATTTATTAAATAATAATATATTGTGCAAATTACAGTCATCCTTGGACACCTGTCCATTACAAACTTTACAATAAAAGTTATCATAATGTTTCTAAACATAAAATGTTTTCTAGCTTAAAGGGTATGTTACAAACACCCCCTCTTAAGTTCAACATCGTACTCGATGTTGCTTATTCATCATCAAGTTCCTCATGGAACAGAATTGGATATGTTGCTCGCATATTACTTTCCAATTCTCAAGTAGCTTCTTCAGGGTTAAGGTACTTCCATTGCACCTTTACCTTCCCTATGGTGGGATTCCAAAGCATAATTTTCCTTCGATCTAGAATACAGTCTGGTTCCACCTGAAAATATACTTCGGGTTCCACCTATATGTCATTCCAATTCAGCACATGAGTAGCATTGTGCACATACTTCTTTAAAACAGAAACATGAAAATCATTGTGCATTTTTAAATTGTATGGTAATGCCAATTGATATGCAACAGCTCCTATCCTTGATAGGATTTCAAATGGTCCACAATACCTCGGTGCTAATTTAGCATAGCTCCCAAGCTTCAAAGAAATTTTCTTGGGCTTTACCTTTATGAAAACATGGTCTCCTACCTGAAATTCTCTTTCTGTGAGTTTCAAATCAGCATAGCTTTTCTGCCGATCTTGGGAAACTTTTAAGTTACCTTGAACCTGTTTCATAGTTAGCTCCATTTCTTTTAATAGATCTGGTCCTAACATCAATCTATCAACCAGATTATCCCATGAAATTGGAGTACAACACTTTCTTCCATACAAAATTTCAAATGGACTTAACTTAGCAGATGCTTGATAATTATTGTTGTAGGAAAATTCTGCTAAGTGCAAATAATCATCCCATTTAGATGGCTGATCTTTAACATATAATCTTAACATATTTTCCAAAATATGATTTACTCTTTCTGTTTGACCATCAGTTTGTGGGTGGAAAGAAGTGCTGAAATTCAATTTAGTATCTAATCCTTTAAACAATGTTGTCTAGAAGTTACTAGTGAAATTAGAGTCTCTGTCTGAAATAATTACCTTTGGAATTCCATACAAGCGAAAAATTTGCTTCATGAAAATATTTTCAATGTTAGAAGCCTTGAAAGTAGTTTTAACAAGAATAAAATGAGCAGCTTTGCTAAGTTTATCAACAACAACCATAATTGAGTCGTTCTGCTTCTGATTTTTACACAAACCTATAATAAAGTCAATGCTTATGATCTCCCACTTCCATTCTGGAATTGGTAAGGGTTGTAATAGCCCAGCTAGATGTTGATGTTCAGCTTTGATAGTCTGACAATCAAAGCATCTAGCTATATATTCAGCAATTTCACTCTTCATGTTAGGCCAAAAGTACTCATTTCTTAACATAGTTATCAGTTTTTGATAACTAGGATGTCCTAAATAAGGACTCTTGTGAATTTCATCTGAAATCAACAACTTAACTTTCGAAAAATTAGGCACATAAATTCTGTTTTTGTAAGTTAAGAAGCCTTTTTCATTAATACTGTAATTTTTTATAACATTTTCAGATGAATTTTCATCCACTTTATCATGTAATTTTCGGTAATTTTCATCTTGCTTAATTCCTTCTTTGATATGATTTTCCAGATCAGTTTTAAAAGTACTGATTGCTGCCACAAAACTTAATCTAGTGTTTCTGCTCAATGCATCAGCAACCTTATTTTCCTTTCCATTAATGTGATGGATCTCAAAATCGTACTCGCTAAGGAAAGCTAACCACCTAGCTTGCCTTGCGTTTAGATTTGCTTGATCCAGTAAATACTTTAACCCCTTATTATCAGTCATTAAAATGAATTTTCTCCCGATCAAGTGATGGCGCCACATCTTTAAAGCATGTATCACGACTTCCAACTCAAGATCATACGTTGCACAATTATTTTCATGTATTTTTAACTTCCTTGACTCAAAAGCAATTGCATGACTCTCTTGACTTAAGACCCCTCCAAGTCCTTCGTTGCATGCATCAGTGCATACGACAAACTCCTTATTAGGATCGGCAATTTTTAAGATGGGTGCAGTAGTTAACAATTCTTTCAACATATTAAAGTTGTCATGACACTTTTGATCCCATATTAATTTCTTCCCTTTCTTCTGCAAAGAAGTGATGGGGTTAGCAATTCTAGAGAACCCTTCAATAAACTTTCTATAATACCTCGTTATTCCCATGAATGACCCTACATCAGTTACATCGTTTGGGACAAGCCATTCATCAATTGCTTTAATTTTATCAGGATCAACAGATATACCATCTTTTGAAATTATATGACCCAAATACTGAATTTTATCTTTATAGAAATCACACTTACTGAACTTAGCGTAAAGCTAGTGATCTCTAAGTACTTGTAAAATGATTTTTAGATGTTCATCATGCTCTTCTTTAGTCTTTGAGTAAATCAGAATATCATCATTGAATACTACTACAAACTTATCCAAATATTTATGCAGAACGTTGTTCATTAAACACATGAACAATACAGGTGCGTTAGTTATCCCAAAAGGCATAACTACGAACTCGTAGTGTCCATAACGCGTTCTGAATGGAGTTTTGAATATGTCCTCGTCTTTTATCCGAACTTGATGAAAACCTGATCTTAGATCAATTTTAGTGAATATCTCTGCTCCGCATACTTGATCAAATAGATCATCTATGCGGGGTAAGGGATACTGGTTCTTAATTGTCATTTTATTAAGCTTACGGTAGTCAATGCACAAATGCATAGTACCGTCCTTCTTTTTAAAAAATATTACTGCTGCTCCCCAAGGGGACACACTGGGCCGTATGTAGTTTTTATCTATTAATTCTTTCAGCTAAGACTTTAACTCATTTAACTCTATAATATTCATCCTATAGGGGGCCTTTGAGTTTGGTACCACACCGGGTACTAACTCAATGGTGAAGTCAAGTTCTCTTTCAGAGGTAATCCTGGAATTTCTTCCAGGAATACATCAAAAAAGTCCCTAAGGATGGGAATATCCTCTAGTTTTAACTTGTCTTCTTTAGATGTACATTCATCATTAAAAACATTAACAACAAACAATTTACAACCTTTTCTAGCAGCTCTCTTCACTTGTAAGGCAGAAATCTGTCTATGAATTCCTTTTACTGTTTCTGAATTACCTTCATTATTTATACAAGTAAAAGATTTAACATAACAATTCAATATAAATCTATGTTGTTCAAGCCAATCCATGCCAATTAACAAATCATATGAACCTAAGGGTAAAACATTCAGATTAACTTGCGTTTTCAGCTGATTTAAAATATAGCACAATTCTGAACAAAATATGTAACCTTTCTTTTAGTTCCTCTTGCAAGTTGAACTAACCATGCATTATCGAATTTTTATGTTTCTAGCTTACAACGGTTTACTAAAGTAGGTGAAATATAACTTAAATTTGCACCAGGATCTATTAAAATAGAAATAGACTCATTTTGTATCATACCTTACATTTCGACCATGGATGTTTGATGGTCCGGTTGACGGTTCTCTAATGCTGCATTTATCCTCGGCATTTCTCTTGTGATATCTCCAACTGTAGGTTCTGCGTGCATAGTATGTATGTTGTTGACTGTCCTCTTGTTGCGTGGGCAATCTGCTCTCTTGTGTGGTCTGCCACATTCATAGCACTTTATGGGTC
Organism: Larix kaempferi; assembly: GCA_027924585.1. NCBI lineage: Eukaryota > Viridiplantae > Streptophyta > Pinopsida > Pinales > Pinaceae > Larix > Larix kaempferi. The sequence goes on from BSBM01000009.1 coordinate 5,978,329, forward strand.
CTTTCTGCTCAGCATACCTATTGTTATTGTTGTTATTATTATTGTTGTGATTGTTAGGTACATTCCTTGAAGCAGTAGTATTCTGAGATGTATTATTCTGATAATTATTAGAAAATTTTTTGTTATTAAATATTTTCTTAAAACCTCCATCATTTTGATTAAAATTCTTCTTTTTATAGTCATACTGATTAGTTTTACTATTCTTCCAACCAGTTGTTCCTTCTCTTTTTCTGTTTTGGTCAAAACAAAAATTTGTCTTCCTCATGGCTTCTTCCAAAGTGGAAGGATTATCATACTCAATACAATCTTTTATATTAAATGGTAAACAACTGAGAAACCTTTTCACTTTAGGCTTTTCCTCAACCATGTAGGGTACGTACCTCAGCAAGCTAAGAAACTTGCTACATAGTTCTTTCATGTTCATTGTACCTAATTTTAAGTCATAAAAATCCTTCGATTTATCCTCAAAATACTGTTCAGATAAGAAATTCTTTTTAAATAAACCTTTAAACATAGTCCAAGTTACTTCTTTTTCCTTTATGCTCTTAATTCTTTTAAGATCCTACCACCAGATATTTTCCTTTTCGGTCAGATTGTAAATAGCCATCTTGGCTTTCAGTTGAGAAGAGTAGTCATAAATATTAAAGTACTTTTTCATCCTTGACAATCAAGCTTCTGCTGTCTCACCCTTCTCACTTTCGCCATTAAAAGTAGGTGGCTTAATCTTTTTAAATTCACCAGTAATCTATTCATGATGCTTATGTTTTCTCTTTTTAGAGCAACACTCACTGTTACTGCTGTCATAATTTATATCATCATTACTTGAATCAGACTTAGAAAATGAGTGATTGTTCCTTTTATCGTTTCTTGTTTTCTTATGCTTATGTTGGTGGGACATTATTTCAGAATTAGCTCTAAATTCTGAGTTTCTGCCTCTTTCATCATTGTGACAGTTTCCTTTTAAATTCTGTTGTAACTCTTCCTATGCCTTTAAGATCCGTTCATTTTCTTCTTTAACAGCTTTTAACTCAGATTTTAAATTCTGCACAGTGTGTAAAATTTCAGAATACTGGTTGTCTAACTCAATGTAAATTCCTTCAGTGTTATTATGATTAATTTGTTCATTACAAGGAGATCTGTCCTCTGCTGATTCCTTTGGTATTTCCATACCTGCAATTAAAAGTAAATCTGTTCTATGCAAAAATGAAATTAAATTGCAAAAGTTAGTAACATAAACTTTCTGATTTATTTTTCTGTTTGCGGGCATGAGCTTCATTCAATCCTAGAGTTTGAGCTTGCGCTCTGATATCACATGTAACATCCCGGAAAATCGTAAAAATTTAAAACTTTTCTACGTGAAAATAAATGGTATTTAATAATGCGGAAATAGAACAATATACAAAATGTCATCTTGCTATAATAAATGCCATGCTGGCTTATTAAGTAATGATTGGCGACAATAGATTTCTGCTTAAGTGTTGATGTTATCCCAAAAATAGTTATGATGCTGCACATCTCTACTGTTGTTGTTTATAAATGTTGATTCCACTGTTTGACTAATATTCTCTTGTTTGATTGATGAAGGGGTTCTTCAGATGCCCCGAGGCTTACTTAGCATTCGTGCTAAAACATGTTGATTTGTACTTGTGACAAATTTGTTGAATATTGTAACTTCTAAGAATATTATATTTGTACATTATTATTCCGGAGATGTTTCATCCCTCTGAGGCAATTCTATTATGTATCCAGAGATGTTTATTCCTCCGATGGTTTGTGGTAACTAGGGTTATTAGACCCACCATGTGGCGGTCGGCCCTGAGTTTATATTTTAGGGGTTATTAGACTTCTCAAGTAGAGGTCGGCCCCATTAGGTATTTTGGTCAGTTGGGATCTAGTATAAATAGAGGAGAGGAGCTCGTCATTTGACACACACACACAACTCAGAAAAGTAGTGCACTTGTGCCTGGGAGGTTTGTCTGGAAGATAGAGAAGAAGTACAAGTCTTGGAGCACATCTTCTATTTTGGTTGATCATCTTATTGAGGAAAGCTTTGCTGGGTTTTCTACCCAATGAGGGTTTCCTAGGGTAATTTCTGTGTCTATCTTGTGATTATGTTTCTTTCAGTGATCTTGCTAGTCTATTTGGTTTAAAACTTAACATGGTATCATAGCTAGCATGAATAGGACATCTTTCACAAGGTGAAAATATCTCTCTCTCTCTCCGGTGAAAATTAGGGTTTCTGCAAAAAGTTGGTATTGTTCAATTCTTATTACATGGCTGGATAACCCTTCTCAAAACCAATCTTTTTGGTTGGATAGAACTCCGGGAAAGTCAAACCCTAGTTTTACCAAAAGTGCAATAAACCAGAAATTATGTCCCACGATCCGGAAAAGTAAAAAAAAAGTTAAAGTTTCCAGGTAAGTACTATTCTATCTCTTGTCTCTTGGACTCCCCCAAGAGAAGATGTCTCCAAGCACTAAGCTTGAAGACAAGTTAGAAGGTATAGAGAATTTCCGGGCATGGAAATACAAAATTGGTCTCATTCTTGAAGAGAATGATCTTGCTCAGTATATTAAGGATGAAGTTACAGAACCTGAAGTAGATGAATCCAAAGAGAAGCATAGGAAGGATTTGATTAGGGCAAAGAGAATCATAGCCGATTCTATTAAAGACCACTTGATTCCCCAAGTGGCTTCCAAGAAAACTCCAAAGGAAATGTATGATGCCCTAGGAAGAATGTATGAGGGAAAGAACATCAATAGGGAGATGAACCTAAGAACTCAGTTGAAGAGTACCAAGATGAACAAAGGAGAATCCATTCAAGACTACTTCTCAAGGGTATCCCAAATCAAGGAGCAACTAGATGCCATTGGTGATACTCTTGATGAAGATGAACTTGTGATGACTGCTCTAAATGGTCTCACTAGACCTTGGGAGTCATTTATACAAACTATGTGTGCTAGAAAATAAAGTATGAAGTCTGATGTAGTGTGGGAGGATTGTGTTCAATAAGAGGCTAGGGTAGCCAACAAAGAAGCACTCCTCAAGGAGGATGACCAAGCCTTGGCTACCCACACCAAAAGAAGAAGAATGGGTCACTTCAAGAAAGTTGACCACAAAGGATCTCAACACTTCTCTAAATTTAAAAGGAGTAGAGGATCCAATCCAGTAAGAGATCTCTCCTCAGTCCAGTGTTACAGTTGTCTTAAACTAGGACACATTTCCAAATTTTTTCCTTCACAAAAGAAGAAGAATTTTGTACACAAAAGACACCATGCACATATGGAAGAAGATGATAGTGAAGAAGAAGAAGAAGAAGAAGAAGAAGAAGAAGAAGAAGAGGAGGAAAGACCTTAAAGGAAAAGATCTAAAGTAAAGAAAGAAGATCTAGAAGAATATGTCCTATTCTTTGCACTCTCTGGATCTATATCTCCTAGAGAAGATACATGGCTCATTGATAGTGGTGATTCTAAGCACATGACAGGTCAAAGAAAGACTTTCTCAAATATTGAAGAAAAGTATTCTACACAAAAGGTATCTCTAGGAGATGATTACCAATATCCCATCAAGGGAATTGGTGAAGCAAGCTACAAGATAGATTCTAGAACACCCTTGAAGATGAAAGAAATTGTATATGTGCTAGGATTGAAGAAGAACCTACTCTCTATCTCAGCACTAGATAAGAAATGTTTTAGAGTTTCCTTCATAGATGGTCAAGTACTTATGTGGCCCAAAGGAAAATCTATTGAATATGCAGTTGTCATTGGTGAAGAGGAAGGAAGCCTCTATAAGCTCAAGGGACATCCATAATTTTTCCTTGCTCATGAAACCTCTAGCCCCAGTGAGATATGGCACAGAAGATTAGCTCACATTAACTATAAAGCCCTACCCTATGTAAGCAAGGTGGTCATAGGATTACCAGACTTGAAGGTTGATCATAATGGCTCATGTAAAGGATGTGAAAAGAGGAAGAATATCAAGAACCCTTTTCCAAAGAGTGAAACAAAGACTAAGAACATTTTCGAGCTAATACACTCAGATGTGTGTGGACCAATGCCCACCACTTCCCTAAGTGGTTTTGAATACTATCTCTCATTCATTGATGACTATTCAAGGAAGACATGGATATACTTTCTAAAAGGTAAGAATGAAGTCTTTGGAAAATTCAAAGAGTTCAACGCCTTAATAGAAAATCTCTCAGAAAAGAAAATCAAGATTCTCAAAACAAATAATGGGGGAGAATATACTTCAAAGGACTTTGAAGACTTTTGTAAGGAAGCTGGAATCAAGAGGGAACTAACCACTCCCTACAATCCTCAACAAAATGGGGAGGCTGAAAGAAAGAATAGAACCATCATGGAAGCTGTAAAAACTATGATACATGATCAAGATCTACCCATGTATTTATGGGCTGAAGCAGATAGGATAGCAGTCTATGTGCAGAATAGACTTTCCCATAGTGCTCTTGAATTCAAAACTCCAGAAGAAGTGTTCACAGGAAAGAATCCTAAGGTAAGTCATCTCAAAATATTTGGTTGTCCTGTGTACATTCACATTCCAAAAGAAAAGAGAACCAAGTTGGATCCTTCTGGTAAGAAGGTAATATTTGTTGGATATTGTGAATCATCCAAAGCCTTCAGAATTTACATGCCAAGTTTTCATCATATGGAAATAAGTAGAGATGTAACATTTGATGAAGAAGCAGCTCTCAATAAATCCAGGAAGTGTCAACTTGAAGAAATCTATGAAGAAGATACACCTCGTAGAATCACAGAAGCTGTGCACATTCCTGAAGATGATACTCCAGAGGATCATGACATGCTAGAACCACAAGAACCCCCTATTTCAGACTTATCTAGGAAAAGAAGGCCAGCATGGGCTAGAGACATTATTCAAAGAGCTGAAAGATATGGAGCTCCTGAAGGCTCCACTAGAGAAAGAAAGAAACCAAATCTAGTATCCAACTATGTAGCCTTGATGTGTGATCTTGTGGATCAACATCCTACTAGCTATGAAGAGGCAGCTCAGAAGAAAGAATGGGTAGAAGCAATGACAGAAGAATATCAGTCAATAATGAAAAATGATGTTTGGGATATAGTTCCCAAACCAAAAGATAAAAGTGTGGTTTCTTCCAAATGGATTTTTAAGATAAAACATGCTGCAGATGGTAGCATTGAAAAATATAAGGCAAGATTTGTAGCCCGAGGATTCTCTCAGAAAGTGGGAATTGACTATGAAGAAACCTTTGCATTAGTTGCTAGGGAAACTTCAATTAGAACTATCATGGCACTTGCATCTATGATGAAGTGGAAATTACATCTAATGGATGTTAAGACAACTTTTATGAATGGTGTAATTGAAGAAGAAGTGTACATAGAGCAACCACAAGGGTTCGAGGTTAAAGACGGAAGAACTCATGTATGCAAACTGAAAAAGGAATTATATGGATTAAAGCAAGCTCCCAGAGCTTGGTACGGAAGGATTGACAATTTCTTAACAAGCATGGGCTTTACCAAGAGTAAAGCTGACCCTAATCTTTATCTTAAGGTAATGGAAGATGAACCAGTTATACTACTGTTGTATGTAGATGATCTATTTCTAACCAGAAATGAGAAATAGATTATTGAATGCAAGAAGAAGCTTTCTTCAGAATTCAAGATGAAAGATCTCGGATTAATGCACTACTTCTTAGGTCTAGAAGTATGGAAAGAACCAAAAGGAATCTCTCTAAATCAAGGTAAGTATGCTGTGGAGATTCTAAAAAGATTTGATATGTTGGAGTGTAAATCCATGGCCACTCCCATGGACTCCAACTTGAAGTTATTAATTAATGACACATCAGAATTAGTGGACATAACTCTATATAGGAAAATCATTGGGTCTTTGATGTATTTAACAAATACTAGGCCAGATATATGCTTTGCCGTAAATACCATGAGTCAATATCTAGTAGAACCTAGAAAGGTTCACTTAATAGCTGCAAAGCATGTGATGAGGTACCTAAAGGGTACTTTAGATTTTGGTCTATATTATCTTGGAAATCATGAGCTTAGATTACATGGTTACTTAGACTTTGATTGGGTAGGAAGTATCTCAGATAGAAAGAGTACATCAGGTGGAGGTTATGGTCTTGGATCTGCCATGATCTCATAGTTCAACAAGAAACAATCTAGTGTGGCTCTCAGTACTGCTGAAGCAGAATACATAGCTGCCTGCTCTTCTAGCTATGAAGCAATGTGGCTTCGAAAACTATTATCTGGAGTGTTTGACTTAGAGATGGATCCCACTGTGATCATGTGTGACAATCAAAGTTGCATCAAAATGACAGAAAATCCTGTATTCCACGATAAGTCAAAACACATAGAGATGCGATACTTTTATATACGAGACATGGTGCAGAGAGGAGCTATCAAACTCGAGTATGTGAGTACTGAAGAACAAGTTGCTGATATATTAAGCAAACCCCTGTCTCGTGTGAAATTTGAATACTTCCAAGACAAGCTTGGTGTAGCTCTACAGGACCCTCCTCGAAAGGGGGAGTAGTATCGTCACTAATGATGAGGATACATGTTTACCACTCTTAGATATTTATGCTTATTTAGATTTAGACTTCTTACACTTAGAACACTTACACTATTTTTCTTTTACTTTGATGATATATGAGGATACATGTTTTGATCATGTATGTATTGATGAGGATACATGTTTTGATAATGTATGTATTGATGAGGATACATGTTTTGATAATATATGTATTAATGAGAATACATGCTTTGATGATATATGTATTGATGAGAATACATGCTTTGATGATATATGTATTGATGAGGATACACGATATATGTATATGTGCTTTGATGCATTGATGAGGATACATGTTTTGATGATGATACTTGTATTATTACATATTGATGTATTGATGAGAATACTTGTATTAATGATGTACTTGTATGGATGAGGATATTTGTATCGGTATTGATGTGAGGATTGGATCATCCTTGGACTTCAGTCCTAAAGTGAGCCGTAGACAAGATGTCTCCGAAAATAAAATCCTGAATGAACAGGTAAGGGGATTAAATCGTCCTCGGACTTTTGTCCTTTGAATTGAGCCGTAGACAAGATGTCTCCGAAAATAAAATCCTGAATGAATAGGTAAGGGGATTGGATCGTCCTCATACTTTTGTCCTTTGAATTCAGCCGTAGACAAGATGTCTCCGAAAATAAAATCTTGAATGAATAGAAAAGGGGATTGGATCATCCTCGGACTTTTGTCCTTTGAATTGAGCTGTAGACAAGATGTCTCCGAAAATAAAATCCTGAATGAACAGGTAAAGGGATTGGATCGTCCTCGGACTTTTGTCCTTTGAATTGAGCCGTAGACAAGATGTCTCTGAAAGATAAAATCCTGAATGAATAGGTAAGGGGATTGGATCGTCCTCGGACTTTGGTCCTTTGAATTGAGTCGTAGACATGAGGTTTCTGAGAATTGAATTATAGGACTGTATTGTCCCTGGACCTCGGTTCAAAAGGTACATGGTAGGACTGGATCGTCCTTGGACCTCGGTTCAAAAGGTACCTGACAGGATTGCATCATCCATGGACCTATGTCCTAAGGAGAGCAGGATTGATCATCCTGTAATATGATTGTATGATGCCGATGTTAATTATTGTATGATGACAATGCTGATGATGACGATGCTGATAATGATGATGTTGATGATCATATGATGACGATGCTGATGATCATATGATGACAATGCTGATGATGACGATGCTGATGATCGTATGATGACGATGCTGATGATGATGATGCTGATTATCATATGATGACGATGCTGATGATGACAATGTTGATGATCGTATGATGATGATGCCGATGATCGTATGATGACGATGCTGCTGATGACGATGCTAATGATTGTGCGATAACTATGATGTTGATATTCCAGTAGCTAGTTGAGTTACTGATGATGATGTATTGAAGAAAGCTTCTGATGATATAGAGATGTATCATGTATGATGTAGTTGATGACTCCTTACTCCTGTAGATACTATTATAATATCCTTCTCGTTAAGGGGGAGTGTTGAATATTGTAACTTCTAAGAATATTATATTTGTACATTATTATTCCGGAGATGTTTCATCCCTCCGAGGCAATTCTATTATGTATCCAGAGATGTTCATTCCTCCGATGGTTTGTGGTAACTAGGGTTATTAGACCCACCATGTGGGGGTCGGCCCTGAGTTTATATTGTAGGGGTTATTATACTTCTCAAGTAGAGGTCGGCCCCATTAGGGATTTTGGTTAGTTGGGATCTAGTATAAATAGAGGAGAGGAGCTCCTCATTGGACACACACACACAACTCAAAAAAGTAGCACACTTGTGTCTGGGAGGTCTGTCTAGAAGATAGAGAAGAAGGACAAGTCTTGGAGCACATCTTGTATTTTGGTTGATCATCTTATTGAGGAAAGATTTGTTGGGTTTTCTACCCCGTGAGGGTTTCCCAGGGTAATTTCTATGTCTATCTTGTGATTATGTTTCTTTCAGTGATCTTGATAGTCTATTTGGTTTAAAAATTAACAAGATTTTAGGTAAGAGATTAAGTTGCGACAAGTAATCAACAGTTTATCTACGAAGATCTATCATGTTCATATCGCAGTGTTGTACCCAGATTTATTTTGGTTTTCATCCAAGTTGACTGTATGTAAACTTCTAACTTCTAATTCCATGCTAATTTGTGGAAGTTCTGTGCATAATGGTTTGTTAACTTGTTTAGGGCCTATAACCTACAAATGATAGTATTGGTATTGAAATATTCTTCTTTCGAAATACAATATCATGTGAGTAAGTGTATATCTAAGTCTGTTCACCAATTTTAACCCTGTGGACTGTTTAAAATGTTGTAGGACTATTATCAAATTCCTTGCAAGTAAAGTTTATTGCCATTTTACTCACTATCGCATGTAGGTAATGTGGGTTGTGTGCATGGTGTTACCTTATGTGATATTTATGTGATACTATAGTTATTCTTAATAACTATTCTACAAATGATATGAATTATATGCAAATTCAAATATCTATATGCAAACATTATGAAGTGTTCGCATTATAAAGTTGTGTGACAATACTATACTACCTATTTGATAATATGCACATATTGCAATACTAAATGATAGTGGAAATATATGCAATTATATATTATTTGGACTATATGCAAACTATGTGATTATATGTTTCTATGAGAGCTATGGGACTATCAATTTAACTAAGAGAAAACATGTTGTACTTTTCGACCATATGATATGCGAATCCCAGGCAAGTATTAATGTGATGTGAATCTTGGAAATGCCATACAGGTTGGCAGCCGTAACATAACCTAGGCATTGAATGTTGATAACTGCCGAGTTGGTGGGTTTTCGATGTGGTACTACTTAGTGTGCTCTACCATGTGCTTCCACCGTGAATATAACCCTTTAAAGTGTTGAGGTGTAACATACGGATTCACCTATTGATGAGCTGGCTCCACCATACTTCCACCATGGCTCGTCATGGAAATTGTAATGATACAACAATAAATAGGGTAGTTGTATTGGGATTTCGTGATTCGATCTATCAATCTACACCGTTGATATTTCGAGCGTTTCAATGCAAGGGTTTAATCCTATCTTGCTATGCTTTTGATGAGTTATTGTGTTCCAATCCTTTTGTAGTGGAGGCTCTGCGCGACCGATAGGATGCTGGTTTTTAGCCTCATTGTTCTGCTTGTAACTTCTGAGTTTCGAACTTATGATCTCTATATAATGTGAAGCCGAGCTTCTTCAGTCTATATAGTGTTGAAGGTTTAGGTTATCAGTTTAGAAATTGATTTGTAAATTGATTCGATAACTTGACTTATTGAGGGTTTGTTCTTTTCAGCTTGGGATTTGAAAAGAAATGGCCCAAGGCCTTGCCATAGTTGTTACATTTCCTGGCACTACGTTGCTGTGATAGATAGTTGTTGGTTGGGCGTTGGCTCCGGTTACTTCAACATTTTAATGTGGTAGGGTTTCGTTGCATTGACTACAGACTTGGCGTTCGTCGATTTTACAGCTAACAATCTACAAGGTAATGTATTCACCTTCCTCCACTATAATATTTCCACAATATGTTTATTAGTTTATCCACCTTCTAATACAGAAGTATTTTTCATTCATATACTATTTTAATCTCTGGTGATTGTCATTTAAGGTATAGATAAGGAATGGCTACTCGAATCTAGCGTTGAAGGTTGTAAAGCTATACCAACCGGTAAGCCTCGGCGGTATCTTTGAAAATTCTGGGTTGATGAGATGGTGTTCGACTGTGTGATATTCTGTCTGTTGTATTTGTAACTCAACAAGTTTTGTAAAACGTAGATAGGGTTTGCATTATGTTTGAAAGAATGGGGAGGATGTACCTCGACCCATAAGGCAGTGGCTGTGCTTGCAATGTTTTTAGCAACCTTGTGTTTATTTTGGTTATCGACCGATGAGTGAATATTTTTATGAAACTGTAATATGAATTTTTGTTTTTAAAAGAACAATGGATAAATGTAATTGTTGACAAGGCTTACAGCCTGTATATGATTCCTTTTGTTTCTAAAGTTGTTCTTGTGTCTTAAACGAATAAGGAAGTGTTTCCTGTGCTAGGTTTTAGCCCTTTATTTGAAAATAAAAGGCTTTTACTAAGCTTTGAGATGAGCTCTTGGCATAAACCTGTGTTCATTAAATTGTTTGTAAAATCTCCTATGGTTGTTTTGTTAACTCAATCCTAACTAGTCGATCTACAGGCATGTTTATGGTGTAAATGATTTTGTCTTTAGTCTTGTTATAATAATGATAGTAAAGCTTGCCTGTCTGGATACTCCTGTCCGAAATGGTTTTCTAACGTTTAAAAGAAAAGAACATCAGAATGTTATTCAAACTCATAATGTTAACCAGGTTTTCTACTATGAATTGTAGAGATTAATACTTGATCCTATTTACATGATACTGCTTTTGTAAGTATAAAGAAATAAAGTTAAACCTGTTGTGGAAATGAAAATGTTTACTATATGCTAGTGAATAATAACTCTATTAGGTTTTTGACAAAAATAACAAATAACTGGATTTTCACTATGGAAATGGGATTTAAATAAATGTATGAAAGTAAATATGAACATGGAAAATTACATGATGTCTGGAGAAGAATATCATTATGCTCTATTTTGAAATTTAATCTTTATCTATCCTAGTTAAACAAAAACATCTTAACTGCTGAGTATGGATAAATAAATCCTATACTGTTAGAATAGAATAGAATTACTTGAAAACAATGACATTTATAAACATAATTATTGTATATAAACTATGAATACTGCTAAATAAGAATATTTAATAATTAGAATACTGAAATGTAAATACAGGAATTTAATAGGAAGTAGAAACTTTGAGGAATTAAAATAAATTAAATCTTCCGATTCACTTGGCTATTTTCCTATCAGACCTATCTATTTTTAATCTGTTTCTATACTGGAGTACAATGCTGTTCCTTTTTGCATGGGGAAAAATATAGAAACCATTTTATTCAATCATTTCACATTTATGCAGAATTACTAACTTATATAGGAAAATGAAATAACTTATAAATTAAATAGTGAAAGTTTTAATAAACAGCAGAACTGTAATATGCAAAATAGATAAAAGAATTTAAAAATAAAACATATAAGACAATAGAACCTGTAACTGACGACAGGCTGACAAACACCCAAGGAGGCTTGTTCCTCCCAACCTACTTCAGAAGAAGCAGCTCAACTGCTGACTTCTAATGAACCCCTGAGCCTGCTTACTGATCTAGTAAGTGGGTGGAATCTGTGTAGAAGCAAGGCACTCAAAAATACCTTCTCCACTCGGTATCAACCTCCTGAAACAAATGCATTCTCCACTCAGCATCAAAATCCTAAACGCAATAAGAGTTTGGCAGACTCACAACATGATCAACACTAGCATATCCCCTCATCAAATCTCTCGGGTGCAAACACAGCAAAACCCCAAGGTAAATTTCCTTGTCAGGAAAAGCGATGAACCTCAGTTCATAATTTGATGGCTATTATATAGACTGCCTAGGTCTTTTAGTGGTCAGTTTAGAATAAATGAGCCTCAAGCTCCAATGCCATCTTTCAGTGAACTATGACCACATTTCAAGGGAGTTGTCCCATACCAATAGCTAGTAGTTGCATCATGATGCTGCCACTTATCCATTGCCTTCTACCCCAGAGTCCATTCGACCTAGTGGATCACTAACCACTCTTTCAACAATCCTCTTAGGTGTTTGTCTCCTATTTTATTTATTAAATAATAATATATTGTGCAAATTACAGTCATCCTTGAACACCTGTCCAATACAAACTTTACAATAAAAGTTATCATAATGTTTCTAAACATAAAATGTTTTCTAGCTTAAAGGGTATGTTACATTTTGAGTTTGCAACCACTGACCACTGTTAAGCAGTTACGTGCGACTCTGGGGCATACGGGGTATTATCACAAGTTCATCAAGGGATATGCAGCAATCACCGCCCCTATGGAGAAATTGTTGAAGAAATATGCACTTTTTCAGTGGACTCTGGAATGTCAAGATAGTTTCGACACATTAAAGACGAAGATGGCTTCAACACCAATACTGGTATTTTTCGGATTGGAGTAAGGAGTTCCATGTACATGTGGATGCCTCATCAATCGCAATGGGAGTAGTATTGGCTTAGCCCGGCGACGAAGATCTTGATCACCCCATTGCTTTCGCTAGTCGGAAGTTGTCGTCCGCTGAACGCAACTACACCACCACTAAAAGGGAAGGTCTTGCAATGGTTTACACGCTGCAGGAGTTCAGGCACTATTTGTTGGTTGAGCACTTTAAAATGTTCATTGACCATTCCGCGTTGAAATACCTAGCCAATAAGCCTATGTTGGGGGGGGAGATATGCAGCTCGCTACTTCTTTTTCAGGAGTTCGATTTTGAAGTCATTGTGAAGCAAGGCCAATTGAATGTCGGTCCTAATCATCTATCGCGGATTGATACATTGGAGGAACACACCAGTATTGAAGACGGGTTGTTGGATGCACAACTATTTACGGTTGACACTGCTGATGACTATTTTGATGACATCCTCCAGTTTCTAACAACGGGTACTACACCAGATGATTTCATTACCAGTCAGAAGAAGCAATTGGTAGTCAAGGCTACAGACTTCCAGCTAATCGCAGAAGAGTTCTATAAAATGGGTTCTAGTGAGATATTGCACAGATGTGTCTTGCCGCATGAGCAAGCACCGATACTAGCTAAAGCACATGGAGGAGTGGGAGGAGTACAATATGGCGGTCGGGCGACAGCTAGGAAGGTGTTGCATGTGGGGCTGTGGTAGCCTACCCTGCATAATGATGCGACAAACTATATGCCGTCTTGGGATGTTTGTCAGCGAACTGGAAAACTGTCCTGCCACAATGAGATGTCGCTGATGCCTCAAATAACATTACAACCATTCAAAAAATGGGCCGTGGATTTTGTAGAACCGATCAATCCACCAGGGAAACGCATGGGTGCACACTATAGTGTCATGATGACATAGTATTTGACCCGATGGGCTAAGGCGGCCCCTGTAGTTGATTGTTCCGTGGCTACGGTGGCACGATTTTTGTTTGATAACATAATCACTCGCTTCGGTTGCCCCAAGATATTGTTGAGTGATCAAGGCAACAACTTTCTTAATTGCACCGTCAGCGCATTGACGGAGGAATTGCATATACAACATAAGAAGAGTTCACCCTATCATCCATAGGCGAAAGGCACAATGGAGGCTTTTAACAAAGTATTGGAGCATGCATTGACAAAGGTGTGTAATGTGAACCCCGACGACTGGGATCTCAAAATTCCAGCAGTGTTATGGGCCTATCGCACCACATGTAAACGCCTGACAGGTCAGACACCATTTAAGTTGGTGTATGGACAAGAAGCGATTATGCCAATGGAGTATATTGTTCTGAGTCTACGAATTGTGGCTACCACGAGCATGGATGATGTCGCAGCATTAGATGAACGTATGGCACAATTGGTGCAGCTGGAAGAAGATCGTTTCATCGTCGAGTTCCACCAAGGGGTCAAGAAGGATCGACAGAAGGCATGGCACGATCGCCACATAAAAAATAAATAGCTTCAGCAGGGAAACTTGGTGCTGTTGTATGACAGCAAATTTATGAAACATCCAGGAAAGTTGCAGATGCATTGGCTTGGTCCATATCGCATCAGTAGTATTACTTCTGGAGGAGCGGTTCAGTTGTAGCAGTTGGACGGGGCGATGCTCCCCAGGCTGGTAAATGGTCATAGGTTGAAGCCCTATCGCACGGGCTTAGAACACCACGATGCTTGAGTCACATTAGGAAAAAAAAATGATGATGTGTTAGCGGATGATTGGTGGCAGGACGTCGCACCACCATGGCTGAAATGTGGAAGCAGGGAGGATTCTGCTGCAAGTTGGGCACGGTCGGAAACACATGGAAGCATAGCGACTGGGTCAAATCAGTAATAAATGCCAAAATTTTAGATAGTTAATTAACAACGTTGTTCGAATGATGGGCATTAATGGCGGATTCATCCGATCGACAGACTTGCTTGACGGCAGATTTGTGTCAGGATTTTGGTGGAGTTAATGCCTGATTTTGTGATGATTATGGTGGATTTGGTTGGATGTTATAAAAATGGATTAGAGTGGGTCGAAAGGCACCGAGAATTCAGTTGTTTTCATAAGATTGTGGCAAGTTGTAGAGTATTGTTGCTGGTTCGTGAGCGTTGATATATGTTAGGAGAAGTTGTTGGCCTTGTAGAGTGCTATTGTTGAGTATCGTGAGGTATGCCAGGTGAGCTGGAGACTGTTGAGATCAGTAGTGAAGTCGATTCCCCCTTCATCCTGGAATTTTTTGAAGAAGAACCTATGCCAGACGTCAACCTTGAGGCCAAGGTAGCAACTATGTTGGTGGGAGAATCTGTAATTGCTAAGAAGCGACTGGGAGGTCAGCACTCGGAGTCCCCGTAGAGTAAGAGGGTGCTCTGGTCCTCTACTGTGACGACGGGTGAAGCTCCAGAACATGTGGGGCAGTCCATTCGCCCCATTTGTGAGTCTACCCCAAGGGCGGGAATCTCCATCAATGAAATCCTTGGGTATATCCCTCCAGTTTGGCCGGATGCCACCCCATGCAAGATAAACCCAAAATAGAAGTATGGTGTGAAGATGCCAGCGCTCCCGGTTGGAATGGAGTGCTATGTGGATATCGCACCGGCATTGATGCATCTACGCTACAATGATCATAATATGGTGGCCTACCCTGACATTGCATCTACCCCTTATGTGCAAGAGATGTGCCTTTCCCCAACACCGACTATACATGACTGGGCACAAGGATTGAAGTAGGTTGGCTTGTTAGGGCTCATTAATATGCCACATTTCGGGCAAATGGCGGAAGTGAATGCCTGCGTAAAGTAGCTCCTGGTGTGTTTTCATGGTGGGTAATTGTGGCTGGAAACAGAAGTCCGGTCACCGTCGAACTAATTTCATTCATAACCGGCTTGCCTACGAATGGAGTTGATCCGGTGCACTTCATCCAAGGGAAGGCCAATGAAAATAAGCGGGCGATGCAGTTGGCACAAAAATATGGCCTAGAAATGGATGGGAATGGGTATCGCACTAATAGATGCAATGATAAGGCGGTTCCCACATGTATTAAGATTCTGTCCTGTAAGGTGGTTAGGGGTGGTCGACCTAACCAATGCAACTCAAGCATTGTTTCATGCGTTGAGTAATGTGCAGAAGGGGTCCAAATGAATTGGTCCCTATACCTCTTGGATCAATAAATGGAGGAAGCGGTGGCGGTCCAATCAAGAAAAGGTGCCTTTACATATAGTTGGTTGTTGCTGTTGATTGCTTTCATCGCATGGAAAGAGCTCGACACGTACTAGGGCATGGACTATCCGGCTGCAGTAGAATGAAGGGGGACATGATATCAAAATCTATGGTATGTACGGGATCCTGAGAGACTCCGGGATTGCATTTTGCATTTTTGGCTTTATTGGGAGATGCTTTGTGCTGCAGCAACACAGGTTCCGTGAAGATCTGAAGAAACTATCGCGCGGTTCAAACCTGTTATGGTGTTTGCAATTTGGCCACATACCATACATATCCAAGCCCATCGCGATCCTGATCAACAATGGTTGGAGACCGCGTATAAGGTGACATCCACAGATTTGGAGGGTGTTGTGAACAAGTGGCCGCAGGAATGGAGACACCCTGTGAGTCCACTAGAGATAGAAGCTGGTGGCTTGCCGTTGGGCCCAAATGATCGGGTATCAGCCCAGGATGAGTAGAGTCACCATGAATCAGGGCACCAATCATCTAAAACGATCAGCAACCGAGGATGATAGCAACCGAGAGCTTGAAGAGACCCGCTCGAAAAGGTATTAGGAGCGGGAAACGATCAGTGGATTGTCTTTGCCCGCCGAAGCACACTTGGGCCGCCTGGTCACAGCGCTCAATATTTCATCCTCTGCGGCAATGAACAAGATGGAAAGGAAAGCGGATGAAGGATTCCATGCGATCACTGCTTGGTTAGAATGCTTGTACGACTTGGTTTCCGGCAGGGCACCAAAGGAAGCAACAACATCAACCTTTGACACAATCCGCAATGAGCCATGGGTCAAGAATGTGGAGATTCCCCCGACTGCCATTGTGACCGAGGATGCGGCACTAACCACGTTGCTGCAACAGCTGCACACAGCGACCATTAATGTGAATGCATTGCCTGCAGCAGATCAACGGTATGTGTGCCTGCCTGCAGGAAAGCAAGGCTGATGCACAGCGCACCATTGAAGAATTGACTTCTAGGGATGCTTCTGCATGGAAGGCAGTGGATGATCTTGAGGTACACATTAAGGAAGAACGGGCGGAGAAGACCCACGAAATTCAAGGCCTGGAAAAGGAACAAGATTTATTATTGCGAAAAGGGCTCGTATGTGAGACGATAGTGTCCAGGTTGATCGGGAGATCACTGAAGCTTATCAACATGTCCCAAAGTCCACTTAAGAGGTAGATGTACTCCACCGAGTGCAGTGGGGCTGCTATTGTTCAGTTGCGACAAGAAAACCACGAGTTGAAGGCCCAGCTGAAATCGGGTACACCTCAGGCCGAAGTGGATGAACAAAGACCGGCACTTGAGGAACTTGCCACTCAGATGGAAAAGCTGGAAACTCAGGTGACCAGTCTCACGGCTGAAACGGTGCAATTCTAGGGCCGCATTATTCAAGATGAGTAGGTTGTGCAGCTGACGAAGTACCGACAGGAAGTGGAGGGACAGTTGGCCACATTGAAAACTATAATGTACATAATGCCACCACTGGAGCAAGTTGCTAAGTCTCAAGAGCTAAAAGACACACAACACTGCATCGCCAAGGCGGATGAGCGATGGAAGATACGTGTGGCCTAGTTAGAAGAGTTACAGGACATGGGTGGTAAACTTATGATACATGCTAGTGAAGCTCTGGAGGCAGTGCAAAAGTGTCGACAGTAGGTCATGGACAAGCTTATGGATCACCCATCTGCAGACGCTGTTGTCGACAGCCAGGAAATGGCTATGGAAGCTAAGGAGCTGGTGCAGATAGTTGAACAACCGTATGAGGACTTGAAAGTAAAAACGACGGTGAGTACTATGTCTAGTAGTTGACGTGGCTCGATGGCGAGCAACAAGATTGTGTTGGGGGCCAATTGGCAGGCGGTTTGGTAGAGTGCTATCGCAGCATCTCCGATGCTGCAACAAGGCAAAAGATGACGTGAATGGCGAGGAGTGGAAGATTAGTTATGTATTTTTATGTCAATTGTACCGCGGAATGCGGTTTTGGGTCATTTGGACCCCATATTATGTAATCTTGAGTGAGTTATACCACAGAATGCAGGTTTTTGGTCAGTTTTGTACGAAGTTAGTTAGATATTGGGTCACTTGTCCAAATGTTGGTTAGGAAATTGCTAGTAGGTGGACAAGCATTGTAATGGCGGAAGCCTATATATAAATAAGAGTCGTAGGTTATGGAGGAAGGAGAAGAGAGGCAGGCGGAAGAGGAGATAGGATTGGAATCAAGCTGAAGAGAAGCATGTGTTTTTGGGTATTTTTGCACATCTGTGATGTATTGCCGAGACTTGATCTTGAGGAGATATTGTATCTAAGGTTTTGCAGTAATAATGTGATATGATGAAATTGTTTTGGTGCAACCCCTAGTTTCTATCTATTATTTGTGGTAATACAATGTCTCACTTCATGAATAATGCTATGTTTCCTTGATGCAATGTTTCTTTACTATTATTACTGTGATGATAATGAATGTTGCGATAGAATAATGCATTACGAATACATGTCAAATGGTTGAGATTCTGGTTTAGTGTTGCAATAGAGTTAGTTCATGTAGCCGCAATCGTCCTCCTTCCTCGACGGAAACATGGTTCCGTCTGCTCTTCCTAGATTCCTCGGGTGAGACCTCATTTGCTCTGGAGGTGTTGCTGGGCGGGATAAAACCTGCCCGGGTTGGTGCCCAGGGAGACTACGACATGTGTTGACATTGAAGTGGAACCCCTGTCGACTGGAGTCGCGTTGGTCAGCCTTATTGCTACACTTATTCAAGCATGAAGGAATATTACAGACTGAAATAACAAAGAAAGAAGCACAAATTCACATAGGAAAAAGATGAGACAGACTACCAGACCAATCACACAAGAATCTCAGTCGAAATCCAGCTTCAGACACTGCAATTTATTCAAGAAAATGTTTCAGAATAGAGCAGAGCTCTTCCAAGGCCTTAGCCATTTGATTTTCCAACCTATTCTTCTTCTATTACATTCAATTTATAGGTCTATTCGGACCTAGGGTTGAGCTATCTTAGTAAGAAGCTGTTACAACAACATTTGACACCCATATAGAGAGATTCAACAACATAATAGTCGGTTTCAACAAATCTTGAACAGTTTTGGCCGTCGACTGCTGAAAAATGCCTCTTGGTGTGAGGGCTATATAACCCTTCGATTCTCTTAAACCGTGGCACCTATGTAGATTCTGAGAGAGGTTATTGGATATTGGCTTGTTCTGGGGATAAAAATCCCTCAATTTCCTGAAATGCCTTCTAGTTTGGCCAAAACAGCTTCTGCAAAAAGATGACTAAAACAGTCATTTTCAATAAAAAAACAAGCCCTTCTTCTTTGCAATTGGAATTTTCGGGACTTGGAAGCTGATGTGACGAGTGCATGAAGTGGCATGTAAACCTCCTAGGTGGAGGGTTTAGTTTAGCACAAATCTAGTTCTAACATCAGCATTTCGATACCATAAACTATTGCCGATAATGGTTACTAGAGTTTTTCGATGGTTTTGCATTTGTTTTACAGTGCTGAAATTTTATGGGGTTCGATGCTGAAATCTATACCAATATCATGTGCATCAAAGTAGCTAGGATACCCAGTCGTGCTTCCAGTTAAGATGTAGGTGATGTAATAGTTTTCCTTTGAGTTTTCAATAGTTGTTTTAGCAATGTCTCTTGTTCAAACTTTCGGTTTTCCATATCTAAACATGTGTTGTTTTGTATTGCTTGGAAGGTTTTCTTCCTTGGTGAATGATGAAGTTGGACCATGCGAGTTGATAGCAAGATAAGGCCCTGGTAAGCCTCGGTGATAATCCCCAAGGGTTTCCATAATGTTGTGAAGATCTTGGCACCATACAAGTTCTTGTTTGCTTAGCCGAGAGTTTGGTTTGTTTGATCTATGGTTTTGCTGAGATTCAAAGGTGTATAGACTTGGTTTTGCAGTTGGTTGTAATGACAATATTAAATACGTAAGGAATTTGTTTACCAAGGATTTTACCCTTTGATTCATAGCTCGCATTATTTTCATGATGTTTTTCTTAGGTTACTGTTTACAGTTTGATGTTGAAATTTAATATAAAGACTATTTCAAAAATCAAATGTTTGACCTACTTGTTTAAAGTTACTTGTTCAGCGAAGTTCAAATCGTTCGTCAAAAGAATTTGGTGAATAGTTTTGTTAATAAACTAATACTGGTTTAATTTGTAGTTCATGAGGTTTGAACCTTAGATATTAACCTGTGTTGATTTTTGTAATATATTTGTATGGAAAGGTTTTGCATCAGGATAATGAAACATAGAGAAATCTATTTGGCAATTTTTAAAATGGTATAGTCTATTGTGTGAATAACTTTTTAGGGAAGAGCCCGACATTGTGTTTTGAATAGTTAATGTTTTTATTTTTGTTTTCAATCAAGGTTGTATGGCTGGGTTATAAACCATATAATCGATACTTGTCAATACTTATTTTTGTTTGAGGTATGCTTGAGGGTTTTGAACCTAGGTCTCGTACACTTCCTTGTCTTTGAGAAACTAATGGAATATTTAAATTCATACTCAATTATAGTGATAGTATGTGTATTTATTTTTGTATAAAAAGGTTTATAAGTATACGATTTCTCTACTGTAATATTAACTTTGATTTATAAAAACGGAACTTGCTCTAAACGTTTTCAATAATATATGTTTTGTATAGTCATAGTTTTAACTTGAAACATGCTCTTTGTAATGTATAGAACGATGCATGAAGATACTTATGTGATATGATAAATGTTTTGGTTTTTGAAATAAAATGATTGTTTCTACTCTACTTCTCGATATTTATGTATAAAGTACATTGATTCTGAAAATATGCAAAACTATTTTGAAATTCAAACAAGAGAAAATAATGCAAGAATGATAAGTTATTCTGCTTTGAATAAACATAATTGTTGTAGACTAGCATTCATAAAAGAAATACTTAGAATAATAAACTGATAAAAATAAATCGATGGCTTTATTGATTAAATATAGGAAATGAAATTACTTAAGTTCCTAGTTTAATTATGGGATATCTACTGAAAATAAAGCGGTATTAAAATTATGAATATTATAGATTTAATTCGGAAATAAATCATTTAAATTTATCCACAGTACATCATTCTGATTTGTCTTAAAATACTCTTCCCTGTACTAGAGTACGACACTGGAAACAGTGTGTGGAAAAATGTAGGGAATAAATTTTATTCAATCATTTAAACTATATCATATAATTGCATTTTATACTAACAAATTATGAATTACAGAAGTAAAATATTCATGAGCAGTACATAATATCTAATATTTAATTGAAGAATTTATAACATGAAACGTTCAGATCATTAATGATTAGTTCGACAGAAAGTAAATAAGATAACACAATGATCCTGATAACTGAAGAAGAGACAAACAACCAAAGGAGCTTGTTCCACACAACCTACTCCTAAAGACAACCAAGTTACTTTCCTTAGGACCCCTGATCCTATTCACTGAACCACCAGGACGAAGATGTTGTGTGGAGTAATGGAATAAATTCCTTTGCAGCCCAGCAATAGCACTTAGCAGTAGTACTTCCTAAATTTAGCAATATTGAACTCAACAATGTGGTTGCACTAGTTCAGAATGCAGTTTTAACTCACTCATTCACTTCTGACTTTCCCCTAACTGAATCTCTTGTGCGCTCTTCTATTTATGACTCAGAAATTATCACAAGGTAAGAATGAACAGCCTCGTGTTGATTTCGATGGGTAGATAAGTAGCATGCCTAGGTCTTTGGTCAGTTTATTTAGTAAATGATCCACCTGCTCAGTTCCACTAACTTGGGTAACATGACCATAAAAGTAGGGAATTTCCCCCCTGCAACAGTTAGAGTTGAGTTGAGGATGCTGACAAGTGTCATTTTTCTCTTCACCCCATTCCATTCATCCTAGTGGGTCAGTGAACACTCATTTAACAGTCTCCTTTGGATATTTGTCTCCACTTTTATTTATTAATAATAAAATATTCAAAGTAATTAATTATAGTCATCCTTGACCCCACTTGGTCAATAGTCATAAAACTTTACAATAAAAATAAGACATAATTTTTTCTTCATAACATAAAATGTCTAGAACTTGGGTATGTGACAAACACCTCTTAAGTTCAACATCATCCTTGATGTTACTTTATTCATCGTCGTCTTCTTCCACATGGAACAACATTAGATATGCCACCCGCATATTACTTTCCAATTCCCAAGTTGCTTTGTCCGGACTAAGGTGATTCCACTGTACGTTTACCTGTCCAATGGTATGATTACGAAGAAAAATTCCCCACTTGTCGAGGATACAATTCAGTTCCACCATAAAATATCCTTCTGATTCCACCTATACATCATTCCAATTAATCACATGAGTAGCATCATGCACATACTTTTTCAAAAAGAGAGATGTGAAATACATTATGTACTTTAAGATTTGGTGGAAATGCCAATTGATATTCCACGGGTCCTACCCTAGACAAGATTTCAAAAGGTCCGCAATACCTTGGTGCTAATTTAGCACAGCTTCCTAGTCTTAGAGAGCTCTTCTTAGGTTTTACCTTGAGGAACACATGTTCACCAACATGAAACTCTTTCTGAGTTCTTTTGAGATATGCATGAATTTTCTGTCTATCTTGTGCAATTTTCAAATTGCCTTGAACCTTTTTCACGATTAGTTCCATTTCTTTTAATAAATCAGCTCCTAGCATTAACCTTTCAAATGGATTGCTCCAAAAAATAGGAGTATGACATTTTCTTCCATATAAAATTTCAAAGGGACTGAGTTTGATGAAGCTTGGTAATGATTATTATAAGCAAACTCAATAAGATGCAAATGTTCCTCCCATTTACTTGGCTGATCTCTAACATACATTCTCAACATGTCTTCAAGAATTTGATTAACTCTTTGAGTCCGCCCATCCGTTTGTGGATGAAATGATGTACTGAAATTTAAGGTAGTATCTAAACCTTTAAATAAAGATTTCCAGAAATTTCCTATAAACTTTGAGTCTCTATCATAAATTATAACTTTTGGAATACCATGCAAACGAAAAATTTGTTTCATAAAAAATTCAGCAATGTTAGAAGCCATGTATGTTGTCATAATAGGTATGAAATGGGTTGCTTTGCTGAGATTATCCACGACTACCATAACAGAATCATTTTTTTTTCTTCTGATTTTTAGGTAAACCAGTATAAAAATCAATACTAATTATGTCCCACTTCCAATCTGGAATAGGTAGTGGCTGTAATAATCAAGTTGGGTGTTTATGTTCATCCTTTATTTTCTGACACTCTATACACTTAGAAATATATTCATCTACTTCACTTTTCATACATGGCCAAAAAAATCTTTTCTCAGCATTGTTATCATGTTTTGGTAACTAGGATGTGTTGAGTATGGACTTTTATGCAATTCATTTAAAATCAACAACTTAATTTCAGCAACATTAGGCATATAATGTTTGTTTTATACAGCAGTAACCCCCTTTCATCAATCTTGAAATCTGTTATTAAATTTTCAACATTATTTTCAACAACTTTATTAAGTAAATTCTGATATTTTTCATCCATTCTGATTTTTTTCCTTAATCTGATTTTCCAGATCAGTTTTATACGTACTTTGCTGAAACAAAATTTAGCCTAGCATTTCTGCTTAAGGCATCAACAACCTTATTTTCCTTTCCTTTAATGCGTTGAATCTCGAAATCATACTCGCTAAGGAAGGCTAGCCACTTAGCTTGTCTTGCGTTTAGATTTGGTTGATCCAACAAATATTTTAATCCTTTATTATCAATCATTAAAATAAATTTTCTTCCAATTAAGTGATGGCGCAACATTTTTAATGCATGTATTACAACAACCAACTCTAGGTCGTAAGTTGCATAGTTCTTTTCATGAATCTTTAACTTCCTAGACTCATATGCAATCGTGTGACCTTCTTGTGTTAAGACCCCGCCAAGTCCGTCATTGCATGCATCCATGCACACTATGAAATCTTTGTTGGGATCAGCAATTTTTAAAATAGGTGCTGTGGTTAATAACTCCTTTAGTTTCTTAAAGATTTCTTCACATTTTTTATCCCATACAAATTTCTTACCTTTCTTTTGTAAAGATGTTATAGGATTTGCTATTCTAGAAAATTCCTCGATAAATTTATGATAGTAACCTGTAATTCCTATAAAATATCGTACACCAGTTACGTATTTCGGGGCATGCCATTCATTAATTGCTTTTATCTTGTTTGGGTCTACTGCAATTCCACCCTTGGATATCATATGCCCTAGGTACTTTATTTGATCTTTATAAAAATCACATTTGTTGAACTTAGCATAAAGTTGGTGTTCTCTTAACACTTGTAAAATTATCTTTAAATGTTCATCATGTTCCTCTTTAGTCTTAGAGTAAATCAAAATGTCATCAATAAAAACAATTACAAACTTATCTAAGTACTGATGTAAAACATTGTTCATAAGGCACATGAAAACTGCTGGATTGTTGGTCAGCCAAAAAGGCATAACCAAAAACTCGTAGTGCCCGTAACGGGTTCTAAAAGCAGTCTTAAAGATGTCCTCATCTTTAATCTTGACTTCAACCTCAAGTCTTTTTTAGAAAATATCTTTGCGTCACGTAGTTGACCAAACAGATCATCAATGCGAGGAAAATGATGTCTGTTCTTTATGGTCATTTTATTTAGTTGATGTTAGTCTATGCATAAATGCATAGTTCCATCTTTCTTTTTAACAACAATTACAGGTCCTCCCCATGGAGACACACTGGGCCTTATGTAATTTTTATCAATCAGTTCTTTACGCTGTGATTTAAGTTCACGAAGCTCTAGAATATTCATTCTGTAAGGAGCCTTTGATTTTGGTACCGCTTCCGGTACTAACTGAATGGTGAAATCGAGTTCTCTTTTCGGAGGTAGTCTTGGAATTTATTCCGGGAATACATCAGAAAATTCCTTAAGATTGGGTATATCTTCCAGATTTAACTTATCTTCCTTAGTGGATTGTTCATCGTTAATGACATTTACAGCAAATAACTTACACCCTTTACGAACAACCCTTTTAACTTGTAAAGTGGAAATTTGTCTAACAGATATCTTTCTAGGAATACCTTTTACTGTTACAGTTTCACATGTGCCATTCAAACAATTAAAATTCTTTTCAAAGTAATTTAACACTACTATATGCTTTTCTAACCAATCCATTCCAATCAGAACATTGTAATAACCTGAAGGTAACACATTCAGTTTAACATGAGTCCTAAACTGATTCATCAGTAATTCCCACTGTTTTACATAGTAGAAATGGGTTTATTTTTCAGCATACCTTCCACTTCAACCATGGAAGTTTGATGATCAACTTGTCTGTCCTCCAAAGCTGTATTATCCTGGGCATCTCCCTTGCTAAGTCACCGACAGTAGCCTCCTCCTGTATAGTGTGTATGTTGTTGACAGTCTTCTCTCTGAGTGGGCAGTTTGATGCATAATGAGGTCCCTAACAGTCCCAACATTTAACAGGTTCTTTCTATTCATTATTTTTAACAAAAATTTTAGGTGGATCACTATTTCTTGCAGTTGTAAATTTTGACTATGAATTACCTGCTACATTATTTCCTTGAAATTTTTTGTTAGAGTAATTACGTAAATTATTATTTCCAAAGTTGCGATTAAAAGAGAACTGCTTCTTCCTTTGCTCAAAGTTGATAGGCCTTTTTGCTTTCCATCTTGGTATACCTTCTCTTTTCTTATTCTGTTCATAACAGATATTCGCCTTTCTCATAGCCTCTTCAAGAGTTCGAGGACCATCATACTCAATCTTGTCTTTTCTGTGAGAGGGAAAACAACTCAGAAGTATTTGTACCTTAGGCTTTTCTTCAATGATATAAGGCACATATCTTAATAGATTCAAAAACTTGCTGCATAACTCTCTCATATCCATGGAACCTGGCTTTAACTCATAAAACTCTTTAGCTCGTTCCTCATAATACTGTTCTGACAGAAATTTCCTTTTAAAGTATTTCTTAAAATTACTCCAATTTACACTCTTCTCTTTTAAACCTTTTACTCGTTTTAGATCTTGCCACCAGATGTCTGCTTTTCCAGTTAGATTATATATTGCGATTTTAGTTTTTAGATGACTTGAGTAGTTCTAAATCTGAAAATACTTATTCATACTGGAGAGTCATGCTTCGGCTGTCTCACTCTTTTCCGCTTCTCCATTAAAAGTTCGTGGTTTGATATTTTTAAATTAGCCAGAAATTTCTTCGTAGGGCCTATACTTCTTTTTCTTAGTGTAGCAGTTACTGTCACTACTATCACTAGAATACTTGTGCTTTTTCCTGTGTGCCCTTTCCTCAAATTCAGATGATGAACTACTGTCATAATTAGTCAATTTTACCTTTGTATCATTACGTTGGTACGACATAGTTCCAGATTCAACATTATTTTATGTTTCATTATCTTGACCATTTTTATGAAAATTACTCAACAGTATTTGATTTAGCTCCTCCTGAGCTTTGAAGATTCGTTCGTTTTCTTCCTTAACATTTTTTATCTCAGTTTTTAAATCCTTCACTGTTCTTAATAATTCAGATGAGTTATCATTCAGTTGAACAAATAATTTTTTTGCATTAATGTGCCCTTGTTCATTATTATTCCGTTCATTATTAAGGGACATGTCCTCAACCGACTCTTCTGGCCCTTCCATACCTGCAGACTAAATTTCTAAAATGCTAAAACTGAAAACAAAAATAAATTAAATTAGTAATTTGTAATTCTATTCTAAATTTTTATTTGTGCGAGTGAGCCACTTCAGGCCTAGTATTTCAACTTGTGCTTTGATACCACATGTACCATCCCCAAAAATTGACAAATATTTAAAATTTTTACATAGCATTAAATGCTTGTGTTTGTTGTGCGGAAGTATTAAAAGTGTTAACTTAAACACATCTAAACGCTAATCAAATAGTTCTTAACAACGACAACTTCTATAATCGGTCGTCAGTGACAAAAGTTTTAGATTACTTAACGACAATTGTTGCAACTGTTATTAACTTAACTAGTGACTCAAATGTTGTAATGCCATTTATCATCAATTAAAAGTCATAATGTTTTATAATTCAAAGTTTATAATATGTATTTAATTTGTTCACTTGCATGACATCAGATTTCGTTCTATTTTATAAATTTTGATGCTAGAGACTAATTGCTCATCTCAATGTAATGAAGAGGTCCTTGTGTATGCCCCGAGGCTTACTTAGCTATTGATAGCTAATGCTCGTAAAATCTATTTGTAGAATTAAGGTAAGACAGAGAAATTCCAATTGAAGTATATCGTTGCATTTCGGATTAATATTGCAGTACAATGTTAGCCATTCAAGTTAAAATACGAGTGTGTAGAGAAATTATCTTCCTTTCTATCAAACTCAGGTATTTTATGTAATTGGATCAGTTACCTCCATATATTTTGTATTCGTAAATTTGCCTAGTTTTATCTATTGAAATAAACAAAATTGTAACCTACTCTATCCAAAACTATGGAGAATTTCTTTGTATTAACATTACACACTACTATATCCAAACTATGGAGAATAAATCATTGTAATACATTTCAATCTATATAGATTATATGCATAACACTTATGTTATACCTTATGAACATAATATAGATTGACGAATCTATATGTTATGACTATGGTTAAAATGTATGTTCTATATGCATAAACTATATGCTCGAAAACTATAATATTAGTGTTTTGACTATAGAAATGATATGAAAAGTAACATCATGTTACTTACCCTAACTGTAGCTTTACAAACTATGCAGAATGTATTAAGCTATTAACACCATAGTGGGATATGCATTGGCAGGTATTTCGACATTGGTGGCTATTGTGCTTAAATGTTATTGAATGGAGTTGGTGGTCGTAGATTTATGTGCCTTTGTGGATGGATCTGCACCATTGATCTCATAGGTGTTCTCAGGTTTTGGGAAAAACCCTAACTCCACAATACACTACCCACCGAGACACTGACTGGAGTATTCATTTTTGCATGTAAGAGTGGAAAAAGAGGCCAACAGGCTCTGTGACTCTCAGGGTTTGTAACCCTTGCTTGTATTTGCTTTCCAGGGTTTCGATGTTGTGACCATGCTACCTGTACAATGATCATAAGAGTTTCCATGTATTCATGTTAACGTATAGGGTTATAACAATATTTGTAATGCATCTTGGGGTTTCGATACCATGACCTATTGTTGGTAATGGTTACTAGAGTTTTTCAATGGTTTTGCATTTGTTTTATAGTGCTGAACTTTTATGGGGGTTCGATGCTGAAACCTATACCAATATTGTGTGTGTCAAAGTAGCCGAGATAGCCAGTCGTGCTTCCAGTTAAGATGTAGGTGATGTAATAGTTTGCCTTTGAGTTTTCAATATTTGTTTTAGTAACGTCTCCTGTTCAAACTTTCGGTTTTCCAGGTTTAAATCTGCGTTGTTTTGTATTTCTTGGCAGGTTTGCTTCCTCGATGAATGATGAAGCTGGCATGTGCGAGCTGATAGCGAGATAAGGCCCTGGTAAGCCTCGGTGATGATCCCCAAGGTTTTCCATAATGTTGTGAAGATCTTGGCACCATACAAGTTCTTGTTTGCTTAGCCGAGAGTTTGGTTTGTTTGATCTATGGTTTTGTGAAGATTCAAAGGTGTAAAAACTTGGTTTTATAGTTGGTTGTAATGACAAACGTAAAGCCGTAAGGAATTTGTTTATGAGGGATTTTACCCTTTGAACCGTAGCTCGCATCGTTTTCACGATATTTTGCTTAGGTTACTGTTTACAGTTTGATGTTGAAATTTAATATAAAGACTATTTCAAAAATCAAATGTTTGACCTACTTGTTTAAAGTTACTTATTCGGGGAAGTTCAAATCGTTTGTCAAAAGAATTTGGTGAATAGTTTTGTTAATAAACCAATACTGGTTTAATTTGTAGTTCAGGAGGTTTGAACCTTAGATATGAACCTGTGTTGATTTTCGTAATATATTTGTATGGAAAGATTTTTCATAAGGATAATGAAACACGGAGAAATCTATTCGGCAGTTTTTAAAATGGTAAGGTCTGTTGTGTGAATAACTTTTTAAGGCAGAGCCCGACATTGTGTTTTGAATAGTTAATGTTTTTGTTTTTGTTTTCAATCAAATCCATATGGCTGGGTTATAAACCCTATCGTGGATACTTGTCAATACTTAGTTTTGTTTTAGGTTTGCTTGAGGGTTTTGAACCCAAGTCTTGTACACTTCCTTGTCTTTGATAAATGAATGGAATATTTAAATTCATACTCAAGAATATAGTGATAGTATGTGTTAGTATTGATTTTTGTATAAAAAGGTTTATAAGTATACGATTTTTCTACTGCAGTACTAACTTTGATTTATAAAAAAGGAACTTGCTCTAAAGGTTGTCAACAATATATGTTTTGTAAAGTCATAGTTTTAACTTGAAACATGCTCTTCGTAATGTATAAAATGATGCATGAAGTTACTTATGTGATATGCTAAATGTTTTGGTTTCTGAAACAAAACGATTGTTTCTACTCTACTTCTCGATATTTATGTATAAATTACATTGATTCTTAAAATATACAATACTATTTTGAAATTGAAACAAGAGAAAATAATGCTAGAAAGATAACTATTTTGCTTTGAATAAACATAATTGCTATAGACTAGCATTCATAAAAGAAATGCTTAGAATAATAAACTGATAAAAATTAATCAATGGTTTTATTCTTTAAAGATAAGAAATGAAATTACTTATGTTCCTAGTTTAATTCTAGGATATCTATTGAAAACAAAGGAGTATTACAATTATGAATAGTATAGATTTAATTATGAAATAAATAATTTAAATCTATCCATAGTACATCATTCTGATCTGTCCTAAAATACTCTTCCCTGTACTAGAGTACAGAACTTGAAACAATGTGTGGAAAAATGCAGGGAATAAATTTTATTCAATCATTTAAACTATATCATCTAAATTGCATTTTATCCTAACATATTATGAATTACAGAAGTAAAATATTCATGAGTAGTACATAATATCTAAGATTTAATTGAAGAATTGATAACATGAAATATTTATATAATTAATGATTATTTTGACGGAAATTAAATAAGATAACACAATGAACGTGATAAATGAAGAAGAGAGAAACAACCAAAGGAGCCTGCTACATCCAACCTAATCTTGAAGATAGCGAAGTTACTTGCCTGAGGACCTCTGAGCCTGTTCACTGAACCACTAGGACGAAGATGTTGTGTGGATTAATGGAATAAATTCCTTTGCAACTCAACAGTAGCACTTAGCAGTAGTACTACCTACTTTTAGCAATATAGAACTTAACAATGTGGCTGCACTAGTTCAGAATGTAGTCTTAACTCACTCATTCACTTCTAACTTTCCCCTCATCGAATCTCTTGTGCACTCTTCTATTTCTGATTCAGAAATGATCACAAGGTAAGAATGAATAGCCTCCTACTCAATTTGATGGGTAGATAAGTAGCATGCTTAGGTCTTTGGTTAGTTTATTTTGTAAATGAGCCACCTGCTCAGTTCCACTTTCTTGCGGAACATGACCATAAAAGTAGGTAAGTTGCCCCCTGCAATAGTTAGAAGTGAGTTGAGGATGCTAATAAGTGTCAATTTTCTCTCCACCCGAGTCCATTCCTCCTAGTGGGTCAGTGAACACTCATTTAACAGTCTCCTTTGGATATTTGTCTCCACTTTTATTATTAATAATAAAATATTCAAAGTAATTAATTACATTCATCCTTGACCCCACTTGGTCCATAGTCATAAAAATTTACAATAGAAATAAAACATAATGTTTTCTTCATAACATAAAATTTCTAGAACTTGGGTATGTGACACCTTTGCTTATGGAAGTCTAGTCATCCTAGTCCCTACGAAATATGGGAGATGGTACATGTCCATTGACTATGGGGATATCAATAATATTTCAATATAGAAATGATATCATCTTCCTAGACTAGATTATTTACTTGAGTATTTGAAAGATGCTAAATTATTTACCAAACTTGACCTCAAGTTGGGATATCAACAAATTCCCAAAGAGTCCTCAATTTTATGGAAGACTTCTTCAAAACTAGTGAAGGTCTATTTGAATGGTTGGCCATGCCTTTTGGTTTAACTAATTCACCTGTAACTTTGATAAGATATATGGATGATGTTCATATACCTTTTGCAGGAAAATATGTCATTGTTCATCTAGATGACACCCCAATTTTCAGTAGATTGTGGAATGAGAATTTGTAGTAGCTTCAACAAGTGATTAACACTCTTAGACAAAAAAAACTTTGTTTGAACTGGGAGAAGTGATATTTTGTATTGAAGAGTATTAAATAATTGGGCTGTGTGATCAACTTAGTAGGTATTTGAGTCGAACCAAAAAGGATACAAGTCATCATGGAATGGCCCACTCCAAGAAACATTCAAAAACTAAGGATTTTTCTTGGTATAGCAAATTTGAATCGTATATTTATGTTATCCACGCACATATATTGGCCAATAAATCAACTGACTAAGGGATGTGGAAAGACAATTTAAAAATGGACCATAACACAACAAAAAGATTTTGACCAACTCAAGAACAATATTTGTAAAGATCCAATGCTCATGCTACTAGATTTGCATCAAGCATTTGAAATCTAGACTGATGCATCAGACTATGCCATGGGCACCATGATCATTGGCAACTAGTTCATCCAATGGAATTCTATTCAAAAAAATTTAATGAAGTTTTTCGCAAGTATTTGAATTATGAAAGGGAACTATATGTTATTGTACAAGAACTTAAGCAATGGAGACACTACATTCTAGTAATATAAATGGTCATTCTTACAGACCATAAGCCTCTACAGTTTTCTTTGTCATAGTCTAAGTTACAGAAGATGAGACAACTCAAGTGCATTAGTCATTGACAACAATTTAGTTGGTAACTAAGCATTGGAAAGGAAAATTCAATGCATCACTTGATTTCCTTAGCCAACCACCAGCCATTTCACTTCTTACAATGCTAAGTATGCATGGTTATGACACCATTACTTGGCCTCAAGTATATGCGGAAGAAAATGACTTCTCCTCAGTGTATTGATAAATCTAAATAGGTCAATTGATTAGAGTTGACTACCACTT
Organism: Larix kaempferi; assembly: GCA_027924585.1. Lineage (NCBI taxonomy): Eukaryota > Viridiplantae > Streptophyta > Pinopsida > Pinales > Pinaceae > Larix > Larix kaempferi. Next base: position 6,010,519 of record BSBM01000009.1, read on the forward strand.
GAAGGAAAATTTGCTTTACAATCTTGAACAACTTTGTGTACCTCTAGGTGATCATAGATAGAATCGCATTTTAAATTCACACTACAACAAAATAACAAGTAATTTTGGAGTGGTAAAGACTCCCATAGAACTCTAGAAGTATTTGTATTGGTATTCACTAAAGATAGATGTTGACAAGCACATGAAGCCATGCGTGGTTTGTTCCATATATAGCCAAGTCACTGAATCGATGATATGATTTCTATACACACTTTCCCATTGCAATTCAAGAATGGGAATCCATTTAATTGGACTACTTGACTACTTGACTATCCTCATTGCTTACAAGAAGACTACAACATCACAACAATTTGGTCAACTCTTCTTTGAGAATGTTTGGAAACACTATGAGTTGCCAACTACAATCATCTCTAATGGATATTCCATATTTGTTAGAAATTTTTGGATAAAATTGTGGCATCAACTCAACACACAACTAGCAATGTTGATAGTGTTCCAACGTCATATCGATGGACACACATAAATTATGAATCATATGGTGATATAGTTGCTCCTCATGTATGAAAACAAGCATTGGAGAACATGGGATGAAATTTTCTCATACATCCAACCTATCTATAATCAAGTAAAACATAGTTCAACAAGTAAGAGTCCATTTGAATCCTGTTATGAACATCAAGAAGTCAACAAAGCACTCAAGTTCAAGGATAGGGTTTGTGAGATTCAAAAACAATCACATGAGATGTTACAGTGAGCTAGAAAGAAATCCAAGGCCCGACATGACAAGCATTGCATTCCTCACTCATTCAAAATTGGGTATTATGTTCTATTACATCTCATGGTTGAAAGATTCAATGGAATGCATAGGAATTTGAAGCCTTTATGATATGTCCTTAAACCATTCTTGAGAGAGTTGGGGAAACTCCTTTTAAGCTCAGCATTCCACCATACCTGGGTTTGCATCCAGTATTCAATTTGGACTTACTTCAACAATATTTTGCACCACTATTAGAATAGATCGACTTGCATCTAACAGATCCAAAAGACATCAATCCATATGTTCAAGAACCTCTTGTCATTGATACCATTGTCAGACAACAAGAATTCTAGACAAGGATGCAAACAATTCCCTTGTTTCAGGTGTTTAAAGTAGGACAACTCCCATCTCAAGGAAAGTGGTATCCTCTAATTGAATTGGAGCACAATTTCCCTCATCTACTTAAGCATCCAGTATGGGCCATTGCCACTTATGTGGGAAGGTCTAATCCATTCCAGGACTCGATTGAACTCCTTGGTAGGATCTCAGTCGCATCAACTCAGTAGACATTATGCATCAGTCAAAGTTGACTCAGTCAAACTTGCGAATCAGTTGATCCACTGATCTAGTTGACACTAGAGATCTGTTGATCCATCAACTATGTTGAAGCACAGAATATTCTGCAAGATTCATTCATCATACATTCCTTGCAACATTCGATGAATCAAGCACATGTTAGCAAACATTGAAAACACTCAAAAGGAACTGGAAAGACACCATCAACGTGGTAACATTGTCTCTTCCTCTTCCTCTAGCCGAAAAAAGGGAAGAATATGACCTTGGACTCCTCAATCAAATTGTAATTTCCTCTTTGTAATAGAAACACGACGGGTAGGCACCCAAGCATCCCTAAAATTTGTATATATACATGCAATCCAAAATATGAAATGGTTCTTTATTCTTGACTACACTAAGACATGTCTCGAAAGAGAAGGCTCGATTGGTTCCTCACGGTTCCTTCATTCGACCTTCATTCATGTAAACGAGTCTTTCAACTTAGTACACCTTGTTACAGGAGTTTTGCTTGCAGACTCGAGAGACAAACCTCCTACAGACAAATGCTCAATAAAATCGAACTTTTCCACCATTGGGGTTTCTCTGTTATCAATTTCTGATTCGCATTTTTATGTGATTGGTATTGTATATTGTTTTTAGTTGTTTTCTATTTAGTTATTATCTATGGTGGTTTTCATTTTGTGTTTGGTTATTATCTATGTTGGTTTTCTTATTCAGTTTAATACTGTTCGCTTTCACTATAACAACGCTCAGCTCATTAAATCAACTATTTGGACGACACACACACACACATAGATATATGTGTCTATTAACAAAGATTACATTCATTCTTTTTTTTCTTTTTTTAAACATCATTAGTATCATCGTACATTTTTTTGTTTGTACAACGAGGTCCTCAACATCTTATTTAAAAAGTGAGAAAATATGCTTTATGTATAGGTTTTTTTCTCCAAAATAGTATTGTTATGTATAATAATCTTTTTTTTCAATAGCTTATTTTTAAAATCAATTTTATGTGGAAATATTGATATTTATATAATTTATTTTGATAGTATATATAATAAATATATATAATATGTTTATTTTTGCTAGCTCATTTGGATAAGGTGTAGGTTTTGTTTGCTAGGCGACCGAGGTACAGTTCAATACATTTAGGATGACTAAGTTGGAAAGAAACACCAAAAAAATATAACCATGTTAAGGGATGGTGTGGAGTGGGTGTGATCCCAGAGTGATGGCTAAGATACCCTTTGTGCATTGGCTTTGGCTGAGAGGCTAATATTCCTAACAAAGAAACATAACATATAATATATGTTTTAAATTAAAAATACACATTTTATAAATTTAAATGACAACACTCTATAAAATTACTATTTCATAAAATTACAACAAGTACTTTTAATTTGATAATTATTAAATTTTTTTTAAATAAATAAATTTCTTGCAACCAATTCTAATTATAATAGGAATCAACTTCAAAAGCCAAATACTTGTCGGTATGATTCATAGCCTATCTGACCGACTCTTAATTTACATAACAAATAAAGTTTCTTGTGCGACAACTTGACAAATGTCATGTTGAAATCTTATATTAATGTTATTGTGTATGCACAATATGCAACGCTTTGTACGCGCTTTTTTCAATAAACTGTTTACATAATCGTGAAAAATGTTGTCTATATTATCCATCTGTGTTGAGATTCAGACGAGATAAATAAACATGAAGGATATGGACGGAGTGAAGAAGGAGTCCTGGTCGAGAAAAGTTATGGGGGCGCTTAAGGACATGGCCTCAATAGGAATCGCAAAGACTTCGAATACCTCGGTTCTTGAAAAGACTGTACAAATCACAGTTCTGAAAGCCACTCGTCACAAAGACGTGCCTCCGAAGGAAAAACATGTTCTAACCGCGTTGTCTGCAACAGGAGAATCTGAGACTCGGTGTCGGTTAATATTTGCCGTGGAGAAGCGAATGATTCGAACAAGGGACTGGAAGGTAGCGCTCAAGGCGTTGGCGCTCTTTCATCGACTGCTCAGGGAAGGGGGGGCTGCTTTTGCTCTAGAGATACAGCACTTTTCTCATAGAAGCGTAATCGAGGGGATGTTAAGTTTCGAGGATCCATCTAGCCCCTATACTTTGGATATATCTCTTTGGGTACGCAAATACTCCTGTTATTTGGCTCAGAGATTGCACTGTAGCCGGATTTTCAAGTACGATATTGCGTCAGGTAATCGACGCGCCAGAATAAAGGATTTTGACATTCAATACCTATTGGAATATTTGCCATCTATGCAACTTCTTCTCAGGTGCCTTCTAGACTGCACTCCCGAAGAATGCCGCGTTGAAATAAATTCGCTTCTTCAGTACGCCCTCGATTTACTGCTGAAGGAATGCCCCAATATCTACGTAAACATTAATGTCTCTATATCCGAGTTGCTAGTGTCGTTTTTCGCAGACATGCCTAGACACAAAGGTCGAAAGCTTCTTGATATATACAAACGAAACTTACAACAGACCGAGAAACTCGAGATGTTTTATGATAAATGTAGAGGGATTTCAACAGGCGGCCTTAGTGTCTTTCCCTCCGTGAACAAACCTTCGGAGTCAGTCCTGTCGGAAATGGAGACTTATATAAACAAACGCGCAGATCCTGCCAGCAGTACTGGTTGGAAGATAGCATTTGATCCAACTGATAAAAGTATTCATCAATCGGCTGATGAAAAGGATAAGTCTATTCTCGATGCTTTAAACGATAGTGCAAAGCTTGGAGGAGATCAAACAAGATCTTCTGAGATAGTCCCACCTTCACTTTCATTTTCAGAATGGATACTGCCCCAAGATCCAGAAATTGCAGAGATTACGCAACCCCAAGAACAGGAAAACAATGACACTCGACCTGTTTAACCGTATAATCTTTGAAGATTACTCAGCGGAAGAAATGACAACAATCAAGTTCTTACAATGTTGTCATCCATAGAAATGCTGTAGATGAATTTCCTTCTTTAAATCTTAAGTTTGTGAGAAGTTGTTACAAATACAGACTCTTAGTTTTATTGATTGCTTCTTTCGTGTTGGAATCCATAACTGTCAAATACTGTTAAAATAATTAAACCGAAAAAGTCATTTAAGATGATTTTTTTCATTATTTTTTGAGTTTTTATCATTGTAATGAACAACTTCGAATTTCTATTGATTACATGAGCAATTAAATGACTTGTAAATTGAGAGTTGGGAGTTGAAATGTGGAAGGCTTTGAAAGAGTCTGTGGAAATCAAAGTACTTTTTATAAAAAAATTTGGCATTATATTTAGTGATTTGTTTCAAATCTGAATGAATGTTATAAAATATGATCGTATCTTTTTGTTGACATGATATTTAATAATTTCTTCCATAATTTTTGTAATTTATACAGTTTTAGAGATCTACCGATTATAATGAATTATACTTAATGTTTATGCATATAATGAAATGAATCCTAAATCGTAGGCTTCTGTTTCCAATCCCATGTCCCTGTATGAATATAGCTTCCATTATAAAGTTAATTTTCGGTTTGATGAAGTGCTCAGACTAATACTAGGCAGCCATAGTAAGAAAAGTTACAACTTCGGCCATTGGTTCAGTTACTGAGAAATCTTGCAAATTAATGTTTACAAACTTCTCTCCTACATGTGGTGTAGGACACATGCCATTTATAAATTAATGTTATTTTTTGCAAATTCCTTCATTAATCAGCATATATTTCTCATATCAGACCTGATTGTGCAATTGTATCAATAATCAATATGTACCATTTCAAATTTGTTATCCTTGATAGAATCCGAGTCAAGTGGTATAGGTTTTTCTGAATCCTTTGATCTTGTAATCCTCTTTATTTACGTCAGATTGAAGTAATTTGAGCCTACAATAATTTTAGTATGAAAAAATATAGTTAACATATCTATTTACAAGTAGTTATCTTTTAATTATAAAATCAAGATCATTCATCTAACTTTAAATTTCAACAAGTTTAGTTCCAACTTTTGTTACCAATATGATGCATCTCATAAACAAGTGTTTCACACAAAAACAATCTTGTACTTTTTTTATTACTTTATTAAGAATTATAAAGAATTTTTGAAAAAACAAAAAAAATTATAAATATCTATATAAAAAATATTTAAAAAATAAAAGTTATTTTAATATAAATATAATTTGTAACACTTGTGGAGTAGCAAATAGAAAGTTACTTGTTTGAGTGCTCCCAATCTTACATGCCTATTCGGTAGAACAAAAAAAATCTACATTTGATCTTTATCCATATTTAATAGTCATTTAAAAAACATATTAAAATCATAAATTTTAATAACTAAACAATATAATTAAAATAAATTATTTAATATAACAACTTATATATATATATACACTTTCCATCATAATATATATATATAGATAGGATATTTATGAATGTTGTGTTATAGAATATTATTTTATAAAAAGTGATTTCCTATATGACAAAGCAATTCAAATTCAATATTCACTTATTATATTATAAAGAGTAACTTTTTTCTTCCTCTTATTGTTTTTATGATTCTTTTTATGTGTTATTAGCTAAAATGACTCCAGAAAAAAAAAAAGGTTCAATCAATTCTCGATCAATTTTTTTTTACATATTTTACAATGTTGAAAAAAATGTTGAAAACATTTCAAATATTTTTGATTTGAATGATAAACCTAATAAAAACATGTTTGAAGACTTTGATTGCCCCGAGGGGTAAGAGCACTCTACAATTCAATAACAAAATAATACAAAGTAAAAAGTAATAAATATTATGTCGGCCATAAACAAAAAATAATAATACAAAGTAAAAGTAAATATAAGACTTAAACTAGAGACTTTAGAGCTTAGGATTAGGTGATAAATATTATGTCATCCATAAGCAAAAATGAATAATACAAAGTAAAAAGTAAATATGAGACTTAAACTAGAGACTTTACTTTTTCGTTTTAATACAAACCAAAAAATAAATAAGAGACTTATGTCGAGCAACAAAATAATACAAAGTAAAAAAAAAAGGAATAATACAAAGTAAAAAGTAATAAATATTATGTCGACCATAAACAAAAAATAATAACACAAAGTAAAAAGTAAATATGAGACTTAAACTAGAGAATTTACTTTTTAGTTTTAATACAAAGCAAAAAAAAATATGAGACTTATGTCCAGTAACAAAATAATACAAAGTAAAAAAAAAGAATAATACAAAGTAAAAAGTAAATATCAAACTTAAACTAGAGACTTTAGAGCTAAGGATTAGGTGGCCCAAATATTGCACTCAAGGAGCTATTCAAGGAGAGGTTTGCACCTCTAGAGATTGATCCCAATCTGCCCTTATAAAGCAGGCTGGTGATTTAGAAATGTTTGGCCATAACAAGAAAATGTAGTGGTTAACAAACATAAAAACTTGTATGAAATAGAAATGTTAGCAAATTCTATGTTAGAAGATTGCTAACCATGCAATTCACTGGTTTGAAACAACATTAAAATATATGACGTGGATGTGGACATAGTAAGTTTAACATTGTAACTTCCAAAGAAAATTATATGAATTTATTGATTTACTTTATTTAAATGGAGAAGGATTTTCCATAAAAAAAAAAATGCATAGAGGATATTTTATCAAACAAAAGATTGGCATTTTAGGTATCCAAATATATTAAAATTATGGAAATCAATACTTTATATCACCGAGAATTATTAAAGTTTTCAAAGCAAAATGTAAAAAAAATTATTATAAAAAAAAATGGTTAATAAATATTCTCTAGATACATATCACTAACATGTTCACACAAAAGGAAGTGAAATAGCAAAAGGGTTTCTAAGATTTGATATAGTTCAAAAAAAAGGAGAAACAATGATGTCAAATTATATATTTATTCCATTTTATAATCAATTTTATAAACAAATATAATTTTGTGATATTTATTTTCTTTTTACATATACAAAATTGTGTGAAATTAAAAAAGATTTTTTTTATGTTTATTTTTGTTTCATTATTTATTTACTTTAATCATATTAAGTTGTGTATTTATAATTATTTTTTAAGTTATTTTTTTACATAATATTAATTTTGTACATAAATGATAAATAAACTTTAATGTTATTTATTAAATATTAATAAAATTATCTTAAAAATCAAGTAAATGGAACATGCTAAATTTTGTAATTTTAACATAAAAACGTTAACAAAGTAATTATTATTTTGAAAAGAAATTAACAATATTTAATTATTGAAAGGTAAATTTTTTTACAAAATTTCATTTTTTTAACCGCTATAATTTTAAATCAAACGTTTCAAAATATAAAAAAACCAACACTTATAAAAAACAAAAAGCTTGTAAAATGAAAACCAAATTGCAATTTCCTCTCCTAGTACCATTTTTCATCAAAACTGAACAAGTTTTTAAAGATAGGATGAGTCTTAGTTATGGTACCTGTTTAGTATTCCCTCCCTTCGTAGACCTTTATAGTTTAAAAATAAAATATTAACAAAAGACCCCGATGCAGTAGTCGTAGGTCGAAGCTAACGGATTATTGAGAGCCCTATTGAGGAAATTGATAGCAAAACCGATATCTTCATTTTCTGTGAGATGGTCTATTCTTATTATGGGTTAATATGGACATAGTAAGTTTAATATTGTAATTTTTATTGATCTATTGTTTATTTAGAATTTTGAATGATGATTATAAAATTAATTTGGACAGTACATTTGTCTCATCCTCATGCATTCTAGAAAAAACATAAAGACTAATCTACCAATTTTTAAAATATACATTTATAATTAATAATTATACATTTTTACTTTAAATTTATTCCAAATATAATTTTTTTAACAAACTAACCTACCTAGAAAATATTTTCCTAAATCATACCTGAATCAATCATGTTACATATATAGAGAAAAGAGTACATTTGTGTGTAAATTTATGAATATCGGTAATCCCTTAATGAAGGACATACTTTACATAAATGGTAATCCCTTACTAAAGCACATACTTTACAGAAATTGAGTTGCAGATGTGTAATGTTAGTAGTAACCCACCCATATTTTCTTTCGAAGGTGAGGATCATACCCTAATTCACCTCATTTTATGAGTTATTTACACATTTATATGATCATATATTTTAAATAAAGAAGAGTAAATTAGTTTCATTAATTAATGTAAAGAAAAAATGTTTTTTAGTAATTAAGATCTACTATGAATTTGTTAATTATTTGACCATGTCGAATGATTAGGGTTTTATATTAAGAAGTTTATTTAAAGAGCAGTATAGCTATGAAGAATTTTTCCAAATATTATTAATAAATCTTTTATAAAGTAAAAGGTCATCTTACCTCAAAAAAAACTTGTGAATAATGTTTCTGTAAGTTTAATAATTAATATATAAAAATTAATATTATTATAATAAAATATGATTTATAAGTTTAATAATTAATATATAAAAATTAATGTTATTATAATAAAATATGATTTATTGATGATTACTTAGCATTTCGTAGAAAAACAAGATACAATTGCATACCCGAATGTAGGAAAAATCAACTTTAAAACATATTGTTACATTGTATTAATTTGAATTCAATGATGTGCTTTATACCTACAGTTGCATTGTATTAATTTGAATTCAATGATGTGGTTTATACCTACATAGGAACCAATGCATTTGAATGATTGTCATGTATTGGTGTGAGAAACTATTACAAAAGCATTGTAGATTGTAACAACAACAAAGAACCACTTCCTTTAATTATAACAATACCTTCACGATTACTATGATCAGTTTGATTACAAAAAGATCAGTTTGATTACAAGAATATAGACTGTGAAATTAATATATGCACCAATGGTATCACATGTGTTATATGCGAAATTAATATATGCACCAATGGTATCACATGTGTTATATGCAAGTTAGTTCTTTCGTTATATAAACTATACATAAACGATTCATAATATATTTAATAGGTAGGGATTCACAATATTTATTTTTAAATTTCTAATGCATATCATGATGTGGCACAATAGTACATTTTATCAATAGAATTTCCTTATTTTTTTTTTCATAAGAAAAAAAACAGCTTCTATAGTAAAGAATAAAAGCTGATAACAAGATGTGATCGTACAAAATTGCTGATAAACTCATCAACAAGTATTCAAGAGCCCCCAAAATAACATGTGAGTAAGACTTGCTCTAAACACATATTCATAAATGTCAAAACTATAACCCAGTTTTGCCTCCATCCCCATAGGATCTAATGCTTACAAAAACATCAATATCCAATATCTTTAAACAACTAAATTAAACATTTCAGAGAAGATAATTTAACCAAAATTCAGCTCAAAAGACCTAAAGAGCACTCCATCATGGAACTCCTCACAAGACAGATAGCCATTCATTTCCCCCATTGCCCTTCTTGATTGCCGGTCTGCAACGCCATTTAGTTTCCTATAAATATGCTTGAAATGGAGTTCAGACAACGATTGCATCAGCAACTGAGTGCACAGCATCCAGTTATTTAACTTCAAGGAGTGAAGACTGCAACCGGATCCAGCTCAGTCCAAAACACACTTGGAATCCCCAAATATCCAAAGAGCACCAATTTCCCTAGAGTGTGCGAAATACAGGAGAGCCCAAAGAGCAATTATTTATGCCTGCGTGTTTGTTCCTGAACCGGCCACAAGATATAGATGGAATGAGAGAGAAGAGTTGATAATTAATGAAGCACCAACACCACACCTCCCATTTATTGCAGCACCATCGAAGAAGCCCCGTGGAAAAGGATAATCTTCCAACACCTGATTAACAAACCGAGGATGCCGTGCAGGTAGAGAGGTCTGATAAGCCGAGAAGATAGCAAAGGTACCAGCAGCCACCCTGAGTGATGACGGAGAAAACCCATTGAAAATCGCATCGTTCCTAGCCAGCCACACTCCCCAGAAAACAATTTCTTTATTTGTTTTGATATATGCACCATGGCTTTAAAAATATGGCATACCCACTTATTCTTAATATATCCATTTTTTAAACATTGATGTGTCATATCCATATAACTCCAATGTGTCATATCCATATAACTGCATTTATAAAACTCCTCAACTAGAATTTCTAGTTGCCTAGAATTTTTAGTTAGAGTAGAAATTCATTAAAAACTCTCATGCCAATTACATGTTACATCAGTTATAGTGGTGGATTTTGGATAATTTTACCCAAATTTATAACAAAGAAAACTCTACAAAAACCTCTCCAACAAGGTATTTTCCTTGTAATGTTTAGTATGTGATTTCCACAATGCTTTTTCCATGCCTAATTGTCTAAATGTAGGAAGAAAACATTGTTGTTCATTCATCTATGAATAGGTCTTGAAAAATATGGTGAAGTTGTGAATCCATGATGTCAGAACCCGAAATTTCTGAAAAATTTAAAATTTTATTTATAACAATAAATGTTAACTAAATAGTATTTCTGGTCCTGTTTTAATTTCAGTAACTAACGTAATCTGTTTAAAAGACTCTGTCTACTAAAAATTTGATTTCTGAGATTGTAATTAATGACTGTTTTGTTTCAAACTGCAAGGGAAGAGCTAGTCGTAGCTGACTGGCTTACTTAGCTTCCGAGCTAATGCATAAGTCGTCTTCTGTTTCTCAGGTACACCGGTGAAGTAAGGATCACTGTATTTTAAACTTGGTAAGCATCAATACTCCCTGTACTTTAAAACTTTAAAGAAGATTTATTTACTGTTGCAAGTTGTAGTGCAAGACAGTAAAGTTATTCTCATGATCTTACACTTGAATTAAGATTGATAGTCTGCCTCGACATGATATATCTTATTCGGATAGTATCATCAGGTTTTGCGATGAATTACATTGTTTCCGTTATAATTATTGTTTTATGAATATGCCTCTAGGTTACTGCTGTAACTATCACTGGAACAATTGTTTGTATCATAATTATTATCTGCATAAAGCGACTTAGCATCATGTGATATGTTGTCAACTAATACCGGTGATTACTGTTGTGTTCACGTATTATTAACGTGAGTTGAAAAGGTGGCGCCTCTAGCGTTGTTCCATTATATTAATCTAATATCGGGGTCCAATGTCTACTTAGAGTTTAATTTATGTCACCTAACTGTGCCTGGTTTTAAACTACATTCATGGTGTGAACCAGTAGAGGAATTTATAATTCAGGATCTTCATAATAGAGATTATTATTCTAATTGTTTACTGTTTAACAATAGTATTAGTAGAAAATACGATGATAGTATATAATGGCAAATGTGTATCTTGTCATATAGACTTGGCAACATTTCAATGTATTAAGTAACAAGGTGTTTTCAATTGAAAGTTGACTACCTTATTGCTTACATAGGAATGTAATATGCTCATGGCATTAATCTATGGCTTGGTTTCAATATATAAATAATATAATGATTGTGCAACAATCATAATGTTTCCATACGTTGGCAAACTTTATATTCATTATGGTATTAAGGTTGTATCTATTATACTAGGTTAAGAGAAACTCTATGGTTGAAGTTGACTATATCTCGTTCATATCATTGTAGGGAATATACATACCACGTACCTTGGAATTATTGAAGGTTCGATTGCAAGGCATGCACTATTTGTTGATTGAATGTATTTCATAATGTATTTCCATACGTTTGAGTTTGACTTGTATCTATGCAATGATTTTTGAAATAGATGAATAATGATTTGGATGGCAACTGAACTATATGGTCTCGACCCATATTACGTTGATATATTTCAATGCTACGTGGTTAACTCTCCTCCATGCATTTGGTGATATATAAGCTGTTATCGAAACCCTACCAAGCTATTGTCTTTGCCTCCAGGCTCGGGTCCTAAGGGTGAAACCCTCCATGTCTGGATTTCGTCGTTGGGTATTGTAACAAAATGCACAGTGTTGTGGTTCTGGTTTTCATGATTTCATTTTATGGTAGGATAAGTCCTCGGCTCTGCTGATAGCGTTTGCTACAGTTTCATTGTTTCGTGGTCTCGTTGCTCCTTCTTTGTTTAAGTCCCAGCTACTTACAGTCCTTCATTGTGCTGGTATGGTTATGAGGAAGGGTTTTGCTAATGTCTTTAAGTTATGAGAGGGTTAATACATTTAGGTTTGGGGGTGTGCTTCTCGACTGGTTCAATCCCAGCTTGAGGGTTTCGTCTGGAATGTTACCTGTCGTGGCTGTCAAGAAATGTTATGAAGGTTTCCCTTGCTCGCCCACCTGATGAATGTGATGGGGTTTCACTGCTTGTTCAACTTGTGGCTACCGGTTGTCCGCTGTTACATTCCTCCATGGCTCGGTAAGATAATAATCATGTTTTTCACAGTTTTTATGTTTTACAATTATTAATTAGATTTACGTTTGTATTACTACCCTCAGCATTCAATAAGGTGACTAAAATCCCTCGGCATCCGTTAATGTGCAGGTCACGCGGCTCTGAAGGTGTACAGGGATTTTATCACCAACGCTGGCTCCTCCGGGTAAGCCTGGTTATCCACGGCTGTCTCTTCCTTTGCTGGTTTTGTGGTTAGGGTTGAGTCTTGGTGGGAAACTCCTGTGTAGTGAGGTCGTTAACGACTTGATGTCATGGGTGCAGTCATCTGTAATAAGTTGTTTTGTTTGAAATGAGAAGGGGTTTGAAACCTTGTTATGTTTATGGAGAGCCATTCACGGCTCAGACTGTATGAGGCCAGGGTTTCTGTTAATGTACTTGTAATTGCTAGGCGTAGGGTTTTATCCACGCTTTTTAAATTAATATTTAATATGATAATAGGCCTGTCATGGCCGTGTTTCATTTTTGTGTTTTGTTAAAATATTAGAATGTTTGAAATGTAGGGATGAATGAGTTCTTCGATACCTGCAATGGATGATAACTCTACTGTATGGAGTTCATGTATCGTTTCTCTGTGTTTTCTTGGATTTTGAAAGTTTAAATAAAAGAATGAGGATGTTCTTCGACTGTAAATGTAATAGTTAAATAGTATAGGGTTATTCTGGCGAGTTGGGGTTCTGTTTTGTGTTCAACACATATATATGGAATTGTTAACTCAGTGGTGACTGGGAACGAGTTGTAACAAATTTATTTTGATTCCTGTATAATTATTTAATAAAACTGTGGATAGAAATTATATACTTAGAACTATGTATAAACCTACTGTAGGTTTTGTTTGCCATATAAGGCATTCTTTTCATTTGTTTTCCGTCTGTCAAGTGAAAGTTGTAAGGCTACGGCCGTGTAGGGTTTATGGACTACTCTAAGGGAGAATATTTAAAATGAAATAAATATTATTACTGTGTAATTATGAAGGTTGGTAACAGCCAATAATGGTTGCATTCGTTGACAGTTTCTCTGTGTGTTAATATGTTTGTCTTGTTTGAAACAACTCTGTCAACTCTGTCATGATAACATGGCTAACAAAATTAACACACTAGGTTGAAGGGGAAATAATACTCTACAGTTTCTATGTGTTTGTATTTGACTACTGTGTTAATGAATAAGATTATATGGAAGCTTGTAACAATGAAATATTGTTACAGTCACACCCTTTAGTTAGTCAATAGCTGTCAATCATATTCTGAATATAAACAATATAATAATATGAGTTTTGTTTATCTGTTAACTCGATACAAGTATGACCTGTAACTAAAGTTGACTGAAATATGAAACAAATATATGTATACAGGTATATTATTCTAATAGGAAATATCTCAAAGTAAAAACTAAGATTTATCTATATCTATTCTTATGACTGTTTAATAGCTATAATTCTGGAATATCTACTGTTTAATATTTTGTCTATTATTTAACTATTAACAAGAATTCTAGAAATACATAAACATGGTATTTGTTAACTGTAACAGTAACAAATATGTGCTGCATAGGATAATTACTCTATTTAAATAAAAGAAGGGAAAATTCTAAAACATCTGAGTTCTGTAATTTATACCAAAAGAAAATACAGAGACTGATTTACTGAAATTGAATACAGTCAAAACATAGTTGAACTAGTCTATTTCATATGAAAATTATTTAAACTAACAGCAGGAAGAGTGACAGAACCTGTAACTATAGTAGACAATAACAGCAATGGGAGGCTGTTCCTCCCTACCAATTCCTGGAGAGTGCCCAGACAGCACTTCTCAGGACCCCCGAGCTTGCTCTGGTCTAACTGGCTGGAATCTAGGTACGGCCAATAATTCCCTCAGCCCAAGCAGCTATACTGGAACCAAGTTACTGCAACTTCCTGTCTCAAAACACTTCCTTACTGATTTTCCCACTTCCTCAATGGGACTCCTGAATAGCATTCACCTGAATGTATTCTCCCTCTTGAACCATTGCTGAACCCCCAGCTCAGTTCATTGAGTAGTATTTAAAAGATTGCCTAGGTCTTAGTTGGGCTAACTGTCATTAATGAGCCACCTGCTCAGATTCCACTTTCTTGGGGAATCATGACCCCAAAATATAGGGAAGTTGCCACCTGCAACTCAGGAAGTGTTTGAGGATGCTGCCACTTGTCTTTTGTCCTTCCACCTAATTCCATCCACCAGTTAGACCAGTAACCTCTTTTAACAGCTCTCCCATGCTGTTGTCTCCATAATTTATTTATTAATAATAATTATTCAGAATTTACATTCCATTTCTGGAGACTCTGCTGAGTCATCCATTCCTACTTAGCATTAAATTTAACATAATGTTTTCAGGAATATTAAAAATAATTAAATTATTTTAATAAAATTGGGGTATGTGACACATGAATTAGTACTTTACACTACATTTTTCATCCATATTTGGGTGATGGAATGTGGGTATATATCTAAAAATTAGAAGTAGGAATCCTAGACTGACATCTTAGTACCTTGCGAGAGCATTGACTAGATCTTGGACAATACTAGAGATAGGATATTCTTCCTTATCTAAGGAATTGTCCTTATATTTATTTATTATGTGTGTTAAGGCCTTAATGTTAATTTCTTATTATTATATTAGTTATGGTTAGGTCGACTCAGTATTAGGTTACATAATGACCACTTCATCTCCTATTTATAATAAAGGATATTCATTTCTATAGTCATCTCATCTTGTCTTGTGTATTTGTGACATTGTATAAGGAGCCGCCCCCTTGAATAAGCTTCTTATGCATCTCTATTCTTCATTATTAACGCATGGAATACTATGTCTTGGTTATTTTATGCTCTTTTGGGGAATTTGATGCATAATATTTGGTATTAGAGCTTGGACATTTCCAAATGAGTCTTCTCTACATTTTCACTACAATTTTTTTTATAGGATGTTTCAAATAGTGAAACCTAGAGGAGTTGTAGACGATTATATGGTATACAATTTTTAGTTCTTCATTCATTAGATATGTAGAGTTATACCCTATGCAAGTTAGGGATTTTGAGTAGTCCAAAAACTAGTCTCAAACATGTGTTTCAAGAAAAACTGTTCTATCTGAATATTGAGAGATCCTAATTGAGTGAGATTTGTTGCATCAAAAATAATATGAATCATAGTATTTGTGGTAGCAATTTTAGAATAAGATCCTAAAAATTGGGTACATGGTAGGCCATACATTTTTGCCCTCCTCAAAGGGACAAAACTAACAAGTTTGGAAAAGTTTCCATAAATTTTATTGGCACATCAAATTTAGGTAAGACCAATTGTATTGTAAAGAAGACAGACCGAGCTACTACATGACAAATTTTCAAACTCATAGGGGTCGAAATTGCAGAGATACCTTAGTTGGAAGGTCATACAGAAAAATAGTCTACAAAATAAGGTTTTTGAAGGTATGTTTACCTATGAGAGTTACTTAAACAAATTGAGGTCATTGGGTATGATATATTACGCCACATAGAGAATTTGTTGAACCCAAGAAAGGGTTTTTTTGCTATTGATTCGTTCATGATTTTTTCTTCACATGAGCACTTGTACTTTTCATATGTTTTCATGGGTTTCTATCTTGATGAGACATGATGGATCTATCACATTGATGGTTTTTTTGGATTTACTTTTAGTTATTCTGATATATTAGATGATTGATGATAGATGGTTGATTTTTCTACTGGAACTTCCAGTGATAAGTAAAATATCTATGTAGTTATTGATTGAATGCTTTTATTTATAGTGGGAAAGTTAGGCTAGGGAACCTATGATAGGTGGTCAATTTGTTATTATAGATGCTAGTTTATGATAGGTGGAGCATCATTTTCATTTTTCATATTCTCTAGCATGGATGTGCATTTTCTCTTACTTGTCATACAACACTATGTCTTGTGTCAAATGGTTTGTGGATAATGGAGATTCAAGATATATGGAATATCTCAAACCATTGTCCAATATATTTTAGGAGACAAAGAGGGCATGTCTATGTAGCTTGGTGATGATTCCACTTACCCTATGAGAGGAGTTGGATCCATTTGATTTAAAATCCATTTAAGTGATATTCTTGAGTTGGATTTTTTTTATTATTCCTAGTTTGAAGAAGCATCCTATTTAGGTGTAATGTATGACACATGTATAGTGAATAGTTTCTTTTTAGGAAAAACAATCAGTTGTTTCTCTCTATGTTCTTGTCATCGCCATTATTGTTATATAGTTTGACAAAGGTCATAGCTAGATTGGAAGAGAAAGTATGACACCAATGGTCACGATTGAAGAGTGTTAGTCACCCAAAAGAGATCTAAGCCATTCAGGGAATTTTCGTATCAAGAGAAGTGAGCGGGTGATTGCCTTGCTTCGATGGTTCTTATTAAATATTGCAACTTGTTAGAACATATCGAAGTTGTTGGAGGCTTTGAAATATGATGAGGACATAAAGATGGAGATTTTCTGTTGATGGCCGAGATCGAGCTACAGAAGTGATCAAGCATAGATCTAGACCATTGGAGACCTTTAGAATTACGACAGATTTAACAGGAAGCACGTCCGCCAGCAATTCAAATGCAATGGTCCATTTAACCAGAAAGAATCGTGACCATTGGAGGTATTAGAGAAAGAATTGAAGTTAGGCAAGGCCACTTCTCATCAACGGTTGAGATGGAGCCTCACTTTTGTTGGTTGTGGAGCCTGATCTTCTTGATTCAAAGATGTTGTTGTTTAAGCCATGTTTTTACCCTAGTTTTATATGTTGTGCAAGTGGATTGCACACTCATCCTAGCGGCGGGGTGTGGGGGGGCATCGCCCCCCCATGGGGGTCGAGGGGACAGTAGGCCCCCATAAGAAATTTTTGAGTTGTTTTTTGGCAAACATTTTACGGGCCCATGATATTGGGTAGCCCGTATTGTTTTCCCATGGTAATTCCCCTTTAAAAGGAAGACATTGTAATACGACTGTGTAATGTATTATAGCATTGTAAATATCTCTGTGATTGTATAAGAGAGACTGAGAGAAAGTGAAGAGGAAGTTGCAGCGGATGTGATGCACGTTGTATCCCTTCATTTTTTGGACGGTATAATAATAAGGACCGACAATTTCTTTGTGGATGTAGTCCATCTTGGGTGAACCCCGTTATATTGTTGTCTCTCTTGTATTATGTTTATGTGATTTATATTTGCATCTTGTTTATTTTTATTGATTTAGGATCATATTTTTCTAAAAAATTTCCATCGGGATATATCTAGACCATTGAAGGCGGAAAGCCATTCATTAAAGGTAAAGAGGAAGACCTTCCTCCAATGGTTAGGATTAACTCATACATTTTGCTGGGGAAAATTCTAGTCGTCGATAGTTCGAAGGTACACAGCAGGATGTCAAAATATCCAGGTGCGTCTATGACTCAGATCAAATCCCGCCTCTACTTACAATAACTCAATCGCCGAAAGCATAATAATACAATAAACGGTCAAGGAGAATTTTTGTCACTTGAATCCATAATTGTATTGCACAACTCCCTCCCAAATTGAAATACGGTTGTTAAAAAGGATCAAGCTAGGGGTGATAAAAGAGAAGGATGCAACCAATTGACAATCAAATCCAAGGCACGTCACCTTTTCAAATGGATATAAATCATTCTCAGAGCATGAAAATGAGCGAAATCAAAGAAATATTCACTTTTTTCATTCGAGGATAACGTATTTCAGCTCAAATAATTAAATATGATATATGACTCATGCAAATCCATAGCCTCTGCAAATAAAAAGTTGCTCAACATTTTGAAAGATCTACCTATTCATTGTTTATAACATTTGCATTGTCAAATCTCTTCATCCATACACTTTGGTGTCCATCATTACTAGCTTCCTACACGTATCTTACTTCCTCCTCACCCTATGCTCGCGCATGCTAAGTGTCACCCTGAAATTATTCATTGATCCGTAAAATCCTCTTATCATCATTTCATGACTATCCAACAACTAATAAAGGTTAAATTTGACCATGCTTTCACTCGTATATAAGGTCATGTTGTTCTCGACTACCGTCGGTCTTCTATCTAGTTTACTTCAGAGATAATCATCTCACATTTTCCCCCTACTTATCTAGGTATCCAGTGTCATCCATCCTGAAGACATTCTTTTTGTTGTTATATGATGACCCCTCTCCCTCATAAAATTGGGTTTGAATGTTTTTATTTAAGAAACTTACCGATCACTCCAAACCATTGCTTTCATTCAGTGAATTTTGAAAAATTAGTATAATGGATGGAAATTTAAAGCCCACTTTCAGTGAATTTTGTGAGGAAATGCAAGATTCTCCTCTTAATTATGGCTTAAAATAACCCCGCCAAATCTCAGTCTCTCATCCTTCATTCTGCATTTGTTATATTTTATGGAGGCCTGAAAGAATGATCAATTGCAAACTTGAGCGAATGTGTTGAGGCCGTCTACTTCATAGTACGTCATGGAAAAGTAGTATTTATACCTTCTTGTAGGGACTCATGTCCAGCGTAGCATTGGATCATTTATGCCAATATCATAGTGGAAAAGTTAACTCACCAATGTTATTCAGTACGAGACAAAGTCATCTGATTCTGTTCAATACCGGAATTAGTTCTTCCTTTCAATGGCTATATAGAGAAAGGTGCACAACAACTTAAGGTCAATGGGAAGTTCATAGTGAGAATGAACTATCCCCGAAATTTGATTATGCCAGCAATAGAAAGAGATACGGTCTACAGGAGCATGATAGCGCTGCATTTTTTTTTAAAGGCACATTGCAAGGGAAAATTTAGCATCAACAAACATATAAAAGATCATCTCGAAAGGGTGCAAAAGGAGGCTCATTTATTTCCCAATGTTTTGAGAGCTGAGAGAAGCCATCTGATCTGCAACATTAGCACGTTTCTTTCATTCTTTCCTCATTCTTCGATGTACAAGAACATTGAAAATATGCTGTAATTTTGAAAATAGATGATAAGCACTAGGGATGTAGTGATGAATTAATATCCTCTGATTGTACACTTTCATACAATGAAATAAAATTGTTGAGTATTTGGGACCAAGACCGAGGCAATGATGCCACTAAGTGTTTGAAGCAATAGCATTTTTATTTGTTATGTGATGCTATTTCAAAGAAGTAGATAAGTCTCCATTTGAATACAATTTTCACAAGGACCATAACTTTATTTTCATCTATGTGATGTTCCAACAGTTCGCTTGGATGCATTTTAATGGATAGTTGATTTTTTCTTTCTTAATAAAATGTTTTTCATGGTTGTTCTTCTTTTTAAAAGTAAGGCTATGATTAAGGCACCCATGCGGGCGTTTCTTTGAGCTTGATTTATTTTGTAATACGTTGTGCCTCCTCTTAAAAAATTTCAACACTCATTTTCATTTTCATTATGTTTTCATTGATGAGATTTTCCCGTGAGTACCTTAGATTTCAACTTTAAACTTGGTCAAGTATTTCATGCATATATGGTAGGTACCTAGGGTGATATACTAGGATTCATACCTTCTTATTTTTTATGGTTCTCTAACTTGGTCAAAGGATTGGCTTGCTAACCTAAAGTGGCCCATAGATGGTGCTTACACATCCCTCTGTGGAATTTGCATCTTAACCGAAGCCTTATTTCTTTTGATATTTGAATCACTAGTTGGGAATAACTACCAAAGAAAATCTCATTTCCAGTTGAGGTACAATCTGAGGGACAATGGGGAGAATTGGTGGTGTTTCCATGGAACAATATATCAATTCTAAATAACTACATCCCCCACCCTTTCTAAGTCACATAAGAAAGGGTGGGATGAAAGCAATACTCCTTCATTTTATTTTTGAGAAGCATTTTGCTGATTTTTTCGAAGTTGTAATTGCTTTGTTTGAAGTGTAACTTGCATTCTCAGTGCTTGAGATTAGGTCCTTATGCCCAAAAGGGATTACCATAGGAATAATTTGGCTAGTGACTCCACCACGCAAATCGACTCCACTCGGCAAACATGTTTATTTGTTGAAAATTCAAAGTGAAGATCCATACTAACAAGATATAAAGCTAACAAAAATCCCATTTCTCCCCTAGCAAAGACCAGTCCTGTATGGAAAAAGAGGAAATAAATTATTCCTCAAGCTGTGTGCATAAGTCCAGATACCCCTGTAAGAACCCCATTCATTGTCGGAAGTTATCCATGCCTTGCACAATGTCCACCGATTGAGCATTCACCTTCACTTCCTTTAAAACCTCTAACCTATCATACTTCACTATGTAGTGAGTCCTCCTCTCTGAAGTCTCTTACACCCACTAAATCCATACATTCTGCTCATATCTTTACTAAACCTAATCCTTTGTCTGTCATCCTCCATATTCCCACTCTGCATTGCTCTTCCATTGGTCAGACACAATCATCTATCCAAAACCCTAATATAGAGGTTACTAATCCACCCAACCCCTGGTTGGTGGCCGGATTTAAGCCATTACTCCTACCTCCTGCATACCAACTAGGTAACCTAGCAAAAGGATATCTCAAGATTATCCTAAGTTCAACAAAGAGAATGAGGTTTCAGCTGAATACCACCTCACTATGTTCCAGGATTGCACAGACAATTTTTCTATAGAAGAGGATGATTTCTTTTCCAGAATGTTTACACATTCATTGGAGGGAGAAGTCAAAAAGTGGTTAAGAAATCTAGCTAACAACTCCATCACTCATTGGATGGTGTTTGTCGAGAAGTTTATTAAAAAATGGGGTGTGAAGAAATACAACATACATATCCTAATAGAGTTCAATACATTTATAAGGAAGAATGGTGAAATTGCTAAGGAGATCACCACTAGGTTCGAGGCTGCCATGGTCACATACTCAGATGCTTTCGATTATGAGTTTTCTTTGCTCTTGAGAGAAAGAAAATTAGCTGAACTAGAGGCTTTGTTTTGTGAAGCATAATATTTAGAGGGAAATATGAGGGCTACGGGAGTCCCCATGAAGACCAAAACTGAAGATCTAGATGATAGGATATATCCTGATAGAAGGAGAGGAATGGATCCTCAAATATTTCTGAGACAATACCTGCTTAGCCTAGAAGAAGTTGCCAAGCTTTTGAATAATATGGAAAGTGACTTTACTAAGGTCAAACAAGGTCAAGAGTCCAACCCTTTTGGCAGGCCCCTGCTCTAAACCCAAAATCGTCAGTTTCATGGGCATCCACAATATAGAAGAACTCCTATGATGGCCCAACAACGAGAAATAATGCGGGAACAACCTAATATTTAGCAATATCCAATATCTCCTCTCAACTTCACCCCTCCAGTAGAAGAGAGGTTTGAGTATTACTATTATCTTGAGAAACAAGATCCAACAAACCCTTTGTCGAGTTTGAGCATGTTATTTTATTATGATGAAATGCAATGTGAAGGAGACTTGCTGGGATCCGAAAGTATGTCCATGGTAGAGGAAGAGGCATACATCCTTGAAGAAGAACCAATACATCAAGATCAAAGGATGCCAGACCTATCTCCTTCTTAGTTATAGTAGATTACATATAATATTATGCCAGAGGTTAGTAGAGCCTATGACTTGAGGCCGCAACCTAGCACTCAAAATTTTAGGCAAGATGAGCCCTATAGGCCCTATAATGATAACTAAAAGGGATAATGGAAAGATTGCACAACAACCAAGAGTATATACGGTCCTAAAGGTTGCATATGTCAGACAGATTGTCATTCAACTCAAGCCAGAATTCAAAAGTATAGAAGTGAATAAAGCGCAGCAAGCCCAATTCAAGCTCTAATAAATCATCCTATGTCTACCAAGGTACCAGAAAAAAAGTCCTCTTATTGCTCCTACTTTTTATGTTAAGCATGAGTTAAGTAAAATAAAGATCTGAATGCCTTTGTCTCAAGTTTTGAGGTTACCTAATCATAAAAAAGAAATATAATCTTATTTAGGCCTCAAAGATACCAACATCTTTGTAGTTCCCAAAGCCTCGTTTTCCCTTGCAGTACTGAAAGCTACCTATTCCCTAGATAAATCAACTCCTTCTTCCTCTAATGTAATGGGACTAGGTGACGAACCTCCTTTACAAGATGACAAGATAAACCTGCAAGATGATGCTCCAGAGATAGTCCTTGGGAATTTACCTTATGAAATGGATCATGTAATGCCCCCCTTTTATTTTACCGTAGAACTCTAAAATTTTCACCTACATAATTGTTTGTATGATTCCAGTGCATCCCATTTGTTAATGCCTCTAGCTGTCATGGAAAAACTTGGTTTATACATCACAGAATTTATAAGGATCTCTTATGCTTTGATTCTAAAATATTTCAATGTATTGGGATGATCAAGGACCTCTTAGTAGGAATGGTACATATCCCTAATAAATTTGTCATGCTGGACATAATCATAGAATATGTTCCTCCCTCATATGGAATGTTACTGGACCCAGACATTCGAGAACCTCTATTAGAGGAAATATTCAGTTTGAACTGTCTTACGCCATTATTATTATCTTTGGGAGGGACACTCACCGACTGTACAGAGAGCCAATGATTACCTATGTTATCACTAGTCCTAAAAACCTAGCTAATTTCCCTACTTATACTTATGATGAAGTGGGAACCTTCCTCGTCAGTCAACAAAATCCTTATCCGAACCAAGATGAACTACTAATGGCTACTAAAGAGACACCTATAGATACCTACGGGTTATGGGTGTTGTTCTTTGATGGAGCTTGCAATAAAAAGGGGAATGGAGCTTGTTTATTACATAAGTCTCCATCTAGAAAAGAGTTTCCTTGTGGTTTCAATATTTGTTTTGGTTGTACCAACAATGTCGCAGAATATAAAGCACTGAAAATGGGGCTAGAAATAGTGAGGAAGATGGGAATCACCCATTTAAAAATATTTGGAGACTTAAATATAATAGTTAACCAGGTAAGAGGCAAGTGCCAATCAAAACATCCCAAGTTGAGGCAATACAACCATGCACTTTGGGACTTGTTCGAAAATTTCTTTGAAGCCATAAATATCACATCTATATCAAGGGAAGTAAATCATTGGATAAATGATTTGGATAAATCTGCAAGAGATTTTGTTCCCCCAGATACAAGTCATTTGTCCTATATTTTCAAGGAAATGTATAGACTTGCCATCTCCGACAGTGTTAAGTAATGGTAGATGTTCGAAGATGATGAACATATTGAAATATTCTTATGATTGATTGATGAGTATGCATAGATACATATTGATTTAGACGAAGAGCAAAGTGAATAAGATACAGGAACGAATGAGGCTCGGCGAGGAGGTTCACCAGAGATGATAGAAGGGAAAGAGGTCATTCTTCTTAAGACTAACTACATACAAAAGGGATTGGTCCCCTTAGAAAGGTTGTTCAGTACTAACGAAGTTCCAGCCAAACCCACCATCAAACCAAATGCAACTGAGGTGGAACAATATATATTGAAAAATGAAAGTCATCCCAAAATTTTCAAATTATCTAAAAGTCCGAGAAACAAAGACAAAGATCATTACATCGAGCTATTAAAATAGTTTAAAGATGTATTCATGTGGGATTATTATGACCTTAAAACATATGACCCCAATATATTTCAACACCAATTCCTCTTAAGATAAGATGCCAAGCCTTTCAGGAAAAAGCAACGCTAAGCAAATCCTATGTTGCGCCCGCTGATTGAACAAGAAGTGAGAAAGTTGCTCTGAGCAAAAATCATAATACCGATTTGATATTATGAATGGGTGGTGAACCTGGTTCTAGTGAGAAGAAATAATGGATAAATAAGGCTCTGTGTGGATTTCAGGAATCTAAATAGTGCCTCCTTGAAGGATAATTATCCACTACCCAAAATGGACCAGATGCTACAAAGGGTAGAAGGCTTAGAAAAAATGTCTATGCTATATGGTTTTTCAGGTTACAATCAAGTAAGAATGCATCTCGATGATATCATGAAAACCACATTTACCATGCTCTGGGGAAATTTCTCTTATCGAAGAATTCCATTCGGATTAATGAACAATGAATTTATATTTCAAAGATCCATGGATTTCTCTTTTGTTCATATAAAGGAACAATTTATCATCACCTACCTCGATGACTTCACATTTTTCTCCAAAAAAAGACAAATATCACATTTAGCATCTCAAAGCATCTTTTGAAAGTTGTTTCCAATTTGGCATATCATTGAATCCAAACAAGCCATTCTTTGGGATCCAAGAATGCAAATGGCTCGGTCATATAGTGTCAACACAGGGGGTGAAAACTGATCCTGACAGGATGGAGGCTATTAATACCATTCCGCTCCCTAGACATAAAAAAGGCTTGAAATCATTCTTTGAAAAAACAAATTCTAAGAATATTTGTACCAAATTTTTCTGAAGTAACCAAGGATATGACTCAAATGATGAAGAAATATTTTGAGGTCATATAAGATGATAGGTCAAGAGAATATTTTTATGCCATCAACAGAGCACTTAGAGAGGTCACGATATTGATTAATCTCAACTATGAAAAAGACTAGGTATCTTCTGATTCACTTCAGATCGCACGGTAGCCATAGTCTTATTGCAAAAGAATGAGGAACAACTTGAAAAACCAACTGCATTCTTCAGTAAAGTCCTCAACGATGGTGATATTATGTATAATATTATGGAGAAACAAGCATATGCATTGGTCAAATCCCTAAAATCCTTCAAAGAGTATGTATTGCAATCCAAGATAGTATCATTTGTCCCTCACACCGATGTAAAACAAATCTTATTCCAACCTCAAGCATACAAAAGGTGGGGTAAATGGATTACTAAAATTCAAGAATTTGATTTGGTTATGAAACCAACCAAGATATTAAAAGGCCATGGGTTGGATAAGTTGATGACACAAGAAAATTTACAAGCAGTGAGGATAAATTCGATATGCTCAAATGAAGAAGAAAGTTACCAGAAAGAAGTAGACGGTTATGTTCATAATTATTACTTTCAGTACAATTGGTATAGTGACATTGTGTATTTATTGGCCACTGTATCTTGTCTCCCCAAACTAGATAAATCATAAAGAATATCTCTAAAGCTAAAAGCATTCCGATATTGCACCATAGACGGAGATCTCCACTCGAGAGACCATGAAGGCTTGCTACTTAGATGTCTATAATAAAAGGAAGGTGGAACTATGATGACAGGAATGCATAAGGGGATATGGGCTGGTGCAAGGTAATGATACCCAATTATGACACGTTAGTTGCAATGACATTCTGGAAAAACATAAATATTATCATTAAAATAAATTATTAGAGGTACCTACAAAACTTTTTCCGATTAGGTGTAAAAAGGTGAAACGTAGAAAAACGGATGACCTTCCGGAATATATAACTTTTATTTATGGAAAAGTGGTATCACTACCAAAAATGTCATTATTCGAAGATTGGTATGTTATTTGTTTTCTAAAACATAATGCACATATTTTTGTTGACCCACCTGTTTGCTATGTAAAATTTCAATTTATGAGAAAAAAAATATGTAGAGGCGTAGGCAACAGACAAATCTTGTGTGGGGCTATTTTTTCAAAATTTTAAAAGTTAATTTTATATTTTTTTAAAATTACCGAAGTCAGTGAAGCCCTAAAACGACATGGTCAAGTGTTGATCCACCATATCATGGTCTAAAAAAATCAAAATACTTTTCTTTTTTTTAGGTTGTAGGTATTTTCATACTCTTTTGCGGGTTCTTTTCCGTTTTCGAAATAGGTAATCCAATCAAAAGGTATAGGCCAAATAAACGACCTATGTTTTTTACAAATTTGACATGAGTGCAGTTAAAAATGAATTAAAAATAGAAAACAACAACATATCTATTAAAAAATTATATATTTAGGTTCTGAACACAGAGCTCAACAAGTGTGTGCAATTTCATCCGCAGTGCACTCGTGGAGCATATGCAGAACTAGTTTGGAAAAACACGAAGTTACAGCATTTGATGTGTCCTGCCATAAATCAGACCGAGCCTCAATGTGCAATCTGAAGCTAATTCCAAGCCTACAAGGGCACCAAAAACAATTTGAATTTAGACACGCATGCGCGCAAATGTGGCACGCATGCGTAACTGCGCGCATACATGTCTATAGGCGCGCACACTTGTCTACATGCGCACAAGCGTAGTTGCGCATATGCATTATTTGCACACAAATTTTATTTTTCAAAAACAAGGTATCCCTTTATATGTTTTCTTTAATTTCCTTTCTCAAGGGGATACATAAAGTTGACAAAGGAAATTAAAGAAAATATATAAAGGGATGCGTAAAGTTGACAAATGAAATTAAAGAAAATTTATAAGTTGCACCGAAAAAATAACAAGGTACAAACTGAACTGAGGAGATTCGAACATGCGACCTATGTCTAGTCCCAAGGCTACCACCTTCAAGATTGAAGTGCAACTGACAATGGAAGACACAAGTGTAGTTTATTAACACCGTGCGAATTTAATTTGACCTTATCAATCAATTCCCATCTTCATTTCCTCTCATACGACGTCCCACAACCATTTCTCTCACCACCCACTCTTCATTCATTCTGCATGTATTTCAGTATGCAACTGTCTCATATTCTCACTACGTTTTCCCTCAATTAGTTTCTCAATTCATTAGGACCCACGCCCATTGTCTGAGGAGTGTTTCCAGCAGTCTTTAGTTTCATCTTGGCAACAGTGACGATTCATTGTATTACATTTCCCTTCGGCTGCAAGATGGCAAACCCATAGTTCACTACGAAGGTTTGTCTGAGAAATGTGACAGTTTGGGTTCTGTGCCCCCGGAGCAAATGATGATGAAGATGTTGATGATGATGGTGATGATGATGATGATGATGATGAGATGATGATGATGTCGATGATGATGATGATGATGATGACGATGATGATGATGGTGATGATGAAGATGTTGATTTCGCCAAGAGGTGTTCTACATCCCAATATGGGAGAGATCTTATAACGTGATATAACGTTAGTAACATGTCGGCCAAAAATAATAGTGATAGTGAATATTATGGGAGATATCTTGTAACGTGATGTAACATTAGTAACGTTTATAACATTAAAGTAAAAAGAAGTAAAGTAGTGTAAAAAGAAGTAAAGTAAAAAGAAGCAAAGTAAAGTAAATTATGGGGGAGATGTTGTAACGTTTGTGATGTAATGTTTCTTACTAACAAAATAATTAAAAAAATTCATGTGGGCTCAAAATAAAAAAACTATGGAAAGTATTTAAAAAAAATCCATGTTGGTTCATAAAATAAAATATTATGAAAAGTAATTAAAAAATAGATGTTTGTTTATAAAATAAAAACTTAAAACTTAAACCCGGATCTATCAATCAAGAGAGATCAAATTTCTTGAGTTTAAATTTAAAAAAAGAAATACACCTCAAAAAATTGGATCCCTCTTGGTGCTTGATAGATATGGGTTTAAGATGGATCTATGTTGGTTATGATGACAATGGTGATGAAGATGATGATGAAGATGATGGTGATGATGATGATGATGATGACGGTGATGAGGATGATGGTGATGAGGATGATGATGATGATGGTGATGAAGATGATGATGATGATGAAGATGATGATCATGACGATCA
Source organism: Larix kaempferi (assembly GCA_027924585.1). Lineage (NCBI taxonomy): Eukaryota > Viridiplantae > Streptophyta > Pinopsida > Pinales > Pinaceae > Larix > Larix kaempferi. Next base: position 6,038,919 of record BSBM01000009.1, read on the forward strand.
TCCATCGTCTTCATCACCATCACCATCATCCTCATCATCCTCATCGTCCTCCTCTTCATCATCATTGTCATCTCCCCCTTCCTCATCAACATCTCCATCATCACCATCTTCTTCATCATCATCATCTTCATCATCATCATCATCATCATCATCATCATCATCATCATCATCATCATCACCATCGTCATCATTATCAACATCTTCATCACCATCATCATCATCATCATCATCATCTCATCATAACCATCATCATCGCCATCAACATCTTCATCATCATTGTCATCTCCCCCTTCCTCATCAACATCACCATCATCATCATCATCCTCATCATCAGCACCCTCCTCCTGAGATGAAAATAATGATGAAGAGGAAGACGATGATGATGATGATGAGGATGATGACGATGATGAGGAGGATGATGATGATGATGGTGTTGGCGATGATGATGATGATGATGATGGCAATGAGAATGAAGAAGATGATGATGATGGAAATGAAGATGTTGATGATGATGACGGAGAAGATGATGATGATGGAGATGTTGATGAGGAAGGGGGATATGACAATGATGATGAAGATGTTGATGGTGATGATGATGGTGATGATGAGATGATGATGATGATGATGGTGATGGTCATGAAGATGTTGATGATGATGACGATGGTGATGAAGATGATGATGATGATGATGGTGATGTTGATGATGATGACAATGGTGATGAACATGATGATGAGGATGATGATGATGATGATGGTGATGGTGATGATGACGATGATGATGATCATGATGAAAAGGATGATGGTGACGAGGATGATGATGGTGATGATGAGATGATGATGGTGACGAGGATGATGATGGTGATGATGAGATGATGATGGTGACGATGGTGATGGTGATGAAGATGTTGATGATGATGACGATGGTGATGATGAAGAAGATGATGATGATGGAGATGTTGATGAGGAAGGGCGAGATGACAAGGATGATGAAGATGTTGATGGTGATGATGATGGTGATGGTCATGAAGATTTTGATGATGATGATGATGATGAAGATGTCGATGTTGATGATAATGGTGATGAAGATGAGGATGAGGATGATGATGATGATGGTGATGACGATGATGATGATGATGATGATGATGAAGAGGATGATGGCGATGAGGATGATGATGGTGATGAGGAGATGATGATGATGATGATGATGATGATGATGATGGTGATGGTGATGAAGATGTTGATGATGATGATGATGGTGATGAAGAAGAAGATGATGTTGATGATGATGAAGAATAAGATGATGATGGAGATGTCGATGAGGAAGCGGGAGATGACAATGATGATGAATATTTTGATGGTGATGAAGATGGTGATGATGATGGTGACGATGAGATGATGGTGGTGATGATGATGATGGTGATGTTGATGATGATGATGATGATGGAAATGATGATGATGGTGATGAGGATGAAGAAGATGACGATGATGGAGATGAATATGTTGATGATGTGAGGATGGTGATGAAGATGAAGATGATGACGGTGATTATGGAGATGTTGATGAGGAAGGGGGAGATGACAATGATGATGAAGATGTTAATGCTAATGTTGATGCTGATGCCGCTGATGATGGTGATGATGACGATGATGATAATGGTGATGATGATGAAGATGTTGATGATGATGACGATGGTGATGAAGATGATGATGAGGAAGATGATGATAATGGTGATGATGATGATCATGATGACGACGATGGTGATGGTGATGAGAATGATGGTGATCAGGATGAAGATGATGATGGAGATGTTGATGCGGAAGGGGGAGATGACAATGATGATGAAGATGTTGATGGTGATGTTGATGGTGATGATGATGGTGATGATGATGATGATGAGTTGATGATGAAGATGATGATGGTGATGATGGTGATGATGATGATGACCATGGTGATGAAGATGATGATGAGGATGGTGATGATGATGATGATGATGGTGATAATGATGATGATGATGATGAGGATGGTGATGGTGATGAGGATGATGATGATGATGGTGATTGAGATGATTATGATGATGATGAATATGATTCATCATCATCATCTGCATCATCATCACATCATACTCATCCTCATCATCGTCCTCCTTTTCATCATCATTTTCATCTCCCCCTTCCTCATCAACATCTCCATCATCATCATATTCATCATCATCATCATCATCATCTTCATCACAATCGTCATCATCATCAACATCTAAATCACCATCACCATCATCATCATCATCATCATCATCATCTCATCATCACCATCATCATCACCATCAACATCTTCATCATCATTGTCATCTCCCCCTTCCTCATCACCATCACCATCATCATCATCATCATCATCATCATCTCATCATCACCATCATCATCACCATCATCATCACCATCAACATATTCATCATCATTGCCATCTCCCCCTTCCTCATCAACATCTCCATCATCATCTTCATCCTCATCATCATCATCAACATCATCTTCATCACCATCATCATCATCTTCTTCATCCTCATCACCATCACCATCATCATCATCATGGTAATGACTTGATGATGGTGATGATGGTGATGGTGATGAAGATGTTGATGACGATGACGATGGTGATAAAGATGATGTTGATGATGATGAAGAAGATGATGGTGTTGGAGATGTTGATGAGGAAGGGGGGGATGAAAATGATGATGAAGAGGAGGACGATGAGGAGGATGATGATGATGATGATGATGGTGTTGTTGTTGATGATGATGATGATGGTGATGATGATGATGGTGATGAGGATAAAGAAGATGATGATGATGGATATGAAGATGTTGATGATGATGACGATGGTGATGAAGATGATGATGATGATGATGGAGTTGTTGTTCTGATGATGATGGAGATGTTGATGAGGAAGGGGGATATGACAACGATGATGAAGATGATGATGGTGATGATGATGGCAATGATGATGATGATGAGATGATGATGATGATGATGATTGTGATGATGATGAAGATGTTGATGATGATAACAATGGTGATGAAGATGATGATGAGGATGATGATGATGATGGTGATGATGATGATGATGATGATGAGGATGATGGCTATGAGGATGATGATGGTGATGATGAGATGATGATGGTGATGATGATGGTGATGAATATGTTGATGATGATGATCATCATCATCTTCATCATCATCACCATCATCCTCATGATCATCATCGTCCTCCTCTTCATCATCATCATCATCATCACCATATTCATCATCATAATCATCATCATCTTCATCATCATCACCATCATCATCATCATCATCACCATCATCATCATCATCATCATCACCATATTCATCATCATCATCATCAGTGTCATAAGCATCATGATCATCACCATCACCATATTCATCTTCATCATCATCATCATCATCATCATCATCATCATCATCACCATATTCATCATCCTCCTCATCTTCATTGTCATCTCCCTCTTCCTCATCAACATCTCCATCATCATCATCATCTTCATCATCATCATCACCACATCCTCGTCACCATCGTCGTCATCATCTTGACATATTCATCATCATCATCATCATCATCATCATCTTCACCATCATCATCATCATATGCACCATCCTCCTCCTATTCATTGTCATCTCCCCCTTCCTCATCAACATCTCCATCATCATCATCATCTTCATTATCATCATCACCATGTCCTCATCACCATCGTCATCATCATCTTGACATATTCATCATCCTCATCATCATCATCATCATCTTCTTCACCATCATCATCATCATCATCTGCATCATCGCCATCTACATTATCATTATCTGCAACATCATCCTCATCTTCATTGTCATCTCCCCCTTCCTCATCAACATCTCCATCATCACCTCTAAACACCTAGAAGCACTTAAATGCACTTATGGATTATGGGTTAGAATAGGGCCTAAAGGCTTTTATGGGGGAGGGGCTCTACGAATAAACCGACACATTTACATTTGTTGGGTAATAAATGTAGTGAACGTTACCCACCAAACTATACAACGTTCAGTAGAGGCACGCATGCATTAGGAGCGCGCACGTGCTCCTTGGCGCATGCGCGCCCTAACTGAAGATGAATTTTAGAAAAACACTTGCGCTCTTCTCTCGCATTTTCTCCCTGGTTCATCGTGTTTTGTTGGCTCTTTTCACGTACAATCCAACAAGCATCACCATTTTATGTTGAATTCAATCACCATTTGGTGCTTCCTTGATCATTTGGATAGAATACACAACATTTGGGGATCTATTTGGCTATTTGGATTGAATACACACTTCTTGGGCTCTATTTGGATCATTTGAGTGAACACACAACAGTTGGACTCTATTTGGCTTCTTGGATTGAATTCTCATGCTACTTGGACACACATGAACTCTTCTTACATATAGTGGACACATCAAAGGAGTATTTTACATTTGAAGCAAAGAGCAATCATAATCCTTGAGGTATGGTGACAATTTTATCTTGTTAAATGTACTTTAGTCTTCATTCACTTGTTTGAATGGCATCTATTTTGGTTTTTCCTCATGAATTGTATGATAGATATATTTTAGTCTTCTTAATCTTCAAAATAGACAATAAAAACATCTTTCCAAAAAAAAACTACAACATGCACCAAGGAATGCTTTCAACCTTTCATGAAGATATTAAAAAACAATTACTTGCATCACCACCAATAACATTTCATAATCACATTCCTCCATCTAGTAGACAAACATTTGTTGAATTCCTCATGGTTTCACTACAACAAGTCACACAAACACCTAAACAATTGAAAAATCTTAGTCTTTTGGGGCTATTTTCCCTCATCCATACCATGAAAATGAAGTGAGTATGATCTTTTAAGTTTATATGAAAACATTCTCAGTAGATGTTGTACATAATCAATTTATACATCGAGCTTTAATAATCATGCACATCAAGTTTTAATATCTTGTTTGTTGTTCATTCTTGCAAGGGTGGTATTTTTGTTTTTCCAAAAAACGCATTGAATATGGGAAATCGACATAATAATAAAAGAGAGTCTAGAAGGACGCAGCTGCCCCCTAAAAAGGCCCATGAGATAAGAGAAAATGGCAGGTTGTACATGCAAAACCATAGAAATCAAAATGTTAGTGCCTTAGATCCATCAACAAGCAATGACGAAGTGGTTGAAGTCAATCAAATCTTGCCTGATGTCGAGTATGAAGGGATGGATGTTGAACAAGTTCTTAACTGGAAACCTCCCCAAGAAGAGCACACACATGGTGAACACACTCCCTTGCAGGACCAATTTGTGAACGAAAGGCCACAACAAACCATTGACGAGACTCGTACTTCCTTGTCGAATCCCTTGCCTCGACTATCAATCGGATGACGAAGAACTCCTAGACGTATTCATGTGGATGAAAGTTCATTTTCAGGACTTGAAGGTAAGATTCCCAAATGCACTATTGATTTCCATTGTAGCAAGATAATCAAAGATTTTTTTGAATCCAAAACCAATGCAGCAAAATGTCAATTGTTTCTTGCTTTGTTAAAATCACATTGTCTAGCTCATGTTAGGAGAATTTTGGGCATAAAGGTAGTTAGAAGTTCAGAGGCCAACAATCATGTTGTTAGAAATCTACAATCTGCATTTAATTTGATTGGAAAAACTTCTCATACAAAATATTTTAATGCTGCCCATTGTGTATTGTCGGAATCGATTATAGACAAATTCACAAGGCAACGTCGCCTACTATCACACACATGTAAAATCTTTAAATTAGATAGAAAGACTCTTCAAAAGTATTCTGCCATTAGAGAAAAACTTGAGACCCCGGGCAAAAAATATTGTTGGGCCTTTGTTGGTAGGTTACCTTGTTCAGACATGAAGCTCAATGATGTTGTTAAAGAACTAGTGCAAAATTTTTGGCATGATAACACTAGACCGTCATTGAATCAAAGAGATGTTTTAAATTTGAGAAAACGTGTTAGGGGGCATGAACCCCATGTCAAGCACTTCGTTGACACGACACAAACAGAACTCTATGAGAGGTTCAAGAATGAGCACACACAATTGAACTTGGGCCAAAGGTCCTTTGAAAAATGCAAACCCTGGTATGTTAGAATTTGCATTGATCTCAATACATGTTGATGTAGATACCATGTAGAATTTGAGTACTATTATGATACATATAGAAATATATTTTGTGGTTTGCATACTAACATTGTGTAGGATTGCCCATCGTTACAACCACCGATTGCATCCAAAGAATTTATACATAGCATAATGTGTCCAAGACCTGAAGGACAAAAATATTATAAAATATCATGTGTATATGGGACATGTTCCACTTGCAGTGGATTTTCATTATTGAGCCGCTCCATCTACACAACCGCAGAGCACGAATTTGGGAGGATGCCAGTAGAAATGCAAAACTTCCAATACATAACATATCAAGTAGATAGTTCGAAGGAAAGCAAAAAAATTGCATTGGTAAAGTCATAGGTAATCTAAGTTTCCATACTTTCATACTGTACATGTTGAATTTGTACATATATATTCAGATTGAAAATGTCACGTTGTATTAATGCCCTTGGTTTTGTGGCACCAGGTACAAATTTACAAATTCATGAAGGAATTCTACCAAAAGATTGAGCAATATGTATAGCACATCCATGTAGAATGATGGCAGGATGAACAGTACAGACAGTGCAGAGACACCTTTCCCAAGGGCACAATATTGTCGGTTGTGGACTTTGCAGAAAATTGTTGATGTATATGTAACTTCGGAATGTATTTCACCTATGTATATTGTACTCCTATAGAGATGGTATTATTCCTCTATACAGAAGTGTCGTCATTTGTATTGACAAGTATCACAAGTGTCGTAACTTACTGTGATGGTTATTAGACCACCAAGTGTGGGGTCGGCCCTGATTAATGTAACCACAGGTTATTAGACTCTTCTAGAGAAGTCGGCCCTGCTAGTTTATTAGGCAAGTAAGGATAAGTATAAATAGAGTGCGGGAGCACTCTATTTCATCATCTCATTATTCACTTCTACACTACTCGGAAAGTGGCGCACTAGTGAGGAAGAAGGAGTAGCTGCTAGGAGAAGACTATCTTTTGTACTTGGGTTGTATCATTGCTCTTTCTATCTCTGAGGAAGTTGTGGGGTTTTTCACCTTTATGGTTTTTCCCAGTGAAACTTTGTGTGTCTATTGTCTCATGTGATTGCTTGGTGTGATTGATATGAATTGTTATACTTGATATGATGTACATGTTATTCTCTCAGTAAAGATCCTAGAGTATATTGAATTAATGCTCAAAATTTAACATGGTATCAAAGCTAACCCGAGAACAAGACACTATGCAGTTGCGGAAACTACGGTTTCTTGTTTATTGGGTTTCTCTCAATAGATTTTGGAAAAGAAATATGATAGATTGACTCTCCTCAGCAAGGTGAATCTTTCTGTCCAATCAAATCTCAATTCTGGGCACTTTTATTTTTGGCCCTAAAAATTAGGGTTTCCACAAAAATAGGAATTTATGCAATCTGAGACCATAGATGGAAGCTCCTTGGAAAAATCGAAGTTTAGAGATTTGGATCGATTTTTTTGGTTGGGTGAAGGTCTGGGAAACTCAAACCCTAATTTAGGGTCCTCCCGAGTGAATTCGAGAAGACTAAAAGACATTTTTCAAGGGTGAAACTTTGCAGTTTTCAAATTCTGAGTATACTAGGATAATCAACTCATCAAGGCGCATCTTTCTATCCTTTCAGAAGTTTGAAATTCAAAGTTTGAATTTTTAGGGTTTCTCTAACAAACCCTAATCCACGACCACATCCAGTTTTCAGCAAATCAAGTGGTAAGACCTAAATCTTTTCTATTTCCATTTGAAGTACTCTTTAAAGATGTCTCACCACACCAAGCTTGAGGATAAGCTTGAAGGGGCTGATAGCTTCTGAGCATGGAAGTATAGGATTGGGTTAATCCTGGAAGAAAATGTGTTGGGCACTTACATAAGTGAAGAGGTCCCTATCCCAGAGGAAGAAGAGGCTAAGTCCTTACACAAAAGGAATTTGGTCAAGGATAAGAGGATCATTGTTGATTCTATCAAAGACCATCTCATACCACATGTGTCATCTCTAAAGACACCAAAGGAGATGTTTGATTCCCTAACCAAGCTATTCGAAGAGAAGAACATAAATCAGAAGATGACCTTGAGGAATCAATTGAAGAATGTCAAGATCCAGAATATAGAGACTATGCAGTCTTATTTCTCAATGGTCTCCCAGATAAAAGAACAACTTGAAGTTGTGGGAGAAGACATAGAAAATGGAGAAGTGGTAATGACCACTCTTAATGGCCTTCCTAGGTCATGGGATTCCTTCATCCAAGGAATTTGTGCTAGGAAGAAACTTAACACATTCAATAGGCTATGGAAAGAATGCTCACAGGAAGAAGCTCGAATTGTAGCTCAAGAAGAGAAGATGGGGAATTAGTACCAAGCTCTCACAACACACTCCAAAAGTCATGGTGACAAAAAGACTCACCATCATGGCAAGAAAGAAAGACATCACCATCAAAATCAGAGGGGTAGTCCCAGACTTCAAAGAAACATGTCCTATGTTCGTTGCTATACATGTGATGAAAAGGGACACTATTCCAGAGACTGTCCCAGAAATAAGAAAGATGGATCTCACAAGAAGAAGAACATCAAAAGAAGACATCATGCTCATGCTGCAGAGGATGATGAACCTCCCAGGAAGAGGCCTAGAGAAGATAGTGAAGATTCTTCAAGTGATGAAGAATATGTTTTGATTTCTGCTCTCACTGGAACCATTACTCATGGAAGTAATGATTGGCTTATAGATAGTGGGGCTTCTAAACACATGACAGGATTCAAGGAATCCTTTATGAACCTATCTAAACATGAAGCACCCGATAAGGTGAAACTTGGGAATGACTACCAGTATACAATAAAAGGGAGTGGTGAAGCCTCCTATAAACTAGACTATGGAAAGTCTATGAAGATGAAAGTTGTACTATATGTTCCAAGTCTCAAGAAGAATCTGCTCTCCATATCTGCATTGGATGCAAAAGGCATCAGGGTTTCATTTGTAGATGGCCAAGTCCTAATGTGGCCAAAGGGTAAGACTATAGATGATGCAGTGGTGATTGGAGAGAAAGAGGGAGGATTATACAAATTGAAGGGCCAACCAAAACAAGCCATGGTCCATGATTCAGTAGAGCCAAGTGAACTTTCACATAGAAGGCTTGCACACATGCACTATAGGGCATTACCAATTGTAAGCAAAGCAGTGGAAGGTCTTCCTGAAATCCAGACAAAGCATGAAGGCATTTGCAAAGGTTTTGCAAAGGGAAAGAACACAAAGAAGACATTTCCAAGCAGTGAAAGTAAGGCAAAAAGAATCTTGGAAATCATCCACTCTGATGTATGCAGTCGAATGTCATCCAGTTCTCTAAGTGGGTATGTATACTATGTTTCCTTCATTGATGATTTCTCTAGGAAGACTTGGGTTTACTTCTTGAAGAACAAAGATGAAGTGTTTGACAAGTTCAAGGAATTCAAAGCCTTGATAGAAAACCAAACTAACATGAAGATCAAGATCTTCAGATCCGAAAATGGAAGAGATTTCACTTCAAAAGACTTCAAGAAGCTATGCAGTGATTCGGGGATTAAGAGGGAGTTGACTACTCCTTACAATCAACAACAGAATGGGGTTGTTGAAAGAAAGAATAGAACAATCATGGAAGCTGCTAGGGAAATGCTTCATGACCAAGATCTACCTATGCACTTATGGGATGAAGCAACAATGACATCTGTTTATGTGTAGAACAGAACACCTCATAAGATACTTGACAACAAAACACCAGAAGTTAGCCATCTCAGAATATTTGGTTGTCAAGTATACACTCACGTCCCAAAAGAAAAGAAGACAAAGTTAGATCCTTTAGGAAAGAAGGGCATATTCGTGGGTTACAGTGAAAGCTCGAAGGCTTACAAAATTTACTTCCCAGGATTCAAGAAGATTGATATCAGTAAGGATGTAACATTTGATGAAAGCTCAACATACATCAAATCAAGGAAAACACCAGTTGAAGATAATGAAGAACCCAAAATATCCAGTGTTAGGATATTCCTATACCCCATCCTAGTCCTACCACCTATCAGTTATTTTCATTATCAGTCTTGCATGCATTTCTACATGTAGCATGGATTTTGCATGCATCCGCATGCTACCCAGGCATCAGGTTGACACCTCCAGCACCTAGTCCCTAGTCTTCCAGCACTCGGGAGCTTATTTCCACTCAGATTGAGCTCTCCTAGCCAGTGATGCGCTCTCTTCTCACCCACCACTTGAGAAGGGTGCCTTTTCTCACCTACCACTCCTGTTGTACTTCAGTTAGTGAATTATCATCAGTTCTTTCCTTGATTTAAGGCTAGACTAACTCTCAACTGACTGTATCACTCCAATGGACCTACAATGAGACTTGACTGCCCCTTCTGACTCCAGATAGCTCGTCATGCACCCTCCACTGAGCCTCCTTCATTCAGTTAGTGCCTCCATGTGCAAGTAACACCTACCACACTCAGTTAGACTGATGGCTGACAGTTACTTGTGAATTGATGACTCCACTGATGAATAGATAGACTTCTAGTTGTTCTTGATGACACTCCACTGATTTTGGATCTATCCATGCAGGCTAATTTGAATCACACCTAGTGTATTCAAATCCTGAGCATTGTATATTTACTATTTTACTATTCAGATTAATGTAACATGTGTAACTATTCTGCCTCTATCTGAGCTCCTTTGGATCTATGTTCTACTGCTCTATTCTTCTTCTATTATTCCTAAATTCTTTCATTGTGAGGTTTACATCATCTCTTTGGATCTATTGTGAGCATTTTCACATGGTATCAAAGCCATTTGAGAGTATATTCTACCTCCATTCTTGAAATTTTTTTGCAGGTATTTCGAAGTTCCAGCAGTTGCAGCAGCAGTATCAGCAGTTTCACTTTTGCACTCATTCCAGCAGTCAAGATGAGCAATTCGAATTCTCCTTCCTCTCCTACAATCCTCACTCCCTTCAACTATTTTGAATGTAAGAGTGAGATGAAATTACACTTGTGTACTAGACAGCTAAATAGAATGGTATTTGAAAAAGATGCCATACCACATACAGCTGTAGAGATAATCAAGCATCTAAATAAAATGGATGAAGCTTTTGGATTCATATGCCTTCTGTCTAAAGATATATTGTTTCATGTTGAAGGAGTGAAGTCTCCAAATGATTTATCGAAAAAATTGGAGAGTCTCTTTGGCAAACAAGATGGGATAAGAGGCCACATTCTCGAAAATTAATTGGTTTCCCTACAACCTAGCAATTTCGAAAGCATTCAAGAATTCTTCTCAAAATTTCAAGACTTGGTTGTACAATGCAAGCATTGTGGCATCACTAAAAGTGATGAGCAATTGGTGCTCTCCATTCTGAGCAAACTTGGATTTCAATTTTTTGTCTTTGTATCTACCTTCCATTCTGGGCGAATGTCAATACCTGTATGGAAGTTTCCCACCTTAACAGCCTTTACTGAAGCTCTCATTCAAGAAGAGGACAAATTGGTTCAAATGGGTGTCAACAAGACCTCCAAAGATCTATCTCTTATAGCTGGAGAAGCCAGTAAGACGAATGTGAAAGGGAGGCAAAAAGACAAGGATAAGAAGTCATTTAAATCCAAGCTGAATGATAAGTCAAGTCCATCAAAAGGAGTCTCTAGCTCCAAGAAGGAAAAACATAAGAGATCTGAATGTCCCTACTGCAAGAGAGGATACCATCCTGAGAAAGCTTGCATGCACAAGAAAATAGACCTAGTAACCAAGATTCTTTAACATAACAAAATTGTTGTTCCAAAAGATGCAAAGATGTCTGATTCTGGAAGTGGATCTAACGGTCATGAGGATTGCCATGCATTGATGGATGATTTTTCACAATCAAAGGCCCTCCTCATAGATTCTAGAGCCTCCAACCACATGGTTGCCTCTGAAGAATCATTTTCCTCTTTAGATCTCAAAAATGGGCCTACTATTCACATGGGACACAACTCTCAAATCTCTGCCAAAGGATTGGGTACAGTACATATGGAGCATGGAAAGTTCAAGAATGTTCTATTCGTTCCCTCCTTGAAAGCAAATTTGTTGTCTGTATATCAAATGACTCAGACCAGATCACCTAAGAAGGTGACTTTTGATTCTGACAGAGTTGAGATTAAAGAGATCTCTATAGTGAAAGGGTTTGCAAATCATGCCTCCAAGGCATATGTGCTCTCTCATTTTCTGCCCTTCTCTCCTCCTACTCCTTCGGAATCTGATGAAGATTCAAGTGACTTTTCTTCTATTGAAGATGAAGATGAAGATCTTCATGCTGAGATGAAAGTTCAAGAACATTCAGATTCAAATCCAGAACCAACACATGTTCTCAATCCAGAGCCAATGCCATTATGGGATCACACACTCCTTGCAGCTACTAAGAACACAGTTGAGGATTCGTTTAATCACAGAACTACAAGACATCAACATCATGACAACCTTGCATTATGCCATCTACCTCACCATGAGAGATGCATCATGATGGCGGGGTTCTCTCTTCCATCCCTTGGGAAGACTCATCATGATCCATTCGTTCCAGTTGCATAAAGTATTCCTGAAAGACTTGCTTCATCCAATACATCTTGTACATAGTGGGAGGCACATTAGAAGACCAGATCCAGATCTCATACCTGCTTTGGTATCCTATAGAGGATCAAATTGTCAATTTTTTTGCAAAATATTTCACTGATGAAAGCTTCTTTATTTTCTACTTAGTATGATGCTTCTTTGAGTTATTTACTATTCTTTTGAGGGGGGGTATTTTTCCCATGAGGTTTCCCCCATTTCCTCGGTTTATGGATAGTTCTTGTTTTATCATTTATTTGATTGTATGGGTGACCTTTGGTCTTAGTTACTAGGGCCTAGGATGGATTAAGGGGGGGGTGTTAGGATATTCCTATACTCCATCCTTGTCCTACTGCCTGTCAGTTATTTTCATTATCAGTCTTGCATGCAATTTGCATTAATTGTATGCATCCGCATGCTTCCCAGTCATCAGGTTGACACCTCCAACACCTAGTCCCTAGTTTTCCAACACTCGGGAGCTTATTTCCACTAAGATTGAGCCCTCCTAGCCAGTGATGTGCCCTCTTCTCACCCACCACTTGACAAGGGTGCCTTTTCTCACCTACCACTCCTGTTGTACTTCAGTTAGTGAATTATGATCAGTTCTTTCCTTGATTTAAGGCTAGATTGACTCTCAACTGACTGTATCACTCCGATGGACCTACAATGAGACTTGATTGCCCCTTCTGACTCTAGATAGCTCCTCATCGCCCTGCACTGAGGATTCTTCATTCAATTAGTGCCTCCATGTGCCAATGACACCTACCACACTCAGTTAGACTGATGGCTGACAGTTACTTGTGAATTGATGACTCCACTGATGATGAGATAGAGTTCTAGTTGTGCTTGATGACACTCCACTGATTTTGGATCTATCCATGCAGGCTAATTCGAATCACACCTAGTGTATTCGAATCCTGAGCATTGTATATTTACTATTTTACTATTCAGATTAATGTAACATGTTTAATTATTCTGCCTCTATCTGAGCTCCTTTGGATCTATGTTCTACTGCTCTATTCTTCTTCTATTACTCCTAAATTCTTTCATTGTGAGGTTTACATCATCTCTTTGGATCTACTGTGAGCATTTTCACATTGTATCAGATCCATTTGAGAGTATATTCTACCTCCATTCTTGAGATTTTTTTGCAGGTATTTCGAAGTTCCAGCATTTGTAGCAACAGTATCAGCAGTTTCACTTTTGCACTCATTTCAGCAGTCAAGATGAGCAATTCGAATGCTCCTTCCTCTCCTACAATTCTTGCTCCCTTCAATTATTTTGAATGTAAGAGTGAGATGAAATTACACTTGTGTACTAGACAGCTAAATAGAATGGTATTTGAAAAAGATGTCATACCACATATAGCTGTAGAGATAATCAGGCATCTAAATAAAATGGATGAAGCTTTTGGATTCATATTCCTTCTGTCTAAAGATCTATTGTTTCATGTTGAAGGAGTAAAGTCTCCAAATGTGTTATGGACAAAATTGGAGAGTCTCTTTGGAAAACAAGATGAGATAAGAGGCCACATTCTCGAAAATTAATTGGTTTCCCTACAACCTAGCAATTTCGAAAGCATTCAAGAATTCTTCTCAAAATTTCAGAACTTGGTTTTACAATGCAAGCATTGTGGCATCACTAAAATTGATGAGCAATTGGTGCCCTCCATTCTGAGCAAACTTGGATTTCAATTCTTTGTCTTTGTATCTACCTTCCAGTCTGGGCGAATGTCAATCCCTGTATGGAATTTTCCCACCTTAACAACCTTTACTGAAGCTCTCATTCAAGAAGAGGACAAATTGGTTCAAATGGGTGTCAACAAGACCTCCAAAGATCTAGCTCTTCTAGATAGAGAAGCTAGTAAGACAAATGTTAAAGGGAGGCAAAAAGACAAGTATAAGAAGTCATCTAAATCCAAGCTGAATGATAAGTCAAGTCCATCAAAAGGAGTCTCCAGCTCCAAGAAGGACAAACATAAGTGATCTGAATGTCCCTACTGCAAGAGAGGATACCATCCTGAGAAAGCTTGCATGCACAAAAAAATAGACCTACTAACCAAGATTCTTGAATAGAACAAAATCGTTGTTCCAAAAGATGCAAAGATGTCTGATTCTGGAAGTGGATCTAATGGTCATGAGGATTTCCATGCATTGATGGCTAAGTTTTCACAATCAAAGTCCTTCCTCATAGATTCTGGAGCCTCCAACCACATGGTTGCCTCTAAAGAATCATTTTCCTCTTTAGATCTCAAAGATGGGCCTACTATTCACATGGGAGACAACTCTCAAATCTCTACCAAAGGATTGGGTATAGTGCATATGGAGGATGGCAAGTTCAAGAATGTTCTATTCGTTCCCTCCTTGAAAGCATTTTTGTTGTCTATATATCAGATGACTCACACCGGGTCACCTAAGAAGGTGACTTTTGATTCCGACACAGTTGATATTAAAGAGATCTCTATAGTTGAAGGGTTTGCAAATCATGCCTCCAAGGCATATGAGTTCTCTCATTTTCTGCCCTTCTCTCCTCCTACTCCTTCGAAATCTGATGAAGATTCAAGTGACTTTTCTTCTAATGAAGATGAAGATGAAGATCTTGATGTTGAGATCAAAGTTCAAGAACATTCAGATTCAGATCCAGAACCAACACATGTTCTCAATCCAGAGCCAATGCCATTATGGGCTCACACACTCCTTGCAGCTACTGAGAACACAGTTGAAGATTTGTTTAATCATAGAACTACAAGAATTCAACATCATGACAGCCTTGAATTATGCCATATACCTCTCCATGAGAGATGCAGCATGATGGTGGGGTTCTCTCTTCCATCCCTTGGGAAGACTCATCATGATCCATTCATTCCAGTTGCAGAAAGTATTCCTGAAAGACTTGCTTCGTCCAATACATCTTCTAAACAGTTGGAGGCACATTAGAAGACCAGATCCAAATCTTGCACCTGCTTTGGCATCCTACAAAGGATCAACTTGTCAATCTTTTTGCAAAAGCTTTCACTGATGAAAGCTTCTTTCTTTTCTGCTTAGTATGATGGTTCTTTGAGTTATTTACTGTTCTTTTAAGGGGGGGTATTTTTCCCATGAGGTTTTCCCCATTTCCTCGGTTTATGGATAGTTCTTATTTTATCATTTATTTGATTGTATGGGTGACCTTTGGTCTTAGTTACTAGGGCCTAGGATGGATTAAGGGGGGGGTGTTAGGATATTCCTATACTGCATCCTAGTCCTACTTCCTGTCAGTTATTTTCATTATCAGTCTTGCATGCATTTTGCATGCATTGCATGCATCCGCATGTTTCCCAGTCATCAGGTTGACACCTCCAGCACCTAGTCCCTAGTCTTCCAACACTCGGGAGCTTATTTCCCCTCAGATTGAGCCCTCCTAGCCAGCGATGCACCCTCTTCTCACCCAACACTTGAGAAGGGAGCCTTTTCTCACCTACCACTCCTGTTGTACTTCAGTTAGTGAGTTATCATCAGTTCTTTCCTTGATTTAAGGCTAGACTAACTCTTAACTGACTGTATCACTCTGATGGACCTCCGATGAGACTTGACTACCCCTTCTGACTCCATATAGCTCCTCATCCACCCTCCACCGAGCCTCCTTCATTTAGTTAGTGCATACATGTGCCAGTAACACCTAGCACACTCAGTTAGACTCTGTTTGACTGATGGCTGACAGTTACTTGTGCATTGATGACTCCACCGATGATGAGATAAACTTCTAGTTGTGCTTAATGACACTCGACTGATTTTGGATCTATCCATGCAGGCTAATTCGAGTCACACCTAGTGTATTGGAATCCTGAGCATTGTATACTTACTGTTTTACTATTCAGATTAATGTAACATGTGTAATTATTATACCTCTATCTGAGCTCCTTTGGATCTATGTTCTACTGCTCTATTCTTCTTATATTATTCCTAAATTCTTTCATTGTGAGGTTTACATCATCTCTTTGGATCTACTATGAGAATTTTCACATCCAGAACTCAAGACACCACCGTGAATGAAACAGTTCCTAAAGAAGATCGTGAAATGGAAGATCCAGAACAACCTGTAGATCCACCCCATGAGAAGAACTCTCATAAGAGGAAACCAGCATGGGCTAGAGAGCTCATTCAAGATGCAAAAAGGTTTGGCATTCCAGAAGAGGAACACAAAGAAAGGAAAAGGACAAGATCACATACAAGCTATGTTGCTTTACTCTGTGACATAATGAACAAAGAACCTTCTAGTTATGAAGAAGCAACAGAAAAGAAAGAATGGAAGGATACCATGATCGAGGAATACCAGTCGATCATGAAGAATGATGTTTGGGATGTGGTCCCAAGACTATATGGGAAGTCTGTGGTGACTTCCAAGTGGATCTATAACATCAAGCATGCTGCAGATGGCAGCATAGAAAAATATAAGGCAAGTTTTGTAGCTCGTGGCTTCTCCCAGAAAGAAGGGATTGATTATGAAGAGACCTTTGCTCCTGTGGCTAGATACACTTCTGTTAGATCAGTACTTGCTCTGGCTGCAGTGATGAAATGGAAGGTACACTAGATGGATGTCAAGACATCTTTCTTTAATGGTGTAGTTGAAGAGGAAGTGTATGTGGAGCAACCACTCGGGTTTGAGACACATGACCGAGAGTCACATGTATGCAAACAAAAGAAAGCCCTCTATGGTTTGAAATAGGCACCTAAGACCTGGTATGGCAGGATAGATGGCTTCCTATCTAGTTTGGGCTTTACCAAGAGTAAAGCGGATTCCAACGTTTACTACAAGGTTGAGGAAGGCAATCCAGTGATACTATTATTGTATGTGGATGACCTGTTTGTAATAGGTGAGGATAGATTGATTGCCGACATGAAGAGGAAGCTTGTTTCCAAGATCGAGATGAAGGAATTAGGCATGATGAACTACTTTCCTGGTATGGAGGTGTGGCAGAGTGCAGATGGAATCTTCCTTGGACAAGGGAAGTATGCAGTAGAGATCCTGAAGATGTTTGGGATGATGGACTTTAAGGCCATGGCCACACCTATGGAATTGAACCTGAAGCTTAAGTGTGATTCTTCATCTGAGCCGGTTGATGCTACGATGTATCATCAGATGATTGGGTCCTTGATGTACCTGATGAATACAAGACCAGATATATTCTTTGCGGTGAACACCTTCAGCCAGTACTTGACAGATCTGATACATGTTCACCTGATAGCTACAAAGCATATTCTGAGGTACCTAAAGGGTACAGTTGATTATGGGCTCAAGTATGAGGCAAATCAAAAGTTTAACCTGGAGGGTTATGTTGATTCGGATTGGGAAGGCATTGCCATTGATCAAAAGAGCACTTCGGGGTGTTGCTTCAGTATGGGATCCGATATGATCTCTTTGTTTAGCAGGAATCAGTCCTCTTTAGCACTAAGTACAGCTGAAGCAGAGTATGTCGTAGCTTGTTCGGCTAGTTGTGAGGTAGTGTGGCTTAGGAAGCTACAATATGATTTGTTTGATATCCAGTTGAGTGATACTTGTATATATTGCGACAACCAGAGTTGTGTGATGTTGTCGGAGAACCCATTATTCCATGACAAGTCGAAGCACATTGAGATCAAGTATCACTATATCAGGGATATGGTACAGAGAGGAGCAGTGAAGCTCCTGTATGTTGCGATGGATGAGCAGATAGCCAAT
This sequence comes from Larix kaempferi, assembly GCA_027924585.1. Taxonomy (NCBI): domain Eukaryota; kingdom Viridiplantae; phylum Streptophyta; class Pinopsida; order Pinales; family Pinaceae; genus Larix; species Larix kaempferi. The sequence goes on from BSBM01000009.1 coordinate 6,057,401, forward strand.
GTGTTGACCAAGCTGCTAGCCAGAGTGAAGTTTGAATACTTCAGAGGGAGACTTGGTGTACTTCAGATCGAGATACCTTCCAAGGGGAAGTGATGAGTCCAGAGACATAGATGCACATGAGCCATTCTCACATAGTGGTAGGAAAGTCCTCCTATGGTGTAGATGTAAGGGCTGGATCCATTCTCACATAGTGGTAGGAAAGTCCTCCTATGGTGTAGATGTAAGGGCTGGGGCCATTCTTACATGGTGGTAGGAAAGTCCTCCCATGGTAAGATGTAAGGGTTGGGGCCATTCCGACATGGTGGTAGGTTGGTCCTCCCATGGTCGTTGATGTAAGTGCTATTCCATTCCGACATGGTGGTAGGTTGGTCCTCCCATGGTCGTTGATGTAAGTGCTGTGAGCCTTTTTCAGATGGTCAGAGGAAAGTACTTCCATGCTGTTGAGTGTAAGTTCTGAGCCTTTCCCGGATGGTCAGAGGGAAGTCCTTCCATTCCAGTGAGCAGGGAAATTTTTAGGGGCGAAATTTTGCCAATTGGCTATTTTTTGGGCATTTTTTCAAAAAATAAATTCGCTATTTGGTCATTTTTAGACTCTAATATCGCCTATATTTACATAAAATATGTTTTTTTATCATAATATTCGCCAAAATTTACAAGTTTAGTAGTAAATTGTATGTTTCATATTTAATATTCGCCTACCAATCTATATTTATGTTTTTTTCAATCCAAAATAATCGCCTAGAATACTATACTTAAGTATACTTTTATAATCCTTAAAAAATACCCTGCTAGTGAGTGTAAGTACTGTGTTTGTGCATCTGGGTTGTGCTCCATGGATGATGACAATGATCTGAAGATGATGATGTGATAGTATGGTACACAAGTTTCGCAGAGGCATATGATCAGTCCTAAGATGCTCTTGCAGGTTTTGTAGAGGAAGTGTAATCAGTCCTGGGAGATCTTGTAGGTTTTGCAGAGGCAATGTAATCAATCCTGAGGTGTACCTACTTTATGGCTTGCTCGTAGAGATGTTGAAGACCTACATGGAGGATAGGCCTACATCCAGCATGAAAAAGGGCTAGCTCTGTAGATGATGAAGACCTACAGGTGGTGGACCTACATCCAGTATGAAAAAGGACTGGCTTTGTAGAACTTCCTATGATGAGTAGATTGGAGATTGATTGAGATAGCAGCAGCAATGACGATGACAATGATTCGATGATGATGATTCGATGACGATGATTCAGTGATGATGATCCATAGAAGAAGACTTGTGCTAGCAGATCTGTGTCGAGAAATAAATTCCTAGTTAAGAGGGAGTGTTGATGTATATGTAACTTCAGAATGTATTTCACCTATGTATATTTTACTCCTATAGAGATGGTATTATTCCTCCATACAAAAGTGTTGTCATTTGTATTGATAAGTGTCGCAAGTGTTGTAACTTGCTGTGATGGGTTATTAGACCACCAAGTGTGGGGTCGGCCCTGATTAATGTAACCACATGTTATTAGACTCTTCTAGAGAAGTCGGCCCTACTAGTTTATTAGGCAAGTTAGGATAAGTATAAATAGAGTGCGGGAGCACTCTATTTCATCATCTCATTATTCACTTCTACACTACTCGAAAAGTGGCGGACTAGTGAGGAAGGAGGAGTAGCTGCTAGGAGAAGACTATCTTTTGTACTTGGGTTGTATCATTGCTCTTTCTATCTCTAAGGAAGTTGTGGGGTTTTTCACCTTTATGGTTTTCCCCAGTGAAACTCTGTGTGTTTATTGTCTCATGTGATTGCTTGGTGTGATTGATATGCATTGTTATACTTGATATGTTGTACATGTTACTCTCTCCGTAAATATCCTAGAGTATATTGAATTAATGCTCAAAATCTAACAAAAACTACACCCTATAGCCACTGAATGAGATTCAAAGTCAATACTACAATTCAGACCAAGTTATCATAATGATCCATATCACGTATAGGCACGCGCCAGAGAGTAGCAACGACATGAAGATAATATTGAAAGAGACCAACTTATACGTCAGTGATGACAGGTGCCACGGCCTACATTATGTGCAGCATTGCTTCAAAATTTTCTATGATCAACTGAAGGAGAGAGGTATACAGATGGATCAGCATTGGATATGGTCAGATTCTTGTGCAGGCCAGCTCCAAAATGCACATGTTTTCCAGTGGTTGAGTATTTTGCACAAGACTTATAATGTGCTGCATGTATGGAACTATTTGAGACCGAGCATGGAAAGGGAGAGCACGACAAGGCTAGAGAATGTCTCAAAACTTCCCAATGAAGGGAGGAGATGAGGTGCATGGGAGGCTCTCATATTTAGAATGCCGAATCCACAGTTCGATGGTGCAAAGAAAAAATGTCAGATCAAACCACGGAGCAAAACATACCAACTGGTAGAGGAAATGTTGTCAGAAATTTATGGTATGTAGTTGATATAGATCGACCACGTTCTTATAGTTGTAGTACTGTGCAAGGCACTCATGGATTTCATTCGGTTTGAAGCTCAAACAACCCCTTATTTGAAATATGGATGCGAAAACTTGCTTTCTTTTGTGGGTCTTGCAGCAGTTGGGAGTGGGATGAGTTCGAATCAATGGATTGGGTTGATGAATGGGATCATGTATCACTTGTAGTGGACCCACGTGCAGTTCTTGAAACAATCTAGTTAAAGGAAGGTCATTCCTCTATTTTGAATGAATATGATCATATATCTGATCTTGTACAGCCAAGTAAACATTTCTGCATGCATATCCCGAATCCCTCCTTGTTTTTGTAATTATCTAAGTTATCAAACCACTAGTTGTTGGAATATGACCTTAAAATGCATTTTTGCAGGACACATCTATGCAGTTGTCGCCCCGACAGATAGTGCAATTGGGATGAATTATTGGTTGGCATGATGCATCCAGGGGAAGCAAACCCTCCTCGCATCATTAACGGATAGTGAAGGCATTACCTTTCTGACTAGCTCAACGGTTGTTCAGGGGGAATATCTTACAGTTGATGGAAAGGGGCCAAAGAGCAATGTCTACACATACACAAATTATAGACCAGGGTCGCAGGTGTATCACTTTACGCACTTGATCAGTGGTACAAACATCCAACTACAGACAATATCAACGAATTCATCAAACAAGGTATGCTACTTACTACCTCATGCGAAGCATGAGAGGTCGTTCGAGACAATAAAAAACTGAGAGGATCCATAAGGCCTAAGTGACTGAGGTACATAGTATAACCATGTGATTGTTTATTCATGCATGATTAATGTTATTGATGTTAGATAGTTCATTCGATATCGATATCTTATATCATTTATTTGATGTATGAGTTATGATTAAGTTATGATTTATAGCCATGTGATTGTTTATTCATGCATTATTAACCCTAGAAGCACTAATATAACCCTACAAACATAATCTAGCCCTAGAAATCCTAGAAATCTAAACTAACCCTAGAAACACTAATCTAACCCTCATAAATTAATCTAGAATACTAGAAACCTAATCTAGCCCTACAATCCGTGAACCACCACACGTACCCTAAACATCATCACCTTATTCATCATCATGGTCATCTCTAGGTCTCTCATAACCATCTCCATCATCATCACCATATTCATCATCATCATCATCATCATCATCATCTTCATCACCATCTCCATCATCATCAATGCCTTCATCATCATCACCATCTTCATCTTCATCATCATTGTCATCTGTAGGTCCCTCATCACCATCTCCATCATCATCACCATCTTCATCATCATCATCATCATCTTCATCACCATCGCCATCATCATCAACGCCTTCATCATCGTCACCATCTTCATCATCATCACCATCTTCATCATCATGGTCATCTCTAGGTCCCTCATCAACATATCCATCATCATCATCTTCATCACCATCACCATCACTATCATCATCAATGTCTTCATCATCATCACCATCATCATCATCATCACCACAAGTGCTTGGTGGACGATTTTGCAAATTTGACCCCCGTGTGCAAGAATTGCACACTCCCTTACTGAGCAAAACTATAGTTTCCAAGATGGACGTACAAGGTGACACTGACGCCATGGGACCGGAGAAAAGGGGCACCCCTATCACTATCCCAATGTCTTGAATCCAATGGAGTCGACTATTCATCGATTGGAGCCAAGGTCGTCATTCTATGGTTCATTCTGTCTCGCATCCAAAAGGATTTCAGGGACACCTGCTGGATACTTGTTGGGGGCATAGAACTCCGACTGTGAAACAAAACCAGGTTCTGGGGAGTCCTGCAAGTGTGTCTGGGTAGGTTCTGGCTGGGAACACTGGCCATAAGTGCCCGGTGGATGATTTTCCAAAGTTGACCCCTGTGTGCAAGAATTGCACACTACCTTACTGATCAAAACCCTAGTTTCCAAGATGCGCATACAAGGTGACACCCAGGCCATGGGACCGGAGGAGAGGGGAAACCGTAGCACTATCCCGGCATCCTGAATCCAATGGAGTCAAAGGTTCATCGATCGGAGCCACGATCGTCATTCTATGGCTCGTTCCGTCTCGCATCCAAAAAGCCTTCAGGGACACCTACTGGATACATGTCGGGGGCATAAAAATCCAACTATGCAACAAAATCAGGTTCCGAGAAGTCCTGCAAGTGTGTCTGGGTAGGTTCTAGCTAGGAATGATGGCCATAAGTGTTCGGTGGATGACTTTCCAAAGTTGACCACCATGTGCAAGAATTGCACACTCCCTTACTGAGAAAAACCCTAGTTTCTGGGATGGACATCCAAGTTGACACTCGGACCATGGGACTAGAGGAGAGGGGCACCCCTAGCACTATCCCGGCATCCTGAATCCAACAGAGTAAATGGTTCATCGATCGGAGCCACAGTCGTCATTCTATGGCTCGTTCCATCTCACATCCAAAAGGCCTTCAGGGACACCTACTGGATACCTGCCCGAGGCATAGAACTCCAATCGTGCAACAATACCAGGTTCCGGGGAGTCCTACAAGTGTTTTTGGGTAGGTTCTGGCTTGGAACACTGGCCATAAGTGCCCAGTGGATGATTTTCCAAAGTTGACCCCCATGTGCAAGAATTGCACACTCCCTTACTGAGCAAAACCCTAGTTTCCAAGATGGATGTACAAGGTGACACCCGAGACATGGGACTAGAGGGGAAGGGCACCCGTAGCACTATCCTGACGTCCTGAATCCAACAAAGTCAACGGTTCATCGATCGGAGCCATGGTCATCATTCTATGGCTCATTCCATCTCGCATCCAAAAGGCCTTCATGGACACCTGCTGGATACCTACCGGGGGCATAGAACTCCAACTGTGCAGCAAAACCGTTTTTGAGGGTGTCCTGCAAGTGTGTCTGGGGAGGTTCGGGCTGGGAACATTGGCCAAAAGTGCCCGATGGACGATTTTGCAAATTTGACCCCAATGTGCAAAAATTGCACACTCCCTCACTGATTAAAACCCTAGTTTCCAAGATGGACCTACAAGGTGACACCCAGGCTACGTGACAAGAGGAGAAGGGAACCCCTTACATTATCCAGACATCCTGAATCCAACAGAGTTGACAGTTCATCGATCCAAGCCATGGTCATCATTCTATGGCTCATTTTATACCCCTACATCCAGAGAAGGTTGAAGCTGTAAAGCAATAGATCTCTAGTATTAATCCTGAAGCTCTTATGTTTCTGTTTAAGATAAAGAAGCTCTCAGTTCATGAGCTGGAACATATGTATCTTAACAGAATTTATACAATCTCTGTTTTACGAGAAACTGACCTTAGAACTTCTCGTAGCAATGACAATGAATCCTTCATTTTGCATTTGTTAACAGAAGAAGATCAATTTTCGACAAGACAATGTAGTTATTAGATGTGGAGGTAGTGGTTTCCCGTGGAAAGTGAGTGTAGGGTTCAGCAGAGGAAATATGTTGGGAAATGGGCTATTACATTAACTTTTCCGATGGGTGAGTGGCTTACACAAGGAAATATGGCGGCTGTAAATATCTATGCTTTTCTTCCGACAAAAATTGTAACAGGATTTCCATTTATAATACAGGCATATTTTTTACTAGTTTCGTCAAAAGAAAGTATCATTTTCAATAACAAGTGGAACTAGGGAATCTTTCGTTGTGTTCCATTAGCATTTTATTCAGCATTTCCTGCTCTGATGAGTGGTAATTCACCTGAGGAAGTCGTTTTATGTGACATCATCTTTGGGAATAAACATTTATGTAAACCAATAGAACCTCAAACAATACTCCCTGCTTTTAAACGCATTTTGGAGAAAGCAAGAGGACAAGTTCATCAAAGCGACTTCATTCATCTATATTCTCGTAATGTACACATAGTCCATCCTTATCTTGATAAACAAGAGTTTTATAATAGCTTGAATTCTTTGGGCGTGGTTATCTCCCATTAGAGAGATTTTGAGGTCAAAAAAGGGCCTCCTAAGAGATGTACTACAAAAATATGAGATATATTAAAATATTATGAATTGGGGGTTTTATGGGGTAGGTATATATGACAAGTCACCTCCCACACTATTTTCTATGCACAATATAAATAACCATGGTTGAGTTGCTTTTCAAAATTTACTAGAAATAAAATTAATAAAATAAGTCTACATTGATGTGACTAAGATTCATTATAAATTCCCAAAAATTTATTGTCCTTTAGCATTTATTTGTCTTGAACTTGCAAATGAAATTAAATAATAAAAAATAGTTTTAAGAGCTATTTTTTTAATTTTATGTTGAATTTTTATATTTAGTACTTTTCTCATGAATTTAATATAATGTAATTTAATTGAGAATTTATTTACATGTAAAATATTAATAATATTATTATAATCCACATTGCATTATTATTATTATTATTATTATTTATTAAATCTATTACTATTCTTTCTTAGTTTGACATTGTGTTATTAAATAGAATAGAGTGAATATATAATTAAAAATTAAAAATATAAAAATGATAATATATTATTTTATAAAAAAATGTGAAAGGACTTTCTTTATGAATTAAGAGTACTTCACTTGAAAATGACACTAATATTATTTTATGAGAAAGTGTGAAAAGACATTCATTATGAGTACTTTACTTGAAAATGACAATAATATTATTTTATGAAAATACTATCATTATGAGTACTTTACTTTATGACTTAAAAGTACTTACACCACTACCTTGGTTAACTATGTGTTTTCATCCACCATAGAAAATTTGACAAATAAGCATTCTTAACTCATGCAATGCCACCTCACCAAGGGGGATGATGTCATCTACTAGAATGTGATTGGTTGTTTTTTATAGTACATTTTCTTTGTTTTGAGGCCATTTTTTGACCTCAAAATTTCTCTAATGCCTGTATTCGGTTGTCTGATTGGTTGACAAGCTTGCCTGAAAATCTCTACGTTGAACTTCTTTGTTTTATTGCTGAAAATTGGAAGGGATTTTCAAGTCACCTGCAAAACGTTCCTTTGTTGAAATATGTAAGTTCTTCCAACAACATGGATTTGGGTAGTGTATCAAATGCTGTCATCCACACCAGAATTTATCTTTCGTCAAAGGATTCGCACATATTGTGGCTGACCAAATGGTCTAGGGAGCTTGGAAGGGCCGCCAAATATTATTCCATGCCTGAATCTACCCAGAAGGAAATTATAAATTTAGATCCTCGAGAATGCCTGAATCTACCCAGAAGGCAATTATAAATTTCGATCCTGGAGAAGGTGAGAAACTGTATGAGTGGTTGAATCGATTTCCTATAATTACAGAGCTTCTATCTCAAATTTTGCTGAGCGGCTCTTGGCTGTAGTATCAGACTCAATAGACAGTAAACTTGTTATCACCACTGCATATTTTTTGCACTATTCATTTGCAAATAACTACATCTATCCTGAAGAGCTTACCAGTCTCTGCAAGAATATTCCCCTAGTAGATGAAGGTGGAAAAATAATTAGGGTACAAGGCTCTCTGAAGTTTCTCTAGCCTACATCCATGAGTAATTGGGCCAAGTAATGGGCCAAGGTGTCCCTGAATGGCCCCAGGGTCCCCGACTAGAATTCCCATAGCTCTTGAACCATGGCTCGGTTCGCGAATCTGTCGATTCTGGTGGGTCTGGGACAACGGGTTTTAGCTAGGGGACCCCCCACAGCATCCATCGGAGACCCAGAAGCACTGCCAATGGGCCATCTTTGGAGCTAGGGTTTCGCTCAGTGAGGGCCATTCCAAATCCGCTCAAGGGGGGCATTTCTTGTCCGGAGGCCCCTAGGCATGCGTGGCCACCATGGACAAGTCCACAATGGCCACTGAGACTTGTGGGAGGTGACAGAATCCAAGTCCGCTCGCCGGTTTGGGTTTTGTAGCCCCGGGGCAAATCATCCAAGTGTCCCTGAATGGCCCTAGGGTGCCCGACTAGAATGCTCGTAGAGCCCGAACCGTGGATCGGTTCGCGAATCCACCGATTCCAGGTAGGTCCGAGACGTCGGGTTTCCACTAGGGGATACCCCACAACATCCCTCGAAGACCCGAAAGCGGTGCCAATGGACCATCTCCAGAGCTAGGGTTTTGCTCAGTGAGGGCCATTCCAAATTCGCTCAAGGGGGGCATTTCCCGTCCGAAGGCCTCTGGGCGTGCATGGCCACCATGGATAGGTCCACACTGGCCATGTGGACCCATGGGAGGTGAAAGAATACAAGTCCTTTCGTCGGTTTGGGTTCCATTGCCCTGGGGAAAATCTTCTAAGTGTCCCTGAATGGCCCCTAGGTGCCCGACTAGAATGCCCGTAGAACCCGAACCGTGGCTCGGTTCGTGAATCCGTCGATTTTGGTGGGTCCGGGACACCAGGTTTTAGCTAGCCCCCCCCCTCATAGTGTCCCTCGAAGACCTAGAAGCGGTGCCAATGGGCCATCTACGAAGCTAGGGTTTTCACACCCCTTCAGGGACAATTGGAGGATTTGCTCTGGGGCCACATAACCCAAACCGGTGAGTGGAATTGGATTTCATCACCTCCCACAGGTCCACAAGGCCATTGTGGAACTATCCACGGTGGACACACATGCTCGGGGGCCTCTTGATGAGAAATGCCCCCCTTGAGCGAATTTGGAATGGCCCTCAATAAGCAAAACCCTAGCTCTGGAGATGGCCCATTGGCACCGCTTTTGGGTCTTCAAGGGATGGTGTGGGGGGGCCCCTAGCTGAAACCCAACGTCCCGGACCAAATGGAATCAACGGATTCACGAACTGAGCCACTGTTCGGGTGCTACAGGCATTCTAGTTGGGCACACCGGGGCCATTCCGGGACACTTGGAGGATTTGCTCTGGGGCCATGGAACCCAAACCGGTTAGCAGACTTGGATTCCTTTGCTTCCCACAAGTCCACGTAGCCATAGTGGACCCGTCCACGGTGGCCATGCATGACTGGGGGCCTCCAGATGAGAAATGAACCCCTTAAGCGAATTTGGAATGGCCCTCACTAAGCAAAACCCTAGATCTAGAGATGGCCCATGGGCACCACCTCCGGATCGTCAAGGGATGCCGTGGGGGATCCCCTAGTGGAACCCCGACGTATTTGACCCACAGGAATCGATGGATTCGTGAACCGAGCAACGGTTTAGGTGCTACTGGCATTCTAGTCGAGCACCGTGGGGCCATTCAGGGACACTTGGAGGATTTGCTCCAGGGCCACAGAACACAAACCGGCAAGCGGACTTGGATTCCGTCACCTCCCACAGGTCCACATGGGCATTGTGGACCTGTCCACGGTGGCCATGCACACTTGGGGGCCTCCAGATGAGAAATGGCCCCCTCAAGCGAATTTGGAATGGCCCTCACTGAGAAAAACCCTAGCTCCGAAGATGGCCCATTGACACCACTTCCGGGTCTTCGAGGGATGTTGTGGGGGGGCGCCTAGCTAAAACCCGGCATCTCGGACCTACGGGAATTGACGGATTCACGAACCAAGCCACGGTTCGGGCGCTACGGGCATTCTAGTCGGGCACCCCGGGGCCGTTTAGGGACACTTAGAGGATTCTACTGTGAATTGTGTTTGGTGATAAAGGATTTTACTGTGGATTGTATTTGGTGACATTTATGGAGACCCCCAAGGAACATATTGAAAAGATCAAGAAAGACAAGTTCTGTGTTGGGGAAAAAGAAAATCCACTTACAGAATATTTACATCATGCAATTAAACAATTATCTACTGAGTTATACACCAGGGATGTGCATTTTCTGATGGAGCTGATTCAGGTAATTACTAAGTTACAATTTTAGTAGTCATTTTATAATCTTATATGTTTTCTTTGTTTCCATGGTAATATTTGTGTTTTGTTTTGGGTGCAAAATGCGGAGGACAATGACTATGAACCACATGTGGAACCTCCATTGGAATTTGTCATCACAACTGAAGATGTCGCTAGCGTAGGCGCTCCTGCAACCATGATAGCTTTTAACAATGAGAAGGGATTTCAGAAACAAAATATTGATTCTATATGCAGCGTGGGATGATCCACCAAAAAGAATAGCAGGGAAGGTGGTTATATTGGAGAAAAATGTATAAAACGAGCCATGGAATGACGACCGTGGCTTCGATCGATGAACCGTCGACTCCGTTGGATTCAGGACATCAGGATAGTGCTAGGGGTGCCCCTCCCCTCCGGTCTTGTGGCCTGGGTGTCACCTTGTAGGTCCATCTTGAAAACTAGGGTTTTGCTTAGTGAGGGAGTATGCAGTTTTTGCACACGGGGGTCAACATTGGAAAATAATCCACCAGGCACTTATGGCCTGCATTCCCCACCAGAACCTACCAAGACACACTTGCAAGACTCGCCGGAACCCAGTTTTGTTGCACGGTTGGAGTTCTATGTCCCCGGCAGGTATCCAGCTGGTGTCGGTGAAGGCTTGTTGGATGTGAGACGGAATAAGCCATAGAATGATGACCGTGGCTCCGATCGATGAACCATCAACTCCGTTGGATTCAGGACGTTGGGATAGTGGTAGGGGTGCACCTCTCCTCTAGTCCCATGGCTCGGGCGTCACCTTGTAGGTCCATCTTGGAAACTAGGGTTTTGATAAGTGGGGGAGTGTGAAATTTTTGCACATTGGGGTCAAATTTGAAAAATCATCCACTGGGCACTTCTGGCTAGCGTTCCTAGCCAGAACCTCCCCAGACACACTTGCAGGACACCCCGAAAACTGGTTTTGCTGCACGGTTGGAGTTCTATGCCCCCAGCAGGTATCCAGTAGGTGTCCCTGAAGGCCTTTTGGATGCGATACAGAATGAGCAATAGAATGACGATCATGGCTTCGATCAACGAACCGTCGACTCCGTTGGATTCAGGACGCCGGGATAGTGCTAGTGGTGCCCCTCTACTCCAGTCTTCTGGCTCGGGTGTCACCTTGTATGTCCATATTGGAAACTAGGGTTTTTCTTGGTAAGGGAGTGTGCAATTCTTGTACATAGGGGTCAAGTTTGGAAAATCATCCACCGGGCATTTATGGCCAGCATTCCCAGTCAGAGCCTACCCAGAAACACATGTAGCACTCCTCGGAACTCGGTTTTGTTGCATGGTTGAAGTTCCTTTCCCACGGTAGTATCCAGCAGGTGTCCCTGAAGGCCTTTTGGATGTGAGATGGAATGAGCCACAGAATGAGGACCATGGATCCGATTGATGAACCATTGACTCCGTTGAATTCATGACGCTGGGATAGTGGTAGGGGTGCCCCTCTCCTCCAGTCTCGTGGCCCGGGTGTCACCTTGTAGGCCTATCTTGGAAACTAGGGTTTTGCTCAGTGAGGGAGTGTGCAATTTTTGCACATTGGGGTTAAATTTACAAAATCGTCCACTGGGCACTTCTGGATAGCGTTCCTAGTCGGAACCTTCCTAGACACACTTGTAGGACACCTCAGAAACTAATTTTATTGCATGGTTGGAGTTCAATTCCCCAAATAGGTATCTAGTAGCTATCCCTAAAGGCCTTTTGGATGCGATACAGAATGAGCCATAGAATAATGACCGTGGCTTCGATCGATGAACCATTGACTCCGTTGGATTCAGGACGCCGGGATAGTGCTAGGGGTGCCCCTCTCCTCCGATCCTGTGGCCCGAGTGTCACCTTGTATGTCCATCTTGTAAACTAGGGTTTTGCTCAGTAAGGGAGTGTGCAATTCTTGCACACGGGGGTCAAGTTTGGAAAATCATCCACCGGGCACTTATGGCTAGCGTTCCCAACTGAAATCTTCCCAGACACACTTGTAGCACTCCTCAGAACCCAGTTTTATTGCACGGTTGGAGTTCTATGCCCCCGGCAGGTATCCAACAGGTGTCCCTAAAGGCCTTTTGGATGCGAGACTGAACGATCCATAGAATGACAACTGTGGATCTGATCGACGAACCGTCTCCATTGTATTAAGGATGCCGGGATAGTGCTAGGGGTGCCCCTCTCCTCTGGTCCCGTGGCCTCGGTGTCACCTTGGACGTCCATCTTGGAAACTAGGGTTTTGATCAGTAAGGGAGTGTGCAATTCTTGCACACGGGGGTCAAATTTGCAAAATCATCCACCAGGCACTTGTGGTGATGATGATGATGATGGTGATGATGATGAAGACATTGATGATGATGGTGATGGTGATGGTGATGAAGATGATGATGATGAAGAAGAAGAACATGATGATGATGGAGATGTTGATGAGGAGCCTAGACATGATAATGATGATGAAGATGGTGATGATGATGAAGATGGTGGTGATGATGAAGACGTTGATGATGATGGTGATGATGATGGTGATGAATATGATGATGATGATTATGGAGAAGATGATGATGATGGAGATGTTGATGAGGAACCTAGAGATGACAATGATGATGAAGATGGCGATGATGATGAAGATGGTGATGATGATGGTGATGGTGATGAAGATGATGATGATGATGATGATGGAAATATTGATGATGATGATGGAGATGTTGATGAGGAACCTAGAGATGACAATGATGATGAAGATGTTGATGATGATGATAACGGTGATGATGATGAAGATGTTAATGATGATGGTGATGGTGATGAAGATGATGATGATGATGATGGATATGTTGATGAGGATGATGGAGAAGATGATGATGATGGAGATGTTGATGAGGAACCTAGAGATGACAATGATGATGAATATGTTGATGATGATGATGATGATGACGGTAATGATGATGATGGTGATGGTGATGAAGATGATGATGATGATGATGGAGATGTTGATGAGGATGATGGAGAAGATGATGATGATGGAGATGTTGATGAGGAACCTAGAGATGAAAATGATGATGAAGATGTTGATGATGATGATGATGATGGTGATGGTGATGAAGACGTTAATGATGATGGTGATGGTGATGAAGATGATGATGATGATGATGGAGATGTTGATGAGGATGATGGAAAAGATGATGATGATGGAGATGTTGATGAGGAATCTAGAGATGAAAATGATGATGAAGATGTTGATGATGATGATGATGATGGTGATGATGATGAATATGTTGATGATGATGGTGATGGTGATGATGATGGAGATGTTGATGAGGAACCTAGAGATGACAATGACGATGAAGATGGTAATGATGATGAGGATGGTGATGATGATGAAGACGTTGATGATGATGGTGATGGTGATGAAGATGATGATGATGGAGAAGATGATGATGATGGAGATGTTGATAAGGATGATGGAGAAGATGATGATCATGGAGATGTTGATGGTGATGGAGAAGATGATGATGATGTTGATGTTGATGTTGATGATGAAGATGATGATGATGGAGATGTTGATGATGGCACGCATTTGTAGAAATGTGTAGATAAAAGTTGGTCAACATGAAATACTCATGCAAGCCAACATGCAAAGAGCATTGATCATGTGAAGATTTCAATTATTGGCAATGGAATTTCGCATTAGAATTCCATTTCATCTCCTCCCTTCAAACTAATTTTTTTTTACATTTTGAATTTTTACATTGCCCTTGACACAAAGTTTTAGTGACAAAATAACCCTTCATCAATGAAGTTAGACTTAAAAAATATCATTTAATAATTTTTTTTATTAAAGAATAATTCGTGGAAGTTAATGTTTGACCACATGTAATGCAACAAAACAAAACTTTCAATTTGAACACGTTGCATTAATGGTGTAATTGAAATTGTGACATTCTTTTCCAAACGACTTGGCTTTAAAGACTAGATAAATATAGTATGCCCTTTATAGAGGCTATTCATTAAAAAAAACATTGCTATTGAGACTATACTATGATGTTCTCCCCTTTCTTAGTCAAAAAAAGATTAATAAGGTTGTTTTTCCAACGTATAGGATGTTTTGGATTTCTCAACTATTATTGCACGTGAACTTGCATTCGTACCAAACTACAACAAATATTTCACGGAAGTGGATTTGTCATGTCAATCGATAAGTGAAAAGCTTTTAGCAACAAGACCTATAAAGTTTAACTTGGAAGTATTGGAAATGTACAAAGTGGGATTGAGAGGCTTGATGGTGATTGTAGTAGTGGGCATGGTATTGGTGATAATGATGTCGTGATAGTGGAATTAAACATTAAGATGGTGACCCTAGAGCTTGGATCCTAGCCTAGAAACATGAGAGCCTAGCCTAAAAACCCTAGTTGGTAGCGTAAACCCTAGTTTGTATTCTAATCACAATGAAACCCTATTATGTAGCGTAAGATCTAGCCCTAAATTATAATACATATAAAAATTAAATCATTTTCGTTGTACGTGTATATCCATGTGCATACATTTGAATCCAAATCACTATACACATATATGCATAGTATCTCATCTATATAGCAAGGGTCCATCATCAACTAGAAAACCGTTGTACCTAGAAACAGATACCTAATTTAGAAACCTAATGGTTTGAAATTGGTTGTACCATGAATATTTTTATATGGTGGATATGCACACCTATGACAACCTTCTCAATGGATGGCAAGCCTAATATTATCATAACATTAGTCAAGCTTATTCCAACATGTAGTAATGCTTACATGTTCTAGTGTTGATGGCGCACTAATGGATGCATGCAACTTGATGAGGGTGTATGTGTGACTCCATTGATGTAATGCAAGTCCTAAATGTATTTAACAAGTGTCTGAATGTCCAGTAGATGAATTAGGATGTCCTAATACCCCTCAATCCATTCTAGATAGAATTCGAAAGCATTTGGGGTATTGGGGTAACAAGTTGGTGTGTTGAGGTGGATATAGCCTCACAAATACACCTCATAGTAGTCATTTATTGTAATGTAAACTATATGTGTTTAAGTCAACGTGTCTACATAATATTAGATCGCTATCACATAATGATAAATTAAGGAAGTCCTAATTGTAAATGGTAGTGGATGTGATGGTCATCAAATCAAAGGTGGCTATATCCGTGAGTGAGAATTAATGAGATAGCTATACATTGTGCTCAAGGTCGTCCTATTTGTATGGTGACAATTGACTATGAAATGATTCCATAACTTGGTTATTAATTTGTTGCATGATCTTAAGTAGACAAAATGGTCAATATAAATACTAGTGACGACATTTCATTATGTAGAGTATGGACATTTTGGATCTCATTATGTAGAGCTATTAAAAATCATGTTGGATCTCATTTTAATCTTTTGACAACAATGGACATTTTCTATTTTTAAGTATGCTTTTCCTAGTACTCAAGTTCCCAATATATGTCTTATGTGCCATGAGGTGTGATTTGTCCATCCATTTATTCCGTTTTTTTTTTAGATTAATTCTCGCTCCTGATTTCGTTTCAGTTAGCCTATGTTTATAGTGTTTTCTTAACATAGATACCATTACAAGATTTTACATATGAAAAGATAAACCAAGCTAAAATATGATATCCAACTTCTCTTCTAAGAGCTAGGTAAGCTTCAGGTTGATTCACATTATCGACTAATGCATGGACATCATTGGTACCAAAACTTAAGACCGCATGCCATGGACAGATAGAAGTAAAAACCAAAATTAGACAACACCACATCATGATACATACAACATGAGACAACAACATTATACAACAAGATACTAATATAGACAACATTGATATAGATCACATAACTAAAAAATCCATGTACATCAAGGTGGCAAAACTCATCCAAACATATACAATTTCTGGCAAATAGTGGAACATGGTTCCCAATGTACATGCAATGGCAACTCGTTCCCTATAGAAAATGTGACAACTCATGCCGTAGAAAAAAAATACATGGAAACTCGTGCCGTATATACAAAGTACATGGAAATTGGTGCACAAAAGGGTCACATCATGGCTAATGTACATAACATGGTGTGTCAAGCATTGTGACCACCCCGTCACTCCTAGGCGCATCTCCAAAGTCGATCTTCCTCCTCTTCGAGCTACTAGTGCCTCGGGTGTTGCTCCGTCTAGGAGTAGACCGTCTCTCTGGGCTCTGAAACAAATGATATAAGATACCGTCATTTTCAAGCATTTGCAACATTTACCACATTTATAAAACAAATGTAGAATTCGAATCTTAAATAAATCACCTCTGATGCAAGTGGGAAACGTGAGGCAAGTGTCCTGGATCTGCGGAGCCTCTCAACAATGCTAGCCTACAACATTTACAACAATCATTTCATTGAAAAGTAATTATTGCTTAAATTAATTTTTGTTAATGCATCAAAATATTTTCATAAATTAGCTTGATTCTCACTGTGAACACGTCTGACGATGGACATGGTCGGGCTTCTCGGCTAGTAAGTGGAGCATATGGCCGGACAACTAGCTCCAATGCAGTCATGGGGGGGGCACAGATATAGTGGCAGCCACTATAGGTGCAACCAATGGAGACATAGATGAGGATACTAGAAGAGTAGATGCCACAATAGTGGCAAGAAGTGGGGATGATATGGTGGGAGAACACATGGTGGTGTGGGGTGGAGGAGGACGTCGTGGATGATGAACCCCTGTCGGTTGTATGATAGAGGGTAGCGAACGAAAAGGACTAGGGCGGATGTTGAGGGATGGTGCATGGAAGGGCAGTCCTGCATGGAGGGAGGATGATGGATGAATGGGAGGTTGTGGATGAAGAGGGGAAGGGTGAAGGAAGGGGGGGCATGGATGAATGGGGGAGGATGGATAGACATGGGGGCGTGGATAAATTGGGGAGGATGTATATATGGGGGGGTGTGGATGAGTGGGGGAGGATGAATGGAGGGGAGATTTTGGATGGGGAGTGGGGGATGGATGGAAGGGAGGGGTTGGATAGAGGGAGGGGTCTAGATGGAAGCGAGGTAGGGGACTCTTGTGAGACAATGGAAACATGGGACTAAAATGGGTACCGACAGCTGTTGGTGGCACCTACATAAACATTTGTAATATCACAATTTAGTAAACAAACAATAAATTAAACCATAGTAAGTCATAACAATTCAAATTAAAAGCATGCTTATAACTGCACATTGTACCTGTGTATATGGTGATCTGCTAATCCCTGGCGGGGATGGTTGATCACCACAGTCAGGGAACACCCATGGACACGAAAATGCATGCATGTTATGAACATGTTAAACAAGTCATTATTTAGGTAATCAAGATATTCATAAACATTGTACAAACTATCAACATGTATGCCATAAATATAAATACTTAAGTAATATAAATGACATAAGTAATAACAATATTGTGTGAGGTACTGAAAATACCTCCGTGTGAGGTGCCGCAATTTCAGTTGTAGCTGCCATTGCTGCATCCATGTTGGGAGATCCTACGTTCTCCCATGTTGGTGTATCAGCTCTAAATAACTATACATTGAAATAATAGTGTAAGTCAAGCAAAAATACTTTAAAAATACTTTACAAGTTATCAAGTGATGATTGAAAAACATTAAAAAAATTGCTGACCTGATCCATATAACAGCCCTCGATTGGGCTAGGTCATGTGTGCCCGCAATGGGGATAAAGATGTGGCACTGTCCCTGTCAAACTGGGATGCCAAGCATGGCTACCACCGGTCACGGGTCTATCCTGGCCCTGTCGTGAAGGCCTTGCACCTGGATCTCTATTAAGGTCACCCGACCTCTCCACTATAGTTGCTGCTACAAAGGAGGTGTGTCTGAGGAGTCCACATGCAATATTCCTTATTCCCTACTCGATCTGATCAAGCTTGTGGGGTAAGTGAGGTGGATGGGGAGAGGGGTTGGGGTCGCGCTTAGGAGTTGGTGGCCCTCTCAGTGGGTTCCTCCTGGCAGTAGGTCGATCTTAGGTAGATCCACACCCAACACCCTAGAACTCGGTTATGTCAAAATATTTGACATGTAAACCAAGGAAAATTCAAACCACAGCTAGCGAAGGAAGTACTGTGGAACCTCTCTATTATTGCAGGGAGGTTAATGGTACACCATGAACCACCTCTGCATCCAATTGTCCCTCCACGGTTGGTAATGACACCAATCCATGCAGACACATGGATTTCTAGTGTTCAGTGGTTGGTTTGTTTTCGGATTAGTAAACATACTGTATAATTGAGCTTTTGTAATGTTCAAACCTTTTATTGCTTCCTTGGAGATGCCCGTGGAGTAATACTCCTAAATCCTATCTTTAAATTCAGTCATGTCGGTCAATTGCTGGTGTGCGTGGATGAGGGAGTCAGTTGAGCTCTCAATTGACATGGCAAGAGACAATCGAGATGGTTCCCCCGAGTTTCTTAGATATCGAGTGTGCACTCACATTTCATTTACATAATGGTTAAGGTCATCTTGTTCAAAATTTGGTTGGGGGTTTTGGTTTTGTTCGACATTTGGATTTTGTTCACGGTTTTCTTTGGCATTGGGTCAAAGGTTTGTGTTTTCTTTTGTTCCACTGGACTCGGGGTTAACATCTTGTTCAGTCATTGTCTCAGTTTACAATCTGGGGACCATATTTGTGCACTCACCCATATGTGGTGGACATTTTGTGGCCAAGGAAACAACTCATAAAATACTGAGTTTTGGATACTATTGGCCTTCCCTTTTCTCCAATGTACATAAATTTGTCAAAACTTGTGTATCTTTCCAAAACTTGTATGGGAAACAAAACTTCTCATCTCTTCCTTTGAAACCTTTCCTAGTGGAATATCCCTTCAATCAATGGGGAATTGAGTTCATCAGGTAAATTCATCCTCCGTCTAGTAACCAACATTGATGGATTCTCACAACCACAAAGTATTTCACCAAATGGGTATAGGATGTGCCCAATGGACAAGCCAATGACCTAGTCGTGATCAAGTTTCTTGAAGAAAACATATTGTCTACGTTCGGTTTCCCCAAGAAAATAATTATTGATAATTCCAAATACTTCAGTTCACTTAAAATGATCTCCATCTACCATTCATTCAATATCCTGTTAATCCATCCCTCCAAAATCTATTACCAAGGTAATGATCAAGCCAGATATTCAAATAAAAATATCATGGAAATTGTGAAAGGAAGTCTATTAGAAAACAAGAACTCGTGGGACAGTCAGCACAGGTATGCCCATTGGGATGATCAAATATCCACAAAGCAAGCTACAATGAAGGTTCCGTTCTAGTTCGTGTATGGGTTGGAAGTGGTTCTCCACATGCAATTGTGATTGCCAAGCGTGAAAATACTCCAATATATGGTGGCCAAGGCTGAATGAATTAAAAGGAGGGTGAATCAGTTGATAGAGTTACACAAGCACATGAGTAATGTTTACCAAGGCCTCAAATTATATCAGGATAGAATGAAAGCCTTTTTTGATAATAAAGCGAAATACCAAAAATTCTTGAAAGGAGATCTAGTGCTAATGTGTGACAAAATACATGAAGATTATGTGAAGCATGTGAAATTTCCTAACTTGTGGGTAGGACCATTTATGATCCAAGAGATTATAGGTTTTCCTTCCAACACTTTCAAGCTTACAAATTTGGAAGGAAATCCACTAGAATACCCTATTAAAGACAAGTACCAAAAACCCTTTTTTCTTGCATAAATGCGAATTTTCAATGGTGTACTATATTTTTCTTTAATTTGGTTTATGTTTTGTTAATATATGTTATATTTTCCCTAAATACATCATAGTTGATCCCCTTTGCTCCATCGAGCAAATAAGAGAAGTCCACAATCGACATTTTGTTCCTCTGCATGAATATGTCTAATTGTCCTGAAGGTGAAATCTCATAAACAAACCCACGAACGAATGGAATTCAAGGCATGGGTATACTATCCTAATATATTCAAGTTCGATTCTTGGCACCTCGTGCGGAGGATCCATCCCACAAAAGGACTTGAATGTTGTCTCTCACTTTGTTCCCACCATCACCATCAATGTTATATAGTTTGGAAAATATCATAGCTATATTGGTAGATAAAGTATGATGCCAATGGTCACGATCAAAGAGGGTGAGTCACCCAGAAAAAATATGAGTCATTCAAGGAATTTGCATATTAAGAGAAGTGAGTAGGTGATATCCTTGCTCCGATTGTTCTGATTAAATATTTCCACTTATCATAACAAATCTAAGTTGTTGGAGACTTCGGAATATGATGAGGTCATAAATATTGATATTTCCCATTGAGAGCCTAGATCAAGCTATACAGATGATCAAGCATAGATCTAGATTGTTGGAGGCCTTCAAAATTATGAAGGAGTTAATGGGATGAACTTCCGCTAGCAACTCATATATGATGGCACATTTACCTAGAATGAATCACGACCATTGGAGGTATTAGATCAAGCATTGAATTTAAGCAAGGACTCTTCTCGCCAACAACTAAGATGGATCCTTACTTTTTATTAGGATAGATCTAGACCATTGAAGGAGGAATGTCATTTAGTAAAGGTAAAGAGGAATACCTTCCTCTGATGGCAAGGATTAAATCATACATTTTGTTGGGTAAAATCCTAGCAATCGATAGTTCAAAGGTACACAACAGGATGTTAAAATAGCCAAGTGCATCTATGGCTCGGATCAAATTCCACCTCTACTCAAAAGATCTCAATCTCCGAAAGCATAATAATACAAGATAAGGTTGGGGAGAATTTTTGTCACTCGAGTACAAAATTGCATTGCATGGATCCCTCCCAAAGTGAAATTCAATTGTTAAAATGAGATCAAGGTACGGGTCTGAAAAGAGAAGGATGTATCCGGTTAACAGTCAAATCCAAGGCACGCCACCTTTTCAAATGAATATAAATCATTCTCATAGAATGTCAAGGAGAGAAAGCAAAGAAAGATTTGCTTCTGTCATTACAAGATAACATATTTTTCTCAAATAATCAACAACCTATATGACTCGTGTAAATTCGTCGTCTCTATAGATAAAATGTCGCTCAAAATCCTAGATGATCTAACTATTCATTGTCTATATGAAATGCAGTGTCTAATCACCTCGTCTGTTGTCCATCATTACTAGTTGTCTACGTGTATCTTCATTCCTCCTCGCTTTATGCTCGTCTATGCTAAGTGTCACCCTGAAATTATTCATGGACATGTCAAATCCTTTGATCATCATTTCATGACTAACTTGCAGCTGATAAATTTTCAATTCGACCATGCTTTCACTCATATATAAGGTCATGCTAGTATCGATTATCGTTAGTCCACTATCCGGTTTAATTCAAAGATCATCATCTCATAATTTTCCCTTGTGTAGCCATATATACAGTGTCATGCATCCTCAATATGTTCTTTTTTTTGTTATATGATGACCCGCCCCCCCATAAAACTGGTTTTAGATGTTTTTATTTAGGAAACTTATTTATAACTCCAAACCACTACTCGCTTTCGGTGAATTTTGTGAAATTGGCATAATGGCTAGAGATTCAAAGCCCACTTTCAGTGAATTTTGCAAGGAAAGTTCACAAGATTCTCCTTATAATGATAGCTTAAAATACTCCTTCCACATCTCACTCTCTCGTCCTTAATTCTAGATTTGTTATATTTTATGGAGGCCTATGACTGTGATCAATTGCAAGCTTAGGTGGAGGCACTGAGGGATGGTTTGCTTCTGCCGAGTCTGCTTCATAGTACATCGTGGAAAACTTATATTTATCCCTTCTTGTAGTGACTCGTGTCAACGTAGCATTGGATAATTTCTGACAGTATCATACTGGAAAAGTTTACTCATCGATGATGTTCAGTACAAGAGAAGGTACTATGGTGCCATTCAGTGCCAGAATTAGCTCTTGCTTTCAGTGGCCAGATAGTGAAAGGTGACCACAGCCTAATGTCAGTGGGAGTGCATACTAATAATGTGTTGACCTCAAAATTTAGTTATGCCATCAATAACATAAGATATCGTCTTTAAGAGCGTGATAGTGTTGCGTGCCTATTTTTGAAAGGCACATTGCAAGGGAACAATTCGCATTAGTAGACACATAAAATATCATCCTGAAAGGGCACACAAGGAGTTTCATTCATTTTACAGAGTTTTGAGAGCTGAGAGAAGTCGCTGAATCTGCAACGTTAGCATGTTTCTTTCTTTCTTCATTCTTTGTTGTACAAGATCAGTGAAAATCTACTGTAATTTTGAAAATAGATGATAAGCACCAGGGCTCTAGTAACAAATTAATCCCCTTTGATTGTACATTGTCATACAATGAAATGAAATTGTTGAGTATTTTGAGATCAAGATGAAGGAAATGATTCTACTAGGTGTATGAATCAATAGCATTTTTATTTGTTATGTAATACTTTTTCGAAGCAGTACATAAGTATCCATTAGAATATATTTTTCACATGGATTATAAATTTATTTTCACCGGTGTGATGTTCCAACAGTTCTCGTGGCTACATTTTAATGGATTGTTGAAACTGCCTTCTTATTGAAATATGTTTCATGGTTGTTGTTCTTATTTTCAAGATTAGGATATCTTTGATATGCTTTGTTTTGGAATACGTTGTGGCTCCTCTTAAAAAAATTCAACACCCATTTTCATTTTCATTCTATTTTCATGGCTAAGATTTCCCCCCGAGCACCTCATATTTTCTCTTTAAACCCAGTCAAGTCTTTCATCCATATTTGATAGGTACCTAGGGTGGAAAACTAGGACTCATACCTCCCTATTGGTGAGGGTAACCTTCCTTCATTAGAAGATGGATTTCTAACATAAAGTGATGCAGAGATGTGCTATTTTTCCATTGGACGGTTCATATTTTTTATACTCAATTCACACTAGTACACATTTTTGATAATTTTGGTGTTCTTTTTGCTAAACTTGGAAAAGAAATGCACAATTTACTTGGAGCACCTTACAAAAAGATGTTATGAATTTTTCAAGAGCACACTATCCCATTTCTTGACCTCATCAATTTGGATTGAGCTAATATCCCCTTCTTGCTCTATATGTGCAATGACTAATAGGATGAGAGATGACCATCCTAAATATTTGACATGTGGCATATTGAAATCTTCGATCACATCTAAAGATGCATCCGAGAGTGAGGAACACCCATGATTTTATTCTTCGATTAATTATTTAATTTTCCTAGAGAAGTTTAGCTAATTATTTAATGTTATCTGAATTAGAATCATCTCTTTCTCATTCAACCTAACAATCTCTTCCAAAGTTGTTTTATTTTTGGCTTCCCAAGCCTTCAATCTGTGCAAAGATCCTTGATGACTCTTTTGTTCCTTTTTTTATATTACATCATTATATTGTTAGATTGTGCTCAATTTTCTATAAAAATCCTCTTGAATGTATTTCAATTTAGAGTTGATAGAGAACGATTTAGCTTTGAAGAATTGCACATGTACATATGTTCACCTTTAAATTCCTAAACTTGGGTCTCTAATGAATGGACGTGCTCTTGATGTTGTTCAAAAAAGTGCATTAATTGAGATTCATGCTTCCTGTTACTAGAGGCCAATTCTTTTTAGTGTTCTTATTCTATTTTCTTGATTTCTTGTTGGTGCTAGTCCTCTAACTAGACTATATAAAAAACATGAAGTTCTTACAGTCTATTATTTGTTGTTCTTTCTTAGATACAAATTTATGGTATCTTAAATTCTCTTCTAGAGAAGAAAGATGTGCCTTTCGCTTCTCTAGAATTGCTAGAATTTCACTAACATATCAGGTATTAGCATTTGTCAAATCCCTTTAGGCAGAAGGTGTCTCTTCAACCATCTTTTGTAGGTGTTGGTTTGTTGCATTCAAAATCAAAACCTATTTTTTTGGTTCACATTCAATACTTTCTAGTCTTCTCTCATGTCTAACCTTAATGGAGGATTTTTTAGAAATGTTGAAGGATTAATCCCGAAGTGGCACACATTTTCCCTCTATGGGATCCAATTGACCTAAGTCAAGGGAGGATGGCACCATTGCTCCACTAATAGTCCCAATTGGCATGATTTGCATGGCTTGTGTACCCATCAAAGCACTTTGGGAAACTTCAACTGTGACATCCTAACATTCTCTGTGTTAGGTTCTTCTGTAGACTATTTAATTTGTTGGCATGTGGGATCCTCTCTATTTTTCTCATCATGTTGTGAATTTTGAGTAGGAATCTCCTCATTTTTTCCATTCCTCTCTTGGTATTGAGTAGGTCTTTGTTGGATTTGTTCTTTGTCTTTTTTCTTTCTTAGCAAAGACTTCTTGATTTGATTCCTTTCGTTGGATTCTATTATTTTCTTCCTCAAACAGTTTCTTCCATTCAATCTAGAAGGTCAAGAACTTGGCCTTCTCTTGATTGTCCTATATTCCTTCAATTATTTTAAGAACCTCTTTAAAGGTTTCAACTCTTTAGAGTGTATCATCCAATGAACATTTCTCATAAATATATGACTTGGTGTGTTTGATTTGCTTACAATGTTCCTTTAAATTATCCTTTGGCTCATGCCTTCTGAAGACTGCAAATTGTAGCCAAACATACTCAAGTTGTTTTGCTTCCTTGGCATGAGTGGTATTCAACAACTAATAGATTTCTAATGATAACAATAAATGAAGGACATAAATTCTTTTGAATTTTCATCTAGGCAAGAGTGATCCATGCAACCACTGTTTGATAGGTCGTTTCCTTCAAAACTAGTCTATCTAGGACATTTCTTGGTAAAAAATGGGTAGTTGATGTATACCCATAGATCCTAATATATGAGAAGTGCTCATCTATAAAATAGTCTCCTATCTCCAAGATGGAATTTTTAGCTTCCTGAGTGAATCTAGGACTTGATTTGTCAAATAACAATGCATAAACATGGGCCATAAATACAATACAAATATCATAGAAGTACTTGATGTATTCATTGATCCAGATAATTGAATGTAAATATGTACAAGTTCCTGAGTAGCGGTCCAATGCCAATCTAGAATGGGAAATGGATTCCTTGTACAAATAGAATCAATTAGGTAGGAAGACATATAAAAAAGTTCTCCATAACCATGGGGCATTTACAAAGACTTTTTAATAGGCCATTAAATGCACAATGATAAAATTTCATCCCAATTTAAGAATAAGCCCTTTTTAATGATTCGATTAATGACTGGTACCCATTCTAATATGAAAAACTGCCAATCTTTATCACCATACAATCTACATATCATGGTGAATGTTAACCTATAGGGTTGGTTAAGGTTTTCAATAGGGTGTAAACTATTTATCCTTTCTTTGAAGGAATTTGTGTTGTGCAACCACCCTTTCACTAGGTCAACCATGTCTAGGTCTTGGTCTTTAAACCCTTCTAAAAATTCCCTATTTAGATAGACCTCAAGTGGGTTAAATTTATACATGCACTATATGTCTTCTACCTTAAATGAACCTATGATTTGACGGGAAGAGTTAACAATGCTGGAAGTCTTGATATCAATGTGAGAACAAATCCAACGTACCATATCATAATAGGGTAGAATTGACAACCTAGATTCTACTTCGTGAAGGGAGGACCTTTTGACATCTTGGAAGTATTCATTATCCACATCATCATCTTTGGGGTAATTCTCTATCATGAAAATTTGATGAATTTACTTCCAATATGGACATCCATTATATTAAATGTGATTGATTGTATCTTAGAATAAACATGAGTTGGTGTTCTTGGTATCTTCAACTTATTTATCTTCTAGTTAATTGGTATTAACCAGATTATCGTTGGATTTCTTAGAGATTTGTACCTGCAAAGTAAATTTATACAAAACATTGCAAATCCATAAATGGACTGAGAAATGCATAACATTTACATATATCTAATCCAAGAGAAGATTAATGTTTTACCATAGTTTTGAGCTACCTGTAAATCACTTGTAAAGTTATTCTAAAATATTGAAGTTTTGATGTAGAAGACCATCCTTTTTTTTTTATAAAAGTGACAATAGAGAATCCAAGGTTTGTGTGATAACAATGGAGGAATTTGTTGATGAATGTTTGATCAGAATTTTTTTAACAATGCATGGTGGAAGTTTTTATGTAAATGATTATGGAATTTAAATGAGACAAGCAAGGTGTAATTTTCTTAGAAGAATTAATTTTTCCAAAGAGAATCCCATCATTGGAGAATTTAGTAAACATCAGTCCAAGTCTAAAATATAGTAACTGAGATCTGGGTGCCGGGTTGATAGAAAATCTGATTTTAAATATTACCGATGATCCTAGTTGTCACACGTTTTTTTCCTTGAAACATCAACTACCGATCACGAATATTGTAGAGCCTATATAGGGGATGGTTATAAGGAGATGTAATAAAACATGATTAGAAGGAGGCTCGGTCCTAGACTATGTTACCAGAGACGAGAAATGGGAAACAGAACGAGAAACGAAGTTTGGAGGTTTCACCCATATATGAAACGAGGAGAGAGAAAAAAACAAGGCACATAAAAAAACAAGGCACAGACGCATTGTTATGCCCAGGTATTACCCGGTCATTAGAAGTTTGGAGCCTCCATTTCCCAGTTGAAGTTTCCCATCAAAACACCAGTGACTCCTGTCAAAACAATAGGAAAGCATTGGATAGTTAGATTGGTCCAAACGCTGGAATTAAGTTATAAACAAACTAAAGAAACACAACAAGAAAATCTATCTTTTAGCACCACAAATTAGCACCACTTATATTTTGTGATGCTAATGTGGTGGTATTGGCACCACTTACATTTTTGTGGTGTTAAGGTGGTGTTATTAGCACCACTTACATTTTGTGGTGTTAAGGTGGTGATATTAGCACCACTTAAATTTTATGGTGTTAATATGGTGTTATATTTGTTGATATTATTGGAAATTGAGTTTTTCTTCATTTATGTTAAAAGAAATGCCATGTTGGCAAGTACCATAAAGTGGTGCTAGCCTTTTATTGGTGACATGGACATGTACAAGTAGGATTTAGTTATGAGGATTTGCACCATAAACATAACAAATTCGCAAATAATTATGTAAATAACTTCAATATTTAATTTTTTTTTTATCAATTCAAATAAATGATCAAAGATTAATTTGTGAGTTCTTGCACCACAATCACAACAAGTTCAATTTATTATTTTTAGAATATTTAAGCAAATAAATTCACATAATTCATTTATGAGTCTTTGCACCACAAGTACAAGTTGTTCACAACTAATTATTTTGTAAATAGATGAATTCAATTATTCATTATTAATACTATTTAAACAAATAAATAAAAACAACCATTTTAATATTATTACTATTATAAAGTACTAATAAAATTTATTTGAATTGAAATTTGATTATTTAATTAATAATATTTTATAATATTAAATTTTTTAATGGAAATTTGTACCATTATTAGGTTTTTAGAACAAGCCATGGGTCTCAATTGATGGACATGGTCAAAGGAGAAACTCTTTGCCTAGGGACATAAAAGAAGCTTTTAGGAACCTAGATACAAGAAGACACGACAAAGGTGACCATAAATCTTCATAATAGTATTCCTAGCTTCTACATATGGGCATTCACACTATTATAAGGTCTTAATCACTAGGGATAGGTCCAGTGGTTGAGAGAATAATCCTAGGCCTTAGGATAAAGGAATCTTAAGCATTGAGAAATGTCATGTTCACAAGTACCATATAGTGTTGCTAAGCTCATATTTGTCACGTGGACATGTACAAATATGATATAATTATGTTAATTTACACCATAAACACAAGAAATTCATAAATAATTATTTTGTAAATAATTTAATTCAACTAAATTTAATTCAAATAAATGCTCATGATTAATTTATGAGGTTTTACACCACAATCACAACAAATTCAATTATTTGTTTTTATATTATTTCTACAAGTAAAGTCACATGATTCATTTATGAGGTTTTGCACCATAAGCACAAGAATTTCACAAAGAATTATTTTGTAAATAAAGCAATTCAATTATTCATTTTAAAGATTATTCAAGCAAATAAACACCTATTATTCTTAATATTGACAAATAATTAAAGACAACCATTTTTAATGTACTACTATTAAAACATATTAATAAAAGTGATTTGAACTTAAATTTGAATATTCAATAGGGTATATATTTAATGATCTTATTAAATTACTTGATGGATATTAGTATCATTATTAGGCTTTGAGCACAAGGCATGAGTATCAAATCCTTGGACATGTTCGAGGGAGGAAAACTCTTCATTGGGTCCTAAAAGAAACTTTTAACACACATGTATTCCTAAGAATATTTTTAACGTCTATGTGTGGCAATTGATGTTATTATGAGGTTTTTATCACTAGTGATAGGTCTACTGGCCCTCAACCTAGTTAAGAGAATAAACCCAGGCCTTAGCCTCAATGAAGCTTTTAGGCATATAGGGATAATAATTATTTGTTGAGGCAACACAAATTACTTTTTGAGAAGATCTATGGCCTTATAATAGGGATGATGGGGGAATTGGAGGAAATAAAACTAGGTATAAGTCTTCATGGCATCGACATGATTAAAAGATGAAACTCGAGACTTGAACCTTAGAGGAAACATCTAAGCATATAATATTAACAAACTCATAGGAGTAAACTTGGTCTTAAACCCTAAGGTAACCTTCAAAAAAAAACCCATGAACTCCAACACTATCCTTGGAATTTGAGTGTTCATATAAGTGACACTAGGTATGAAAACCTCTGACATAGTCATGGGAGGAATCACTGGAATTAGGCCCTAAAGGAAGGTTTTAAGCATATCAGGCTAAGAGCAATGACTCAAACTATCACATAGGATATTATGCTATATATAGGATATCGTTATTATTAAAGTGGAAAATGAGTGGAAAACAGTTGGGGAACAAATTGAAAGAAGTATACCCTAATAGAAGTTTATTGAGGTAATTGGCAATGATCAGGGGCATTAACCATAGCATACACCTTGTAAAGTCGATATTTGGCATAATATTAGGATATGGGAACAATCAAGAGTTTTTTCATAGTGGGATGGATTTCAAGGCCTTGACTGCATCATAAGGAGAAAGTAAGAGCCTTATGTAGGTGTCCAAAGGCCTTCGTAGTGACATTACATGGAATACGACCATGATTGTATCCCTAAAGAAACCATTAAGGCATCCAGATCCATTGAGGCATTGTGTACCTTGGTCTTAGGGGCCTTATGGCCTTGGACTATATCAATGGATGAGACCTAAATCTTAACCCCTAAAGGAATTTTCTAGTCATTCAGGGGTAAGAAGGTTGCCTCCACCAACAACACATAGCCTATTGAGATTATCATTAGCCTATGATTGAGGATGTTGGTGACATTAGGTGTTTTTGAGAAGTATGTCCATGTATCGAGGCCTTAGGAGTGATGTTCTAAGAAGAAGACCGTTCCTTTATCCTTAAAGAAATAATTAAATCATCCAAATCCATGAATTACAATACCTCAAAGCCCCATGAATGACTTCAAAAAGGCATCCATTGTACTATGTATCTAAGTCTTATGGCCTTGGGGCCTTAAGCATGGTTAATGTAGGATACGTGAACCTTCACCTCTAAAGGAAGCTTGTAGACATCTAGGGGTAAGAATTTTGCCTCCACCAACTACACACAACCTCCTAATTGTATAATTCACATATGATTGATGATGTTGTTACCATTAGGTGGCTTTAAGTAGTATGCACATGTCTCAAAGACTTGGGAATGATGTTCTAGGGAAGAAGACCATGCCTTTGGCCCTAAATAAATCATTGAGGTATCTAGAGCCATGAACACTACCTAAAAGCACCATTTATTACTTCATATGGGTATCTATGGCACTATGTATTTAGGTCTTGTGGCCTTGGGGCCTTGGACATGGTCAAGGGAGGAAACCTAAATCTTGAGCTCTAATATATTCTTATATCCATATAGGGATAAGAATATTTCCTTCACTAGAAACACATGGCCTCTTAAGGGTGTCATTGGCTTATGACTGATTATGTCATTTCCATTAGGTGGTTTTGAGTAGTATTTACCTATCTCACGATCTTGGAAATGATGTTTAATGGAAAATGAACATGCTTTTGGCCCTAAAGAAATGATTTAGGCATCGAGAGTGACAAACAATGCCTGAAGCACCATGCATGACCTTGCATGGATATCCATGCCACTAGGTATCCATGTCATAGGGCCTTGGGTCCTTTGACATGGTCAAGGGAGGAGATTTGAACCTCTATCCCTAAATGAATGTTCTATCCTTCCAAGGATAAGAAGACTGCCTCAACCAACTATACATGGACTCTTGAGGGTATCATTGACCTATGATTACAGATATTAACACTATTATGTGGTTTTGAGAAGTATGTAAGTTTCTTACGGCCTTGGGAATGGTGCTCTAGAGAAGAAGGCCATGCCTTTGGCCCCAAATAAACCATTGAGGAATCTAGAGCCATGAACAATCCCTCAAAGCACCATGCATGAATTTGCAAGGGTGTCCATTGAGATATTTATCTAGGTCTTGAGGGCTTGGACATGATCAGTGGAAGAGACATGAACCCACCGTGAACGTTAGCCCCTAAATAACATGGTCAGTGGAAGAGATTTGAACATAGGTCCCTAAAGGAAGCATCTATCCATCCATGGCTAAGAAGGTTACCTCCACCAACTACACATGGCATATTAAGGGTATCAGTGGTCTATGATTGGGGATGTTGATTGCATTAGGTGGTTTTGAGTGATAAACACATATATTGGGGCCTTAGGAATGACATTCTAAATAAAAGGACCATGCCTTTGACCTCAAAGAAACCATTTGAACATCTAAATCCATTAATAACACCAAAAAGCACAACACATGGCTTCGTACAATATCCATGGTGCTATGCATCCAAGTCATTGGGACTTGGAGCATTGAATATGGTTAAGGGAGGAGACCTCAACCTTAGGCCCTAAAGGAATATTCTATGCATCCAAGGATAAGAAGGATACCTCAACCAACCACACATGGCCTCATGAAGGTAGAATTGGCTTATGATTGAGGATTTTAGTGCAATTAGATGGTTTTGAGTAGTATCTACGCATGTCAAGGCCTTGGGAATGATATTATAGGGATGAAGACTATGTGCTTGTCCCTAAATTAATTATTGGGGCATTTAGAGACCTGAACAAAGCATCAAGGAATCATGCATGATTTCGTAGGGGTGTCCATGGTAGTATGCATCTAGATTTCTAGCCTTTAGGCCTTGGACATTGCCAGCAGAGGACACCTAATTGTTAATCCCTAAAGGAATATTCTATCCATCTAAGGAAAAGGAGGTGGTACCCACCAACCACACATGGCCCCTTGATTGTATCATTACCCTATGACTTAGGATTTCAATGACATAAAATTCTTTTGAGCATTATGTAGGTGTCACAGGGCCTTGCGAATGATGTTATAGGGAAGAAGACCATGCCTTTGGCCCTAAAGAAAACATTGAGGAATTCAAAGCCATGAACACTGACTCAAAGCACCATGCATTACATTGGAGTGGTATCTATGGAACTATGTATTTGGGTCTTGTAGACTTGGGGCCTTGGACATGGTTAGTGGAGGAGACCTAAACCTAAGCCTCTAAAGGATTCTTCTAAACATCTAAAACTACATAGGTTTACTCCACAACCCACACACGGCATATTGAGGGTATCACTGGCCTATGATTTAGTATGTTGGTTCCATCAGGTGGTTTTGAGAATTATGAAGGTGTCCTAGGGCCTTCAGAATGGCATTATAGGGATGAATACCATTCCTTTGGCTCTAAATAAACCATTGAGGCATCTAGAGACATGCATAATTCCTCAAAGAATCCCACATGACTTTCCATGGGTATCCATGTTGCTATGTATCTAGGTCTTGTGGTCTTAGGGCCTTGGACATGGTACTGGAAGATACCTACAACTCAAGTGATAAAGGAATCTTCTAACCATATAGGGCTAAGAAGGTTTCCTCCACCAACAACATGTGGTGTTTTGGAGGTATCATTGTCCTATGATTGATCATGTTTGTGCCATTATGCGGTTTTGATAAATATGTATGGGTCCTAGGGAATTGGAAATACTTTCCATGGAAGAATACCATGTCTTTGGAACTAAATAAACCATTGAGGCATCCATAGCCATGAACAATACCTTAAAGCACATTGGAATTCATGTACGAATATTCATGCCATTAGGGGCTTTTAAACACTAATAATGGGACTCAAGGCCCATGACATCATTAAGAAAAGAAAGCATAATTCCTTAAAGGAATCTTCTAGTCATCTACATCCAAGAACAATTCCTTTAACTACCACACATGACCTCATGATGGACTCAATTGCCTTTGAGTGGTGATATGGATTCCATTATAAAATTTTGAGCTCTAGGTATTGATCTCAAGTAGCTTGACATGGTTGGGGTAGGAAAATTGGGCCTTCATTCCTAAACAAATATCCTAGGCATCTAAGGAAAGGATTGACACCTCAAACTAACACACATGGCCTCTGCATGGGTATATGTATGGCATTAGGTGGGTTTTAGTAGTCGGTGTAATTCTTAGGGCCCTACAGATGATCAAGCGATGAATCCCATGTCTTATATCATAAAGGAAGTTTTAAGGCATCTAATTCCTAAGGTATGCATTGAAGCGCCACACTTGACCTCCAACATAATCCTTTCCCTCCAAGTGCAAATGTTAGCTCCTTTCGAAAATTCACATCATTAGGTATGGGCCTTGGGTCCTTCACATGTTAAGGGATGGAAACATTTTTATGCCATTATGTGGTTTTAATAAATATGTACGTGTCCTAGGGCATTAGGAATACTTTCGATGAAAGAATACCATGCATTTGGCCCTAAAGAAACTATTGAGGCATCTATAGCCATGAACAATGCTTTAAAGAAGCATTGGCATTTAAGCATGAATATTCATGCCATTAGGGGATTTTAAACACTAATAACGAGACTCAAGGCCCAGGAAATCATTAAGAAAAGAAATCATAATTCCCTAAATGAAGCTTCTAGTCATCTACATCCATAATCAATGCCTTTAACTACCTCACATGACCTCTTGATGGATTCACTTGCATTTGAGTGGTGATATAGATTCCATTAGAATTTTTTGAGCTCTAGGTATTGAACTTGAGTACCTTAATATGGTTGGGTAGAAAATTGGGCCTTAATCCCTAAATGAATATCATAGGAATCTAAGGAAAAACAAGACACCTCAAACTAGTACACATGGCCTCTACGTGGGTATATGTATGGCATTAGGTGGTTTTCAATAGTAGGTATAATTCTTGGGGCCCTATAGATGATCAAGTGATGAATCCCATGTCTTATATCATAAAGGTATTTTGAGGCATCTAATTCCTAAAGGACGCATTGAAGCACCACACTTGAACTCCAACAGAATCCTTTCCCTCCAAGTGGGGATGTTAGCTCATTTAGAAGGTTCACATCAGTAGGTATGGACCTTGGTCCTTTACATGTTCAAGTATGGAAACCAAAGCCATGACCACTAAAATAAGATTCTAGGAATCCAAGGCTAAATGTCACCTTGAACCACTGGCCATTATGAGGTTTAACACTAGGCATAGGCTTCAGGTCCCTAGAAATTCTTAAAAGAGGAAATGTTGGTCTTATTCCGGAAAGGAATATTTTAGGTATCAAAGGTTAAAAATATCACCTTGAAGAATGACTCATGACCTCCTATGATGTATTTATTTTTAAGTGGGGAAATGTGTGCCATTAGGACTTTTTAAGCACTACGTATGGATGTGAGTACCCTAGACATGGCTAGCGGAGAAAACTCATGATTTGGGTTTTAAGGGACTTTCCTAAGCATATGAACCATGATCAACACCTTAAGAAACCACACTTGACCTCTCAAGGGTATGCTTTATCTTTTGATATGGATCTCCATGCCATTAGTAGGTTGTGAAAACTAGGTAGGGTCCTTGGGGCATTGACATAGTAAAGGGAGGAATCCTAGGGCTCATGCCATAAACAAATATTCGATGCATATAGGAGAAAGAATGATGTCTCATGGGTATTTGGTTTTCTTGTTTTGTAATTGAATTTTGTCTTGTGCTTGGAAGATTGATTGGGGTTATGTTATATTGTGAATTTTGGTAGAGGTGAACCCTTCAGGTAATGTTACCATGTAAACTAGTAGGTTGTAGTTAATGCCCCGAAGATCATTGCTACGCTACAGTAACCTAAGAGGTGTTAAAATTCAAATCCTCCCCAATGTGGGGTCTTCAACCCACCGTGTCAACTAAGCAACTGTACAAAGTAATTTTTAATCTGTTGAATACTTAAATAAAACAGTAAAGGGAGATCTGATTGAATAGTTCACAACGAAAATTACTTGCTATGGTTTTGCAATTTGGGTAGCAAGCTAAGTCAGCTTGATTGTGGGGATAAATACATAGTTAATCACAGTTGAGGCGTAGGAATCTTGGGATGGATGACCTCTCAGGAAGTCTTTGTTAATAGGTGCAACCCTTGGAGGTGATGGTTTTAATACTATGTGATTCTTTCTCTACTATCATCATCACTTCTTCACCTTTGCAAACATCACTCGATTTAATGAGTGCTAAGTGGACTATTTAAAACCATGACAATTTGGTAAGTTGCAATTATACTCTTGGGATATGGGTTATAGATTAATGACTTACACTACATAGATAATCTCCAAAATGATATATCATATG
The DNA here is from genome assembly GCA_027924585.1 of Larix kaempferi. NCBI lineage: Eukaryota > Viridiplantae > Streptophyta > Pinopsida > Pinales > Pinaceae > Larix > Larix kaempferi. The sequence goes on from BSBM01000009.1 coordinate 6,092,552, forward strand.
TTGGATTGTGAAAGTCCCTTGATTAGTGGAATCTTGGCATGGGTGATCTCCTGGGAAGACTTGGTTACCAGGTGCAAGCCTTGGAGGTTATGACTGATGCTATGTGATTCATTTCATTAGTCTCAATCTCACTTCTTCACCCTTGCGAGCATCACCGAATGCAATGAGTGCTAAGTGAACTATTTAAAACCATGATAAATTAGTCAGTTGTGACTATAATCATGGGATATGGGATATATATTAATGACACACAACACAAATAATCCGAAAAATGATATATCATATGTTGACTATGAAAGCCCCTCAATACTTAAATAAAAGAGTCAAGGGAGCCCTAATTGAATAGTTCACAAGGAACAATACTTGATAATGTTCTGCTAAGTGGGCTTGATTGTGGGTAAAAATCCATAGTTAAGCATGCTTCATCCATAGGATTCTTGGGATGGATGACCTATCAAGAATTCTTGGTTACCAGGTGCAAGCCTTGGAGGTGATTATTGATGCCATGCGATTCATTTTGTTAGTATCAATCCCATTTCTTCACCCCTATGAGCATCACTTGATGCAATGAGTGCTACACAGATAATCCCAAAAATGATATATCATATGTTGGATTGCGAAATCCCCTCAATACTTACAATACTCCTTTTTACATACCCAATGTCTCCACAGAACGATAATATTGACATGCTATTTATCAATGAATGACAAAGGGATTCTATCATGCTACAAGTGCTAACGTGTTCCCAATCATGACATTCACAAAGTTTTTTACCCACAACCTAATAACAACCTCCAAGAACAACCAACCAACAAAGTCTCATGAAAACAAAAACCCTCTAAAGATTACAAACAAAACTTCAATAGCAACAATATTTATTGCAAATATATGCAATATATGAGGGATCTCATTATTACCTCATTTTAAACTTTCAAGTTGAGTTTCATAAGAACCTTAGGTGGTGACATCATGCTTACTATGACCACTATGCTCACTAACACCTCTAACAATTAATGGAGAAAGAATTCTTATCACAAGCGTTAAGTTATGAAACATGTAGCTTTAGTTTGTCTTGGTCCATTGGATTAGTAAATTCGTATATGTTGTCTTAAATGCAATGGTTTAAGAACTCTACGGGATAGCTTGTCCTTGCTTTTTTGTTGAAAAAAAAATCTTGTTGTTGCTTGTTTGGCGCTCAATGCTAAACGCATTTTCTCCTTATTCTGCCATTTATGCTCTGTGAACCCTCCTCTAGCTAGAGCTCTGCACAAAAAACACAAAACTGATAAAATATTTCCTATATGGGGCACAAGGCGTTGCATCACTCGAATCCAGGATGAGTTTCGTAGTTGGAAGACCTGAGCAAATTATTTTTGTAGTATTTCTTACACGAGGTAAGCACAAATTGGTACTTTATGGTTTCCCTGTTTATGATTTGTAATTATTTTAATTGAATCTGGTTTTCCTAGCTATCTTCCCTACTCCGTTTACCCAACTTATTTCCCCCCTTTGCCATACTCTAGCATTTTCACCCTGAGAATAATGAGCATATTCAGGATTTACAAATATATATGCCCAGTTGTTCCTTTGTTAAGAAACTTGGATACTTTCTCTTGGAAATTAAAGGGTTGAACCTGCCCTGTTTTTGTTCTTAGTTGTTCATTCAAGTTTTTATACCCAACGACATCTGATGAACGGCCAGGTCCGATCTAAAATACATAAGAAGGTTTAATATTTCAAATGGATTACTAAACACTATGACCCATTGCTTGTATTCTACTCCAGTCCGTTAAAACCCACTCATTTAACCCAATATCCCTCTCGACCCAGCTTTATTTTCTCTCAAAGTCTATTGGATTTGATAATGAGACTTCCATTTATACAAAGCATAAGTTTATATTCTAAATGATCATTTTGGGGTTTGTTCCTCTTTTAGCACAGAGGGAAGTGAAGTGATTTACAGCGCACTACCTCTTGGGTAGGGGTGGGGTGATCTACCAACACTTATTTGGAACCTGGTCCAATATTGGTGAAATGCATCTAGACATGTGCATTGAATAAGGACACTAGCACATGCTCGTATAGTCTGAGGTTTGCTATTCCATTGAGGTTGTGAAACTTGAGGATGCATATCTTGAGGTCACACAATTGGAAAATGTATTAAGGAATGGAGTTCGAGATAGATGCAACATAGAGGTGCATATCAAATTCGGTTCAAGATGGGCCTGTGCTAGACTGAGTAGCATTCACTGAAGCAAGTATTGTGTTTAAAACACGTAATACTGGTCAAAGCTGCTTCTGCTTCATTTTTCCCTATCAATGTGCTCATGTAGATTGGACAAAATTCCTCTTGGCACTATCATGTCATTTTCATTTTCATTCTGCTTTCACAGCACAAAATCAACATCTTTAAGTAATACATTAAGTACATAGAAGTTTCTTAGGTAAATGAACCTCAAAGCTGGGTCAAAATTTTATGAAGTTCACAACCCTTCTTTCCTCTTATTTGGCTTTGAGCTATATTAGAAGGAAAATGAAAATGATTGAATGAACAAGATAGAAGTCTCCATTTTAAGCAAATGGTAGTTGCGACGAAGATCATTTAGTACTTACAACAGCAGCTCCATCTTCCTCTTGTTTTACTCTCTTCATAGGTTCAACATTGGAAACAGGCACTAACCTTCTGCAAACCATAGCAAATCTCTATCATTAGCAAATGGATTCACATAACAAACATTACTGCAGTATAGCAGGGATCCTTTGGTGAGGAAAATAGGAAACAATAATTGGACTACTGCTAAAAACCTCCATGGCCACTTTAACAAAACTGGCAAGCTAGATAAGCTTCACCTATGAAAATACAGAACGTGATTTAAGAGATTATTATTGTCTGAATGAATGACTGAAAAAGTACAACAATTTTACGTGCATTGCTACAACTATGAATATGTTAATGATTACTTGTTTTCATGCTTGAGAACAGATCTCTCATAAGTATCTGCATCACAACTTGGAGGCTTTCCATCTTCCTCAGATTCTGAACCAAGGTACTCCCCATCCCAGATACGGCATTTCGAGCATTTTTCCATGTCCTCTTCCTCTAGCAGCAAAAAAGCTTATCAATGCTAGTGTGTTTTTTGTTGTTTCCCCTCCATAGATCATATTTTACTTTGATTGGTATTTAATTTAAAGTATTGAAATTGGCAGGGTATGTGAGCAGTGAGAGGAGGCAGACATTTGAGTCGGGTTATCTGTATTGTTGCTTTCAGAGAATCCAAGTGCAGCCTTTAGCACTTTTTGAATGGTAGAAACAACATGTTTCAAATATCTGCAGAAGGAATTTCGAGATCTATGTAAATTATGAGAGAGATTGCTCTTTTATTTATGTTGATGTTAGCTTTTATTAGAGTAGTTTTCATGGAAATGATCTTCTGATTTAAAAGAGGCGTCGAAGAGGGGAAAATGGCTTGAAGTATATGTTTAATTTTACAAATCTTGGGCAAATTGGAATGCATTTATTCCACTCAATTATGAGTGTACCATGGAAGTGCAAATGATGTTGACTTGCAATGCATTTATGCTAATATATAACGTTTATGTACTTGCAGGAACCCATACCTAATGTTGTAGCACGTCCTTCTCCAAATGATATTCTTGAGTAGCGTAAGTGTTATCCTTTATTTTTCTATTGTGCATGATTTAAATTTTCATTCTTATTAAACTTTAGCATTAAAATTAGTTATGGATATGGTTTGCATGTCCTTCTCCAAATGATATTCTCTGCTAAGAGGGCAGAGTTGTGGCTGTAACAGTTTTTCCTGTAATAAGCAATTTTCAGGTCTGTTATTTGTTGAGATTTGTGCCCTTAGTAGAATTGATTGGTGTTTATTTTATTGGGCTGCCTTATGTATTTTGTTGGACAAAAGTGAAATATATGTTGCTGTAGTTTATATTGCAGAGTAAATGAATGGTTAATTTTTCCAGATGAGAACAAAATGTGCGTTTAATTTCTAGCATAGTGAGTACTTTTGTGCCTGCACTGCTTATTTGAAATCTAAAGAAGTATTGTCCTATGCCAAACATCATGAAGAATTTGCACAATAGTTCTGATGACATTTTCCTTGAAATGATTGTTGGGCTAATGTGAATCTGGTGTTGAACATTGCAAAGAGTAGATAATTTTTTTTACTTCAAAAATGCATAAGATAAATAGGAAAAATTACCAATCGAATTATCAGGGTAATTTGTTCCAGATAGGTCCAGACTCCATATATCCCTAATCTTATGACATATTAGATCCTTACATTGAAGTAAAAGGAAGAACCTCAATATTGGATACCAAACATAGTCATGTGGGATCTAATCATGTTGGATAATAACCTTGTTTAAGATAATAGTGAAAACAAAATATTTAGATTATTTGTTGTTCTCAACATTGATGAGTTCCAATTACAGTGGGTTTCTATTGAACAATATGATTGGTATTCTTGTTAAGTTAATTCTAGTTTTTCAAATAATATTCCATTGTGTAGGCAAGATAATATGTTATGTTAGCTATTTGGTTCTATTGTGTTATCTTCCCTTATTGTATGCATCTACATGGCAGAGGATTTAGAGTGGACGAGCTTGTCACAAGATACAGTTTAGGGCATATGCATCCATTCTGTTACTATTTCTTTACCCACGTAAACCAACATAGTTTGATAGGAAACATATGTAGTAATCAAAGAGAAGTTGCAAATAGTTATCATTAGTGTGTGGACTGTAGATTGCATAGGAAAATTTCAGTACTACAGATTTTAAGCTTCTCAAGAAATTAAATTTAAATAATTTTTAAACTAGTTCTCTATCAAATTAAATTTATGTTGCTTAGCTAGTTACAGATTACTCTTTATGTGTTTGTAATTCATATACCACTAAACTACCAAGTGTTAAATTTATGTTGATTATCTAGTTACAGAGTCCCTAGTGATGGATCCAATTCCAGATACATTAGCCCTTATGTATTATTGTCCCTTCTAGCATATACTTGTTAGTTTTTGCTTTTCATGAAATCTTTTTAATCTTTTTTTACTGAAAATATTTGTTATCCTTCTTCCAGGAAAGGCTACAGTATTTATATAGGAAGAGAATGGACGTGTTTGAAAAGAGATATATGTTTGCGTACATATCAGATTGTGTATTCAAAGGTATTTTAATGTTAGATTATATATTTGTAGTTTACATCATCGCAGAATGCTTATTGATAGCCATGTTTTACTCAAGCTGTAATTTTTTGCTTTACCATATTTTTTGCAGAATGCTCCATGAACAAAAAGAAGGCTGCAACTTTCCGTCTGGTTGGGTTTTCAGGTGATGGTCACAGCGTTTTCACCAGGCCCAATGATAGTACTAACCATGTTTCAGGCTTCACAGATGACGAAACCAAGAATAGTTCTGAATCGCAGGGCGGTCCTCTCGATGCCTATAATTATCTTAACCACTTCACCTTTTGTGGAGGGGGTTTCTTTGTTCCCAGTACCATACCTTGGTTCGAATCCGTTACACAACCAGATGTCAAGGTAATAATGAATTTTTGTTTGACTTTCTACTTTTGTTTTTATTTTGATGAGCCGACGGTATGCCCTAAAAATGAATAATATAAAAGTAAGAATGAATTTTTACATTATAATAAAAAAATATAATTTTTAATTAAAAATGTTTTCAATACATAAAGGTAGATATCTAAAACCAAATAATTTGAAATTTTGACATCAAAAGGGAAATCTATATTTACAAGATATATCAGAAGTGTAATACCTATCATGCACATGGTGGTAGACATGCAACGTTTAAAAGTTTATTATCTATAATAAACATGGCGATGGACATGGCTTTGGATTTTATCACCAATCCACCAATACATGTAGATGGTGGACTCCTTACACCATTACAAACCAACCTTTGTAGTTAATTGTTATGTGTATCCACCAAAACATAAAAGAATATACTTTACGAATCAGAGTTAATAATTTCATTGATAAATGAATATAAATTAACATATTGTGTTGCTTGTTCAGGATTATGATGCATCTAATATGTCAGTTAAAACCAATGGAGATTACTCAAATGTTATGAGTTCAAGCATATCTTGCATTGAGAATGTTGAGGAAGTTATTGATCCTGAAGTATTTGCTCAACTTGAAAATGGTGATCATGGATTTGGTTCTGATGTTGAAGACTGGGAAGAAGACTTTGTCTCGAGTGGTTTCCATGCTATCAGGTGTTATAGAGACTCGTCCTCCACAATCCCGGCGTTGATATATCAAGGATTGGCAGTTCTCAAAAAATAATGCCAAGAATCGATCAACCAAGAATAATGAAAATCCATGCAGCTGGAACATGAGTCTGACATTGGAGGAGAGATCACTATAGAAGGTGATGAAGAAAAGGGCAGAAAGCTGATCCTGTTCTGTGTGGCTTACTTTGTAGTAATAGGTGTATCAATATTAATCTGACTAGTATGATTTTGTCTTGAACATGGCCATTTGAGAGCTGCTCTATTAGTCCAAATATATTTTGATAAATTTTAATGTAAGTTCCATACAATGGATTTGATAGTATGGTTTCCTTAGAGCTTCAGTTCCATTTGAATGCAAATAGAAAATACTGAAGGATAAAGTCATATCCCTTTTATCATCCATGTATTGTTTTGAAATTTGGATATAGGTTAGATTTTCTAGCAAGGGTAGTTCCTGATAAAAGCCCAAGTAAAGGAAAGATGAATACATGTGTTGTCCACCTTCTGAGTTTCATATGATGTAACATATTTTGTGACTCCTTGAAAAATGCATGGTTAATAACTCAATATTTAAATGACGTGAATATTTTGACAAAACTGATTCCCCTCCTTCCGTACCTGTTAAGCAAAAGTCAATCTATTCCTTCCAAATGGAAAGAACGCAATAAATATTCATGATGTTCGATGCATAATGGCCATTTTTACATAATTCTGAGAATTATTATCCAATACAAAAGTGCTTTTCATAAGCTATGATGAATATTATATATAAATATATATAATATGTGATATATATTTTTTTTTGCCCCATTTAGTATTTTATGGTGCTTTGCACCACTTGTTATTTTATGGTGCTTTGCACCATATACAAGTTTGTGTATATTAAATAATAATAATAATAATTTTGGTGTTTTGTACCAAAAAGTGTCAATCCTTGTTGGATTGGTTTTGGTGTTTTGCACCACAAAACTTCAATCCACCTAAGATTGGTTTTGGTGGTTTGCACCATACACCATGGAATGCCACATATTCATTTAACACCAAAAACAACTTTTTTACAAACACCACTTTTGCACCATAAATCTTAGCACCACTTGCGTATCCCCACATTATCACCACTTTTGCACCACTATTTGAAAATTGAGGATTTCCCAAATCCTTTACAAATAGTGGTGCTAATGTGAGGCTAAAATACCCTTTTTCTTGTAGTGAAACGAAAGTGGAAGCAGAGTTTACCTGTTAAGCTCATGGATGACTACGTTTTCCACCTGCATGCTCATGGATTGCGTAGACTAGGAGCCATGCTCCAGTCATGCGCATCCCTCATCCACCAATATGTTTACGCAGAGAGTTTCACTCTCAGCCCTCACAACCAGCAACACAACAAAATGAAGAAATAAAATGCAGTAGGGTATTTTCGCAGTCCTTCATACCCTCTTCCAGCGTGGATCCCACTACCAAGCTCATCACGTGGCCATCATTAAAAGCTCGACCAACCTCCACTACAATTCATATCTTTACCCACTTTTCCATAGTTTGCATCCTCCACTGTGTGGACAGTTAGCACTTTCTCTTAGGATGAATTTTGGGTTTAGGGTTTATCCCTTTCCCCTTTTTAAATCTTCACCCACAACTTTATAATAGGATGCGACTCCAAGCTCTAGCACTAGTAGTCTGGTTCACATTTAAGGTTAGGGTTTATCCCTTTGCACCCTTGGCATGTAGTTCTTGGAGTGCTTAAGTAATAGGTTAGTGTCCCCTTTAAAAGCACCTGTACAATGATACATATAAGACATTAGCTCATGAAGGATCTAAGTAAGACCTGGGTTCTTCAATGTTCTCTTCCCTTTCAAGTGGCAGGATTAGAAATTAAAATAAGACTTCAATCACACCATGCATTGCAGAAGTAAAGAACTTGATGTAAACAATGTAATAAACATAACTTCAACATATTGTAAAATAAACCATGGTATAATAGAAGACAAATAACATAAAAGATTGATAATCAAGCTAAGGCCAACATTGTGTAAACAAGCTTTAAAGAACAATATAACCAGTCATAGATTTCCCATGTCATGTTCTAGTATTAATTACAATGTTGAAGGTATTGCTCTCTCAAATCCTCAATCTCGATGATTAATAGACCCATATAATTTTTTTCAAAATTTTAGGATTTAAGGGATATTACAAGTGGTATCAGAGCCCAAATTCAGAAACTTGAGGCCTATGAGCCTTCACTACCGCTGCAAACTAATAAACTAATAAAAACTTGTTTGATTGCACATTGTAAAACTGTTTCAGGACAGAACAAGCAAACATGAATGCTGAAAGAGAAGACAGTCAGCATGGTAACCTGAACTCAATACCCAGGGAGCAGGAAATAGTAATTGAACTAAATGATAGTTTGGGAACAGTCAAGGTCGCTGACTTACACAAAATAGTGCAAAGCCTACATGCAGAATTCCGTAGTTTCAAAGATGACAACATGAACGAGAGAAGAGAACAACATGAACTAAACGAGGAATTGCTGCAAACTTTAACTAGAAAGAAAACTCATAGGAAGACAAACCATTCCGCAAACAAGCATTTGATTAAACAACACCGCAGAAAGAGATACAGTAGTCCAGATTTTACAAAACTTGAAGAGTCACTAGAACTCTTTGACTCATCCGACTCCTGTAACCCTGAATCTGGGTACTTCTCAGACTCTTATGCATCATCTCCTTGTAAGAAGAAATACAAGAAAGGAGACAGCCTTCAAGGAGAATTTAAGAAAATCAAAGCACCAACTTTCGAAGGGGACCTAAATTCAGGAGAGAAAGCCAAAGAATGGCTGTTGGGAAAGAACAAATATTTCCAAGTACATCAGTACTCCAGCTGCAAGAAGTCCCAGTTGGCTATCTACAATATAAATGGTAACGTTGCCAAATGGTGGCAAGACCTAAAGCATACTAAGAAGATAAAAAGGGATCAAGTTCGGTGGTCAAACTTCAGAAAACTATTCCAAGAAAAGTACATGTCAGAAAGGTTTTTCGATGAGAAGATTAAGGAGTTCCATGAACTACAACTGAACTCCCTCACCATGGATGATTTAATAAACAAATTTCTTGAACTATTACATTATGTACCTTACGTAAGAGACAAAAAAGTGAAAATACAACAATTCCTAGGATGTTTGCCAACTTACTACCGGGATAAAATTGAATTTGATGCACCTAAGACCCTAGAAATGGCCTTATACAAGGCTAGGCTCTGTTATGAACACAATCAACATAGGACTAAAATTATGAACAAAAAGAAGGACAGAATGAGACCATTTTCTGACAACCGAAGAAGAGGGTTCAAACCACCACCTTAACGAAAGTAGAACAACAACTTTCCAGCTAACATAAATTTTCCAAGGTTTGAAACACAGTCAACCAACCCAGCACAAAGTGTTAAAAAACCAGTAGTAGAGAGAGGGACTAGAACAACCGCTATACCTGGCAGATGTTGGGGGTGCCAAGGACCCCATTATTACAGAGATTTCCCAAACAACAAAGGCACCAAATTTCTGAACAACCTACAAGAAGAGGCAACTGTAGAAGACATGGCATGAACACCTAGAATATGTGCTGGCCCAGAGGGAAGGCAAGCAGACCATCAGTCCACCATGGTTGAAATTGAAGGTAAGATTGCAAACATTTACGTTTCTATTTTGTTTGACCCTAGGGCATGCCGTATTTATGTATCCACTAAAAATGTTGAAATTTGCAAGCTGAAAAATGTGAAACATGCTAAACCGTGGCTGGTACAGTTAGCCACAAGGACGAAAAGAAAAATTACAGAACTAGTTAAAAATTGCCAACTTAATATGAACAAATTTCAAACTGAAGTAGACTTCAACATTTTACCCTTAGGTTCTTATGACCTACTCATTGGTATGGATTGGCTTGAACAACATAACACCATGCTAGATTGCTTAAACAAAACCTTCACTTTCATGGATAAACAAGGAAATGAGAGAAAGGTACAGGGTATACCCAAGAAAGTGTCTATTAGAAAGATCTCAGCCCTACAAGTTAAGAAATGTGTACGAAAGGGTTGTAAGTTGTATGCAGTCAACATCCACAACTTAAAAGATGAAAGGGAACAACATATTGAATATTTTCTAGTCCTAGCAGAATTCCGAGATGTATTTCTAGATGAAATACCTGGGTTACCACCCAAGAGAGGTTTGGATTTCTCCATTGAGCTAGTACCGAGATCGGTACTAGTCTTAAAGGAACCTTACTACATGAGTACCCCTGAACTAGTTGAGCTGAAACTTCAACTTCAAGAATTGATTGACAAAGGATATATCCGCCCGAGTGTATCCCCTTGGGGAGCACCCATTCTCTTCGTGAAGAAGAAGGATGGAACGATGCGGATGTGCATCGACTACAGACAACTAAATAAAATAATAATAAAGAACCTATATCCCCTTCTGAGGATAGATGATCTATTTGACCAAGTCGGAGGAGCAAAAGTATTCTCCAAAATCAATTTGTGTTCCGGATATCACCAAGTAAGAATCCAAGATGAAGACATAAACAAAACTGCTTTTAGGACATGGTACGGTCACTACGAGTTTGTAGTGATTCTTTTAGATTAACGAATGCACCTACTAATTTTATGTGCATGATGAACAATGTTTTTAGTAAGTACTTAGACGAGCTTGTACTTGTATTCATTGACGACATACTGATTTATTCTAAGAATGAAGAAGAGCATAAGGAACACCTCAAGATTGTATTACAAATCCTACGAGAGCACCAACTCTATCCTAAGTTAAGCAAATGTGATTTTTATAGACCACAGATGCAGTACCTTGTACATATCATTTATGAGAAAGGCATTGTTGTAGATTCATAGAAAATCAAAGCCATAGAAGAATGGCCTACACCAACAAGTGTCACTGACATCAGATCATTCCTAGGATTAGCAGGGTATTATCGAAAGTTTATTGAAAAATTCTCTAGGATAACATGTCCTATGACCTCACTGTAGAGAAAGGAAAGTAATCTTTTGTGGACAGCCAAATGTGAAGAGAGTTTCCAGAAACTCAAACAGCTTTTAACAACTTCCCCCATACTTAGAATTGCAGATCTAGATGGAAACTTTGTGGTTTGTACTGATGCAAGTAAGGAAGGAGTTGGGGGAGTCCTCCTGCAAAATGAATTTGCAATTTGTTACGAGTCACGCAAATTGAAAAAGCACGAGAAGAAGTACACAACTCATGACCTCGAACTAGCTGCCATTATCCACGCATTGAAGGTGTGGAGGCACTATTTAATGGGGAAGAAATTCCTTCTCAAAACTAACAACATGAGCTTAAAATATCTATTCGACCAACCAGATTTAAATGCTCGGCAAGCCATATGGTTGGCCTTCCTTAGTGCATATAATTTTGAATTGAAACACATAAAGTGAAAGGAAAATAAAATTGCAGATGCGTTAAGTCGCAGAATTCACTTAATTCATGAGGTGACAGTATGTAAAACTAGTTCTGGTCTGCATGACGAAATTAGGAGTGCAAGTAAAACTGAATGTTTTTACATTGGAATACTTCAGAAAATACATGAGGACAAACTCTTCTCACAACAAAAAGATTATAAAATTGATGAAACAGGACTACTATGGTCCAAAGATAGACTATATGTTCCAGAAAGTGAAAATATCAGATCTGATATATTAAATGAATCTCACCAGAAACCATATTCTGGACATCTAGGATACCAGAAAATGTTATCTGCTATTAAGAAGCATTATTTTTGGCCAAACCTGAAGACTGATGTAGCTTTATTCATTGCAAAATGTCAAGAATGCTAGTTGGTTAAGGTTGAACACCAGCATCCAACGGGACTACTGCAACCCTTACCCATCCGAAAATCAAAATGGGAAGTGGTCAGCATGGACTTCATTACCGGACTACCAAAAATAAAGAAACAAAACGACTCAATCATGGTCGTAGTAGACAAGTTATCTAAATTTGCTCATTTTATTCTGGTAAAATCTACTTATAAAGTTGTAAGCATTGATGACATTTTTTTAAAGGAAATTTTTCGATTGCATGGAATACCTAAGGCTATCATCTCCAATAGAGTTATAAAATTTACAAGCAATTTTTGGAGATCATTATTTTCAGGTTTGGAAATGCAACTAAAATTTAGCACTGCCTACCATCCGCAGACGGATGGGCAGACTTAACAAGTGAATCAGATACTCGAAGATATGCTCTGAATGTATGTCATGAACAATACTAAACAATGGGAAGAATATATGCACCTTGCAAAATTTGCATGCAACAACGGGTACCAAACCTCGACTAGAATGAGCCCTTTTGAAATACTTTATAGCAGAAAATGCAGGACAATGGTGACTTGGGACAGCCCGGTGGATCAGCTCATGTTGGGGCCAGATCTTTTAAAAGATTTAGAACAACTAGTTGTTAAGGTACAACAGAAGTTAGAAGAGGCCCAAGACAGGCATAAAAGTTATGCGGAGAGAAAAAGAAACGTCAAAGAGTATTAGGTCGGGAAGCATGTCTATTTAAAATTAAAAGCCAAAAGAAGCTCCTTAAGCTTAGGCAAATGTGGGAAACTAGCTCCCAGGTTTTGCGGACCATTTGCAATCTTGGTCAAGAAAGGGTCGGTGGCATATGAACTAGCACTTCTAGCACATGCAAAATTGCACAATGGTTTTCATGTTTCCTTACTTAATAAGTATGTTTATGATACTAAACATGTCATTGATTAGTCCTTGTTACAGGTAGAACCCGAAGTGGAATTTGTACCGGAGCCCCTTCATATTATGGATAGGAGAGAGGTGCCGCTGAGAAAGCGAACCATTATCTAGTTGAAAGTGCAATGGAATCACTTCGGGCCTGAAGAGGCCACATGGGAGAACGAAACCGCAGTGAAAGAGTCATACCCCTCCTTGTCTCACGGTTTTAGTTCAAGTCCCTAGAACACTGGGACGGTGTTGTTCTAAGCGGGGAGGGATGTAATATCCCAAGAAAAGACTATTTTATTTTATTATTATTTGTTGTTATAACTTTAAATTGTGGTTATTTTTGTGTGTAGAGAAAGTGAGCTCTAAATAGCACCAAACTATTAAATGATGTGAGCAAGTGAGCTCTGGAACATCTGAATTATTATGGTTAGTATTGAGCCATGTGGGATCTGGAAGCACTATTAGTTGAATAAGTGTGAGTTGAGGTGCTCTGGAACACTTGAACTCCTATTGATTACCTAATGTTGAGCTGAGAGCTCTGGAAGCATCAGTAATTTGTTTTTATTATTTACTTTAATATTCAAAGGCTATTATTATTTTATTCTTTATGACTGACTGAGATTGCCACACAAAGAGGGGCTGAGCATGCAAGAGTCTAGGCTGGTCATTAGTTGATAACTAAAGATCTAACTAGTTGTTAGGTGACTAAAAGTCCAATTTTATTAAATAAAGATTAAAATAAATTGTGAGGATTAAAATAAATTAATTTCCTAATTAAAGGTAAGTACAAAACTGCTAAAGTGTCAATTAGTTAACCGAGTGTGCAAAAGACCTAATTTCCTAGCAGCCTTGTTCATAAAAATTATAAATAATAGAGAGAGGAACTTTGCACGGGCAAGTGTTTTCCCAAGTACATTGGAGGGTCCAGTCGTGAATCTGAGCGCTCAAACATCAGATTGTTGAATATCTGGTGTGTCCTAGAAAAGAGGACTATCCTAGTGAGAGGACTGTGAAGGTTATCAAGGGGAATATGATTCAAGAGATTCACAACATACAGGATGATAAAGAGAACCTTGTGGCTACTCTTCTGTAGTAACGAAGATTACAAACCATACACCTAGATCACCTAGATTCTTGTTATGCTCATTTTGGCTCAGGGGTGACCAGTGGAACAATCCAGGAATGGATTGCGGTCTAAGGTTGGGAGGAACGTGGCAGTTCCTAAGTCAGTTGGTCTACAATAAAATATTGATAAGTATTTGCTTAAATTTCATTTATTTATATTCCGTATATTTATGATTTACAGTAATAAAGTTTCCTTGTTTCAGTAATGAGATCTATCGTGATTGATCCTATTATTCTGTTGCAGTAGAATTCAGATTTTGAACAACATTAATGATTATACTATTTATTTTACGAAATCTAGGTCATAAATCGCATGGAGTGTATATTCCTTCTTTATAAATTCCGTTTTCAATATCTCGATTAGGTTTATATGATATCTGAAAATTTATAATGTTTCCATAATATGTTGTCATATTACTTGAGTGGTCATTTAGTATAGGAATGTTTAATTAACTTAAGTTCACATCATTGGAAGAATTCATTTAGCCATGATGGTTGGGTTTACATTTTATTATGGAGAAAACTCCCATATCTCCTTATGCAGAGAGAGAAAGTCCTAAACCTAGAACATTTACGGGCCAAGTCCTAAACCCTATCTCGAATAAAATATATGATTATTGTTTAAATAATTATTACTCATATAGGATTTACCTATAATTAAATATTTGCTTATAAATGGCAAATATTATCCAACATAGGAAATAACATTACAGACACTTTTATTTCTGAGTAAATTAACATGTCCTTTAGAAATCATATAATCATAAAGATAACTATACTAAACTTATTCTAGGATCTATCTAAGCATAAAATCATAATATAAAATCTGACCATATTATTTAAAAAGAATTCCATTATATTTCAGACATAGAAACTTAGGAATCTAATAAACAACCATAACAAATCAGAAACATAGTGACTATGCAACTCAGGAGTAATCAAATACTAAAGATATGCATAGGAGCCACGAATCTTATGATTCATCAAATTAAATTTAGGGCCATATACCTTCTGCTTCATTATAAAAATTAAATAAAATACTACATTTAAAATGATCAGAAAAATCTAAATAAAATACAAACAGCGAAACTCATAGAAAGCCCCGAATCTTCTTTATTTATCAAGAGTGAAGCGCAACCCAGATTTGCATACAGAAAGATCATTTTCATGCCCTTTACAAATCCACATCACTTAGTAATTACCAGTAGAAATAAGAAAGATCCAAATCACTTAAACCGTAACACACCAAAATGATATCTAAGTTAAAGATTTGGTTCTCATAAAACACGATTTTTCTCCACCATCAAACAGAACGATGAATCCCATACAACGACCCAGATCCCCAACACATTCATAGAACCAACCTTCCCAACTTAAATACATAGGGTTCTACATCCACATCTAAAATCAAAAGCAAAGATAAACTAATCATTTAAATTCCATACTTGACATAGCATTCACTATTAAAAATACAGAATAGTAATAAAGAGACCAACATCATCTAGTAACATTAGGGTTAAAATTAAACAACACATTAATTAACTAAAAACCACACGCAGAGATTTCATAACAGAGAGAGACCTTTAGAAACAACAAAATCACATTGTTCATATTAATTACATAGTCCAGTTTTACAAACCCCAAATGGTAAAGGCAGGCACTTCTTATCTTCTTCCCCAAATTATAAGCATAAAATCTAAATGAAAAATCGTATTTTTGATAGAGCCGAGAACCAGTGAAGTTTACATAAAAACATGTTCATGCCAAGACGCCCAAATTTGCATCATAAATTCACAGAGCTTTACAAACAGTGCCTCATGGCTCAAAACCAATAAACATCATCCCACAGAACTAGCGTTGAGGCAAAAATGCAATACCTAGAAGAGTATTGGACAGGGATGGCTAAAACCTTGTGACTCCCAAAGCGTAACCCCTTAAATAAACTGTGCATTACTAAATAGAAATGATGCCCATCCAAATTCCAACCAACATAGAGATTCGATACAGAGGCATTGTTATGCCCAGGTCTTACCTGGTCATTCGAAGTTTGGAGCCTCCATTGCCCAGTTGAAGTCTCCCAGCAAAACACCAGTGGCTCTTGTCAAAACAATAGGAACGCATTGCATAGTTAGACTGGTCCAAACACTGTCATTAAGTTATAAATAAAATAAAGAAACGAAAGTGGAAGCAGAGTTTACCTGCTGGGCTCATGGCTGAATACGTTTTCCACGAGCATGCTCAGGGATTGCGCAGACCACGAGCCATGCTCCGGTCATGCGGATCCCTCATCCACCAATATGATTACACAAAGAGTTTCACTCTCATCCCTCACAACCAGCAACACAACAAAATGAAGAAATCAAATGCAGTAGGGTATTTTCACAGTCCTTCATGCCATTGTCCAACATGGATCCCACTACCAAGCTTATCACGTGGCCAGCATTAAAATCCCAACCAACCTCCACTTTATTTCTTATCTTTACCCACTTTTCCATAGTTTGCATCCTCCACTGTGTGGATAGTTAGCGGTTGCACTAAGGATGAATTTGGGGTTCAGGGTTTATCCCTTTCCCCTTTTTCAATCTTCACCCACAACTTTATAATAGGATGCTCCTCCAAGCTCTAGCGCTAGTAGTCGGGTTCACATTTAAGGTTAGAGTTTATCCCTTTTCACCCTTGGCATGTAGTTCTAGTTGTCCTTAAGTAGTAGGTTAGTGTCCCCTTTAAAAGCATGTATACAATGATGCATATAATACATTAGCTCACGAAGGAGCTAAGTAAGAGTTGGGGTCTTCAATGTTCTCTTCCCTTTCAAGTGGTAGGATTAGAAATTAAAATAATAATTCAATCACACCATGCATTCCAAAAGTAAAGAACTTGATGTAAACATCCTAATAAACATAGCTTCAGCATACTATAAAATAAACCATCGTATAATAGGTGACAAATAGCATAAAATATTGATAATCAAGCTAAGGCCAACATTGTGTAAACAAGATTTAAAGAACATTATAACCAGTCATAGCTTTCCCATGTCATGTTCTAGTATTAATTACAATGTTGAAGGTATTGCTTTCTCAAATCCTCAATCTTGATGACTAATAAGCCCATATAAAAATAAGTAAAATTCTAGGATTTAAGGGACATTACAATATAATTAGCACGAGAAGTCTTTTCAATATTAACATCTGGTTGTTTTTTATTATATAGAGTGTTAGAATGGGAGTTGGTATACATGATATTCGAGTATTTTCCCTAGATTGAAGGTAGAATTGAAATGAAGATGGCATGATGAATAGCACTCACGCCAAATCATGAACTTGAGATCCCTAGCTGCAGTGGGGTGATTCGGCCCGAGGTTGGAGAAGAATGCAAACTTTTCCTTCCATCGTACCTATCACACCAACAAAGGAACCTTACAAAGACAATTATGGTTGGGAAGAATTAATGTCAAAGAAATTGTTTGTTTTTTCTATATATTCGCATCGTAAGCCAAAATATTGTACTATAAATAGTTTCACTATGTACTCTTGATTGCACGGGGGGTTCACTAGTGAGGAAATATCATATCACGGCCATTCATATTGGGGGTTTGAATATTCTTAAAAAACTCAAAAATATATTGCCCCGTATTAAAGGGTCAAGGGGGTTTTTTAATTTGACATAGTAATATAAATATTGGGGTTTATTTTATTTGGGTGGGATGACGAATAACCTCCAAATTGTGGAACAGATTCATACCTCCAAATCATGGGCTCAATTCATACCCACCTAAAACTTAAGGACCCTCCATTTTTATTTGATATTGCTTATGATCCTAAATTTTTCATAAATCTGATAATATTGTACCAATGATAATATCGATGGAAGTCTCTTCAGATTATTGGCCTTGTTCCATGCTCATTTATATCTTATTTAGGATTGGTTTGAATTGATACATTATATTGTTTTTTCATCTTTAAGTTAAGAGATGTAGCTAATTGGGATTTTCAGAGTTGAACAATTTTATTTTATTTTTTGTAGGCATTCGAGTAAAATATCTAACTCTTCATTTTTTAGGTTGGGGTTTAGATGGGTATTGAGATTCAATCAAACCTTCCTCCATGACAACCAAGAAAATTGAGATCAATCTTTCTTGGCTCACTTGAACCAAGAAAAGTTAGATCAATCTTTCTTGACCAATTATTTCTTTCAACTTTTTGTATTCTTCTTTAACATTTTCACATTGCCAATTAGGAATAGTTGTTAGATTGAGTTATATTTGCAACATTCATAATTGTAATTTAAATTCTTATAATATGCAAGGCATCGTCTTAATATTGTATTGCAACTAACGTGAACATAGGTGAAAATATAAATCCTTATTTACATACCCTATGTGTTATCGTTACCATGAAATGGTATCGTATATGTTTATCCATCTGTGTATCTTTATAACTATTGCATGCTTGAAATCTAACAATGGATATTTTACCTCTACTGTAAAAAAAAACTAGATATAACCCAAGAAAAGGTAACTAAATGCTTTTTTATTTCCTTCATAGTAAGAATAAATTTAGAGGAAGTGGAGGAAATTCATTGCATATTGTGAATGATCCAAATCCAAGCTATGCACATGATAATATGGTGTTATTGGAAAATAAGAGAAATGTTTCTATGTTCATTTGGGTTCAAACATCAATGATGTTTGTTTTGATAGGAAGGTAGGGGAGTCCATCCACGAAAGGGTTTCAATTTTGAATTTTTATGGAGTTTAATTTATTAAGTTTATAGAAAACATGAGCTCTTTATGTATATACTTATATTTACATGATATAAAATTGGTAGATTGGCATATTGTGGTGTGAAACATTTGCAATTATGCTCTTTTCTAAGCATTGCACTAACTATTGGACTATCAACCTTTTACATTCTTTGTTATGTTGATCTTTTGACTGGGTTTCCTTTTATGCATTTTCCTTCCCAATACTATTTTGTTGGGTCTTCCACTATCAAACGCTACAAATTGACCAGTCACCCCTGCAATCCTGGTTGGATCATTATTAGCATTATATTATTATTGTATTTAGCATCATGTTTGGTTATACTAAGATGTGTTAGGGATCCTATTTGTTACAACTTGATAATATGATATAAAGGGGGTATTAAAAATTGGTTGATAAAAATGGATACATACAATATCTGGTGAAACTAGGGGTTTTCTTAATTGGAAAGGCATATTGGTAGGGGGGTTCAAAAATAAAAATTTAGGAGGAATTTTCCAATATTTAGTGAAATTAGGGATATTCTTTAATATCATGCGAACGATCGTGCTATGTAACAAGTTCATTAAGTGAACCCCCCGTGCTTGATTGCAATCAAGAAGATGTTCGAAGACTCATACAAAATATGAAAAATATAATTATGATGACTCTAAAAATATGTCATGATGTGTGCAGAAAGCAGAAAACCTCGGCAAGAATTTTAGGTGCTCAATGCACTCAGCTGGTTTTCTTGACCTTCAAGCTTTAAGTTCTCATAGTGGTATCATTAAAAAATTATCAAAGCCGAGACTTATATTCGAACTCTCAATTTTTGGACACTTTTGAAGATTTGGTATTATGAAGATTTGGTATTAAGTGAATGCATGGAGACAATGATCAAATTTACCATTGTATGAATTGTTCTTGTGTTAATTGTGTCATTTGGAAACTCTAGTGACTATGCTATCACAAGGAATCTAATGTCATCCAAAAAACAACCATAGTATTCCAATATGGATACTCAAAGGACTATTCATTTTCCTTCATTACAAAACATGAACAATTAAATGACAAAGTCACGAGCATTTTATTTAGCATGAGAGGGTGAGCATCTATTACTGGGCTCACCCTTATTTGGATGAACATGACAAGAAAGAATGGAAAAAGATGCAGCAACCATACTTGCAGTTGCTGAAACCCTTTGCCTTCCCTCACGGCAGTTGCCGAATCACTTCACCTACTTGATCATGCCTTTAAAAGCTCGATAAAGCTGCCGAAACCACATCTCACGCTCGAGGTAATTCTATAGTCTAGGTCCATCCATTAGGTTGAAGGCAAAGTGTCCTTGTGTCGTAGGTTACTGCATGACAATATGAGGGGGGATCACCCCCATTATCTCTCTTTCACCGAGGTTGGTGCATGACAATATGATGGGCGATCACCCCCGTTATCTTAGTTTCACCCATATGAACCTAAGTTGGCGAGAATTGTGTAGGGTCTTTGAAACCTCCGTTTCTCATAAAATCTAATTTTGGGCATATCTATGTCTTCTAATGTTTAAAATATGAACACATTAATATTATGTTTTATTTATTTATTTATGTACTAACCTGTACATTTTTTTTTATTTTTTTTATTTTTACCTTTAGTCGTAGGATTTTCTGATACTATATAATTCAAACAGAAATAGTCATCCCACACAGTTATGAAAAATATTTCTTGTTATACATTCAATTTCATCCATTCAAATATTTTTATGTGAATGACTAATCTACCAAGTTTGTTGTTTATTAATTGATATCATTACATTAATGAACCTAGATATTGGATTGCATTTGAAAATTGCAGATTTGAATGTGGTGACCAATTTCTTTTTGCATATTATCAAATCCTGTAAAAGTTACTTAGATGTAGGGAGAATATGAATTATCATTTCAATTTTATACTAATGCTTAACCCGACAAGTTCTTGATGATTTATGCATTAATTAGTTCATTTATAAACTTAGATTTTGGTGTTTCATTAAAAATTCTAAGATTAACTAAACTAAATATTTCACTTTGTGAATTTAATGCAGCCACTTAATTTTACATACTTGTCAAAGAGTTATTAATTGTTCATGTATTTTTTTTGCCTTTTTTTGCCTACAACTAATGTTAAATTTTTTTTTTTGAAATTTACTTTATATCTTGATTGTGTAAATATTTTTTCATTAATTTCTTAGTTGTTAGTTAGCTAATCGTTATACTTTAGAAATTAATGCATAGATGGTTAGATAGGTCTCATTTAGATTCATTAATGGTCTAACATTTTCATTTTGAAAGTGTGCTTGTATTTTGTCAAGCTAATCTAACCTCGCATTCATTTGATTTATGTACTTAATCTTGTCCATCAACCTATTGTATAATATCTATTGAACGGCTCTAAATGCAACCGGGGATTCCATCCCCTTCCTCCCCTTGAACATCCCTCCAAGGGTGTTTATTGTGTTGTTTCCCTAACCATATCTTTTCAAGACTGAACATAATCTAATGACTTTTTTAATAATAAATATGAATGTTCTGAATGCATAAATGGATTCATCACTTTGAAATACCTTAGGGAATCCAGCTTATGCAAGTTTAAGCATTGTTCTTTGATATTTTAAAAATTCCATCAAAATTTTTATTGGTTTGAAATAATGGTGGAAAAGTATTTCAAGAAATGGCAAAATCTTCAATAAGAGGGTAGCTCAATTGGTTGGAGCCCAAATCCAAAGAAAATAAAAATAAAAATCACAAACCTCCTAACTTTGAAAATCCCAATAATCCATGAACCCTTCATTCCCATTAACCATGTTTTGAATAATAATAATAATAATAATAATCTAATTTTAAGATCATGACCAAGCCAAACACCAAATTGATATATGTCACCCCATTATTTGTAAAAAAGAAGGAACGAGACCAAATTAGTACATACCCTATATGCCCCTTGAAATTTGAACATATAAGGTCCAAGAAAAGATGTGTTCTTAACCTTTCTAGGTCGACTAAAATCCATTAATTTTATTAATTCCCTTAAACTTTTCATTACCTTATTTAATTTCATATAAGAAATAAGTTGTCCATAAAAATTTTTATATAAAATTAAAGTTTTCAATCTTTCATGTGATTTTTTTAATTATTATAAAATTCTTTTTTCACACTTTCATGTGATTTTAGTAAAAAACATTATTTTAAATTATTATAATTTGCTATTTAAAAACATTTATTTAATAATTAACATCGTTAACTTGCATGCCATCACCGACTCAAGAACCCAATCACCCAACCTATTCGGTATAACTCATAGCGTCGTAAATAAGAATCTCCACGTTGATAATTTTGAAGTACGAACCATATTTATATCCCACATTTGCACATTTGAGGAGAGTAATCTGCGTTGAATCTATAATTCTTTTCTGTAATCTACTTGTAAAATAGCAATAGCGAGATTGTGAGTTCAGTGTTATTCCGCTTGATTCAACTGCAAGAAGCGCACAGGGAAAGAGATAAGTTGGAAGGCCTGGAGATGGATTCTAAGAGGTGTAAAGGAGTACTAGGGGCACTCAAAGATAACAGCGAGATGGGTTCCATAACTTATCCAAGTATTCAAATGGAAGACAATGCTGGGCAACTGGTGCAACTGATGCCCACCGAAGACCAAGAGTAGCTGCAGATGTCGAGGATCTCCGCACTATTATCCGAAGAATACTAACAATGCTGTGAGGGATCCATACTAGTTATTACTTAGGATAGAATATGCACTTCAGAATAGGTAAATAGTAGCTTCTCAAAGCGACTCACGGACTGAATTTAATTCTACGTATCCTCTAGAAAAACTTTACAAGTCCATATAGAAACCACTTACTTTCTTATCGTTTGCCAGAAACCCTCTACTTCCATATACAAACCACCCACTTACATTAATCTTTAAAATTTCGCTAAAACAGTTAGGGTTTAACTGTTTAAGCAAGAAAGAAGATGACTATGGCAATCATAAGCTTGGATTCCAGACCTTGTTTGTGCGGGTGCTTATCTTTGGTTTTAAAGTACTTTCTCTTTTACATATATTACAAAATTTATATATTGTAATGACAATTTGATCATTCAATATTGTTTATTGTTTTTTAATTTACATATATTACAATATCTAATGTTGTAATGGTAATTTATCAATTTTATTATTGCATTAAGAGTAGTTAGGTGTTAATTGAGTATAAGAAATGCTAGTGAAGTTATGTAACTTAAATCTCTCTTGTTAACTCATAATTTATCAAAAATAAAAAAGAATTAAAAAATTTCATGTCAACTCATAATAAAAAAAATTAAAACAAGAATAGATGAATCTTAAATCCCTATCAAACCAATTTCTTGAGGGATAAATTTCTTCTTATTTGTAAAAAATTTAAGATATAAAAATTACACCTCAATAAATCAATGCTTAATAGATCCGCGTTTAAGATGGATCTACGTTGATAACCTTATATACCTAAAAAGAAGGAAAAAAAGTATAAATACCTTAAAATGTTCACTTTTATTCTGAATTATTTCTTTTGACATAACTTTCATGTTAAAAATATGAATTGGCTTCCACTATATTTGCTCTGAAATGTTCAACTTTCATTTGTTTTCAAATATATGGTAACTCAAATTTTGGACGATGTTCTTGTTCCATTGTTTTGGTTGTATCGATGGACAAATTATACAATTGTAGTTGTATTGCTAATTGATCTGTCAATTCATGATGTAGGTGCGGTTGAAGAGGGCTGGGTTGGGTCATACCTTTTTCATATTACAAGGTGTATAATTACATAACATTTGTAAAAAGTTTCCATTAAATAAAAATACTTATGAGTTTATTACATATTTATGAGTTTTGAGAAATTAAAACTACCCGTTGATACAACTAAAAGATATTAGTTAGGTTTTTGATATTTATACTAATAGATGTTTATATCTCAGAATTTGGGATGGACTAACACTTATGTTTTTTTTAGATTGCATAAATATGAGACAAGTGTACTATGATATTATTGATTTTATGATAGTCATTCCAAAGTCAAAATAAACAATTATAAAAAAAGGGAATATAAAATATAAGTAGTAATTAATGCATGGATAACTTTTAACGGATGCATGAATGACTCTTAACTAATTCATAGATAAGAGAAACATTGTTATTTTTAGTACTCGGCACTTGGCTTATAAGTCCTCTTGTTTGTTTATTTTCATTATCCGTAAATGGTTCATTTTTGTGTTAATGACTGAAAAAAAAATATCCATACCATATTTATATGTGTCAATGAATGTGTTAATCACGAGGATTTTCCAATTTTACATTTTTAAACACAATCATTCTCACGGATGGTGCAACCACCTTCACTCTCGACTAATTTTGATGGGTGAGATAATTTATTCTTACACATATGTATTATAATATTATTTAGAGATGCATCGCATAGGGTTTGAAGTTGTGTTTGTTGACCCCGTAAAAATTAATGGAATCAATTTAGACCCTAGTATTTTATTTCAATATAACCCTTATTTATCTAGGTACTCATGTCATGAAACCTCATTGTTCCCATCTGTGTAAATATTTGTTTTTGAATAGAAACTCATAACGTGATTTAATTATTAAACTTGTATAGAATATAAATACAATATTATTTTCGAAACTTTTAAAGTGCTTAACCTATCAATTATCACTCGTGACGTATCATAGAATTTAGTTTTAATACACAACATGTGTCTCTGCAACATACTAACTCTTGATCATTTGTTTGTATGATGATAGGAAAAAATATTTAGAATAATTATTTATTTATTGCTTAGTGATGCAAATATAAACATAATCTCTTCAACTATCTTCCATAAATATTTAACCTGTATTTTGACTTCGTAATATAATAGACTCTCAAACTCAAAATACTATATATAATTTTATGTCTAGTAGCATTGAAAATTATTTGATAATTAATATAATTGCAATAAATTCCATTTACTTAATATAACCAAGGTAGAGAGTACGCACACTAGCTAGGTGACAAGGAAGGAAGAATAGATTTTTCCCCAAGGCTTCTCAAACACTTAGAGTTTTTTCAAGTTCTTACCCAACCCAACACAAGTATATGGTTTGCAGCAGGCATCTATAAGTATGAAAAACTCAGATCAGAGGGGTTTAGAGTCCATACATATTATGGTAGGCACATTCTTTGGGTACTTCAAGCTCGGGATGGTCCTAAGACCACGTGGTTTTAGTGCCCATGATTTCTATGGAAACCCAATAGTTCCTGGTGCTTCAATGGATGTATCTAGACTCTATTAAAGTCTTATCTGTAGTAGGAAACTTCAGACTTATCTACAGTCTTTGATTTTTAAAAATTGCGCAATTTGGAATAATGTTCAGTTTATAGGACTACTCGACTAGTTGTTTTCCAAATGACTTCTAATCACACCAAATGGGAAAATTTGAAATTTATTAATAATGTAATCTCCCTTTACATTTTATGTTGGGCCAGGTAAAGCTTTGTGAATTTTTGGTATGAATAGGGCTAAGGAAAAGTGGTCCAACAAAGAACAGTCAACTCTGACATAGCGGCCGAGAATCCTAGATATTGGGCATTTTGACTATGTTAAGGGCGAAGTTGAGTAAGTTAGTTAGGATTTTTTTCCACTTACATTTATGAGTGGAGAAGTTGAGTAGGGGAGTACTGTGAGTGGGGAGGTTGTGTGCGCCCTATAAATATGTAAAGGGTTGGGATTTTTTAGGCTGTTAGTGAATTAGTTAGCTAGTTGATCTCCAATATTTTGGAGGACATTGTTTTGATGTTGCAAAGAGTCGCATGATCTGTAGGTTGGGTGTGCAGATCCATTGCAAAAGAAGGAGAAATTTGTAAGTCATTGTAAAACATGAAGTGCTTATTTTGATTGCGACTCTTGAATAAAGAAAGCGCTTCCATGGATTTCTTCCATTTGGGTTTCCACGTTACATATGGTGTCTTATATGTATGTTTCCTATGATGATTTCTTGTAATTGTTGTTATATGCTGCATATTGTTGAATGATTCATTGTCCATATTTATAAATGATATATGAATGAATATGTATCACAGTTAATTGAAATGTTAGATGTAAGTAATTATGGAGAGTGTTAATTAAGACTCTTTGTCGAAGTGAAGGATGTTATGGTTGTTGGGTTCATGTCGTACCCCTTTGCTACTGCAAAAACTTGGTTCTTGTAGCTCCCATAGGTACTTTGGGTGAGGCCTCATTTGCGCTGTAGGTGTTTTCGAAAGGACTAGACCCTTTCGGGCCCGTATGGGTTTTGTTGGTGTTTAATTGTGTGAACCCTGGTCGAAGTACATATGCGCCAAAAAATGGTTCCATTGTGAGGATCAGGATTTGTGTCGAAGGGGTATGTGGCATTTGTGGCACCCTACTAATCTTGAGATCTAGGATTGGGTAGATAAGAAGTTGATAGAGTTTGCTAAAATTCAGAATAGAGAGATGTGCATTGATGTAGAAACGTGGTTAGGTGAGTATGTTTTCTCAGATATTAATTAAGTATTCTTCAAAGAATTTCTTATTATGTGGCATGAATGGTTGGAAAGGTTAATTGAGCAAAAGATGAATTTTCAAGGAGACGAGCCTAATATTTGGACACCCGAGCTAATTTGAACCCTTAAAGGTATTGATAATAAAATATATTGTGTCGTTGATTTCTAGTTAGATAGCATATTGGAAGGGTATATTACGGAATTTGTTGTAGACACCATAAAGTCCTATAGCACTACTAAAACTGAGTTCTTCCAAGTACTGTTAGGTAAGTACTTGAAATATTTGAAGTTGTCGATTAAAATGCTACTTTGTGAAAAAGGGGTTATGAGAATGGAGTGCAAGGAGTAAATCGCTAGTGCATGGTGGTTAGGGATCTCGTTGGCGAATGGTCTGAGAGTATGTTGTGAGAAGTGAGCTGATATGAAAAGGGAAGGAGATAGTGAAACATATGAAAAGTGTGGTCTGTTGTGGTGTGTTAGATTATTTTAGTTAAGTAAGAGGAGGAGAACTACGACAAAAGGAAAGGGCTACAGTGTGACTGAAGGAAAATACTATGAACTAGTACCACAACTCGAGGAGGAATCTTTTGATAGAGAATAAACTGAATAAGAAGAAGAAGATAAACCTACTTTTGAGGATGATCCTATTGAACAAGATTATAGTAGACATTGTGACATACATATGACCCTGCATGCATCTTAAGAAACTAAGGTAAGAAATACTATCCCGTCGTAATTGATTCAAGAGAGTAATAGTAGTAGTAGTCAGAATAGTACTTCAACAAACACTCCTACTGTAAGTGTTGGTCCCGTAATACAAAATCAGTCAATACCTCCAAGAAACAAAATGGATGGGGATGATACGAAACTACCAATATTTAATGGAAATGGGTGAGAGGACCCAGAACAACATTGGTTTTTATGTGATGCAGTTTGGACTCTTAAGCAAGTGCAAGATGTTAATGTAAAATTGGTGCAACTAATTACGACCTTTAAGGGTTGTTCTTTGGATTGGTTCATGAATTTATCAAAGGTATATATTGAAAAAACACCGAAGACTCTGGCACAAATTAGAGATGCTTTAAAAAGTGAATTTAAGAATCCAAAATTTGAATCACAACGTATTACTGAACGCAAAGAGATCAAGCAATCAACAAATGAGTCTTTCTAGGACTTCGACCAAAGATTCAAGACATTGATGGCCCATGTAAGTTTTCAAATGACCGATGTCCAAAATAAGGAGTGGTTTATAGTTTCTTTACTACCACATATTAGAGTCCCCTTGATGAATCAAAATATTGTCTCATAAACTAAGGCCCTTGAGTTGGATATGAGGCTGGAGGAATCACCCATTGAAGATACTGGAACGGGTATGGCTCAAATCCAATCATAGTTTGTGAACTTTTCATAACAAAAAAAGGATATTAAGAAAGGAAAGGACAAGAGAGAATATGTTTGTGTATAAGGTGTAAGGAGGAGGGTCATTCAAAATACTAGTGTACAGACTTCTAAGACTATGTCGTTGTTAGAGTTCCTAATTCGTTGAATCCTGGAGCTAGAACCTGGTGTACGATTTGTCAAACTAGGGGGAACCGACCAAAAGAGTGTTACTTATTATAGAAAGTTGTAAGTACTCGGTAAAACCTATTTTGTAAATTATGTTGATCAATTGGCCATGATGAGAAGGACTGTCAAGCATATGAATTACTCACTCAAGGAACTGCATATACTTATCGAATGAAAGGTGAGGAGCAAGGTGAAGGGAGTAGTGCGCATTTTAATCAACCAAGAGGAGGTTTCTGAGGACAAGGACGAGAAGGAATTAGTCGAGGTAGAGGTCAGGTAATATGTTACAACTGTAGTACGCTAGGAAATTTTTCTAGGGATTGTCCAAAACCCTATTCAACATGTATATATTGTTGAGCATTAGACCAAACTAATGAGGATTTCCCACAACTTATAGAGAAATGGAAAGCTAAGGAAAACAAAAATCAAAATATGAACAAGAATCAGAATCTTCAGAAGATGTCCACTAAGCCACGATAGGAGTAGATGACTATCGTTGTTGTTACAGGAAGAGGAGCTACGACAAGAGATGGTAGAGAAATATATATTGACCCACGTGTTCTTAAAATCAGACCACTATCACAATGGAGAGTACCATTTGATGTTCAGAAGGAAAAGCATACATTTGTGGATGCAAGGAAGGAATTTATTAGAACATAGAGGGGACCTTCGATGTATACAACTTCAGTCTTTGATGAAGTTCTTGCATATGATATGCCAGTTTTCTTTGATCGATATGTTCTGAAGAAAAGATCAAGGAAGGTAATTACATTGAAGAACTTAAAAAAAAAGAATTAGACTTAGTAAAAGATGAAACTACTTTAAAGGAATTGCAGAATTAAGTTGATGAATCGGAAAAAGATAATTCTTGGGAAAAAGCTTCAAATAATTTGCAAAAGAGGATAAGAACGGGGAGGGAACTGCGACTTAATGCACATATTGGGGACTTCGACACGGATTTCATTATTTTGGATCTAGGTTCAGATGTCAATGTCATAAATAAGCAAACATGGGAAGCTATTGGGAATCCCATGTTGGTATGGTTGCTTGTCCAATTGCAATTAGATAATCAACAGAAAGTAATACCATTTGGCAGAATGGTGGGTGTTCCTGTTGAAATTGATGGTCTGCGAAACTATGTTGACTTCAAATTTATAGAAATTGTAGATAATACCAACCCATATCCGGCATTGCATGGTATTGATTGGGCAATTGAGAACCAGACAATTATAAATCTTAAAAAAAGGTTGATGGTGTTTGAAGGAGGGGATATGATAATTGTTGCACCCTTGGATCCTTTGGAAGTCCTAAGGTATGTCGAACCTGTTCGAGAGGAATATATTGTTGAAGACTTAGATAATATCTATAAGGTAACTTCAAGAATGGATGACTATGTTAATCCAACTATAGATGGTACCTTGAGTTGGAAAATTGTTAGTTCTTCTTCTTCAGACTTGAGGGAAGCATTGGAGAAATGGTAGAACTGACTACATGAAGTATCTACAAGAAGATGTGCTTGTGTTACCATATAACTTTATTGGGTTCGTAAAGAGGTATGTGATCTACCTACTTATGATGGGTTACCTAATTTAAGTGTTTTCATTTCTGACTTTGAAGTAAGAGTACATGAACAACAAAAAATATTGGCTTTAGACATAGCATTGAAAGCTACCCCACTAAGATTGTTGTTTACTCATAAGGAAAAAATTCAAAGTTGGTCGTAGTGTAAAAAGATACTAGAAGTATAGTTTGGAGAAGGCATATAATATAAGCAAGAAAAGTATAATGGATTAAATAGTCCAATAGATTGTTTGACATTATGTACACAATAATGGGAAAAGATACCAAAACAAGAGTGGGTCCACATGTTTATTCATACATTGGATACTATACCACGAAGCTGGTATACATCATTGGAACTACGACAAGGGACATAAGATTGGGAAAATATGGCTATCAATTTAAGGAAGACATTCAGTTATGAGGATAAAAAACCATCAATAAATGAAGCTCTGCAAATAATTAAGGCCAAAATTTATGAAGAAATACTAGTGCAACTATGTAGTCTAACGCAGTGGACTGCGACACTTGAGAAATCAATGGAATGTTATAATATCTCTGGTGACCCAGATGATGATACAAGGAATGTGAATATCCCATAAACGGTAGGAATTCGAAAGCTAGAGGGCCCTAAGATCAAAACTGATAAATTCCTGTAGTTGTTGAAGACAAAGAAGGTAAATATTGTTTCACGTGAAAATCCTAAGTTTGTTAATATTGGTGATTACTAGGATGAAGAGACTATAGGGAATATTATTGACCTATTGCATGAATATCAAGATATATTCCCTATGTTGGAATATTATCACCATCATTTTTCATATTTCCATGTCTGCATAAATCGAGTCATCTGCATGCATTTGCATTCATCTAGTCATCATCTTGGTGGTCCTCCCAGCACCTAGAGCACCTTTTCAGCTCCCTCGAGCCTGTCTTCATCCCCCAGTAGCCCTCCTACCTACCTAATGCGCCATCTTTGACTCTCCTGCATAACATGTGCACCTTTTCTCACATGTATGATATTGCTATTCTCCATGTTATGTGTTCATGAGTGATTATTAAGTGCATTCTTATCTTGTTAGTTCTTCTTCTTCAGACTTGAGGGAAGCATTGGAGAATTGGTAGAACTGACTACATGAAGTATCTACAAGAAGATGTGCTTGTGTTACCATATAACTTTATTGGGTTCGTAAAGAGGTATGTGATCTACCTACTTATGATGGGTTACCTAATTTAAGTGTTTTCATTTCTGACTTTGAAGTAAGAGTACATGAACAACAAAAAATATTGGCTTTAGACATAGCATTGAAAGCTACCCCACTAAGATGGTGGTTTACTCATAAGGGAAAAATTCAAAGTTGGTCGTAGTGTAAAAAGATACTGAAAGTATAGTTTGGAGAAGGCATATAATATAAGCAAGAAAAGTATAATGGATTAAATAGTCCAATAGATTGTTTGACATTATGTACACAATAATGGGAAAAGATACCAAAACAAGAGTGGGTCCACATGTTTATTCATACATTGGATACTATACCACGAAGTTGGTATACATCATTGGAACTACGACAAGGGACATAAGATTGGGAAAAATTTTCATTAAATAAAAATACTTATGAGTTTATTACATATTTATGAGTTTTGAGAAATTAAAACTACCTGTGGATACAACTAAAAGATATTAGTTAGGTTTTCGATATTTATATTAATAGATGTTTATATCTCAGAATTTGGGATGGACTAGCACTTATGTTTTTTCTAGATTGCATAAATATAAGACAAGTATACTATGATATTATCCAAATTGATTCTATGATAGTCATTCCAAATTCAAAATAAACAATTATAAAAAAAGGGAATATAAAAAATAAGCAGTAATTAATACATAGATAACTCTTAACGGATGTATGAATGACTCTTAACTAATTCATAGATAAGAGAAGCATTGTTATTTCTAGTACTCGGGGCTTGTAAGTCCTCTTGTTTGTTTATTTTCATTATCCGTAAATGGTTATTTTTGTGTTAATGACTGAAAAAAACATATCCATACCATATTTATAGGTGTCAATGAACGTGTTAATCACGAGGATTTTCCAATTTTACATTTTTAAACACAATCATTCTCGACGGATGGTGAAACCACCTTCACTCTCGACTAATTTTGATGGGTGAGATAATTTATTCTTACACCAATGTATTAAAATATTATTTAGAGGTGCATTGCATAGGGTTTGAAGTTGTGTTTGTTGACCCCATAAAAATTAATGGAATCAATTTCGACCCTAGTATTTTATTTCAATATAACCCTTATTTATCTAGGTACTAATGTCATGAAACCTCATTGTTCCCATCTTTGTAAATATTTGTTTTTGAATAGAAACTCATAACGTGATTTAATTATTAAACTTGTATAGAATATAAATACAATATTATTTTCGAAACTTTTAAAGTGCTTAACCTATCAATTATCACTCGTGACGTATCATAGAATTTAGTTTTAATACACAACATGTGTCTCTGGAACATACTAACTCTCTTGATCATTTGTTTGTATGATGATATGAAAAAATATTTAGAAGAATTATTTATTTATTGCTTAGTGATGCAAATATAAACATAATATCCTCAACTATCTTCCATAAATATTTAACATGTATTTCAACTTCGTAATATAATAGACTCTCAAACTGAAAATATTATATATAATTTTATGTCTAGTAGCATTGAAAATTATTTCATAATTAATATAATTGCAATAAATTCCATTTACTTAATATAACCAAGGTAGAGAGTAGGCACACTAGCTAGGTGACAAGCAAGGAAGAATAGATTTTTCCCCAAGGGTTCTCAAACACTTAGAGTTTTTTCAAGTTCTTACCCAACCCAACACAAGTATATGGTTTGCAGCAGGCATCTATAAGTATGAAAAACTCAGATCAGAGGAGTTTAGAGTCCATACATACTATGGTGGGCACATTCTTTGGCTACTTCAAGCTCAGGATGGTCCTAAGACCATGTGGTTTCAGTGCCCATGATTTCTATGGAAATCCAATAGTTCTTGGTGCTTCAATGGATGTATCTAGACTCTATTAAAGTCTTATTTGTAGTAGGAAACTTCAGACTTATCTACAGTCTTTGATTTTTCAAAATTGCACAATTTGGAAGAATGTTCAGTTTATAGGACTACTCGACTAGCTATTTTCCAAATGACTTCTAATCACACCAAATGGGAAAATTTGAAATTTATTAATAATGTAATCTCCCTTTACATTTTATGTTGGGTCAGGTAAAGCTTTGTGAATTTTTGGTATGAATATGGCTAAGGCAAAGTGGTCCAACAAAGAACAGTCAACTCTGACGTAGCGGCCAAGAATCCTAGAAATTGGGCATTTTGACTATGTTAAGGGCGAAGTTGAGTAAGTTAGTTAGGAATTTTTTCCACTTACATTTATGAGTGGAGAAGTTGAGTAGGAGAGTACTGGGAGTGGGGAGGTTGTGTGCGCCCTATAAATATGTAAAGGGTTGGGATTTTTTAGGCTGTTAGTGAATTAGTTAGCTAGTTGATGTCCAATATTTTCGAGAACATTGTTGTGATGTTGCAAAGAGTCGCATGATCTGTAGGTTGGGTGTGCAGATCCATTGCAAAAGAAGGAGAAATTTGTAAGTCATTGTAAAACATGAAGTGCTTATTTTTATTGCGATTCATGAATAAAGAAAGCGCTTCCATGGATTTCTCCCATTTGGGTTTCCACGTTACATATGGTGTCTTATATGTATGTTTCCTGTGATGATTTCTTGTAATTGTTGTTATATGCTGCATATTGTTGAATGATTCATTGTCCATGTTTATGAATGGTATATGAACGAATATCTATCACAGTTAATTAAAATTTTAGATGTGAGTAATTCTGGAGAGTGTTAATTAAGACTCTTTGTCGAAGTTAAGGATGTTATGGTTGTTGGGTTCATGTCATACCCCTTCGCTACTGCAAAAACTTGGTTCTTGTAGCTCCCATAGGTACTTTGGGTGAGGCCTCATTTGCACTGTAGGTGTTTTCGAAAGGACTAGACCCTTTCGGGCCCATATGGGTTTTGTTGGTGTTTAATTGTGTGAACCCTGGTCGAAGTACATGTGCGCCAAAAAATGGTTCCATTGTGAGGATCAAGATTTTTGTGGAATGGGTATGTGGCATTTGTGGCACCCTACTAATCCTGAGATCTAGGATTGGGTAGATAAGAAGCTGATAGAGTTTGCTAAAATTCAGAATAGAGATATGTGCATTGATGTAGAAATGTGGTTAGGTGAGTATGTTTTCTCAGATATTCATTAGGTATTCTTCAAAGAATTTCTTATTATGTGGCATGAAAGGCTGGAAAGGTTAATTGAGCAAAAGATGAATTTTCAAGGAGACGAGCCTAATATTTGGACACCCGAGCTAATTTGAACCCTTAAAGGTATTGATAATAAAATATATTGTGTCATTGATTTCTAGTTAGATAGCATATTAGAAGGTTATATTACAGAATTTGTTGTAGACACCATAAAGTCCTATAGCACTACTAAAACTAAGTTCTTCCAAGTACTGCTAGGTAAGTACTTGAAATCTTTGAATTTGTCGATTAAAATGCTACTTTGTGAAAAAGGGGTTATGAGAATGGAGTGCAAGGAGTAAATCGTTAGTGCATGGTTGTTAGGGATCTCGGTGGTGAATTTTCTGAGAGTATGTTGTGAGAAGTGAGCTGATAAGAAAAGGGAAGGAGACAGTGAAACATATGAAAAGTGTGGTCTGTTGTGTAGTGTTAGAATATTTTAGTTAAGTAAGAGGAGGAGAACTATGACAAAAGGAAAGGGCTGCAGTGTGACTGAAGGAAAATACTATGAGCTAGTACCACAACTCGAGGAGGAATGTTTTGATAGAGAATAAACTGAATAATAAGAAGAAGATCAACCTACTTTTGAGGATGATCCTATTGAACAAGATTATACTAGACATTGTGACATACATATGACCCTGCATGCATCTCAAGAAACTAAGGTAAGAAATACTATCCCATTGTAGTTGATTCAAGAGAGTAATAGTAGTAGTAGTTAGAATAGTACTTCGACAAACACTCCTACTGTAAGTGTTGGTCCCGTAATACAAAATCTGTCAATACCTCCAAGAAACAGAATGGATGGGGATGATACGAAACTACCAATATTCAATGGAAATGGGTCAGAGGACCGAGAACAACATTGGTTTTTATGTGATGTAGTTTGGACTCTTAAGCAAGTGCAAGATGATAATGTAAAATTGGAGCAACTAATTACGACCTTTAAGGGTTGTTCTTTGGATTGGTTCATGAATTTATCAAAGGTATATACTGAACAACCACCGAAGACTCTGGCACAAATTAGAGATGCTTTAAAAAGTGAATTTAAGAATCCAAAATTTGAATCACAACGTATTACTGAACTCAAAGAGATCAATCAATCAACAAATGAGTCTTTCTAGGACTTCGACCAAAGATTCAAGACATTGATGGCCCATGTAAGTTTTCAAATCACCGATCTCCAAAATAAGGAGTGGTTTATAGTTTCTTTACTACCACATATTAGAGTCCCCTTGATGAATCAAAATATTGTCTCATAAACTAAGGCCCTTGAGTTAGATATGAAGTTGGAGGAATCACCCATTGAAGATACTGCAACGGGTATGGCTCAAATCCAATCATAGTTGTTGATCTTTTCATAACAAAAAAAGGATATTAAGAAAGGAAAGGACAAGAGAAAATATGTTTGTGTATAAGGTGTAAG
This sequence comes from Larix kaempferi, assembly GCA_027924585.1. Lineage (NCBI taxonomy): Eukaryota > Viridiplantae > Streptophyta > Pinopsida > Pinales > Pinaceae > Larix > Larix kaempferi. The sequence continues at coordinate 6,127,955 of BSBM01000009.1, forward strand.
GAGGAGGGTCATTCGAAATACTAGTGTACATACTTCTAATACTATATCGTTGTTAGAGTTCCTAATTCGTTGAATCCTGGAGCTAGAACCTGGTGTAGGATTTGTCGGACTAGGGGGAATCGACCAAAAGAGTGTTACTTATTATAGAAAGTTGTAAGTACTCGGTAAAACCTATTTTGTAAATTATGTTGATCAATTGGCCATGAGGAGAAGGACTGTCAAACATATGAATTACTCACTCAAGGAACTGCATATACTTATAGAATGAAAGGTGAGGAGCAAGGGTAAGGGAGTAGTGCGCATTTTAATCAACCAAGAGGAGGTTTCTGAGGACAAGGACGAGAAGGAATTAGTCGAGGTAGAGGTTAGGTAATATGCTACAACTGTAGTACACTAGGAAATTTTTCCATGGATTGTCCAAAATCCTATTCAACGTGTATATATTGTTGAGCATTAGGCCACACTAATGAGGATTTCCCACCAGTTATAGAGAAATGGAAAGCTAAGGAAAATCAAAATCAAAATATGAACAAGAATCAGAATGTTCAGAAGATGTCCACTAAGCCACGATAGGAGTAGATGAATATCATTGTTGTTACAAGAAGAGGAGCTACGACAGGAGATGGTAGAGAAATATATATTGACCCATGTGTTCTTAAAATCGGACCACCATCACAATTGAGAGTACCATTTGATGTTCAGAAGGAAAAGCATACATTTGTGGATGCAAGGAAGGAATTTATTAGAACATAGAGGGGACCTTCGATGTATACAACTTCAGTCTTTGTTGAAGTTCTTGCATATGATATGCCAGTTTTCTTCGATCGATATGTTATGAAGAAAAGATCAAGGAAGGTAATTACATTGAAGAACTTAAAAAAAAAAATTAGACTTAGTAAAAGATGAAACTACTTTAATGGAATTGCAGAATTAAGTTGATGAATCGGAAAAAGATAATTCTTGGGAAAAAACTTCAAATAATTTGCAAAAGAGGATAAGAACGGGGAGGGAACTGCGACTTAATGCATAGATTGGGGACTTCGACATGGATTTCATTATTTTGGATCTAGGTTTAGATGTCAATGTCATAAATAAGAAAACATGGGAAGCTATTGGGAATCCCAAGTTGGTATGGTTGCTTGTCCAGTTGCAATTAGTTAATCAACAGAAAGTAATACCATTGGGCAGAATCGTGGGTGTTCCTGTTGAAATTGATGGTCTACGAAACTATGTTGACTTCAAATTTATAGAAATTGTAGATAATACCAACCCATATCCGGCATTGCATGGTATTGATTGGGAAATTGAGAACCAGACAATTATAAATCTTAAAAAAAGGTTGATGGTGTTTGAAGGAGGGGATATGATAATTGTTGCACCCTTGGATCCTTTGGAAGTCCCAAGGTATGTCGAACATGTTCGAGAGGAATATATTGTTGAAGACTTAGATAATATCTATAAGGTAACTTCAAGAATGGATGACTATGTTAATCCAACTATAGATGGTACCTTGAGTTGGAAAATTGTTAGTTCTTCTTCTTCAGACTTGAGGGAAGCATTGGAGAATTGGTAGAACTTACTACATGAAGTATATACAAGAAGATGTGCTTGTGTTACCATATAACTTCATTGGGTTCGTAAAGAGGTATGTCATCTACCTACTTATGATGGGTTACCTAATTTAAGTGTTTTCATTTCTGACTTTGAAGTAAGAGTACATGAACAACAAAAAAATTGGCTTTAGACATAGCATTGAAAGCTACCCCACTAAGATGGTGGTTTACTCATCAGGGAAAAATTCAAAGTTGGTCATAGTGCAAAAATATACTGGAAGTATGGTTTGGAGAAGGCATATAATATAAGCAAGAAAAGTATAATGGATGAAATAGTCCAATAGATTGTTTGACATTATGTACACAATAATGGGAAAAGATACCAAAACAAGAGTGGGTCCACATGTTTATTCATACATTGGATACTATACCGCGAAGTTGGTATACATCATTGGAACTATGACAAGGGACATAAGATTGGAAAAATATGGCTATCAATTTAAGGAAGACATTCAGTTATGAGGATAAAAAACCATCAATAAATGAAGCTCTGCAAATAATTAAGGCCAAAATTTATGAAGAAATACTAGTGCAACTATGTAGTCTAACGCAGTGGACTGCGACACTTGAGAAATCAATGGAATGTTATAATATCTCTGGTGACCCAGATGATGATACAAGGAATGTGAATATCCCATAAACGGTGGGAATTCGAAAGCTAGAGGGCCCTAAGATCAAAACTGATAAATTCCTGTAGTTGTTGAAGACAAAGAAGGTAAATATTGTTTCACGTGAAAATCCTAAGTTTGTTAATATTGGTGATTACTAGGATGAAGAGACTATAGGGAATATTATTGACCTATTGCATGAATATCAAGATATATTCCCTATGTTGGAATATTATCACCATCATTTTTCATATTTCCATGTCTGCATACATCGAGTCATCTGCATGCATTTGCATTCATCTAGTCATCATCTTGGTGGTCCTCCCAGCACCTAGAGCACCTTTTCAGCTCCCTCGAGCCTGTCTTCATCCCCCAGTAGCCCTCCTACCTACCTAATGCGCCATCTTTGACTCTCCTGCATAACATGTGCACCTTTTCTCACATGTATGATATTGCTATTCTCCATGTTATGTGTTCATGAGTGATTATTAAGTGCATTCTTATCTTCTTCTATGCACTTCTTGGTTGAGAGTTTTGTGTGAGGTTTGTTTCAGTTGCTAGATCCTACTGCATATTATCACATGGTATCATAGCTTGCAGTAGCTATTCGAATTACAGCCATTGCAGTAGTTGCAGCAATAGCAGTTGCAACATTTCTTTGAGCACTTGTCTTTCACTTGAGCACCAGAAACCTCTGAGTTTCCAAAGCAAATCCTGGTGCCATTACCTTGAATTCACTGGAGCAATCCAGTGAGGTCTATCCAAGTGTGAAGGACTTATTCATACATGCCAAGTGTCCTAAGGCAGTGTTTATTCAAAGTGTAGCAAATCTCCATCAACAAAACTCTTCTTGTTTTGCAGGTTTATTCACCCATTCCAATTCCTCTTCAATTCGACCTTCACTGCTCAGATGGATATGAAACTCAATTCTTCCAACTATGTCGAATGGAAAGCTAAGATGGCTCTCTTCATGATTTCCAAGAGCTTCATCAGGATACTAAATGGAACTATGGTTCAACCACTCAGTGCCGTAGAGAAATCCAAGTACTTGGATATGCTTGATGAAGCAGTAGGATTACTTCTTCTCTCAATGTATCAAGATCTTCACTTCCATGTCATCGATGTAACATATCCAAAAGAGGTTTGGGACAAGCTCGAATCCCTCTTTGGACAGAAAGATGATCTGAAAGGTCATAAATTGGAGAATGAACTCCTCTCTTTGAGTCCTGAAAGCTTCGAATCCATCAATGCCTTCTTAACCAAGTTCAAAAGCTTGATTTTTTAGTTGAAGAGATATCAGATAATGAAAGAAGACAAACAACTCATTCTTTCCATTCTCTCTAAATTGGGGCCAAACATCTCAGTTTTTGTCCACATTTCAGTCAGCTAAGATGTCCATTCCAAAATGGAAGTTTCCCTCACTTGATGACTTCATCCAATCTCTTACAAAAGAGGAGGAGAAGTTAATCTCCATGGGAATGATAAAAAAAGGTTAGATTTTTCCCTTACAGCTACTGAAGCCAAAAGAGCGAATGCAAAGGGAAAGCAAATTTTTTATGAAAAGAGAGCGAATGATACAAAGCCAAAATATGTTCTAGATCAGTCAAATGGGGCTTCGAACTCAAAGAAGAACAAGCAATATCAAAAAGAGAGATCCAAGTGCACATATTATCATCAAGGATTTCATCCTGAGAGTTCTTGTACGAAGAAGACTATAGACTTGATGGCTTAGTTACTTGGGAAGAAAAATCTCCCTATACCTACATGTGGAAGGAAGAAATATACTGATACTGAACCTTAACCTTCTAGCTCTGAGGACAAAGAGAGATGCCATGCCCTCATTGCAAGTGCATCAACAGAATCCTCATTCATGATAGATTTAGGAGCTTCAAGACATATGTCTTCCTCCAAAGATCTCTTCTCCAATTTTGAATGCTCAGTTGGCCCTTCCATCAAGTTGGGAAATGGTTCAGAAGTCTCCTCTCAGGGGATTGGAATAATCAATCTTGACCATAGCTACTTTTTTTATGTGCTTTATGTTCCTTCTCTCACAACAAATCTACTTTTAGTGTATCAAATGAATCATATTGGAGAGCCCAAAAGAGTGATCTTTTCTCCAAATGAAGTCGAGATACAACACATGGTTTCAAAGAAAATCATTGCAAAAGGTGTTGTGAATCATCAAACAAAACTCTATGATTTTTCACACATCTTAGCTCTCTGAAAGAATTCTTCTCTTCACTCTCATGCAAATAAAGAGAGTAGGCTATCTCATCTCAACTACAAGCATTTGCAAAACTTGCAAGATCAAAATGTGGTTGAATGTCTTACAAATGGCAAAGATTCACCAAAGAAGATTGGGAAAAAGAGGACTCTTGAAGAAGTGTGAATGCTAGATCCATATCCACAAGAACATGAAGATCTAGCGCCCATTGGTTCAACTCCTATTTTAAAGTAGGCCACCACTGCTGCATCCACTAGTGATCTTGTTGAAGATCCATCATCATCGTGTCCTAGTTCTTTTGATAGTGATCTCACCTATGTTGGTTCAAAGGAGTTATCAAAGAACTACATGCACATTCTGAAATAGTTTCATGATATTCACATTTTTGGATTTGTTCCTCTTTTGAGTGATGATGAGCAAGAGAATAAAGCTACATCACATGAGATTTCAGATTCAAAGATTGGATGCGATGATGAGCCAGTTGTACTTGCTTCATCACATGAGATTTCAGATTCAAAATTTCGATGTGATGATGAGTCAGTTGTACTTGCTTCTTCACATGAGATTTCAAATTCAGAGTTTGGAAGTGATGATGAGAAAGAGAGCGAAGCTTCTTCACATGAGATTTCATATTCATAATGTAAAGATGGTGATAATGACGAGGGAATTCTAGATCTAGATCCACAAGAACCTGAAGATCTAGCAACTGATGATTAAGATGAGCGAATTGGAGATCCAGATCCACAAGAACCTGATGATCTTCCTCTTCCTCGATGGGTATTCATTACACTTCGATCTACTGGGATTTGGTTGGTGATCCACATGATCAGAGAAGAAACATATTAGATTTTCAGAATGGAAGGTTTCATCCTTCTCACATTACTGATCCATTTCAGATCGATCAATCATTCTTTGGAAAAGAAGGACACTTGCCTCCTTCTGGGGTCAGTGATGATATGCTACATTAGCATCCTTCAGTCTATGCTGAGGGAGGGATCTATTCCCATTGGGTTTTCCCTCTTTCCTCACTTATTTTATTTAGATTGATTGTACGGGGTGACCTTTGGTCTCAGTCACTAGGGAACAATTTTTCAGTATTCAGTTATTACCTCATAGTATAGCTTGTAGGGGGGTGTTGGAATATTCTCACCATCATTTTTCAGATTTGCATGTCTGCATGCATTTTGCATTCATCCAGTCATATGCATGCATTTGCATGCATCCAGTCATCATCTTGGTGGTCCTCCCAGCACCTAGAGCCTATTTTCATCTACCTAAAGCTTGTCTTCAACCCCTATTAGCCCTCCTACCTACCTGACGCACCCTCTTTGACGCTGTTGCATGACATGTGCACCTTTTCTCACCTACCAGGAGTTGTCATTCAGTTAGAGCGACTTATCTCACCTACCAGGTGTCTAACAGTCAGTTAGAGCGTTCATTGAGCAGTTCTTCCACTAATTGCTCATTCTAACTTCCTGTAGCTCCTAGTTAGCTAGTTCTGGAGTGCCACTTGATCTTCTGACATACTCATGTGACCTCCTTGGAGTCTCCATCCCTTGATTTGTGCATATATGGTTCTGTTAGACTCAGTTAGACTCACTTGACTGACTATTACCATTTATGACTGATACTACTGACTGGATGTTGTCTCCAATGTTATCCAAGCTAGACTTTGAGCATGATTCGAATGAACTCCTTGGTTAATTCGAATTCTATATCACAGTTATTGTATTATTGTATTCATCATTCACAGTGCCAACTCACAGCTGATGTATGATACGGTTATTCTCCATTTTATGTGTTCATGAGTGATTATTGAGTGCATTCTTCTCTTCTTCTTTGCACTTCTTGATTGAGAGTTTTGTGTGAGGTTTGTTTTAGTTGCTAGATCATATTGCAGATTATCACACCCTACAATTTTTTCTGAAATGAAGGGTATTGTTGGTGATCTGGGAGAAATAAAAATCCCCTTAAAACCTGATGCAAATCCCATAAACAAACAATAATACCTATTAAATCCTAAATATCAGGAAAAGTTGAGAGTGGATCTCGACATAATGCTTGATGCATGAATCATTGAGCCTGTTGAAGAGTCTGAATGGATCATCTCGATTGTTTTTTAGGATAAGAAGACCGATGAAATATGAATTTCTGTAGATTGAAGTAAGTTTAATTATTCTTTCTTGCATGATGCATTCTCGACACCTTTTACAGATGAAGTACTAGAGAATGTGGGAGGACACGAGGCTTATTCATTCATGGATGGATTTTTGGGGTATCATCAAATTAATATTGCTAAGGAGGATAAACACAAGACCACATTTGGGAATGAATGGGGTTTCTACTAGTACACACTGATGCGCTTTGTTATTAAGAATGCACTAGCAATATTTTCAGTGTTGTGGTCACAGTTTTCAAAGAGTTCATCCATAAATTCTTGGAGGTATATTTCGATGATTGGACAGTTTATCGATTGCTGAAGAATCACATTGAAAATTTGAGATTGATGTTGGAATGTTGTAGACAGTATAAGATATCTTTGAATTTGAAGAAATGTATTTTTTGTGTGCCATTTGGCATATTGATTGGCCATGTAGTCTGCAAACAGGGTTTGCTGGTAGATCCTACGAAGATCACCATTATTGTTGAATTTCCATGACCAAAATCGGTGTGACAATTGAGAAAAAATTTGGGACATACATGATACTACATGAAGTTTATTAAAGTATATGCATAGATCACAACGCCAATGGAGAAGTTGTTGAAGAAGGACACAAAATTTTAGTGGAAGGAAGAGTGCCAGCAGAGCCTCGACACATTGAAAGAAAAGATGGCCATTACACCTATTCTAGTATTCCCTAACTAGAAGAAATAATTTCATGTTCATGTTGATGCATCATCCATTGCATTGGGTGTCGTTTTGGCTCAACCAGGAGAGGGAGCTATGGATCATCTGATCGCGTTTGCTAGTAGGAATTTATCCACTGTAGAGTGAAATTACACTACGACATAGAGAAAAGGGTTAGCCATGGTCTATGCACTGCAGAATTTTAGGAACTACCTATTAGGGGGTCACTTTAAGATGTTTACTAATAATTATGCTTTAAGATACTTAGATAACAAGCCAGTGTTGGGGGGGAGAATATGCATATGGCTTTTATTATTTCAGGATTATGACTTTGAAATCATAGTCAAATCGGGAAGAATAAATGCATGACCTGACCAACTGTCGAGGTTGGATACAAGGGAAGAGCCATCTGATTTGGATGACAACCTCCTAGATGCACAGTTATTTTCGGTTAGCATGGTAGATGAATATTTTGAAGACATTGTAACCTTTTTAGCAATAGGAATTACACTAGTAGGGTTGGTTGTCAATCAAAAGAAAAACGTGGTTATAAAAGAAGTGGATTATCAGTTGAGAGTTGGTTATTTATATAAGCTGGTACCAGATGAAGTACTGAGGAACTGTGTTATGAAGCATGAGAGACCAAAGGTCTTGGTCGAAGCTCATGAGGGGGTCGTAGGAGGACACTATAGAACAAAAGCCACATTCCTAAAGATATTGCAAGCAAGACTCTGGTGGCCCACACTCCATTAGGATGCTAAGAAGTATTGTTGCTCTTGTGATATTTGTCAAAGAATAGGGAAAGCATCTAGAATGGATGAAATTCACTTAGTACCATAGGTTACTTTGCATGATTTTGAGAAATGGTTTGTTGACTTTGTAGGACCAATTAATCCCCCTACAAAGAGATCAAGATCACGCTATATTATTACTGCGACAAACTACTTGACTAGGTCCAAGATAAAGTTGAACCAATGAAGGATTGTAGTGATACAACTGCTGTGAAGTTCTTATTTCAAAATGTAGTTACTAGATTCGGTTGTCCACGAGTTTTTTTGAGTGATCAAGGATATCACTTTTTCAACAAGATTAATGAGGCACTTACTCAGGAGTTTCAAATTCATCATTGGAAAAGCATTGCATATCATCCAAAAGCTAATGGAACCGTCAAAGCATTCAACAATATACTGGAACATGCTTTGACAAAGGTCTGTAACGTGAACTATGATGATTGGGATTTAAGAATCCCTACATTTTTATGGGCATATAGGAAAACATGTAAGAAGTTAACGGGACAAACACCATTCAAGCCGGTGTATGGTCAAGAAGTTGTTATGCCAATGTAACACATTGTTTCGAGTTTGTGGGTTGTTGCATTAACTGATATGTCGGACGGTGGTGCTATCAAAAAGTAGCTATCACAACTACTAAAATGGGAAGAGCATAGGTTTATAGAAGGTTTTCAACAACAAGTCCAGAAGGATAGAGAAAAGGCATTGCACGATCAGAACATCACAAGGAAGCATTTTTAGAGAGGAGATATAGTGCTCCTATATGATAGTAAGTTTTTCAAGCATCCAAGTAAGTTGAAAACATATTGCTTGGGGTGTAACATCCCCAAAATTTCGTAAAAAATTAAAATTTTTCTAAGTGGCCTATTCTCCATTAAATGCTATGCGGAAGTATAAAGTGTATGTTCAACATCTATAATTATTGCTTAATAAATGCGACATTTATTATCTTTAATTAATTTAATTGTCTTATCAACAATTAAACATATAAGCAATCCTATGTCTATAATTAATATCGTAATACTTGAATATATAGTCATCATTTATGTGGAATCATTCATGTTTAAAAGACTTGTGACTTTGACGATTGTATATCTATAATCATGAATTTGTCGTCTTTTAACATTAAGGTAATATAGTAGGATTATGAGCCTTCTATATAGTTGCGTGCACTTTACGACTTAGTCATAACCTTGTTATGATCCCTGACCGCTTGGTTAATACTTACAATGATTTTTATATGGTTGATAATGTATAGTTCATAATTTATATATTACGTAATTGATATTTATCTTTCCATAATTATGTTTAATATGGATAATTTTAGCATGATAGGTTGTGTTTAACCTTTTTCGTTGACAAGTGAAAGCTGGTATAAACTTGAGGCTTACTTAGTTTAAGCTAATGCATAATACCCTTTATTTGTACAAGTTACAGGTTTGATTTTAACCTAGCAAGAGTTTTATAAATTACATGTTTATGTTTAAACCTCCATGGCAAGGAATTATACCAAAAGCTATTATATTTTAAAGTTTGGTAAGGAGTTAGGGTCGATGGTGGAATAGTTTACAAGGTCATAAACTATATGATCGTGGTGGCTTAAACCAAACTAATGTCATGGTTATGAAATATGAAAAGATCTTTTGTGTACAAGCTATAGGTTATGAAAAGTGGTGAATCATATTTCAAACTGAAACTATAGACTATGCAAGTGGTGGAATGTATCCAAACTAAAGCCCAAGTTATTAATATATGATGAGCAAATTGCAACGTGAACTATAGCCTTTGGGTTTAAATCTCGGGTTGGTGGAGACAAGGCAAGAATTAATGAAACCACGTGAAAGTAGTTAATGTAGTCTGGGGTTGTCAAACCCTATCGTGAAGCTTTAGGGTTTGGTCTTTCCATTAGTGCTGTGTTGCTCTGCATTGTGATGGTGAGCTGAGCTCCTCTCAGCCACCATGGTTACTAGGAAAATGAAGTACCATTCGTTGAGAGGGTTGTAATTGAGTGTGCTCATCGTGGGACTTTATGGTGTTCCTCGTCGTGCATCGGAGTTCTTGCTGCCTGGATTCTCTTCTTGGATCAAGTTTGAGTCCTGAAAGGTAATGTTTCTCAAAACTCTGGTTCTTTAAATGTTACAGTTGTGAGTTGGTTTTGATAGCTAGGTTGTTCAACATTTTAATCTGTTTTCAGTTGTAATGGCAGGGACAAGTTTCAATCCTCAGTGACGGTACTTGAGTGAAAGAATTGGTTCCAGTGGTTGTGAGCACATCGTAAGTCTCGGGCTCATCCAGATGGTACCTCTGTCAACACTTTAAGGGACTGTTTGTTGTCTTCTTGCTTCCCCAGTGTATATTTGTTGTAATGTAGGCTATGAATTCGTTTAGAGCAGCATTGCTGCAGTAGATAGTTGTCTCAGCACATCCCGAGTTGGGGATTTGACTGACAAGTTAAAAAACTAAGGGATTTAATACTATGGATAACCCTTGGTTTCCTTGAGGATCTTGACTGCGAATGTAATACTTTCTTTTTATGAATAAGGTTCACCAGTTTTGTTACCTGTTTTAAGTTCATGTATTAAAATGTGGTCTCACCTCTCTGTTAATTTATAGTTGAAATGTATTTTAGTTTTCAGGCTTGAAGCCTTAAGATGAGAATCTCGTAGTTTGTTTAAAATATTTATTGCGTTAATGTTTAGGCCTCACGGCATTATTGTTTTGAAAAAAATAGCTTGGAAATTTAAAAGAATGAATCAGAAGTTTTACAATATTGTTTTGTGTATGGAGTTAACTATATCCCTATCACAATAATAGTTCTTCTTTGTAAATTTTGTCTTGTAAAACCCTTCCTGAGAGTGCTCTCTCTATGAGGCTTGAACCCATGGCATTCTAATGTTTATCTTGTGTATTAATAAAGAGATATGTTGCAAAGGATTCCATCGAGCTTTAACCTAGAAGTAATCTATGTTCTATTATTTCTTCGAAACTATTTTTAAGGTCGTGTAATTTGATTAATGGAACCCTTTGAATTTTTTTTGAGTTTTTGATTGGTAAAGTGTACAGCCAGTTCATTTGATGAACCCTCGGGTGAGCCCTTATGACTTGAAACCAATCCTTGTAATACTTCTTCAGTGTTATAACGTTTGCATTGTCATTATAATGAAGCCCGTGTTAATAAGACCTGAGATGCATATTCTTAATATATTGGTTAAGGGCGTTGAATCCCACTGTATATTAACGTGGTTGATAAATTTTAAACATTACTTTCATTCCTTAGTTCGCTACAGGGTTTTTGTAGTTCTTTTATTTAACTGGTGATCATATGATAACAATGAAACCTACAATGTTTCGTCCCTGTCCACCAAATGTATTATTACGGGGTTTAATCCTGATGGTTCCTAAATCTTGTATAAGTTTGTTTGAATAAAAGGTTCAAGGATTATGTCCTTTGCATAGATGAATGTGAAACCAGATTTCTTACTTTGATTTGAAAAATAGAGTTTTACGAACAAGGTTTAACCCTCGATTCATTCAATACTAAAATGTGAATGCGTAAAGCTTATTTTGCTTACCTTTAGAGATATTGAGTAGTTTCAATACGAATCCTTAGTATATTTTATCAGTTTGAAAGTATTATTTATATAATGTGCTTTCTTCAGAAATGTTACTTGATTTGGCATAGATATATATAAATACTATGTAGGAAAATACTTGTGTTAATACTGTTGCTTCATAACAATGTTATGATTGTGTTTAACACCTAAGTTACAATGTTTACATTTATAGGGTTTGTCTTAAGTTATGTGCAAAGACTTAATTTTTTTATTATTATAAGCTGCGTTCCATGTTTATGCATGTACATGTAAATATCTAAATATTCAATGAGTAGAAATGAACTCTGTATAATGACTTGGTATATTTTACAGTTGATTCAATAATGAGTTTTTTTGGAACTATGTACAATGCTAGTATATTCACTCTACAAGTTCTATATTGATTCGATAGTACTTGTATGCTATGAATGTAAGATCTAGGGTTTTTATTTGTGTTGTAGTGTAAACCCTAAGTGATCTCTTACTAATTAATTAGTAATGAACAAGCATATAATTTATACTATAGAGAACAATAATAATGAAATCTGAAAAACTGATATAATATACAGTATGAAATTCCTGTTTTAAAAGAATAACAATGCGTATAAAATTCATTCCTATTTGAAGTGTAGAGTACTGCTATTTCATATAATTTTACCCATGTTTATTAAACTCCTCCTATACTAGAGTACATCGTCTATTATGAAAGGAAAAATAGAGGAAGAAATTTATTCATTGATCTATGTCATCTACTCATTCAATCAATTTATAGAAATAATTTATCAGTTCATAAAAGAGATCATTTAGAAACAGCTAACTGTTATCTAGGAAAACATTGGAAACTATGATAACCTTTATACTATTTTCAGAACAAGAATTTACAGTCTAACATAAATAATGCATAAAACAAGTAGAACCTAATAACTTGATAGGGTGGACAAACAACCAAAGAGGCCTATTCCTCCCAACCTTCTCCAGAAAAGAAGCCAAGATTACTTGCTCTTTTAGACCCCCGAGCCTGTTCACTGAACCACTAGGACAAAGTCTCTATGTAGAAGCAAGGCACTCAGGTTGTACTTCAGCAATCAATGGACACTTGCATACACACCTCTCATATGTAATTCAACAATCAATGGAGACTTGCATACACACCTCTCATATGTAATTCAACAATCAATGGAGACTTGCATACATATCAATACCACTACACTCAGCAGGAAACCTATGCATTCAGTAGGAATAAGACAGTCTTACTCTGCAACTCAAAACATATCTTCCCCTCATCGAATCTCTTGTGTGCAATTTCCAGCAAAACCACAAGGAATAATTTCTCCTCTGATATTGTGTGAGCCTTTGCTCAAATTCGATGGCTATAAAAAGATTGCATAGGTATTTTGGTGGTCAATTTTGCATTCAATGAGCCATCAACTCTAGTTCCACATCCTCGGGAACATGACAAAAATTTAAAGGAGTGGTCCCATAACAACAACTAGTTACTGATTTCAGATGATGCCACTTGTCCATTTCCTTCTTCCCCATATTTCATTCCTCCTAGTGGGTCAGTAAACACTCTTTCAATAGTCTCTTTGGGTGAGTGTCTCCTATTTTATTTTGTTAAATAATAATATTATTCATTTACAGTCATCCTTGACCACTTGGTCAAATATAAAACTTTACAATAAAAGTTAAAGTAGTGTTTTTCCGCAAACATAAAATGTCTAAAATTCTAGGTAGGTTACGTGGGGTCATATGTGATTAAATTTGTCACAGAAGGAGGTGTTCTACAATTATAGAATTTGCATGAATAAATCCTCAAGGGCTTGGTCAATGGAAGCTAACTGAAACCTTACAAGGACAGTCACGCCTTCTTGGAGTTAAGATACTTGTACATATGGTTGTATATAAAAAAAATTAGGAAACCCCATGTTATTTTAGTGTCGAATTCATAGTTTAGAATTCGGTCAAAGTGTTATTTTTCATAGTGTTATTTGTCAAAGTTTTGTAAGTCGTAGTTTAACTTGTCAAAGTTTATGCAATTGTAGTGGGAACTTTTACATAAGCCATATTTATGTTGGATTCAACTTTTTGTCACATTTTCCTGCGTGTTCAATAAATGCTATATTAATTGCATGAAAGGTAGCGACATTAGTGGAGCATCTTGCATTAAATGGTGAAGACACATGCATGTGTGAACAAGATTATTACCGGAAAGAATAATAATTTCCGAGGATTTGGTCCAATCTACTCAATGTTTTTGGAGAAATCACTGACAAGACAGATTGAAACATGGATTTAAAAGCCAAAAAGAAGTGGAGGGGCACTCTATTGTTTCCCAAGCGGTTGAGTGCATTGAGAAAGTTGATAGCAAAGAGTCGATAGCTTTAGAGTGTTGAAGAAATTTGAATCCCAGTCTTTATAAATGGAAGCATCCATGTCCGATGTTAGTGTTGAGAAAATATATGTTCTAGAAGTTGTTTCTAGAACGTCTACTCTAGTCGTGGAAGAAAAGCTAGAGATAATGTCAACCCATGTTCTAGTGGAACCACCAAAGACGAAGAGATCATTTGTGAGGAAGGTAGAAGCTTATACAAGTTCAAAGCGGAGAAATGATCAAGCAATGGTTGGTTCTGGAATTGGTTCATCGTCATTAATTCTCCCATATGTGCCACCAAGAAAACTAAGTGTGAGGCCACTAAATATTGCGAGAAATGTGAAGTAATTTGTGGTGCTTCCTAAGATCCTGAAAGGGATTATAATCAAAGGAGATATAATGGGAAAGATTTCCAAGGTATTGTATGTGGATAATGGATTGAGGAAATTTTCATAATTCACATCGATTAAGTATATGGAACCAATTCTAGAGCCTATGACCCAGACTACTTTTGTATAGCCTATGCCATGGTCCCTTAGGCTGCAGCGGTTGGGTGTTTTGTCATTGATATATATACCACAATTTGGGTGATCAACGGAGGTCAATGCATGTGTAAAACAATTTCTCTTATGTGTACATGGAGGGTTCTTATGGCTTCACAAGAAGATATCCTTAGATTCGAATTTAATAGCTAAAATCACTGGGTTTCCAAAGGCAAGACTTGACCCTACTACATTTTTTGTGGGTAAAGTAAAAGACAAGGAGTTCGCAAACCAGATGATAGTAAAATAAAATATAATGAAAGACAAGTGGGGCTATGAAATAGCCTCGATTAATGATCAAGCTGTATGCTTTGCAACAAAGGAACTGGAGAGTAAGATGCTCAGGAAGTGTTGGCCTAACCAGGTCCCTATGATTTTTTATTGCAATTGCAGAACAATGTGTCCAGTGGGTGCAGATGAACTCGGCCACCTTCCTACTGAATGAATTCCTTAGTGACTTCCAATATGCATTATATAAACGTAATCCATTCCAGTAATCCTGGTTGATTATGCTAATTTCATTTGTTTCTTGGGTGTAACTAGAGGAATACCAGGCGATGGATTGTCGACCTAGTCAATACTTAGCTGTACGCTACACTAACTTGTGGTTCAATGATGAGCACAAGAGGTAGATAGAGAACAATTTGTAGTTTTACATGCACTTGGAAGCACTTCGACATCATGTCCCTATGGTGTCATGAGCATAAAAGTTGGCAATTATAAGGTTTAGGTGATTTATCAAGTTCATGGTTGGACTTCACCACATGTATGTCCAAGCGTGACATGACCCAGATAAACAATGGTTGGTAACAACTTTTAAATTATTGGATCAGGATATACTTGCAATTATAGATGAATGGCCCATAGATTGGAAGAACCGCATTGAGCCTGAATAGATTTCAATAGACAAGTCATAATAGGTTCAACATGAAACACATGGTGATGATAAAGACTCCCATCTTGCTGTGAGCACTGGGGGACATAGTGATACTCGAGAAAAATCTCAGGAAGAAGGTTGATATTTGAGTGCAACGGAATCAGATCCGGATCCAAGAGAAAAGAGAGAAGCGACAACTGTGGTGCAAGGGAAAAGGAAGAAATCGGAGGTGGAGAAGCAAAATTTTGTCCCGGTCTTGACAAGGGATGACATAAGTATTCTGTATGATCACATGATGGAGGTAAGAAAGGGAACCTCCAAGTTATTTGAAGAGAATACCATGTACTTGTTTGGAGGGGTAGAGGATCATTTCAAAGGACTCTGATGAGCTATCCAAGGACTCAGTTTATCTCCAGTTCAAATGGGAACTCCACAAAATACTAAGGGAAGAGAAAAGGAGGAGGCGATGCCACAGGAATCTACTACTTCGGTAGGAAGGTAAGTAAATTTTCTTCCAAGAAAAATAAGTTTCAGTGATCTAGGCCTATAGGAACAAGCCCAAAAACTGAGCTATATCAATCTAGAATTGTTGGTATTTCCTATGTTCATGATGTAGAACCTTCAGTAGTATCTTTTCAAAGAAATCAAGGTGATGGAAGAAAAGACATATGCTGAAATGATCAAGTATTGTATGCAGCATAGTACACTGCAAGAAGAGTGTGAGAAGCTAGGGAAGGAACGAGAATATGTTGTAAAAGAGAAGGAGAAGCTACAAAATTTTGTCATGGTAGCTTGTTGTGCAGTACTTGAGGCCGAGATAGTCAATGATATGGATTCCAAGGAAAATATGAAGAGATTGACTGGAGTCCTTTCGGGGTTCCGCGACAAGATTGGCAAGTTAGAGGCAAAGTTGGTACCAAGTTCTCCACTATAGGTAACAGGTAGCAAAGAGAGGATTTCACTGAAGTAGTGAGAACCATTAAGGGTTATACAAGTGAATGTGGCACATTGTTTGAAGATTCTACAAAATCGTGGGTTTCCTTACTAGGTGATGCAGAGATGCAAAGTATTAACACTAGATTGGAGGCGACACGGAACAAAATGGAAAATATGAAAAATCAACTGAAGGATCTGTCACTTACTGGAAAGATTATCAAGGTAGGATAGAATAAGCATTTCCAGTAGGAAGTTAGGCAACTGAGAGTCAAGTAGCAGCAATGCAGTGAATTAGTTGAGGATTTACAGGGCGAAGCATACAAGGTCTTGCAAATCATTAGTAATGCAAGCAACAAAGTACAGGAAGCAACTAAATGGGGTGAACATTAGACAAATGTTCACCTAACTAGGGATCTACTGCAAGAATTATGCCAGTATCGGGATGAAATTCAATAGACTATTGAAAAACTGAAGTGGAAGTTTGCGAAATTTCACGTGAAGTCTAGAACCCAACTAGTACAATCTTGAAGTGGCTTGGGGTGAGACACATGTGAGTGTTGTGGGCATGTTGGGCCAGGTAAAATTTTGAGGTAAATTTTTATGAATTTTTGGTAAGAACAGGGCCAAGGTGAAGTGGTCCAGTGAAGAAGAGTCAACTCCGAAATAGCGGCTGAGAATCCAGGAAATCGATAATTTTGACTATGTCAAGGGTGGAGTTAAGTAAGTTAATTAGGAATTGTGTCCACTTACATTTATAAGTGGAGTAGCTGAGTAGGGGAGTAGTGGGAGCGAGGAAGGATGTTGTTTACCTATAAATATGTAAAAGGGTTGGGTGTTTTGAGGTTGTTCGTGAATTGGTTAGCTAGTTGATGTCCAATATTTTGGAGAACTCTGTTTTGATGTTGCAAAGAGTCACATTATCTCCAGGCTGGGTGTACAGATCCATTGTAAAAGAAGGATAAATGTGTAATTCATTGTAAAACATGAAGTGCTTATTTTGATTGCGACTCGTGAATAAAGAAAGTGTTTCATGGTTGTAAAGAAATCGTAAACATTGTATGGTCAAATATTGGGAGTGCACAAGCAATATGAAACAATTTATGGTTGAAAAGTACTGAAAGCATTCAATTCTCACCAACCAAAATATGCTTTCAGTTACTAAGAACCCAGAAGTTTCAAGAACGGTGTAGTGGTTGAAGTAAGCATATGCGAAAATTCCACAATCAATGATACAATAAGTGCACAATACCCACAAGTAATGGTACTGCAAGGGTCAAAGTCTCACCAAGTTAAAGATCACATATGTGTAGGTTCCAAAAAGCATTACTAGAGCAAGTGTGCAAGACCCACAAGTGATGGTACAACAAGGGTGAAAGTCCCACTAAGTCGAGGACCATGTTTGCGCACATACCATACAGTATTGGTACATCAAGAGCGCAAGACTACACCACTGAGGTGTAAGTTCCACCAATTCATGGACCATGGATGCGCAAGAATCACAAAGGATGACACATCAGCAGTGCAGAAGATGGCATGTGGAAAAAACACAATTCGTGAAGAAAAGAAAAATGGATGTCATAACCAACTTGTGGACATACAATCCATGCAAGACATCTATAAATAGAGATGAAACTTGGATATTTGAAGTAATATTGATGGCAAGGATATAGAGATTCAAGAGGAAAATACAGATTTATATTCGAGGCATCAAGAGCTCGAGGACAGAACAATATGATCTAGCGAGGGGCTGAGTGCGCATAGGCAACATAATGACATACCGATGGCGCATAGAATGATGTTGTAGTTCTATGACGGTTGTGCAAATACTGAATGGAATAATCACAGAAGTATGCAAAAGTGCATGAGGACCAAATGACAGTATTGCTGGTAGCACATAAAGAGTCACAAATGTGGTAAGACAAAAGCACATAGACATAACCAAATAATATCAGAAGATCCGCATAAATTTTGGTTGATGGATAAATTTAGAAGTGAAGTGTGTGAAGTAAAGAATTCCATCAGATGCGCAACAATAGAGGAGCAACAATATACAATATGTGCATCATGATGAGGATGATCTGAGACAAGTGCGGTAAACCAAAACGACAAATCATTTGATGCACATGTCGCAGATTGTATAAAAGAATGTGGCACTTAAACATAACATACACATCCTAGTAAGTGTGTAGTTCCATCTGATATTGGTGCATAATCTCATATCAACACACTATCAATTGAAATCACGGTATTAGGCTATGATTGCAGTTGCGCAATAGCAGAATGACAGAGTGAACAATGACGTAGACTGTAGGATCAGTAGCACACCGTACATGATGTAAGTCAACAACAAAAGTGAAGAATTGAGCAGAGTGAGAAGTCAAGTTATGTATGTAGCATAATGACAGTGAATTGTTTGCATATGAAGGTAGCGCATAGTAGAAATAATATCAGAAGATCAGAAGTTTGCGCATGTGTAAAGTTCAGAGAGACATCATCTTATTTGTATATCTAGGTAGCAAGACAGGGCAAGGAGCATGAGGTTTTATCTTCCTTCCAGTTGGCGCTAAAGAACATAGGGAGTTGGTGCTTTCTTTAGTTTGGTGCCTGTAAAACTAGGTGGTTGATGACTCCTTCGATTTGGTGCTATTAAACATTAGAATTTGGTGCTTCCTTGAATGTGTTCTTTCCATTACAAAATAACATTCTATGGTTTTCTCTCGATTGGGTTTGCATGTCAAAATCATGTTTGTTTTTTGTTCTTTGTCTTGGTGCATATGTGGATGCATCTTTTATTTATGGTGGATGCATAATTAAAATATTAAGATTAAATTTAAGACTAATATGTTAAAGAAGGTAAAAACTACTGATAAATGTGTTAATAGTGATTCACCCCCCTCTTAGTATTAAGTCGATTCCAACAGGAAGCACCAATGACGAGTAGTTCCTGGTAGTGATAGGTTGCACATCCTTGCTTGTTGGGGGTTTCTACCGTAATTCTTCCACTTCACTTGTCATATATTTAGTTTGTGTATGATCAGCAGTTCCTTGTTCTCACTCTTTTTCAACTTCAACCATGGCTTTCTTGCTTGGTGGTTGCACCTCAATTCTATCTACATCCATGTATGTACTGGCTTCTTCAGCTATCCGCTTAGCCCCTATTTGTGAGTATGTAGGGGTATTATTGGCACCATTTCCAAGAACAGCCTCAACTTGCTCCCAAGTAATTAAGTTTGTAATTTTCTCCAGGTCAAGATGAGGCATACATTTATATGATGTATTATTATTTTCAACCCTCTTTCTGGAAATGATTTGGTGAGAGTCATACGGCCACTTTTCTGTTTTCTTCAAATTTAGTTGATTTAACAAATTATGTACGTAAGATAGGGCATTTTTTTCTTCACCAAGAAAGTTTGTATATCTTTGGGCAACCTTAAATTGATGGGATGCTTATACTTCACAAAGTGAACTTGATCCAAGATAAATATCTATCTAATAAACACTATGGTGAACACTCTTGGATTTAGAAAGGAAGGTAGCTTGGAAGGCTTTTCTTCAAAAACATATACCCTCAAAATAGTATAATATTCATACAAGAACCAATCTCCAACTTTAGTATCATGGCTAACCTGTAGAAGCTCTTGATATTCACTGAAAAATATAGGAGGAGATGCATCATGCAACAAGGAGTATGCTACTATCATAAGCTTGTCTGTAAATTATTTAAAATTTAGATTCGCTGGTTTCTTGAGAATCAAATATGTCCATGTATAAACATATAAGGGTTTTCCTTCTTTTTCTCTGACTTTCATCTCTATATTTCTAATATGTTCAAAATTTTGATACAAAAAAATATAAAAAACAATGATGGATATATGAATCTCTCCAAAGAAAGGTATTATGCTAACTGGTTGTGCATTTTCTCATCCAGGTAATGGAAAAGGTCAAATGTGAGGGGCATCACCCCTAGTGATGGAGTCAGGAGGACTAAGGATGCCAAGATAGCTTCATTAACAACCTTGTCTCCATCATCATATCCCAGGATGATATAGAACAAGGCTATGTATTCTTTCGATCTCTCTAATAAATTAGCAATTGCATAAGAAGGTATACAAGTCTGTATTTGGGTTCCTTAATTCATATATTGGTATATGAGGCTACTTCTTTCCATAGGTTTCAAGGCCTGAAAGGACAAGGGTAGGGATTCTTCATCAAAAAATTGCAAGGCTGGTAAATCTGGGAAACACAGTATTTTAGCTAGGGTATTTGTAGACACGATGCACATAGCCATGGTTTGTTTTGGGGAAAAAACCACTAATTTATCAGATGACTACCTAATAGATCACCAATGGATGAATTCTAGGAAATTCACAGTTGGGGGACATATTGCACGGGTTAGGTTTGTTTCCCACAAGTGGAAAAGGTTGTGCTTCAAAACAAAGTTAGATTGAGATTTAAGGATGATGCTATGGAGGTTTGATTTAGTCACAACTATATCAAATACATCAACCTAATCATCATATAATATCTTGTTTCCCAAGCTCAAGGGTTCTGAGGATTTATATTTTGATGAGGAATCCATGGTTAAAATTACTACTTATGTGAAGATAAAATGATGGAGGAAAAAATGGAAAATTCCCCTAAGGGTAAAAATTTGTCAATAGATAGCTTCATGTAGTAGTGGCGCTAACTTGGCTGCAAGATGCATGCAGGTGGCATTCTTCTTCCTTCTCAATACAATAGAATGAATAACAAGTTGAATACTTTCTCCTTTAATGATCAAGAAAATTTGAATTTTGACATAATATGGTGCACACTTATTCGACAATTTTGGGATGACATCATATGATGTCATTGGGCCCACCTGACATGTGTCCTCTCTTGAGTGGTACAAATGGATTCCATCTCACCCTTCCTTTCATCCATGGAGGCCCCCATTTATTTTTCTATAAATGTAGGAATAAAACAACCTTTTGGTAAATTAGAGTGGTAACAACTCAATCCTCAAGTGGTTTTAAAATTGACATCAAAGAGCCGCTACCAATCACAATTCTCCATGCGTCCTAGTTATTTTGAGAAAATGGCTCCTCGTGGCAGTCTTATATTCCCCACATATTCACAATGCACTATTGCTTCTCACTGTCGATTTGTCATCCCCTTTCATAATCTACTCGCTCGCGCTCTAGCCCCTTTTTATTTTGGGCAATCGGTCCCACTCTCAATTATGTGCTCCTCTTTGCTTTGGTGCCCAGTTACTATTTATTTTAGCTCTTGGTCCTTAATGCTTGGTTGTTGTGCTTAGCACTGATTCTTATTTCCATATAATTTAAGCCCTCAAGCGCTTATAAACTATCCTCAACCCCTCTACTTGGATTATGACAGTCTGGTATCCCTTTTGGGTTTGGGATGTTTTGAGTGTTAACATTGGCTCCAACAGGAACATCTCTTTATCTCATAAAAGGATGAGAATTTCATAACAGTTCCTTCTGTGTTCAATTATGAAGCTTTCCCTTTATACTGAATCTTCATACATCAAGAAAGGTCTTCAGCTTTGCATATTTATTAAAAACTCTTCAAAACTTAAAACATAAAATTTCTAAATGTAATCTAAACTAAAATCAAAGCAGGAAATAAAACACTTCTATCCTACTATAATACATAGCTATAGAAATTCATGATCCTTCAATATTGTAGGAAGCACTTTAAAATCCTTCCTTTCACAACTGCTCCCAAAATCTCACAATCAAACTTAGCATGAGTGTAAGTATTGTTGCCTTGGAGAGTTGAGATTTGGAAAGGTCCCATCCAAACATTATCAAACTTGCCATGTTTTAATTTGTCCTCTCTTTTGGCATACCACTTTAAAACTAAGTCCCCTGGATGAAAATATCTTTCTAGGGAACTTTTTTCAAAATGTGCATTCATTTTGACCTACTGCACTTGAATCTTTAAACCAAAATCCTTTATGTCTTGCTATAGTTCAACTAGATGATAAATCCTCCTTATTATGTATTTTGGTTTTTCCATTTAATTTTGGATCAGCTTCATCATTGGAAGCCCATATACCAATTGAAATGGTGAAGTGCCCATTAGCCTCTTTGTGCTTATCCTGTTAGCCCACAATGCATACCTCAGATGAGTATCCCATGCCTTCTTGTTTTGTGACAACATATTCTTAATTATCATGAGAAAACTTTTATTTGATGATTCTACTAGTCCATTTCCTTGAGGATAATCAGGGGTGGAGGGAAAGGGCCCCCCAGAGGCAATTGCACGCCAGGAGACCAACGGAGTCGACGGTTCGTCGATATGATGTCTAGTTTCCGAGCTATGTCGAGTTGCAAGTCGCATGAAAATGTCATTCAGGGACACTTGGTGAATTTCCGTCCGGGAGCCAAAAAGAAAACAGAGCAGCAAGATTGCATGTCATTGGCTCCTACAAGTGTGTGTGGGCAATGCCGATGTGGGAACACTGCCAACACTAGCTCAGGGGAGGGTTTTGCAGAGTTGACCCACCAATGCGAGATTGCATGCAATTAAACTGAGCAAAACCCTAGTTTACGAAATGAATGCGCAATGAAGCCACTGGGCCATGTGGAGACGAGGGAGAGGCCGCCCTAGAGATAATCACATGCAAGGATACCAACGGATTCGACAGTTTGTTGATCCGATCTCCACTTTCTGAGTTATGTCGAGTTGCAAGTCGCATGAAAATGCCGTTGAGGGACACTTGGTGAATTTCCGTCTGGGAGCCAAAAAGCAAACGGAGCAACAAGATTGTGTGTCATTGGCTCCTGCAAGTGTGTGTGGGCAATGCCGATGTGGGAACACTGCTAACACTGGCTCAGGGGAGGGTTTTGCATAGTTGACCCACCAATGCGAGATGGCATGCAATAAAACTGAGCAAAACCCTAGTTTACGAAATGAATGCACAATGAAGCCACTGGGCCATGGGGAGATGAGGGAGAGGGCCCCCTAGAGGTAATCGCACTCCAGGAGACTAATGGAGTCGGTGGTTCATTGGTCCGATGTCCAGTTTCCTAGTTATGTCGAGTTGCAAGTCGCATGAAAATGCCATTCAGGGACACTTGGTGAATTTTCGTCTTGGAGCCAAAAAGCAAACGGAGCAGGAAGATTGCGTGTCGTTGGCTCCGGCAAGTGTGTGTGGGAAATTCCAACATGGGAACACTGCCGACACTGGTTCGGGGGAGGGTTTTGCAGAGTTGACCCACCAATGCATGATTGCATGTAATTAAACTGAGCAAAACCCTAGTTTACGAAATGAATGCACAATGAAGCCACTGGGCCATGGGGAGACGAGGGAGAGGGCCCCCTAGAGGTAATCGCATGCTAGGAGACCAACGGAGTTTAAGGTTCATCGGTCCGACATCTGGTTTTCGAGTTATGTCGAGTTGCAAGTCGCATGAAAATGTTGTTCAGGGACACTTGGTAAATTTCCGCTCGGGAGCCAAAAAACAAACGGAGTAGGAAGATTGCGTGTCGTTGGCTCCTGCAAATGTGTTTGAGCAATGCTGACGTGGGAACACTACCAACACTGGCTCGGGGGATGGTTTTGCAGAGTTGACCCACCAATGTGAGATTGCATGCAATAAAACTGAGCAAAACCCTAGTTTACGAAATGAATGCACAATGAAGCCACTGGGCCATGAGGAGACGAGGGAGAGGGACCCCTAGAGGTAATCGCATGCCAGGAGGCCAACGGAGTTGATGTTTCATCGGTCCGACGTCCGGTTTCCAAGTTATGTCGAGTTGCAAGTCGCATGAAAATGCCATTCAGGGACACTTGGTGAATTTCCGCCCGGGAGCCAAAAAGCAAATGTAGCAGGAAGATTGCGTGCCGTTGGCTCCTGTAAGTGTGTGTGGGCAATTTCGACATGGGAACACTGCCAACACTGGCTCGGGGGAGGGTTTTGCAGAGTTGACCCACCAATACGAGATTGCATGCAATTAAACTGAGCAAAACCCTAGTTTACGAAATGAATGCATAATGAAGCCATTGGGCCATGGGGAGACGAGGGAGAGGGCCCCCTAGATGTAATCGCACATCAGGAGACCAACAGAGTCGATGGTTCATCGGTCTGAAGTCCGGTTTCCAAGTTATGTCGAGTTGCAAGTCGCATGAAAATGCCTTTGAGGGACACTTGGTGAATTTCCGCCTGGGAGGCAAAAAGCAAATGGAGCAGCAAGATTGCTTGTCGTTGGTTCCTGCAAGTGTGTGTTGGAAATGTCGACATGGGAACACTTCCAACACTGGCTCGGGGGATGGTTTTGCAGAGTTGACCCACCAATGCGAGATTGCATGCAATGAAATTGAGCAAAACTCTATTTTATGAAACGAATGCACAATGAAGCCACGGGGCCATGGGGAGACGAGGGAGAGGGCCCCCTAAAGGTAATTGCATGCCAAGAGACCAACGGATTCAACGGTTCGTCGATCCGACGTCTGGTTTCTAGGCTATGTCGAGCTGCAAGTTGCATGAAAATGTTGTTTAGGGACAAGAGACACAACATTTTATCCCGGAAAACCCTCATGGGGAAGAAAACCTAGCAACCTTTCTTAGAATAGTTATATGTTTAGAAATCAAGTACAATGAAACCATGAACAAACCCTAACCCTGAAGGGTTTTACCACATGAAAAAACCTTAATGACACATGACAACAAGAGTGCTTATCTACATGAAGATGACCTCCAAACCATAAGGATAACCGAGCATATCCTTCCCAACCAACATTAGAAGGCACTTTATTTCTCGAATCTTGAGGTAACGTTTGTTCCTTTCACCAATGTTGCTTTGAGCACTTGTATGTAGTTACTCATATGTAGTGTTGAATCTAATTGTACAATCAAATATTGGGCATTGATAAAATGTGTAGCATGTATTGCACTTAGTTTTATTAAATTACACTTGAACATTGACTTAACTTGTAATTTAATCATCCAAACTCACAAATTTTAATTACACCTATCCAATTAGTGTGCATGAGTGAGTTTGTTGAAACCTTGAAAAACATTGTATTGCATTTAGTTTGATTAAATTACACAAGCAAGAACTTTGACATAACTTGTAATGATCATCCAAAATCACAAATTTTAATTAGATACCAATTAGTGCATGCATGTAGTGAGTTCGTTGAAACCTTTAAATATAATAGTTTATTCTTTTGACATAGCGCATTCATGAGTAATAGATAATCCACACAAATCAACACATTAGATTGACACAAGAACACGTGGAAACCAAAGAACAAATACAAAGTGAATGTTAAGATCCTAGTCGGCGACCTTCACTAACATCTCGAGGTTTTGGTGTAACGGTTCGTATCATTTGGTATCAGAGCCTCCACCAAGGTTCAAGTCACAGAGCGGGTGGAAATGTCGGCATTGCAGTGTTCGCCCGGGGCTCGTACGGCGCAAAGGGGACACCACCGTACGAGCGCACATCTAGCCCAGAGTCTGGACTGTGGAGCGTGGTGGGATGTTAAGATCCTAGTGGGCGGCCTTCACTAACATCTCGAGGTTTTGGTGTAACGGTTTGTCTCAGTGAAATTTATCATTCATTTATAAGTGAAATGTAAATGTGCATGTCTCCAAAAGTACATGTATCCAAAAGTACATATATATCCAAAAGTATCCAAAAGTGCATGTCTCCAAAAGTACATGTATTCAAAAGTACATATATATCCAAAAGTATCCAAAAGTACATGTATCCAATGAAGTCAATGTACATGTCTCCAAAAGTACATGCACAATAAAGTCAATGCACATGTCTCCAAAAGTAAATGTATCGAAAAGTACATATATATACGAAAGTATCCAAAAGCGCATGTGTCCAAAACTATCCAAAACTATCAAAGCCACATGTACATGTATCCAAATGTACATATATCCCATAAGACACATCAAAACTCAAGCTTCCTCTTGTTCTTTCCCGACGTTGATCCTACAGGCACATCTCTAGGAGCAGTGTGCGTCTTTGGATCCTGTAGATTAAATATTAATTGTTAAATTCAACTAACTATGTACACTAATACATTAGCTCAACAATTAACTCAACAATTATCAACTGGTGCATGGAAAGTGCATGAAACACTTGGTCACTGAAGGACATCTCACCTCAACTGACAAAGGAGATTGCGTTGATTGTGTAGTAGATGGAGTCGTTGGTTGAACATCTAGGATGGTTGAACCAGGGGGGTCGGGAACAGCTCCTGCTGGTGGTGGCTACAATGAATTTTTTTTGAAATGGTTAGAAATGCATGAATAAACAATAGACAACAATAATAAACAATGTAAATATAATGTTGAAATAGTTACATACCTGTGTGTGATCAGTTGCCATTGCAGATGCGGCACTGACTGCTGCATCAACCATCGATGTGAGGTTTTCAGTAGACAACTCGGGTTCCTGATGCAGTAAACATGCAATTCAAACATTAACAAAATCGATTTATGCACTGGATTTCAGGTTAAACAACAAATATCATCGAAGGATATACATTACCATGGTGTGAGTAAGCCCATGGTCATGGGCAGCTGGAGTCTTTCTAGGAGTAGAACGCCTCACATACACACGACCCTTGTTCACGAATGGCCTCGCGGGAGATACAAATCCAGGCAATGGTCCAGATGTCTCGGATGGTGCCTACAGTCAGCAAGTGTTCATGTAGTTAGACATGCATGATTCAACAAACAAACATGTATTTAAAAAATGTCATTTTTAATTGTTTACCTGGAGCCCAGATGTTTCATGGGATGGTACGACCATGGGTGCTACCTCCACATTACCTTTCCCCAGTGAAGGATCTACCATCTGCAAGTTTAATAATTGTAAATATTAGACTGTAGACAACATTAGTGAACTAAAATGTAAAGTATGTGGAAATTAACAAATTAACAAGCATTAAAAAACTGAAATTTTAAAATGTTTACCTCGGTGTGAGATACGGAAATAGGTGCTATATAAGATGGGCCTTCCAAATGGGTAGCATCATGCCCCCCTGTAGAGTCTAGAACATCCGGCTCTGGGGCATCGCTACCGGCATAAAGCATCAACTGCAAGTTCACAAAATTAATATATTAGCTCAAACTATATATATGTGTACAAAGACGAAAATAAATGAAGAATTTATTACAATTAACCATCAACATACCTCTCTCAAAAAACCACTGAAGGCAACATCTGAGGCAAGACCATAGCAGGGAGGACCACATGATGTGCACTCATGAGGATCAGTACTAGGATGGGGATGTGTCGATCTTCCTGCACTAGTGGATGGTCCTGCATGGTGACGAGCTGGTGTATGTACCACACCAGGGACAAATGTCCCTTCCTCACCCATATGCTGAACCATAGTGCCATGGCGAACAACCGCCCATGCCAAAATAAAAAATGCATCACGTGTCTGTAAAATAATACGATGTGTAGGTGGGACATCTGGCCCAGGCAACTGCCTGCGAGGTGCAGGGATAGGGCAATCCTGGTCTGGAAGAATCGCATTGGGTCGGTTTTGGGTCATCCCCCCACCGATCCCCTGAAATTGCAAGATGTCGAAATAGTTTATGTCTTTATGTAACACGAACTTTGTGTAACCGATCCCCTGAAATTTCCCTATTGTTGTGTGGTGGCATATCAAAAACCATGTACCATCTGTCCATCTAGTTATCAACAAATGGTTGAAACATGCACCACTCAATGGAGATATGCGGCCTGTTTTCATTTGGGAGTTCCCCCGTCCGAGGGTCCCTAGACAATGCAAATATGAGCTCTTTGGATATTTAAAACTTTTTTATTGCATTGTAGTCTAGCCCATCAGCATATTGTTGTATTTTTATTTCTCTATATGATGTAATATCATATAGTACATTGCTAGACTGTGAAATGGTGTCAACAATTGCATCCAAGGTTGATGCAAGTGAGCAGCGAATCCTGTCACCACCACTAAAAGCTGCACTAATGACCCTCAAGTGGGCAAGCTCAATCAGTATCTCGACATTGGTGTCCATAGCCGCAACTGCAATAAAGACATCAATACGCAAATCATTAGAAACATATACATGGTATATATGACGTCTCTTCAAAATTGAAAATGTATTAAATCAAACTCAAGTAAGCAATTTAATGGCATTCACTTACATACATTTAAAACTTAAAATTAAACATTTAACAATTAAAAAGTAAGTTTCGTTCAACTTCTTTCTAGAAGTTAAGGCACTTCTTAACCCTCATTGGTGACTTTTCCATGGAAACTTGGGTTTAAACTTCTTAGAATTTAAGAGTGTTATTTTGACATGTTTTGGCCTTTACATCCATTGCAGAAAACAATATTTCCATCAACTTCATAAGCTAACATTAAATTTATTGATTTCAACATATTACACCTTGTGGTTGGAGGGGAGGACAAAGTGGCGTGGACTGAAATGGATATGTATGAGTTTGTCTTGCCAATATGATTACATATGTACTTGAGATGACTATCAATGATTAAGATGTTGAATAATCAACTAGAGATTGTGACTAGAATGACAATAACAACAATGTCAACTTCTCAAAACAGAGACAATTTCTCTCTACAAAATCGATCTCTACATTGTATGGCAAGTTCAGAAAATTAGATAAAAAACATAGTGATTTTCTATATGAAGTCTTTCAGTTGAATCGACGGTCCCTGAGCGTTGAGTAGATTGATCGAGGGTGCGGATAGGGTAGGCCCGAGAGACACTTTGTTAATGTGTTTTGGCATTTAGTCAAGGGTGCTTAACTAAGAGGCAATGTATATCTACATACACTTCTGATGAAATTTTGATTATGTTCATGGACAAATGGTTGTGATTAAATTTTGAGAAACCAAGTTACTATTTTTTTTTGCATTTTTTCTATTCACACTTGTGCATACATTTCATCTTGTTATGGACATTACCAAGGAAACTTATTTAATTAGTATCATGGGAAATGGCCTTTGAGGGTTGGAAATTTGGGTTTCATGTGGATGGATACCTAAGTAACCGGAAACTTCCAACAAGGTCCCCGTGTCGCGTGGGACACAGTTTTAGATGATGGTTGGTGGGATAGGGTAGTCCTTAGCATCAATATCATGGAGCCAATAATTTCTTTATTACGGTTTGCAGACACGAACCAACCAATCCTAGGAGATGTTTATGAGGGGTGGGATTCCATGATTGAGTCCATGAGGACCATTGTTATGGAGAATGAGTGTGCTGAGTATGACACATCGACAGAGAACTTATGGTCCATCATACAGGGCATTATTATCTCCAGGTGGGAGAAGAATTGCACACGTTTGCATTGCTTGGGCCACTCATTGAACCCCAAGTTCTATGCTCAGGATTGGCTCAGTGGTGGGTCGGGGCCCTCATCCAGAGTCCCTCCTCACATGGATGGAGAGATCTCGGAGGGGAGGAAGATAGCATTTAGACGGCTAATTCAGGATAGAGACCACCTTGAGGTGGTGGAGGAGGAATTTTATGAGTTTTCTAGTGGCACTGGGAGATTTGGAGGATATGAGGTGGTTAGAGACATGGTGGTTAAGAAACCCCTTGTTTGGTGGACAACTCATGGGGCAACTTGCCCTCTTCTACAAAAGATAGCCTTGAGGGTCCTCTCTCAAGTTACTTCATCCTCTTGTTGTGAGAGGAATTGGAGCACATATGGGAACTTGTACAGTGTGAAGAAGAGCAGGCTTGAGCAGTCCAGGGCAGAGGCGATGGTGTATGTGCACTCCAACCTTCGTCTTATTTACAGGAAGAGGGAGGAGTGGGCGAAGGGAAATACACGGATGTGGGATGTCTTTCCTGATGCGATGGGTTTGGATAAAAGTACTGAGTTGACTTTAGACAACATGGATCTTAATGATCCAGTGCTAGAGCCGGTCACTTTTGATGAGGGTGATCGTATGGAGGGGTCATCCTCCACACCAACAGATGCAGTTAGTCAGATTGGCAGAGAGGAGGAGGAGGAGGAGGATCAGGGCAATGATGAGTTTGTTGATTCAGGCATGGAGGAGGA
This sequence comes from Larix kaempferi, assembly GCA_027924585.1. NCBI lineage: Eukaryota > Viridiplantae > Streptophyta > Pinopsida > Pinales > Pinaceae > Larix > Larix kaempferi. Next base: position 6,158,401 of record BSBM01000009.1, read on the forward strand.
CTATTGAGTCATTGACAGATGGGATTATTCCATCTTGATCCACCCATTTTTTGTATTTACTATTAGACTATTAGTCTATTTGGCATTTGCCAGTGCCCAGTGGCATTCCGACATCTATGTAATACATTTTGATTTTGATGACTTAATGAGAAATATGGTTCCGAGTCTCTGACATGCATCTATGTGTCTTAATGTCTCGTTGTGATTTGTGATTATGAATGACAAATGTGTTGTGATTTGTGAATGATCTAATTTCTATTGAATATTTCATATTTGTAATTGTAAATGTAATTTCTATTGAATATTTGTAATTGTAAATGTGAAATTTTATTGGATCTATATGTCTATATTTTTAAATTTTAATATATTTTAAAAATATATATATATATGTATATAAAACGTGTCCTAATTCCGGGGGTCACCGTGTCCCATGGGGACACTCGTGTCCCGTGTCCTCGTGTCAGGTGACTTAGATGGATACATTGTAGAAAGGGGGGAGTTCTATTTTTTTCAATTTTTGGTTGGATTATGAACTTTTGAGTTTTTGAAAAGGGATTCATTTTAATTATTCACTCATCTTGGTTGAGGGAGATGTGAATTTAATTAGAAATTGGGTTATTCCCAATTTTATCAATATTACAAAACTAGGTTGTTTTAAACAATAAAAAATAGTAATTTAGGTTAAGAAATGACAAAACAATGGTATGGGTGAATGAATTACCTGATTAGATGACAATCCACCGGTGAATTTGCCTCCCCTCCAGCTAAATCGAGCTCCACCGATACTCTAGGGCACACAAACCGTCCTCATCCAACCTCTATTTCGCGTTTCTGATGCGTGAAGAGCGCCGCAGGTGGTCGAGACTGTGTTTTTAAATTGATTTTAGATTTCAATAACGCGTGCGCATTTTGTAACTACATAACGCGTACGCGTTATGGTTACCTATCCTACATGTCCAGTGACATGTCAGGCTCGGGTCTTACCACGGCAAGTGCTAAGTATCAGAAACGCGTTATGTTTTTATGTATCAGGAACGAGTTTTGAAAAAGTAGGATTGCATCTAAAGTAACCCTCATCTTCTTGCACACACCCATATGTTGTAATTACGATTGAAGTTATGATTTGAAACATTGATATGACTTGTGATATTGATTTTCATGTTATTTAATAGTGAATTCAAATATTTCTATGACTTCTGGATGAGTGTGAGTTCTGCAGGAATCACAACTTTCCCAAAGTGGTTTTTCAATGACGAGACCCCTTAGAACACTGGTAGCACAGTATGGTTGATGTAGGGTGTTGACCCTAGCACTATCATGGGGGTGGAGGCATTTCCCACCGTTTATCCCCCGAAACCTAGAGTCGTCACAGGGATGTGCTAATCATGCTCCCCTAGATGTGTGATGACGACTAGTGGATTCCTGTTGGGGATGCTTGGTCGATGCAGTCGACACTTCTGCTTACGGGGTCTATATATGGTTAGGTCGATATAGTCGACGCCATAGTATATTCCAGCAGAGGATAGGATGTTGAGGTCAGGTGATGGAAGTAGTGGTGAATAGGTTGTTTTGAGTACTTATCATGATGGATGGAACCAACGCTGGATTGGATGGTGTTCTACATTGTTATAAACCATTAATATTATATGCTTGTTTGTTTCATAAGGTTTATCTAATTTAGTTTTATGACTCTTGTATAAATTAGTATGAATGATGAATGATACATTGATTAAAATTTGTTATGTTCTATGTTGTTTGCAAGTATATGATAATGATGCATCAAGGAAAAATGTTGATTAATAGTACCCACGCTTAAGACGTGTGGGCTGGCCACCTACACGCCAATTCGTGAGTACATTATTATGATTGGTTAGTTGATGAATACATTAGTATAATAACCTAGTTGATGATTGCTTAATTATAATCCATGTGTTGATATTTATATGATTGTTGCAGTATTATATATGTCTCTAATGGATTAAGGAGGTGTTATCTAGTAGGTATATGCGATCAACGTATATATTAATACCAAGTTGCCTGATTGAACATATTTAAGAATTAAATGCATTTCATGGGTTATTGAAATAATATATCTATACATATATATGTATGTTGCAGCATTAAAATCATTATGAGAATATTATTATATATATGTCTTATTGAGGTACTTAGGTACTATGTGTGCACACAAGTAATATTTAAATAAGTATATTTATATATGTGTGCACAAGTAATATACTAATTGTCTTGTGTATGGAGGAAGATAACCAAGAAATGAGGGGATAAGTTTGTCTTTAATGATATCACGTGACGAAGGACTTGTATGTAAGATATTATAATTGAACTTAAATAAAACTTGTTGTATATGAAAAAAATAATTAATCGTTGTTTTATATCATTTATTTGAAAGAGGCTGTGGAGTAAGGTTGAGGATGAATAAATAGTGAAGGAAGATAGGAGAAGAGGAGGCTTTTGTTTGGGGGTGAATTGGGTTTTGATGGAAGAAGTTGTGAAGTGTTGGATGAGTTTAAGAATTCAAAGAAGATACATAACTTATTGGGCATCACTATTCTGTTCTCTGGGGTCTCGGGCAGGGAGGGCTAGGAGGCCATTTGGATGGTTTCATGGAGTAAAACGGTGTTCCACTTTGAGAAATGGATGAGATGCGGAGAGAATTTTTCTTGTGATTATAAACAACTTATATGCTGCTATAAACTACTTGAAATATGAATTATTTACACTTCTCATAAAGAACTTATATGCTGTTACAATCTGCTTGAAAAAGAAAATATTTACAGTTCTCATAAACTACTTATGTGTTTGTATAAACTTGAACTTGAAAGAAGTATTTAGAGTGTAAAATTTAATATTTGCATTTGAAGATTGACTGCAATAGAGGTTTAATTAAAAAGAAATGTTATAATTTAATGGAACTTTACGGCCATTACATATGTTAAGTTATGTAGTTAACTATGCTGTAAAAGTTTATAGAGTAAAAATTTCTAGTATTTACTATGGTTACTTAAACTTTTGAGAAATTTAAAGGGTAGAAGTTAGCATGGAAACTGTCAATTGAAATTAGAAAACCACGCTGCTACAGTTTATATCCTTCATTTCCTGCAGGTGCTTAAATGCTTCCCGGTCCTTACTATAAAAATAAAAAGAAATATAAAAGCTTTCCCTCCAAACCTAACCTTATTGGAGGGAATAATCCCCAATCTTGTGAACACCATACCACTCCAAGCAAAACATGTGAACATGCAGTAGAGGAGGGAGTGCATGGGGAAAAATCTAATTGGTATTCCCAAAGGGACATTGAGCTCGTAGGAGAGTGCATACTCGCAGGAAATGAAAAAATATTATTGAAAATCAATATACACACAACCACTGAATCAGAAGAACGTACAAAGAAATGGATGGAATCTATACTGAGAATACCATTTCATCAAAAGAATGAGTATGAAAAAAACCAATACAACAACGCACATGCAGTTGACAGTGGGAGAATAAAAAATAAATGCTTATAGCGTAGAGGCATGAGGGGGATTCATCATGCAACAATAAGGTCTGCGTGCCAATGTCACAAAACCTTGACAACTGCAAAAATAATGAAAGATTACACCAAATGTTGTACCATTTAGAGAATAAAAACACACGCCAAAGGAAGTCTCTGCAGAAGTGAACCCTTCCTTAGTGCTTAGTGGGAGATGGATGGCATACCCTCCATGTATAGTAGCCACAAAAATGTTGGCATCCCGTGTGCCTTCGACCAAGCAAGCACCACCACCACACAAAAATATTATGTAGACACTAAGATAGGGGTAGTATTCATCATATCCTTAGCACGAGAAGTCTTTTCAGTATTAACATCTAGTTTTTTATTATATACAGTGTTAGACTGGGAATTGATCTACATGAGATTCGAGTATTTTCCCTGGATTGAAAGCAGAGTTGAAATGAAGATGGCATGATGAAAAGCACTCACGAAAAATCGTGAACTTGAGATCCCCGACTGCAGTGGGGTGATTCGTCCCGAGGTTGGAGAAGAATGCAAACTTTGCCTTCCATCGTACCTGTCACACCAACAAAGGAACCTTACAAAGATAATTATGGTTGGGAAGAATTTATGTCGGAGGAAATGTTTGTTTTTTCTATCTATTCACACCCCAAGCCAAAAGATTGTACTGTTAATAATTTCACTATGTACTCTTGATTGCAATCAAGAAGATGTTCGAAGACTCATACAAAATATGAAAAATCTGAGTATGATGACTCTAAAAATATATCACGATGTGTGCAGAAAGCATAAAACGTCGTCAAGAATTTTAGGTGCTCAATGCACTCGACTGGTTTTCTCGACCTTCAAGCTGTAAGTTTTCATAGTGGTATCATTAAAAAATTATCAAAGCTGAGACTTATATTCGAACTCTCAATTTTTGGACACTTTGAAGATTTGGTATTAAGCGAATACATGGAGACAATGATCAAATTTACCATTGTATGAATTGTGTCGTTTGGAAACTCTAGTTACTATTCTATCACAAGGAATCTAATGTCATCCAAAAAACAACGGCAGTCCTCCAATATCGATACTCAAAGGACTATCGATTTCCCTTCATTACAAAACATGAACATTTAAAAGACAAAGTCACGAGCGTTTTATTTAGCATGAGAGGGTGAGCATCAGTTACTGGGCTCACCCTTATTTGGATGGACATGACAAGAAAGAATACCGAAAGATGCAGCGACCATACCAACAGTTGCTGAAACACTTTGCATTCCCTCACGGCAGTTGCCCAAGCACTTCACCTACTTGATCATGCCTTTAAAAGCTCCATAAAGCTGCCGAAACCAAATCTCACCCTCGAGGTAATGCTATAGTCCAGGTCCATCCATTAGGTTCAAGGCAGAGTGTCCTTGTGTTCGAGGTTACTATGACAATATGAGGGGGATCGCCTCTGTTATCTCTCTTTCACCCAGGTTGGTGCATGACAATATGAGGGGGATCACCCCGTTATCTTAGTTAAGTTGGTAGGAATTGAGTAGGGTCTTTGAAACCTCTGGGGTTTAACAGGTCGCGGCTTATTGCTCTAATGACTGTCAAATTACTTCTTGTAATAAAATCTACATCTAATTTTAAGCATATCTATATCTTTTGATGTTTAAAATATGTACACATTATTAAAATATTAAAATATGTACACATTAATATTATGTTTTATTTATTTACTTTTGTACTAAAACTTATACATAAAATTTCATTTTTTTTTACTTTTACAGCTTTTTTGATACTATATAATTCAAACAAAAGTAACCATCCCAACTAATCAGCCAAGTTCGTTGTTTATTAATTGATATTGTGCTACGTTAATGAACCTAAATATTGGATTGCATTTGAAAATCAAAGATTTGACTCGAGTGACCAATTTCTTTTTGCATGTTATCAAACACTGTAAAAATTACTTAGAGCAAGAATATAGATTATCATTTCAATTTTATACTAATGCTTAACATGAAAAGTTCTTGACTGATTTATGCATTAATTAGTTCATTAATAAATTTGGAATTTGGAATTTCATAAAAATTATGAAATTCACTAAACTGAATATTTCTTTTTGTGAATTTAATGAAGCTACTAAATTTTACATACTTGTTAAAGAATTATTAATTGTTTATACTTTTTTTAAAAATTAATGTTAATTTTATTTTTTTCTAAAATTTACTTTATATCTTGATTATGTAAATATTTTTTCATTAATTTCTTAGTTGTTAATTAGCTAATCATTATACTTAAAAATTTAATGCATAGATGGTTAGATAGGACTCATATAGATTCATTAATGCACTAACATTCTTATTTTGAAAATGATGTATTTATTCAAGCTAATCAAACCTCATGTTCATTACATTTATGTAGTTAATGGCGTTAATCAACCTATTGTATCTATCTATCCAAGGGCTCTAAATGCAACCCAGGATTACATCCCCTTCCTCCCCTTAAACATCCCTCCAAGGATGTTTACCGTGTTGTTTCTCTAACCCATGTTGTTTCAAGCCTAACAGAATCTAGTGATTTTTTAATAATAAATATGAATGTTCTATTGTTCAAATCACTCTTTTAAATGCATAAATGAATTCAGCACTTTTAAATACCTTAGGGAACCGATATTATGCAAGTTTAAGAATTGTTCTTTGATATTTTAAAAATTCCATCAAAATTTTACTTGTCTGAAATAGTGGCAGAAAATTATGCCAATAAAGCGCTAAATGGTCAAATTTTTAGGCTTCCTAGTATGAGAGCCCTTATTTGTGGGGCAAGAGACCAAATCGGTATAACCTCCCATCCCTTAGGGGTAGCTTAGTTGATATTGAGGTCGGAGGTTCAATTCTAATGAATCAAACTCTCTAGGTCAAGTAACCCTCCATTCCTATTAACCATGTTTTGAATAATAATAATAATAATCTAATTTTAAAATCATGACCAAACCAAACATCAAATTGGTATGTCACCCCATTATTTGTGAGAGAGAAAAAACCAACCAAATTAGTATATACCCTATATGCCCCTTGAAATTTGAACATATAAGGTCGAAGAAAAGATGAGTTCTTAACCTTTTAGGTCGACTAAAATCCATTAATTTTATTAATTATTAACATTTTTATTTTAAATGAATATAATTTGCTATTTAAAAACATTTATTTAATAATTAACATCGTTAACTTGCATGCCATAACCGAATCAAGAACCCAATCACCCGGCCTATTCGGTATAACTCATAGAGTCGTAAATAAGAATCTCAACGTTAATAATTTTGAAGTTGGAACCATATTTATATCCCACATTTGCACATTTGAGGAGAGTAATGTGCGTTGAAACTTGAATATATAATTCTTTTCTGTAATCTACTTGTAAAATAGCAATAGCTAGATTGTGAGTTCAGTGTTATTCCTCTTGATTCAACTGCAATAAGCGCGCAGAGGGAAAGATATAAGTTGGGAAGGCCTGGAGATTGATTCGCAGAGGTGGAAAGGAGTAGGGGCACTCAAGGATGTTGCTTCGATAGGGTTTGCAAAGCTCAACAGCGCGATGGATTCCATTGGCATAGCAGTTGTGAAAGCTACTGAGCACAACGACATCCCTCCCAAGGAAAAACATGTCCTTTCCGCCATGGCTGCAGCGGAATCCTCTCAGTCACGAGAACGTCTAACATTTGTAGTCGAAAGGATGGTCGCTGTCAAAACATTGGCCCTCATCCATCGATTGAAGACTGATGCATCTCCCAGCATTTCCGTCGACATAGAGATAAAGCTCTCCCTAGCTTGTACGTTGTTATGTTTCAACGATCGCTCCAGCCACCTTGTCTCCCATTGCTCTCAATGGGTTCGTAAGTACTCTTCTTATCTGTATTCCAGGATGTTGTGCATTCTATTTGAAAGGAACAATCAGAGAATCAAGGATTTGGAGGTTCAACAAGCCTACCGTGGTTTGCCACATATTTAAGACCTCTTCAATAGCCTCTTAGCTTGCACTCCTAAGAAATGTCATGTTGGCAAGTACCCAGCTATTATTTTCCACATGGATACGTACAAGTAGGATTTAATTATGTGGATTTGCACCATAAACAAATTCACAAATAATTATTTTGAAAATAACTCAATTCAATATTTATTTAATTTTTCATATCAATTAAAATAAATGATCAAAGATTAATTTATGAATTTTTGCACCATACTTATAAGAAGTTCAAATATTTATATTTAGAATATTTAAGCAAATAAATCCACATGATTCATTTATGAGGTTTACACCACAAACACAAGAAGTTCAAAAACAATATTTGGAAAATAGCTCAATTCATTTATTCATTTTTTATATTATTTAAACATATAAATACAATTGACAAATAAATAAAAACAACTATTTTTAATTTATTACTAGTATTCATTTGAAATATTTTTATCTTCTTAAATTTATTTTGATGGAAATTAGTATTATTACTAGGTTTTTAACACAGGACATGGGGTTTAGATCTATCTATATGATCAATGGAGAAAACCTCTAGCTAAGACCCTAAAAGAAGCTTTTAGGAATCTAGGAGTAAGAAAGACACCACAAAGGTCCCCACACATGTTCCTAAGAGTATTGTTAGCCTCTAAGTATGGGAATTCACACTATTATAAGTTTTTAATCACTAGGGATAGGTCCAATGGCCCTAAACATTGTTAAACGAACAATCATAGGCCTTAGCCTAAATGAATCCTAAGCATTAAGAAATGTCATGTTGTCAAGTACCATATATGGGGCTAAGCTCATATTTGTCAAATGGACATGTACAAAAATGATTTAATTATGATGATTTGCACCATAAACACAACAAAATCACAAATAATTATTTTGTAATAACTTAATTCAATTTTTTTCATTCAAATAAATGCACATGACTAATTTATTACGTTTTAAACCACAATGACATCAAATTCAATTATTTGTTTTTATCGCTATTTAAACCAACAAGCTCACATGATTCATTTATGAGGTGTTGCACCACAAACATAAGTTCACAAATAACTATTTCCTAGATAGCTCAAGTCAACTATTCATTTTCAATATTATTCAAGAAAATAAATACCCATGATTCTTAAATTTGACAAATAATTAAATACAACCATTTTTAATTTATTACTATTATAAAATATTAATAAAAATGATTTGAATTGAGATTTGATTATTTGATAGGGCATATTTTTATTGATACTATTAAATTTTCTGATGGATATTGATATCATTACTAGGCTTTGTGCACAAGACATGGGTCTCAAATCCTTGGAGATGTTCGAGGGAGGAAACCTCTTCCTTGGGCCCTAAATGAATCTTTTAGGAATCTAGGACCAAGAAATGCGGTCAACACACATATATTCCTAAGAATATTCTTAACATCTATGTGTGGATGTCGATTGCATTATAAGGTTTCGATCACTAGTGATAGGTCTATTGTCCCTCGACCTAGTTAAGAGAAGAAACCTAGGCCTTAGCCTAAATTAAACTTCTAGGCATGTAAGGATAATAATGATTTTTCACACTAACAAAAATGACTTTTTGAGAAGATCTATGGCCTTATAAGAGGGATAATGGTGGGAGTTGAAGGAACTAAAACTAGCTATAAGTATTTAGGGCATAAAGATGATTAAAGAAGGAACCCCATGCCTTGGAACTTAGAGGAAACCTCTATGCATATAAGATTAACAAGTATACCTTGAAACACCACATAAGGCCTCCTAAGGGTATCCTTGGCTTGATATTGGGGGTATTAATGTAAGTAAGAGGTTGTTTTTAAGCACTATATATGGGTGTTTAGGCCTTAACATGTTTGAGAGAGGAAACCTATGCCTTATTCCCTAATGAAATATTTGGTGCATCCAAGGAAAAATAAAACAACTCAAAGCACTACACATGACATATTGGGGTTATTATTTACCTCTAAGTAAGGAAATAAACACCATTATGAGTTTTTTTCTAGTATGCACAGGTCTTAGGTTTTTGTATAATGTCATAGGAGGAAACTTGGGCCTTAAACCCAAAGGGAATCTTTAAACCGCACCCATAAACTCCAAACACTATCATTGGCATCTGAGCATTCATATAAGTGACAGTAGGTATGCAAACCTTAGACATAGTCATGAGATGAATTACAGGAACTAGGCCCTAAAGGATGGTTTTAGGCATATCAGGCTAATAGCAATGACTCAAACTATCACTTAGCATATCATGATGCAATGTATATAAGATATCGTTATTCTCAAAGTGGGATATGGGTGGAAATATGTGGTTTTGCGTACTAGCGATGGGTCTGAGTAAATAGTTTGGGAAGAAATTGAAAGAATTATACCCTAACATAATATTATTGAGGGATTGGGCAATGATCAAGACCATGAACCACACCATACACCATTTAAAGTTGATATTTGGAATAATAGTTGGATATGAGCATAATCAAGAGTTTTTGCATAGAGAGATGGATCTCAAGTCCTTTATTGGAGTCATAAAAGTAAAGCAAGAGCCTTATGTAGGTGTCCCAAGGCCTTCGTAATGATATTACATAGAATATGACCATGACTTTATCCCTAAAGAAACCATTAAGGCATCCAAATTCATTGAGACACTATGTATCTAGGTCTTATGGCCTTTTAGCCTTAGATAAGATCAATGGAGGAGACCTAAATATCGACCACTAAAGGAATATTCTAGCCATCCAGGGCTAAGAAGGTTTCCTCCACCAAGAAAGGTTCCTCCAACAACAACACATGGTTAGTGGAGCATACCTTAACCTTTGCCCCTAAAGGAAGATTGTAACTATCTAGGGATAAGAAGTTCTCCTCCACCAACCATACACAACCTCCTAGTTGTATAATTGGCCTAGGATTGAGGATGTTGTTATAGTTAGGTGCTGTTATGTATCATGCACATGTCTTAAGACCTTGGTAATTATGTTCCATGGAAGAAGACCATGTTTTTGGCCCTAAATAAATCAATGATGCATCTAGATCCATGAATACTACCTAAAAGAAGCATTGATTACATCAAAAGGGTATCTATGGTGTTATGTATCTATGTATTTTGGCCTTGGGGCCTTACACATGGTTAGTGGAGGAGAACTAAATCTCAAGCTCTAAATGATTCTTCCATCCAACTAAGGCAAATAAGATTGCCTCCACTAAAAACACATGGCCTCTTGAGGGTATCCTTGGCTTATGATTGATTATGTCATTTCCATTAGGTGGTTTTGAGTAGTATCTACATGTCTCAGGGCCTTTGGAATGATGTTATAGGGAAAACAACCATGCCTTTGGCCTTAAAGAAACAATTGGGGCATCTAGAGTGATGAACAATTCCTAGAGCACCATGCATGACCTTGCATGGATATCCATGCCACTATGTATCCATTCCTTGGGACCTTCGAGACTTGGACATGGTCAAGGGAGGATACTTGAACCTATAGCCATAAAGGAATCTTTTAGCCATCCAAGGCTAAGAATATCGCCTCAACCAACCACACATGACTTCTTGAGGGTATCATTGTCATATGATTGAGGATATTAACACCATTATGTGATTTTGAGAAGTATGTAGGTGTCTTAGGACCTCGAGAATGATGCTATAAAGAAGAATACCATCCCTTTGGCCCTAAATAGACCACTAAGGAATTTAGAGCCCTAAAAAATGCCTCAAAGCACCATGCATGACTTTGCAAGGGTATCCATTAAGCTTTGTATCTAGGTATTAGGCACTTGAGGTCTTGGACATCGTCAGTGGAAGAAATTTGAACCTTTGGCCTTAAATAAATATTTTATCCATCCAAGTCTCCTAAGATGTTGTATCCATGTAGCAATGCCTCTAAGCACCATGCATGGCTTTATAGAGATATTCGTGGTACAATGTACTTCCACGCCTTGGGGCCTTGGGGCCTTGGATATTATATGTACTTATGGCTATCAACAATACCTCAAACTACCACCTAATACCTCTCAAGGTTATCCTCACCTTCAAGTGGGGATACAAGTGGCCATTAGAACATTTTGAATACTTGGTATGAGTCTCTATGCCTTGAACATGATTGAGGAAGGAAATCTAGGCCTTATTCCATAAAGTAAATTTATATGCATTTAGGTTAAAGAACAGTGCCTTGATAAACCACACATCAACTTGCCGAGCATATACTTGACCCATGTATATGTCTCAAGGCCTCAGACATGGTTGGTAGACAATGTCTGATCCTAATCCACTAAATGCATATTAATGAAATATAATCCCAAGAATGCTTCCTTGAGCTAAAACACATGACCTCTCAAGGGGATATTTGACCTCAAAATGGTAATGTGGACACCATTATGAATTTTTTAGCACAATGTATTGTTCACAAGGCCTTGAACATGGTGGATGGAGGAAACTTAGGTCTTAGGCCCTAAAGGGCTATTTTGTGCTTCCAATGCTAATAACAATTCCTTGAACAAACACAAATGGCCTCTCAAGGGGATCCTTCACCTTCAATAGGGCATATTGGAACCATTATGATATTTTGAGAACTATGTGTTAGTATTCAGGCCTAAACCAAGATAGCGTGATGAAAAATTAGCCTTAGTCCTAAAATGTAGCCTTTGAAACTCAAGGGCAATGAATAAACCCTTAAACTACCACACATGGCCTCTATGTAGGATATTTGTCCTCTAAGTTTTAATATGAAACCATTACAAGTTTTTTATCACCAAGGATGGGTAGTGGAACTACAGACATGGATAAGAGAGGAACCTAAGCCTTAGTATCTAAAATAATCTTTTAGGTAGCCTACTTAAAGAACAACACCATGAACCATTGCACTCTATCTCTTGAGAGTATTTGTTTCCTCTAAGTTGGGATATGGGTAGGTAGGGCCAAGAACATCACGTTGAAACATCACACATGATCTCCTGATGGTATCCCTAGCCACCAAGTGGAGATATGGCAACCATTAGGAGTTTTTGAGCACTAGGTTTAGGTTTTGACATATTAACCATGGTTGGTGTAGGAAGCTCATGCAGTGGGATGTAGAGGGAACTTTTAGACCTAAAGGTCTAACAATGATGTATCCAACCACCAAATATAACCTCTTGAGGGGATATTTGTCCTTATAGTCAGAATATGGGCATTGTTAAGAAGTTTCTGAGAATTAGGTATGGGTCTTGGGGCCCTAAACATGGTTAAGGAATGGACACTGGGCCTTAGGACCTAAAGGAAGCTTCTAGGTATATATAGCCAAGAATGATATGTTGAACAGCCACAATAGACCTTTCCACGGTATCTTTGGCCTATGAGTGGGGTTTTTGTGGCACAAAGAGAATTTAAAGACTATTTTTAAAACCCAAAAGTTGTCTAAAAAAGTAAATCTAGAGACAAAGAAGACTCAAAGAAAGAAAGACCAAGTTCTAACTTCACTTTTTCCCAATATATTTTTAAAGTGGAAAGTGAACTTAACTGAGATAAATTGATGAAACAATAGGATCCTTAGTCCTAAAATGTAGTTTGAAACTCAGGGGCCATGATAAACCCTTAACCTACCACACATGGCCTCTATGTAGGATATTTGCCCTTTAAGTGGTGATATGGCACCATTTGAAGGGTTTTAGCACCAAGGATGGGGCATGGGACCATAGATATGGACAAGAGAGGAACCAAAACATTAGGATCTAAAACAATATTTTAGGTATCCTACTTCAAGAACAACATAATGAACCATTGCACTCGATCTCTTGAGAGTATCATTTTCCTTCAAGTTGTATTATGGGTAGGTAGGGCCAACAACATCATGTTGAAACATCACACATGATCTCCTGAGGGTATCTCTGGCCACTAAGTGGAGATATGGGCACCATTAGGAGTTTTTGAGTAATAGGTTTATGTGTTGAGGTCTTAATCATGGTTGATGTAGGAAGCTTAGGAATTGGGATATATAGGAAAATTTTAGTCCTAAAGGTCTATGAATTATGTCTCCAATCACCAAAAATAACCTCTCGAGGGGATATTTGTCCTTATAGTTGGAATATGGGCACCGTTAGAAGTTTTTGATTATTAGGTATGGGTCTTGAGGCCCTAGATGTTGTTAAGGAATGCAAATTGAGCCTTAGGACCTAAAGGAAACTTCTAGGTATCTATAGCCAAGAATGACATGTTGAACAACTACAATGGATCTTTCCATGGTATCTTTGGCCTCTAAGTGGGGTTTTTTGTGACAAAGAGAATTTTAGGACTAGTTATAGGTGTCAATACCTTGGACATGGTTGGGGGAAAAGGCCTTAGGTCATAAAGGAAACTTTTAGCCATCTTTGGCTAAGAACAATTCCCACAACCACCACACATGACCTCTTAAGAGCATATTTTCCATCATAAGGGGGATAAATTAGTGCCATTAGAATTTTTTGAGAACTTGGTATGGGTGTTGGGTTCTCTATACATGATTGAGGGTTGAAACTCGAGATTTGATCCGTAAAGAATCATTTTAAGAATCCATGGCCAAAAACGACAAACACACATGGCTTCTTGAGAGTATCTTTAGTGTTTGAATGGGGGTGTCTATGTCATTAGATGATTTTGAGTATTATTTATGGGTATTTAAGCTCTATGCATGATTAACGAAGGAATCGGGTGCCTTATTCCCTAAAGGAAGCTTCAAGGTATCCACGGCCATGAACAATATTTTAAAGTAATAGACATCACTAGCCTAGGATGTCCTTTCCCTCATAGAGAGGACGTCATCACCTTTAGAAGGTTTTTAGCATTAGATATAAGTTTAAGGCATATGACATTATCAATGGCGGAAACCCAAACCTTAGCAACTAAAGGAATATTTTAAGCATCCAAGGCCAATAATAATGTCTTAGCACTAGGTATGGATCCTAGGATCCAGTATATTTTCCCTCAATATGTGTGCCATTAGGAGTTTCTTAGCACTAGGTATGGATCCTAGGGCCTTTGACATGGTTAGGAAATAAATCTTGAATTGTAGTCCATAGAGGAATATTTTGGGTATCCAAAGAGATGACTAACTTAAAGGACCACACACGACCTCTCTAGGGAATCCTCGGTCTTAGAGTGAGAATATTAATGCATGTAGGAGGTTCTGAGGAATAGGCATGTCTCTTAGAACTTTGGATATGGTTGGGTGATGACACTTAAGCGTTGGGCCCTAAACAAATCTTTATGCAGCAATGCTTTAGAAGACTCAAAACACCATGCATCACTCCCCCATGTTATCATTGACCTCTACGTTTCAAATGTTTAATTGTATTTTATTATTCAGGCCCAATGTGGATAAACACTTGATTTTTCACTAAGAACAAATTACAGCAAAATAACAATGTAAATTTGTTAGCAAAATGTAATACATAAACTAAATATCAAAAATACATACATATTAAATATAAAAAAAATAAACATTATAAAACAAAGAAATATAATAAAAATACTTACCAATGAAAAAAAACATCATAATGTTTAATCTACCGTCGTAACCTTACATGCAGGTCTCCATAAAACTCTATAAAGATTCTATTTAAAATACATGCCTTCTAAAAAAGAAAAAAAAATTATAAAAAAACAAATATAAAGAATCTTTCTAATAAAAATCTTCATAATATTTTATATTTATCATATATACCTTCTAAAAACTTTAGAGATTCTATTTGAAACACATCCCTTCTAGAAAAGAAAAAAAGAAAAAAAAAACAATCATAAAAACAAAAAATATATAAAGAAACTTTCTAATAAAAATCGTCATATTCGAGATGTTTGAAAAGAAAAAACTTTATAATAGAGTCTCATAATATTTTCTAATTAGTATAACCATTCAAGCATTTCTTCTTAAGCAGAGTAACCATTTTTCATTTTTTTTTAAGTTGTTATGATTTGTTTTAAAATTTTAATAATGAACTGGTTTGTTTTATTGTTGTACAGGAGGACTGACATGTTAATGGATTTTTGTCAAGCCCACGAAGGAGGACAGACGGACTTACAGAGAAAAGAGAGAAACGACAGACTTAGGGACGACAATAAATAATTATCAAATTTTTTCAAGTATAATTTTTTTTCAAATAAAATCCAATACATCATTTAAAGATCCCACAAGATTTTTGAAAATATATATAATAGTCCATTATATATTAATATTATGGGAATCATTTTTTTATAATTATCAATTATAAATTTTGTTGGAACAACATTATGGTTTTTATTATATCTATTTAATGTTGAATTATTAATTTTTTAATGATATATTAAAACCAAATAGAAAATGTTTTAATACACATCTTTTAACCTTGTTTATATATATATTGTAAAGAAAATACAAATCACATATTTTACAAATATTAATTATCTGATTTTTTTCACCATTTATTTCTTATTTTATAGTGCTTTGCACCATATACAAATTTGTCTATAATAGTAATAATAATAATTTTGGTGTTTTGCACCCTAAAGTCTTAATCCACCTAGGATGAGTTTTGGTAGTTTGCACCAAAAATTCTTAATCCACCTAGGATTGGTTTTGGTGGTTTGCACCATAGGCCATGAAAAGCCACATATTCATTGAACACCAAAATCAATTTTTTTACAAACACCACTTGTGTATCCCCACATTATCACCACTTTTGCATCACTATTAGAATATTGAGGATTTCCCAAATCCTTTAAAAATAATGGTGCTAATGTAAGGCTAAAATGCCCTTTTTCTTGTTGTGACAGGAGGTATGGAAGATAGTCAAAAGACTTCGTATACAGGAGGTAATGAAGCTACTGAGCTGATTGGGCTGCGCCGGCTGTATCAAAAGAGGAAGCAACTGAAAAGAGGTTATTGATCACCTGGTCGGATGCTGAAGACCATGTGCCTCCTTCGGAGATAACTAATTTTAGCACATTAATTGATTTGGGTGCTGACTACTTATTTGGTTCATCCTGCGAGCGTACTGCGGAGGAGACTCAGCAAGGGACTACCCATAATGATTGGGGGATACTACTGGATTGTAGCGCAATTAATGCATCCTGTAGTTATAAACCCGAAGGTAGCATAACTTATCCAAGTATTCAATTCGAAGACAATACCGGGCAACTTATGCAACTGGTGCAACTGATGCCCACGGAAGACCAACAGCAGCTGCAGATGTCGAGACTCGACTAGGGCTCTCCGCATTATTATCCGAAGAATCCATTCGAAGGAAACTAACAATGCTGTGAGGGATCCATTAGGACAGAATATGCACTTCAGAATATGTAAATAGTAGCTTCTCAAAGTGACTCACAGACTGAATTTAATTCTATTTATCGTGTAGAAACACTTTACAAGTCCATATAGAAACCACTTACTTTGTTATCGTTTGCCAGAAACCCTTTACTTCCATATACAAACCACGTACTTTCTTATGGTTTGCCGTAAACCATTAGAATTAATCATTTTGTGATAAATAAATCACATTAGAATTGGTAATTTTGTGTTCTGGAATATTTTGAATTTTTTGTAAAAGGTATTTATTTTTAAAAAAATGTTTTTTAAATTTAGTTATTATGATTGTTAGAAATACTATTTTAAGATGCGCACATACTAAATGGATACGTTTAAGTCAAGATGATAACTTTACATTTATCTTTAAAATTTCTCCAAAGCAGTTAGGGTTTAACTGTTTAAGCAAGAAAGAAGATGACAGGCAATCATAAGCTTGGATTCGAGACCTTATTTGTGGGGGTGCTTCCCGGTGATGATGTCTTTAAGTCAAAGAGGCAGTCTAGGGATATCCCTAACTCTTATATCATTGAGTAGAAAGCTGCAGCATGTGTGGCAATTAAAAGATGATGTTTTAAAAATATAAATAAGTAATGAATATTATATTTATAGATGTTTGTATTTTAAAATTTATATTGAAACTAGTTTTCTAAATTGTATGAGGATAAGACAATAATATTGTTTAAATTGATTTTATGATATTAGTTCAAAATTTAAAACAAATAATTATAAAAGAAAAATATATATAAAAAATAACTTGTAGTTGATGCAAAAATAAATGGTAGCTAATGCATGAATAACTCTTAACTTATATATGGATAAAAAACTTCATGTAAATAAATAACACATAACTTATAATTTATTTATAAAACTTATCTTATAGTCTATGAGTATTCACCAACCACATATTAAGTGATTATATTAATAATTAACGCTGATACAAATTCAAAACCATCATCTAATTAAACTTACATTAATAGACTCTAATGCCATTTGTAATATTTTTTAGCTTTTAATTTAAGTGATTGTTTGCTCAAACACCCTAGTAGGCCTAGTGTGACCTTGGAATTTAAGATGAATAGTTTATTAGTTTATGTTCTAATTTCCTGTTTTGATTTAATCTTCATGTTGTAAGTTTTGAAATTAATTTTTTCTTAATTTAGATTTACTTATTATCATTGCTCTGATTCGATTTTAGGTTCAAACGATATTGATTAACTATATCAAAAATTTAGTATATTTAGATTGAGAATTTCACCATTTTTTAACTTGATTCTTTATAAAGATTAATTTAATTTTAATTTAACAAATTCAAAACATATAATATAAATGATTCAAAGTATGCTTTTTCAAAAAAAATATACATATAAATTAATTGAAAATATATTTTAAAAAATTTATATATCATAACTTCCAAAACTCTTCTTAAATAACCAATCCATTACTACATATAATATCTTTGAACTAATTCCCAATCCTGGTTCCAATTCTGCAACTATACGTCCTAACTTACAATCCCGTGCTACATATTATATCTTTGAACTAAATTACAACCCTTCATGTGCTCAACAACACATCCCAACTTTTCACATATAAATATTATCTGTGGTTTTAAAGTAATTTCTCTTTCACATATATTATAAAATTTATATATTGTAATGACAAT
Source organism: Larix kaempferi (assembly GCA_027924585.1). Taxonomy (NCBI): domain Eukaryota; kingdom Viridiplantae; phylum Streptophyta; class Pinopsida; order Pinales; family Pinaceae; genus Larix; species Larix kaempferi. Next base: position 6,176,869 of record BSBM01000009.1, read on the forward strand.
TTGATCATTCAATGTTGTTTCTTGTTTTTTTAAGTCAAACTATATGTTACGTTTTTATCTATTAATTGGCATCAATATTCTAACTTTTATAAAGTTGTGTAGAAATTATATTAAAATTTGTTTTTATCAATATTTTTTAAGAAAATTATATTGTCATTTGATTGGTAGAAAGGTCTTGAATTGATCATTTTTATCATTGCCGGGATTAAAAATAATTAAAAAAAAACAAAAAATTAACTTACCTTACTTTATTGCTATTGCTTAACCCCAAGTAATATTCTGTCCTCTACCATGACTTAGCGTTCAAGTAAAAAATCAGATTAATATCGGCCATAAATTCATCTTACAGTAAATAAATGCAATAAGTGACCTTTGAACCCGTGTCCTTCCTATTGAAAAACACTTAGGTACTTCTACATAGATTTAAGTGTTGCTAAGATTAAAAATAATTATAAAAAGAACAAAAATAAACTTACCTTAATTTTAACCTTACCTTATTGCTACTCCCAAGTAACCTTCTGTCCTCCTACCATAGATTTGATATGGCTTATCCTGCATGTAAAATGTTAGATTACCATATGTAATAAGTGACCTTTGAACTCGTGTCCTTCCTATTCAAAGACACTTGGATGCTGCTACACAGATTTGAGTGGGGTTTGTACAAACAATTAATCCAAGCTTGTAACAACAATTAATCCAGTTCGCAATTTGCCGTCTAGAGTCTTCTTTTGGCTTATTCGTCTCCATTCTCAGAGTTTATTAGTTTAATGGGGCATGCTTATTACAGTTTCTCAACGTCCTGTAAATTTTAGAAATTTCATGCAAGCTTGTCCATGAATAAACTCATCATTGATACTTTGTGCACAGGTAGACTAATCATTGCTATTTTGTGTACAGGAGTGGTACACTTCTCTCAAACCTGGAAACAAATAAAATCTTCCTGTCTGTCTAGTTCATGCACAGGTAACTATTTTGAAACCCCTTGTTTTCTTTATCTTTCAGATCATTATTCTTCAGATCTTTGAAATCTTGTATGATACTGAGATCCAGGTCGGGCCAATTAAAGGTCGTGTTGTAATCGATGGTAATGCCACTCTCTGTACATATAGATTAATGATTTTCTCCTGTTCATACGAAGAAATGATTCGCTGATGTCTCAGAAAGGACGATCTTAGGTCACCAAGGTATGTAATTTAAGCCAGTGTTGTGAATAGCTAATGGGGCTTCTGTGTCGGCTACCTTCAGTGCATGTAAAGGCAGCCCTTGTGTATTTTATGAGCCTGTTCAAAAGCTTCCACGAGTTGAATATAGCAATCTAATTAAAAACATTTGCTCGTTTTACCATACATTTGCTACTGTATATGGATAATTTACATCTCTTCTAAGTATACTAGACTGTCATGCTTACAGACAATTGCTCTTTATTGGAGAATCAGCTATATCTGCTCGTCACCGCAGTAAACCATGGTCTTGCTTCGTCTGCTTGCAGCAAAAACATTAAAGTATAGATGGAAGGATTCCTGCTCTTCAGTTGCACACATCCATCTGCCACCAATAAGTCCAAGGATATAACCAATGTTTCTATGCTTGGTAATTCTTCTAACTCAGAAATTTATGTTTTCGCATGTATCACCCTGAAATTTAAAAAAAAAAACAAAATTTTGCGTGGATTATAGAAACCACAGCGTCCCTGTGTGAAAAGTATATATTTTCACTAGAATTTATAAAAGTTTTTAGCACCTGCTAATAACCAGCATTGGCTTCAAGGCAATTTTGCGTGGATTATAGAAACCACAGCGTCCCTGTGTGAAAAGTATATATTTTCACTTGAATTTATAAAAGTTTTTAGCACTTGCTAATAACCAGCATTGGCTTCAAGGCAAGGTTTGGTTTATTTTCGGAATCAATGGCTCTTAATATAATTTAATAGTCGAAATCAATTTTTTCTTTATTAAATTATGTAAACATGAGCACATCTTCTAGAAGTTCCTTCGTAAGAAGTAACACACACAACGAATCGTATTCAATATTCCTTTTTACTCTACCAATAAAGAGTTTTTTTACCATACCTAAATATGGTTGAAGTCTTTCTGTAATTTCTATCAAGTAATATCATTTTCTAGAAACATATTTCTCATGCCCCGTTAATCTGTTACTCTATGAATAATTTTACATTTGTATATTTTCTTTCTATATTTCATTTTTTATCAGCATTGCTTCGGCAAATCCCTTTGAAAGGAGTGCAATTATTCACTAGACAATTAATAGGTTCATTTTTTTTTTAAGAAGGCCATCAAATAACACCTCAATGGTTCTTGGTTTTGGTGATATTTTCTTTCTTCTTTCTTCAAACCAAGAGTTGTCACCTCCATATTCAACTCCATTGAATATATATTTCTCAAAATTGAATTCAATGTCAACTGTGATTCACTATCAATTTGAGTTTTTAGCATTTAAATTATAATTCAAAAATCATAAGACTTTCATTATTACATCATTAAATTTTAACTTTTAAATATCACTTATATGCTTTTTTTATTAGTTTATTAATAGTAACATCAAAGCAATTTTACCATTGAATATATATTTATTTTTCATAATTGGATTCAACTACAAGTGTAACTTGCTATCAGTTTGAGGTTTTAGCATTTAAATTATAATTCAACATTAATAAGAATTTTATTATTAAATTATTAATTTTAACTTTTAAATATCATTTATATATATTTTTTAATTGTATCATTAATAATGATAATAGAGTAGTTTTATTAATAATAATAATGGAGCAATGTTAAACATTATTAAGAGATTTTAGCATTTAAATTATAATTCAAAATTCATAAGAATTTTATTATTAAATTATTAAATTTTAACTTTTAAATATCACTTTTATATATATATATATTTATGAGCAATGTTAAATATTATTAAGAGGTTTTAGCATTTAAATTATAATTCAAAATTCATAAGAATTTTATTATTAAATCATTAAATTTTAGCTTTTAAATATTATTTATATATATATATATTTATTATATTATTAATAGTAATAATGAAACAATTTTATTAATAATAATAAGGAAAGAACATTATTAATTAATAATAATAAAAGAGAAAGGTTACCTATCATAAATTTTCTTATTATATTAATAATAATAATAATGATGGAGTAATTAGAGGAAGATTGAAGGTTGGACAGATCCATAAAGTGAAGTAGAGTAATTTTTTAAAAAGTCAATCAAGTTTGAACAAACCTACATACAAGGTATTGGATGAATATCGACCTCCCTTAAATAAGATGCAAACATTATATCATATTTAAAATAGGTCTAAATAAGATGCAAACATCATATTTAAAATAGGTCTCGTAAGCTTGCATGTAAAACTTTTAGCTCAAGCTTGACTTTCATTTGGAAAAATATAATGTTTTATTAAAAAATGTTAGACATATATATTTTTAATTTTAGTTCTCATTTTAAATATATATCATCTTTAAAGTGGGTAAAACCTTAAAGTTTCATAAGATTATTTCCAAAAAAAAAAAATCCATTTAATCAATACAAAATTCAAATTAATTAAATAATATTTTTAAATAAAAGTGAATTCAATAAATCTAATCCCTGCATGTATATAAATGCTTTAAAATAGAGCTCAATGTTACAACTACTATCATACTATCATTAAGTATATTAATAAATATAATTACTAATGTATATAAATGCTTTAGAATGAAGCTCAATGTTACAACTAGTATCACATTATCATTAAGTATATTAAAAAATGTAATCACTACACAATATTATAACATATTATAATATTGTCATTTATTGCTGATTAAGAAAATGAATGCATATTTATAAAAAAAATATTGTATAATATTTAAAAATAAAAATATGGTATTAATTAACATTACTTCAATTATAAATATTACAAAATATTATAATATTGTTCTTTAATGTTGATTAAGAAAATGAATATATACATTTATAGTAATTTAGATTGAGTGGTTGGAAAGAATGTTGTTATATTCTCCACCTATATTTAAATCTCACAATGTCGCATGTTATATATCATTATAAAAATTCAACATTCTACCCTCTATTCTTAATTGGTTTCGACTCATTCATTTTTTATTAAATTCTCCTTGATTGGTCTATAGGCCTATAATCGTTAGATGTGATAGATTTGTTTTATTGTTATCTATCTATTTTTATTCCGTTTATTGTAAAAAAAGGTTTTTGTCATTTTGATTATTATAAAGAAAAATAATTGTTATATAATTTAAATAATTGTTTTATTCTGAACTTTTTTAATTCTAAATGTTTTAAATTTTTTTATAATATAATTTTTAAAATAATAATTTATAAAGAAAAATAATAGTTATATAATTTAAATAATTTTTTTTTATTTTGAACTTAAGTTTTTTTACATTAGGAGAATTAAGGTATTTCAAGGAGCAGGTGTCACAAAGCTAAATTTGAACGGGGTAGGGAGGATAACAACATTCCTCCCAACCACTCGATCTACACTCAAATGGCTTTTTTTTATCTCAGTTTTATAAGGGAGAAGTTTGAATGATGAAATAAACTATCTTTTCTTAATAATATATAATTGATTTACTTTGTAATGCAAATGTTTGGTTACTAGAGGGCCTCTAAATGCCAATTGTCTTTTAGATTATTGTCACCTTTGGCCAGTGAATTTGCTTAATCCAAAATAAAGAATTGCTTTATTTTATAATGTGAATGTTTTTTATGTTATTGCGGGGAAAAAGGCTTAACATGCATGCCTCTATTATTGCACATGGCATTTTATTGCCAATTGTTTTGTAATTTTTAATCAAAAAGTTTAACTATTAAAAAAATCACATCATTTTCAAACAAATTAAGAACTACTTTGTTTTAGAACATGAATGTTTATGTTAGCATAGAACCTTTTTAGGGTAATTTATATTTTTTATCTCTCTCTCTTTCAAAAAACTTTATTTAAAAGTCAAATTGTTTTGTCCCAACCATAACATACTTAGAATGTTTGATTTGAAATATATAAATTGAATATGGTTTTTTCACCATAATAATTATTAAATAATATAAAAGAAAAATAACATATTTACTCCATAACATATTTACTTAGTATGTTTGATTTAAAACATATAAAATAATTATGGTTTTTTCATCAAAATAATCATTAAATAATATATAAAAAAAAGATAAATATATCTAATTAACAAAAAAACATAATTTATTTTCAAAAATTTCTTAGAAATAATTTTATTCAATAAAACATTATAACTATAAAGATAAAGAAGAAAACTAGAAATTGTGTCCGTATGCATGTAGATCTTGATTGGGAACTGAAAAGAAACAATTGAACAAGAAGCCCCCGGTAGATGTAGTAGTTGTAGGAGGAGAGTGAACTACATCTTGAGAGGTGTAGATATGACAAAATTTGATCTACCCAAGCTTTCAAGGCTCCCATTTGAGTGTCTAGTGCAACATATTTTTGGCAAGAGACAAGCATGATGACAAATAATTCTTTCTCAATTTCCCTAATCTCCAATAATTGAGATGCAATCTCCATAGCACAATCAACTCTAACTGTGATTTTAGCCAAATCATTTATTATTACTTCAACAATCACATTTTCTATTGCAAACCCTTTAATTCTAGGAGAATATATAGTTGGATGTTCAAACCACATAAGGTTTTAGCTTTTGGATTTGGGATGATTCTATATAAAGTTTTGCATCTATGTTCATTTAATTCTCTTTTGGAAATTTCTCCATTATAATTTTGATAGTATTCAAAACTAAACTTGAAAACTTATATAAACATGTTGTTTTGCATCAATTGAAATCCTAGGCATATATCACTTAGTCATGATCTTAGTCTTATTTTCATCAATTATCTTCTACTTTATGACATTGTTTGTAATTAAGACTCCACAAGCTTAGAAGGTTGGAGCCAATGCATTTGTAAAATGCTAATGAAATTGTCATTTTACTTTCTCCTAGGATTTTTTATCATAGAAATGGAGCCCTCTTACTATTTAGACAAGTAACAACCCCATATATTTCATATGAATGTGTGAATGGAACTAATAAAATGTAGGAGAATCAAATAAGCATCCATTAATGAATTTCATTCATGCATAAACATGGATAACACCCATTTTCATAAGTAGAAATATAAGTCAATTGTATACTTTGATATAGAGATAAATAAAATGCATAGCAATTTTCAACACAGTCATAGGAATCCTATCTCATATCATTGTAACCTAAGTCTTCTTTTTATAGCTATAGTGATAACTTAAGTTGCAATGATTTGATGTCTCATATGTGAACTTTTAAATTGATCAATGTTACATGTTTATTTGTCAATTCATTCATTTGATTTATTCCTTTTTGTATTAGAACAAGAGCTATAGCTTAGTCATTATGATTAAATTATATTGAATTTGTGAATCATTTTATTAATTTATTATTATTATTATCATTTAATATTGATTTTTGTTTCTATGTTATAAGCCACGACTATTAGTTCACCAATATTATAACATCTATATATTGTTGTAATGTTGTAATTTTATTGTTGTAATGTTGTTGTAATGGTAATTTGATTAGTTTTATTATTGCCTCGAGAGATCTACAATCTAGTATGAGGGAGATCTTGTAACAAGTGCTGAGTGTTTGTTAAACAAAAAAGATTAATACAAAGTAAAAAGTAATTATGAGACTTAAACTAGAGACTTTACTTTTTACTTTTAATACAAAGTAAAAAGTAAATATGAGACTTTAGAGAGTTTGTCGAGTGTTTGTCAAGTAACAAAATAATACAAAATAAACAAAAAAGAATAATACAAAGTAAAAAGTAATAAAGGTATGAGATTTGATCCTTCTTGGGGCTTCATAGAGCCTAGGATTGGGATCTTAAATTCTGACCAAACCAATTTCTTGAAGGGTAAATTTATGTTTGATGTGTTAAGAATTTAAGATATAAAAATTACACCTCAAGAAATCAATGCTTAATAAATCTAAATTTAAGATGGATCTATATTGATAACCTTATATACCTAAAGAGAAAAAGAAATAATAAATACCTTAAAATATTTACTAAAAATATTTACTAATGTTTACTTATTGTTTAAAAAAAATGTAATTTTTTTTGTTTGGACATAACTTTCATGTTAAAATACGAATTCTCTTCCACTATATTTGCTATGAAGCAATGAGATAAAAGGTTCAACACTCTTTGGGTAAAATGTCAACATTGAATATGTTTTCGTTGAAATGTTCAACTTTCATTCTCTTTTCAAATATATGGTAAGTCAAACTTTGGACGATGTTATTGTTCCCGTGTTCTGGTTGTATCGATGGACAAATTATACAATTCTAGTTGTATTTCTCAATAATCTATCAATTCATTATGTAAGTGTGGTTGAAGAGGATTGGGTTGGGTCATACCTTCTTCATATTACAATGAAATTTGTTAGTTTTTTATGCATTTAAAAAAATATTTATGATCCTATTACATATTTATGAGCTTATAATGTGAGAGATTATAATTATTTATGGAATTATTCAGGGAGATAATTAATAGATATTAGTTAGGTTTTTGATATTTACATCAATATGTATTTATATTTTAGAATTTCGGATGGACTAGTACCTATGGTTTTCTTCTAAGATTGCACAAGTATGAGACAAGTATACTATGATACTATCCATATTGATTCTATGACATTCGTTCTAAATTCAAAATAAACAATTATAAAAAAAAGAATATAAAAAATAAGTTGTAATTGATGCATGTATAACTCTTAACTAATGCATGGATAAATCTTAATTGATTCATGGATAAGGGAAGTTCTTGACATACAACCCTTTTAACTAGAAGAAGGAAAGAAAAAGTAATAGATAACTTATTTGTGGCACTTAACTTATATCCTATTAGTATTACCATCCACAAGTTAAGTAATTGTGCTAGTTACATGATCATTACATTGCTATTTATAGTAGCTGGCACTTGGCCTATAAATCTTATTATTTTTTTTTTTTTATTATTCGTAAATAGTTCCTTTTTTGTGTTAATGACGGGAAAAAACATATCCATACCATCTTTCTAGGTGTTAATGAATGTGTTAATCATGAGGATTTTCCATTTTACATTTTTAAATACAATCATTCTCGACGGATGGTAAAACCACCTTCCCTCTCGACTAATATAATGGGTGAGATAATTTATCCTTACATAAATGTATTATGATATTATTTGGAGGTGAATTACATACGGTTTGAACTTTTTGTTTGTTGAGCCCATAAAAATTAATTGAAGCAATTTAGACCCTAGCATTTTATTTCAATGTAACACTTATTTATCTAGGTACTCATGTCATGAAACCTCATTGTTCCCATCTTGTGAATCTTTGTTTTTGAATAGAAACTCATAACGTGATTTAATTATTAAACTTTTATAGAATATAAATACAATACTATTTTCGAAACTTTTAAAGTGCTTAACCTATGAGTTATCAATAGTGATCTATTATAGAATTTAGTTTTAATACACGACATGTGTCCCTGCAACTTACTAACTCTTGATTTTTTTTGTATGATGATAGGAAAAAATATTTAGAAGAAGAATTATTTATTTATTGCTTAGTGATGCAAATCTAAACATAATCTCTTCAACTATTTTCCATAAATATTTGACATGTATTTCGACCTTGTAATATAATAGACTCTGAAAATATTGTATATAATTTTATGTCTATTAGCATTGAAAATTATTTCATAATTACTCTAATTGCAATAAATACCATTAACTTAATATACCCAAGGTAGAGAGTATGCACACTAGCTAGGTGACAAGCAAGGAAGAATAGATTTTTCCCAAGGGTTCTCAAATACTTAGAGTTCTTTTAAGTTCTTACCCAACCCAACACAAGTATATGGTTTGCAGCGGGAATCTACATGTATGAAAAACTGATATCAGAGGGGTTTAGAGTCCATACATACTATGGTGGGCACATTCTTTGGATACGTCATGTTGAGGATGGTCCTAAGACCACGTGGTTTTAGTGCCCATGATTTCTATGGAAACCCAATAGTTCCTCGTGCTTCACTGGATGTATCTAGACTCTATTACAGTCCTATCTGCAGTAGGAAACTTCAGACTTATCTACAGTCTTTAAGATAAGTCTGAAGTAAAAGCAATAAAATAATGAAGATGATGATTTTAGATATAGACAATAATATTCCAAAAGAAAAACTAACCAAAGGCATAGTAGATGCCAAGAATGATGCCAATAATAAGAAACAAACAACATCCATGCTGTTTTCAAGGATATACTAGGCAAGGTCCATTCCTAGAATAGTAGTAATACCATATTTTAATAAAAATGAATATGACTTAGATATAAGTCCACATGGCATGTGGATATGGAGGTTAGAAAATTGACTAGAGAAGTTTCTAAGATTCAATCGGGTATAAAATTTTCGGACTAAAATGTATTTGAAGATAAGGCCAATATCTATTTATCTATTTAATGTATTGTTTTTTCCCAAAATAAGGAAAGAAAATTAAATACATAGTGCCATCTATTATAATATATTAAATATAGTATAATATTATTATATCTTAGTTAAGTCTTAATTACTATTACTATTATATATAACATATAGTTAACACATTACCTAAAATATGGATGGGTATATTAATTATGATATTAGTATGGATGTGTATATATTAGTTATGATATTAATTATTATTATATAGTAGTTAAAAGTTATTGGACGCAAATTTTTAGGGTGTATAGTAATATTATAATATACTAATTATAATATAATATTATTATATATTAGTTATAATATTAATTACTATTACTAATATATCATATATTGGGCACCTACTATCTAAAAGATGCATGGGTATATTAGTTATGATATTTGTAAAAGTTATTGAACCCAACTTTTCAGGGTGTATAATATTATTATATATTAGTTATAATATTAATTACTTTACTATTATATACTATATATGGGTTATATATTACCTAAAATTAGTTAGTGTATTAATTTTATTATAAATATCCAAGATAATTTATAGTGGTGGGTAGTTCAATTATAATATTAAAAAATCTTACCTATCCCTAAATTATATAATAAAAACTTGTCTATACATACATCTTTTTTGAATTTCAAAGAATTTTGATTGGATAATACATGATGACATGGAATTGAATTAGGGTTGAAATGCCGATTTTTCATCAAATTTCGTTTAATTGGAAAAACGAAATGTGACATAGACAAGTACATTTTTTATCGTTTATTTGAAATAGTGGAATATCCATATATTCCAGTTTGGGGATTTCATGAACACCTCACAACATTGTGAAGGTATATGAGAAAGATAGTAGCATTAAGAGAATAATGCAAGCAAGACATGATTACAAATAAATACTTCTCAAATAGGATCACAAAAGAACATCCTAGAAACCTTCATAGACTTCAGTAAGGAAAACAATTATTAAGCAATATATAAAATTCCTATCCATGGGATCCTACAAATGTAACCCAAATTTTATTTTGACAAAATTATAATTTTATGATTGCACTAACATGCTAACAAGAAGGTATATAAAAGGAAATTTTGATTGGAGAATAAATTTATACTAGGACCAAGAAGTAAGAAGAATATATAGATCAGAGAAGCAAGTACAAGGAAGTAAGATTCCATATATTTTTAATGAATACATCCAAACATCATAATCATAAGGACTTAATGCTAAGGAAGAATGAGGATTCATGTATGGTATATTAAATGAAAAATACAAAAAATAAAATTTAGGAAGATACACATAAAATCCCTAATTAACCTCGTGGATAGAGAAATGGGAATAATAGAGAAGTAATACCAATGGAATGAAAACATTATTAGAGAAGTAGAGTAATTTGTTAAAAAAATAATGTAGACAAATTATAAAGGGAACATATAAGAAGACGAAGGAATAAGAAAAAGGAAGCACTTGTAGACAAGGAAAGGCTAACAAAGACCTCCATTATTGAGTAAGCATAAAATAATAAAATTCTAGGTAGAAATGGGCCTTATAATAAATATGGTAATTCCTAAAGAGGAACAATCTAGAATGCTCACCATATAAGAATGGAAGGGACGCAAAATTAGAGGGGAAGGAGTATATAATAAATCAAGAGCAAGAGATAATGAAGGATATTCATTATACTTGATCCAAATCTTAATAAAAAACTTGACACAATACAAATAAGAAATAAACATTTGTTTATTGGATATACTTAACAATATAAATAAATCAAATAGATTGTCGATGAATATAGGAATAAATTCTACAGATACAAATTGAAGAATGGGATAGAGACTTAGGAGGTATAAAAGATAGAAAACAAAGCCAATTCAAAATTAAGATCTTATGAAACAAGATAACTAAGATCAAATATCAATTAGACATTTGGGACAAGTTCAAAGAGATCTAACTTAGGAAAAAGGAGATAGAGTAGTAATATTTGATGGAATAAAGATAAGGGAGGAAATGCATGAACAAAAAAGAATATGCTACTAGGCCAATGAAACTAAAGAGATAGAATACAGAAAAAGAAAAAAAAAAAAAAAAAAAAAAAAAAAAAAAAAAAAGAGGATCATGGTAGATTGGAATAACAAAATAAGAGCACTATATAGAATATAACATGTCCCCAAGTACTTGAAAAGAAAGAACATAATATTATCAAATCAAATTGAGGAAAGAAGCAATTATTCCAACAAAATTATAGAGAGCGGTAACTGGGAGCAAGAAGAAGACATGGTACAAGAATCCAAAATGAAAAGAGAAGAGGAAAAAAGTTATTAAGGGGATTGGAAGGAAGAGTGGAAAGGAAATCAAGAGAGGAAGAAGAAATAAATGTGCACAAAGAAAACAAAATGGAGGAATAAGAAAGAAGTGTGAAGGAAGAAAATAAAAAAGAGGAAGAAAAGATAAGTGTGGAGAAAGCAAAAGAAAAAAAGAGGAAGACCAAAGAAGTGTATAGGAAGAAAAGAAAAAAAGAGGTAGAAGAAAGAAGTGTGCGGGAAGATTAAGAGAAGGGAGGAAGAAGAAAACATAATACAAGAAGTGAAGGAATTAGAATAAACACAACAAACCTAGGTAGTAGCTGAAGAAAACAAATGCTAATAATAAAAAAAGAAAGAGGAAGAAAATAAGCAACAAGGAGAGAAATTTTAGGAAAATAAGGAAGCAAAATAATGCATGACAAATTTTAAGGAGGTAATAATAGCCTCCAAAGAAGGAAGTAATGCATGATCTACCAAAGGACATGATTAGGTAACTAATGTAGGTCCAACCAGTTATAAATAGAATTCCATAAATGAAATTAGACCTCAAACTAATGTAGAAATTGAATATTCTATTGAAAATGAGAATATTGATACATAAGTCGTGGTAGGAAGAGAACAAACAATATATCAATTAGAAACAAAATATTGTTAGAAAAAAAGTATCGAGAGCAATAAAAATAAACAAGATGCAAATATAAATCACATAAACACAATACAAGAGAGTCACTAATATAACGTGGTTCACCCAAGATGGGCTAGGTCCATAGATAAATTGCCAATCCTTTTATTATCATACAATCCAACAAAATGAAGGGATACAACCCACATCACATCCTTTGTAATTTCATCTTCACTCTCTCACAGTCTCTCTTACACAATCATAGATATCTATACAATGCTACAATACACAACTGTAGTACAATGCCTTCCTTTTAAAGAGGGATTACTATGGGAAAATACTATGGAACACCCAATACCATCGCCCCATACATCACTCATTATTGACCAAGTCATGACTATGAAATTACAACAGTTTACAAGGCATTTTTCTCAAAATTTTCACTACGAGGGTGCTTCGCCCGAACCCCTTCTAGGGGCAGCTCCTAAAATGTAATCGTTGCCCCCAATAGACCCCCATGGAGATTATATTGGAGGGATCCCCACCAAGCCCCCCTTCATGGGTTGGGATCTAGACACAGCTGAAACACTACCTCTGAATAAATAATACTAGGCTCCACAACTAACAAATATCATTTTGGAAGGTAGAGATTAAGAGATTGGATATAGATTGCACACAAAAATAATGTATGAAAAAGACATAAGAGTCCTAACCACAACAATGGTCATCCCAAATGTATTAAATAAGCCGAAATCTTAATAGACGACTCTAATTATACTCGACATGAATTTTACATTGAGACATCAAGGGAAAGGATGAGAATTTGTAGATCAATATCAATATATAGGTCATCATATGATGACCATAATCTACAAAGACATGAAAATAAATATCAAGGTTAATAATAAGGAAATAAGGCTCATTAACAAAGGCTAACAAGAATAGAACAAATATTAGGATATATGTTTCCCAATATAAATATTGTTAAAGGGATCATATAGGAAGAACCAATCTTCTTAAGAATGGTAGTGACAATAGGAAAACATACACTCCAATGATGTGTGGGAAAAGACAAAGAAACAATAATATAACTTATGCAAAAGACAAGGAAACAATAATATAACTTATGCAATTAAACAAAGAAATAATTGATTGAATATGAGATAACAAGGAAAATGTAAATGAAATGGGCAACAAAAATAAAAATATAACTTATGCAACTAAACGAAGAAATAATTGATTGCAAATGAGATAACAAGGAAAATGTAAATGAAATGGACAACAAAAATAAAGTAACTATATAATGTGATGCATGAACTCCATAACAAAGTTCAAGACTAAAAGCACATAATAGGATCCCCTACTATTTTAAAAGCTTGATCCCCTACTAAAAACTATAGGATGGGTAGTGGGGTTTTGACAAGACATAGCATGCATTTTGCTTTCTCATATGTCATTGAATGACAATGACCAGACTGAAGATGAAATCCTTCCTACAAACCAAAGACGTGATATTTATTTATATAAAGGCATTTCTGGATTGCTTCGCAGATAAGTTATTTAGGTTTTTTCACATTGGAGTTGCAGAGTTTCAATACTGTTATCAAGTTATTGACGTTCCTTTTTTCACCTCAGCTTTTGCTTCACTCATTGAATGTGATCAATTCTCCTAGGATTTATTTGGAATGGAATCTAGTGAAATATTTCGTACAGTAAGAATTTCTTTGTCTATTTTGGATATTGAATTGATTCTTCCCGGAGCCACACAACATTGTATACATTTAATTCCAAATATTGACAACTATAGTGCATGACCTCTAGAGAAAGGGTCTCAATGGGAGAGTAGCAAGCGATGAGCCTCCGACTGGCATAACCTTGTTCATCGAGCTGGGCAAGCAAGTCACCGAGGGAAAATTTAGTAGCTGTTACATACATGAGAATGGGATGATCATACAGATAAGGATTGTATTGTAGGTGACAAAGAATATAGTCCTTTATACTAATGAATGATTGATAGCATTTTTTCCACGAAGACTCAACATCCAGCAGTTTTGCTTACACTTTTTAAAGTTGAGCTAAATATGTGATAAGTAATTAAATAGTTTGAGCCTTTAATACTTACTCCTAAGCCACTTGAGATTGGAAAGTTGATCTAATGGAAACATACTTATTGATCACCGAGCCATTCATACAATAATAAAAAACCCAAGTGATGATTCCCTTCCACAAGGAAATGCGGAAGCAACTGAAAAGGCATTCAAGTCATGCGTTACAGTAAAGGCAATAGATACCATACCATAGTGAAGAGGTACAATCATACAACGACCCGAGTAACTGGGCATAGCATACATGCCACCGTTGGAGTCATTCTAGAGAGAGAAATAAATTAGCATTACTTGGGTTCTTTCTTAGATGACTTCGAACTATATTCGAAAACATGTCTCAGCCTCCCTCCACATATAATTAATGAGGAACGGAAGACTTATTATCGACGAACAAAAATAAGAATTCAATTATATAAGAACCATAGAAATAAAAAACACCGCTTCATTATTATTGTATTCATTAAAGTTTTAATGAACATAAAAAAGTGATATGGTTTATTATGATATAATGAACAAGAATGCACCGCAATGCAAATCTATAAGTATTTATAAAAAGAAACTTGTATTCTGATTAGAAAGGTAATTTGTGTTAAAATTCTGCACTTTCCCTTTTTCTATTTCCTCCCACCCACGGTAGGAACATAGGAGGAAGCCCTCCAATAGTAGTAGCCAGCCACCTGTTTGGAAACATGTCTTGACCACCCAACCCTATTTTTCCTGCTCATTGGAAAGCATGTTTCGACCACTCCTAGGAGCTGATTATTTGCTCCTTCTATTCCATCAATAGGTCAAATGTGCCATCGATGAGCCACAAGCTACCATGAATTTATTGCTCTATGGTGCATAACTGGCGAATCTTTCACGGGAGGCATATCTTATTTCATCTAACTCCATAAGAGGAGAGCTTTAATGGCCCGTTTAACGACTTCTATTTTCGTATTAACACCCAACTCGAAGTTCTCACCTATATTTATTTTATTGGCAACGAATAATGATACTTTACATTCAATTGTTCTTGGGAAATTTAATGATCAATAGACTAATAAATGTTGATTGCACAATTCTCGGTTACTGATAGGGTGGGCGCACAAAGATGCTCCCCAAAACCATTGCAATGGGGCCGCACTAGTGGAAAAAAATAGAGACGCGCATGCACCTAAGGAAGTGCTCATGCACAACTAGGTTTGGTACTGAATCGGGGAGTGTGCATTTTGATACGTGTGGACGTTGATGGCACATACATGCCCATGGGCACACACGCACTCATGTTAAACCAAATAAAAAAAAGGAAACACAATCGCATCTTATTTCATTTGGAAACGACCGAGAGCTCATCTACCCAGTGCATACACAGACCAAGGGACCACCCCACTCACCCATTTCACTCAAGAATTCCATTAAGCCATCTATTGTGTGATCATCCATTTCATTGGATAGGTAAGATATTTTTTTTGTCATTTTATTGATTTTTTTATTGTTTATTAAATTTTTAATAATTCTCAAATTGGTAAAATAATGGAATTTTTTTCAATTGTAGAGTATAAACCCATATAATCAAATGAACAAAATGTTAACATGGATTCTGGTGGAACACAAGAAAAAAAAATCTTGGAACCAATCAAAACCCTTAGCAAAATAAAAACCCCCAACAAAATCAAAACCCCAACAAGATTTGGACCGTGATGACTTGAACCATTACCTAAATGAAGTGAGAGTGCACACCCAAGAATTAAGAAACACAGGGGAACCATCTTGATTGTCTCTTTCCACCTCAATGGAGAGCTCAATTGACTCCCTTATCCATGCACATCACCAGTTGACAGACATGACTAAATATAGAGCTAGGATGTAGGAGTATTATTCCACTAGCATTTCCAAAGAAGAAATAAAAGCATTAAATATTACGAAGGCCCAATTATACAGTATGTTCACCGATCCAAGAACACAACAACCACCATACATTAGAAAGCCACATGTCTACATGGATTTGGGTCATTTTCAACCATGGAGGGACAAATGGATGCAAGGCTGGTTTACGGTTTACGATAAACCTCCCTGTAATAATAGGGAGGCACCACAATACTTCCTTCGACAACTCTGGGCCGAGTTTGTGCTCAGTTTACATGTCAACTATTTTGACATAACTGAGTTCCAGGGTGTTGGGCCTGGCCTGCCCAAGATCGGCTTGCTTCCAGGAGGAACCCACTGAGAGGACTACCAACTCCTAGGCATGAGCCTAACCCCCCTCCCTAAACACCTCAGTTACCCCATAGACTTTATTAGACCGAGGGGGCGATGAGGAGCGTTGCATGCAGACTCCTTAGACACACCATGTTTGTAGCAACGACTATAGTGGAGAGACGTGTTGACCCTAAGAGAGACTCAGGTGCAGGGCCTTCATGACAATGTCAGGATAGACCCGTGTCTGATGGTAGCCATTTTGGTCCTTCTAGTTCAACATGGATAGTGCCACATCTTTGTCCCCATTAAGGGCACACTTTCCCTGGCCCGATCAAGGGATTCTATATGGAGCAGGTTATAACTATGTTTAATGATTTTTCAATCATCACTTGAGAGTTTGTAAAGTAATTTTAAAGTAGTTGTGTATGGCTTAAACTATTATTTCAATGTACAATTATTTAGAGTTGAGGCACCGACATGGGAGAACGTAGGATCTCCCAACCTGGACACAGCAATGGTAGCTACAATTGAAATTGCAACACCTCACACAAAGGTATTTTCATTACCTCACACAATATTGTTATTTCTTGCTTATGTCATTTCTATTATTTAGTTATTTATATTTATGAAATACACGATGATAGTTCCTACAATATTTTTTAGTATTTCAATTTCCTAAATAATTAGTTATTTAATATGTTCATAATGTGCATGCATTTTGGTGTCCATAGGTATGTATAGACTATGATGACCAGCCATCTCTACCGGCGATCGACAGGTCACCATACGCACAGGTATGATGTGTAGTTAAAAGAACAATTTTAATTTGAATTGTTGTGAGTTAATATGGTTTAATTTTATTTGTGTCTACTAAACTATCATATTACAAATGTATATGCAAATTACACTATCAATTGCAGGTGCCACCGTTCCACCTCCCCACTTCAGTCCCTTTTTTCCACCCTCTCCCATGAGTCTCCCCCTCCCTCTTCCATCCATACCCCTCCCGCTTTCCACCCCAGCCCTTCCATCTAGAGTCCCCCCTACGTCCATAATCCCCCCTTAATCCATACTCCCACCTCCGTCCATCCTCCCCCCTCCATTCAACCTCCCCCATTCATCCACACCCCCCCATCCATCCATCCTCCTCCATTTGTCCATGCCCCCCCTTCCATCTAACCTACCTCCTTCATTCACAACCCCCCTTGGATCCATCCTCCTCCCTCTATTTAGGACCACCCTCCCATCCACCATCCCTCAACATCCCCCCTATCCCTTTTAGGTTAATATTCTCTATCATACAAATAGTAGGGGTTCATCATCCACAACATCCTCCTCCACCCATACTACCATGCCCTCTTCCACCCTACATTCTTCAATTCCTTCCTCTATTGTGGAAACTACTCTTGTAGAATCCGTCGATACATCTATAGTGGTTGCACCTGTAGTTGCTGCAACTACATCTTCCCCCCATGACTACATCGGAGGAGGTTCTCCAGCCAGCTACTCCACCTTGTAGCCTTGAAGACCAATAATCTCCATTTTTTGAGGTGTTCACAATGAGAGTTAAGTTAATTTATGAAAATATTGTGTTGAATTAACTAAAATTAATTTAAGCAACTTTTTTTTCAATGAAATTATTGTTGTAAATGTTGTAGGGTGGCATTGTTGAGAGGCTCACTAGATCAAGGAGGACACCTGCCTCACGTCTCCCACTCCCATTAGTGGTGAGTTATTTAAGATTTGAATTTTACATTCATTTTTGAATGTGGTAAATGTTACAAATGCTTGAAAATGATGATATCTTATATTATTGGTTTCCGAGCTCGGAGAGACGGTCTACTCCTAGACAGAAGAAGGCCCGAGATTCTGCTAGCTCCAAGAAGAGGAAGATTGATTTCAGAGATGTGCATAAGAATGATGGGGGTGGGAAAGATGCTTGACATACCATGTTATGCACATTATCCACAATGTGTCATTTTTGGGCACCAGTTTCCATGTACTTGGTATCTAGGGAACAAGTTTCCATGCATTTTGGATCTAGTGCACGAGTTGCCAGACTTTTTATAGGGAATGAATTTCCATCATGTGTACATTGGGAACCATGTTTCATTGTTTTCCAAAAAATTTATATGTTTCAACGAGTTTTTTAGCTTGCATGTACATGGATTTTCAGTTATGTGATTTATATGCATGTTGTCTCTACTTGCATATTGTTGTCTCTTGTTGCCTAGTAAACAACATTATGCTTTCAATACAAATGGTTGATTTTGAATGGATTTTGATATGATTTCCTTCGTTTATGATGAAATCGATAATTTTTTATCTCTAGTGGCCTCATATAGTCATTGTTCGATGGTCGATTGAAAAAAATGTTTTGTTTGAACTCTAACAAAGCATACTCACTTGACCATGTTCTTAGCATTTGGAACCAATGTCAGAACTGTAAAACTAATTATTTACGCCAATGTTTAATATTTGATGATATACCAATCAATAAGGACTTGTCAATCGTACTTAGGTGTGCAAAACCTATGCTATCATCATTGTGGTCAAAGATATGAAAAATATCTCCCCATCCCCTTCACTTGGAATGTTTCCTTGTGAAGGGATCCTCATACCTTTGCCACTATTTTTTTCTTCGCGCATGGATATGTCGTTAGGTTTAACCGTGACTCTAGATTTAGAATTGACATAATGAATATTATTTCAATTATTTTGTATTATCAAAGGTATTTTGATCGTAAAATGTCATTCTAATAAGATCCAACTAGTTTGTATACATCACAATGCAAGGATGAAAGTTTCATGGTAAAATTCAACACCTCGAGTATTTATTGGTGAAGTTTTATGGGGGCCTTGATATGATGACTAGTGAGATACCTGACCTTTTCCTATACCTTATTATTTTGACAATTTTTGCTAAAGAGTTGTCATTGGATATGGAATTGTTGTGTAAGTGATGAATGATAATGGTGAAGTTCCCAAATACAAAAAGGCTCCTTATGTCTGATGAAAAGGTGATCTCGATCTCTTGACGGTGAGCATTTAAGTCGATAGTTTATTGTTTGAAGCATTCCCTAGACCCCATGATATTTTGATTTATTGAGTTCTCTCTAGATCAATGAATTAGCCCCCTTGTGTACCTACCACCCCTAGTCATTTACACGCAAATACACACAAGTGATATGCACATAGCTAGATTTACACACATATTAAAGATGTACAGAGACATATATATTTACACTACAAAAACCGACACAAAAAGATATATACATAAACATACAAAAAATACAGGCACATAGGCAAATATCTATGCACATATACAAAATTTACATGTTAGAAAAAACACACATAGGGAAAGATATAAACACACACTTGCACAAAGAAAACCATAAAATATCAGTATGAAATAACAAACATCATCTTTTCAAACACAATTACACACCTAAATATTACTTTCAAATATTTTAAATTATTACAAACAATGTGCATTATTTAATTTGGAAAAATTATTTGCACACACCAAATATATCACCATTTCCAACTTTTCATGGTGCACACAAAAATGCATGCACATTTCCACAAAAAAATCACAAACAAAAAAAAATACATGGAAAAACAACATGCTCACATACAAATATCTACACATACATAAACACATAAGACCATCATACATACACAATAAATA
The DNA here is from genome assembly GCA_027924585.1 of Larix kaempferi. Classification (NCBI taxonomy): domain Eukaryota; kingdom Viridiplantae; phylum Streptophyta; class Pinopsida; order Pinales; family Pinaceae; genus Larix; species Larix kaempferi. The sequence continues at coordinate 6,197,332 of BSBM01000009.1, forward strand.
AACCTTAACTTGCAGAAGGCCATGCCAATTTTGCGTAAGGGGGTCAACTTTGAGCCAAAGGCTCCTGAGTGACTGTGCCGATCGTGAACACATTCACAATGGCTATATGCATGTGTGGGAGCTGATGGAACCCCATTCCGCTCACCGGTTTGGGTTCCATGCCCCTTGAAAAAATTCTCAAAGTGTCCCGGAATGGCCATGGGGTGCCTGGAAAAAATGCCCATAGAACCAAAACCATGACTCTAGTCACGAATCTGTCGATTCCGATGAATTAAATATGCTCAGTTTCATCTAAACCCCCCCCATCGTGACTCAATCGCCTCAAAACGGTGTTATTGTGTCATTTCTGAAACTAGGGTTTTGCTTATTGAAGGCCTTCATAATTTTGCACAAGGGGGTCAATTTTGAGCCGAAGAATCCCGAGCGACCATTTCCATCATGAACACATCCACAATGGCCATATGCATGTGTGGGAGTTGAAAAAACCCCATTCCGCTTCTCGGTTTGGGTTCTGTGCCTCCAAAGCAAATTCTCAAAGTGTCTCTAAATGACCATAGGGTGCCTGAAAAAAATTCTCATAAAACCAAAATCATGGCTCCGGTCTTGAATTCATTCATTCCAATGGATTCAGTACGTTTGGTTTTAGCTAGGGGACCCCCCCACGATGACTCAATCTCCCGGAAAAAGGTGTTATTGTGCCATCTCTGGAACTAGATTTTTTCGTAGTGAAGGCCTTCATAATTTTGCACTAGGGGGTCAATTTTGAACCGAAGGATCCCATGCGACAATGGCCATCATAAACACATACAAAATGGCCATATGCATGTGTGGGAGATAACAAAACCCCATTCCTCTTGTTGTTTTGGGTTCCATGCCCCTGGACCAAATTCTCAAGGTGTCACTGAAAGGCCACAGGGTGGCTGGAAAAAATGCCCATAGAACCAAAAACGCAACTCCAATCATGAATCCATTGATTCTAATGGAGTCATGACACCGTGTTTCATCTAGGAGACCCCCCCACTGTGACTCAACCACCTAAAAATGGTTCTCTTGTGTCATCTCCGGAACTAGGGTTTTGCTCATTGAAGGACATCAGAATTTTTCACAAGGGGGTCAATTTTGAACCAAAGTCTCCTGAGCAACCATGGCAATCATAAACACATCCACAATGTCCATATGCACATGTGGGAGTTGATGAAATCCCATTTCGCTCAACAGTTTGAGTTCCATGCCCCTAGAGAAAATCCTCAAAGTGTCCCTAAGGAAGCTTAGGCCATACATGGTTATGTGAGGAAGCTTAGGCCTTATGACCTAAATAAAGCTTCTAAACATCCGAGGCCTTAACCACCACACATGATATCCTAAGGGTATCCTTGACCTCTAAGTAGGGATATGAAATGAAAATTAGTCATTAGGCTCTAAAGGCACCTTCTAGGGACCAAGGTTCATGAATGATTCCTTGAAGCATTAAAGATGAACCATCAAATTGATCATTGGTCCTAAGCCATAAATATATATTTATAGCCTTGATATGTTGGTATCTCTCCTCGAATCCTGTTTATGGATTTGAGGTCCACCCATAAAGATCAAAACCTACTAATGGCGTCCATATTCGAATTCAAATATTTAAGATATACTAGACCAATCTTATGTGGTTGAATAAGGATTCACATTTTCCCTATCCCTGGAAACTTCCTTTAGAGCCTATGGTCAAGGTTTAATTGTTTGACCATGTTTAGTGCCATAAAACCCATACTGAGTGCTAGAATACTCCTATTTGCACCCATATCATTTATTGGAGGCTAAACATATCCTTGTCATTTGAGGTCTCTTTCATGGTTGTGAACCTATGTAATTAATATACCTTCAAGGTTGAAGCCTCAAGTTTCCCTTCCCAGTCATGTCCAAACCCTTCTCATACATATATGGTTCTAAAACCTTATAATGGTTTCCATATCGCTAATGGGATGCCTAAGGATCCATATAACATACTTATGTGGTTGTTGAAAATATGATTTATTCCCATTAATCAATAGAAGATTCATATTGACACTTATAGGCCACAAGTCCCCTGAGTGGTCATGTATGGTAATTCGGGGCAATATTCATGGCCCTTGAGGCTTTATTTTTATTAAGGTATACAATCATTCTCCCAACCATGTATAATGCCCTAATATCCATAAGTGGTTCTCAAAACCTCCTAATGGAGTATGTATCAGCACTTGGAAGCCAAAGAACCCTAATACATGTCCTATATGGTGATTTGTAACCTCATGTCTTTCTCTTTAGAACTAAGTTTGTACATTTAGAGAATAAATCCTAGGTTTCCTACATTTACCATGTATTGATTCATGACATGTATATAGGGATAAAAAATTCCTAGTGGTTATTATATCCCTCTTATATTCCCACATAGTGAAAAAATTCACCTAGTAGATGCAAAGTGTTATGGTCCAAGACCTTGCTCATGGTCCTCAACACCCAGAAGCTTGTCTTAGGACCTATGGCCTAGGTTTCATCCTTTGACCAATTCCATATCCTAAGAACCAATTTTGGTGTTCAAAACCTCCAAATAGTGTCCATATCCTCACCAATAAGGTAAATATTCCTAGCCATATCTAGGAACTCAACACCAACACTTGGTGTTCATAACCTCCTAATCATATTTTAATATGCTCATACGGAGGCCAAATATCCCTAGATCCTATATGTTTTGTGATTTGACACATCATTCTTGGTCCTAAATGCATAGAAACTTTGTTTAGGGAATAAGACCTAGGTTTCCTCCCTTGAAGATGTTCATGGTCCCAATACCCATACCTAATTTCTACAACCTACTTATTGCATCGAGGTCAACAATCAAAGGAAAAGGATACACTTCCGAGGTCAAGTGTTTATAACATTCTACCCAACACTAAAGTGTTTCCTATTTAAGAAATATTGCAGGAATATTTCGTATTTTGGGAATATTTTTTTGCTCATAACTCAGAATTGTGTGGACTTTGGACCGTTGGAAAGATCTTGCAATTCTCTACAACTTTGATGTTTTGAGTTTTCTTTGATTCCTTACTGTTTGTGAGATGCGGGCATTTTAGTAAAAAATACATCTTTTGAAAGATGCATTTTTTACTAAACTACCCGCATCTCACAAACTTTAATGAATCAGAGAAAACTCAAAACATAAACATTGTAGAGAATTTCAAGTGCTTTCCAACGGTCCAAAGTCCATCCAATTCCCAGTTACAAGTGAAAAGTTATTTCGAAAATATGAAATATTCCTGGAATATTTACGTTTTTTCTTATTTATGATACATTTTGGCCTGGGTAATTCCTTATGTTATTATTTAAGGCATTATTCATGGCTTGGGATGATTAGAATCTTATCTTACAACCTAAGGATCAAATTTTCTACCTTAATCATGTCCAAAGAACTGACATCCAAACTTAGTGCTTAGAAAATTCTAATGGCTCACATTTCCTCCCTTAAAAATAAGTATAACCTAGGGAGTTCATGTGGTTGTAGGAATTTCACCTACCATAAAAACTACTTGATGCCATATATGTTGTCATAAGAGTGTGTGCACCTTTGTAATGCATCTATCACATTTATAACGCATAAAAATTCTTCTTGTTATTAAAAATAGGGAACTAACATTATTTTATGCAAACCAAAACTTACTTGTCTTTTATAGAAACATCTCTCCGGAAACATTGTGGCTCTAATACAAAAATTTTAATATTTTTTACAATTGGATCTTCATGTTTTGTTGAGTTCTTATTTCATTTGTTCCTTCTAAATATGGGTAATTGACACAATCAAGCACAAAAGTTTGATTGCATCAATTGGTACATAAATGACATGCACATATACAAATATCTACACATACATACACCCATAAGACCATGCACATACAAAATAAATAAACCCTAGCTTGAAGAAGGCGATCAGAATTTTGCACAAGGGGTTCAATTCTGAAGCTAAAGCTCCTGAGTGACCGTGGCAATCGTGAACATATCCACAATAGACATATGCACGTGTGGGATCTAGTGGAATCACATTCAGCTCGCCGGTTTGGGTTTCGTTCCCCTAGAGAAAATCCTCAAAGTGTCCCTGAATGGCCACAGGGTGCCTGGAAAAAATTCCCATACCACCAAAACTGCGAATCCGGTTGCAAATTTGTCTATTCCGATGGATTCGGGATGCCACGTTTCATCTAGGGAACCTCCCTCACCATGCCTCAATAGCCCAAAAACAGTGTTATTGCACCATCTCTGGAACTAGGGTTTTGCTCAGTGAAGGCCATGCCAATTTTTGCAGAAGGGGGTCAATTTTGAAACGAAGGCTCTCAGGTGAGTGTGTCCATCGTGAAAACATACACAATGTCCATATGCACATGCGAGATCTGACTGAACCCACTTCTATTCGTCGGTTTGGGTTCAGTTCCCCCGAAGAAAATCCTCAAAGTGTCTCTGAGTAGACACAAGGTGCCAAGACAAAATTCCCATAGAACATAAAAAGTGACTCTACTCGCAAATATGTCTATTCCGATGGATTCAGGATGCCAATTTCCAACTAGGGGACCCATCTCACCGTGCCTCGAATTCCTAGAAACAGTGTTATTGTGCCATCTCCGGAACCAGGGTTCTGCTTAGTGAAGGTCATGCCAATTTTGCACAAGGGGGTCAATTTTGAACTGAATGCTCCTAGGAGACAATGGCCATCGTGAGAACATCCATAATGGCCATATGCACATGTGGGCCCTCACGAAACCCCATTCCTCTCAACTGTTTGGATTCTGTGGCCCCAAAGCAAATCCTCAAAGTGTCCCTAAATGACCATGGGATGCCTAGAAAAAATTCCCATAGAACCAAAACTATGACTCTTGTCATGAATTCGTCGATTCTGATGGATTCAAGACACCGGGTTTCATCTAGGGGACCCCCCCACCATTACTCAATCTCCCAAAAATTGTGTTATTGTACCATCTTTGAAACTAGGGTTTTGCACAAGGGGATCAATTTTGAACAAAATGCTCTTGAGAGACTGTGGCCATCATGAACATATCCATAATGGCCATATGCACATGTGGGAGTTGAAGGAACCCCACTCCTCTCTTGGGTTTGGGTTCCATGCCCTAGGAGAAAATGCTCAAAGTGTCCCTAAATGACCACGGGGTGCTTGGAAAAAATTCCCATAGAACTAAAACCGTGACTCCAGTCACAAAGCTATTGATTTTGATGGATTCGATAGGTTGGGTTCTAGCTAGGGAACCCCCCCCACCATGACTGAATCACCCAAAAATGGTGATATTGTTCCATCTCCGGAACTAGGGTTTTTCTCAGTGAAGGCCACACCAATTTTGTACAAGGGTGTCAATTTTGAACCAAATGCTCTTGGGTGAGCATGGCCATCGTGAACACATCCACAATGGCCATGTGCACATATGGGAGCTGATGTAACCCCTTTCCGCTCATCGGTTTGGGTTCCGTGTCCCAAAAGAAAATTCTCAAAGTGTCCCTGAATGACCATTGGGTTCCTACAAAAAATGCCCATAGAGCCAAAATCGTCACTCCGGTCACAAAGCCATTGATTCCGATGGATTCAGGATGCCGAGTTTTAGATGAGGGACCCCCCCCCCACTATGACTTAATATCCCATAAACAATGCTATTGTGTCATCTCTGAAGCTAGTGTTTTGCTTAGTGAAGGACATGCCAATTTTGAATTGAATTATCTCAGGTGACCATGGCCATCGTGAACACATACACAATGGCCATATGCACGTGTGCGAGCTAACGGAACCCCATTTCACTTGCCGGTTTGGGTTCTGTGCCCCCAGAGAAAATTCTCAAAGTTTCCCTGAATAGACATGGGGTGCTTGGAAAAAATTCCATAGAACCAAAAACTCAACTTAGGTCGCAAATCGTTGATTTCAATGGATTCGGGATGCCAAGTTCTAGCTGTGGGTCCCCACCACCGTGACTCAATTGCACGAAAACAGTGCTATTGTTCCATCTCCAGAACTAGGGTTTTGCTTAGTGAAGGCCATCCCAATTTTGCACAAGGGGGTCGATTTCGAATTGAATGCTCCTGGGAGACCATGGACATCGTGAACACATCTGTAATGGCCATATGCACATTTGGGAGATGATTGAACTGCTTTCCACTCATCGGTTTTGGTTCCGTGCCCCAAGAGAAAATTCTCAAAGTGTCCCTGAATGGACACTAGTTGCCAGAAAAAAATTCCCATAGAGCCAAAATCGTGACTCTAGTCACGAAGCCATCAATTCCGATGGATTTGGGACGTCGAATTCTAGTTGGCGCTCCCCCCCACTGTGACTCAATTGCCCAGAAACAATGCTATTGTGCCATCTTCGGAACTAGGGTTTTTCTTAGTTAATGCCATGCAAATTTTGTACAAGGGATTCAATTTTGAATCGAATGCTTCCGAGCGACCATGGATTTCATGGAAACATTCACAATGGACATATGCATGTGTGGAAGCTAACAGAACCCCATTCCGCTCACTAGTTTGGGTTTTTTTCCCCCGAAGAAAATTCTCAAAGTGTCCCTAAATTTTCATGGGGTTCCTGGCAAAAATGACCATAGAATCAAAACCATAACACCGGTCACAAAGCCGTCAATTCTGATGGATTCAGGTTGTCATGTTCTAGCTGGGGGACCCCCCAACCATGACTCAATCGGCTGGAAACAATGCTATTGTGCCATCTCTGGAACTAGGGTTTGCTCAATAAAGGCCATGCCAATTTTGCACAATGGGGTCAATTTTGAGCTGAATTGTCATGGGAGACCATGACCATCGGGAACACATCCAAAATGGCCATATGTGTTCGGATATCCACATCATCTTTTTCAGGACCTTGCATGAAATTAGGGTTTGCATGCAAATTCTAGGGTTTGCATGCAGTCCAGTCACCATGTGGTGCCTCTAGCACCTTACCCACCTTATTCTAGCACCCAGGAGCCACTTACTTCATACTTTTAGCCCTCCTAGTCAGGAAGGTGCCCACTTCTCACCTACTGCCAGAGAAGGGCACACTTCTTCACCTACCACTACAGTTCCACTTCAATTACACTCAGTTAGCTCCGATTCTCCTTGATTTGAGGCTAGTTTCACTCTTGACTAACTGTTTCACTCCGTTGGACATCCATATTGACTATATGACTTGTTCTGACTTTAGTTAAGCCTCCCATGCACCCTCCACTGAGTCTCCTTCTCTATATCAGTGCTACACACTTCAATTACACATGACACACTTAGTTAGACTCGGCTTGACACCTGGATGACTGGTTCTTGTGCATTGATGACCACCACTGATTGATCATGAGGACTCCTAGTTGGAGTCAAGCTACTCCATTCAGTGATTTGAATGACCTTCTTAGAAAATTCGAATTGCTCACTCACATTGTCAGATTATTGTATTGTAATTATTCACCCTTATTGGGATATTGAGCACTGTGCATGTTTTACACAATTTTACACCATATTTTCTATGTTCATCTATTGTGATTGATTTACTTGTTCATTAGATCTGTTGTGACTAATTTTACAATATGCATTTATGGGAGTTGACAGAACTCCATTCCACTTGTTGGTTTGGGTTCTGTTCCCCAGAGCAACTTCTCAAAGTGTCCATGAATGGCCACATGGTGCCAGGAAAAATTGCCCATAGAACCAAAACCATGACTCCAGTCGTGAAGCCGTCGATTCCGATGGATTCGATATGTTGGTTTCTATCTATCCCCCCCCTCCCCACCATGACTCAATCACCTATAAATGGTGCTATTGTGCATGACATCATAATTGGATCTTGAAACTTGTACTCTACAAGTGGAGAACTTCAATAGTGTGTGGATTGCTTATGTTTATTCCTTGGAGTGCTCTCTTCTGTTATATATATGCTATATAAGATGAATTTTCAAATCTTGTTTATCATGTGAAGTTTTCCTAAAGGGATGGAAACCTGAATTGGAATGATTGGTGTAAAACATATAATAGTTTAAAACATCAATGTATTGTAATATTAACTTAAACATCAAATAAACTATATAAGATAACAATATCTACCTAACATGAAATAAAATATATAACATAACGTGAAAAAAACTATCTAATATGAATAACATTAGACATGCATGAATAAACAATCATATGACTATACTATGTAGCTCAATCAATTAGACCTTTTGGATCCTCTCTGTTTTTGTTGTCTCAAACAACCTCTCGTGCTATGCATGAGGTAGTGAGTAGTGTACATTGTTTGATGACTCCATTGACATTGTTTGTATTTGGATGTATGTACTAATGATCAAGTGCATAAAGTGATACACCTATGAACCTGGTCTATAATCCACATATGTGTATCCATTGCTCTTTGGGGCCTTTCCATCTACTGTAAGATAATCTCCCTGAACAACCATCGAGCCAGTTGGAAAGGTATTGCCTTCACTGTCAATTAATGATGCAAGGAGGGTTTTCTTCCACTGGATGCATCATACCAACCAATAATTCGTGCCAATTGCACTATCTGTTGGGAAAACAACTACGTATATGTGTCCTACAAAAACACATTTTATGGTCAAATTCAAAAAAGAAGGGAACAGAGATATGAATGCATAACTGTTTATATGGATGTACAAGATCATATATATGATCATAGTCGTTCAAAATAGAACACTTTCCTTCCTCTAAATGGATTGTTTCAACAACTGCACATGGGTCTACTGCAAGTGATACATGATGCCATTCATCAACCTATTCCGTTGGTTCACACTCATCCCATTCGTCGTTGCTACAATGCCCGCAAAACCAAGCAAGTTTTCACGTCCATATTTCAAATAAGGGGTTGTTTGAGCTTCGATCCGAATAAAAACCATGAGTCCCTTCTATAGTACTACAACTATAAGAATGTGATCGATTTATATCAACCAATTTCCAAAAAATTTTGACAACATGTCCTCTACCTATTGGTATGTGCTGCTCTGTTGTTCGATCTAACATTTTTGTAGAGAACCATTGAACTATGGATTCTACAACTCAGATATGATGGTTTATCATGTACCTCATCTCCTCCCTTTGTATGGAAGTTTTGAGACATGCTCCAGCACCATCATGCTCTCCCTTTCCATGTCAGGCCTCAAAATATTTCCATATATGCGGCACATCATAAGTCTTGTGCAAAATACTCAACCACTGGAATACAAGTGCATTTTTTAACTATCCCTCACAACCATCTGACCATATCCAATGCTTATCCATCTATATATCTCTCTCCATCAGCTAAGCATATAAAATTTTGAAGAAATGATGCACATAATGCAGGTCATGGCACTTATCATCAGTGATGTAGAAGTTGGTCTCTTTCAATATTTTCCTCCTATCATTGTTGCTCTCTGGTGCGTTCCCATATGTGATATGTACCATTATGCTAACTTGGTCTGAATGGTAGTATTGACTTTGAATCTCATTTTGTGGATGCAGGGTGTAGTTTTAGAAAAGTCCACAACCAACAATATTGTGTCATTGGGAAAGGTGTCCCTACAGTGTCTATACTTTTCATCCTTCCATCGTGCTACATGGATATGTTGTACATACTGCTCAGTCATTTTGTAGAATTCCTTCATGAAATCACAAATTTTTACTTGGTGCCACAAAACCAAGGGCATTAATACAACGTGACATTTAAAATATGGATATATATGTATAAATTCAACATGTACAATATGAAAGTATGCAAACTTAGATTACTTGTGACTTTACCAATGCATTTTTTTTTCTTTCCTTCACACTGTCTACTTGATATGTTACGTACTTGAAGTTATGCATTTGTACTAACATACTCCCAAAATCGTGCTCCTTTCTTTCATGGCTGTAGCAACTTAATAATGCAAATCCACTGCACCTAGAACATGTCCCATATAAACATGATTCTTTATAATATTTCTATCGTTCAGGTCTTGGACACATGATGCTATGGATAAATTCTTTGGATTCATTTTGTGGTTGTAAAGATGGGAAGTCCTACACAATGTTAGTAGGAAAATCAAAAAGTATATGTCTATATGTATCATTATAGTACTAAAATTCTACATGGTATCTACAAAAACATGTGTTGTGATCCACTTGTGATCAATGCAAATTCTAACATACCAAGGTTTGCATTTTTCAAAGGAACTTTGGCCCAAGTTCAATTGTGTGTGCTCATTCTTAAACCTCTCATAGAGTTTAATTTGTTTCGTTTCAAGGAAGTGCTTGACATGGGGTTCACACCCCTTAGCACCTTTTCTCAACTTTAGCACATCTCTTTGATTTGATGGCATTCTAGTGTTATCATGCCAAAAATTTTGTACTAGTTCTTTAACAACATCAATTAGCTTCATGTCTGAACGAGGTAAGCTACCAACAAAGGCCCAACAATATGTTTGTCCCGGGGTCTCAAGTTTTTCTCTAATAGCAGAATAATTTTGAAGAGTATTTCTATCTACTTTAAAGATTTTACATGTGTGTGATAATATGCGACGTTTCCTTGTGTATTTTTCTACAATCAATTATGACAGTAAATGATGGGCCACATTAAGATATTTTGTATGAGAATTTTTTCCAATCAAATTAAATGCGGACTGTAGATTTGTGACAATGTGAATATTGGCCTCTAAACTTCTAACTACCTTTATGCCTAACATGAGCTAGATAATGTGATTTAACAAATCTAGAAACAATTGACATTTTGTTGCATCTCCTTTGGATTCAAAAATTCTTTAATGATCCTACTATAATGGAAAACAATAGTGCATTTAGGAAACTTACCTTCAAGTCCTAAAAAGGAAATTTCATCCACATGAATACATCTGGGAGTTCTACATCGTCCACTTGATATTCAAGTCAAGGGAGTTGGACATAAAGTACGAGTCTCATCACCGGTTTGTTGTGGCACTCCGTTCACAACTTGGTCTTGCAAGGGAGTGTGTTTGACATTTGTGTGCTCTTCTTGGGGAGTTTTCCAATTAAAAACTCGTTCAATATCCATCCCTTCATACTCAACATCAATCAAGATTTGATTGACTTGAGCCACTTCATAATTGCTTGTTGATGGAATATTCGTTGGATGATCACTTGATTTTGGATTTCGAGAGGGATCCATTACCTGCATCCATTTCACTTCTCCTGATGAACTCGAGGTCATGGTGGCATGCGTTGCGCTATGATCCAAGGCACTGGAATTTTGATGTCTTTTTTTTTTCATGTACAACCTATCCTTTTCTCTTATCTCATGGGCCTTTTCAGGGGGAAACGCCTTCCTTCTAGAATTTCTTTTATTATTATTTATGTTTCCCATATTCAATATGTTCTTTAACAAAACAAGAATATCACCCCTCTAAAAAAATAACAAATAAGATATTATTTTTCAATTATGAAGTGAGGAAAACAAACTTTTACCATGAACAAGATAGAAGGGACATAAGATTAAGATAAGATTTATACAATGAGTGGTAATGTGACTTGTATAATGTGCAAGATTTTTAAAACTCACTGTAGCAATTGATTGGGTATTGTGCAAACCTATGCCTATTATATTCCTAAGGGTACAATATAAACTATGATCATGGAAGTATGTTTTGTTTTCATGACACTGGACATATAGACCAAACTAATATGGTAGCAAGAAAGAAGGTGGCATGAGGCCATTGCAACTATAAAAAAAAATGATCGAAGTGGTGCAACAAAGATCATTTTTTCTCTCAATATCCCATTAGTGTGTACATGAATAGATATTTTGTTAATGGTATGGATCATACAGTTATTCAATCAAATATTGATGTGCGATTTAATAATGTTTTAGCAATGCACAACCCAACCTAGGTTGGCATCAAAGTCCTCCTATGCATCTTGGTGACATAGGATTGTAGTGTGATGAATTCCCTCATTTTGAGTGCAATCTCATTTTTCTAAATGTGTCATTGTGGTTTCCCATTTTATGTCTATTACCATGGTAGGGTCCTCATTTAACATTTGTCCTTCATTGGTCACATGTTTAGATATAGTAGATGTTTTTCTTGTGTATGTAATGTATTATCTACATGTGTGTTTGGACATTGCATCTGACGACAATGTCTAACGATCCCCATCTAGTGCTTTTTCGTATGTGTTGGGTGTTGACTCAGGGGGGTCTCCCGCAGGGGTTTGTCGGTGTGCTCCCCCTGCTCCACATAGCGAAAATCGACCAAACCACTTGGGTGCCTCTATTTCTAATTAGGATGCCACTAGGGCCTTGAGTGCTATTGGGCTATTTTTCAGTTGAGGATCCTCCCTTGGGTTCCAAAACTTAACTAATTCATTAGGGCATGCACTCTTAGCCACACAGTCAAAATTTCCTTCAACGTGAGTGCTCTTGTTGTGGTTTTTTAATTTTCCATTAATTTAACCCTACCATGTATGATTTTGGTGGTTCTTTCCTTCACATAGTATAGAGGGTTGTTTTTCTAGAGAACCCATGTTGTTTACTCCAAATTCTTGTGATATGTTGGATTAGAGAATGCCCTAGAAATAACAACAACATCACCTCTAGGATCTCAGTTTGAAATGTTTTCTTATCATCTTGAAACAATGTACAATAACCTCTAGTGAGAATGTTTTCTTATCATCTTAAAAGCTATTGAGAATTCCCTAGAAATAACATCAACATCACCTCTAGGACTTGAGTTTGAAATGTTTTCTTATCATCTTGAAACAATGTACAATGAGCCCCATTTTGGTAGCTTGGCACTTGGCACATGGTTTTTTGACAATAGTTTGGGCTAGTAGATGGCATTGGATGGTGGTATGGGGTGTTAGTAGGAGCACATTTTCTATAAAAGGAGAAGCTCCTACTCACTTCATTTTCATGTTTTGGATGAGTGAAAATTGCCCCTAAAGATTAAAAATTTGATTCTTTTGGTGTTTCTGTGAATTGATGTAGTGAATTCATGAGGAATTCAACAAATGTTTGTGTATTGGATGGATTTATGTGATTATGAAAGGTTATTGGTGGTGATGCAAGTAAGTTTTTTTGGTTATCTTTATGAAAGGCTGAAACCATTGTTTGGTGCTTGTTGTAGGTTTTTTGTGGTAAGATGTCTTTTATTGTCTATGATGAAGATTAAGAAGACTAAAATACATTTATCATACAATTCATGAGGAAAAACTACAATACAGACAATTCAAACAAAGTGAATGAAGACTAAAGTACAATTCATAAGGAAAAAATGTCACCATACCTCAAGGATTTTTCTTTGCGTGCAATGTAAAATAGTCTTTTGATGTATCCACTATATGTAAGAAGAGTTCAAGTGTGTCCAAGCAGGATGAGAATTCAATCCAACGAGACAAATAGAGTCCAACTGATGTGTATTCAATCTAAAGAGCCAAATAGAGTCCAATGGGTATGTATTCAATCCAAAGAGCCAAATAGAGTCCAACTGGTGTGTATTCAATCCAAATTGCCAAATAAACTCCAAGATGTGTGTGAATTCAATCCAAAATGAAAGTGACAGTCGAGCTATGTCTGAGAAGAGCGAAAAAATTGCAGTATGAGAAAAAAAAATACGGGAGAAGAACGCGGGTCATTTGCAATTTTTCATGTTCAGTAGAGGCACACACACGGAAGGAGCGCGCATGCGCTAGAGGTGCGCAGATGCTATTAGCGTGTGCGCGCTTCTCTATAACGTTGATTTGTTCGGTGGGTAACATTTAGTGCATTTATTTCCCAATAAATCTCTATTTGTTCGTTTATTCCTAGAGAAAATTCCCCCTAAAGGCCTTTAATCCCTCAACTAAACCATAATCCCCAAGTGCTTATGTGCTTAGGTGTTTAGGGATTTTGGGATTTAGAGCTTGTGGGTTAGGGGGTTAAGGTGTTTTGGATTAACTAGGATTTAAGGGTTAAGGTGTTTGGGGTTAACACTACTAAAGTTTTATAAAGTCCATACATGTAAAGGTTATAACAAGGATTTTACTATAGATAGTAGTGTTCATAAGGGATCGTGCTTATAGTGCTTCTAAGTGGTAGGTGTTACTAGTGAGGACTTATAGTGGTTATATGTTAAGGATTATATTAGTTAGGGTCGATAATGGGTTTATATTGATTATAAGTAATAGATATTATTAGTGACATGGATTATAGGTTATGGTGATTATAAATTACAAATATTAATATTTGTGTCATAGGGGATGAGGGTAGTGGGGGTTAAGTGTGGAAGGGTTTAGGGGTTATACATTTTTAGAGTTAGGGGTAATATGGTATAGGGATAATGGGTGATAAGGTATAAGGGTCATGGCTCATGGGGGCTAGGGATTATAAGTTATATGGTTAGGAGGGGTTTTATTGGTCAAGAATTTAGGGTTAGGTGTTATTTGTGTTGAAGTTAAGGGTTTCTTGGTTATTGATTATGGGTCAAGGATGATGAGTATCAAGGTTTAAATGTGATAGTGTTTATAATGATTTTTTTTAAGGATTCTCTTTATTATTTTTTATCATTTAGGTCCAATAACAATTAGTTGATATATAGGTTAGGAATTGAATATTATATTTCAATGTTTATGGTTGATAGGGTTATGGTGTATATGGGTTAGGGATTATTTAGGTTACCATTTTGGGGTTGTGTTGGTTGATGTTAATATCTTATGAATTATAGGGCTTACTAGTTAGAAATATTTAGGGGTTATAAGGGTTAGAGTGCATATGTGTTAAAGGTGGTAGGGGTTACTAGGGTTATAAGGATTGTAGGTTAAGAGTTATTAAGGTTATGGGGTTAAAGGTTATATATTTTAATATTCTAAATTGATAGTGTTTAAGGGTTCTAGGGATATGGATTTAATATTTTTAAAGGTTAGGGGTTATAAGGATTTGGGGTTATGGGATGGGATTTAGAGTGATAATGGTTACATCAATTATGGGTTATTGGTTAACAGTTATTGTGGATAGGGGTGAGGGGTTATAGTAATTACAATTTATACATAATATGTGTTAAGGGTGGTGGGCGTAACCTAATCGATGTTAGATGTGATAACAATTTAGTGTCAGGGGTTACATGGAAAGGTTTTAAGTTAAATGAAGGCTAGAGTTTATAGAGATCATTTGTTAGGGGTATGAGATGAGATCTTTAAGGCGATATGGTGAGTTTTCAATTTTAAGGGTTAGAGAGTATAGGGGTTAAGGTTGTAGGAGTTAGGTTTAGAATGGTTATGGGATAAGGCTTATATGTAAATATTTTAAGGTTATAGTTTTTTGGGGTTTATATTTCATAGAATTTAAGGGTGATAACAGTATGGATTTAATAGTTATACATATTAGGGGTTATGGGTTAGGTTTTAGGTGATAGGATTTAGGGGTTAAATGGTTCTATGCATTATTGGTTGCTAGTTATGAATTTCTGGTGTCTAACGAAGAGGATTTATAATCATTATATTTTATCCAAAATATGGGTTAATGGTGGTGGGGGTAACATGTAAGGGGCTATATGTGTTAAACATAGTAACAATTTAGGGTTTGGGGTTATATGGTAAGGTTTTAAGTTAATGGGGGTTAAAGGCTATAGATGTTAATACATAGGGGTTATATGGATCAATGGTTATGTTGTTAGAGGTATGCGGTGGGAGGTTAGGGGTGATATGGTGAATGATTATTTGGGTTATGTGTTTATAAAGGTTACTTGTTAGGAGTTATGATGGTGTAGTGATATTGGCTATAACGGTTTACCATTATAAATTAGGGGTTATAGGTATAACATATTAGGTAATACATTAATTAGGGGTTGGGGATTACGGTGGCATGGTTAGGTGCTATATGGGATAATGTTTATAGTGGTTAAGGGTTGGGGATGAAAGGGTTTACAAATGATAAGGATCATGCTTATATTTGTTATGCTAAAGGGATTATATAAGTAGGATTTTAGAGTTGTTAGAACCGGGCATGGTTAAGAGGTGACTAGTACGAGAGATTATATCAATTAAGAGTGTGCGGCTAGGTATATTAGAGGCTATGAGGAATAAATGTTGGGGATTGTATGGGTGATGCATATGATTGATTGGAGAGTTTACTAGTTAAATTTTATAATGTTTATGGAATAACACTAGTTAAGGTTTTTTAGGGTACTGAAATATAAGTGATAAAAGTAATAAGGGAGAGGGGCAAGTGTTAGGTTTGATGGGGGTCATAGGATATAAAGATAAGAGATTATAGGTTTTGGTAGATGTTGATAGGGATTAAGGACTAGGGATCTTATGGATTATAGTGTTTTCTAGTTAGAGATTACATTGATTAAGGGTTGGAAATTATGGGATAAGGTTGTATGAATAAGGGATTGGAGGTTAGTGGTTAAATAGGTTACAGATTATTTAGTTTAGGTGTTGGTGGACAATGGTTAAGCAAGTTAGGTATAACATTAATTGGTAAAGTATGAGTAAATTTAAAAGGAATATTATTGTAAGGGGTTATAGATATCAAAATATAGGTATTATAGTTGTTAGTGGCTATAGCGATTACAGATTAAGAATGATATACATTAACAGTTATAATGGTTAGAAGTTAAGGATTAGAGTGATATGGGTTACCATGAGAGTTAGAAATTGTACGAGATATTAGACTAGAGTTATGGGTTTGAAGTTAGATGTTAAGTGTTATATGGATTATTGGTTAAGGTTTAAGATGGTTAGAGGTTATGGTTCATGTTTTATATGGGTTAAGGGTTGTAATAGTTATGGATTATGGATTATGTATGTTAGGAGTGATCAAATTAAGGGATGAATAGTTATATGGGCTTTTAAAAATGTATGGGTTTATAGGGATTAAGGGAAAGGTTTAGGGATTAGAGGATCTAGAGTGATAGGTGTTAAGGGTTATAATTATTACTAGTAAGGGTTGGGGGGATACAAACTTTAGGGTTTAAGGGTTATAATTATTACTAGTAGGAGTTAGGAGGATACAAACTTTAGGTTTTAAGGGTTATAATAAAAAGGGGTTACATCATAGTGGAAGTGGAACATGTATGAAGGGTTAGATATGATATGGTTATGAGTTAAATGTATTTTTTATTCGATTCAAAATGGGTTATAAGACATTATATAGAAATTATAACACTTCTTCTCTAGTTGTTATAGGGGATATATGTTATAGTGATTAAGGGTTATCATTTTTAAGGGTGATTTATTAGGATATAAGGGTAAGGGTGGACAATGGATAAGGGTTATAAGGGTTAGAAATGATACCAATTAGTCATTAGGTTTATAATGGCTATGGGTTATAGGTTTTAAGGGTTGGGTGTTTGATGATAGAGTTTAGGGTTGATGAGGATAAGAGGTTATAAGGATTAGGGGTTATAGGGGTTGGAGTATATTAGGGTTTTTATTTAATGGATATAATAGTTAAGGATTAATATTTTATTGGTTAAGGGCAATAGTGGTTAATGATTAGAAGGGATAATTATTATGTTGGTAAGATATCATAAGGTTTCGTGGTTATAATGGATATGTTATGTACATTAATAATAAGGATTGATAAGAGTTAGTGATTAGGATTTACATGAATTAAGGGTTCTCTTGGTTATGCCCTATAATATTCACTAATTTATATATTTAGTGTGTTAGGAATTATAAGTATTGAGTGTTATTAGGGTTATGATTGATAAGGGATTGGAATTATGAGGATACAAGTTCTAAGAGTCAACAGTTTGGATTTATTGGCTTATAAGGGTTAAGGACTATGGCTTGTTTGGGTCAATGGCTAGTAAGGGATTATGGCTAAGGCTCCTCAAGTATTAGAGTTTATACAAGTTAAGGGTTAGGGATTTGGGATTAAGGGTTATAATATTTAGGTATAATTCATGTTATCATTTTGGGATTATATTGGTTAGGGGTATGGATAATATGGATTATAGGTTAGTGAATCTATGGGTTAGGTGTTTTAAGTGCTTGATCTTAATGCATAGTAGTAGCTAGGATTTATACATGCTATAAAGGATTAGGTGTTTCAAGTGAGGAGTTAAGATTGACATGCATTAATTATTAGAAGGGTTAAGAGTTATCAGTTATATAAGTTATAAAGTTTAGGGGTTAATTTTTATTTGAATAGAGACTTTAGAGGTTAGGATTAGGTGGTTAGGATTATAGGGGTTAAGGGATATTTAATTGTTAGGGAATCGGGGATATATCATTATGTGTTAGGATTTACGATCTATAGGAGCTATACTAGTTTAGGATTATAGTGGGCCAAGAGTTATAATGGTTAGTTGTACTAGGGACTAGGGATTGCAATGGCTAGGGACTAATGGTTAAGGGTTTGGGGATTGAGATATAGGGGTCATGGATTTATGGTTATAAGGATGAATATTTATATGTGCAAGGGGATAATGGAAGTTAGTTATTTTTTGTTATAATATATACATATTATAGGATTTGTGGGTTATAAGGATTACTGGATAGGGATTATAATGATTAGGGGTTATAAGGTATATTGGTGATAGAGGTTAGATGTCAATGGTTATAGGGGTTACATTCCTAATATCATTAGTACCACTAATCATAGTGAAGGATATGCTTGAGAGGTTGTGTGTAGTGGACTAAGGCATTGTTATTCAACTTGAATGATTACATTCTTATTTTAAGGATTAAATCCAAGGTTCCACCCTCAAACATGTATAGGTCCCAAACACCCATACCTAGAATCCAAGACATTAGAATGGCTACACCCATTTTCATACTTGGAATCAAGGCTAGCCTCAGGAAATCCTATGTCATGGCTTTAGGTGGTATTCATGAAAATGGATGACTAAATATCCTAACCCTTGTGGTTAAGGAGAGAGGTGTGAGGGAGGGAGGAGGGATTGGCCAGAGTGGAAGAGAGGGGGAGGATTGGGTGGATAGGAAGAGAGAGGGGGGATTGGGTGGATAGGAATAGAGAAGGGGTGGGGGTGGGGGTATAGAGAGTGAGGGGGGGTTTAGGGAGAGGAAGAAAAAGAATAAGGGTGCCAAATAACGCATTCACGCATATACGTGTGCGTGCATGTACATGTACACGCTAGTACATGTGCGCACAAGTACACGTGCACACATTTATGCATATGCATGTTCAGATTCTTTTTTCTTGCACCCTTGTAGGTTTGGTACTAGCTTCAAATTTCGAAACCTTGAGGCTCGAACTGAGTTATAGTAGAACATGCCGATTTCTATAACTTCATGTTTTGCATGCTTTGTTCTGCATATGCTCCATTTGTGCACTACGGATGAAACTGCACACACTTGTCGAGCTCTGTGTGCAGATTCTAACTATATATTTTTGTAATAAATTTGTTATTGTTTTCTATTTTTAATTCATTTTTAATTGCACTAATGTCAAATTTGTAAAAAAAAATAAGTCATTTATTTTCGCTAAAATTTTTGAGTGGCTTACCTAATATTTTTGTAATAAGTTTGTTATTGTTTTCTATTTTTAATTCATTTTTAACTGCACTAATGTCAAATTTGTAAAAAATAATAAGTCATTTATTTTCGCTAATATTTTTGAGTGGCTTACCTATTTCAAAAACGAAAAAGAACCTGCACAAGAGTACAAGAATACCTACAAGCTAAAAAAAAGTTGATTGATTATGTTAAGACCATGATATGTTTGGACCAATGCTCAACCATGTCGTTTTAGGGATTCACTGACTTTCGTAATTTAAAAAGAAATATAAAATTAACTTTTAAAATTTTGGAAAAATAGACATGCACAAGATATGTTTGTTGCCTACGACTCTACATACGATTTTCCACATAGTTTGACAACTTACATAACAAACCAGTGGACCAACGCGAACATATACATTATGTTTTACAGAAAAAAATAACATACCAATATTAGAATAATGGTATTTTCGGGTGGTTATACCACCTTTCCATAAATAAAAGTTATATATTCCGGAAGGTGATCCGATAGTCTATGTTTCATCTTTTTACACGTAATTCTAAAAAAATTTGTAGGTACCTCTAATAATTCATTTTAATGATCACTTTTTTTTTCCAGCATGCGATTCCAACTAACGCATTAAAAGTGGGTATCATTACCTTGCACCATCCCAATAATTCAAAGCCATTGTTTTCAATGATGTCCACTAGGTAAACAAGTAACTCAAAGAAAACATATGAAAAGCACCAAGTGGACCATGTGCATGAAAACAGAGGAAAATCACAAGTGGACACCATGCATGGAGGAGGAGAAACAAGTGGCTGCATGATCACCTCATTTTGTAATGATTTAGAAAAGAGCAATAGAAAATGTAGTCATAAATGGAGTGAAATGAACTTAAAATTAAATGCACATGGTGTTCTTAATTCAAGCAACATCACGGTAGAGGAATATCTGGATTCATGGCGTAGATATGAAATATTGATTCCTTCTATTTCTAAATCCCGATGAATGAGATAGAAAGACAAGGTGTCGTAATTAGATGTTGGATAGATATGCCATTTAGTCCTTTCGTTCGGGAATTCAATTAATTGGAGTTTGGAATTCAATTAGTTGTAGATATGTTAAACGAATGAAGTAATAAGACTTTACAGGTGGGCCTCTTAGCTCATAATTGCTTTGGTGATGTTACATACCTTTTCCTATCCAAAGTGTCTAGAGTGACCCGTGTTTATAACCAGCGGGACTAGGCAGAATTCGGCAAGGTCTATCGAGGTTGATTGGAACGACTATACCCCACATTATGCTCTTTTTTATTTTTTAATGGGATGGCGGAGTCAAATACAAAACCATGGAGCTTTATCAAATCCTGGCTCTTACAACGAAATTGTCAGCTTGGTGATTGAATGGTAAGGAAATTTGTTTCTGATTAGTAGGAGAGTGCATTGATGATGTTCTAGGAAATTCATATTATTCAAGTGAGTTGTCATTGTAGAAGGATATACACCTGCAACAATGCAAACAAAATTTGGATGATGAAAATCGTTGGTAAGATTAGTTTCCTTTAAGTTTGCAAAAAAATATGTTGAATTTAATTAGAGAAGAACAACAATTTGTTTACTATGCAAGAGTCATCACATTCATAGCCTTTCTTTTGAGGGAAAAACAATGTAAAGAAAGAAGTGAATCAATGAGTTCTTGACAACTTGATTTTTTTTTAAATCGACTAAGTTGATCTCCCTTCCTGATTTTTTACCAAAGATTTTTTTCATTGAAAATTTCTCTTTGGAGATTATGTGGCAATTAGTTCATTTGCTGAAACATTGAACATGATTTTTTTTTGGCCATCTTGAATTCTGCCAATTACAACCTATTTTCTATTATTCCCTTTAACATAATTCTGCCATGTACAAAAGGTGAATTGGAAGAAAGTGTCCTTAGCTTTGGTCTGCTTTCCCTTGCTTGTGAATTTCTCACTTTGATACCTTCTTGTTCCATTATGTAGTAGAGACATCCTTGCCCACATGCGCGGCCTTGCCTCATAGTCTTCCGTGGTAAAAAAATTTATGGTTATGTTGGTGGAAATTCCAGATGAGATAAATACATAAGAAGCTTAATTCCCCTACTCTTTGAAACAAAAAATTCAGATGATTTAAATAGCAGAAAGTGAAGTAAATCAATTTTGTGAGTAGTCAATCAACAAAAATCAATTGACACTACAACTCCAAGAAAAACAAGAAGCACTAGAAGAACAAGAAGCACATGTTCGGAGATTTTTGAAGTTTCTTTTCACTTTCTATAGATCAACAATCCATCCATGCTCTACATTTTCTATAGTGAAATTTCCTTTTTTTCTAATGATTACAATGATCCCATGCTTTTGATTCATTTTTCTATGGTTGCTTCAAATATCTAATTTCTCTAGATATAGAGACAATAATTGCAATTGATAGAGGCAATTGTAGTCACGGGGGCCTCACTAGAAGGCAATATAATATCATGTTCATTCATACTGCAGTATTAAATATTCATGAAAACCTAAAAATTATATTGCTTATATATTAAGGGGCAAATGTTTTTTTTTATTTAATGTAACAATACAAAAATTCTTTGGGGTCTTTTTTATATCGGCAGGATGAAAAATATCCACCAAATGGAGATGGTGGGATCACGACCAGATAAGAAATCAGGTTGAGGCAAGGCTCTGGCTTACCAATACGCAGGGAAATCGCGTCTTGAGGCATGCTTCAGGCCAGGGGTTTCGTGGTGAAGTGGGTTGTCAGTCGATCATAGTCGAGAGACAATGGTCATTGAAAGCCTATTGCTACCAATAACACTCAGCCAGTTGTTACCAATAGCCTTGGGAGGCTCTAAACCTCCAGAACCTCTCTCCTACAATTTCGGCATGCCTATGTATCCCTAAAAAACACTAGGGCGAAATTAGTGGGAGCCCTAAATTCTTTAAAAACGCAAATATATTAATTTTTTGTAAAATTTGCAACCCTAAACCCTAGTTATCAAGTTTTATCAATTTGTCTTGCATGTACATGTGTATTTATTGCATTTCATGTTAAATTAGGTTAGTTAATTAGGTCTGCAAATTTACAGGCCCCGGGGGCTCGGATACCTAGCCCATAGCAAGCTTAGTCAGTGGTTGTGGAACTGCAACATGCAATCTAAATGTTGTACTATGTGCATTGGCTCTAGTGACATACAAGAAGTGATCTCCTATATCTTCATTAGACCATTAGATGTTGCAAATCATAATGATATGTGGTTGAGTAATTCCATTGTGGGTAAGTAATGTGCATCAAAAGAAGCAAGGTGCATTGTAGAATACATGTGGGGTATCATATCAATATATTAGGTAGAAATATAAAGGGGTATAAAAAATGTCAATGAAAAAATTTGATACATACAATATCTAGTGAAAATAGGGGTTTTTTTAAATTGGGAAGGCATATTGGGAGGGGGTTAAGAAAAATGATTGTGGAAGGTATTTTCCAATATTTCGTGAAATTAGGGTATTGTTTCATATGCCACGAATGAACGTGCTATGATAGCGGTTTATTGAGTGAAGCCCCCGTGATTGTAGTAGGCAAAGAAATGAAAGAAATGAGTCGATTGTTTCTTCCTACTGCCTTCTCAAGAAAGATTTGAGAGAAATCATAAGCATGTTGAACTTCATAGCTAAATAATATGCCTTTAAGAAGAAGACATCACCGTGCATGCATGAAGACACCATGCATGAAGAGGCGCTTGGAAGACTGTGCTAAGCCTAGCTAATCATGCACTTGAAAAATCATTAAGTCAATAGAACTACCACATTGCATCTGTAAGACAGTGGTAGTGTGCCAACACAACGTGAACTAAGTAGAAGTATCATTGTAATCCATAGTATCATAACATTTAATTTTATGAGGTAATGCCATAATAATTTCTATCATTAATTTGTTTCATAAAAATTAACTGAACATTTTACACTGAACCTATACTTTATGAAAAATCTGCCTCGATATGAGGCCAAATAAGAGGACAAATTGGCTGATTGGTGGAGAAAAGAGAATATGTACACTGATTCGTTCATTAAAAATTTTATTTCATAACTCAAATAAAAAACTTAGGAGAAATACTTAAAATATGTTTTGATATTCGTGCATATTAATTGAATCGACGACAAGCTGATTCCTAAAGTCCTTGCCAGCCTAAACGCAGGGAGTAATAAGGATAAGTACAAGAGAAGAACTACAAGAAGGAATTTTTAAGACACAATATAACTTAAATTTTTAAGACACGGTATAACTTAGTAAGATTCAATCCCAAAGAATATACGAGTAAAATTTTTGAATAGGGGAGGTTTGGCATAGAGGCAATAATTAAACAAACGACAATATTATAGGAACAATTACACCAAGTAGATGGATATAAATTTAGGGAATGAGAGGTAGTGGTAGGGTATCAAAAGTGATAAAGATATAGTGGTAACAAAAAATATAAAGCGATTTCCTCAACTACCAAAGGAAGTGGAGGTAGAAAAAGACACAAAATCAACATAGATCTAATTAAAGATATAAACCATTTCAATGTCAATCACAATTAATGGAGAGAAAAATCATAAAAAAACATACATGATAAGTTCTAAGGCACATAAGGATCCAATCTTAGGATTGACGTAGTGAAAGAAGGCCTCCAATAATTTTTTACCAATCATACAAAGAGCGTAGAGGCAAAACCTCCAAAGGAGCAAATCAAAGAAGATATCAAAATAAAAAGCATGCAATTACAATGGAAATGAGACATATAACAATGATCATCTAAAGCATTGGATGGACTTTATAATTCTTTTTCTAGGAGGAACCCATTACTTTTCTATTTTATAAATTATAAAATTTATAATTTATGTAAAGTATAATTTTATTTAAATGTTTTTGGTATATTGTCTAGCTAAGTTAAGTTCAATATATAAGGAATTGGGATTATGACTAAATTTATACAAACACTTTATACGATGTCTGTCCTAGAGCTTCTTTATGAACCTGAATGTCTCAAAGAAGAAAAGTACATATATGATAGTACAATGATGGTAATGAATACAAGATCTCTCACCTTCCGTTATATATACAATGCGTGACTAAAAATTACATAAAATAAGGATAAAAGTACATAGATATAACCAACAAGTCAACCCAACATGGATTGTTATACAATACAAAGATGTATAGGTGTCAAACTAGGGTTTATCTAACACCAAAGTGAAATGCAATCCAAGCATGGCATTGATGGGATCAACACCTCTCCACCATGATGGTGTGCTCTCCAAAAAAACTATTAATATAGTGCTCCATCTTCCATGGTGGTCTACTATTCAAGTGTCATCATGCAAGGTTCTCCTCCAATTATTTGTGTCTCACATGTCCTCTCATGTAACCAAACTTTCTTTCTTGTGTGCCAATATGGTTACAAAGATCCAATGATCCTACTTAACATGAGTGTCTTGGTCCATCACAAACCTCCATGAGGCACGCTCCTTAACCCATGCATTCTTAAGTCAAGTTTCCAACCTATAAGGAATATATCACCAAGTCCCAAGCTCCACGGAATAAGTTCACTATACTTTTCCCAATAAGTATGTACCTCCCCTTATCGAGCAACCAGATTCTCCATTGTGTGAACCCAATGTGTTATTCACTACCTTGATTAAGTTAACAAGCTCCTAGCAATGGGTTCCTTGTCATCAAAACACCCAAACTAAGCCATTTTTATGTCCATGAAACATAACAAAGGGTTTAGGAGACATAGTGCTCTCGCAACAAGGTGAGGAAAACATTTTAGTACCCAAAAAATATAATGGTTAAACATGTGGACCATAGTCATTCATAGTCATTCATGGTTAATGATTGTTCACTAAGGTTAATCCAGTAACTATTCACCTGTAACTCCTCAACTCATATTGACTTATTTTGGCTAATATGGATTATTAGACAAGAGATCTCACCTTTGGTTCATCTAATTAGGTGGATTATTAAACAACATATATCACCTTTGGAAGTTGAATTATTTACTCATCATCCATCAACTCTTCCAATAACCACTAAGTCTAATATAACCAGTTTACCCACTAAACCTTGTTCATAATTAAACATCCTTTAAAATAATATGATTGACTTATGTAAACCATCTTTAATGTAATCACCATGCGTCATCATATTAAACTCCTAGTGATGTCATGTCCTCTTATCATCTAATGAACTTACTATGTATTTGCATGACACCATAAATCACAAACCTCATGCTCCCAATAATCCATAAACCTTTTAACCTCGTTAATAACAATAATAAGCAAGCAATGCATACCCTATGCCCCTCCAAATTTGAACATGTAAGTTTTTAACTGTTTAGACCTAGACTAAAATCTTGTTAATTTCATTATAATTCTCTTAAAACTTTCCCTTTATTTAATTTTAGGTAAGAAATAAGTTTTGTCCATTTTTTAAATATTTTATTTATATAAAATTAAAATTTCTAATCTTTTATATCATTTCAATAAATAATTTTTTAAAATAATCTTAATTTTTTTTAAAAACATTTATTTAATAATTAATATTATTAACTTTCATACCATAATTATTTCATATAACTAACTCCAAGAAGAAGAGTGGAATCTGAAATGGAATTCACCCGTTAAAACTATTTGAACTTGTAGTTTAAATATTCCAAGTTTTCAAATTTTTTTTTAGCATATTTTCCGTCTTATTTTGTTCATATTGTAAGTGGCAATCTTTAAAAAATCTTAGAAACATAAATATTAGTTATGGAAATTGCATAATTTGAGTGCCATGGGGGTATTCAAAAGTGTTGAATGTATTTATGGATTAAAAAATACAATTTAAACAAGTAAATATTTATTCCCCACCAAAACCAACGGTAAAGTCAAAAACCTAAAATAAATAATCTACTCCCTATTTTACCAAACATTTTATTAATTTTACCTAAATAATTATACTGATTAACTCTTTAATCAAGGAGTTTTCCGGATTAACAAATTAACTATTCGGTATTAAGATAGAAATGAAAATCCCATAAACAAAAATGATGGTTTCGACACTAAATATCGACGTTTTACTGTTTTCTTCATTTTTCTGACCGTTAATATGAAACATACACGGTATTTGACGAGGTCATTTTACCAGTCAAATTCCAGCTCTGTGCCGTATAACTAACTCCAAGCAGAGTTGGAATTTGAAATCCAACTCATCCGTCAAAACTATTTTACCAATATTTTATTCACTTTACCTGTGACGAAACTATTTTACCAATATTTTATTCATTTTACCTGTGACGAGTTATCCTGATAATCGCCGTATCTGACGGAAAAATCGCTTGGTGAGGATGTCCGTAAAATTCCAACCTTCTCCAAGCTTTATAAGTAAGAATCGGTCGAACCATATTTACATCCATCCCACATTTGCACATTCGAGGTTTGTGTGTTCAAATCAGGGCATTAGCGAGATTGTGAGTTCAGTGTTATTCCGCTTGATTCAACTGCGATAAGCACAGGGAAAGACAAAAGTTGGAAGGCCTCGTGATGGAGTCCAAGTGGTGGAAAGGTGTAGGGGCACTCAAACATGTTGCTTCAATATGGTTTGCAAATCTGAACATCACCACGGGTTCCATTGACATAGCAGTTGTGAAAGCGACTGAGCATAACGACATCCCTCCCAAGGAAGAACATGTCCTTGTCGCCTTGGCTGCAACGGAGTCCTCTGAGTCACGAGAACGTCTAACATTTGTGGTCGAAAGGCGTTTAAGCTCCACAAAAGATTGGATGGTCGCTGTGAAAACATTGGCCCTCATTCATCGATTGATGACTCATGCATCTCCCAGCATTTCCGTTTATATAGAGATAATGCACTCCGCAGCTTGTACGTCGTTATGTTTCGACGATAGCTCCAGCCCCCTTGCCTCCGATTGCTCTCTATGGGTTCGTAAGTACTCTTGTTATCTGTATTTAAGGATGTTGTGCAACCAGGCTTTCAAGTGTGACATTCTGTCTGAAAGGCACAATCAGAGAATAAACGATTTGGACGTTCGAAACTTCTTCATTGGTTTGCAACTTATGCAAGGTCTCTTGAATTGCCTCTTACATTGCACTCCTCAGGAAGGTCAGGTGGTAGAAAACTGCCTCATTCAATACGCACTGGAGTTGCTCGTGAAGGAAGGCCCAAAAATCTATGGGATAATTAACAATCTCATATGCAAGCTGGTGGATACCTTCTTAGTCTTGTCCAAAGACAATGTTGTTACTCTCAACAATATTTATAGACGATTCTACTACCAGTCCAGCAGACTTTCGTGGTTTTACGATAACTATAGACTGCTTTTGCCTCCCGACAACATTGGCTTGTGTCGTGTAGAGAAACCTTCGGACGCATTCGTGGCTAAAATGTCGGATGACGTCAGAAAATGCGCGAAAGGCCATAGAGCTTCTAAGAAGGAATTAACAGCCAAGGATAGGAAGCCGAAGGCACTGCATACAGGAGGTATCGAAGCTACTCAGAAGACTGTGCATACAGGAGGTGAGGAAGCTACGCAGCTTGTTGCGCCGGCTGTATCAATAGAGGAAGCAACTGAAGAAAGGTTATTGATCACCTGGTGGGATGCTGACGACGATGTGCCTCCGAAGACTGAGGAAGGCAGTACCCATAATGATTGCGGGTTAGCACTGAATTGTAGTGCAATTAATGCTTCCTGCAATTGTAAACATGAAAGTAGCATCACTTATCCACGTATTGAACTGGAAGACAATACTGAGCAACTGGTGCAACTGATACCCACGGAACACCAGCAGCAGCAGCAGCAGCAGTCGAGGCTCTCTACCAAGGGGCTCCACACTACTATCCGAAGAATCCATTCGGAGGCAACTAGCAATGCTGTTAGGGATCCATACTAGTTATTTAGGATAGAATATGCTCTCCAGATTAGGTAAATATGGATTTTACACAGAGGCACAGGGCCTGCTATTGGAAGAAGGCAAATTATTTTTCTCTGCTCAAAGTGAAAGTGTTTGGGGCCAGAAGAAAGTATCTCTCTTTTAATTTCTTTTTTCTGTAATGGATCTGTGATGAATTTTAGCTGTTGGTTATTTGGGAGCTGGTTATGTATGGATTAATTTTGTTTTCTGCAATGGACCTGTGATGAGCTTTAGATGTTGGTTATTTGGGAGCTGGTTATGTATGGACTTTTACTGTCAATTGGTCTTTCGATGATGTCGGATTGTGTTTTTTTGGACAGTATTGATGGGGTTTTCTTGGTTATGCTGTTTTCGATGGCCTGGTTATGGTCTTCAGCTTATGAATATTTTCCATTTCTTTAATGGAATATGGTAATTTTTTCCTGGTGAAAAATACCAGCTTCTCAATGTGACCCACAGATCGGCTTTAGCATAAGCCTGAATTTAATTTAATTTAATTTATACAAACACTTTACTTGCTTTAGAGAAACTTGACTTACTTTCTTATTGTTTTGCCATAAACACGTTTTTTTTTCGCCATATCAGGTTTTTGGTGGTCGTTTATTTGTTAAAAGTTTTAGAATTTTTAGTGTTTATTTTTACCATAAAAAAAATTATAGTGTTTTTTTATTGAAATTTGGTGATTTTTTTTCTAAAATTTGAATTTTAAATTGTTTAAATTATGTTTTTAATACATAAATAAATTTAACTTAATTTAACTTCCTCAATTATCCTATAAACATATATATTATATAAATTTAACAATTATTATATATATTTTCAAAAATTAATCTAAAATTTCTACAATAATATTATGTCTAGAACCATAGCAAAAACTGAAAAGATCTAAAACTTTTAGCATTTATACTGCCTTTTTAAATATAAAAGTACATTTAATAGTGATTATTATTTTATTCATTTCATTAAATAACTATATGATTAAAAAATTTAAATTAATATAAATATATTACATTGAAGGGTATTTAAATCTTAAATATTTGTAATATTTTTAAGTTTTGGTTTGTCTTGAGGATTTTATTTTCTTGCTTGAATTAAAATTTAGTAAAGGTATTTTCTAACTTCACTAGAAAGAAATTTATATATTTTCTACTATTTTTGGTTGTATGGTGTTGTTATAAAAAAAATAGAATATATTAAAAGTGTAGTTCACATTTATATATAATTTTGGAATGCTTTTTGTTGAAAATAGTAATCTTCACGTTTTTGGTTATTTTATGTTTTTTTAAGGGTTGGTAAAGGTATGCCTTATATAGTTTTAGGTATTTCTGATTTTTTAAGAAAAATTTATAAAAACTAATAATAACATCAAACATTATATTTAATAAATATATTAATATAGTTTTTTAAAATAATTTTATTTATTAAATTATATATTTAAAAATGCATGTTTAATGTCTTTTTCTGCATGGGAAAAAGAGGTAGAAGAGATTCTAAGTCATGTTACTTATGTTTATATGATGCTGAGTTTATTAATAATCTTTTTATTCATTCTCCTTATGCAAAAGTTGTTTGGAGTGATATTAAAGTTGACCTTTAATGTCTTTTTCTACATGGGAAAAAGAGGTAGAAGAGACCCTAAGTCATGTTACTTACCTAAGTCATGTTACTTATGTTTATATGATGTTGAGTTTATTAATAATCTTTTATTCATTTTTTCTATGCAAAAATTGTTTGGAGTGATATTAAAGTTGGCCTTAAACTTTTAGAGAATTGGGGACTACATTCATTTGATCAAAGCTTGTATATATGGCATAAAAAGGTTTCATAGTATAAATAAGTTTTAAATATATGTTAGCTGGGGATATGGAGGTCTAGAAATTTTGGTGCATTTCACAATTTGACATTAAATATCTTAACATGTACAAAGAAGATTAAAAAAAGATTAAACAAATTTATGAGCTTTCTTAGATAGGTGAGGGTCTTTTGGGATACCTTGATGGTGTTGCAGAGTCAAGAATGTAGGGGAGTGGTATGATGTTAAAATTATCCAATAAAGAAGATTAAAGAAGACTAGTTTAAATAGATGAGGGTAAAGAATAGTTTAAATAGATGAGGATAAAGACAATTAAAAATGATGAGGATAAAGACAATTAAAAATGATGAGGATAAAAACAATTAAAAATGTTTCTGGGCCTACTTGGATAGGTGAGGGTCCTTTGGGATACCTTGATGTTATTGCACACCGAGGAAAGTGTGGGAGTGCTATGATGTTAAAATTATCCAACAATCATTATTTTCTCTCGTGGATGGGTAGTGGCATTGACACTAATATCAGAGTTGAACTTTTAGCATTGTTGGGTCTTTTGAGATTTTCTTCTTACAAAGGTGTGCTATCTCTCTAATTTTTGGTAGATTTGAGAGGTGGATTGGGCTGCTGGGAAATTAGCTCTTCAGGTTGTTTCTTTGGATCATTGGTGTTCCAAGACTAAAGCATTGCAAACATCTTTCAACAATCTATCTTTTGAACATATTTATAGATGTTTCAACATAGTGGCAAATTGATTATCAAAAAGAGAAATTGGCTCTTTGGAAGGTTTACTTTATTTTGAAGAATTTTTTGACAACACTATTTTGTCAAAAGGATCTCCTCAAGTTTATTGAGTTCTTATCAAGTGGGCTTATTGTTTCTGTAGTGACATATGTATATTTTGACTTGGATAATTGTATTTTGTTACCATCTGTTGACCTACTATTTTGATCTACATTCAACTAGAGTTGGTTTAGTTTTATTTTATGTTGATGGTTATTTTTGTGTAGTCTATGAACATCTTGGATTATTTTTTAACTTGTATGATCATGTCATGGCATGGTAACATGACCAGTCAAACATGAAGGTCAATATCTGTATATGATTATAGTTTTCTTTGATTCTATATGAATATCACAGTTTTTTCTTTTGGAAAAAATATAATATGTATTTAAATTTTGTTTCCCCCCACACATATTTATATATTTCAATTATTAAAAATATTTATAAATTTATAAAACAAGAATTATATAATTAAAAAAAAACTTTTGTGCTCATATGATTATTTTCAAGCATTTAAAATATAATTTTTTTATGAGTTTGTAATAAATTAACTATACAATTATAAATTAACTAATAAACCTTATTTTTAAAACATCGATGTATTGATGCAAGCTTAATTAATCCATGAATATGTGTAGAAGTTGATTTGGACAAGGGTTTATCAGAAGCAGTAAATTTAACTATGGAAGCATGATCTCACCTTGAAAAGTTGGATTATGAGCATCTACTAGTCAAATGCAAATCATGCAACGATTATAGAAATTTTTCTAGAAACATCCCTAAATCCTCTCCTCCAATACAAAAATTGGAAAAGAATAATGGATGGCAAGGTTAAAAAAGGGGGGAAATTGGTTCAAGGGGAAAAAAACCCTAGGGATGGGTTGGTGGTAGGAATAAGTGGTAGATCCTTTGGTCCGTTAAAAAAACTCATCCTCTAATTAGTTTTAGTTTCTAGCACAAGAAGAGGAAAAATATTTCAAGAACCATGTCCCCATTGGTGATGCTTATTTAGAATTCGAGAAAAGGAAAAATCAAAATAGAGGAAAGAGTAAGGAACAACCAATATTTGAAGAAATCAGGGGGTTGACTCATGGGTTTCTTTGGAAGAGCCACAAAGTAAGAATGCAACTAGTGCAATTGGAAGAACCACTAGATTCAAGACAAGGCTGTGTACAAGTGACTCAACAAAGGACATAGAGAAAGATCTTCCAATGTAGAGGAAAGTAGGAAGTAAATTGAACAGGGAAAAATGAGATGTGGTCTACTGTGAGAGGTCTGGAAAAATGATATACCATAGCTCTATTCCTAGTTTGGATGAACATATAAAAACAAGATGGCAATTTTTGCTCTACAAGAATTATAAGAGCAGTGTCTGTTTTCTTGTAATGTATACCACAATTATTTATTTTTTCATTTAAAGTTTTCACTTCAGCAAAATATAATTCTACTCTTTCAAAGTTAGTAGGATCTAGCTCAAAAATATTCTTTTCAAGGTAATAAGCAGAAACATCATCATATTTATCAAATAAAGAAGCAAGAGTTGTCCATACCTCAACCGAGCTATCTTCTACCTCAATACTTACCTGAAGACTATCTAAAACCGTTTGACCAATGATCCCTCTTGCTTGATCACAAATTTATCTTCCCATATAGCCACATCTTTAGCATCAGCAGGTTTTTGGTGTTCACCATTAACAATCATCCATAGATTCTTACTCCTGAGAACATCAATCATTTTTCTCTTCCATGCAAGATAGTTAGGACGAACAAGTTCAGGAACAAAATCTACTTCTGTAACATACCCGCTTTGCTGGAAAAAAATTTGTGTTACAAAACATTATTATAACTTTTATTGTAAAGTTTTATGTTGGATAGGTGTCGAAGGATGATTGTAATTTGAACAATATATTATTATTAAATAAATAAAATAGGAGACAAACACCTAAGAGGACTTTTGAAAGAGTGGTTATAGATCCACTAGGTTGAATGGAATCTGGGGTAGAAGGAAATGGACAAGTGGCAGCATCATGATGCAACTAACTAGCTGTTGGTATG
Source organism: Larix kaempferi (assembly GCA_027924585.1). Classification (NCBI taxonomy): domain Eukaryota; kingdom Viridiplantae; phylum Streptophyta; class Pinopsida; order Pinales; family Pinaceae; genus Larix; species Larix kaempferi. Next base: position 6,230,384 of record BSBM01000009.1, read on the forward strand.
GGACAACTTCCTTGAAATGTGGTCATAGTGCCTTGAAAGATGGGACTGGAGCTTGAGGCTCATTTATTCCAAACTGACAACTAAAAGAACTAGGCAGTCTAGATAATAGCCATCAAATTTTGAACTGAGTTTCATCACTTTTCCTGACGAGGAAATTTACCTTGGTGTTTTGTTGTGTTTGCACCCAAGAGATTTGATGAGGGGATATGCTATGTTGTTGATCATGTTGTGAGTCTGCCAAACTCTTATTGAGTTCAGGAGGTTGATGCCGAGTGGAGAAGGCATGTTATTTGAGGAGGTTGATGCTGAGTGCTGAAGGCATTTTGAGTGCCTTGCTTATACACAGATTCCATCTACTTAGTGGTTCAGTAATCAGGCTCGGGGGTTCATAAGAATCCAGCAGTTGAGCTGCTTCTTTTGGAAAAGGTCGAGAGGAACAAGCCTCCTTGGGTGTTTGTCGTCCCTATCGTCATGTACAGGTTCTATTTGTTTATCTGTTATTAAGTAGTTAAATCTGTTTATTGCAAGTATCTAATTGTTAATTTCAGAATGTGTTCTGGTTTAGTTACCCCTACTTTTAGTTTTCTGAATCAAGTTTAAATTATGAATTAGAAATGATGAATGAAGTAAAGGTTCTCTACATTTTTCCCCATGCTATAGGAACTGCATCGTACTCCAGTACAGAGACAAATTAAGATGGATAGATATGATAGGCAAATTTCGAAGATTGATGAAAAGAACAACTATGTTTAAATTGTTAAATTTCCTACTGTTATTAATTAATATTGATTACCGTATTTTATTATAGTATTGTTTTACTTCATTAAAATAGAAGTCTACAGTCTTAAAGATTATTACTATAATTTATATTTATTCTTGAAAACATTGTTGATACATAAATTAAAGAAGATTGCATAATCTCATCATACATAACTAATATGTTATTTTCAAGTTTCAATTTCAGGGTTTATAGTTTCCATAGTTTTCCTTTTTAAAAGTTTACTATAGTCTACTATTATTTTCACTACTGTACATACAGGATAGACATGTAATCAGAGTCCATTTTTATTCTATAAATGTTTTTCCAAATATACAGTAGAAAAACCCTAAACCCTAACAGTACATTTACAACCCTCATAACATAGAAACTAGCATATCATGTCTTTTATCTGTTAACAAAATCAAATTACAATCATCACTCTGGTCATTGACCAAGGGTAATACCCTTCCAAACAAACATTCTAGAGTTATTCCCAATTTGCTAACTGTCGCACATTTCATAGAACAAATTACATATTCATTTCTTCTATAAACATAAATAGTGTTACCAACTCTCGACAGACAGTTAATATTCTTCAAACATTTCAACTCATGACAAACCATGTGACATTCGCCATAAACTAAACATAGATTTCCACTTTATCCATTTCCATAACTCGACATAGTCGAAGTGTCAACATCATAACAATGACCAAAATCAAAACCAAACACTTACACTATAATCATTCTTGTAGGTCGAATAGTTAAATTCACAGTATCGTCTTCAGGATTCCGATTATTATAATTTCTGTGGGATAATTCTAAACAGAATAAAAAACACCAGTTTGATGCCGAGAACATATCCAAGAACATCATCAAAAATATACTTTCCAAAATGAATACTTTTACCCTAACCCTGGAACTTTCATAAGAGTAGAATGCAGCAACATCATGTTTACAAAATAGACGAACTACACACAGTTCGAAACCTTCCATATACATCAAACATCTACCATTGTTATTGAACACATAACTTATTACATTATCCAAGTCTGTGAGAAGAACATTTCCACGCGACAGTTACAAATCAAACACAACAGGTTTGTGCCTTTTGGGTTGAGGTATTATCCTCCCCATTTCTTTTACAGATTTACAAACCCTATCCCGACAAAGTACAAACTCTCCAAGATAAACACGAAGACAACAGAAGAGACACACAATGGCCATTACTTCCATATAACCAAAGTTCAAGGAAACCTCTGAGGCTTACTGGTTGGTGTAGCCATTGCCAACTTTCAATATCCAGACTAGAGAAGCCACCAAATCATTACACCTGCAACACAAAGGGGACATGGTTAAAATAGTATCCCTTAAAAGAATAGTTACAGTAACGAATTCGAACAACCATTACTGTGTTAGCATTCATGAATGGAAAGTACAGTGAAATATTTGAAGAAGATTACCATTTAAACGATGACTAGTAGCAGCAACAGATGCTAGATAGGTGCAACAGCAACTGCAAACTCTTACACTATTGGATGCTGAGGTAGAAGGAAACCACACCGAGTTACAACTGCTAAACAGTCCAACAATGCCAAGACCTGAATCATCTACGATGAGGACTGGGCCTCTCTCATTCGAACCCAGTTTTCAACAGAAAAACCCTCAACTAGTCATAGTATCGAACCTCATTGAGAACAGACTTCAAGCTGCCAACTAGACTTATTATCACTGTAAAACATGGAGAGTTTGGCTCTATAACCTACACAGGTCACGAGTTCAAAATGTAGGAGCTACATCTATACATGAAAAACAACAACCCTACAAACCCTCAGCCTGTCGGCCACAAAGAGCCCCACTACCAAATGACAAAGAGCACAATAAACTCATTGATCGAAGCAAAGGTAGGGTTTAATCACATTCATTGAAACCCTACCAGATCAATGCTAGAGATCACTGGTTAGTTTTACGAAACAACAATGCCATCTACCTGATTAAATGAGCTATCATTGCCACAGCCATGAAGGAGACAGCTCGGCTACACATGAACCATTGTCAAATTACAACTCATCACATAGTTGTTACACTACGATGCTATCACGTGATCGAGCTTTTACAACTTCCATGATGGAATTCCGTTATCTCGGAAGTTGGATGCATTCAATGCATAGGCTACGGTTACATCTGTAAACCTGTGGCATATTAACATTCATATCATGGTATTAATACAACGTGGATATGGTTTATGGTAAGGTCGTGATACACCATCCTTGTAACATTATGTTAAGGGTTGGGACAGAAATTCACCAAGGTTTGCATGAGTATCACATAGGGTCACGTAAGTGCATATAACACATTAGAATTTCACTAGAGTTGCATAGTATCACATAGGATCACACACATATATTATATAAAGTTCATTTATATAATAGTTGGTTAATATTCCAATACATTGCAAGCAAACTATAGAAATAATCCAAGGAAATGCACACATTACATATAACATAAAGTTATAGTTGGATAATGAGCCATTTACATTGCAAATAGATTATAGCAATAATCTAATAAAATTGCATACATTCTAATGTATAGTGAAAAAAAAAGACAAAACAACTATACATAGTCCCTAGGCATAATATTAAACAACTATACATAGAATTTCTACAATTGCCATCGGAAAAGATAGATAGTTACGTACAGCTCAACATGAAACTTAAATGAAAATTATATATATATTTATGAGTGCAAAAACTAAGACACGATCGATACAGACCTTCTCATGATTCAAATACAAGTTCATAATTCACATTATTTAAGATGCACTGTTTGCATCAGTAGTCATTTTCAGACATCTTTATCTTGAACAACTTTAAGTATCGAACCAAGACTTTCATCGGTAGAAAGCCTAAAGTTTCGTCTCTTCAAATAATGACAAAGGAGATTTACTGAAAAACAATTTGGTCACTTGTTGCAACTTTAAATTCTTACTTGTAAACTGCCACAAGTATGAATTCACATGCTTTAGCACGAATGCTAAGTAGGTCTCGGGGCGTCCGTAGGACCCCTTCATCAATCAACAAAAGCACATTAGTCAAAGATAGCTGATTCATAATCATAACAACAACATTAGAAGTTTGCAATAGTACAACTGAGTGTGAATAACATCAAGACATAATCTAAAATATTTTAGTCGCAAATTGTTATAAACTAACATTGCATTTAGTACAACAAGATAATATTTTATGCATTGTTCTATTTCCACTTACATTAAATAAGCAATAAATTTCACGTAGAAAAATTTTAAATTTTGGTGATTTTCTGGGATGTTACACGTGGTATCAGAGCACAATTTCAAACTCTAGGCCTGATTTAGGCTCACGCGCGCAAAGAGAAAACTCATCAGAAAGTTGATGTTACTAACTTTTGTAATTTAATTTAATTTTCGTACAGAACAAATTGACCTTTAAATTGCAGGTATGGAAATACCAGAAGAATCAGCAGAGGACAGATCTCCTCGTAATGAACATATTAATCATAATAATTCTGAAGGAATTTATGTTGAATTAAACCACCAGTCTTCTGAAATTTTATGCACTATACAGAATTTAAAATCTGAGTTAAAAGTTGTTAAAGAAGAAAATGAACGGATCCTTAAGTTACAGGAAGAGTTACAATAGAATTTAAAAGGAAACTGTTGTAGTGATGAAAGAGGCAGAAAATCAGAAATAAAGGCTAATTCTGAAATAATGTTCCACCAACATAAGCATAAGAAGACAAGAAATGATAAAAGGAACAGTTACTCATCATCTAAATCTGATCCAAGTAATGATGATATTAATTATGACAGTAGTAACAGTGAATGCTTCTCTAAAAGGAGAAAACATAAACATCATGAACAGATTACTAGGGAATTTAAAAAGATTAAGCCACCCACCTGTAATGGCGAAAGTGAGAAAGGTGAGACAGTAGAAGCTTGGCTGTCTGGAATGAAAAAGTACTTTAATATTTACGACTACTCTTCTCAACTGAAAGCCAAGATGGCTATTTACAATCTGACCAGGAAGGCAAATATTTGGTGGTAGGATCTTAAGAGAATCAAGAGTATAAAAGAAAAAGAAGTAACTTGGACTATGTTTAAGAGTTTGTTTAAAAAGAAGTTTTTGTCGGAACAATATTTTGAAGATAAGTCAAAGGAGTTTTACGATTTAAAGTTGGGTACAATGAACATGAAAGAACTATGCAGTAAGTTCCTTAGCTTGCTGAGGAACGTGCCCTACATGGTTGAGGAAAATCCTAAAGTACAAAGGTTTCTTAGTTGTCTACCTTTTAATATAAAAGATCGTATTGAGTATGATAATCCTTCCACTTTGGAAGAGGCGATGAGGAAGGCAAATTTTTGTTTTGATCAAAACAGAAAAAGAGAAGGAACAACTGGCTAGAAGAGTAGTAAGACTAATTAGTTTGAATATAAAAAGAAGAACTTTAATCATAATTCTGGAGGTTTTAAGAAAAACATTAATAACATAAATTTTCCTAATAATTACAGGAATAATGCACCTCAGAACTTTACTGCTGCAAGAAACGTACCTAACAATAATAATCACAATAATAACAATAATAACAACAACAGGTATGCTAAACATAAAGGACCCATAAAGTGCTATGAATGTGGCAGACCACATAAGAGAGCAAATTGCCCACGCAACAAGAGGAAAGCCAACAATATTCACACTATGCAAGCAAAACCTACAGTTGGAGATATCACAAGAGAAATGCCCAGGATAAATGCAGCACTGGAGAACCGTCAAGCGGACCATCAAACATCCATCGTTGAAAGTGAAGGTATGCTAGAAAACGAGTCTATTTCTATTCTAATAGATCCAAGTGCAAATCTGAGTTATATTCCACCTACTTTAGTAAACCGTTACAAGCTAAAAATAGAGAAATTTGATAATGCATGGTTAGTTCAGCTTGCAACAGGAACTTAAAGAAAGGTTACAGATTATGTCAAGAATTGTGAAGTCTTTTTAAGTCAGTTGAAAACGCAAATTAATCTGAGTGTTTTACCCTTAGGATCATATGATTTGTTGATTGGTATGGACTAGCTTGAACATCATAGAGTTTTGCTGAATTGTTATGAAAAATCTTTTACATGTGTAAATAATGAAAGTAATTCAGAAATAGTGAAAGGAATTCATAGAAATATTTCAGTAAGGCAGATTTCTCCTCTACAAGTAAAGAGAGCTGCCAAAAAAGGTTGTAAAATGTTTGCTGTTAATGTTGTTAGTGACAAGTGTACATCTAAAGAAGACAAGTTAAAACTAGAGGATATTCCCATCCTTAGGGACTTTTCTGACGTATTCCCGGAAGAAATTCCAAGATTACCTCAGAAAAGGGAACTTGATTTCACTATAGACTTAGTACCCGGTGCGGTACCAAACTCAAAGGCCCCCTATAGGATGAATATTCTAGAGTTAAATGAGTTAAAATCTCAGCTAAAAGAATTAATAGATAAAAAATACATAAGGCCTAGTGTGTCTCCTTGGGGAGCACCAATAATTTTTGCTAAAAAGAAGGACGGTACCATGCATTTGTGCATTGATTACCGTTAGCTTAATAAAATGACAATTAAGAACTGATATCCCTTACCCCACATAGATTATCTATTTGATCAAGTACGCGGAGCAACGATATTCACTAAAATTGATTTAAGGTCGGGTTATCATCAAGTACGGATAAAAGACGAGGACATATTCAAAACTGCATTCAGAACGCGTTATGTACACTACAAGTTCGTAGTTATGCCTTTTGGTCTAACCAACGCACCGGTAGTGTTCATGTGTTTAATGAACAACGTTCTGCATAAATATTTGGATAATTTCGTAGTGGTATTCATTGATGATATTCTGATTTACTCAAAAACTAAAGAAAAGCATGACGAACATTTAAAAATCATTTTTACAAGTACTTAGAGAACATCAGCTTTACGCTAATTTCAGTAAGTGTGATTTTTATAAAGATAAAATTCAGTATTTGGATCATATAATTTCTAAAGATGGTATTTATGTCGATCCATATAAGATAAAAGAAATTAATGAATGGCCTATCCCTAAAGGCGTAACTGATGTACGGTCATTCATGGGAATAACAGGTTATTATAGAAAGTTTATTGAAGGGTTCTCTAGAATTTCTAACCCCATCACTTCTTTGCAGAAGAAAGGGAAGAAATTCGTATGGGATCAAAAGTGTCAAGAAAGTTTTAATAAGTTAAAATATTTATTAACTACAGCACCCATCTTAAAAATTGCAAATCCCAATAAGGATTTCGTCGTATGCACGGATGCATGCAACGATGGACTTGGAGGGGTCTTAAGTCAGGAAGGTCATGCAATTGATTTTGAGTCAAGGAAGTTAAAAATACATGAAAATAATTATGCTACTTATGATCTTGAGTTGGCAGCCGTGATCCATGCATTAAAAATGTGGCACCATCACTTCATCGGAAGAAAAATCATTTTAATGACTGATAATAAGGGCTTAAAATATTTATTGAATCAAACAAATCTTAACGCGAGGCAAGCTAGGTGGTTAGCTTTGCTCAATGAGTACGATTTTGAGATTCATCACATTAATGGAAAGGAGAATAAGGTTGCTGATGCATTGAGCAGAAATGCTAGATTGAGTTTTGTAGCAGCAATCAGTACATTTAAGACTGATATAGAAAATCAAATCGAAGAAGGAATTAAGCAAGATGAAAATTACCAAAAATTACATGATAAAGTGGCTGAAAATTCATCTAAAAATGTTATAACAGATTTAGTATTAATGAAAAAGACTTTCTTAACATATAAAAACAGAATTTATGTACCTAGTTTTCCGAAGGTTAAGTTGCTGATTTTGGATGAATTTCATAAGAGTCCTTATTCAGGGCATCCTGGTTATCAGAAAATGATAACTATGTTAAGAAATGAATATTTTTGGCCCAACATGAAGAGTGACGTTGCTGAATATATTGCTAGATGTTTTGAATGTCAGACTATCAAAGCTGAACACCAACATCCAGCTGGACTATTGCATCCTTTACCAATTCCAGAATGGAAATGGGAAATTATAAGCATTGATTTTATTACAAGTTTGCCTAAAAATCAGAAGCAAAATGATTCAATCATGGTTGTTGTTGATAAACTTAGTAAAGCTGCTCATTTTATTGCTATTAAAACTACTTTCAAGGCTTCTAACATTGTAGATATTTTCATGAAGCAAATTTTTTGCTTACACGAAATTCCAAAGGTAATTATTTCAGACCGGGACTCTAAGTTCAGCGAAATTTTTTGAACAGCATTGTTTAAAGGGTTAAATACTAAACTAAATTTCAGCACTTCTTTCCACCCACAAACTGATGGTCAAACAAAAAGGGTAAATCAATTTTTAGAAAATATGTTAAGATTGTATGTTAAAGATCAGCCATCTAAGTGGGAAGATTTCTTACACTTAGCAGAATTTTCCTACAATAATAATTATCAAGCATCTACTAAGTTAAGCGCATTTGAGATTTTGTATGGAAGAAAATGTTGTACTCCGATTTCTTGGGATAATCCTGTAAACAGATTAATGTTAGGACCAGATTTATTGAAAGAAATAGAGCTAACCGTGAAACAGGTTCAAAGTAAGTTAAAAGGTTGCCTAAGATCGACAGAAAAGCTATGATGATTTGAAACGCACCGAAAGAGAATTTTACGTAGGAGACCATATGTTTATAAAGGCAAATCCCAAGAAAAGTTCTTTGAAGCTTGGGAGTTGTGATAAACTAGCACTAAGGTATTGTGGACCATTTGAAATACTATCAAGGATTGGAGCTGTTGCATATCAATTGGCATTGCCATATAATTTAAAAATCCACAATGTTTTTCACATTTATGTTTTAAATAAGTATGTGCACGATACTACTCATGTGCTGAATTGGAATGACATACAGGTGGAACCCGAAGGAGATTTTCAGGTGGAACCAAAGTGTATTCTCGACCGGAGGGAAATTATGCTTCAGAATCGCACCATAGGGTAGGTAAAGGTGCAATGGAAGCACCTTAGCCCTGATGAAGCTACTTGGGAACTGGAAAGTAATATGCAGGCAACATATCCAGTTATGTTCCATGAGGAACTTGATGATGAATAAGCAACATCGAGGAAAATGTTGAGCTTAAGTGGGGGTGTTTATAACATACCCTTTTTGTTGGAAAACATTTTGTGTTAGCAAACATTATTATAACTTTTATTGTAGAGTTTTATGTTGGACAGGTGTCCAAGGATGACTGTAATTTGCATAATATATTATTATTAAATAAATAAAATAGGAGACAAACACCTAAGAGGACTATTGAAAGAGTGGTTACTGATCCACTAGGTGGAATGGAATCTGGGGTAGAAGGCAATGGACAAGTGGCAGCATCATGATGCAACTAACTAGCTGTTGGTATGGGACAACTCTTTTGAAATGTGGTCATAGTGCCCTAAAAGATGGGACTGGAGCTTGAGGCTCATTTATTCCAAACTAACCACTAAAAGACCTAGGCAGTCTATATAATAGCCATCAAATTTTGAACTGAGGTTCATCACTTTTCCTGACGAGGAAATTTACGTTGGGTTTTTGTTGTGTTTGCACCCAAGAGATTTGATGAGGGGATATGCTATGTTGTTGATCATGTTGCGAGTCTACCAAATTCTTATTGAGTTCAGGAGGTTGATGCCAAGTGGAGAAGGCATGTTATTTCAGGAGGTTGATGCTGAGAGCCGAAGGCATTTTGAGTGCCTTACTTCTACACAGATTCCATCTACTTAGTGGTTCAGTAATCAGGCTTAGGGGTTCACAAGAAGCCAGCAGCTGAGCTGCTTCTTCTGGAATATGTTGGGATGAATAGGCCTCCTTGGGTGTTTGTCGGCCCTATCGTCATCTACAGGTTCTATTTGTTTATCTGTTATTAAGTACTTAAATATGTTTATTGCAAGTATCTAATTGTTAATTTCAGAATGTGTTCTGGTTTACCCCTACTTTAGTTTTCTGAATCAAGTTTAAATTATGAATTAGAAATGATGAATGAAGTAAATTTTCTTTGCGTTTTTCCCCATGCTATAGGAACTGCATCGTACTCTAGTACAAAGACAAATTAAGATGGATAGATATGATAGGCAAATTGCCAAGATTGATGAAAAGAACAACTCTGTTTAAATTGTTAAATTTCCTACTGTTATTAATTAATATTGATTACTGTATTTTATTATAGTATTGTTTTACTTCGTTAAAATAGAAGTCTACTGTCTTAAATATTATTACTGTAATTTATATTTATTCTTGAAAACATTGTTGGCACGGAATTTAAAGAAGATTGCATAATCTCATTGTACAGAACTAATATGTTCTTTTCAAGTTTCAATTTAAGGGTTTATAGTTTCCATAGTTTTCCTTTTTAAAAGTTTACTATAGTCTACTGTTATTTTCACTACTGTACATACAGGATAGACAAGCAATCAACGTCTATTTTTATTCTGTAAATGTTTTTCCAAATATACAGTAGAAAAACCCTAAACCCTAAGAGTACATTTACAACCCTCATAACATAGAAACTAGCATATCATGTCTTTTATATGTTAACAGAATCAAATTACAATCATCATTCTGGTCATTGACCAAGGGTAATACCCTTCCAAACAAACATTCTAAAGTTATTCCCAATTTGCTAATTGTCACACATTTCATCAAACAATTACATATTCATTTATTTTATAAACATAAACAGTGTTACCAAGTCTCGGCAGACAGTTAATATTCTTCAAACATTTCAAATCATGACAAACCATGTGACATTCGCCATAAACTAAACATAGATTTCCACTTTATCCATTTCCATAACTCGACATAGTCGAAGTCTTGGCATCATAACAATGACCAAAATCAAAACCAAACACTTACACTATAATCATTCTTGTAGGTCGAATAGTTAAATTCACAGTATCATCTTCAGGATTCTGATTATTATAATGTCTGTAGGATAATTCTAAACATAATAACAAACACCAATTTGATGCCGAGAACATATCCAAGAACATAATCAAAACTATACTTTCCAAAACGAATATGAAACCCTAACCATGGAACTTTCATAAGAGCAGAATGCATCAACATCATGTTTACAAAATAGACGAACTACACATAGTTCGAAACCTTCCATATACATCAAACATCTACCATGGTTATTGAACACATAACTTATTACATTATCCAAGTCTCTGAGAAGAACATTTCCACACGACAATTACAAATCAAACACAACAGGTTCGTGCCTTTTGGGTCGAGGTATTATCCTCCCCATTTCTTTTACATATTTACAAACCTATCTCGACAAAGTACAAACTCTACGAGATGAACACAAAGACCACAGAGAAGACACACAATGGCCATTACTTCCATATAACCAGAGTTCAAGGAAACCTTCGAGGCTTACCGATTGGTGTAGCCGTTTCAAACTTTCAATGTCCAGACTGGAGAAGCCACCAAATCATTACACCTACAACACAAAGGGGACGTGGTCAAAACAATATCCCTTAAAAGAATAGTTACAGTAATGAATTCGAACAAACATTACTGTGTTAGCATTCATGAATGGAAAGTACAGTGAAAGATTCGAAGAACATTAGCATTTAAATGATGGTTGGTAGCAGCAACAGACGCCAGATAGGCGCAACAGCAACTGCAAACTCTTACACTATCAGATGCTGAGGTAGAAGGAAACCACACCAAGTTACAACTGCTAAACAGTCCAACAATGCCAAGACCTGAATCATCTACGACAAGGATTGGGTATCTCTCATTCGAACCCAGTTTTCAAACGAAAACCCCTTAACTAGTCTGAGTATCAAACCTCATCAAGAACAGACTTCAAGTTTCCAACCAGACTTATTATCACTGTAAACCATGGAGAGTTCGGCTCTATAACCTACACGGGTCACAAGTTCAAAATGCAGGAGCTACGCCTCTACAGGCAAAACAACAACCCTACAAACCCTCAGCCTGTCAGCCACACAGAGCCCCACTACCAAATGACAAATATCACAATAAACTCATTGATCGAAGCAAATGTAGGGTTTAACCAAATTCATTGAAACCCTGCCAAATCAATGGTGGACATCATCAATTAGATTTACAAAACAACAATGCCATCTACCTTATTAAATGAGCCATCATTGCCAGAGCCACAAAGGAGCCAGCTCGGCTACACATGAACCATTGTCAAATTACAGCTCATCACATAGTTGTTACACTATGATGCTATCACGTGATCGAGCTCTTACAACTTCCACAATGGAATTCCATTATCTCAGAAGTTGTATGCATTCAATGCATAGGCTACGGTTACATCTGTCAACCTGTGGCATATTAACATTCATATCATGGTATTAATACAACGTGGATATGGTTTATGGTAAGGTCGTGATACACCATTCTTGTAACATTATGTTAAGGGTTGGGATAGAAATTCACCAAGCTTTGATGAGTATCACATAGGGTCACATAAGTGCATATAACACATTAGAATTTCACTAGAGTTGCATAGTATCACATAGGATCATACACATATATTATATAAAGTTCATTTATATAATAGTTGGTTAATATTTCAATACATTGCAAGCAAACTATAGAAATAATCCAAGGAAACGCACACATTACATATAACATAAAGTTATAGTTGGATAATGAGTCATTTACATTGCAAATAGATTATAGCAATAATCTAAGAAAATTGCATACATTCTAATGTATAGTGAAAAAAAAAGACAATGTTGATAAATCGAATTATTATCACCATTGTAGAAGTATAGTCCCTAGGCATAATATTAAACAACTATACATATAATTTCTACAATTTCCATGGGAAAAGATAGATAGTTACGTACAGCTCAACATGAAACTTAAATGAAAATTATATATAGATTTTTGAGTACAAAAACTGAGACATGATCGATACAGACCTTCTCATGATTCAAATACAAGTTCATAATTCACATTATTTAAGATGCACTGTTTGCATCAGTAGTCATTTTCAGACATCTTTATCTTGAACGACTTTAAGTCTCGAACCAAGACTTTCACCGGTAGAAAGCCCAAAGTTTCATCTCTTCAAATAATGACAAAGGAGATTTACTGAAAAACTGTTTGGTCACTTGTCGCAACTTTAAATCCTTACCTGTAAATTGCCACGAGTACGAATTCACATGCTTTAGCACGAATGCTAATTAAGCCTCGGGGAGTCTGTAGGACCCCTTCATCAATCAACAAAAGCACATTAGTCAAAGATAGCAGATTCATAAATCATAACAACAACATTAGAAGTTTGCAATAGTACAGCCGAGTGTGAATAACATCAAAGCATAATCTAAAATATTTTAGTCACAAATTCTTATAAACCAGCATGGCATTTAGTACAACAAGATAATCTTTTATGCATTGTTCTAGTTCCGCATACATTAAATAAGCAATGAATGTCACGTAGAAAAATTTTAAATTTTTGTGATTTTCCGAGATGTTACAACTTCTGAATTAATAATGATAAAAATATTGACAAGAAACCCAAATGCTTTAAATGAAAAGAGAAAAAAGTGAATAACAGGAAACTTATACACTTTACCGTACTGATCTACAGAAACATATTACAAAAAAAGTAAAGAAAAAAGAAACTTGTACTTATAGCCCTTTTAAAAGTACCAAGAAAAGTTACTCGCGGGTCTTCCAACAGGAAACTTGCGACTAAAAATAGATACTTGCAGGTTATGCATGACAAGGTTGTGGTTACTCGCGGGTTTACAGTATAGTAAGCTGCAGGTGCATGGGTTTATAAAGGTGAAATTCGTGGTTCTGATAGGATGTTCGTGGTTGTCTGTGCAGTAAAGTCGCCGTTATGCCGAAGCACTCGAGTGTCTCTGCATAGGAGGATAGCGAGTATCTTGAAGTAAGCACGAGTTAATAGTGAGAGCAGTCACGAGTATGCCGTAGCACATGTGGGTCTACTCACTAGAAGTCATGGGTCTGTCGTATACTCGCGAGTTCGCAGTAGGGAAAGTCGTGATTAACTGCGGGTTCTGTGAAGGAAAAGTCGCAAGTGTCCAGTTTTAGGTCGAAAACGGTGCCGATTATTCCAAAGACAGAAAACTGCAAAAATTCTACCAAAAATGGATGAAAACTGCCAATATGAAAACCAGAAGATAGATCTCCTTGAGGAGATGCCAGAAAACATATAGATCTACAAAAAAAATCAAGAAACCCTTGAAAAAAGCTCTGCAAAAAACTACACAACAAGGTTACGGTTAGACATAAACCTGTAGAAACATGCCCAGATGATAATAGTTATTGATTGAAAGCTATAGATGGTGCTAGATCATAGCAACCAGCTCTGATACCATGTTAGAACTATAGACCTAGCTAAACTAGCTTACTTATCTTAGCAATCAATAACATATCAAAGTAAATAAGAACAAAAAGAGAACAAGGAAAAATAATACATCAGATATATGTAGTTCACCCAATTGGGCTATGTCCATGGGAAGGTTGTCTTCTATTAACTCCAGAAATCTACTTCAATCTTACAAGAGAGCAACTACAAATAACCCCAATACAATATAGTAGCGCTTGAGATCACAATACCATGTGTCAATACTATCTATGAGCATATACCACTTTATCACTTCTTGTATATGATGTGACTCCCTTGAACCTATTATATACCAAGAGATGTGGAGGAATTACTCTCACATATTGCAAGTGGGATAATATAATTCTCCATAATAACATCTCTTTATATAATTATGGATATCAAGAGTATACTTTACCATAATGAATATGGGATATAATGTATTACTCTTTTACATAAGATTGTGGATAAATTCCGACATAATACAAAGACATTATTACCTTCCAAGGAATATAAAATATTTCAACAATCAAAACTTTGAATTCTTCCACAAGCAAGGTAAGGGTAGATGGTTAAAAATATAGTTAAAGAAATCAAAAACTCTAAAGGAAATAAGCTAACTGACTTTGTTTCCATCAAGAAAGAGGAAATAAGACGATTTAGAGAATTGTATATGGATATAGGTAGCTCCTACCATAGAGAAAAATATCTTCTTTGGAAAAATATTCCCTCTCTAGTTAGCAATGAGGAAAATCACTACCTTGACAAATCTATTTTGTAGGAAGAGATTTTAGTAGCAATTTGGAGCCTCAATCCAGACAAATCTGTAGGCCTAGAATGATTCACTATTATTTTATTTTGAGCATGTTGTAGCATAATAAATAAGAACATATGCTATATCCTCAATTGGACAAAAGGGAGTGAAAAAATATGTTGAGCAACTAATACTTCCTTCATAGTCTCAATTCCTAACGAATCAAGGCGCTCCTCCTTGAGTCGATAGATGTTAATATCTCCTTGTAATGTTGATTATAATCTTCTCACAATAATATTATCAAATAGGATTAAGAGTGTCTTTCCAAAACTCATCTCTTAAAATCAAGGAAAATTCATGCACTACAAGGAAAATGCCTTGTAGTGGAGGTTAGAGTGAAGGTTTTTAGTTTTACGAGATTGGTCAAAATGATAAAAAAAAAACCTATGATACAAGCTCCACAAATGGTAATGGATTTTTTAGCAGATTTTTTTAAGGAAATAAATTATCACTAAAATATTGGTGGTTGGAGGTTTTTGTAGAATTTTTTTTTCGATGCTCTTTATTGGATGAAATGCATTGGTGCTAACACAAACATAATGCACCATGGATATTATAACCTATAAAATCACCAGTGCACATAATCACAATAAGCACTGGTGCATGACATTACACATAACACTAGTGCATAGCTACATTTTAATAGAACTGGTGCTTTATAATACTATAGGCAACCATGCTTACGTCCTACTAAACAACACCAGTGTTATACAACAATATATGGACCAGTGCTTTATGTTAAAACTAGCACTGATGCTGATGAACTATTAAAAAGTACTAGTGCTCTTTTACTATTAAAAAACACTAGTCCTCCCTATCTATTACAAAGCACTAGTGCAACAACTAATGAAAAACACACTGGTAGTTTTCATTGGGACGTTGACATTTTCTATATTTTAAAATTTCAATGTTGCAATAATATATCATAGAACACAGGGATGTAATAATATAAAAATCACAGGGGCATACGACAATCTCTTAAACGCACCATTAGTGAAAATACATAAATGCACTAGTGCTGTAATTATACAAATGCACCAATGCAATCATAGAGATAAAAATCACCGCATAATTTGTTTTGTTTGATGAGCTGCAACTATTGACATTGCACTGGAATATATTCTTTTTATTTTATTTAATTATATTATTCATCATAAATTGAGATAGTTTTTATAGTAATATTCATTTTAATTTTTGTTATTTCATTTGGATATGATGTTTGGAATAATATATTATATGATAAATTTTCACATCTATTGTAATATTTTTTAATCATCAATATATTTAATCAATGATTAAACATTTAACGACACTAGAGAATGCAATATAATAAAATTCGTCATTTTATTATATGTCAATAAAAGGCCCTTTGTCATACAAAATGCAGGGACAACATAAAGTCCACAATAATAAGAATGTCAACATGCACATAGTTGTTACACTTATTAGTAACCCATCTTTCGATTAGGACACTATGTCCAGTACATTGTTCATTAAAATATCTAGCTTTCGCAAACAATTATTTCAAAATATACAGTAGGTTACATTAAAATCTACAATATATGTATTATCATTCTTCATTGGAACTGTTATTAGTGCTCAAGCCACTTGCATCACTTGGGTTATTTGGCCAAATATCTTGTTGATTACCTTGATTGTTTTCCTCTTCTTCAGCTTCCATCTACAAAACTAAAAATAAAGTGTACCGAGTGTATGTACATTGTTGGGAATAATGAAAATTAAAATAGATAATATACATGAATGTAAGCTGAAAATTAATGTACCAAATAAATAATTGTGTCCTAAATGTCACACAATCTTTCAAAACCATGTCGCATTCCATCTCTTAACAACTCTTCTGTTGGTTTCACTCCATACTTTGTTTCCTGCAAGTTTTATAACCCGTAGGAAAGCATAGATTTAATATAAAGTATTTTCATTGTTCCATTGAGTATAAAATGAGAAAACTTTAAAACAACATAGATACTTACAAATTCCACAATTAATTTTTGATATGCAAACATATACTCATAACCCTTACTTAAACCAATGCCAATCAATTCATGTGATTTCTCTACTTTGTATGTTAACACATGTTTGAAGACATTGAAGAATGGCCATTGTAAAAATAAAATAAAATATAAATATCACAATCAATAATATATTATCGAGCTTCCTCATTTTTTGGATTTGCGTGTGAGACATTAACCAATACATATTAAATTAAATTTACAAATAATTCAAACATATTCATTTGATATAGAAATTGCAATGAACTTGCCTTCTTCCCAACTTTGGATGTGCTCCCATCATGTCAACTAGAATTGTTGTTCATTGAACTTTTATCTTGCATTTTCTATCAATAAACAACCTAGACTATTAAGTAAAGAAGCTATTAAATATATTATACAAAAAAATGCATATCTTCATAATACAAATTCAAAAAAAAAAACTACCATAATGGTGTGTTACATGATATTAAATGCCTCACTGCTTCTAACATATGGGGGTACCAATTCTCCTATGTTTACGCACCATTAACCACAACAGCATAAAAAAAATTCGCAAACAATTTTTTTTATGTGATTTGTTAACTATAAAGCACAAAATATCGAAACGGTGCACTTTCACAATTAAAGCACTGGTGCATTATCGCAAATACAATGCACTAAGAGCAGGGTAAGTGCATTTTTTAATTTAAAAAACAGGTCGGACATCATCAATGCATTTGTAATGGTTTTTTTAAATAATTAAAAAAATATTGGCAGGGCTGACAAGGTTTTAGATTTGACTCAAGAAGTTGTCCCATCACACCCAATGAATTATGCATAAAACTACAAAACCATTAAACCTAAAATCAATAAGAATAAAAATCCTAATTGTGAAACAATCGAGGGATTTAAGTTTTAATGTAAAATTTTGGAGCCACATAAAACAAAACAAAAAAATAGAAAATCTAAATATGAAAAATATAGTAACAATTTATATACTTGAAATTTCTGTTATGCAGGGCTTTGTTTGATTCAACATACCTTAGAAATTTCAATCTTTAGAAAAATCAGGTTGCTCCAAAATTTGGTTTCTCCAAACTAGTCCTTGATAACTCTTTTCCTAAACTCTCCCTTTAGAAATTTCGTGAAATTAATGAATTACTGATTAGGTTTTCTTTTTTTATTACCTTGTAGGTTTTTTTTTCAAATTGAAATTCCTGCTCATTTTGAATTTATGGGAAAATAATTTATCCTACTTTTTATTTTCGATTTTTTGGACATCGATGCTCTCTTCAGATGGATGCATTGGTGCACCATAATTTTAAACTCATCGTAATTTTTTTACAAAATTTGTAATTCTGGTTGTATGCACTGGGACTCTAATGTTTTAGGATGCACCATTATGACAACATGTAAAAGTATAACATCATACTACATGCACAATGAAATTTTGGGTTTCCCAATGCATCTTTAAATACTAAGCGCATTGATGTCAACATGATTGAAAATACAAACTTATCTATCTATTATCAAATATAGCCGATAGTTTCATTTACGGGTTGTTTTGTAGATGTTCCACATCGGTGTGTATGGTGTTTAACAGCACCGGTACATTCAGCAATTACAAATGCATCGATGCATTCACTATTTTATAATAGTGCACCGTGTAAATTAAAAAAGTAGTGTTGTAAGATTGTATTCCTTATTTTTGAAGCTCCAAGTAGATACTATTCCATATTTAGAAAGCTCAAATTTGGAGATCATGATTGATAATGAGCAGCGGGTGGAATCATGGGTTGTAGCCATTATTCCATCATTCAACATTGAGACCATCATTAATAACGACCATCACCCATACAATAAATGAAATGATAATAAAATACATAACTGTCCATAAACTGAGGAAATGGGGAAAAACTCATGGAAAAAATACCCCCCCTCAAAAGAACAGTAAATAACTCAAAGAACCATCATGTAGAAAAGAAAGAAGCTTTCATCAGTGAAAACTTTTGCAAAAGACTTGGCAAGCTGATCCCATGTAGGAAGGTCTCCCACTGTGTGGAGGATGAAGCAAGTCTTTCAGGAACTTTTTCTATATCTGGAGCGAATGGAACATGAGTAGTCTTCCCAAAAGATGGAAGAGAGAACCCCATCATCATGCTGCATCTCTCATGGAGAGATGGATGGCATAATGCAAGGTTGGCATGATGCTGAAGTCTAGTAGTTCTGTAAGCAAATAAATCATCAACTGTGTTCTCAGTAGTAGAAAGGACTGTGTGAGAACATATTTCTCTTGAATCTGGATTGAGAATAGGTGTTGGTTCTGAATCTTCTTGAACGATGATCTCAACATCAAAATCTTGATCTTCTTCTTCACAGGAAGAGGAGTCACTGTGATCTTCATCAGAATTTGAAGGAATAGTTGGAGAGAAAGGCATGAAGTGTGAGAACTCATATGCCTTTGAGGCATGATTAGAAATCCCATTCGCTATAACCTTTCCAGTGGAGATTTCTGTAATTTATACTGTGTTTGAACCAAAAATTACTTGTTTTGGAGATCCTGTATGAGTCATTTGATATACTGACAACAAATGAGCTGTAAGAGAATGAACAAATAAGACATTTTTGAACTTACCATGCTCCATGTGAACTGTACCCAAACCTTTGGTAGAAATCTGAGAGTTGTCTCCCATGTGAATGGTAGGCCCATCTTGGAGATCCAAAGAGGAGAAGGATTCTTCTTGTGCAATCATGTGGTTGGAGGCTCCAGAATCTATGAGGAGGGCTTTTGTCTTTGAAAAACCAGCCATCAATGCATGGCAATCATCAGATCCACTTCCAAAATCAGTCATCTTTGCTTCTTTTGAAACAACAATTTGGTTTTCTTCAAGAAGCTTGGTTAGAAGATCAATCTTCTTGTGCATGCAGGCATGCTCAGGATGGTTTCCTCTCTTGCAGTAGGTACAATTAGGTCTCTTTTGTTTGTCATTCTTGGATCTTGAAGGTTTCTTTCCTTTTCCTTTTTATCCCCCTTTTGCATTTGCTCCACTTGATTCACCAGCTAAAAGAGCTAGATCTCTGGATGTTTTGATGGCACCCATTTGAAACAGTTTGTTCTCTTCTTGAATGAGAGCTTCATCAAATTTATTTAGAGTGGGAAACTTCCATCCAGGGATGTACATTCGAATAGAATGAAAGGTAGATACAAAGATAGAAAATTGAGATCCAAGTTTGCTCAATATAGAGAGTATCAATTGCTCATCACTTTTAGTGATGCCACATTGCTTGCAATGCAAAACCAAAATTTGAAATTTGGAGAAGAATTCTTGGATGCTCTAAAAATTGTTAGGTTGAAGGGAAACCAATTCATTCTCAAGAATGTAGCCTCTTAGTTCGTCTTGTTTGCCAAAAAGACTCTTCAATTTTATCCATAACTGATTTGGAGACTTCAATCCATCAGTATGAAACAATAGATCATCAGATATATGAAGGTATATACATCCAAAGGCTTCATCCATTTTGTTTAGGTGCTTGACTCTCTTTTCAGCTTGATGTGGTATGGCATCTTTTTCCTCAACTATTCTAGTAAACTCTCTTGAATGCAAAAGTACTATCAGATTCATCTTCCATTCCAAATAATTGAAAGGAGTGAGAAGTATAAAAGAAGAAGAACCATTCCAATTGCTCATCTTGACTGCTTGAACAAGTGCAAATAGAAAGCTGTTGAATCTGCTGTTGCAACTGCTAAAACTTCGAAATACCTACAAAAAAACTCTCAAGAATGGAGGTAGAATATACTCTCAAGGCTCTGATACCATGTGAAATTGCCCACATAAGATCCAAAGAGATGATGTAAACCTCACAATGAAATAATTTAGGAATAATAGAAGAAGAGACAAGCAATAGAACTTAGATCCAAAGAAACTCTCATTGAGGCAGAATAATTACACATGTTACATTAAACTAAATAGTGAATAGGTAAATATATAATGTTGAGTATGAGGATTCGAATTCACTAGGAGGAATTCGAATTGGCCTTCATGCACAGATTCATAATCAGTGGAGAGTCATCAATGCCTAACTAGGAGTCCACCTTCTCATCAGTGAAGTCATCAATGCACAAGTAATGGTCAACCGGGAGTCAAACTGAGTCTAACTAAATGTGGTTGGTGTAACTGGAACATGGAAGCACTAATATAGTGAAGGAGGCTCAGTGGAGGGCACCATAGGAGTTAACTGGAGTCAGAATGGTCAATCTAGTCTCACTGGAGGTCCAACAGAGTGATAAACTCAGTAAAGAGTCAGTTAATCCCTAAATCAAGGAAATAACTGAAGATAACTCAATATAACTAAATATAACTAGACTGGTAGGTGAAGAAGGCACCCTTGTCATGAAGTGGAGAAAAGGAGGGCGCATTAGTCACTGGGAGGGCTAGAAATGATCTGAAAGAAGCTCTGGGGGCTAGTTTGCTAAGGACTAGGTGCTGGGACTGATGACCTAGAATGCATGCAAACCCTAATTTTGCATGCATGACTGAAAATGAAAATGACTGGAAAGCTAGTAGGACTAGGATGGAGTATAGGAATATCCTAACACAAACTCTATCATAGGGACAATGCCACCATGTTTCTCTTGTTTATTAATAAATTATACCTTTTATTTATTATGATTAATTATACCTTTTATTTATTTTTAACCATAATATTTTTTCTCTTATTGTTTAATAATTAAAATTTTACAAATCCCCTACTTAGTAATTAATTCATTCCAAAAACATTACCCTCATTATACTTTTTATCTTTTGAACATTTCTATTTTTATTATTTTCTTTCTCTATTTTAATAATTATTTTATTTTATTCACCTTATTTCTCTCATGTTTACCCTTGTTATCCTATCACTAACATCTCTTGTTAGAAAAATAGGATTGCAGAGCAATAATAATAAACAAGATGCAAATATAAATCACATATACACAATACAAGAGAGACACCAATATAATATGGTTCACCCAAGATGGGCTATGTCCACACAAAAATTTCCAGTCCTTACGATTATACTGTCGATCAAAATGAAGGGATACAACCCGCAACACATCTGCTGCAATTTCCTCTTCACTCTCTCATAGTCCCTCTTACACAATCATATAAATATTTACAATGCTACAATACCTAGTCATATTACAATGCCATCCTTTTAAAGAGGGATTACCATGGGAGAGTATTATGGAACATGCAATACCATGGGACCATATATCACCCATTATAGACCAAGTCATCACTATGAAATTACAACATTTTACAAGGCATTTTTTGCAAAATTTTCACTACGGGGGCATTACGTCTGAACCCCCTCTGGGGGGGGCTCCCAAACTAGTCGTCACCCCCCCTGGATCCTCCATGGAGACTTTAGTCGAGAGGAAATCCACCCCACACCCTCATGTGATGTGTTGGGATACAAACGTGGCTGAAAATGACC
Organism: Larix kaempferi; assembly: GCA_027924585.1. Taxonomy (NCBI): domain Eukaryota; kingdom Viridiplantae; phylum Streptophyta; class Pinopsida; order Pinales; family Pinaceae; genus Larix; species Larix kaempferi. Next base: position 6,252,886 of record BSBM01000009.1, read on the forward strand.
TCTGAATCGGGAAGATCAGGTTCCACAACCAACAATCTCCCACTTTGAGACTGGTCACAACAACTTTGTCACTGCTGCACTTGCTAGACTATGCTCTGAACCTTGGACTTGGAAAATTTATCATCTTCACCTTCATGCTTGAAGGCCAACTAAAACTGAGCAAGAACTCAGTTTCTCTTTGGTTACTACCTTTGTCAACATGTATGCAAGATTCTGGCTAGTGTGTACCTTTTGTACCTTCAACAGTTCATCTTCCAAAATAGATCATATTAAATGTTGTATATGTTTAGTATTAGAATGGAAGGATGATTTATTTGAAATATGAATGACACTCTGGTTGTCACAGTACAACCTACTATTATAATGCTTCTACCTAATTCCTCCATGAACTTATGTAACCAAATCATCTCTTTACTAGCCTCTATATTAGCAACATACTCTACTTCTGTTGTTGAAAGTGCAACAACCTTTTGTAGCCTTGAAATCTAACTTACTGTTCTTCCACCTACAATAAAGACATACCCTTTGGGGATCCTCCTGTTATATTTATCACCTTCCATATCCGCATCAACATATGCCTGTAGAACAGTTTCTGAACCTCCAAAACATAATGCATGAGTGGTAGTACATCTCAAATACCTAAGAATTCACTGTACTTCCTTCCGATGTTCTTTACCTAGATTATTCATATATTTTCTCACAACTCCCACTGCATGTGCAATATTTGGTCTTGTGCACACCATGGCATACATCAAGCTTCCAACTGTGGATGAATAAGGAAGTATGGACATGTAATCTATCTCTTCATGTGTCTTGCGACACCTATCCTTACTTAGTTTGAAATGGCTAGCCAAAGGTGTACTAAATGGTTTTGCATTCTGCATTCTAAACCTCTCCAACGCCTTTTGTATGTACTCACCCTAAGACAATGTCAACTTGTGGTTCTTTCCTGACTCTTGTTATTTTCATACCAAGGATTTTCTTTGCAGCACCCAAATCCTTCATCGCAAATGAATTAGCTAACTTCCTTTGTGCACATTTATATCTTGCATGTTAGACCCCGAAACAAGCATGCCATCGACATACAATAACAAGATAATATATATTCCATTATCTAGCTTCTTGAAATAAACACAATGGTTAGAATTACATTAACCTTTCTCTATCATAAACCCATCAAATTTTAAATACCACTACCTTGGAGCTTGCTTCAATCCATACAAGCTCTTCTTAAACCTGCATACTAAATTCTCCTTCCCTTTGACCTCATACCCCTGTGGTTGCTGCATATAAATCTCTTCCCCCAAATCCCCATGGAGAAAGTTTGTTTTTACGTATAACTATTCAATATGCAAATCTTCGACCACCACTAGACTTAAAATAGTTCTAATTAAAGTCATTTTAACATTAGGAGAAAATATTTCATCAAAACCTATACCTTTCTTTTATGCAAACCCCCTTTACAACAAGTTTGGCCTTGTACCACTTCTTTCCTTCATCTTCTTCATTTAACCTATAAAACAATTTATTATCAATGCTCTTTTACGTACAAGAAATTGAACCAAATCTCAAGTCTAGTTTCTTAACAATGAGTCCATCTCCTCATTCATGTCTTGCTCCCACTTATTTCTATTTTTCACCTGCATTGCTTCTTCATGACATTCTGGTTCACTAGAGTTAATCGTCAATAAATAATAAATTGAAGAAGAGTATCATTTAGGGGGTCTACTTGACCTGGTAGATCTTCTAACACTTGCAGGATTTTGATGTACCTACTACTGTTCTTGCTTTTTCGACACCTTTGGAACTTCATTTTCTTTGATTTCATCAAGCACTGTGTACTATGTGTTTTCCTTGTCTTGTTTCCTTCCCTGCAACTGATAATTATACATGACCTTTTCATTGAATACTACATCTCTACTCCTAATGATTTTGTTATATTTCATAATCCCATAAGCGATAACCAAAATCGTCAACCACGTATCCAATAAAGGTACATTTCTTGGATTTAGCTTCAACCTTTGTTGTATTTTCTTTATCAATATGGATGAATTCTTCACAGCCAAAAGTTATCAGAAATGAGTAGTTTACATTTTTACCTCTCCATGCATCCTATGGAATACCACCATCCAAAGTGCTTAAAGGCCCTCTATTTATGAAGTAAACAACAATATATACAACATCTTCCCCAAAATGTAAGGGAAACCTTGCATGTAATCTCATACACCTTGCACGCTCCATGATCATCCTATTTATCATTTCTAACACATCATTTTCTTGTGGTGTTCCTGGGACTATATTCTCTTTTCAAATCCCATGGTATGAACAATAACTATCAAACTCCTTGCCGTAGTATTCACCTCCATTATAAGATCTGAGACACTTCAACCTTTTTCATGTCTCATTCTCAGCCAATGCTTTACATTTCTTAAAAGTAGCAAACACATTAGATTTATGTCTAATGCAATAAAAGCAAGGTTTTCCAATTGCATCATCAATAAAATTAACATAATAACGAGAGCCACCAAGAGATTGTACCTGATTTGATCCCCATACATCTATATGCACAAGCTCTAACTTTTCACTCTTTTTCAGTTTCCCAACCCTGAGAAATATCACTCTCTTCTATTTTTCATAAACAAAGTTCTCATAGAATTCCAAACTTACTTGCTTCAAATCTGGAAGCAACTTCCTTGAGTGGAGAATTTGCATCCCCTTCTCACTCATGTTGCCAATCCTATGATTCCATAATGTTGTATTTTTTCCTGTGGAATCTAAAGACATAGAAAAGTGAGTATTATGAGGACATAAATACAACGTAGCTATCATGTCTCATTTTTCTATCACCATCGATCCTTTAGTGATCTTCCACCATGTTTCTCCAAATGTAGATAAACAACCACCATCTCCCAATTTCCCTATTGATATCAAATTTATTTTCATAGCAAGAATATGCCTTACATATTTCACCAACCATTCACCTCCATTCTTTAACTTTATCTATACCTTACCCATTCCAACAATTTTACATGGCTCATCATCACCCTATAAAACATGTACAAAATCACCTTGAACATAATCATAGATAAATTTCCTATGGGGTGTAGCATGGAATGAAGCCCTTAAATCTACTACCCAGTAATCACTAGTATTATCTAATGCAAGAATCAAAGCATATTGTAACACATCACCTGCTAGATTTGCTTCCTAAGTTGTCTACTGCTATCCATCTCCTTTCTTCTTTAGAGATATGCAGTCTTTCTTCAGATGTCCTTTCTTTCCATAGTTCGAGCACTCTGTCTTTCCTAGTCTGTATTTGGATATTCCCTTCTCGGACTTGCTGCGACTACCTAGCCTTTTTCCTCTCTCCCTTTTTATTCCCCTGCTCTCCATGGTGAACCCATTACCTAATGTCTCACTTGTGCTTTTCCTTTGCATTTACTCACTAAGAATAACACCAAAAACATCATCAAATTTCTAAGTGTTTGAACCAGAGACAGAGTTAGTTACAACCATGACCAAGATGTTCCAGTGTTATGGCAATGAGCACAAGATTAGAAGAGCCCTATCCTCATCATCAAAGTTCACATTTACAAAACTTAGTTGATTTCTAATCGTATTAAATTCATTTAAATTATCAACAACAGATCCACCTTTCGACATCTTCATATTAAATAAATGCTTCATTAGAAATACCTTGTTGGCGGTTGAGGGTTTTTCATATAGTTTACCCAATGTGCTCATCAGACCCTCCTGATAATAGAAGAAGTTGTTTGCAAGTAGGGAGTTAGATCTGCAACATATAAATCTATATTACTAAGAAATGGTCAGTTTCTTTGTCAGGAAATCAAAGGATTATCACAAGTTTCTAAAGATCTATATTCATTCATCAAAACTCATTAAGATCTAAATCCATTTAAGAATTAAATTCATACATGATAAGCAAAATTCAAACTCATATATGGTAGAAACTTGAATCCATTCATATTAAAACAAGGAAGAAGTACATCCTTACTAATGATCTTGGTGTGAATCCCTTCTCCATTGCCATGAGCTTCCCTTCCTTCACACTTGCTTTTGAAGAATTTGAGCTCTTTCTCCTCCTTCAGAATCTCTCCAGCATGCCTTTGCTCTTCCTTTGTGTGTTCTACAATGCCTCCCATGCCTTTCTTATATAGAATTGGGAAATGAGCCCTCATGTTTCTCTTTTTAATGTGGGATTGCCCCTTTTCATATTTTTTTATTAATTTAGCTCAAAAACCCACTTTTCCATAGTTTTTTAGGCTTTTTGCACAACTTTAGCATACTTTAAGTACAATTAATGCACTTTAATGCATTCATCTTCATTTTTTGATTGGTGTAGCTTAATTTTGGACCTTTTATGAGTGGTTCAATCACTGAACTTGGTCTCTAAATAGGTTCTTACTGTGTTCACCTAATTCTTCCATTTATGGGAGAAGTGATTAGATTAGAGAGGACTTGTCTTTGAATGTACTTGTGTTTCTGTCTTCATGTTGTGGGTGCATAGTAAAAATGTGCTTCTTCCATCACATGACTAAGGGTGTTAATTTGATTGTTAACACCTCTGTTGTATTTTCTTTTGAGATATTGAAAGCCATTGACGAAGACAAACACATCTGCATTGTTCCTAGTTCCTTTCTGTCAAGAACATCCCATTGTTCATCCTTCATAGCCACCGATTTTTTTCTTTTCCTCCCAATGGTAGGAATAAATCCTTTTTATACAAATAGTCCTCCATTTGCATCTTCCACAACTTGTAGTTTTGGCCGTTAAATTTCTCAACCTTAAACTTTACTTCCTCTTCCATTGCTCCCACTCGAACCATGAACCCCCCATGGTGACTATAGTGGGGGGGGAAGCCCCCCCACATCCCCCCATCATGTGTTGGGTTCTAGACATGGATGAAACATGACTTCTGAATCGAGAAGATCACGATCCACAACCAACATCTCTTTCAAATGGATAGTTCTCTCCCACTAGTTTTATTTAATCTGTCAATTATTTTCTATCATCCTCCAGCTTCATATTATCCTGAGGATGGGTGGAGTTCCCATCTGAAACATGATAATATTTTATATAGATCTACACAATAATAATCCATAAGCTTACATACGCAACTTAAAAATATCAAATTTCTTGAATTGTAAATTTTTAATCATTTAATATGAAAAACATAATACATGACCTGGAATTAAATGATAAAAAAATATACGCCTTTAGAAATTTGATCCCTCGCCATGCTTGATAAATGGATCTATGCTGGTAATAATTGAATAGTGGAAAGATTCGAGTCATTTTTTGTTTACCAAAATAATTTTTAAAGGAGGAAAGAAAAAAAAAAGTGTTGTTATTATGCCAAAGAGTCAAGTCCATAGGTGAAGGTAGGGGAATTGAAATTCTAACAAAAGTGAAAAAGTTGTAGTTTGATTTATTTCAAAGAACCTACACAAGGGGATTACCACCTTTTAGGAGAATTTTTTGTAGAAAGTATTTCATTATAGGATCTAGTTTACCCAATAAATCCCCATACTATATGAAACCTATTAGGAATGAGGAGTTGAATAAACAAGTGCATAAATTATTGGAAAGATGTTTAATTAGAAATATTTACCAATGTGGTGTACCAACTACACTAGAGCCAAAAAAGCGTGGAGAATGGAAAATGTGTATTTGTGAAGGACTTCAATGAAAAAATTATTTTAAGCCAATGAATAGATTTATGAATGTTTGGTCATTCCATCCGGTTTAACAACTACTCCAAGTACCTTTATGAAACTAATGAATGAAGTCCTAAAAATCTAACGCTATCTAGGTAAGTTTATCATTGTTTACTTGGATGCCATTTTGATTTTTAGAAAGAAAAAATAAGAACTTATGAAACATTTATAACAAGTGTTGGAGTGTTTTAATCAAGAGAAATCACTAGTAGTCTACTAAAGCATGGAAAAAAATTAGAGATCCATGGAGTGGTGATTTAACTGTAGACCTAGACTATTTCATAAAGAATGATTTTTATTTAAAAAATACCTAGTTATGTAATCCAATAAGATTCATGAGGGAAAATCTTATCAAAGAACTACATAATCGAGGTTTCAATGTGGAATTGTTTTATTGAAAAGACAATAGAATTGTTTTAGAAGTTTGATTAGTGGCCAAGAATGGCTATAGATACCAAGAGTTGGATTGAAAGTTATGTAGTTTGTCAAAATGCAAAGGGTAGAAGTCAAAAGACCAAGTTATATAAACCATTGTCGATACTAAAAGGGCTATGGGATAACAATAGCATGAATGGGAGGGCATTAGCATTTTAGACTATAGATATTATCTGTGAATATAGTTTAGATTTCCCTTTATCATTATTTGATTTGATTTTATAGGAACCAATTTGTATCCCACAAATTGTAATAATGATTGTAAATTGTAATTATAGTTGTAAAAGAATTTTAATCCTTGGTTGATGAATTAAATATTTCATAGTTGACCACCCCATAATAATTAATTGATAATATGATTGAAATGATTGTAATTTTTTTAATTTCGTAAATGATATTGCAATTTTTCAATCTTGTAACTATTATAATAATTTGTAAACTAACTTGTAACCATAATTGCAAATTGTAAGTTTTGACTGTAACTGCAACTGCAATTTGTGATTGTAAATTTGTAGTTATGAGTGTCAAATTCTTAATTTGTACCTTGTAAATATAATTAGTACTTTGTTACTATAATTGTTCTTGTAATTTGTAGTTGTGAAATTGTAATAATGATTGTAAATTTTAATTATACTTCATGTGGTAACTTTCAATTACAACTATGATTGTGCAGATTTTCGAATTATAATTATAGTAAGTATAAATTACTTTTACATAAATACATAAATAAATAAATAAAATTGCATCACACACATGAATCATAGTCATCAACATAAACAATATAAATGATCATACACATGAAGATACATATCCCAAAATAAAAATTTGACACCCCATTGATTTCATAGAAAAGTAAATTCATATATATACATAATAATAAAAATTAATATTACAATGTGATCATCATATCAATGGCCACCATCACCATCGCTTAACATCATGTAATGTACCATCGTCATCATCATAACATCATCTAACACATAGATATAGTAATAACATTTGACAAAAGTACACAATTAGCTCCATTATCTAACATAACCATCACACACAAATCTAACTAACACCATCTAACATAAACATCTATCAAGCACACCTAGCAAACATATCTAGCCTAACCTAACATACACATCACCATCAACATATATAAATAAACATCAACATAAACATCGACATCGACATCCAAGAAAAATGTAATATATATATATATATATATATATATTTGTGTGTGTGTGTGTGTGTGTGTGTGTGTGTATGTATGTATGTACTTAAACAATAATATCAAATGACTCATGACACATGCCAAAATATATATCCAGACCAATAACTACTATAATATATCTCCTCCACCAACAGAGGCATCAGTACCTCTATCAACAGAAAAAGTAAACATGAGAGCATCATAAATATTTCCATCCAGATGAATCTTACCTGCTGCAACCATCCTATCTACAGCTAAGGTGAGTGGAGTAGGATATGGTGGAGTGGCTGGTAGGATGAGTGGATGGATCGAAGATAGTGGTGGGTTGAGTAGGTGTGGAGGACTAAATAATGGTTGGTCGTGATGACAGTGACGAGAAGGAGGAGGATGAGGAGCATTAAATGGTGACACTCCTGCATCATCATGAGGAGGAGGAAGTTGAGCATTATATGATGACACATCTACATCATGGTGAGGTGGATGTGGTGGAGCATGCGATGAAGATGTTCCCACATCATGGAAAGGAGAAGGAGGAGGCGATGGAAAATCATGAGGATCAACAACATCCTCGTCAGATGACATCGATTGAACCTCAGGCCTCCATGCATATAAACATGTGCATACACCAACTATATAATGCATTATCAGTCTCATATAATTTGGTAGAATCATCCATGATGATAGAACCCCAGCCTGGGCCTATTCAATCCCAAGGATGTTGAGATATTGTAACTTCTAAGAATATTATATTTGTACTTTATTATTCTGGAGATGTTTCATTCCTCCGTGAAGAACTTATTGTATATCCAGAGATGTTTTATTCCTATGTGGAGAATGTGGTCACTTGGGTTATTAGACTTCCCTAGTGGGGGTCAGCCCTATATGAGTCATGTGGGTTAAAGGGGTTATTAGACCACCCTAGTGGGGTCGTCCCTGCCACATTATGTTAAGTAATTAAGTTGGGGCCGACCTAGTCAATGTAAAATACAAGTCGGAGTTGTGTATAAATAGAGGAGGTGTGTTCCTCATTTAGCAAACATTACATTCACTTGTGAATAGCACATATGTGAGGGAGAGATATGCTATAGAGGAGAAGGAGCTCATGTCTAGGGTTTACATCTTTGTATTTGCTAGTCATCTATATTGAGGAAGCTTTGCTGGGTTTTCTACCCCATGAGGGTTTCCCAGGATAAATCTGTGTCTCTTGTGTTTATGCTGTGCTTATTGTTCTTTCAGTGATCCTGTATATGCTATTATTGTGAAATGAAATGCAATGCTAATATTTTTCCTCTTAGCATATTAAATATTAACATGGTATCAGAGCCAACCTGAAGGAAGTCAATATATGGCACTTACGACACTTGCTTCACTTGTGACAATTTGAAGGTTAGGGTTTTATATAGAAAAAACCAGTCATCGTGGAACTTTTGCTATAAATATATTTTGGAAAGGGTTCAGGATATGAAACCTTTACAAGTCGTAGATAACATCCCCATGTACCTTTTGTCCAAAGTCCAACCTCATATTCATTGTACTTTGTGATTTATGATTAGTACAAGTTAGGGTTTCTGCCTTTTCTAGATCTCAGTTAGAAACATGTGACCTAGGGAAAAAGGTCATAACTTGGGTTAGGAAGCTCCAAATGAAATTTCGTAAAAAGTGACAGGTAGAGAACGGAATGTAGTTTCTTAGATAACATTTTCAGCAGCCGAAATTGAACCAGTGACACGTGGAATGCCGTACAAGTTTACTCTCCTGTTTTATCCCATAAACAGGTCACGTTGCGACACTTGGCATAAATATCTCTCCGAAAATCCAATTGAGGTCATACCTATGGGGTTGGAAAGAGGACAGGTCGGGCTACCATAGGAAGAAGTTTCAGATCCTGTGGATTCATAATTTCAGAGCTACACCAGAAACAATCAGGTGCATATTTCTGTCAAAATAGATTTTGATTTTGAGCACCTTCATTCTTGAATCGTCACTGCTGTGGGAAATTAAGGTTTCAGAGAATGGTGGAATTTTTGGAATAGGAGTCCACGGCTGAATGCTCCTCATCAAAATCGAAATTTAAATACCAATATTGAATTTTTTGGTTGGGCAGAAGGTCGGGCTTGATCAAACCCTAGTTGGGGATTTTGATCGGAAAGGTGGAAAATTAGGGCTTCTGCAAAAGTTGGATTTTCTTAAGTCTATGACCACGGCTGGAATCTCCTCAGAAAAATTGAATTTTAGAGCTTTGGATCGAACCTTTTGATTGGGAAAAAGGTTGGGCTTCATCAAACCCTAGTTCGGGATCCTGTCTAGAAGATCCAGAAGTTTCAAAGGCAATTTTGAGGGGTCAAATTTTGAAGATTTCAAAATTGAAGTAGGCTAGCTTGATCAGCTCATCAAGGCACATCTTTCCATCCATTCAGGAGTTTGAAATTCAAAGTTTGAATTTTTAGGGTTTCTCTGACAAACCCTAATCTAGCTCCAGATCCAGTTTCAGCAAATCAAAGTGGATTGGGTTAAAAGAAATCCTAACAGGTATGACTTGAGGAGATACAGGTATGTGTTGAAATTTGTTCATGGTTAAGTTTATGATATGTTTGTCTTCATGTTATTGAGATTAGTACAATTATGATTGTTTGATAATGAATGCATGTGAATGATAGAAGGCATTCATTGATTAAGGTTATGACACTTATGATTGTACTAATGCACTTGTGGTGTTCTATGAGGATGATGTTGTCTACTAACAAGATACAGGTACATCAAGAAAGACAAAACAAATTCTATGATCATTATGACATAAGGACAAAGACTCATCCATAGTCTTTGACCACATAGAAGATCTAGCTACAAGGTATGTATGACTTTGTTCTACTATGCTTAACCTATGAGATATGTAGGTTCTAGCACAAGGTCTCTAAATCATTGAAGAGAACAAAGAAGATATTGTTTGGGTATGTTAAGACATAACAATGCTTGATAATCCAGGCATGTTTTCCTATATCAAGTTAGAATCCTACTTTTTTAGGATCTTAGGTAAGTATACCTATATATGAAATGATCATGACCATACATACTTAAGATCATTTAGAATCATAATGTGTTGATATTATTGAGACTATACTAATGAATGTATGATTATATATGAGATCATCAAGATGACACTAGTGCACACTTGAGCATGCATAGTGGTACAGGATGGATAAGAAGTTCAAAGACATATAGAGATCAAGAGGAAGGCAACCATAAAAGATAAGTATTTGAGTTTTTATTTGAATCTCTGAAATAGTAAATGATATTGCTTGTAATAGTTGTATGCATATTTGTATTCCTAGAATATATCATGCATAGTGTAAGCATTCATATAGCATTGAACAGTATACTACTAATATGCATGTGATGGGTAAGATTGGACAAACATTCCATTTTTGTTTATCTAGAATGAAACCTCTTTGCTGACATGCTAAGAGATATGCACGCTCTTGACAGTATGTTCTGGTAGAGATGGAAGGCATCTAGATAACCACTATATGCATACAGGATATGGAAAAGTGTTGTGCCAAAATATTGGTCAAGATAGTTGCATGACTATGTGAATCATATCAGTATGCATAGTAGGTTATCATAATTTGATGATTATGAAGTATTACTAATCATGTGAATAACTTTGATTTGTAGAAAAGCTCACGTGCTATGATGATGAACACCTTTTCCAAAGAACGAGTGATGAATGTTCAACAAGAAGACTTAGAAATCAAACATACTATAGAAGGCTTGTGGCTAGAAGATTCTCTTAGAAAGAAGAAGAGGATCATGACAAGAGTTTGCTCCAAGTGGCTCGATAAGACCATTCTCTTAATGGTGTAATTGAAGAAAGCTTTGTATGGGCACCCAGGATCGATAGTCATTTGATGAGCTTAATGATCACCATGGGTGATGCAGATTTCAACCTTTGCTACAAGGTTGAAGATGGTGTCTATATACAGATGACATTCTTCTCTTAGATGGATGGAGGAATTTTGAATGATCTTGAGGCTCATATCAGTAGACCCATCTAACGAGAGATGATACAGATAGATATGTAGAAGATCACTCAATGCAGAGTCTGAATGATGTTCAGTCACAGAGGGAGAATTGATATCTTCTTGACAAGCTTGGGATTTACCAAAAGTAAAGCTGATCCTAACCTTTACCTTAAGGTTATGGATGATGAACCTGTCATACTATTACTGTATGTGGATGATCTCTTTCTGACAGGGAATGAGAAATAGAGATCATGGAAAGAAAGAAGCTAGCTACAGAATTTGAGATGAAAGATCTCAGATTGATGTGGAAGTATGGAAATGCCTAGAAGGAATCTTTCTCAACCAAGGAAAGTATGCTGTGGAAATCTTGAGAAGATTTGATATCTTGGAATGTACAACCATGGCCACTCTCATGGGTTCAGACTTGAAGCTGTTAGCTAATGACTCATCAGAGTTAGTGGATGTAACTCTGTACAAACATATTATTGGGTAATTGATGTATCTGACAAATACCAGGCCAGATATATGCTTTGCAGTGAACACCTTGAGTCAGTATCTAGTGGAACCTAGACGAGTTCACCTAATAGTTGCAAAGCATGTGATAAGGTACCTAAAGGGTACGATAGAATTTGGTCTATATTATTTTGGAGATCATGACTTCAGATTGTATGGCTACATAGATGTTGATTGGGTAGGAAGTGTATCAGACAGGAATAGCACATCGAGCGGATGTTATTGTCTTGGATTTTCCATTATCTCGTGGTTTAGCAGGAAGCAGTCTAGTGTGGCTCTCAGCACAATCGAAGAAGAATATATAGCTGCTTCCTCTGCTAGCTATGAAGCGATATGGCTTCGAAAGCTGTGATCAGGATTGTTTGACTTGGAGATGGACCCCACTGTGATCTTGTGTGACAACTAGATTTGTATCAAGATAACTGGGAATCCAATGTTCCATGATAAGTCAAAGCACATAGAGATCCGACATATTTATATACGGGATATGGTGTAGAAAGGAGCTATCAAGCTAGAGTATGTGAGCACTGACGAACAAGTTGCTGATGTATTGACCAAAACCTCTGTCTCGAGAAAAGTTTGAGTATTTCCGAGACAAGCTTGGTGTAGTTCCGAAGGACCCTTCTCGAAATGGGGAGTGATGTGGTCATTGATGAATGAGATTGCCTACATCGACAGAAAGGTCAATGATGTGGATACATGTATTGATGATACCGACGGTAAGGTCGATGATGTGGATACCTGTATTGGTGATACCGATGATGAGGTCGATGAGTGGTCATTAGACTTGGTCTAAGTTGACCAGTGGATTGTATCATCTTTGGACACATGTCCTAAAAGTGATCCATAGACATATGTCTCTGAGAAGGAAATCCCTAGTGGACGAGAGGGATTGCATCATCCCTGGACTTCGGTCCCCTGAATTGACCCATAGACATCTGTCTCCGAAAATTGATGATAGGATTGCATCATCCCTGAACGTTTAGTTCAAAATGTACGTGATAGGACTGCATTGTCCCTGAGATTTTAGTTCAAAATGTACGTGATAAATCCTAGATCTAATCTAGGTCACATCCAGTATGAAAAAGGACTGGCTCTGTGGTGGTAAATCCTAGATCTGATGTAGGTCACATCTAGTATGAAAAAGGACTGACACTGTGGTTGGGATTGCATCGTCCCTAGACATGAGATTTGTCTTAAACAGATCATGGAATGCATCGTCCCTAGACATGATATTTGTCTTAAATGGATCACGGACTACATCGTCCCTAGAAATGAGATTTGTATTAAACGGATCATGGATTGCATTGTCCCTAGACATGAGATTTGTCTTAAATGGATCATGGACTGCATCGTTCCTAGACATGAGATTTGTCTTAAATGGATCACGGACTGCATCATCCCTAGACATGAGATTTGTCTTAAATGGATCACGGACTGCATCGACCCTAGACATGAGATTTGTCTTAAATGGATCAAGGACTATATCGTCCTTAGACAAGAGAGGTGTCTTAAATGGATCAAGGACTGCATCATCCTTAGACATGAGAGGTGTCTTAAAAGGATTAGGATTGATCATCGTGTAAGTAAGATCTAGACTGTATTGTCCATAGACATTGGAGATGTCTTAAAGTGAGCAGGATTAATCATCATGTAATTGGATCATGTGTGTTGCAGTGTATACTGTCGTGATGCTGTTGATCGAGATGATCGATATGATGATGATCGAGATGATCAAGATGATGATACTATTGATCAAGATGATCCAGATGATGATGATTGAGATGATGATACTGTTGATCGAGATGATCTAGATGATGACGATCGAGATGATGATACTGTTGATCGAGATGATCCAGATGATGATGATCGAGATGATCCAGATGATGATGATCGAGATGATCAAGATGATGATGAACTATTAATCGAGATGATCCAGATGATGATGATCGAGATGATGATAATGTTGATCGTGATGATCCAAATGATGGTCGAGATGATCGAGATGATGATGCTGATCAAGATGATCATGATGAAGTTGTAGTAGCTATTCGAGTGCAACAAAAGGTGAAGACTCAATATTCATGATGCTGATACTCCAGTATTGAAGACTTGAAGATATTCCAGTAACTGGTTGAGTTACTGATGATGTTGAGAAAGATTCCAATGATCTATAGATGTATCATGTATGATGTTGATGACTCCTTGCTCCTGCAGATGTTGTTATAATATCCTTCTCATTAAGGGGGAGTCTTGAGATATTGTAAATTCTAAGAATATTATATTTGTACTTTATTATTTCGGAGATGTTTCATTCCTCCATGAAGACCTTATTGTAGATCTAGAGATGTTTTATTCCTCGGTGGAGAATGTGGTAATTTGGGTTATTAGACTTCCCTAGTGGGGGTTGTCCCTGTATGAGTCATGTGGGTTAAATGGGTTATTAGACCACCCTAGTGGGGTCGGCCCTGCCACATTATTAGTCAATGTAAAATACAAGTCAAAGTTGTGTATAAATAGAGGAGGTGTGTTTCTCATTTAACACACATTACACTCACTTTTGAATAGCGCATAGGTGAGGGACATATATGCTATGGAGGAGAAGGAGCTCATGTCTAGGGTTTACATCTTTGTATTTCCTGGTCATCTATATTGAGGAAGCTTTGCTAGGTGTTCTACCCCATGAGGGTTTCCTAAGATAAATCTGCGTCTCTTGTGTTTATGTTGTGCTTGTTGTTCTTTCAGTGATCCTGTATATGCTATTGTTGTGAAATGAAATGCAATGCTTATATTTTCTGTCTTAGCCTATTAAATCTTAACAAAGGATCCTCCAATCTCTTGTGTGCTTATCTCTTGAAGGACACAACCTATCAGGTTTTCCCCAAATCCTTCCTAAACTTCCTGGGCTTTGCCTCTAAAGTTAGCTCTCTAGTTTAACTCTTCTTTTTCAGTAAGCTCAATACCTCACCTCAACAAGGTATTTTTCCACCTATCATAGCTTATCCAATCTGTGGGTTTCTCATCACTTGAATTACACTTGGTTGTAGCTCTTCGTATTTGGATGCAGGCTTCAATTCTGCTCCAAGATATACAATGAATTCAATGTTGGGTATTCACACTGAAATCAAGTGATATCAACACTGTACAACTCCTACCTAGGAATAGGAAAAGCTCCACAACCTTGGAACATGCAATTCTTCAATGCAGGAGGTCACATTCAAGTCGCAGGTTGGTCAAGAAGCATCTTCAATGCACCATGCAGCTTCACGAGTTGGGAAACAAGGTCACAACTTCATGAGTTGTACAGCCAGGTCAGAGCCTTCATGAGTGGCTATTCTCATAACATTTTTGGATGTAATCCAAACCACAGTCCTCAATCTCCCAAATCGATATCTCTCAATCCTTCACCAACGAAGGTTCCCTTACCCTGCGTCTATTGATTTTGGTTTTCCTTCACCAATGCTCGGATACACACTAGTGGTGGGTTGTATTTTGAGCTTACAGGTAAAACCCCATGTTAACACCCAAAATGACCCCCCAGGTTGTCGGAGAGGGAAAACTGGGGTAACCACTAACCAATCTTTAGCTTGTGCTACTGACACAACACAAATAGAGATGGCTCTCTCTATAAGCTCACAAAATACTAGAAATCATCAAGATTGTCAATAATGAAGAAAAACATACTAGCATTCATCATTCAAGATATTCAATTACAACAATACAGAAGATTAGATTTCTTTTGGAAACAAAAATGGTTTAAACGTAGATTGGCTTAAACATATGAATCTTTATTTGGGCAATGGAGTCACATTCAAACAAACTCTGAAAACTAATTTACAAATGCTTCACAAATGCATTTACATAGGGGCAAGATAATAAATAGCTCGTAGTCAAAGAAATTTTTATTGGCGGAATAGAAGAAAAAGAAACAATCCATTGACATAAGGCATATAATAATGAATCCTACATCAATTTTAGCAGAAAAGTGATGGTGGAATACTTGGAAAAAGATAAGTAGAGCATAATTTCTATGAATTCTACTTAGCTATCACACTGCACCAAGTATGAAAGAATGTTACAGACTGGAATTAACAATGAGATACATAATTCACATGGAGAAATAAGGAACAGACTACAAGACCAGTTACACAAGAATCCCTGAAAACATTGGCTTAGCTCTGCAAATCTTTATTCAAAATATAGCTCAAAATGTGTTACAGAACAATACACAAAAATTCCCATAAAAGTTTTCAACAATTTTTAACTCCATTACACTACATATATAGATGTTAGGAGTCCTCTTGATCGACTCATCCAAAACTAAAAACAGTTATCAGAGTGAAACCTCATTCAAGTTGTTTGCCACTATCACTACAGAAACAGAAACAGGTAGAAACGGCCTAACTGATTTCTTACAACCCATCGGTATTTTTACCAAGTAACATTTGCTTCAAGTAAAAAGTAAAGGAAGTAAAGTAATAGTTCTAGCCAGCTATTCATATAGCCGCCTCAAAGAATATTACAAATTATCAAAAATAGGAAAGTCTTGCAAGAAGTCTCTGATTCCAAGCAAGCATCAACAACTATAAAAAGACAAGTATCACTGAGGTTGATGGAGAAAGTATAGCGATTTGCTATATTTTTCTATGTTGGCCCATTGATCTGCAGGTGGGAGGTCATAGTCCACCATCTCTTTCTCCCTAACTCATATTTCAATGTGCTCAGTGTAGAAAAATAGAGGAAGCCTTTCACCAATGGCGATTAATCTGTTCAAGATTTCAAAGTCCTCTTTGACCTTTTCCATAAATATTTTGCCTATAAGCAGCTCGTTTAGGCATTTGAACTTCATGTGATACATCCTCATTGCCCACCATACATTTTTATAAGCATTGTGAGGGATTACTTCCTGGTTATCATTCCAAAAAGAAGGTTACCCAATTTCAACCAGCTTATCAAACTGCCCTTTGAACTCTGCCACTTGACTCTTCATCTCCTCGACTTTGGCCTCTACACTCTCAACCTGAGTATATTTCCCCAAGATCTTTTGGGATGCAGCAAGTATAGTAATCTGGTTCCCAATATTTAACTTCATCCTTTCCTCTTCTGATAGACCATTCAAGAAAGTGATGGCATTTAATGTAGTTTCCTTGGGTCTTCGGGTTAAGCACTCCCTAGCAACTTCACAAGCTGTAATAGCATCACTAATGGTTTTCTCTTTTATCCTTATAAACTCAAGGTAGGGTCTAAAGTTCTCAACTTCCTTAATGATCCTGTGCCATACCAAGTGTTTACATCCTCGCAAAGCCGCCTTCTCGGTAACCTGATGAGTGAGTTTTTTATTGATCTCAATGAATTCCTTGTGCTTCTTTTGGAGGACCTTCAGTTCTTCTTCCTTTTTACTACTCTCTTATTCCAACCCGTGAGATTTTTCTTTTAGCTCCTTGATTTCCACGTCTTTCAGGCTAATGTGAGACATATCCTGCACCAGACTGTCGTTACCATTTCTTTCCCCAGTTTGGTTTGAATCGGTAGGCCGCATGTCCAAAATGGACAAGTTAGTTTTCAAGTCATCAAGCTGTTTTTCTAAGCTTATCCTCTCTTTTTTCAAGCTATCTTCCTTCTCTGCAAACTTCAGCAATTCTTCTTTGCAATCAATTATTTCCTTAGACAAGTATTCTTTTTTCTTTTCGAAGTCCGTCTCTTCAGGATCTTTGATCAGCCGAATATTTGAAAATTTTTCCTTCTTCTGTAGCTTCTGAATCAACTTGTCTTTTTCTGCTAACATCTTGCTCATGCTTTTTCCTCCACCGTCACTTATGACTTGGTCATATTGTACCTTTTTGACCTGCTGTTGAAGTGCTCAGTTTTCACTTTTGTCTAGCTTCAATTGGTTTTCCAATTTTTTCACAGTAACCAGCAACTTATCACTTTTCAAAGCTACTTTCACAAAATCATCATACACAAGGTCAGTATCCTATTTGTGAAACTGGATTTTGTATGGTACTGGTACTGGTATTTTTTCCCAATTGATCCTTGTCTCGGTCACTCCATCTTCCGTTACCATTGCCAAGTTTAAGACGTTGTCATGCATGCCTCTGCTGGTCATTAGGGAAGTCTTAAACAGACCTCTGGCCATAGGGATTGAATCAAATAACCTATGGGCCGAGGTCCGCTTGTTTTGAGCGTATTTCTTATAGAGGTCGGCCTTGGACCGAAATTTATTACCAACATCTCCTTCTTGGACATCTGGAAACTTGTATTCTACCACCTGGATCTCAGGAGCCGAGGACTCTTCATCATCTACCCTTCCAATATCCATTTGGACAGTCCATTCCTCTTGGGCTGTGGAAACAACCAGCTCCTCTTTAGTTGGGGAAGCAATTGACTCGGCTTGAATAGCTGCAACAACTAAGTCATCCTGTATCTCTAATTTGGGTCGCTTGTCTGCATTACCTTCCTCAATATCCATCTCTCTGACTTCATATAAGTTTCTTTTCCTGCCCACTTCCATGGTGTTCGGCACTTGATCTAAATCCATTATTAAATTAGAAAACATAATATCTCCTCCCTGCATCTCCATGGCTTCCTCCGCCTCGGGTTCCCACCTCAACAAATTTCTCCCCTTCAGTACCCCTTATGTTTCTGTATGCTCAAAAGCGCTGAGGTTACATTCTTTCCTTCTCTTGGAAATAATATGTAGGGGGTCGTATTTGATGGCTAGATCCTTCTTGAATCGGAGCGGCTTCAATAATTCTTCCACCTCAGACACAACCTCTTTATTCTTGACGATGAAAGGGCCTATCTTCCAGGGGTATTGCACATTCATGGTCTTGTTGTGCTTTAGGAATTGCACCTCTTCCAGGGCCAACTTCTATCTGATAAATTCCAGTGCGAAGATCCGAAGTGTTAGAAAAGCGGGTAGAACATATGGCTCCTGCACAAAACTGTACAACCTAATGACTGTAGCTTCTTTTAACAAAAACTAGTCATTGACAACTAGCTCGGCCTTCAACTACATCATTTCTTTCATTTCAGGAAACACTCTAGGAAATTCTTCCCGAAAGATAATTTTATAGACAGGGGAAAAACATAGTTCAAATAATTGAAAGCATTGTCTACCAACACATCTACTTCAAGCAGCGAGGAGAAGTGTGGGATTTCGGCGCTGCTATACATAATCATTTTCATTAGCTATTTCTGATACCTAAGAAAACCTAGTGTTCGGGAAACTACTCAATTGTAAATGTAATTTTCCTCCAAAAATTGATCAAATCTCAAAGATGGGATGAGTCCGCTTTCATACCTAACCGGACTGATGCTAATTCTAAAGAGTAATCTTAATTGGACCTCAGTTACCCATAAGTCGCTATCCAACCCTAAAAACGGAGCTAACAAAGAAAGAACCAATTGGGAAATGTCATTAAAAAGGATGACATTTTGGGGATAGGGTTCTTCATAGATTTCAGAGTCAGACTTCAGGAAAGTGGTTAAGAAGTATTGATGGCTTTTTGGGTTGATTTGTCAATACAAAGAAACTACAGACTCATTGAAAAAGCCATCCAACTCTTGGTATTGAGACTCGGGAATGAAAAAGGAATTCCTAACAGTAGAAGCATCTATATTACAGACAACTCTAGACTTCTGGGTGTCCATGATTAATCTTTGGGCCTCTGAATAATTAGAAGAACACCACGCTAAAATCTCATGGACAGAGAACACCTGGTCAAGGCAAAAGAAAATGAATGACGACCTAAACATGCCATGTATATCTAGTCCTTGGCCGTGTAAGGCTTCCAACCTCCTTTTGATTTCCGGAACTGGGAGCCACATGCATGTATAAAATACATCGACGTCCCTGTCTTCCAGGGAAACCTTAACTCTAGAACTGGTAGAAGGTTCTTCTTCCCCCATCTTATATTGTAAAAGACTTAGATTTTTTCAGAAAAATGGCAGTTACAGACCCTACCTATCACCTCGCAAGCTTTGCATGCACCCTGTCGAAGGTTGTGTCACCTTCATTGTCTTCCACACGTCGAGAGACTTTTTGACTTCGACAGGTTTTGGAAACAAATGTCAACTTTCGCGGGCACTTCTTATATATATAACCGTATTTCCATAACTCCCGATGTCTTTGGCTTGTCGTCCTTTGATCTCAGTCATCTGAACTCTCATGTGTTTACTTTCCATCATCAGATCTGACTGCCCTTTAATGTATTGATTTGACAACCTACCCATCTCCTCTGTTGGATCGTCACCGCTAGTCCTCATCTGGGCCATTAATCTAATTTGCATGCATTTACGGGGTAGCATCGCATGCACCCAAAAAGGATTTTCCTCTATCATCCTTGCTCTATTTGACAAGCTGTGGAGATGACACCTGTCCGACAGGACCCAGACCATCGCATCTAGCCTGTCGTTATCCCTCGTGCTACTTCTTGGTGCGACGGTGTATGAAAATCGTCCACTTCTTCTTAGATGTATATCCATGGTGAGTCCCCATACTCGACTTAGCTTTTCGATCCTTCGTCTGCTAGTGGGGTCCCCCTTATTATACTCTGTGCATTTTCGGCTTCCACCAGCCGCTGATCTGGCTCTTCTTTTTTCCCGAACTGTATATTTGTCGGAGACTCAGGCCCTCCTTTCGGTAAATAAACCTGAACCCTTAGATCTCAAAAAAATCATCTCCGCCGTAGATCCTTGTGTCTGTCCCTACCATCGCATGCACCCAAATATGGCATCCCCCACTGCTCCTTACTCTTTGCGATGTGCTCCTAGGCTGACACCTGTGTGGCGAGACCCGGGTCATTGTATCCACTTATTCATTCTTCTCCTCGCAACTTGGTTATGCGATGGTCTGTTAAAAACAGTAGATCTTGCTCCCACTTTTGATCAATGGTGCCGATCTGCACGACACTTAGTCTTTCATAAATTTGCCTGCAGACTATAGGTTTGGGGAATTCTCAGCTTGCTTTTAACCATTTTCTTTGTCTATTAATACTTAGCCTTTAACATTAGTCCCCTTTTATTGCATTCGGCCCCTCCTAGATCATTCTGCCGCATGTCTTAGCACCTGGCCACTACTGACGGAGATCACTTCAAGATTTTTTCTCAGGTAGCTGTCTAGTCTTTCATCTTTCATGTACAAGTCTATAAGCTGTAAAAGAGAAAAAATATATAGGTGCTAACAACTGGCTCCAATCGAGGATGCTATCCTCCCAGTGAGGTAGCAAAGAACTCCGTAAACTAAGTGCCTATTCCATTGTGCGGGTTCTATAAACCCTAGATTGAAAAACTTATCTAGAAAGTGAGACTGCGTCTGTTTTCTTAGCCCAGCAGAAAATTCAAACATGAAACATGGTTTCCCCTTCCAGACCTTTGGGCCTTCGCTTCGGGCTTCAAGTCCTTCTGATATCGCCGTTGAAAACCCTAAAACAAATGAGAAAAATTGAAAATATATATATACAGGCTATGTACATGGGTTACCTGCTTTCTCTTAGGACAGGTAGTGCTTCAAAAACCTTCCATTGACTGGACCTCCCAATTAGGCGGACCCGTCTTGGTATTCCAGGATAAAATAATTTTCTCCTTGATTTGTTGCAACAATATAGGGTCGCATCCACATATGGTCGAATTTCCCATGTTTATCTTCCCTCAGAGCATCCCACTTCAGGACCAAGTCATTTATCTGAAATTTATCTTCTTTTGCTTTTCTCTCAAAGGAATTCTTTATCTTTTCATGGTGCCCCTGTACTTTGTCATAGGTGCTACTTCTTAACTCATTTAGTTCGACTATTTGGTTTACCCTTTGCTGCATGTGGTTTGGTTCTTCTTCCATCCCCTGCAGCAACCTCATAATCGGCAATCCCAGAGAAATTGGAAAAACCACCTCAGCTCCGTACACCAGTTGGAAAGGTGACATCCTGATGGACCTCTTTGTACTTATTCTATCAACCCATAGAGCATATTTCAGTTTTGTGTGTCATGCTCTCTTATTGTCGTCTAACAACTTCTTTATGATTCTTACTAGACTTTTGTTGGATGATTCTGCCAGTCCATTTCCCTTAGGGTAGTATGCTGTTGAATGATCCATTCTAATATGGTATTTGTGGAACAAATTTATCATTTTCTTATAACAAAATGCTGGTGCGTTATCTATCACTCTTCTTTTGGGACACCCGAACCTTGAAAGGATATTGTCTTCCAGGAAATCCATGATAACGCCTTCGGTTGCTCTCCTAGTTGGTATGGCTTCTATCCACTTAGTGAAATAGTCAGTGGTTGTCAATATCCATTTGTGCTGCCCTGAGGAGTGAGGGATTATTTCTCCAATGAAGTCTAAATCCCACTGCTGGAAGCGTGCTTCTACTATGACAGGATGAAGGGGTAGTGAAACGACCTTTCTTTTTCCTGCAAAAATCTGGCATTGGTGACAGGCAACGGTTTCTTTGTATACATCTGAAAACATGGTAGGCTAGTAGAAACCAGCTCTCGGGATCTTGTTTACTGTCACCTTCCATGAATGATGACCGCCACAATCACCTTTGTGAAACTCCTTCTTCGTGTGTTTAGCCTCTTCCTCAAGTAAACAATTTAGAAGCACACCTCCCGGGTCCTTCCAATATAGGAATTGATTCATAATGCAATACTTTGCAACCTTTAGTTTCACTGCTCTAGCCCTGCTTTTACTCAATCTTGGAGGGGCTTGTAAATTTTGTAACACATACACAATGTCAACATACCAAGAGGATGCAAATAATTCTGGTCTCACTTGCACTCCCACATCTAGTTGATTTGAATATCCTTGTAGGAAGTTTAATTGTGGAGAATCATAGTTGGCCTTGGTCATTGATTTTGCTAACCATTGCCCTTTCACCAATTTCGTGGGCTTTATCTCTAGATCATATTCTAACAATACAACAATCCATTTAGCTCTTCTTCCTTCAGGGTCTGCTTGGGTGAGGATACCTTTCATAACACTTTTTAGGACATGAGCAATGATGTGTGAATGGAGGATGTACACCCTGAAATCTTTTAGTGACTTGATCAAGGCATAAGCCTGCTTTTCCATAGTATCATATTTCAATTCTGCATCTCTCAGTACCCTGCTGAAAAAATAAATCGACTATTTAGCATTCTGGGCATTTTTCTGTAATAGCACCCTTGCCATGATGTGCTCAGAAGCATAGGAAAAAATCAAAAAATCTTTCGAAAAATCTAAACTAGCTAATATTGGGGCTTTGGTGGTAGCATTCTTAATCCCCGTAAATGAATCTCTTGCTTCTGCAGTCCACTTAACTTGATTTTCCTTTCTTAACATATTTGTAATATTCATCATGATTTTGGCAAAAACTGGGAATGAATCTTCTCAAAAATCCCACTTTCCCGATGAAAGACTACACCTCCTTTTTGTTCCTTGTCTCTCCAACTTTCTGGATAGCACTAACCCTTTCAAGATCAATCTTCATACCTCCCTTAGAAATGATATGACCCAAGAGTTTAGCTTCTTCTAGTGCAAAGTGTGATTTCTTAGGATTAAGGAAAATATTGTATTTTATACAATACTTAAAAACTTGTTCCAAATGATTCAGGTGCTCTTCATCATATTTTGAGTACACAGTTATGTCCTCCATGTATACAACCACAAACTTATCATTTTCTTCATGGAATGCTATGTCCATTGCCCGCTGGAAAGTAGCTCCTGCATTCATCATCCCAAAGGGCATCTTAGCATACATGGAAGTACCCCAAGGAGTGGTGAAAGTGGTCTTCTCTTGATCTTCAGGACATACCTTGATTTGATTGTACCTGGAGAAACCAGCCATAGTATAGATCATTTCTACCCCTACTACCTTTTGTAAGATATGCTCCATTTTGGGTAGGGGGTAATTATCCCTTAGTGAAAAGCTTTGTTCAGGTTCCTGAAATCTATACAGATTCTAATTTCGCCATTCTTGTTCCTTACGGGAACCAGGTTAGCTATCCATTGAGAGAATCTCAATGTGACAATGATTTTTGCATTAAATAATCTTCTAATCTCTTTTTCTATCACAGGCACCATCTTAGGATTTATCCTCCTCAACTTTTGGTTGAAGGGTTTCTCCCCTGGTCTGATTGGAATAGAATGTTGTATTATTGAGGTATCATATTCTTTCAGTTCTTCATAACTCCATGCAAATGCAACAGCATATTTCTTCATCAACTCTACATATCGCTCCTTCCTTTCAGCAGGCAACTTCTTATACAAGTTTACTAGTCGAAGCTCTTCTTTAGTGCCCAAGTTTTGGTCTTCTCCCACCTCTTTGGTGGGTTCAAACTTCGAGTTTTTTGCCACATCATTCTGGTCAAACAACCTCTCCAAGGGTATCAATCCTTTGGGGATATAATTAGTTTTCAATTGAACGATATCTTTTCCACCCAACATATTTTTCCATTATTTGCTTTCCCTGTCTTCTCCCTCTGATTTCCCTTGGTCTATCAGTCCTTCTATGTTCTCATTTTCAGTATCAATCTGAACATTAGCAAACTCATCAGACAATTCCAAAAATCTTTTAATTTGTAAATCATCTTCAAATACTTGCCAATATTTAGAAATGTCTGGAATAGATGGTCTATTCACCACTTCTACCTCATATTTTTCCAGAGAGAAAATGGGAGTTTTAAAACTACCGGTAGTGGTGGCCAAAGAGTCTGCCACCCGATTTTCAAATCTCGGGATCACCCAGATCTTGTGTTTGGTGAAGAAGTTCCCAAACATATCCCAAACTTCATTCCTATAGGCCCTCATCCTGGGGTGTTTTGCTTGATAACTATCATTTACTTGATTAACCACCAATTCTGAATCTCCAAAAATGTGTATCCTTCTTGCACCCAAATCCTTCAAAGCTCTCAGCCCCAAGAGTAGAGCTTCATACTCAGCCACATTATTAGTACACTCGAAAGTTAGCTTGTATGGTAAAGCTCTAGACTCTTGATCGGGAGGTATAATCCAGACTCTGGCACCAGCACCATTCTTGCTCAGTGATCCATCAAAGTACATCTTCCATAGTCCTTCTTCATTTTTCTGCCTCTCTGAACCCTCATGCCTTACTGCAAACTCCTTGTCTTCCTCGATTTCGTGGAAAAATGGGGGTACAGGATCAGTATGTGGACCATCATTGAAAAGGATAGAGTAACTTATATATGTATCTACAACAAATATGGGGTGATTTTCAGGTTTTTCATCACTACTGACCACATAAGCCATTCTTTTCTCTCTGTACAGCTTCCTATTGCTTCCAAAAAGTGGTATAGTGGCGTAGGATAAGTCCATCTCCATGGTCCGTTTCAACTTTTTTACCCAGGATCTTGATAACAGCATCCCAAACTTAGTAGGCAGATCAGCCATTACTATGTCCATCATGATGCTCTTCGTTGGGATATGGTCAAGGGTTACTACCACATATTTAATTAGACCCAGACATGACACCTTTATGGAATCAAAAGAATATAGGTCTTTGTAGGGTTTTGTGACTTCCAACCCCAACTGGTCCACCATCGACTTTGGAATCAAGTTGTGTGAAGCTCCAGAATATATCGGAGCATTGTGTAATAAATTATCATGGATATTCAAACTCAAATAAAAGGGAGGGACTTCTTCATCATCTAGCTCTTCCAGATTGGAACCAAATATTATAGTGGGGGCATCATCCGTCACTTCCAACATGTCCTGCATACTTTCTGCGTGCCCATTTACCAGGCTATTGATCTCTTTCCTATACTCATTGTTTCTTAACAACTCATTTAATGGGATAGAGATATTTACCTTAGACAGTTCAGCCTTCAAACTAAATGTCGAAGCTGGCTTCCCTACTTCAGTGAATTCAGGCTGCATGCCTTCTTTAGAGTGTTGTCCCTTATCTTTCGAGGTTTTTTGCATAGAAACCTTTGGCTGTTTTTCCTTTAATTTCTCCATATTCGGCTGAGTTTTGGAGGGATGAATATGGGTGGCCTTCACTTCACTAATCGGTACCTCTCTGCTTCTTAACTTCATCTTCCTTTGAATATCATATACAACATTCATGTAACCCATTTGGTACTGCTCAGAATCAAATTCAACAACCTTACTAGCATTCCTCATGTTAAAAAAGTCATGTTCCCTTTGGGTTAAATGTACTTCATCGTCTAGAGTGTCAAAGAGATGGATTTGGTCTCCAACCGGCTCCTTAGATCCTTCCTCATCCACCAAATTTTCAAGGAAAGAAGGCCTCATCTGGTGGTCTTCCTGATTTCTTGGATTTCTTGGAGGGGGTGGCCTTCTAAAGTTAGTATTTCTTATCTGATTTTTGAGTTGTTCCCTAGCAGGAGGTTTATTTTCCATGGCTAACCTATCCATCAGCTTTTCCATGGTTTTCATCATGGTATCAAACTTGGCATCATTAAAAGAAAAGGCAGGGGTTTGATTTTCTTGCTTCTTTTTATCTGCTTTAGTTTTCCCTTTTATTTTTCCTGAAGCCATCATATTGGCTTCCACCTCTACGACATCTTTCAGCATAGCAGGCAGGGTGGAAGATTTCCTCTCCCTTAATGTGCATGAGAAGTCTCCATCAAAGGCGTCTACGTAGTGGATCTTTGCAGTTCCTACGAAGGGTTTTAGGTCATCTGGAATAGAATTATAGGCTTTCATGAACCTGGTGGAAAACTCATGGACCGATTCAAAACCTCCCTTTTTCAGGTAGTTATATTGGGACAAGACTAGGGTAGGACTCCTTATCGTTTCCCATCTCTCTAAGAACAAAGTCTTAAAGGCTGCAAAATCATTTATAGAAGCATTCAGCAACTGTCTGAACCATTTCTTGGGTTCTCCAAATAGACTTTGAGCAAATAACCTCATCTTAGCATCATCATGGTCTACTTCCTCCAAATCAATAAAATATTCAAATCTGTCTACATGTTGCTTGGCAGAAAAACCCCCTTCTCCATCATAAGAGACAATTCTCTGGGCGTAGTTCTGAGGGAGGTCATGCAAAGTGACTCGCAGGGCCAATGGTGCGAATCTAGCAACCATGGATCTAGGTGGAATCTAAGCTTGAGGATGAATATTCTAGGTGGAATTACCTGCAGGAATTGTGGTATGGGATTGAGGTGTCTGAGAGACAGCTATAGCTCTTTATACTTTGATAATATTTTGTAGCTAAAGCTAGATAGGACCTAAAAAATAGGATTCAGGGGCTTTCAGACCTTCTTCACGTAGATTTAGATAAGATTCTGATCTTGATCTTGCAAAAGGTTTGCCTATATCTATCTCTATATCCAATTCTTGTAAAACAAGTAACTCTTCTTTAGACCCAATTCTTTTAAGGTTGGAAGTATTAGCCTTGTCTTTTCCCGTCTTATGTCTAAGTATTATTTCTGGATTTTCCACACTTAACAAAATTTTGGAAACAAGATTACCTCTGGTATGGCTCCGTCTTGAGGCCAGGATGCCTGTCTTGGGATTTCTTCAAGAATGGACTTGGAACGTCTATCTCCCCCAGTGGAGTCTTTCTTGAATTTGGATCTTTACGAGTGGACTCGCCAGGGAAAAAATGCACAACCTTCTAAACGTATGGAACCCTCCGTTTTCCCACAGGGATTTCTTCTTTCTTTGAATCTTTGGAATCCTTTGTCATTCACCCAGGGATGATAAAACAATCACGCTCCTCGCTAACGATGCCAATTTGCTAACACCCAAAATGAACCCTTAGGTTGTGGGAGAGGGAAAACTGGGGTAACCACTAACCAATATTTAGCTTGTACAACTGACCCAACACAAATAGAGAGGGCTCTCTGTATAATCTCACAAAATATTGGAAATCATCAAGATTATCAATAATGAAGAAAAACATACTAGCATTCATCATTCAAGATATTCAATTACAACAATACAGAAGATCAGATTTCTGTTGGAAACAGAAATGGTTTAAACGTAGCTTTGTCGAAACATATGAATCTTTATTTGGGCAATGGAGTCACATTCAAACAAACTCTGAAAACTCATTTACAAATGCTTCCCAAATGCATTTAGACCGAGGCGAGATAGTAAACAGCTCGTAGTAAAAGTGATTTTTATTGGCAGAATAGAAGAAAAAGAAACAATCCAATGACATAAGGCATATAATAATGAATCCTACATCAATTTTAGTAGAAAAGCGATGATGGAATACTTGGAAAAAGATAAGTAGAGCATAATTTCTACGAATTCTACTTAGCTATCACACTGCACCAAGTATGAAAGAATGTTACAGACTGGAATTAACAATGAGATACACAATTCACATGGAGAAAGAAGGAACAGACTACAAGACCAGTTACACAAGAATCCCTGAAAACATTGGATCATCTCTGCAAATCTTTATTCAAATTATAGCTCAAAATGTCTTACAGAACAATACACAAAAATCCCCATAAAATTTTTTAAAACTTTTTCATTCCATTACACCATATATATAGATGTTAGGAGTCCTCTTGATTGACTCATCCAAAACTAAAAACAGTTATCGGAGTGACACCT
Organism: Larix kaempferi; assembly: GCA_027924585.1. Taxonomy (NCBI): domain Eukaryota; kingdom Viridiplantae; phylum Streptophyta; class Pinopsida; order Pinales; family Pinaceae; genus Larix; species Larix kaempferi. The sequence goes on from BSBM01000009.1 coordinate 6,281,317, forward strand.
CATTCAGGTTGTTTGCCACTATCACTATAGAAACAAAAACGGGTAGAAATGACCTAACTGATTTCTTAGAACCCATCGGTATTTTTACTAACATTTGCTTCAAGTAAAAAGTAAAGGAAGTAAAGTAATAGTTCCAAATGGTTATTCATATAGCCGCCTCAAAGAATATTACAAACTATCAAAAATAGGAAAGTCTTGTAAGAAGTCTCTGATTCCAAGCAAGCATCAACAACTATAAAAAGACTAGTACCACTGAGGCTGATGGAGAAATTATAGCGATTTTCTATATTTTTCTATGTTGGACCATTGATCTACACATGCGAGGTCATAGTCCACCATCTCTTTCACCATAAATCGTATTTCAATGTGCTCAATGTAGAAGAATAGAGGAAGCCTTTCACCAATGGCAATTAATCTGTTCAAGATTTGAAAGTCCTCTTCGACCTTTTCCATCAAGGTTTTTCCTAGAAGAAGTTGGTTCAGGCATTTGAACTTCAAGTGATCCATCCTCATTTCCAACAGTAGGTTTTTACAAGTGTTGTGAGGGATCAGTTCCTAGTTATCATTCCAAAAAGAAGGTAACCCAATTTCAACCAGCTTATAAAACTACCCTTTGAACTCTGCCACTTGACTCTTCATCTCCTCAACTTGGGCCTCTACACTCTCAACCTGAGTATATTTCCCCAAGATATTTCAAGCCACAAAAAGTGTAGTAATCCGGTTTCCAATATTTAACTTCATCCTTTCCTCTTCTGATAGACCATTCAAGAAAGTGATGGCATTTAATGTAGTTTCCTTGGGTCTTCGGGTTAAGCTCTCCCTAGCAACTTCACAAGCTGTAATAGCATCACTAATGGTTTTCTCTTTTATTCTTATAAACTCAAGGTAGGGTCTAAAGTTCTCATCTTCCTTAATGATCCTGTCTGATACCAAGTGTTTACATCCTTGCAAAGCTGCCTTCCCGGTAACCTGATGCGTGAGTTTTTTATTGATCTCAATCAATTCCTTGTGCTTCTTTTGGAGGACCATCAGATATTCTTCCTTTTTACTACTCTCTTCTTCCAACCCATGAGATTTTTCTTTCAGCAGCTTGATTTCCATGTCTTTCAGGCTAATGTGAGACATAGCCTGCACCAGATTGTCAGTACCATTGCTTTCCCTATTTTGGTTCGAATTGGTAGGCTGCATGTCCAAATTGGACAAGTTAGTTTTCAAGTCATCGAGCTGTTTTTCTAAGCTTATCCTCTCTTTTTTCCAGCTATCTTCCTTCTCTGCAAACTTCTGCAATTCTGTATTGCAATCACTTATTTCCTTAGACAAGCCTTCTTTTTGCGTTTCGAAGTTCGTCTCTTTGAGAGCTTCGATCAGCCGGATATTTGGAAACTTTTTCCTTCTTTTGTAGCTTTTGAATCCGCTTGTCTTTTTCTGCTAACATCTTGCTCATGCTTTTTCCTCCGCCATCACTTATGACCAGGTCAGATTGCACCTTTTTGACTTGTTGTTGAAGTGTTCGGTTTTCACTCTTCTCTAGCTTCAATTGGTTTTCCAATTTTCTCACAGTGACCAGCAAGTTATAACTTTTCAAGGCTTCTTTCACAAAATCATCATGCACAACGTCAGTAACCTTTTTGTGAAACTGGATTTTGTCTGGTACCAGTATTTTTTCCCAATTGATCCTTGTCTCGGTCACTCCATCTTCCGTTACCATTGCCAAGTTTAACATGTTGTCGTGCATGCCTCTGCTGGTCATTAGGGAAGTCTTAGACATACCTCTGTCCATAGAAATTGAATCAAGCAACCTCTGGGCTGAGGCCCGCTTGTTTTGATCGCATTGCTTACAGAGGTTAGCCTTGGACTAAAATTTATTACCAACATATCCTTCTTGGACATATGGAAACTTGTATTCTACCACCTTGATCTCAGGAGTCGAGGACTCCTCATCATCTACCCTTCCAATATCCATTTGGACAGTCCATTCCTCTTGGGCTGTGGAAACAACTAGCTCCTCTTTAGTTGGGGAAGCAATTGACTCATCTTGAATAGCCACAACAACTAACACATCCCGTATCTCTAATTTGGGCCACTTGTCTCCATTACCTTCCTCAGTATCCATCTCTCTGACTTCATTTAAGTTTCTTTTCCGGCACTTGATCTAAATCCATTATTAAATCAGAAAACATAATATCTCCTCCCTGCGTCTCCATGGCTTCCTCCGCCTTGGGCTCCCACCTCAACAAATTTCTCCCCTTCAGTATCCCTTCTGTTTCTGTATACTCAAAAGCGTTGAGGTTACATTCTTTCCCTCTCTTGGAAATAATATGCAGGATTCGTATTTGATGGCTACATCCTTCCTGAACCCGAGCGGCTTCAGTAATTCTTCCACCTCGGACACAGCCTCTTTATTCTTGACGATGAAAGGGCCTACCTTCTAGGGGTATTTCATGTCCATGGTCTTCTTGTGCTTTAGGAATTGCACCTCTTCCAGGGCCAAGTTCTGTCTGATAAATTCCAGTGTGGAGATCCAAAGTGTTAGAAAAGTGGGTAGAACATATGGATCCTGCACAAAACTGTACAACCTAATGATTGTAGCTTCTTTCAACAAAAACCAGTCACTGAAAGCCAGTTCGTCCTTCAACTGCATCATTGCTTTCATTTCAGGCAACACTCTAGGAAATTCTTCCCCAAAGATAATTTTATAGACAAGGGGCAAAACATAGTTCAAATAATTGAAAGCATTGTCTACCAACACATCTTCTTCAAGTAGCAAGGAGAAGTGTGGGATTTCAGCACTGCTGTACATAATCATTTTCATTAGCTATGTCAGATACCTAAAAAACCTAGTGTTCAGGAAACTGCTCAATTGTACATGTAATTTTTCCACCAAAAATTGAGCAAATCTCAAATATGGGATGAGTTCGCTTCCGGACCTGGCCAGGCCGATGCTAACTCTAAAGAGTAATATTACTTGGACCTCACTTACCCATAAGTCGCTATCCAACCCTAAAAACTGATCTAAAAAAGAAAGAACCAACTGGGAACTGTCATTAGAAAGGATGACATTTAGGGGATAGGGTTCTTCAGAGATTTCAGAGTCAGGCTTCAGGAAAGTGGCTAAGAAAGCTTGACGAATTTCTGGGTTGATTTATCGATACAAAGAAACTACATACTCCTTGGAAAAACCCTCCAACTCTTGGTATTGAGAGTCGAGAACGAAAAGGGAATTCCTAACAGTAGAAGCATCTATATTACAGACAACTCTAGACTTATGGGCGTCCATGATTAATCTTTGGGGCTGTGAATAATTAGAATAACACCATGCTACAAACTCAAGGATAAAGAACACCTGGTCAATTCAAAAGAAAATGAATGACGACCTAAAGACGCCATGTATATCCAGTGCTTGGTCGTGCAAGGCTTCCAACCTTCTTCCCCCATCTTATATTGTAAAAGAATTAGATTTTTTTAGAAAAATGGCGGTTACAAACCCTACCTGTCACCTCAGAATCTCTGCATGCACCCTGTCGAAGATTGTGTCGCCTTTGTCATCTGCCACATGTTGAGAGACTTTCTGACTTCGACAGGTTTTGGAAACAAATGTCAACCTTCGCGGGCATTTCTTATATATATAACCGTATTTCCATAACTCCCGGTCTCTTTGGCCTGTTGTCCTTTGATCTCAGCCATCTAAACTCTCACATTGTTACTTTCCATCGTCGGATCTGACTGGCCTTTTACGTACTGATTTGAAAACTTGCCCATCTCCACCGTCGGATCCTCACCGCTAGTCCTCATCTAGGCCGTTAATCTCATTTGCATGCATCTATGGGGTAGCATCTCATTAACCCAAAAAGGATTTTTCTCTATCATCCTTGCTCTATGTGACAAGCTGTGGAGATGACACCTGTCCAGCGAAACCCAGACCATCGCATCTAGCCTGTCGCTATCACTCGTGCTACTTCTTGGTGTGATGATGTATGAAAACCCTCGGCTTCTTCTCGGATGTATATCCATGGTGAGTCTCCATACTCAACTTAGATTTTAGATCCTTTGTCTGCTAGTGGGGTCCCCCTTGTTTTACTCTGTGCGTTTCCAGCTTCCACAAGCCGTTGATCTGGCTCTTCTTCCCCCCCGAACCATAGATATGTCGGAGACTCAGGCCCTCCTTTAGGTAAATAAACCCGAACCCTTAGATCTCGAAAAAATCATCTCTGTCGTAGATCCTTGTATCTATCCCTACCATCGCATGCGCCCAAATATGGCATCACCCACTACTCCTTACTCTTTGTGATGTGCTCCTAGGCTGACACCTGTGTGGCGGAATGTGGCTCATCGCATCCACTTCTTCATCCTTCTCCTCGCAACTTGGTCATGCGATGGTCTATTAAAAACCGTAGATATTGCTCCCGCTTTTGATCAATAGTGCCGATCTATGCAACACTTAGTCTTTCATAACTTTTCCCATAGACTATAGGTTTGGGGTATCTCTACTTACTTTTAACCATTTTCCTTGCTTATTAATACTTAGCCTTTAACATTAGCCTCCTTTTATTACATTGGGCCCCTCCTAGATCATTCTATCGCATGTCTTAGCACCTAGCCACTACCGATGGAGATCACTTCAAGCTTTTTTATCAGGTAGCTGTCTGACCTTTCATATTTCATGTACAAGTCTATAAGCTGTAAAAGAGAAAAAATATATAGATGCTAACACCCCAAAAAGATGTAACTGGAGGAGAAATGGCCGGAAAGCAAGAAAAAATCCACCACAATCCTTGCTACATTAAGAACCTACAATAAATTCAAGTATGGCAGGGAATGTCATTCCATTCACTAACTATTGACACAAGCAGAAGATTTTTTAAGATGTCTTCCTCAAATTTCGAATTCATACATTTATTCATCACAAGCTATTGCCAGTTTTCTCCTCTTGCAAGTTACAGGTTTTCCAGAAGACTGGAACTACTCGGATTCTACCCAGTCATAAATTAACAAACCTGCATGTACAAATTAGTTACCAATTTCCTTTGTCAATTACTAATTATCAAACTACTCAATTACATCATTCACACAGACTGTAAAAGAATAAAATGCTCAATATTGATGAATCTACTTTTCATTCCAGGAACAAACCCTGTACATGCATTTCTTTTTAAAACCTTAAGCTCACCTCCTCTCTCTCGCAAGTACACTCTTCTCTCTCCTTTTTTTGAGAGTCACAATTTCAAGACTCTTGATTCCCTCCTCGGCGGTTACAATTCAATTCCTCTTCTATCCTATCGAACTAAAATTTCGAATTGATTGACAGAACTACTAACCACTCCCTAGATTCCAGTCATAGTCTCTATTATTAAAAAACTAGACTCATATCTTCTATGACTCATCTAACTGCTAGACTCGAGTCATCCCTCCAATTTAGGGATAGGTTACATGGCTCACTACTCATTGACACCTAACCAGTAAACATATTCCCGATCTATCTTCACTAGGAAATAAGCACTTTTTTGTATATAGAATTTACAATGAGCCCTCTTGGCCTAATGTCAAGACCTTTAGGCCTGAATAGACATTGGCATATGCCTTTGGTAGCTGATGCTCCTGCATCAGACTCCCAAAGTAGAAAGAATACATGATCACGTGATCATGTGTCCTCAATCTTCATCTTTCCCTAGATCTCAAACTTGAATTTGTTGCTGTCCATAAGCTGTATTATCTTCATCATTCTTCATCTGCAACCTTCCGTGCTTCCATACCTTATACTGTAAGGATCCATTGTCTTCACCTTCACTATTTTGCACTTCCCAATCTTCTTTACAATGGACTGCTTCCTCCATCTTGTTGTAGGTCTTCTTAGATATCTGTCTTAGGTTCCATAGTTCATCTATGGTTTCTTGGAATTCAATTTGCTACTGCAAACAACTCTTGTCTTCTTCACTATGCCACTGCACTCTACTACACTTTATCCATTCCTCTCTAAATTGTTGACTGCTTCCTTTAGCTTCTCTTAACTTTTCTTCTGTTTTTTCCCTTGAGTTTGCTCTATTTGCTACTATAGATATTTCTCCCAATATTGTTCTAGACATTGCTGCAAACATTATTGTAGACATTGCTGCCACCCATACTACCTTTATGCTCTTGTAAGCATATCCCTCTGCAATATTTAATGGTTGTTCAATTTCAGCATAGCTCTCACCCTTCTTTCTTTTTGACAACACTACATGGCTTCCTTTCATCTCCTTGATTGATTTTAATAACCAGTTCAACTCCCTTCAATTCAAGGATTGATTTCCTTTTATCATGATACATATCTGTTTCACTTTCATCTTCCTTACTTTCTTCTTCTTTGTCACAAGTTCAGTGTGCCACTACTTCATCATCTTTTATCAGAATAAAATTTTGATCTTCCAACTCTGTGAAAACTTTAAATGTTTGTCCTATAGTTTTCTTTTGGCCTCTTAGGAAAGCCAATTCCTCTCTGTCTTCACCAATAGTAGGTCTCATCATATGAAACAGAGTTGCTTCTTCTCCATTGAAGATATTTCCTTTATCAAATAAGGAATCTATGAACTCATGCTACTGCAATAATTCAAGTTTGTCTTTTCCTGAAAGACATTCACCATCATGCTTTGCTTGATAGCTTTCAGCCCCACTCAAGACAATTCCACAAGATGGGTTGTCTTCTGCAACACCTGTAGTCACACTCAAATTGCCGGTTTTAAACTCACAAGACCCAATGGTATCATTTGATGATTTAGTCATCAAATCTTCCTGTTGCTCCAAGTCTTCTACATTACTCAGAAAATATTCAATAATATTCTTCTCAGCTTCTTTAAGCACATCACTTGAATGTTTGACACCCTCCTCTTCCTCTTTCTGCTCTTGGCCATCATCATAAGCCAAGCCTTCTCTACTTTCAACTTTCACAGTATGATGAAAAGCATCACTTTCTCCCAACTGCGCATGTGCATGAACATGAGACTCAGCTGTCCCATTTTATTCCAAAACATGATTCATGTTTTGTCCTCTTTCTTCATCCTTTATGACAATATTATTTAATTGTCTTTCCTTGTTCTTTGTACTTGCAAACATACACAAAGTATCATATTTAAAACACTGAGACCTCTTGGTCTCACTTGAAGCTTCAGTCTTCAAGACTCCCCTCAGACACTCTCTTTCCTTGAGTATCTTTTCCTCACACTGAGTATTTATCAGTTCCTCTCTTCTCCTTTGTAGCTTATGCCACTTCAACTTTCTTCTCATAAGGAAACCACATCTTTGGTCTTCCTCCTCCTTCTATAACAACCCCATCAATTCTCCCAGATGGGATTCTATCTCAGCCTTATCTCTCTCATATTCTTCATCACTCATTTGCCTCCACATGACATTGGCTTTGGCATCTTCCTTCTTCAAATGGTGATTGTCTCCTGAACCTCTGTTATGACTTTTGATAGTCATCTTCTAAGAGCTACATTCACAACTCTTCTTCTCTTGAGATCACAACTGTCCTCTTGTATTTCAACCTCAGTTGAAGTACCAGGTTCTAGGCACCCCTCTCCTTTCTCTCAGAAACCCTCACTGGCTTCCTTCATCACTGTCTTCAAAACTATCATTCCCTGCTGAGATGTCTCCTCTTCTACTGCTACCTGCATAGCAATGAGATTAAAAACAAAGACCATACCCAAGATTTCATAAGATTGTTGCAGCCAAATTTCTATGGCCACTCTCACACTTCTGTTCAGTTTCAATCTCTTGACCGAACTTTCCTTCTCCTTCCTCTGCATGCAACTAAACCTCCCAAAGTAGCTATATTCCACACCAAGAACTCCACTGTTCAAGCTACCTTTCCTTTCTCTGATACCAATTGATGACATACCCCCAGCCTGGGCCTATCCAATCCCAAGGATCCTCTAATATCTTCTGTGCTTATCTCTTGAAGCACACACCCTATCAGGTTTTCCCCAACTCCTTCCTAGACTTCTTGGGCTTTGCCTCTAAAGTTAGCTCTCTAGTTTAAGTCTTCTCCTTCAGTAAGCTCAATAGCTCACCCGAACAAGGTCTTTTTCCACTTATCATAGCTTATCCAATATGTTGGATTCTCATCACTTGAATTACACTTGGTTGCAGCTCTTCGTATTTGGATGCAGGGTTCAATTCTTCTCCAAGATATACAATGAATTCAATGTTGGGTATTCACACTGAAATCAAGTGATTTCAACACTGTACAGCTCCTACGTAGGAATAGGAAAAGCTCCACAAACTTGGAACATGCAATTCTTCAACGCAGGAGGTCACATTTAGGTCGCAGGTCGGTCAAGCAACATATTCAATGCAGTGTGCATCTTCATGAGTTGGGAAACAAGGTTGTAGATTCACGAGTTGTGAAACCAGGTCGCAGCCTTCACGAGTGGGTATTCTATAAACATTTGTGGATGTAATCCAAACCACAGTCCTCAATCTCCCAAATCGATGGCTCTCATTCCTTCACCAATGAAGGTTCCCTTACCCTACGTGTATTGATTTCGGTTTTCCTTCACCAATGCTCAGATACACACTAGTGATGGGTTGGATTTTGAGATTACAAGTAAAACCCCAACCGGATGTAACTGGAGGAGAAATGGCCGAAAAGTGAGGAAAAATCCACCACGATCCTTGCTACATTAAGAACCTACAATAAATTCAAGTCTGGTGGGGAATGCCATTCCATTCACTAACTATTCACACAAACAGAAGATTTTTTAAGATGTCTCCCTCAAATTGCGAATTCATACATTTATTCAAGACAGGCTATTGCCGGTTTTCTCCTCTGGCAAGTTACAGGTTTTTCACAAGACTGGAACTACTCGGGTCCTACCCAGTCATAAATTAACAAACCTACATGTACAAATTAGTTAGCAATTTACTTTGTCAATTGCTAATTATCAAAGTACTCAATTACTTCATTCACACAGACTTTAAAAGAATAAAATAGTCAATATTGATGAATCTACTTTTCATTCCAGGAACAAAACATGTACATGCATTTCTTTTCAAAACTTTAAGCTCCCCTCCTCTCTCTCACGAGAACACTCTTCTCTCTCCCTTTTTTTTGAGAGTTACAATTTCGAGACTCTTGATTCCCCCCTCGAAGGTTACAATTCGATTCCTCTTCTATCCTATCTAACTGAAATTTCAAATTCATTGATAGAACTCCTAACCAATCCGTAGATTCCAGTCATAGTCTCTATTATTAGAAAACTAGACTCATATCTTCTATGACTCATCTAACTGCTCGACTCGAGACATCCCTCCAATTCAGGGATAGGTTACATTGCTCATTACTCATTGAAACCTAACCAGTAAACATATTCCCTATCTATCTTCACTAGGAAATAAGCACTTTTTGTACATAGAATTTACAATGATCCCTCTTGGCCTGATGTCAAGACCCTTATGCCAAATTAGACATTGACATATGCCTTTGGTAGTCGATTCTCCTGCATCAGACTCCCAAAGTATAAAGAAGACATGATCATGTGATCATGTGTCCTCAATCTTCATTTTTCCCTGGATCCCAAACTTGAATTTGTTGTTGTCCATAAGCTGTATTATCTTCATCATTCTTCAGCTGCAACCTTCTGAGCTTCCATACCTTATACTGTAAGGCTCCATTGTCTTCACCTTCAATATTTTGCACTTCCCAATCTTCTTTACAATGGACTGCTTCTTCCATCTTGATGTAGGTATTCTTAGATATATGTCTTAGGTTCCATAGTTCATCTACGGTTTCTTGGAATTCAGTTTGTTGCTGCAAACAACTCTTGTCTTCTTCACTATGCCACTGCACTCTGCTGCATTTTATCCATTCCTCTATAAATTGATGACTGCTTCCTTCAGCATCTCTTAACTTTTCTTCCACTTTTTCCCTTGAGTTTGCTCTATTTGCTACTGTAGATATTTCTCCCAATATTGTTGTGGACATTGTTGCAAACACTACTGTAGACATTGCTGCCACCGATACTTCCTTTATGCTCTTGTAAGAATCTCCCTTTGCAATATCTAATGGTTGTTCAATTTCATCATAGCTCTCTGTGCCTTCTTTCTTTTTGACAACACTACATGGCTTCCTTTCATCTCCTTGACTGATTTTAATAACTAGTTCAGCTCCCTTCAATTCGAGGACTGATTCCCAATTATCATGAGACATATCTACTTCACTTTCATCTTCCTTACTTTCTTCTTCTATGTCACCAGTCCAGTCCCTCTGTGCCACTGCTTCATCATCTTTTATCAGAATAAAATTTTGATCTTCCAACTCTGTGACAACTTTAAATGTCCGTCCTATGCTTTTATTTTGGCCGCTTAGGAAAGCCAATTCCTCTCTGTCTTCACCAATAACAAGTCTCATCTTATGAAGCAAAGCTCCTTCTCCATTCAAGATATTTCCGTAATCAAATAAGGAATCTATGAACTCATGCTGCTGCAATAATTCAAGTTTTTCTTTTCCTGAAAGACATTCGACATCATGCTTTGCTTGACATCTTTTAGCCCCACTCAAGACAGTTCCACAAGATGGGTTGTCTTCTGCAATACCCGCAATCACACTCAAATTTATGGTTTTAAACTCACAAGACCCAATGGTCTCATTTGATGATTCAATCATCAAATCTTCCTGTTGCTCCAAGTATTCTACATTACTCAGAAAATCTTCAATAATATTCTTCTCAGCTTCTTCAAGCACATCACTTGAATGTTTGACACCCTCCTTTGCCTCTTTCTACTCTTTTCCATCATCATAAGCCAAGCCTTCTCTACTTTCAACTTTCACAGTATGATGAAAAGCATCACTTTCTCCCAACTGCGCATCGTGTATGAACATGAGACTCAACTATCACATTTTATTCCAAAACAAGATTCAGGTTTTGTCCTCTTCCTTCATCCTTTGTGACAATATTAGTTAATTGTCTTTCCTTGTTCTTTTTTGCGTGCAGACATACACAAAGTATCAGATTTAAAACACTGAGACTAATTGGTCTCACTTGAAGATTCAGTCTTCAAGACGCCCATCATACACTCTCTTTCCTTATGTATCTCTTCTTCACAATGAGTATTTATCAGTTCCTCTCTTCTCCTTTGTATCTTATGCCACTTCAACTTTCTTCTCATAAGGAAACCACACCTTTGGTCTTCCTCCTCCTTCTGTAACAGCCCCATCAATACTCCCAGATGGGCTTCTATCTTAGCCTTCTCTCTCGTATTCTTCATCACTCATCTGCCTCCACATGCCATTGGCTTTGGCATCTTCCTTCTTCAATTGGCGACTGTCTCTTGAACCTCTGCTATGACTTTTGATAGTCATCTTCTAAGAGCTACATTCACAACTCTTCTTCTCTTGAGAACGCAACTGTCATCTTGTATTTCAACCTGAGTTGAAGTACTAGGTTCTGGCCACCCCTCTCCTTTCTCTTAGAAACCCTCACTGGCTTCCTTCATTACTATCATCAAGACTATGATTCCTTGCTGAGATGTCTCCTCTTCTACTACTACTTGCATACCAATGATATTAAAAACAATGACCATATCCAAGCTTTCAAAATCTTGGTGCAGCCAAATTTCTATGGCCACTCCCACACTTATGTTCAACTTCAATCTCTTGAATGAACTTGCCTTCTCCTTCCTTTGCATGCAACTACACCTCCCAAAGTAGCTATATTCCACAGCAAGAACTCCATTGTTCAAGCTTCCTTTCCATTCTTTGATACCAATTGATGACAGACCCCTAGCCTAGGCTTATCCAATCCCAAGGCTTCTCCAATCTCTTGTGTGCTTATCTCTTGAAGGACACACCCTATCAGGTTTTCCACAAATCCTTCCTAGACTTCCTAGGATTTGCCTCTAAAGTTGGCTCTCGAGTTTAACTCTTGTCCTTTAGTAAGCTCAATAGCTCACGTGAACAAGGTCTTTTTCCACCTATCATAGCTTATCCAATCTGTTGGTTTCTCGTCACTTGAATTACACTTGGTTGCAACTCTTCGTATTTGGATGCAGGCTTCAATTCTTCTCCAAGATATACAATGAATTCAATGTTGGGTATTCACACTGAAATCAAGTGATATCCACACTGTACAGCTCCTACGCAAGAATAGTAAAAGCTACACAAACTTTGAACATGCAATTCTTCAACGCAGGAGGTCACATTCAGGTCACAGGTTGGTCAAGCAACATCTTCAATGCACTATGCAACTTCACGAGTTGGGAAACAAGGTCGCAGCTTCACGAGTTGTGCAGCCAGGTCGCAGCCTTCATGAGTGGGTGTTTTCAGAACATTTGTGGATGTAATCCAAACCACAGTCCTCGATCTGCCAAATCGATGGCTCTCATTCCTTCACCAATGAAGGTTCCCTTACCCTACGTCTATTTATTTCGGTTTTCCTTCACCAATGCTCGGATACACACTAGTGATGGGTTGGATTTCGAGCTTACAGGTAAAACACCAATCGAATGTAACTGGAGGAGAAATGGCTGAAAAGTGAGGAAAAATCCACCACGATCCTTGCTACATTAAGAACCTGCAATAAATTCAATTCTGGCAGCGAATGTCATTCCATTCACTAACTATTCATACAAACAGAAGATTTTTTAAGATGTCTCCCTAAAATTTCGAATTCATACATTTATTCATGACAGGCTATTGGTGGTTTTCTCCTCTGGCAAGTTACAAGTTTTCCAGAAGACTGGAACTACTCGGGTCCTACCCATTCATAAATTAACAAACCCGCATGTACAAATTAGTTAGCAATTTCCTTTGTCAATTACTAATTATCAAACTACTCAATTACATCATTCACACAGACTGTAAAAGAATAAAATACTCAATATTGATGAATCTACTTTTCATTCCAGGAACAAAACCTGTACATACATTTCTTTTCAAAACCTTAAGCTCCCCTCCTCTCTCTCACGAGTACACTCTTCTCTCTCCTTTTTTTTCAAGAGTTACAATTTCGAGACTCTTGATTCCCCCCTCGAAGGTTACAATTCGATTCCTCTTCTATCATATCTAACTAAAATTTTGAATTCATTGACATAACTCCTAACCAATCCCTAAATTCCAGTCATAGTCTCTATTATTAGAAAACTAGACTCATATCTTCTATGACTCATCTAACTGCTAGACTCGAGTCATCCCTCTAATTCAGGGATAGGTTACATTGCTCATTACTCCTTGAAACCTAACCAGTAAACATATTCCCTATCTATCTTCACTAGGAAATAAGAACCTTTTGTATATATAATTTACAATGAGCCATCTTGGATTGATGTCAAGACCTTTAGGCCTGATTAGACATTGACATATGCCTTTGGTAGCTGATTCTCCTGCATCAAACTCCCAAAGTATAAAGAAGAAATGATCACGTGATCATGTGTCCTCAATCTTCATTTTTCCCTGGATCCCAAACTTGAATTTGTTGTTGTCCATAAGCTGTATTATCTTCATCGTTCTTCAGCTGCAACCTTCTAAGCTTCCATACCTTATACTGTAAGGCTCCATTGTCTTCACCTTCACTGTTTTGCACTTCCCAATCTTCTTTACAATGGACTGCTTCCTCCATCTTGATGTAGGTATTCTTAGATATATGTCTTAGGTTCCATAGTTCATCTATGGTTTCTTGGAATTCAGTTTGCTGCTGCAAACAACTCTTGTCTTCTTCACTATGCCACTGCACTCTGCTGCACTTTATCCATTCCTCTCTAAATTGCTGACTGCTTCCTTCAGCTTCTCTTAACTTTTCTTTCATTTTTTCCCTTGGGTTTTCTCTATTTGCTACTGCAGATATTTCTCCCAATATTGTTCTGGACATTGTTGCAAACACTATTGTAGACATTGCTGCCACCCATACTTCATTTATGCTCTTGTAATCATCTCCCTCTGCAGTATCTAATGGTTGTTCAATTTCAGCATAGCTCTCTGCACCTTCTTTCTTTTTGACAACACTACATGGCTTCCTTTCATCTCCTTGACTAATTTTAATAACCAGTTCATCTCCCCTCAATTCGAGGACTGATTCCCTATTATCATGAGACATATCTACTTCAATTTCATCTTCCTTACTTTCTTCTTCTTTGTCACAAGTCCAGTCCCTCTGTGCCACTGCTTCATCATCTTTCATCAGAATAAAATATTGATCTTCCAACTCTGTGACAACTTTAAATGTCTGTCCTATAGTTTTCCTTTGGCCGCCTAGGAAAGCCAATTCCTCTCTGTCTTCACCAATGACAGGTCTCATCATATGAAGAAAAGTTGCTTCTTCTCCATTCAAGATATTTCCTTAATCAAGTAAGGAATCTATGAACTCATGCTGCTGCAATAATTCAAGTTTTTCTTTTCCTAAAAGACATTTGCCATCATTCTTTGCTTGACAGCTTTCAGTCCCACTCAAGACAGTTCCACAAGATGGGTTGTCTTCTGCAATACTTGCAATCACACTCGAATTTCTGGTTTTAAACTAACAAGACCCAATGGTCTCATTTGATGATTCAGTCATCAAATCTTCTTGTTGCTCCAAGTATTATACATTATTCAAAAAATATTCAATAATATTCTTCTCAACTTCTTCAAGCACATCACTTGAATGTTTGACACCCTCCTTTTCCTCTTTCTTCTCTTGTCCATCATCATAAGCCAAGCCTTCTCTACTTTCAACTTTCACAGTATGATGAAAAGCATCACTTTCTCCCAACTGCACATTTGCATGAACATGAGACTCAACTGTCCCATTTTATTCCAAAACAGGATTCAGGTTCTGTCCTCTTCCTTCATCCTTTGTGACAATATTAGTTAATTTTCTTTCCTCGTTCTTTTTTGCGTGCAGACATACACAAAGTATCAGATTTAAAACACTGAGACCTATTGGTCTCACTTGAAGCTTCAGTCTTCAAGACTCCCATCATACACTCTCTTTCATTACGTATCTCTTCTTCACACTGAGTATTTATCAGTTCCTCTCTTCTCCTTTGTAGCTTAGGCCACTTCAAATTTCTTCTCATAAGGAAACCACACCTTTAGTCTTCCTCCTCCTTCTGTAACAGCCCCATCAATACTCCCAGATGGGCTTCTATCTTAGCCTTCTCTCTCTCATATTCTTCATCACTCATCTGCTTCCACATGCCATTGGCTTTGCCATCTTCCTTCTTCAATTGGTGACTGTCTCCTGAACCTTTGCTATGACTTTTGATAGTCATCTTCTAAGAGCTGCATTCACAACTCTTCTTCTCTTGAGAACGCAACTGTCCTCTTGTATTTCAACCTAAGTTGAAGTACTAGGTTCTGGCCACCCCTCTCCTTTCTCTCAGAAACCCTCACTGGATTCCTTCATCACTATCATCAAGGCTATGATTCCTTGTTGAGATGTCTCCTCTTCTACTACTACTTGCATACCAATGAGATTAAAAACAATGACCATACCCAAGCTTTCAAAAGCTTGGTGCAATCAAATTTCTATGGCCACTCCCACACTTATGTTCAGCTTCAATCTCTTGACTGAACGTGCCTTCTCCTTCCTTTGCATGCAACTACACCTCCCAAAGTAGCTATATTCCACAGCAAGAACTCCATTGTTCAAGCTTCGTTTCCTTGCTCTGATACCAATTGATGACAGACCCCCATCCTGGGCCTATCCAATCCCAAGGCTTCTCCAATATCTTGTGTGCTTATTTCTTAAAGGACACACCCTACCAGGTTTTCCCCAAATCCTTCCTAGACTTCCTAGGCTTTGCCTATAAAGTTAGCTCTCCAGTTTAACTCTTCTCCTTCAGTAAGCTCAATAGCTCACCTAAACAAGGTCTTTTTCCACCTATCATAGCTTATCCAATCTGTTGTTTTCTTATCAGTTGAATTACACTTGGTTGCAGCTCTTCGTATTTGGATGCAGGCTTCAATTCTTCTCCAAGATATACAATGAATTCAATGTTGGATATTCACACTGAAATCAAGTGATATCAACACTGTATAGCTCCTACGTAGGAATACGTAAAGCTCCACAAACTTGGAACATGCAATTCTTCAATGCAGGAGGTCACATTCAAGTCGCAAGTTGGTCAAGCAACATCTTCAATGCACTGTGCAGCTTCACGAGTTGGGAAACAAGGTCGCAGCTTCACGCGTTGTGCAGCCAGGTTGCAGCCTTCACGAGTGGGTGTTCTCAGAACATTTGTGGATGTAATCCAAACCACAGTCCTCAATCTCCCAAATCGCTGGCTCTGTGTCCTTCACCAACGAAGGTTCCCTTACCCTGTTTCTATTGATTTCGGTTTTCCTTCACCAATGCTTAGATACACACTAGTGATGGGTTGGATTTCGAGCTTACAGGTAAAACCCCAACCGGATGTAACTGGAGGAGAAATGGCCGAAAAGCAAGGAAAAATCCACCACGATCCTTGCTACATTAAAAACCTACAATAAATTCAAGTCTGGCAGGGAATGTCGTTCCATTCACTAACTATTCACTCAAACAAAATATTTGTTAAGATGTCTCCCTCAAATTTTCAATTCATACATTTATTCATGACAGGCAATTGTCAGTTTTCTCCTCTGGGAAGTTACAGGTTTTTCACAAGACGGGAACTACTCGGGTTCTACTCAGTAATAAATTAACAAACCTGCATGTACAAATTAGTTACCAATTTCCTTTGTCAATTACTAATTATCAAACTACTCAATTACTTCATTCACACAGACTGTGAAAGTATAAAATACTCAATATTGATGAATCTACTTTTCATTCCAAGAACAAAACCTGTACATGCATTTCTTTTCAAAACCTTAAGCTCCCCTCCTCTCTCTCGTGAGTACACTCTTCTCTCTCCTTTTTTTCGAGAGTTACAATTTTGAGAGTCTTGATTCCCCCCTCGACAGTTACAACTCGATTCCTCTTCTATCCTATCTAACTGAAATTTTGAATTCATTGACAGAACTCCTAACCAATCCCTAGATTCCAGTCATAGTCTCTATTATTCGAAAACTAGACTCATATCTTATTTGAATCATCTAACTACTAGACTCGAGTCATCCCTCCAATTCAGGGATAGGTTACATTGCTCATTACTCATTGACACCTAACCAGTAAACATATTCCCTATCTATCTTCATTAGGAAATAAGCACTTTTTGTATATAGAATTTACAATGACCCCTCTTGGCCTGATGTCAAGACCTGTAGGCCCGATTAGACATTGACATATGCCTTTGGTAGATGATGCTCTTGCATCATATATATGCGAGCTAAGGGTCATGCATGATCTTTGTGTATCATGTTGCTTGGGATCCTTGTCCATCCAATAGTCTAGATAACTTGTTTGAAACATCTTGGTGGAACCTCTGATCCAACCGACGCCATAGGCCGATTCAGAGTAATGTAGTAACCTCAGCCTCCTACGTATCCACATTATCCTCCTAAATGGGAGGATGCACCTGATATCGATTGAATGTCCCAATGTTTGCACAATATAAATAACTACACAACAAATATAATTATAAAATCTCATTAATAAAATAATTTGAAGAAAATGTTAGAATATATTTCGTTTGCATTAAATAAGAAAATAAAATGTTGCAACTATATTAATTTAAACATAATGCTAATATTACCTCTCTCATCCAGTGGCTCATCCTGGGTGAAAAATATGTTGGGACATACTCTCCAGTCTAACCCATCATATGAGTATGGAAGAAGGTCCAATGCATGCTCCCCTAGCGAGCATCTCCAACACATGTATGGTAATCCATGCTGGGAAATCCAGTTTCCCCCTATTGGGAATCATCTTCCTCCACATCTGCCTATGCACCTAGGCCGGTATCCTAGGAGGTTGATAGTCAAATGCTGGCCTCGTGGCCGGAATCCTCTAAAAAGATAAACAAAAAACCTCTGAAGCAAAAGGGAAGTTGGACCTCCCATCAAAAACTAAACAACATTGATCCAGCGAAAAAAGACAAATACCATAAAAAATTGGTGGATCACCTAATGCATCTAGGTGACCACACTAAAGAATATACGTAAAATAAAAGAGGGAAACTATTGTGTTTCCCATCAGTGCTCGAGTGCAAGATGGTGGTAACCAATATTGAGAGGCATATAATCTCCTATGCATTGAAATAACCAATATGAAGTTGTCCCTTGGGAACATGAAAATCACCAGGATCGACAATGTCATCAATGATATATATATCTGAGAGTAGACAAGCTGACTCTCCGTTACAAATCCTATTGGTACATCAGGGATCTGGGTAAAATTATCCCCTCTCCTTGATAAGGCTAGTGATGAAGTAGATAGCCTCTTCAGTGGGTCAAAACAACTAACCGAGACCAATACATAATGCCTGTCTTCCATGGTCCCAACGATGGATTAACTTCCATAATAGAGATGAGAACCCCTTTAGGGATGTATCCTCATAGAAATTTAGGAGGCCTACGAACAGCGAGAGGTATTGTGCATGGGATGTGATGGGGAAAGGGTACAATTCTCCCTCCCTCTCTCATTCCTCCCAATCACACTAGAAGTTGTAGGGATCCACACGACAGTGGGGCTGCTGAGGTGACTCTCGCTCCACACATATCTGATACAAATATAACATCAATCAATCTCATAGATAGATATAAAAAACAATTAAATATTTCATTAAATGAGCAAGCTATTTATTAACGTCAAATAACAAAATTTTCCTCAAAATAAATATATTTGATAATCGGTGCGCTTTCATAATAGTAACGCACCATACACAGTGCTCTTCAGACCACAGAGCACTACTAACAGTGCACAAATGTATGCAAGCACACCACCAAGTGTAACATTATTTTTACATATCATTTCTTCTTCGGTGTGTCGAAATCCTATATGCACATTTTCTGCAAGCGTTGGAATGGACTAGAATCACCATCAAATATGTTACATTTATTGTTAATTAAAATTAGGGAATCTGGTGCCAAATACATGTTAGCGCATCGTTGATTATTTTCCATTTCAATGGTGTGTTCGTTACACGCCAGAGGACCGAGAATATAGTGCATTGTATTGTATTGAATGCATCATGAAACGATCTTTAATTTTTAAATATTTTTTTTTGATATTCCAGTGCACTAAGAAAATACAAACGCACCGTGACTACAATGCTCTTGTCACACATCTGCACATCGATATGACAGTCCAGAATGTTTACATTAAAAACTGTAGTAGGTTTGGCGTTTTTGTTATGTATTTATGGTGCACTTAGGACATGTCAACACACCGGTGTAAGGTGCGGTGAACTTTTTAACGCACACTAGTTTAGGCATGTCAGTGCACTAGGGAGCGGTGAGATTTAATTGATATGCCCACTGTTTAACATTTAATACATTTTTAATTAGGGTTTTGAGTGCGCTACGAAAATAATAACACACCATTATAGTGGGACATTGTTTTCCAACACTGTAATATAGTAAAATGGTTTTTAATCCACGTGGTCGGTGTGCTTAGGCAGGTTAGCACACTGGGTTGTGGTGCAGTTTATTAGATATGTGCATTGGTTTACATTAAATATTTGTTTAATTAAGGTGATCGGTGCACTACTAAAATAATAGCGCACAATCATAGAGGGGAATTGTTTCCATTAAGCTCGCACCACTGATGATGCACCTTATAAAATTTATAGGGTGCAATGTAATGTGTTGCAATCTGGATGGATTAGTACGCAATGCATGAAGTTTTTATTTTTTTAAATGTGGAAATTTAAGGGTGAATTTTAAATATTAATCTGCTAAAAAACTAAATTGTGAGGTAATAATAAATTTACCTGGACTCTTTCTCAATGGGGAGGAATCGTGACCAAGAGCCAATGGGATCGAGCCATGTGTCCATGTGCATCATGGATGTCAATGCATCTAAGGTGTTGATGTATGGCACCAGTGTTGTAGGGATCATAAGCACTGTAGAAGGTAAAATATACTTTTAATGTGTGGTATTTTTTTTATAAAATCTTGTCGCGATATGCCCAAAATGTGGACACTTCGGTGTTGTTTATAATATAAACTACACCATAAATATAATTTGAAAATAAAATATAAGTGGTGTTTTTCATTTTTATTGTTTTCCCTAATGCAGTGTGTATGTTTTAATCATGCACCGGTGTGGTACATACTTTAAAACACACCGCTATATAAATTTGGAATTAAAAATTTTAACTCTAATGTGGTGCACAGTTTCACATATGCCCCAGTGTGATATAGATTATTTAATGCATCGGTTGCGGAATTATAGTTTTTTTTTTTCCATTTGATGTTTTTTTGGTGTGCCATATTATTTGAAGCACTGGAGTGATTATAATAGAGACCACACCGTAAATATAATTTTAAAATAAAATATAAAATCCTGTGTTTTTTATTTTCAATTTTCTTATAACGCACTAAGGCGCTCCATACTATTAAACACATCGTAGTAGAAATGTAAAATAAATAAAAAAATTGCACACTGGTGCTCACATAGAATACGCACTAGTGCTCTTTTGTTGAATACACACACATGCAATTTATATTATTTAACGCACTAGTTGCAAAAACTTAGTTTTTTTTTACTTGATGGTTTTCCTAGTCGCGGTGCAACATAATTTGTGTCTGTCCCAATGTGTGTTGGTCATAAATGCACCGGGTCATTTCTATTGATAAAACAAACCAAACAAAATCATCCACTAAAGCCTTTGGCCTCCCACCTCCACTAGTGACCTCTGCTATAAACAAATATTTTGTCTCTTTTGAGAGGAGCATTTGCTCTAACCTCCGCTAAAGGGCCTTTTCCTTGTAGTGATGGAAAATAGGTAGGTTATAGATAACATACTATTGATTGAAGAGGAAATACACTCTAACCATAGAAAAGGTGATTAGGGAATGGATATTAAATTAGATATGGCCAACGCCTTTGACATGGTAAGAATCAATATTTTATTTGTAGTCCTTGTAAATTTGTCTTTTCTCATTTATTCATTAAGTGGGTTAAGTCTTGTATTGAGAGGCCATGGATCGCCCCATTGAATAATGTCAAACCATGCCCCATTTTTCAAGCCTCTAGGGGAATTAAGTAAAGTTTCCCTCTTCCCCCCTTGCTCTATATTTTTTGATGGCTAAAGCTCTTGCTCGTTCTCTAAATAGTGAATGGGATCATGGAAATATTACATGGATCCTTATATTTAGAGGAGTTAAAGCTATCAATCATGCTCAGTTTATGGATTCCACTATATTTATAGGACGATCCTCTATCACAAATGCACAAAATTGAAATATATATTTGATTTTATATAGAATCCTTTAGTAGTATGGTTAATGTCGGGAAAAGAAACATTTTCAGATGGAACATATACCCTATCTTCTTCAATGAATTTCATTCATTTTCAGATTTTTTGGTTAGTCTAAGTGGTCTTATTTTAGGTATCGGCACTCCTATATCCATAAAAAGACCAAGGATAATCGGTTGGGATCATATCCTTCTCAAGATGAAATTCAAAATAATAGCCGAGGGGGCGCATTGGATCAATCCAACTAGTAAGATAAATACTATCAAACAAGTTCTCTCTTGTTTTCCTAACTTTTAGATATATTCTCTTCTTGCTCTAGATGATGTAATGTCCTCTATTTGCAATTGAATTCATATATTATTGTGGCGGGGAGGAATGTCCAACCAGAAGAATTTCCATCTTATTAGATGGG
Organism: Larix kaempferi; assembly: GCA_027924585.1. Classification (NCBI taxonomy): domain Eukaryota; kingdom Viridiplantae; phylum Streptophyta; class Pinopsida; order Pinales; family Pinaceae; genus Larix; species Larix kaempferi. The sequence continues at coordinate 6,303,017 of BSBM01000009.1, forward strand.
ATATTGTCAGATCTTTAGTTTGTCATGGAGGACTAGGCATAATAGAGATTAAACTAGTCAATCTAGCTATGGGAAATAAAATCATCTAGAGAATGATGTCTGGTAAAGATGAATGCTGGAATAAAATCCCCAAAAATAAGTATTTTTAAGGAGAAATAGGTTTTCTTCTTAGATCGCTACCCTAGTATTTCAATAATGCAAAAACAATCATATGATCAATGTCAGACAATTATTCACTCTAAATGGGCTGTGTGGTGGTCTCTTGTTGTTTGCACGGTCCATGAGCGATAAAATCATCTATTATGCCCTACTACATTTTTTCCCTCCTTGAACCATGTTCATGACAATAAAAAGAATCCCCGATGTACAAAATATTTAGTGGAACCCATATGAAACCTATAGGTCAAATATTCCCTTTACAATCCCTATGGTATTTATGGGATGTGTGCATGGTCCATGAGCCATAAATCCTCTTTTAGGACCTAAGACATTTAGGTTCCTCTTTATAAAATGGTAGGGAATCAATAACAATCCCTAGTACAATGGAAACCATCTAATGCATGTAGGACAAGTATTCCCTTTATAGGGCATGTATGGTCATTTCAAATAATGTGCATGGTCCAAGAGCCCTAAAATCCTCTTTTAGAAAATCCAGGTGTTTGTGCCATAAAATTTATCTCTATGACTCATTTTGGATTAATGGAGTTGCATATATGTTATTTGAGGGTGTTAGAATCCATTTTTATATTGAAAACTAAAATTTAATTAATCCAATTTGCAAGCAATAGTCTAAACGGTAGACTTTTTTTACCATTTTTGGGCTCCTTTCTTGGCTTATTTTTAATAGAATCCAACAGAATTTTTTGAGGAATTAATGGAAAAGCATACAAAAACTGTCAAACATGCATAATTTGGGTTCCTTGGGGGTATTTGAGCGCCCTGAATGCATTTATGCGCATTCAGAAACACTGTTTGAACACTTCAAAATTTATATTTGGAAAAAAATGTTGGATTCCAGTTAAAAACCACTGGAAAACCAAAAATGTCTAACAGAAAGATTCTTCCAAATTGTACTATTAACAAATATTCCATAACCAATTTCAATGATAGCGAACTAAAAAATAAAAATGTTTAGCATTCTTCTAAAAAAAACATATCAAAAAGTACAATTAAAAAATATTTAAAAAACACCTTAAACAAACAAATTAACAAATCAAAATCATAAAAAAAGACTTAAAAAAAAGAACAAAATCACAATGCAAAAAAAAACCAAAGAATGAAACCATTGAGCAATAAACCTCTGCATACCTCTACCCCCACAATGCAAGCATGATTGTTCCAGAGTACTCATGACAAGGATGAATATAGTAATCAAGATGATGATTATGACAATAGTGATCAAATAGTGATGATGATGATGATGATCATCATCATCATCATCATCATCATCATCATCATCATTGCCAACATCATCATATCCATTATCATCTAGGTCATCATCATCCCTATCATTACCATCGTGTCATGTTCCTATTTTGTCAGCACCATGAAGCAGATCAAACCCCATGGATCCTAGTGACATATTGGGATTAATTAAGTAATGAGGGGTTAAGTTAGGGCATTTAATTAATTAGGAGTGTGATTTTTTTTTTGTCTATAGTTTATTATGCACTTGGAATAATTATTTTCATGCATTTAATAATATTATGATAAATAAATGAGGATAATGCTCCACTAGGGTGCATTACTGGATGAGGTTGATTTGGAGATGACTTGAAGAAGAAGTTAAGGAGAAAGCACCTAAATCTATAAAATCAGGAAAAAGGAAAGAAAGATGGAGAAAATCATAAAAGAAACAAAAACTCAGGAAAAGCAGCATAAAGCATAAAGAAACACAAAAGAAGAAAGCAGGATAAATCAGAGAAGCAGGAAAGTTCACAAAAACAGGATAAATAAGAAAATCCAGAAAAAGAAGAAAAAGCTAAAGCAGAGAGTGGAAAAGTAAACAGAAAAGGAAAAAAGGAGGAAAACAAAGCAAAAAGGAAATGGTAGGAAAGATAACTTTCCTTATCCAGTCATGGAGGGAGCATTAGCTAAGGAGAATTTCTCTTCAAGTAATCCTCTATCTATAAATAAACCAGTGCGAACCCCCTTCACATATTTTGTCAGTTTGAGTATTGGTATGAGAGAAATTGTGCCTCAGAGACTTGGGAGATGTGCCCCTAGCCCAAAAAGGGTGATGTGCCCCTGATTTTTGTTTGAGGATGATGGCATTCAACCATTTCCATTGAGTTTTATTATAGGTCCTGTAGTTGCTCCAAGGCTGGGTCGAATTTCAGAAAGCTTCATGTGGTTTATGTAATGGACAAACCTGGAATGTGAGCTAGTCTGCATCCTAGAATGTCAAATTACTAGTATCTTTGTGAATCTTTCTCAGAACTTCCTAAAAATTTATGTAGTATCCTATGACTGTTTATTGACCAATATTTCATGTTTATTAGCCTCCCTGAGTCAGAAACCTTCATCCATAGCTTCCATTCATTATATAGATAAAGTACTAGTTTGCATATGATGGGGTGCCCAGGAGCATTGTAGTAGATTTCAGCCTTTCTGAATTCGAACCATCAATGGTCCCAGTTATTTTTGAAAAGGTACTTGCATCCATAAAATTATTCCTTCCAACTAGAGTGTTCATCTTGCCAATCTCTAGTAAAACTAGTCCTTGAATTCATTGTTTTTAGTTGAGTCTGGTAGGAGATAGAGTTAGTGTATCATCCGACCTTGTTGGTACATTAGACCTCATAATATAGGTCATCATCATCAATGTCATTGTAATCATCATCGATGAATCCCATTTAACTAAAATTCTAATAAACCTTTGGACAAAATACCAACTTATTATTCCTTCAACCCTATCCATCCCAACAACAAGTCAATGTTCTAATTTAACCCTATCCTTCTTGCACCTGATACATTTATTTCTTTTATGGTTTTATAACCATTTTTCTCTAAATTCAACTCTAAAACAGGTGTGATGCTTTATGGCACACAGTCTGCACCAAGGTATTTGCATCTCAAAACCTCTACTCCATAGTGAGAAGATTGAGGATTCGTCTTAACCTCAGGTTCTTTGTGTGAAGAGTAAAGAACCTCATTTGATTTTGTACCCTCGAAATGTGATACAAAATTTCAAATTCATCAAATACCACTAAGCTTCCCATGATCTTTAGGAATTTGAGTTGAGGTAATATGGTACATATCCTCCTCAAATGAACAAGTGGATCTCCAAATATATGACAAATCCTCTTTCATTCAGAATATAGGTGACGAGCTAATGGCGACATTCTATCCAAAGTCTAAACTCTCCAAGTAGGGGCCCATGACCTTGGTAACCTAGGAAACCCTTATATGCAGGATTTTCTCCTTCACATCCAATTCCTCATAGTCCTCCCTTGGAAGACAATGGTGAAACCACTAGCTTCTCCTCAAACACCTTCATACTACCATCCTCTGCTTTACCATTACCCTTCAAATAAGTTTCCTCTAGGATAAAATCGAACTCAATTTTAGCATTGAAATTTAGAATGAAAGGCATAGAATCGTTTGGTGTATGTATGGTACCTTATGACATGAATTTCCCCTTGTCAAGCACCTTTCCCTCTACCTCAGTAGTAACCAGAAAATTGAATATGATTGGACCCACCTTCCATGTCTCATTGCTCTAAAATTGGCTACTATCAAGCCCTTCCATGTGCCTATTACCACTTTCCACTTGTGTGAAGCAGTCATCCTTCATGAGGGATTCCTCACTATAGTCAACTAGAGGCTTGTACTCCACCATTGATCCCTATCCACCTTCCACAAACCACTACTACATTTTTGGCCTTTAGGGGGGGTTTTCTTCTGCCCCCAAAGGTGACCTACGGGGGGGTTTTGGCTTTGGGGGCAGTTTTGGCAAAACCGCTCCTAAAGGCACCGATGTTAAAATTTTTTCCCTATAAAGGCAGTTTTTGACGAGATTGGAACTGCCCCCAAAAGTGAGTTGTGGGGGAAGTTTGTGACCCCCCTCATAGAGGTCTACGGAGGCAGTTTTAAACCCCCCTCGTAGACCCCTTCATAGAGACCTATGGGGGCGGTTTTGAACCCCCTTCATAGAGACCTACGACGGCGATTGTGAACCCCCCTCATAATATCCCTCATACAAACCTACAGGGGCGATTTGGAACCCCCCTCGTAGAGGACTATAGGGGCATTTTCAAACCCCCCTCGTAGAGGCCTATAGGGGCAGTTCTGAACCCCCCTTGTAGAGGCCTATAGGGGCGGTTTGAAACCCCACTTGTAGAGGCCTATATGGGTAGTTTAGAACCCCCCTCGTAGAGGCCTATAGAGGTAGTTTGAAACCCCCCTCATAGAGGCCTATAGGGGTGGTTTGGAACCCCCCTCGTAGATGTCTATAGGGGTGGTTTGTAACCCCCTCATAGGTACATACAAGGGTGGTTCTAAACCCCCCTCGTTGTAACATACAAGGACAATTTTGAACCCCCCTCGTAGTGACATATGAAGGAGGTTTAGAACCCCCCTTGTAGCAACATACAAAAACGGTTTGAAACCGTCTCTATAGCCATATTAAATCATAATAAAATATATTTTATTAAAAATACCAATATTGCAATATCAATAGGTCATGGAGGAATCGAACCACCAACCTCCTGCTTGTAAAGCAGGCACTCTTCCATTGAGCTAGAACCCTTTCAAAATTGGGGAATTCCAAGTTAGTCAAGAATGTAATATAAGTGCTAAAAGCTACCATGCTACAACAAAAAACAAAGAGAACTCACCCATAATAACTACTTTGGTTTGCATAAAGTAAAGATAAATTGTACCATAAAGGATGACGATGGAGGCATTCTCAAACCCCATACACCAGCAATAGTAGGCACATTGATAGTTTGGGAAGGTAGATTCTCATTAATCACAGGTCTTGGCTGCTAAGAATATGTTAAAGAAAGGACATGTGATGAAGGTGTTGGTTGAGGCTATTGAGAATAGGATGCAGAAGGAAACTATGATAAAGGTGTTGATAGAGGTTGCTAAGGATAAGGTGTAAAAAACACTTTTGATAAAGAAGATAGTGGAGGCTATTGAGGTAAGGGCACATAAATCACTTGTGAAGAAGGAGTTTGTGGATGTTTCCCTTCAAGAAGAGGAAACTAATGAACTTGATGAGTATACTGTGCAAGTTGTGATTGAACCGATGGAGACACGCCCATGGTTATCTATAGCGTACCTTGCCTATTGGAAAAAATTTCTAGGTGAATCTGTTGGCTTGCTGGTGGCATAGATTTCTTCCCTAACTGTGGTGAAATTCCAGGTCGAGGCTGCAAAATGTCAAAGTTAGACCACGGGAAAGTATTAATAATTTTCGTGTATGCAAGGAAGACAATAAGGAAATGGGCGTATAGTAAATAAATACATTTAGATCATACCTACAATGGTTGTGGAGCCCCAAATCTATAATGTGATTCAGAAAAATCCAAATTAGACAACAAGGGAAGGTCTGATTGACTTAGGAGGATTAGTTGCTTTGTTAACAACCAAAGAGTATTGATCTCTACTCCCTTTTCCACCTCTAGTACTGGCAGATGCAAGCCTAGCCATGGCCCTGCTAAGGAAGAGAGGGAGTTGGGTAAGAGTTCTTGGTCTTCATTCCTATATTCCCTTGCAAATGATGACTGGACAATAGTAAATACTCTTAGATGCTAGAAGTCTGCTACATCTATTGGAAGTGTTTCTCTTTGGAAGAGGAATTTTTACTTCAACTAGCTGAACCTAGAATAGTTTTGTGATAAGCTAGTCATGGTGATAGACTTGTTGGAACATCAATACTTGCACCTTCTCCCATTGCAAGCCCATGAACTATTGAGACCTAGGATGTAAAAAAAAATATTATGCATGCAATGAACTATTTATAACCTTGTCTGTAGGGTATTCCTTGTCACTGTCCTCAATAATTACAGGTTTGTGTCAAGATGGTTTCAGATTCTTGTTTACAATTCGCAACATATTCATTAGTCCTAGATTTGTTGTATTGTCACAAAAAATCTAAAACCTGCATTAAAACAAAGAATAAAAAATCATCTCATCAAAATAACCTAAAAAATAAGACAAATTAGAAGTTCCAATGCCATACTGAACATTCATTATGTTAGCTACCTGCTCAATGGCGTCACGTACAGGTGCTGGGGAGTGAGGTAGAAAAGAAAGCAATGCATCTACTAGTACGGCCATTAATGCAGACACTTCACTCTCATCATCATCATTGCTTGCAACAAGATCAATAACATTCCCAAAGGCCTTATTGCAGCATATCATAAGTTCAACAATTGTTTCACAAATTTCCCCATGCCTAAGGGGAATCTCAAGTAACAACTATAAGTTAAAAGCGCATTACTTGGATTTTGCTAAAGTTATATTCACCCTTAGAATCCTATGATGGAAAGACAAGTATTAGAGATAATGATCATACTTTAAACAAACAAAATTATTAACACAAAGAATAACAAATTTCATTGAACACAACATGAAAAATATGAATCCTGCTTCTGATGAGAATTATCAATTTTACTCTCAAACTGTAAGAAAAAACTATTTATGTGGAAAAAAGAATAGAAAGGACATTATTTTAATTATTGATATGATAAGTTATGTATTTTCAAGTTCATAAAATAAAGAAAAAATAGCTAATTCATGAGTCTACTTACAGCTTGGAAAAGTTGTGCTTCTGCATTATGTACAGTACAACAAATTGACTTATAGGGGGGCTTGGAAAAGAACACACATAAGATATCTTTGTATGTGAAGTGTCCATCTTTTTTGCTACAATGACTATGGAAAATACTTGTTGCACAGTAACCTTGAGCATTTGCATTGATGGACTGGGCGTTTTAGGAAAAAGGCCCCACAAAATGGTAGAAAAAATCACCTTCCTAGGTCTGGAAATACACCTTCCTTATTGTTGTAAGTGATTACAATGTTATAAATATGCTAAGAGGCTTTCCAAACAAATGTTGGAGCAACTAATTGTGCACCCTCGGCCTTCTATCATGATGCTACAGGACTCTGATTTCTTTCCTCCTGGTTTTTTGTTTAAATCATTACCTGGAGACACTGTTGATTATGGACCTAATTCTACTCCACAATGATGATATAGTAGCAGAGAACATGGATCCTTGACCACTAGTACTCAGCCGTGTTGTTTTTACATTTTGTAGAAATGCCTTTGGGCAAATTGTGCGTGTAATAGCTTTAAAAATTGATCACTTTTCTACCAATGACAAATGGGAAGAAGAATCTATTTGTTTTTTTTAATGTATGAAAGGATTATGTCCTACCTAGATGCAAAACCACTCTAAGAGTCTTTAGAATCTGCAGGCAAGCTGTAATTCGTGTCCAATTTTGTGGTCAGGAAATACCTACGTAAAGAGGCACCTAGGGAAAACTCTCTGAAGGGAAATTTGGAACATTTTGTCAAGGACGATTTTGACCAACAGAGACATCAATTTTGGGGGATGGTTGGAGGAATCAATTATGGAATGAAAGTAGAGTTAAATTTCTGATTGTTGAGAGAATGGAAGGAAAGAAAAAAGCAAGAGTGAAGTGCTTGCAATGGAAAAGAAAAAATGGTTGAGTGAAAGGCCTCCGAAAGAGTGGATCTCTAATCCTCATCACCCCCAAATTTCGATGTACCTTATCCAGAACTAGAAGAGAAAGAGTAAATCTCCTTTCCAATGGAACCTGGGAGTGGCAAGAGCACAAGGAGTAATCCTCCTGAAAAACAGAAAGCTAGATTTCAAAAAAAATTGAGTTGAGTCAGTAACCATAGTGGAAAATTTATGACATATCGTGAGTTGAGAATTCGCAGGTCATCATGTTTGTAGTGGAATTTTGGATTTTTCACTGCGATTGAGAAAGTGAGACACTCTCACTTTCTCAATCACAGTGAAAACTCCAAAATTATCCTACAAAACATTCAAACAGTTATCTTTCCTGGGAATCAAGAATGTAGCCTACCTAGGTGTCTCAAACTTTGTGGATCAACATTCTGAGAAGGAAACTTTCAACTAAAAGTTCAGGGTTGATTGGTCTTCAGGAAAAAGCAATCAAAATCCTTGTTTCTTTTGAGGAGATCAGTCTGAGACAAGTAAATGGGATCTACAAGATGGAAGGAAACAAGTTGGTTAAAGAAGGGAGAAACATAAATAATGGCAGCTAGTGGAGGATGAGACAAATGCAAAGGCTATCCCTGCTGGACCTTGAGGAGATCTATCACCGGCAAGGAAGCACCACATATATAGATAAATATGTGTAAGTTAGTGTGTGTGAGAAACTGGCTTCAAATTTGTTCAAGTATAGTCCTTATTGTCTTTAACAGCAGACCAAAACAAACCATAAACATAGTTAATTGTGGCAGCTTAGTCACTCTTAGGCTGGGTGGAAACTCAACATGCTTTGCAAAGGTGTACCAGTGAGAATGCAACAATGGCAGGGCTAAAAGTTACAAGATAGATTTGGATAGATCTGCATGAATACACAATCCAAATCCTTCTTTCCCTTCTAGATATCGCTTTGTGGAATATACGTGAGGTCTAGAATAAGGAAGAACATGGACTGGTTAATGAAGGGATAGACCTAAATAAAGGAAGCAAGTGGAGAAGGAGACAAATCCAAAGGCTACCCCTAGTTAATCTCAAGGAGATGAGTCATCAGCAAGTAAGCACCACATATACATACAAATATGTGTGAAAATTAATGGTGGCAATTTAGTCACTCTAACTTTAGGTTGGAAGGAAACCAAAAAGGATTTGCATAGGCAGCCATACGACTTAGAATGGCAGCAATGATAGAGCTAAAAGTTCCAAGGAAATAGATCTGCACGAAGAAGCAAACCAAGTCCTTGTTTTCTTTCTAGATAATAGGTGAGGTCTAGAATAAGGAAGCACGCAGACTGATTAAATAAGGGAGAGACCTAAATAATGGCAGTCCCTTTAAAGCATTGCACAACTTTCTTCATATGAAAAACAAGGGTAAAATTTGCAATCTTCCGATAAACCCATTTTTGTGTCATGCATTCAAAATTAAAAACAAAAAAACAAAACAAAAAACAAAAAAACAGAGCATTTTATGAATGTTATCTTATCAATTCAAATCATGGTACAAAAGCAAGGAATCCTACATAGAACAATAGAAAATATAAAATGTAAAGAGTGAATACCATTGGTTTTTGGCATCGACGGATTCATAGGTATTAGTTGTCACGACTGTTTCAGATCCAACACCTCCATCCTTTGAACCTCAGTAGATAACTGCAGTACAACAAAAGAGTCAAAAAACTCTTCAGCAACTAGAAAATTTTATGCAACACAGCTTATGGGTCAAACAAACAGAAATAGAGATATCAATACCTAAGGTGTGCAAGGTCATGGGGTGCTTAGCACCAATTCCTCAGCCATATTCAATCCACTTTTAGAAGCAAGACCATGCCTTTGGATGAAACTAAGCTTCCTAGTGCAATTTGCTGACTTGTTGTAGATGGGCCATTGCCCAGTGATACAACCCCATTTGGAACTAGAGCATCTGCTAAAGCAGATTTCCATCCATCAATAGAAGAAACCCCACTTACTGGTGTGCCTGGATTTCCAATGAACCCTTGTCCTTTCCAAATTGGGCTTGAGCTTGAGTTCATCCCAGGAACATTTTTCAGGTTCGATTGAATGATATATCGCTTCTCTTAAGCTCCAAGAGAGGGAAAATCTTTTTCAAAGGAATCTTTCTGCATGTTACTCACAATACCATCTCGTACAAGAGGAGCAGCTATAATGGTTCGTATCTCATTTCAAATTTTCTTTTATCCATTGTCTGAAATCCTATTTGATATTACAGATTGGGAGCACCTTAGAGTTGAATCACTTTCAAACCTGCCAACAAGTCCTGGATTAGACCATCTTTTTGCAGTATTAGATAGTTCACGGCCATTGTTTCGATCATTTCCACTCACTCCTCCCAAAGACCTTTCTCTGTCATGAGCTTCCTGTTCTCGACCCCATTCCCAATCTTTCTCATGTTCTAGAGACTCATACATCCAGAGAGAAGAACTGCGACAAAAACTAGTATAGGGACATGAAAGTCCAAATAGATCTCTGTCAGTATTTGTACAATCACTACCCCCCACTGTTATTATTTAGGCTCCTATGAGAGGACGAAAATGATCTCTCCGATGACCCTGAATATCGGGGTGAGCCGTAGTCACCATGAGTTGCTCCAGATGATTGCAATTGAAGATATCTATGTCTAGATGGCAATGGAGCATCTATATTGTCTATATTCTACCACAGAATAAAGGATATCCTTTAGTAATATGATATATATAGAGACAAATTAAACAACAACACAAATTTACATATTATGCAATCTATAGACAAGATTTTGTCAAGCTTCAAAAGACTATTTAAGTAACATGTACTCAAGTTCAATTTAACAATTCTCAGACATCAATATAATGATTTGCTTCTCTGGTTGTAATTATTGATAGAGAGAAAAACTTTTCAGTACAAGTAACAAACTCAAAGACCATGAAGATATTTTTGATAGCCTGGCATAAGAAGAAAATAAATGCAAATTATAAAAGCAACATCTTAATCTAATAAACTGGAGCAAGGGTGGTCTGTGACGAAAAAGTGCTTCCTGAAACTCAACAAGTACTATTCTGAATCTTTAAGTCAAGAATTTTTGTAATTGTGGTTTTTTGTAGTATGGGAGGATAAGCTGGTAAGGGTTCTAGTATTGCTCTTCAGGCCACAATGAGCAATATGCTTATGTTTTGTATGTTATCTTCTGAAAAGTATGGTAAGATGGCCATTAGTGGTTTTTAGGGTCTATCTAGAGCCAATTAGTTAATGTATATTTTGATTTCTACTTGAAATAGAAAATATATTTTTTTTTCGCTGAAAACAAACTGCAGCAAGGGCCACTTTGGGCCAACTGATAAATTAGGATAAAACAACATTTAAAGGCAGTGCTTGTTTGACAAAGACTGGATTAACTTGAAATAACATTTGTTATATATTCTTTCCTATCTCAAGTCTAAGTAAAGAATACATTTGTTGACAAACATTTGTGTATATAAATGGACCCAAGGCTAGATATAAATGCAAAACTTCATAGACACATTCAGCCCTGCATACATAGGTAAGAATGTTTTTGTGTATTTATGTCAACTAGAGTGTAAGTATGTATAATGTAATACTAATTAAGTATGTAGAGTATGTATGTATAATAATAGCTCTGTATAATTTAATAGTGTATGTACACTATCCTGCAAAAATACCATGTAGGTTGAACACATACATATTAATGGCAAAAGGAGTTGGAAGGTTAGAGGCTTTGTTGTTAAAAATATGAATAAATTCATGAGCATGAACGTTGCTACTGATTTAGGCATATAGGAAATTCCATATTAGGAATTAGGTGATGTTTTAACATTCTGAAACCAAATGTTGTAGGAGATGTTTCCAACTCTGAAGATCAAGTGACCTGTCACATGAAAATGTTTGCAGTAGATTGGTGGTTCAAGATATTAATTATGATGTTGTCCCCAAATATTATCCAGGGTGTGATCCGTCCCCATCTCTACCAGAGTTGGGATATTTTAATGTTATATGTGGGTAAATTTTTCAATCAATAGAAATATCATTATCTTAAAAAAAACGTCTCACAGTAATACTAATGAAGACATAATTCAATAAAATTACCTAGACAAAAAGGCTTCACTCTTCAAAAATAAACTATAATTGCTTATAGTAATACCTTCTTCACGATTAGAGGAAGTGTCCATCGCTCCACTTGTGGAATCTCTCTGAGTTCACTGTTAAGTCCATGGGCTACATCATTTGCCATCCAATAGAGACAATAGACATAAATGAGAAATAAGCTTTAAAAACAAAATAATCAAGAATATTTGAGACTTCAAAATTATTACACATGGATAATTCCAAGAGATGATGTTTTTTACTGGACTTGTGCACCTTCCCATGGTATTGGAGCCTATGTATCAGAGTCATGCTAAGTGGCCTTAAACCTTATGGCTTGTTAAGATATATCTATGTGTGTGCATGCATGTGCTACTGTTTCATTCTGTAATATATAATCAATTTTACTTTGGAAATTCAACTTTATTTGTTTGATTATAATCAATTCCATTTTGCTGCATTGTGAACACTATCTCCATATACTTCTTATGAAAGGTATTGTCATCTTAAATGAAACCTCAACAATGAACACACACCTATACTACAGGGGGAAAATGTTTTTTTTTTAATAGAACACATGGTTATGTCCAAGATGCCACAAGTTATTTTTAGAGTGAGGTCAAGAATAATTCATTGAATGGAGGAGATACTAAACATATTTCTTACCTTAAGGATAGTTCTTAACTTCTTCCTACACGAGATGCACTATTTTGGGGAATCAATGGGTACAATCCACACTCAAGGATGAATTCTTTGATTTTGATACTTTTACAGCAAAATCTACCACCCATAAAAGTATAAAGTCCCAAGCACCAAGTTGATAGTTTTGTGTAACTCACAAAAGCTGCCCATTGTCACCTCAGCAGCTCATCCCCTTCACTTTAGGTTTGTTCTTCTCCAACACAAGGGAGCTTTCCTTAAGATAAGTTTGAGTCAAGGTTAAAAGTTTGATATGAAGAGAATTTGGACTAGGTTTGGTTTGTAATCTGGTTTTAGACGTTTGATCAAGATAAGCTTCAGGTTTAAAAAGCCATCAAGCAAGTGTAGGATAGGACATTATGATTTAAAGTGTCTAGACTTGATATAAATCTGATCTATATGATGTCAATGTTGTTTGGAATATTCACATTTATAGAAGCATAGTTTTTGAGCAAGTTTAAGATATGAAAACGAGAAATCAAATGCTCAAATGCAATCTGAAAATTAAATTTCTGAATTAAATCGCTTGCTTGAAATGCAAAAATTTAAAACAAAAATCAAAATTAAATTTCCAGAATGCAAATATAATTATAAGGAGTAGTGTGAAAATGATGTATTAAGACCAAGTAAACTTTAGAAATCAAAATTTATGTAGTAAACTAATTGTTGGAAATTGTAGAAAATTTAAAATAGAAACTAAAATCAAATTCCAGAATGAAAATTGAATTTGTCTAGTTTCAAATACATAGTAAGGTTCTAGAAAAAAATGCAATGCTAGAAATGAAATTTCTAAAATAAATAAAGTACTGAAATTGCATAAAATTTTCAATAGAAATTTACATACAATTTCCAGCATGCATAAAATGTAGTTTGAAATTCTAAATGAGGTTCGTAAACTAATATGTATTTTTGGAATGGAATTTCTGAATTAAATATAATGCAGAAAATACACAACATTCAAAACATAAATTGAAATGTAATTTCCAGAATACAAAGAAGGTGAAAAATTTTGAAATTTTTGTTTTTTTGGATGGTGAGAAAGTGTAGTTCAGTGTTTAGATTTCCTTGGAGGAAAGATATTCCAAATATCTTCTGAAATTAATTAACCAAGGTCTCCATCCTTGGATTCTAAGATGGATTTCCCAAGTTTTTAATGTTTAATTCTTTAATCTATGCTCTGTCTTTCTTAGTCCATCTTTATCATGATAACTTCAGAAATTTCTTACCCATATCCTAATTATCTCCCTAATGTTTCCTCATCTCTTTCGTTAACATCCAGTATTCAATTATCTTTAAGGTTGTTTATTTATTAGAGTGAGTCTAATCCCTGTATCAAGCATTGCAAATGGAAATTGAGTTAATGAGCTTACCTTCTACCTCATCACTCTAATTTTTATGGAGCAATGTTGCATGTACTATCAGACTACATTGAAATTATCATCCATGAAGGAAATGCAATTCAAATGAAAAGGCTTTAGGATTGTTCATTAACAAGTGACTGCAAGAACCAACCATCTTCTTGTGTTCACTAGTGTGAAAGTCTGTTTGCATATGAATAGAGGTAGCACATGCAAGTATGGAATTGTCTTATCTCGAGTGGAATTAGGTTTTCAAATGGAATTTGTTGGGTCACTTTACATTGGATGGAGTCAAGACCACATTGAAAATGTGTTCCAAGAAGCAAATGCAATCCAAATGAAATTTGTTTTGGGATTGTTCATTAACTAGTGACTGCAAGAACCAGCCATATCCATGCATTGGTGTAAAAATCTGTTTGCATATGAATAGAGCAAGCACATGCAAGTATAGAATTTCCTTATCTCAAATGGAATTAGGTTTTTTTTAATAGGGAAAGGTGCCCTGCTTTGCATTATCAGTTATGTTGTTGATTCATTCTTCATTTCATTGGTTTCCTTTTGGACATTTAGTTGCAAGCATTAGAGAAATTTCCTTTCTACTTTCAAATTTCATACCATACATAGCTTGAGAAGAATAGGTACCTTGCATCAAGGTAACTATGCATTGTATACTAAAAAGGTTCTAATCTTCTTCTCTATGGCATTCTTAATACATAGGATTCCTTTCTATAATATATGTCATGTTCTGGTGCACATTTTATTCATTTTCTAACACAAAAAATCATATAATATGAAAAACGCTATTTATGGTATGAAATTTGAAAGTAGAAAAACAATTTTATTAATGTTTTGTCTATTCTTTTTCTTCTAAAAAATCATATAACATGAAACTACTCTTTATTATATGAAATTTGAGAGTAGTAAGGCGATTTGTTAATGTTTGGTCTATTTGTTTCCACCAAAAAAAAGAGTGATATAAGATGATAACCGCTTTGTGCATTTTAGAAATTCGATACAGTTCTCAAAGTGACACTTGTTTCTTTTTTAACTATTTTCTTTTAATAGATAATAACACTCACGAAATTGTTTAATCTATTTTTACTTTTAACCAAGGGGTGCTTGAGAATACTTTGGCAGATGATTTCCAACGAAACATCTTTCAACTGCATTATAATTTCGAGACTATGAACCTATAATACATATAAATAAAACTTAGCCCTCCTAACTTGTCATAAAAAAAAAATTGTATTCCTGTCAACCTGTCAAAAGCATCACTATGATCCTGCTCACCCAAAATAATCTTATTTCCACTAGCCATCATCGGAGAAGCACATATGTCTGAAGCACATGTGACACCAATAAATAATATTTCACAATACTGGTAGAAAATCCTGAGGTCGACTTCAAGATAGTTAAAAGGCCTAGTTATAGAATAACACCGGGTGCGAGCTTGAGTTAGGGTCACTTTAAAAAGTTTAAAATAGAGGGGCATATTGCAATGCTTTACAAGCATTTATTTTTTTACTAAAATGGAGGTCAACACAAATCTAATTTCCAGACTTGATCTTTTGTTCAGTAAAGGCATCTAGGACACATTGTTTGGAGCTAATTTTTAGAGCTGATTTTTTCTTAGCTAGGGCACACTTTCCGATTCCGAAATTTATACCTCATTTCCAGACTTGAACTTTTTTGTCCAATAAGGAGCATTTGGGCACACTTCCAAAATTCAGACCTCATTTTGAGACTTGATCTTTTTTGTCCAATAAGGGGAATTTGGGCACAATTTTTGGAGCTCATATTTAAAGTTGATTTTAATGATAACAAGGACATACAAGGAAAATTTTCCAGAGCTGTTTTTTTCCTTAGCTAGGGCATCTACAACATAGATATAGCTCGTATTATTGAAATAAAATACAAAATCTTGAAAGAAAGCTTGATTCTATTGTGTGCACCATAAAATATAGGAAGGAGATTGAAAAGCATGTTCCTATGCCATCATAAGTTGCGGTGGTATATGATAATAGCGACATTGTGGTCTTTGCATGTGCAAATAAAAAAAAATGGAGGGAGTCGTGGGGAATGTTTCCCATGCAAGTGCGAAAAGTAGCAAATGAAAATTTATGGGTGCAAGAGATGTAGGTGCCAAACAAGAGTTGCGGCTTGTATGTGGTGTATATGAAAGAATAGAAAGTGATGGAGCTGGAAATTTAGGGAAAACATTGAGGGCAATTAACTATGCTCTTGTTGAATTGGGACAATGGTGTGCAAATGAGGTAGTGACTTGTCATCCTCAATGGGGAATCCCTAGGTGTTTTGAAGATTAAATTTGGCTGAACTACTAAACAAAAACGAACAAAAAACTTCATGTATGTGTATAAAACTCATTGTTTTGTCAAAAATTAAACTTCGAAACTGATTAGAATGAGTGCCAAACAATAATTACATAACATAGTTTTGCTTAGATATATAATTTTGTCTTGGTTTCTGTGCAAATATTCCTTTAAACCTCCTAATCAACGAACCACTGTTTATGATTTTGATAAAACTTCAACTATTGAGGTAAAACTCAGAATTTTCAACTAGATGACTAGTATCTTTGAATCCATTGAGTTTGTGGTTGAATGAATAACAAAATTAGTTAAACAGGGTTGATTCTCAAGATTAACTAACACAGAAACTTCCAAATATCAGTGATAAACACACCAAAAAGAGAGATTTAGCCGCCAAAACTTGATACCATTACTCCAAATATGTGTATAATATGTAGGGGGTATTAGTTCCATTCTAAAAATATTCTAGGTGACCTAAGTCACTTCCAAGGAACCCTCTTTTACATAATACAAAGATTAGATCTCATGGATAGAATGAAATGACCTCCAATTCACATAAATTGGTATGCTCTCACAATCACTTGAACAAATTGAATGATTGATGGGAGACTCAAGCAACAAATAACATCTCATATAGATTTTTCTTCATACAGTTAGCATGCATAGTAACAATTCTAATTCATTGAATCCATCCATTCAACCACGAAACATAATACAAGTTTCCAAGTGTTAGTTTAGGTTTCTTTGTTTGTTGAAAGGTATTCATTGGTCCATGATAGACACATCATACAACAGGATAGTTTACACCCTGTGAACAATACCTTGCATTCTGAAGAAAGAAAAAATCAACTATTCAAAGAAACACATGAACATAGTTTTACCTTTAAAGGCTTTGATAATCAATTTCTTGGCGGACTACAGGGGCATGGCCTTCTTTCGTTACAAAATGGTGGTGATTACATAGGCCAAGGATTCTTTGTTCTTCAAATCCACCAGAATTCTGTCCTCCGATGAAAGATAACGTTGGACCCCGTTCTAATCGAATTAGTAAAGAACATACTGTGACTTGGGTTTCTTCATGGCTAAACATGTATCACTATTATTATTGTTCGTATTACCGTTGCTACTAATAATGTCGATTGGATTCCTTATAGGTGAGACATTAATCAAAATCATGCATTTCGACTCTCCATTCTCCATATTTTTCTACAAATTAATGAAAACAATGAGAAAATTCCCCCACCAATTGCTTCCCACCTTTGATCCCCGCCAAATCCCTATGAATTTGTGATGCTCTAATAGAAAACTCCAATTCCGATAACAACAACAAGAACAAATAGGGAACAATAAGCACACAAAACTGCTTCATGCAAGAGGAAAGAGGTCTCGTGTCAAAAAAGTGCATTCCCTCGGCTCAGGCTTGAGGGATTAGTGATTGAAAACCTTTTTCTCTTTCCTTTAGCTCAAGCAAGCACTCGATTAGGAAGCATCACACAAGCACAGGAACATGCAACTGGGGAACCTTTCTCTCTTTCCTTGGTCTTGCTTCTTCACAATCTAGGGCTCGTTATGTATACATCACTCCTCCTTGTGCTATAACTCTTTTATTCTATGGGTTACCTGCCGGTGCAATTCACTTCCTTAACCGATCAATCTAATACCCCATCCCTGCCAATTATCATTCAGACTGATGGATCTAGTCTATGGGGATGGGACTCGTACCTTGGCTCTAACGATTCGGCAAGTAGGGACAAACAAATACCTCGGGTGCGTCATGTGCCTTTATCTTCTTTGTTCATTTTGGGTTTATATCTTGGCCACTTCGGCACCAAATTTGATTTAAAAACCATTGATCCCTTTAATCCATCTTTCCCATTTTAACTAGGATCCTCTTTTAGCATATCTAGCAAGGCGCGACTCAGGAAACTGATTTTTGAATGCATTCTTTGTGTCTCAAGCAATAGGGGTTTGCCTTAAACTGTTGGCCTTCAAATATTTTGGAATGGGACCAAAATAAAATTCTTCACCCAAACAATAATAATCTAGTATTTGTTTATTTGCCATCAAATCATGCCTAGGATCCAATTATTATTGCTTTGTATTCCATGATAATAAAGAGTTCGAGCCCTTCTTATCATATATTAGGTAATATTAAGCATTTTATTGCATGTGCATGTGCTTGCCATGCCAATGAAGGGTCCGAGCCCTTGTTATCATATTTTAGGTAATGTTAGGTTTTTGATAGTTTGGTACTAATATATATTGATTTTCAAGAAGGTGTTGGTATATTGAATAATAAATTATCTTCTACCATTTATTAGTATCATCTATCATATTTAAGAAAAAGGATTTTGTTAATATTTTTGCTATAAATTAGCTTCTACCATATTGAAGAAAACAAATTGTCAATATTCTTGCTATAAATCACCTTCTACCATCTATCATATGAAAAAAAAGGAATTTGCTAATATTTTTGCGATAATTTTTTATCCATTATACCTTGTTAAACTAAGTACATTTTTCATCATTTCATTCATCTTTGGCATCCTAGATAGCACATAGTGTCTTAGCAAGGTCATGTTCTCCTTGGTAGGGGTAGGATCCCAATGGTCGTGGTAAGATTCCCTTATCTAACAGTCAAGAGTTAAAGTTGGGTTTTGATGTTTTTCCCCTTTCATATAACTTCTTGTGCCTAGAGAAGTGTTCTCATAATCATCTTCTTTTTCTTTGACAAAGGAAAGTTCTAGGCCTCATTGAATTTTTCATTATCAAACTAATCATTTACTTATGGAAATTAAAAAACTGGGTGCAACTGGGCACAAAAAAATTGAAAACAAATCCTTGCAAAATTGGGTGCATCATCATTATAATTATATTACATATAATAATTATATTATAAAATACACATATTATATAAAATAGTATATTAATATAAAAACTATATTAACTATATATTATATTAACATATATAATAACTATTTAATATATTAATATTTAATCTATTTAATGTAAACATGAGGAAGTATTAGAATCATGGTAACTCGTTTTTTAAAAAGAATTTTACAAAAAGAGAGTATTTTTTTTCTTTTCAAAATGGAGAATACTGCCGATTTTTTGTAGGGGAGAGACCTAAGGGGAACTTTATAACTTTCTAATATTGGGCATGAGGAGAAATATGATGAATGGAACTTTATAACTTTATAACTACTCTTTATTGAAATGGCTACCATATCTCACTTGTAAGGTAAAGTAAATATGTGTAGGGTCAGCCTACACATAGACAATGACAACATAAGGTCCTATATTTTTCCTTATGCCATGGACAACATAAGGTCCTATATTTTTCCTTATACCATGGAATGGTCCTCAAGATCCATCCCTAGTGTGACACTCCTCAATGTGGTGGCCATATCACATGTAGGCTAAGGATTCCCTACACAGGTCCTATGCAATGATGTGGGTTACTAAGCAAAGACCATGAGCCCCATAAACAAATGTTTTATCCTAACAACATGGGTTTTGGTATCAAACCATGGATTAGTGACCAAGAAGTGTCCATGATGTGAAAAACCTAAAAATTGCCACCATATCCATGTCATGGGAAAATATGTTATAGGGTCTCATGGATGGCCTATGTAGAACCCAAAAGCCACATGTTATGGACTAAAACTATAGATCTTCACGACGGACCATGACTTGGGTCATGAGGACCACCCTTGGTGTACTAAAGCTTTGAATGTGACACCACATCTTATTCACATGCCAAAGATTTCCTATGCATGGCCTATGTTCTGGCTTAAGGCCCCACACATGGCATGTAAGAGTTTGATTCAGATTCCATGGATTAGAACGTAGGTTTTCACACCAAAGCATTCATATATGGGGCTGATGATTTCTTTGTGGGGTCATAAACCACCACATAGACCAAATTAGAAATGGAATCTTCATCATGCCAATGAGATATGATTCTATAATGGGGATAATTCTTGGTGTTGAAGCTATGGTTGATACAAAAATACAAATTATTGACCCATAAAATTTGTCTTTGGATCTCATGGTCCATACATGGGAACCTAGACCACCACACAAGTATACAAATTAGGGAATATTTGGCATATGAGTGAGATGTGGTGTTTATTTTAAGGTTTATCACACCATGGATGGTCTTCAAGAATCATATCATATTTTAGTGTTGAAAGCCAAGGTCTTGAGGCATAATTTTTTTTTGTAGAGATCATGGGCCATGTGTGGGGCCACAACAACCACATAGGAAATTAGTAGGAAATATCATCCCCTAAGTGCAATATGGTGGTTATTTTGAGGTTTTCCACATTAGAGGTTAGTTTTAGTGCTTAAGACATGGTTGGTGCCAAGATATAGGTTATTTGGATGTAAGATTTTTCCTTGAGGCTCATGGGACATGTGTGGTGCCTCAAGCCACCATTCTTTGGCATGTGAGAAAGATATGGTGCCCATTTAAAGCTTTGGGATGCTAAGTGTGGTTCTCATTTCCCATTTAGTGGTCCAATGCCAAAAGAAAAATCCTTACATCAATATTTTCCTCTATGGGTCATGGGCAATTTTGTAGTGGATGGAGATTTTGACTCGATGGTGTTAACAATCATTTAGAAAAATTTCCTTGTGTCAAAGTCAGTATAGTCCGACCCAACAAAGTATCATGCCAAAAAGGAAGTTCCAACCTCTACTCTTATCAATCCTCATCCATGGAAAGCAAAGGGTACTCATTATTGAATCAATAAAAAAATTGTAGACATTGTGTCTTCACTAGGTCCAGAGTGTACCACTTGGTTTGATGTGCATATTTCCCACGTTCATGATTCAAAACATGGATATCTTTGATTTCAAGTGTTTTTGACATGTTCATTCATGACAGGGTTGATTTATATCGGCACAAGATGTACCAAGTTGAGGTTAATTTGCTAAGATAATGTTAGAGGTTCAAGCAAAGGTGGAGGGTATGGATTCAGCGATTTGATGCTAAAGACTAGATGCAATCCTAAACACAGAGGTAATTCAAGTACAAAGGTGCTCTCTTCTCTGGCTCAAATAATGATATACGGTTAATAATGAAGTGGTTTGATCCTTTGATCTAGGATTTTTAATCTATCCTATAAAATATATAGCCAAAATGTACCTTTGAATTTGAACTAACATAGCATGTGATGTATGTCATATTTGTTTGTATAATTCTCATGACTTTTAGTGGGGGTTTTGACAAACCACCCCCACAAGTTATGAGAATTGGACTTTTAGGGTGGCTTTTCAAACAACCTCCTCCAAAAGTTCAATTCTCATGACTTTTAAGGGGGGTTCCAAACAAACCGCCTCCCAAAGTTCATTTCTCATGACTTTTAGGAGGGTTTTTGACAAACCACCCCCAAAAGTTATGAGATTTGGACTTTTAGGGGGGGTTTTCAAACAAACGCCTCCAAAAGTTAAATTCTCATGACTTTTAAGGGGGGTTCCAAAAAAACTGCCTCCAAAAGTTCAATTCCCATGACTTTTAGGGGGAGTTTTGACAAACCGCCCCCAAAAGTTATGAGAATTGGGCTTTTGGGGGGGGTTTCCAAAAACCGCCCCCAAAAGTCAAATTTCAGGACTTTTGGGGGTGGATTTAAAAAAACCGCCCCCAAAAGTCCAATTTCCATGACTTTTAGGGGCGGTTTTAAAAGACCGCATCGAAAGGTATGAAAAAAGTTTGAGGGGGGGTTTACCAAGACCCCCGCAAGCCAAAACTGCCCCTAAAGGGCTATTTTGTTGTAGTGAACTGACCACAACCATAGTGACAAGGAACCTAATTAGGGTTACCGTAGACCACCCCATCCCCTTAGGGTTTCTGCAAACCTCATTCCACTGATTTCCCATTTTAGGGATTATTCAAAATATCCTAAAGATCAATTACTCTATAAGATTGACCCTGAAGAAATCTCATTTCCATTAAAAGTTTATTTCTATGGTACAACTTCATGTCCATCCATATATTTGATGAAGTTTAAATGATAGAGGTTGAGATGGTAGTGGTGAATGTTATATGGTATAATACATAATGATCATATTACATCACCTAACCTTAACCTTAGGAGTACTCCAATTAGAAATTGGAGGCCCTTCAATATTGAACAATTTAAATTACATTTTTTAGATGCCCTCCATAATTTGAAATTTGCACCAAATTAGACTATTTTTTGGGGGAAAGAATATAGGTCACTGATTCTGGATTCAAACTTGCAATCACATCACAAGAACGCATGTTAAGAGCATGTCCAATTCCTCTCAAGGAGAAGGACCCAATCAAAAGGAGGGGCATTTTAGAGACAAAGTTGTGAATAGATCCTTTACCCATTTTTGTAGACCCTACTAAAAACCATTACTTGCATTACTTACTATCCTTCTCATATTAGAGAAAAGTTGGACATTGATGGAATCCAACAAGGACGAAGCAATGAGAGCCAAGGAGTTAGTAGAGAAGAAGTTTCAATCTCAAGATATGGAAGGGGAAAATAAATTGGAAATCTAATCCCAACAGATGTACCCTTCCCTCAAACGGGTGGGATAAAATTCCTTGACATACACATTGCAACCCAAAAAAAGATACTCAATTGGAAGCTCCATTGGTATGCAATTTTGTAGGTAGATCTAGGGATTGGAGAGGGAATCATCAAGAAGTAGTATAGGAAATGGGCCTCCATGCTTCATACTAACAAGGACAAGTATTTGGCGGAAGAGGAAGCTTTAAAGATCATAGGGGAAGCATTTAGGATTCTATTTGATAAGGACACCAAGTATGCTTATGATCTCAACAACAAATCTTCCAATTGTAGACATATACATGTAATGTGGAAGAATAGACAATGCACACAATGTGCATGACAAAATGCCCCTACAACATTTAGTTTTGTGGAATACAATGTTTGATTCCTGCTCTAGGGACGGGTTCTGTGATGAGGCATTGGGGTTATTTTATCAAATGAAATAGAATACAACCCAATCAATTCACACTTGCCAGTATTCTCTGAGCACGTTCCAAAGTAGAAACTCTATTGTGTGAAGATCCACAAATAAATAATTAGGAGAGGATTTTGGTCTAATGTCTTTGTGGGAATCACTCTCATAGACATGTATGTGAACAATGAAATCCCGAAGAGAGCACATGATGTTTTTTAAACAATGCATCTAATAGATTTGGCATCATGGAATGCAATGATTTCATGGTACACACAAAATGGATAGTTCCATGAGGCCCTCAAGCACTTTGAGAAAATGAAACTAGTTGGTGTAGTACAAGACTCCGTAAAATTTGCTAAGGTGCACTTGCATTTGTGAGCTTGAAAATTACACAACAGAGTATTGTAATCCATGGAGAAATAGTTAGAGGTACAATTTTATTGTATTTTGCAAAATTATGGAAAGATGAATGAATCATTTAAGCTTCATCCCGAGTCAAATAAATATGTAATCAACATAATGGAAGGGGATTCCTCAATTGAAGAAATGTTTTTGTATATGTATTTTTGTCTTTAGGAAGTCTATGGAAAACACCATTTATACCTATAGAGTGTGAGTATGTTGTTAATGGAATTAGAAACTTTCTAGTTTCTTTTGAGTTGGAATTTAATGTCATCTCTCTAATTCCTTATGTGCATCCAAGAGTGTGTATATCGATTATGAATTAATTATTACAGAAATATTGTCAGGGACATTACTGGGGATCAAAATTATAGGTTAATGGGGCACACTATAGGTTAATGTTATAATTGTTTACATCTAGCAATTAGCATTAATTTGATCAAAATTATGTTATGTTATTAGAAATCTATGTAATCCAGTTCTATCATTGTTCAATATTGATCATATTTTTAGCATCAGAATTGGTGTTTGCTATAACCAATTCTTAACCTTCCTTGATATATTTAGATTCATCTAGATCAACATACATTATACTAGAGTGTGGCTTGTCCAAATGAAGTTGAGATTCTCACCAGGCAATGTCTACATAATCCTTATAAGGTAATTTCTCTTCTGCATGTAGTAATGTTGGTATCTTATTTTCTCTCATGGGAAGTGATGGTCTATGTTATGTTTGAAAATTAATTTAATATTATTGTTGGGTTATGTTGGAGGTTTTCCAATCCACTGGATAAAAACTTATTAACTTTTATTGCTTTCTAGGTAATAATTGGCTCACAAGACCTCACGGAAAACCATGCAATGCAACAGCTACTTTTGGACACAATGACCTTTTATGTTCTGGGTTGTTTGCACATTCCTAGAATTGGTTGCTTGCTCAAAATTTGTCCTATAATTTTGTAGTGATCAAGAGAAGAATTTTTTTTCTTTTACAAGTAGTTGTAGTAGTAAAAAGTCCTCATTGTTCTATTTTGACAATTGTTCCAATTGTTTACATCTATCAATTAGCATTAATTTGATAAAATTTATTTTATGTTATTAGAACTCTACGTAATCCAGTTCTATCATTGTTCAATATTGATCATATTTTTAGCATCAGAATTGGTGTCTGCTGTAACAAATTCTTAACCTTCATTGATATATTTAGATTCATCTAGATCAACATACATTATACTAGAGTGTGGCTTGTCCAAATGAAGTTGAGCTTCTCACCAAGAAATGTCTACATAATTCTTACAAGGTAATTTCTCTTTTGTGTGTAGTAAGGTTGGTATCTTCTTTTC
This sequence comes from Larix kaempferi, assembly GCA_027924585.1. NCBI lineage: Eukaryota > Viridiplantae > Streptophyta > Pinopsida > Pinales > Pinaceae > Larix > Larix kaempferi. The sequence continues at coordinate 6,327,919 of BSBM01000009.1, forward strand.
TTTGGTGGGAAGTGATGGTCTATGTTGTGTTTGCAATTTAATTTAATATTATTTTTGGGTTATGTTGGAGGTTTTCCAATCCACTGCATAAAAATTTATTAACTTTTATTGCTTTCTAAGTAATAATTGGATCACAAGACCTCAAGGAAAACCATGCAATGCAATAGCTGCTTGTAGATACAATGACCTTTTATGTTCTAGGTTGTTTGCACTTTCCCAGAATTGGGTGCTTGCCCAAAATTTGTCCTATCATTTTGTAGTGATCAAGAGAAGATTTTTCTTTTTCTTTTACAAGTAGTTGTAGTATTAAAAATTCCTCATTACATTATATTTTGACAACTGTTCCAATTTGGTGAGTGCACAATGACGATGAACTAAATAGTTCTACTAGGGCACATATGAAGAAAGAAATGGATTACACTGTGCATTGATCCCTTCAAACCATTTTTCTATGTTGTTATGAGGGGGGTTCTGTTATCTCTAGGGTTGTATCCTAGACTTACTTTAGAAATATTTTCTAAATAGTTAATTTGCCTAGGTTTACCTTAGTTTATATTTGAATTTCAATCTGGTTTGTTTAAATTTCACCCTAGCTTAGGTTAGAGTCTTGATTCCTTTAGATTTTATTTTGGTATTTAGGTTTTTTTTAAGGGATTACTTTTATCATTGTTCTATTTTAAAACAAAGAAGGCTTGGTTGCATTAATCCTTTGAACTTCTTTATTAAAATTTATGCATGGCCTAATGTGCGTATGATGTTATTTGATCAATAAACAAAAAGTTTGGCGTTCTATGACCATCGTAATTCATTTTGATTATGATTTAGCACATACTGGCAGCGCATGGAATAATGAGGATGAAGTGGCACTACCAGATTGTGTCCACGTGTTGAAATCAAAGAACACATGGATGAAGGACAGTCCTTGATTAATAATAAAATGAACAGGGGTTTGAATGCATATTACAAACCAATGTAATGTAATAACGTCATGATGTACATTATTAAAAAGATGTTGTTACAAAATAAAGGGACTTGGGATACAAAATTAAGATATGCTCTTTGGGAAGACAGGGTAACTAAAAAAAGGTCAATTGGAACATCACCTTTTCAGCTTGCTTATGGATTTGATGCAATATTTCTTGTCCAATTATGTTTTCCAGTAATCAAATTTTGCAAGAAGAAGAAGAACCTGATGAAATGAAAAGAAGGGTGTTTCAAATAGTCAAGTTGCAGCAAGAAAGAAAATCAATGGTGGAGAAAGTTGAAGTTCATAGAAAGTGGGTAAAAGAGAGTTTTGACAAAAAGATCAAGGAAGATACTTTCTGAGTTGGTGATGCTATTCTTAGATGGGATGTACGAAATGATGAAAAAGGTAAGCATGGAAAATTTGATACTTTGTGGCTTGGACCTTTTACAATAGTTAAGATTTTGAGAAATAATACTTTTGTCTTACAAAATCTGAGTGGAGATGAGGTTGTAGGTCTAGTAAATGGGCGGTTTTTGAAAAATGTCCATACATATTGAACTAACATTTTCATTGTACATAATCATTGTATATATCATTGGGTCAAAACATGAAGTTGGGAAACAATTTTGGCTTGTTTTTTACCAAAAAAACTGCTAAATTTTATGTTTTTCAACTTTGACCTCTTGAAACCCATATCTCCCTTAGGAATTTCAACTTGAGGTAAACACAAAGGTTTTAGAGAATTGAATTAGCTTTCTACTCGTATTTTTTTAAAGTTTTTTTATGGACATTTCGTGGGACAAATTTGTTGTCAACATACGACATATACTTGAAAATTTTAGGTATGGATAATGAGTGATCTGTGTTGACGACGGTTTTTTGATAGATGGTTATTCATTTTAGGGGAAAATATTGTAGGATCATAATCTACACACACTACACTAGATCCTGGACTATATTTTGAGTTTTTTAAGACTTGGGAACTATTTTTTATTATTTATCGAAACAACGTATGTTCAGAAAATGGTGCATTATCGACACATGTTTTTGTCTTCGCATTTTATTTCAAATGTGACTCTTATCAAACAAACGAAAACCAACCCATTGAAGAGGACACTTCAAGGAACATCCTTGTATTTTTTAAAAAAAATTTGGATTCATCATTGTGATGATATTGAATTTTCATTGTGACTGATTTTTCAATCACTAAATTTTTTAATGATAAAGTTTAGTAAAAAAATAGTAAAAAATAGTAATCCTAAATGAAATTAAAAAAATATATATATTATGAGAAAGTAGATTGAATGATGAATCTATTGATATAAACTCCGACATGTAATTCTCATGTTTTGCAGTGATCCGACCTTGTTAAAGTGACACATTTCTGAATTCTGCAGAAATGGTGCTGGAATTGTTGACCAGAAACTCTCGGGTGAGAAAATGTCTTCCAAACTCTTAACCGAGAGGTTAGTTCAAACTCTCATCCGAGAGTTTTTTTAAAAATACAATGCATGGATTGGTTCAAACTCTCAGCCTAGAGTTTTTTTAAACTCTCCGCCGAGAGTTTGAACTCTCAAAACTCTCGGCCTAGAGTTTAAAAAACTCTAGGCCGAGAGTTTTAGGTTGACTTTTTTTCCCCTGTTCATTCGCGTGCCCTCTTTCCCATCTTCACGTTTTTGTCACGGAATTGTTTCCTAGCTTCGCATTTTCACCCCATTACAGTTTTTGTATATAAGACTCCAACCCAATAAAAAAGAGATTTGATTATAGTAGGTTTTCTGAAGGCACATGGTCAATATGTTCTTAAAGCCTCACAAGCAGAGCTTGATCACCAATCTGAGCCAGATGTTATCTCTAGGGTTGTATCCTAGATCTACTTTAGAAATATTTTCTAAATAGTTAATTTGCCTAGGTTTACCTTAGTTTATATTTGGATTTCAATTTGGTTTGTTTAAATTTCACCCTATCTTAGCTTAGAGTCTTGATTCCTTTAGATTTTATTTTGATATTTGCTTTTTTTTAAGGATTACATTTATCATTGTTCTCATTTAAAACAAAGAAGGCCCAGTTGCATTAATCCTTTGAACTTATTTATTAAAATTTATGCATGGCCTAATGTGTGTATGATGTTATTTGATCAATAAAAAAAAAGTTTGGCATTCCATGACCATCGTACTTCATTTTGATTATGATTTAGCACATACTGGCAGTGCATGGAATAATGAGGATGAAGTGGCACTGCCAGATTGTGTCCACTTGTTGAAAGCAAAGAAAACATGGATGAAGGACAGTCCTTGATTAATAATAAAATGAACAGGGGTTCGAATTCATATTACAAACCAATGTAATGTAATAATGTCACGATGTATAGAGATATTCCCGAATATGCTAAGATCATATGTACAAGGGTATTTAGTTAATTCTATTGACCCCTTCTTGCGCAGTGAATGATATTTGAATTGTTGTAACAGGGACGTGAACTAGCAAAGGTTTTAGGTTACCATGGAAGCTATTAAAAGGTCCAGTGGGAAGATTTGTAGATTTGAACCAGAAAATCTTCAATGGGCTGATGAATTTCCCAGGTGTGCAGCAATAATGAAAACTGCGGGTTGGTTTTCCCTGTGTGAAAGAATAAAGGGTTATAATGTATAGGTAAGAAATGCTTTTGTGAATAATTACAAGGATTTGATGGTGAACTTTGAAACCCTAGCTATTAGGGTAGATGAAATTACCATTTCAGAGGCGCTTGGCATACCCTGTCAAGGTGAAAAATGGTTTAAACAACAACCAGTTGAAGCCGACTACAGCAAATTTCTATTGCCACGGTTCGAGAAGCCCGAATTGGAAAAATGGTGTTAATTTGACTAAGCTCAATCCAGCATGGAGAGCTCCTCTACGCATAATTCAAAGTTACATAACTTGTGAAGGTCGATATGCCACGATTCTGAAATACAATTTGAGGTTTTTAATGCATTTAAGTGGTGATTCAAGTCTAGATTTTCCCTTTTATTTATATAAGAGCTTACAGAATATGGTCACTAGGGTTCGAAATCACCATGATCACACCAGTTGTTCCTTGTTTTATCACGGCTTTGTTAAATTGTTGATAATTACTGAGTTGAACAAGAAAGGAAAAACGTGGAACCACTTTCTTTTTTGGTCAAGGTTCGAAAATGAAAAACAGAAGCATGACAATGATAAAGGAACAAAGAAGATATGTAGGGATTCAAAAGAACAGATAAAGGAAGTATCATAACCCAAGAATGCACAAGCAAAAGGAGAATGTGAAGCTGGGAGTGAATATATATCAGAAATTTCTACTATAGAGGTGCCAAAGAAATTGTTTGTTGAGCCTAAAAAAGAAGAGATGGAAGCTCCCAATACTCCTAGGGTTTTTGAAGAAAGTGAAAAGGTTCAGGAAGTTTCATCCAACATAGAGCAGGATGGAACCCTTATTACAAACAACATGGAAAGCAATTCAAGACCAAGGACCTGGGTAAAGAACAAATTGAGGATGAATATGAGAGCTACGCTTCATCCAAAATTAAAAAAGGATGATGTGACCATCATAGAGGATTCCTCTAGTGATGAGGAGGCGCATGTTGAGACCTTAATAGAAATTCAAGGAAACTCAGGGAATATACCAAAACAATTCTGCAGGGATACACAAAAGGTAACTGAATATGAAATTGGCTCGAGTTCAAAGTTTTTAGAGATTGAGGAAACTCCTGTACAATTGGAAAGAATGGAGTCAATGTCAGAAATAAGTGAAATAAAAAAATCTTTTCAATCCTTTAAAGAACATAACAGATATCTCCAATATACAAAAGAAAAATTGATGCTTGCCAATAAGAGACTGCAAGAAGACTTAGAACAAAAGGAAGCTAATTATCATGAACTTATTATATCCTCCAAAGAAGTTTTAAAGAGAAAAAGGGAAATACAGAAGCAGTACGAGGACTAATGGTGAAACAGAATAAAGATTTTCAAAATAAAATGTAACCTATGGAGATGAAACAGTCTAGGTTGCAAAACATATCCGAGGCATGGGACATTTTAACTATCTTAGCTTAAGCAACTAAGAAGTTTTAATTGATCATAAATGAGTAAAGCTTAAGATGCCAGGTCATTTTTGATAAGCAATTAGAATTGAACAGTTGTTAGTTAGATAAGATTATACTTTGTTTGTACAACTGTTAGGATTAGCGAAAGGGCTTATCTTTGAAGTTATTTGATATAGTTATTGTAATTTAATTAGCTATTTTTGGGTTATTCAGGTCCATGAAAAGTGGATCGTGAACTGTTTTTATTTTTGTAAATTTTGTATATAAGAGGTTCTAATAAACAATATGAGGGGTTAGATGGTGGATATTAGACTGTAGTTTTACTATATATGCATGTATTACATTTCCTTTGTTTATAAGAATGCTTTGAAGTGATTATGTGCGAACTGAGCCAGTTCTATTTTAAAATATGAATGATAAATATTATGTTTTATTCATGATTCGTTCTCTTGGATAGATGCATTTATGTTATTGGTTTCTTATGAATGAATTGTAGCTTTGTCAATGATCTGGATAGAACCTACTCGTTCCTTACATAAGTTCATTTCTCGTAATTTTTATATCTTTGTTTATTATGTTTATACTTCCACTGTTTAGTAACCTGGTATGCTATCCTAATCTCAACTTTATTCATTTGTTTATAAACTTACATATCTAGCCATCCTCCCAATAGTTTTAAGATTTCTCTATGCTTTGAACATCAGTAGTCTAGGTGCAAACTCTAGTGATAACATCTTATGGCGCCATTGTCAAGGATGAAACTGAAGCATATCTTCCCTGGGTTTGACATCAATAGAACTGATTTTGGAAGGTGACTAAGATCAATATATTTTACAGACTACATTTCACCACCAGCTTTTCACAGTGGATTCTAAGAAAACAGGAAGAAGGGGAAATCCTGCATCTCCCTTGCATCCGGGAATCCTGGATCCAGATAAAATTTTGTGAGAAGTTAGGCAAAAGTTGACCTCTACTTCATTAGGAAGATTTCAATTTCCTCTTTCTGTTGTTATTCCCGATCAGTCACAACCAATATCTCCTTTTTCATATTCAAAGCCTAAACCAGAAGAAAAAGAACAAGATTTATCTTGGCTTATCCCAGCTACTCAGGTTGATACCTTTAGGTTTACACTAATCCCTTATCTTCTCAAAAATTCAAAACTGAGCTTCTTGACTCAAGAAACTTTCTGTCCAAGTCTCAGCCATCAACTTATACTCCACTCACAAGTAAGATCCCCTTTGATCAACTTAAAACTTTTGATCTTACTTTTCAACCAAGCCCGATTAAGTTCAATAGGCCTCCTTCTCCTCTGAGCCAAACTAGTTCCAAGATGGTTGGTCAGCATCTTGACATGATGGATCGTATAGTGGCTGCAAGATATGCTCCATTAGTCCTCCCTCATCCCCTTAATGCCCTTCATGCAAGAGATTATTAGAAGTATCTTCCTAGGTTCATTGGTCAGGGTGAAACTACTGTAGAAGAACATTGGAATGCCTTTTTCAGTTATGCAGATAATCAGAACATTGAGGTAAGGATGTTTAGATGAGGATGTTTGTTCGGAGTCTGGATGGGGAGGTAAGGAAATGGTTCAGAGAATTGCTAGTCGATTCAATAAATGGGATAGAAGAGTTATAGGAAATGTTTTTGAGATAGTGGGGGGACACAAGGGACTATCTTTACTATATCATAGAGTTTGGATCCTTAAAACGAAGGAAAGATGAAGTTGTAGCATATTCTTCAAAGCGGTTTAATAAAATGTATGGAAAGATCCCAGCTGAGATAAAACCCTCTGAGACATCGACTAAGTTAACTTATGCAAATTCTTTTGACCATGAGTTCTCTTTGCTATTAAGAGAAAGAAGGCTTGTAACTTTGTTAAACATGTAGAAGGTTGCGTTGGAAATTGAATCAAATATGTTGGCATCAAGAAAACTTAAAGAAACAAAATCTCAAATGCTTGATAAAAAGGGTAAAAAAGAGATGATACCATCAACCTCTATAGGAAAGCCATGAGATAATAAATTCAATGAGATGAATAAATTGATCAAGAACCTGTCTACAAAAATTAATAGGTTAGAAATGGAAAAGAATCAAAACAGACCTATGCCAAAAGGAGATCAAAGTCCAAATCAATTCAGATGTAATTTTGCTCCTAGATTCATACGCAGAGAAAGAAGGAACAATGATATTCAAAGAGAAAGAAGAGATAATGAGGGGCGGAGGATTCAGCCCCCTTTCCAAAATAATATGATACGAGATGACGAGTCATATGAAGTAGATCAGATGGAGGTTGAAGACTTAGAACATGATATAAATCAATTAGATGATGTTTCTTCTTCTAAATTTTTGGCTAAGGCTGAATATCATTATGCAAAGATGGAAGATTATCATGAAACATAATGTTTCAAACATGAATCATATATGCTAGAGGTTTATTAGGAAATGAAACAAAATTCATATGGTCTTAGGTCAAGTATGAATCAAGCAACAACAGTAAACATGAAGGTGAAGGGTGTTCCTACTAAATAAGGGATGTCTAGTTAGAAAAAGAAGGAACAACAAAGAGATGGGAATAAGATTACAGAAACTGAGGAAGTTGGTAAGATTGCTAATTTTAGTTTGGAACATGAGATTAGTAAAATCAAAATTCCCATTCTGTTAATTGAGTTGGTGAAGAATAAGTCATACAGAGAGCCCACTCTTAAAATCTTGAACTCTTCAATTATTTCATATCGTCAGAACTCTTTAGTTATTCCTATACCATCATATGTTATTAATTTGCAGGATGAAAATCTGACTATCATTTCTGGTTCTAAGACATATGATCTACCAGATAACAAATCCCACTTTCCTCCTCCATTTTATATCACACTCATTGTCCATGATAAGATGCTACATAACCGTCTCTTAGACTCTGGTGCCTCACATAACCGTATGCCTAAGGAAGTCATGGAAGCTTTAGGGCTTTCTGTTACTAAACCCTACCAAGACCTATATGCCTTTGACTCTAGAGCAGTAAAATGTCTTGGTGTCATTAAAGACCTTGTGGTAAATCTTACACAACTACCAATGAAGAGTGTGCTTATGGATGTTGTTGTAGCTGATGTTTCTCCTAAGTTCGCTATGTTGTTGTCACGGTCATGGGAAAAAAAGATAGGAGGAACCCTGTAGATGGATTTGTCATATGCTTCAATTAGAATAATTGGAGGAGAATACATGAGACTTTATAGAGAGGTGCACCTTGCATATTTGGTGAGTGATGACATAAATCCTACAAACCATCCAATCTACTCAGTACAAGAGAACTTTGATTCTTGTATATTACATTTAAATGATGATTCCACAGGTGTTTTGCAAGTTCAAAGAGATAATCCAGTCCATCCTAAGAGAGAAGAGTAGGATGGTTTATGGAATCTATTCTTTGATGGTTCATCATGTAAATAGGGAGCATGAGCTGGGGTTGTACTCATTTCCTCTAGAGGTGAGATCATTTCCTTAATGTATAAGTTGGAATTCCAAGCCACCAATAATATCGTTGAATATGAAGCATTAATTCTTAGGTTAAGGGCTGCAAAATACTTAGGAATTCAATAGCTTGCTGCATATGGCGACTCTGAATTAATAATACAACAAGTAAGGAATGTGTATCAAGTGAATTAGTATTTGTTGAAAGTATACCAGAATGAAGTATGGGATTTAATTGATAATTTTTTCATTTATTTCAACATAACTTATATCCCAAGGGACCATAATCAAACAATAGATTCGTTGGCATTGGAAGCAACCTATTTTAGAGTTCCAAAGTTAAATCATCTTAAATATCCAATTGAAGTAAGATACAGAACCTCAGTGGCCGATAATGTCAAACATTGGAAAGTTTTTCAGGATGATTAGGAGCTTAAAGAATTTTGTGAGTTGACAGAGGATTTTTCTGATTCATTGATTGATCAAGATCAAGATATTGACTGTGATGAAAAGAATCCATGCATAAATAATTCAATTGGAAATCATGAGGTAGTGGATTTAAAAGGGAATTTCATTCCTAAAGGACTTGTGCCTCATGAAAGATTGTTCTCAAAGGATGATACCTTGTTGAAACCAACAATACATTCCACTGAAGAAAATGTCTTGAGTTATAATATTGGGTCTGAAAAGGAGCCAAAGATGATTAATATATCCAAGACACTCTCAGAAAATGAAAGAAACAGGTATGTTACTTTGATGAAAGAATTTATTGATATTTTTTCTTGGTCATATGAAGATCTAAGGACTTATAACACCAGTATTATCCGGCATAAAGTTCATTTGAAACCAAATACTAAGCCTTTTAGACATAATCTTAGAAGACTTAATCCAACTTTGCTTCCTGTTATTGAAAAAGAGGTCAAAAAATTACTAGATGCCAAAATCATTATACCTCTTAGGTATTCTTCTCAGGTAGCAAATCTAGTACCAGTACGTAAAAAGAATGGAGAGATAAGGATTTGTGTGGATTTCCGTAACCTGAATAGATGCTCCCTCAAAGATAACTATCCATTGCCCAAAATTGATCAAATCTTGCAAAGAGTGGTTGGATCCCAGAGGATATCAATGATTGATGGTTTCTCTGGTTACAACCAAATTTCAGTACAACCAGAGGATAGGGAAAAGACAACATTCACAACTCCTTGGGGTACATTTTTATATGATAAGATGCCTTTTGGGATCAAGAATACAGGTGCTACATTCCATAGGGATATGGATATAGCCTTTGTTTGTGAGAAAGAAAAGTTTGTAGTAATTTATCTAGAAGACATTACAATATTCTCTAAATATGATGATGAACATCTAAAGCATTTGAAACAGAATTTTCTAAAATGCAGGAAGTTTGGATTATCATTAAATCCGAAAAAAGTCTCATTTTTCCATGACAGAGGGTAAGCTTTTCGGTCATATAGTCTCTGCTGAAGGAATTAATATAGACCCAGAATGTGTAAAAGCCATCTTAAAGATTAGTATTCCCAGAAATGAAAAAGAAATTCAATCTTTCATTGGTAAGATTAATTTCTTAAGATGGTTCATCCCTAATTTTGCAAAGATAATTAAACCTATTACTGATATGCTTAAAAAGGACAAAGAATTCAAGTGATCAACTGAGGCTAGGGTTGCATTTGAAAAGATAAAGCAAGCACTTGTAGAAGCACTAGTTCTTATAAGTCTTGACTTTTCCAAATAATTTTCCATTTTATCATTTGCATCTGAAGACACCATATCTATTGTTTTATTACAAAAGAATTCAGATGGTTTGGAACAACCAATTTCATTCTTCATCAAAACCTTGAGAGATCCAGAGTTAAAGTATAGTACTATGGAGAAACAAGCTTATGCTCTGGTTAAAGCTATGAAATTCTTCAGGATTTATGTTTTGCATTCTAAGGTTTTGGCTTATGTCCCTAACATAGCATTTAAAGAAATTTTGGTTCATCCTGATAGTGAAGGGAAAAGAGGAATATGGATAGCTAAGGTCATGGAGTATGATGTTGAGATTAAGACCGCTAAATTGGTAAAGGGGCAGGGTTTAGCAAAACTGTTGGCAGAGTCAAATTGTCAGGTTCTAGATATTCATATGGTGAATGAACAGTTAGCACAGGATGTATCAACAGAATGTGACAAGTAGCAAGTTTGCAACAGGTATCTTGATTCTTCTTGGTATGAGAAAATTGCCTATCTTCTGCTACATTTACAATGTCCTCCTGATCTAAATAAGAATGAGCATAGGTCATTAAAACTTAAAGCTTTAAAATATGTTTTAATTGACCAAGTTTTATATTGGAAAGATCCTGGAGGCATTTTACTTAAATGTTTGGATAGATCAGAGGCTGATGTTGTTACTGCAGAGTTACATGCAGGTACATGTGAGGGACATAAATATTGGAAAGCAACTGCTTTCAAAAATTTTAAGGGCAAGTTACTATTGTCCCACTCTTTTCACAGATGTATATCATTTTGTTAAAGCTTGCATTGAATGTCAGAAATTTGCAGGAAAGCACAAGTTGCAATCTGTTAAATTTTAAGCATCAATTCAATATACTCTAGGATCTTTACTAAGGGAATAACATGTACAACATATCAATTATAACAATGCATATCACTCACACCAAGCAATCACGTGAGACAATAGACACACAGAGTTTCACTAGGGAAAACCATAAAGGTGAAAAACCCTACAACTTCCTCAGACATAGAAAGAGAAATGATACAACCCAAGTACAATAGATAGTCTTCTCCTAGCAGCAGCTTCTCTTCCTCCACAAGTGCGCCACTCTCCAATGAGTGTATGAGTGAAAAAGTGAATAATGAGATGATAAAATAGAGTGCTCCCGCACTCTATTTCTACTTATCCTGACTTTCCTAATAAACTAACAGGGCCAAATTCTCTAGAAGAGTCTAATAACTCATGGTTAAATTAATCAGGGCCAACCCCACACTTGGTGGTCTAATAACCCATCACAACAAGTTACAACACTTGCGACACTTGTCAATACAAATGATGACACTTCCATATAGAGGAATAATACCATCTCTATAGGAGTACAATATACATAGGTGAAATACATTATGAAGTTGCATATACATCAACACTCACTCTTAACTAGGAAGGTATTTCTCGACATAGATCTGCTAACACAAGTCTTCTTCTCTGGATCATCATCACTGGATCATTGTCATTGAATCATCATCATCGAATCATCATCATCATCATCATCACTGTTGCTTCTATCTCAATCAATCTCCAATCTACTCGTCATAGGAAGTTCTATAGAGCCAGTGCTTTTTCATAATGGATGTAGGCACACCACCTACAGATCTTCATCATCTACAGATCCAACCCTTTTTCATGCTGGATGTAGGCCTAGCCTCCATGTAGGTCTTCAAGATCTCTACGAGCAAGCCATCAAGTAGGTACACCTCAGGACTGATTACACTGCCTCTGCAAAACATGCAAGATCTCCCAGAACTGATTACACAGGTTCTGCAAAACCCACAAGAGCATCTCAAGATTGATCATATGCCTCTGCAAAACCTGTGTACCATACTCTCTCATCATCGTCTTCAGATCATCGTCATCATCCACGGAGCACAACCTAGATGCACACACACAACACTTACACTCACCAACATGGAAGGACTTTCCTCTGACCATCTAGGAAAGGATAAATGCTTACACTCACCGGCATGGAAGGAATTTCCTTTGACCATCTGAGAAAGGCTCAGAGCACTTACATTGACGACCATGGAAAGACTTTCCTTTGACCATGTCAGAATGGATACAACAATTACATCACGACCATGGAAGGAATTTCCTTTGACCATGTTGGAAAAGCTCGGCAATTACATCACGACCATGGAAGGACTTTCCTCTGAGCATGTCGGAAAATCCATGCCCAACACTTACATCTTACCATGGGAGGACTTTCCTACCACCATGTCAGAATGGCCCCAGCCCATACATCTTACCATGGGAGGACTTTCCTACCACCATGTAATAATGGCCCCAGCCCTTACATCTTACCATGGGATGACTTTCCTACCACCATGTAAGAATGGCCCCAACCCTTACATCTAGACCATAGGAGGACTTTCCTACAACTATGTGAGAATGGCTCGTGTGCATCTATGTCTCCAGACTCATCACTTCCCCTTGGAAGGTATCTCGATCTGAAGTACACCAAGTCTCGCTCTGAAGTATTCAAACTTCACTCTGGCCAACAGCTTGGTCTACACATCGGCTATTTGCTCATCTGTCGCAACATAAAGGAGCTTCACTGCTCCTCTCTGCACCATATCCCTGATATAGTGATACTTGATCTCAATGTGCTTCAACTTGTCATGGAACACTGGGTTCTCCGACAACTTCACACAACTCTGGTTGTTGCAATATATACAAGTAGCACTCAACTGGAGATCAAACAAATCAGACAGTAGCTTCCTAAGCCATACTGCCTCACATCTAGTTGAACAAGTTGTGACATACTTTGCTTCGATTGTACTCAGTTCCACACAGGACTGCTTCCTGCTAAACCAAGAGATCATACCGGATCCCATACTGAAGTAGCACCCCGAAGTGCTCTTCCGATCAATGGCACTACCTGACCAATCCAAATCAACATAACCCTCTACGTTAAACTTCTGATTCACCTCATACTTGAGCCCATAGTCAACTGTACCCTTCAGGTACCTCAGAATATGCTTTGCAACTATCAGATGAACATGTCTCGGATATGTCAAGTACTAGCTCCAAGTGTTCACCGCAAAGTAGATGTATGGTCTCATATTCATCAGGTACATCAAGGACCCAATCATCTGACGATACATTGTAGCATCAATCGACTGAGATGAAGCATCACACAGAAGCTTTAGGTTCGATGCCATAGGTGTGGCCATGGCCTTGAAATCCATCATCTCGAACCTATTAAGGATCTCTACTGCATACTTCCCTTGTCCAAGGAAGATTCCATCTGCACTTTGCCACACCGCCATACCAAGAATGTAGTGCATCATACCCAAGTCCTTCATCTCGAACTTGACAGCAAGCTTCCTCTTCATGTCGGCAATCAATCTATCCTCACCTGTTACAAACACGTCATCCACATACAATAGTAGTATCATTGGATTTCCTTCCTCAACCTTGTAGTAAAGGTTGGAATCCGCTTTACTCTTGGTAAAGTCCAAACTGGATAGGAGGCCATCTATCCTGCCATACCAAGTCCTAGGATTTTGCCTCAATCCATACAAGGCTTTCTTCAACCTGCACACATATTCCTCTCGGTCATGTGTCTCAAACCCGAGTGGCTTCTCCACATACACCTCCTCTTCAATTACACCATTCAAGAAAGTTGTCTTGACATCCATCTGGTGTACCTTCCATTTAATCACTGCAGCCAGAGCAAGTACTGATCTAATGGAAGTGTATCTGGCCACAGGAGCAAAGGTCTCTTCATAATCAATCCCTTCTTTCTGGGAGAAGCCATGAGCTACAAACCTTACCTTATATTTTTCTATGCTTCCATCTACAGCATGCTTGATCTTATAGATCCACTTGGAAGTCACCACGGACTTCCCATCTGTTCTTGGGACCACATCCCAAACATCATTCTTCATGATCGACTGGTATTCCTCGACCATGGCATCCTTCCATTCTTTCTTTTTTGTTGCTTCTTCATAACTAGAAGGTTGTTTGTTCATTATGTCACAAAGTAAAGCAAAATAGCTGGTATGTGATCTTGTCCTTTTCCTTTCTCTGTGTTCCTCTTCTGGAATGCCAAACCTTTCTACATCTTGAATGAGCTCTCTAGCCCATGTTGGTTTCCTCTTGTGAGAGTTCTTCTCATGGGGTTGATCTACAGGGTGTTGTGGAACTTGCATTTCACGATCTTCTTCAGGAACTGCTTCATTCATGGTGGTGTCTTGAGTTCTAGATATTCTGGGTTCTTCATTATCTTCAACTCGTGTTTTCCTTGATTTGATATATGTTGAGCTTTCATCAAATGTTACATCCCTACTGATATCAATATTCTTGAATCCTAGGAAGTAGATTCTATAAGCCTTCGAGCTTTCACTGTAACCCACGAATATGCCCTTTTTTCCTCAAGGATCTAACTTTGTCATCTTTTCCTTTGGGATGTGAGTGTATACTGGACAACCAAATATTCTGAGATGGCTAACTTATGGTTTCTTACTAGTGAACACTTCTTCTGGTTTTTTGTTGTCAAGTATCTTATGAGGTGTTCTGTTTTGCACATATACAACTGTCCTGGCTACTTCAGCCCATAAGTGCATAGGTAGATCTTGGTCATGAAGCATTTCCCTAGCTGCTTCCATGATTGTTCTATTCTTCCTTTCAGCAACCCCATTCTATTGTGGATTGTAAGGAGTAGTCAACTCCCTCTTAATCCCTAAATTATTGCATAGCTTCTTGAAGTCTCCTGAAGTGAATTCCCCGCCATTGTTGGATCTGAAGATCTTGATCTTCATGTTAGTTTGGTTTTCTATCAAGGCTTTGAATTCCTTGAACTTGTCAAACACTTCATCTTTGTTCTTCAAGAAGTAAACCCAAGTATTCCTAGAGAAATCATCAATGAAGGAAACATAGTATACATACCCACTCAGAGAACTGGATGACATCGGACCACATACATCAGAGTGGATGATTTCCAAGATTCTTTTTTCCTTGCTTTCACTGCTTGGAAATGTCTTCTTTGTGTTGTTTCCCTTTGCACAACCTTTGCAAATGCCTTCATGCTTTGACTGTATTCCAAGAAGACCTTCCACTGCTTTGCTTGCAATTGGTAATGCCATATAGTGCATGTGTGCAAGCCTTCTATGCCAAATTTCACTTGGCTCTACTGAATCATGGACCATGGCTTGTTCTGGTTGGCCCTTCAATTTGTATAATCCTCCCTCTTGCTCTCCAATCACCACTGCATCATCTATAGTCTTACCCTTTGGCCACATTAGGACTTGGCCATCTACAAATGCAACCCTCATGCCTTTTGCATCCAATGCAGATATGGAGAATAGATTATTCTTGAAACCTAGAACATATAGTACATCTTTCATCTTCATAGACTTTCCAGAGTCTAGTTTATAGGAGGCTTCACCACTCCCTTTTATTGGATATTGGTAGTCATCCCCAAGTTTCACCTTGTGGAGTGATTCATGTTCAGATAGGTTCATAAAGGATTCCTTGAATCCTGTCATGTGTTTAGAAGCCCCACCATATATAAGCCAATCGTTACTTCCATGAGTAATGGTTCCAGTGAGAGCATAAATCAAAACATATTCTTCATCACTTGAAGAATCTTCACTATCTTCTCTAGCCCTCTTCATGGGAGGTTCATCATCCTCTATAGCATGAGCATGATGTCTTCTTTTGATGTTCTTCCTCTTGTGAGAACCATCTTTCTTATTTCTAGGATAGTCTCTGGAATAGTGTCTGTTTTCATCACATGTATAGCAACGGACATAGGACATGTTTCTTCGAGATCTGGGAATACCCCTCTGATTTTGATGGTGATGTCTTTCTTTATTTCCATGATGGTGATTCTTTTTGTCACCATGTCTTTTCGAGTGTGCTATGAGAGCTTGGTCTTTGTAAGGATTCATCCTTACATGATTATCATATTTGATAATATATATATTTGATAAATGAATTGATGGTTTACAGAGATAGTGAGCCACGTTTAAATATGGTTGATAGGCATGTACATGTCTATTAGTAATAGACATGTCATATGATAACTCTTAATTAATAACTAATTAACCTAGTAATGACTAAATAGTAAACTAACATTAATTAATAACTATAATAACCATTTAGGTTTATTACAAGTCATCCTGCTCTGAAAAGATTCGACCACAAATCTTCAATGAGCAAGCTGCAGCTGGAATTCTTGCCATGAATAATTGTGCCACGGTTTAGCAGTTCTTGGAATAATTGGTCACATTTCCATTCAAATTTTATGATGCTTATGATTCTGTAGATGAACACATAATAACTAAGTGGGGCATATTTTGGATCTGCTAATCTAATGGTGTTCTTTTGATATTCTAATTTTGTTTTCTTATATGTAGCAACAACTACTAATAATGTACTTACTTCCTTGTCTAACAAACTTGTCTTTAGTTGTTCCTTGGGATCCTTCCCATCTTGAGTTGCGACTATTGGTAGAATGTTCATCTCTTCATTTGATGCAACATCTTCTGGGTTTTGTTTTTCTATGATATCGTGATTAAGGTCATCTTTGACTATTTTATTTTCATCATTGCCTTCTTCTACAACTTCAACTCTCTCATAATAATTATTAACATTGACTTTGTTGACTTCATTGACTTCTACAACATCATCATTTTCTTTACAATTGACATTGACACTATGATTGGCAATATCATCTTGATCTTTCATATCCTTGTCTTCTATAGCTTCTGACTCATTATCTTTGTCATCGTCTTCCTTATCATGTACTTTTCTCTGATTGGGAATCCCAATATGGTCTCTCGTTTGTCCTTGAGTACCACTGGACAACTTTATAGGATTTTTTACTGGCGCACTAATGCGACTTACTTCCCTACCTTATAAGAAACCGCAACGAATTTTCGGAAGACGTGCATATTTTTTACTAAGTATCACATTTTGAGTTTTAACATTGGGATGTTTATAAGGAGGCGGTCGACATGGTTTCCCTTCTTTCCTAGGGGTAGTAGCGGCCTTATATTCTTCAATACTTGAATACGTAGGATTCCTATTAATCCCTTGTTCCTCTTGACTTGGTAACTCAAGAGTCACAATTACTTCTTCTATAGTGGGTGTAGATCCCAACACTTCTTGACCTGAGAACTCGGAGGTCGTAATAGCTTCTTCCTTTTTGGTTGTAGTCCCTTCTTCTGTCGTGAGTGCCGACGCAGACCCCAGCTTTGCTTGACCTGAGAACTCAGGACTCAACATAGCTTGTTGCTTTATGATAGGAGTCCCTTCTTCTGACATGGGTGTAGATGCAATTTCCAACTCTTCTTGATCTGGGAATTTGGGAGTCACTGCGACTTCTTCTTGACGTTCTGTTATCGTCAACTTCAATTCCTTAACTAATTTAATAATGTCTTCATATCCACTTTTTATTTCTTCATGTTGGTTTCTTTTTATTTCTTTAGCCTTGATCCTTTTTATATCTTCCACTTGAATTCTTTCATCTCTTTGAGGTTTGTGGAATGGGCTAATAATGATTTTTATTAAATGATGGGAACATGTTCTTATAGCTATAAAAATATTCAAATAAATGATGGAGATTTTTAACTTATCTATTGAAGAAATAATAATTATTATTATTATTCATAAAAACAATTTTTATATAGTTTTTGGAGGAAGACAAAATAAAATATTATAATAATTATAATAGTATATTTTGTTGAGAAGGAAAAATTAGGGTGTTTGGTGATGAGAATGGAAATATGGTTGGAGGGAGATGGATTTGATGGTGTGTGGGGAACGCTGGGTGATGAAGGTGGAGAGGAGCCCGAGTAAGAGGATGGAAGGATTGCGTAATGGGGGATGGAGTGGTGGTTGGTGCGGAGAGCCATGTGGGAGTGTATGATGCACGGTGCAGTGGCACAATGCAATGGCGACTGTGTAGGGTGAGTGCCAAAGGGAGCCACATGAATGGAGCAGGCAGGGCGTGCAGGAGCAGGAATGGATGGTGGGAGTGGGTAGGGTGCCGGGAAGGAAGGTGTGAAGCGTTGAAGAAGGGATCACTAGGGATTGCGGAGCGAGGGGATGTGAGGGTAAGTGAGCATGGGCATGGAATTGGAAGATGTGGTGGAGTACTGAGGTCACAGGTGGAAGTGGAGTCGAGAGAGATGGAAGGGCATAGGAAGACGGATGGAAGGGCGTGGGTAATGGAAGAAGGGCGGAGGGAGGTAAGGCGCAGGGGAAGGAGTGACCAGAGTAGGTAAGGTGTGGGGGAAGGGGTGTGGATGGATGGAGAGTGGAAGGGAAGCGATGGAGTTTAGAGGACGTAGTCAGGGAGACGTGTGGACTGGAGGAGTGGTGTAGGAGCTAGAGCAAAGGAGTGAAGGGAGGGTGTGTGAAGATGGAAGCGTAGAGTGGTGGAGGAGAGTGTGCATGGATTGGGGATATGGGAATGCAGAGATGAGGAGAATGGAGAACGCGAGACCTGAAGAGTGAGTGGAGGAGCGACTGCAGTGAAGTGGGTGGATGGATGAGGTCGAGGACAATTTGAGAGCAATTTGAGAGGAGAGAGCCAAAAGCTATGATACCACTTGTAAGGATTCATCCTTACATGATTATGATATTTGATAATATATATATTTTATAAATGAATTGATGATTTATAGAGATAGTGAGCCATGTTTAAATATGGCTGATAGGCACGTACATGTCTATTAGTAATAGACATGTCGTATAATAACTATTAATTAAAAACTAATTAACCTAGTAATGACTAAATAGTAAACTAACATTAATTAACAACTGTAATAACCATTTAGGTTTATTATAGTCTTCATTCCCCATCTTCTCTTCTCGAGTCACAATTCGAGCTTCTTCTTATGAACAATTTTACCACAGCCTACTGAATGTGATAAGTTTCTTCCTAGCACAAATTCCTTGGATGAAGGAATACCATGACCTAGGAAGGCCATTAACAGTGGTCATTACCACTTATCCATTTTCTATGTCTTTTCCCACAGCTTCAAGTTGTTTTGTTATCTAGGAGACCCTTGAGAAATAAGACTGCATATTCTCTGCATTCTGGATCCTGACATTCTTCAATTGATTCCTCAAGGTCATCTTCTGATTTATGTTCTTCCCTTCGAATAGCTTGGTCATGGAATCAAACATCTCCTTTGGTGTCCTTAGGGAAGATACATGGGGTATGAGATGGTCCTTAATAGAATCAGCAATGATTCTTTTGGCTTTGACCAAGTTCTTTTTATGTGAAGCCTTAGTCTCATCTCCCTATGGAACTGGAATCTCTTCACTTGTGTAAGTGTCCAACTCATTCTCTTCTAGGATTAACCCAATCCTATACTTCCATGCTCGAAAGTTATCATCCCTTTCAAGCTTGCCCTCAAGCTTGGTGTGGTGAGACATCTTAAGAAGTACTTCAAATGGAAATAGAAAAGTTATTAGGTCTTGCCACTTGATTTGCTGAAAAATGGATCTCGAGCTGGATTAGGGTTTATCAGAGAAACCCTAAAAATTCAAAATTCAAATTTCAAACTTCTGAAAGGATAGAAATATGCACCTTGATGAGCTGATCAAGCTAATATACTCAGAATTTGAAAACTACAAAGTTTCACTACTCATATTTACTTTTCAAACTTTCGGATTCACTAGGGAGGACCTTGAATTAGGGTTTGATTTTCCCCGAGCTTTACCCATCCAAAAAGTTTGATCTTGGTCTCTAAACTTTGATTTTTCATAGGAGCTTCCAGCCATGGTCTTAGATTTTAGAATTTCCAACTTTTGCAGAAACCCTAATTTTTGGCTTCACTAGAGAGGACCCCAAACTAGCATTTGATTTTTTCAGAGCTTTACCCAACCACAAAGTTTGATACAAAGCTCTAAACTTCGATTTTTCCAAGGATCTTCCAGCCATGGTCTTAGATTTCAGAAATTCTAGTTTTTGTGGAAACCCTAATTTTTAGGGCCAAAACTGAAACTGCTCAGAATTTAATTCTGATTGGATAGAAATATGTGCCTTGATGAGGAGAGTAAATCTAGCCTACTGAATTTCAATATATGTAGAGAGAAACCCAAAAAACAAGAAGCCCTAGCTTCCGCAACTGCATAGTGTCTTCTTCTCGGGTTAGCTCTGATACCATGTTAAATTTTAAGCATCAATTCAATATACCCTAGGATCTTTACTGAGAGAATAACATGTACAACATATCAATTATAACAATGCATATCAATCACAGCAAGCAATCACATGAGACAATATACACACAGAGTTTCACTAGGGAAAACCATAAAGGTGAAAAACCCCACATCTTCCTCAGAGACAGAAAGAGAAATGATACAACCCAAGTACAAGAGATAATCTTCTCCGAGCAATAGCTTCTCCTCCTCCACTAGTGTGCCACTCTCCAATGAGTGTATGAGTGAAAAAGTGAATAATGAGATGATCAAATAGAGTGCTCCCGCACTTTATTTATACTTATCCCGACTTGCCTAATAAACTAGCAGGGCCGACTTCTCTAGAAGAGTCTAATAACCCGTGGTTAAATTAATAAGGGCCGACCCCACACTTGGTGGTCTAATAACCCATCACAGCAAGTTACGACACTTGTCAATATAAATGACGACACTTCCGTATAGAGGAATAATACCATATCTATAGGAGTACAATATACATAAGTGAAATACATTCCAAAGTTACATATACATTAACACTATCTTTACCTTTAAAACCAGTTGTAGTGAATGCTCCATTCCAACAGTGGGGTTTAGATTTTATAGGAGAAATTCATCCTGCTTCTAGTGGTCAGAACAGGTGGATTTTGACTGCTACTGATTTCATTACCAAGTGGGTGGAAGCTATTCCCACAAGAAGAGCAACAGACAAGGTCATTATCAGTTTTCTTCAAGATAATATTTTGAGCAGATTTGGTTGTCCAAGGAAGTTAATTACTGATAATTTGCTCCAACTTTTATGTCCAAGAATATAGTAAATTTTTGTGAAGAAAATAACATCATGTTGAAATACTCCACACCATATTACCCTTAGGGGAATGGATTAGAAGAATCCTCTAATAAAAATATTGTGAACAGTATTAAAAAGATGTTGTTGCAGAATAAAAGGACTTGGGATACCAAACTAAGATATGCTCTTTGGGAAGACAAGGTAACTGAAAAAAGGTCAATTGGAACATCACCTTTTTAGCTTGTTTATGGATTTGATGCAATATTTCTTGTCCAATTACATTTTCCAGTAATCAAATTTTGCAAGAAGAAGAAGAAGAAACTGATGAAATGAAAAGAAGGGTGCTTCAGATAGTCAAGTTGCAGCATGAAATAAAATCAATGGTGGAGAAAGCTTAAGTTCATAGAAAGAGGGTAAAAGAGAGTTTTGACAAAAAGATCAAGGATGATACTTTCTCTATTGGTGATGCAGTTCTTAGATGGGATGCACGAAATGATGAAAAAGGTAAGCATGGAAAATTTGATAATTTGTGGCTTGGACCTTTTACAATAGTTAAGATTTTGAGAAATAATACTTTTGTCTTACAAAATCTGAGTGGAGATGAGGTTGCAGGTCCAGTAAATGGGTGGTTTTTGAAAATTTTCCATACATATTGAACTAAGGTGTTCATTGTACATAATCATTGTATATATCATTACATTTTTTGTATATAAGACTCCAGTCCAATAAAAAAGAGACCTTAATAGAAATTTAGGGAGACTTAGGGCATATACCAAAACAGTTCTGTAAGGATAAACAAAAGGTAACTGAATATGAATTTGGCTTGAGTTCAAAGTTTTCAGAAATTGAGGAAACTCTTGTACAATTGGAAAGAATGGAGTCAGTGTCAGAAATAAATGAAATAAAAAAGTCTTTTCAATCCTTTAAAGAACAAAACATATATCTCCAAGATACAAATGAAAAATTGATGCTTTCCAATAAGAGACTGCTAGAAGACTTAGAACAAAAGGATGCTAATTATCATGAACTTATTATAACCGCCAAAGAAGTTTTAAAGAGAAAAGGGGCAATACAGAAGCAGTACGAGGAAATGGTGAACTAGAATAAAGATTTTCAGAATCAAATGCAAGATATGGAGATGGAACAGTCCAGGTTGCAGAAGATATCCTAGGCGTTGGATAGTTTAACTATCTTAGCCGAAGTAGATAAGAAGTTTTAATTGATCATAAATGAGTGAAGCTCAAGATGCCAGGTCATTTTTTATAAGCAATTAGATGTGAAGAACCTGCAATAATTAATTAATCAAAATAAACGATATAGCACCAATAATAGAACTCATAATCACTTTTATATTGATCGCAGGCCACTTCGAGGGGGCAACCTCCTTTGAGAAAGCTCAATACTAATAACTTCACGGTGGCTTCATACGCCTCAACACACACTTATATACTAAGTCTAGGCGCCGGTACTATGAGTCAAAACCATGGGCCAATACAAACTATGGATCAACAAAACTACGGGTGACTTACAAAGCATATGCACCAACAACAATAACACAAACTATGGATCAACAAATACTACGGGACAACTTACAAAGCATATGCGTCCAACAACAATATACTAACAAAGTAAAGACATGGGTTCCTAACATCCCCTCCCACTTAGAAAAAGCATTGTCCTCAAAGCTTTAGATGTGAAAATTGATGCAGAATCTGAAGGAGCGGTTCCCCTGTAGCATCCTCGGGTTGCATTCCATCCCACTGACGCCTTTTGAGTTTTAGGGAGGATTGCTTGGAAGGCTATAGATGAAGAAGGACCATATCACCTGTGTGAAAACTGCGCTCAAAACGGTGTTGATCGGTTTGTTGTTTCAGTCGAATTCTTGCCATGTGAAGATTGTCTTGTAAAATGAGAAGAATCTGATCGCGGTTTCGAAGAACCGAGTCAATTGCCTGAACTGGGGAGCTGCTAAGCGTGTATGGAAGAAGAACTGGCGGTTCCTATCAATAAAATGCTTCATATGGTGTCCTTTTAGATGTGGTATTGTACCACTGGAGTGCTTCTAGGAAATCCATAGAAATAGCTGTCCAAATTGTGTAGGTATGGGAAAGGGTTCAAGCAGTCCCGAAAGGAGTGTCGTTTCACCCTTATTGACCTGGAAAGTATCACACTCAACGACCATCTGGTGAATGTTCATTTTCAGTCCCTGCCAAAAGAAGTTACATTGTTCTCAGTCATAGGTTTGGAGGAACCCAAAGTGCGCTGCCGATGAAGAAGCATGGAGTTCATAGAAGAGATAGACCTATTGAATAGATTGCAACCAATTTGGAACAAGCAAAGAAATAGCTGTAAGAGAAACTAGGTCATCAAATTTGTGAGAAGGAGCATCTGCCACCATATTATCCTTACCCTTCTTGTCAGTGATCGCATAGTCATAACCCATGAGTTGGGTAACCCATTTCCGGTGTGCTGGGGAGGAGACCTGTTGTTCCAGAAAATGTTCCAGACTCTAGAGATCAGTCTCGATGCATAAATAAGTTCTTAATATGGATGGTTGCCACATCTTTACTGCATGCAAAATAGCCATCATTTCCTGTTGAGATGTGGCTAAATGCTTACCAGAAAGGTCTCGTGAAGGTGACAAGCCCACTCGTGCAACAAAGACACCTGTAGATCGATCCAAGGAAGTAGTGGAGACCATTGGTGGGTGCATCTGAATGGAATGGAGTTGAGTGATGACACCATGTGAGTTCTTCTTAAGGATCTTTTCCAGGCGATGTTAACTAATGATGCGAAGAGACCCTGGTTGTAAGCCCATAAATTTGTGTTGTGTCCCATTGACTGAAAACTACATCCAAAGTTCAGCAAAATCCCATAAGATGGGGCCAAGTGTGCGTAACCATTGAACGCCCAAAACCACATCACATCCACCTAAGGACAAGGCAAATATGTCAGAGCGCAGGTTATAATCTTCCATAGAGAAACGCACATTGTGACACTTCCCCTTGGAAGGTAAGGTGCCCCCATTGGCAACCATGACTTCAAAGTTGGAGCAAGGATGGACAAAACAATCAGCCTGTTTGGAAATCCGAGGGTCAATGAAGTTATGAGTGCTACCAGAATCAATGAGTATGGTAAGAGGGAGCTTCTTGAAGTATCCCCTGACCCTCATTGTTTGTGGTGTGGTGACGTCGGTTACAGTATGGAGAGAGATCTCGGGTGGGTCATCTTGAGATGGGGTGTCAGCAGGCGGGTGTTGAATGTCAACCTAATCATCTACTGTATCTAGAGCTTCTTCACCAAGTTCGAGGCAAGCGGAGAATCCACATCCAAGAGATAGAGCTTTTGTTGAACACATCTATGTCCCCGAGTGAATTTCTCATCACAATTATAACAAATCCCTTGTTCTCAGCGTGCTTGCATCTCGGTTTCAGACAAATTCTTGGTAGGAGTTGGTCGAGGAGCTGGCGGGATGGGAGGTCATTGAGAACCCATATTTCGAAAGGGAACAAAAGTGGGTTTGGAGCGCTGTTGGGATGCAATCTTGTCTTATTCCAACTTAGCCAAACCTAGGACTTCCATCATTGTGTTGGGACAGCACATTTTAACCTCTGACCAGATTTCATCCTTAAGACCACTGATAAAACAACTCCCGTTGAATTCATCACACAATCCTTCTGTGCGATTGGCTAGTTTCTTAAATTCTGTATGATACTCTCTCACTGTGCCAATTTGGTGAAGTTTAGTGAGTGCTCTTGTGAAGTCATCAAAAGCACTAGGACCAAATTGTGGCAAAAGGAGTTGGCAAAAATCTGTCTAGTTTGGTTCGGGATGAGATTTGATGTACCGACGGTACCATTGAAGGGCTTCCTGTTCCAAATGAAAGGATGTATGTGGAACTTTCTGGACATCAAAAGTTTTATGCAGACTGAAATATTGTTTTGCTCGGTATATCCATCCAGTCGGATCAATACCATTAAAGCGAGGAAAATCAAGCTTTGACCCACGAAAATTGCTGGAAGAAGAGAACTCAGTGGCTGCAAAAGATTATGGCTGTCGGTTATTGTTCATGGCTGAATGCTAAAGATGGAGGCTGAGAAATTTTTCATCCACTTCTTGGAGTTTGGTTTGGATGGCTGCAAGTGCTTCCTCCATGGTTTTTGCTCCTACGCGAGTGACAACCATAACCAGGAGTTCTTTTTTGGGGGGGGAATTGATAGAAAAACACAAACAAAAGCTTATTTAGTAAAGGGAAGTTTGGATTTGGGAAAAACTCGGATGGGTAATTGGGGTTTGACTAGGTTTTAGACACTTTCTAATGGACAGAAAAGCAAAAAATGGGGATTTCAGAAGTGGGGTGAAAGAATGAGAAAATTTGGTAGAGAGGGACAAAGAGGCAGAATTAGGAAAGGAACACGGTGGAAAAATTTGAAGCCGTTTGGCTAAAAATTGAAAGAGTTATGGAAAACCCTAAAAATAGACAAATGTGGTATTTCTGGTCTTGGGAAGTGGAATTTGGAATAGGGTCTTCAGGAATGAAATATGCAGAATGGGATTGCAGGGGTGTCAGTGAAGTTTCAGGGAAAACAGAGTTGAAACAAGGGAGATATGGCCGAAAAATAGAATTTTATACTTTCTTTTTCTTTCAGGAATGGATCTGCAATGGCGCGGAAGGGATCGAAAATAGATAGATCTGAAATGATGCCGAATGGATAAAAATCGGCTAGATTTGAAACGGATTTCAGAATAGATCTGAAACGATTGCAGATGGAATGACTATTAGAATGGATCTGAAACGGCTCGGAATGGATCTAAAACGACTAGATCTGAAACGACTCGGAATGGATCTGAAATGGCGTGGAAGTGATCGGCAACAGTTCATCTGAAAAATAGATATGGACCCCAGGTATGTGCGGCTTCCTATCGGTTCAGCAGATTCACTCGGCCACCAATGCTGTCTGACAGCTTGCGTATTGGGGCAATACCTCTCACTCCACGGCTCAGGTAAAGCTGATAACCACTTTGCCACAAATGACAGCTCTTGGTTTACCTCACGGGTGGCAACTAGTCGATCAGGTAGGGGTCATTTCCCTTTTCGCTGGCAGGTACTCCTCACAATCAGTTTTAGGGCTTATGCCCAAGTACTTCCCACAGTTAAGCGGATACAGATTATTCCCAGATCTGAAGCTGTGACAGATGCGAAAAAAAAAATTGACAGAGATTTCACCCAGCGAGCCCAAGAAAGTGCTCTGATACCAACTGTGAAGAACCTGCAACAATTAATTAATCAAAATACATGATATAGCACCAATAATTGAACTCAGAATCACTTTTATATTGATCGCAGGCCACTTCGAGGGGACAACATCCTTTGAGCAAGATCAATACAAATAACTTCACGGTGGCTTCATAGGCCTCAACACACACTTATATACTAAGTCTAGGCACCAATACTATGAGTCAAAACCATGGGCCAATACAAACTATGGATCAACAAAACTACGGGCGACTTACAAAGCATATGCGCCAACAACAATAACACAAACTATGGATCAACAAATACTACGAGACGACTTACAAAGCATATGCATCCAACAACAATATACTAACAAAGTAAAGACAAGGGTTCCTAACATTAGAATTGAACAACTGGTAGTTTAAGATTATACTTTGTTTGTACAGTTGTTAGGATTAGCGATAGGGATTATCTTTTTTAGTTATTCGATATTGTTGAATGTAATCAAATTAGCTATTTTTGGGTTAGTCAGGTCTATGAAAAGTGGATCGTGAACTGTTTTTAGTTTTGTAAATTTTGCATATAAGAGGTTCTAATAAACAGTATGAGGGGTTAGATGGTGGTGATCAGACTACAGTTTTATTATACAGGCATGTATTAAATTTCCTTTGTTTATAAGAATGCCTTGAAGTAATTATGTGTGAACTGAGCCAGATCTATTTTAAAATATGAATGATAAATATTATGTTTTATTCACGATTCTTTCTCTTGGATAGATGCATTTCTGTTCTTGGTTTCTTATGAATGAATTGTAGCTTTGTCAATGATCTGGATAGAACCTGCTCATTCCTTACATAAGTTCATTTCTCATAATTTTTATATCTTTGTTTATTATGTTTATACTTCCACTGTTTAGTAACTTGGTATGCCAGCCTGATCTCAGCTTTATTCATTTGTTTATAAACTCACATATCTAGCCAGACTCCCAATAGTTTTAATATTTCTGTAGGCTTTGAACCTCATTATTCTAGGTGTAAACTCTAGTGATAGCAGGTTCTAAACAGCCCTTATAGGTGGTTATGAGGAGGGTTCTAATTTTTCCCATAGGTTGCTACATGGGGGGGGTTCATAAACTCCCTTTTGCATTGCTATGGGGGGGGGGGGGGGTTCTAAACTATCCATGTAGCTATCTAAGAGGGGAGTTCCTAACTGTTCCCATACCTTTATATGAGGGGGGTTTCAAACTTCCCTCTTAAGTTGCTATGAGGGGGGTTCTAAAAAACCTCCATACATATCTAATAGGGGGTTCCCAAATTTCCCTATTATGCTACTAACCTCATAGGCGATTCCCAAATTTCAGAACCCCCATTTTACTATCTATGAGTGGGGTGCATAACCTCCCTCTTATGTCTCTACAACGAGGGCTCCTAATCGCCCCTATAGTTCTCTATCACGGGGGTTCCTAACCGCCCCTATAGGTTTCTACGAGGAGGTTTCCTAACCTCACTTATAGGCATTTATAAAGAGGGTTTTAAATTTCCCCCATAGGTGTCTATGAGGAGGGCCTACAAAGGGGGGGGGAGGGGTTCAAAACCTCCTCGGTTCACATCTCTTCAACCCCCCCCTAAAGGGAAATAATTTTAACGCCAATTCCTTTAGGTCCAGTTTTGCCAAAACCACCCCCAAAAGTCACTTTTGGGGGCAGAAGCAAACCCCCCCTAAAGGCCAAAAATGTAGTAGTGCATGCTTGCATCAAATGCCCACAATTACATATACATTTAAATCCAAATGAATATTGAAATTTAAAGGTGAATAAATATTAAACGACAAAGTTTAGAGAGACTAAGCTTTGAAAGTAAATGAGATTAATTAAATCTCAACTTGCTTCTTTAGATCTTTTGGATTCCAAATCCACATTGTTGACTCTAGTAATCCCCTAGTAGGAGGCATCATCAATTACCCTGCTAATGTCTATGTAAATGGAAGAAGAAGTTGTTTTAGGATCAAATGCTAGTGCCAAGGAAAGACGAAATTGTGTCTCTTCTTCATTTGATCTTTGATCCCTGGACCTATAGCAAGCTTCGCATAGCATCTACACAATTGATGGGAAGTGAGGAGATCAAATATCCATCATGATCCACTCAAAACCATGCTCTACTTGGAGCATTGGAAAAAATCCCCATCAAAACAAGCTATGGTCATACCATCTATTGACTATTGACAATTATAAACAACCCAAGCTATAGTCATACCATCTATTGGCTATTGAAAGCTTGCAGCATTCAATCCTTTAAACCTTAGTTGCAATGGCAAGGGCAAGTTCATTCATTGCTTGAATAGTATGGCGGATTTGTGCCATGGATCTCTAACTCCATATATGAAATAGGATTTCGAACAGACTTTGCATGGCACACACCAATGGAGACGGTGACCACATATATATGAAAAAATGAAAAGACAAACCTTTATGTTGGTGACCATGTGCAGGTAGTGCCATCAATCAAAACTATCAAGATGTACAGGTTGCAAGACCAAAAGTGCATAGGATAAACCAAAAAAACTTCACATTACGACGTCGAATTATAAAAACTTTAAGTAAAATATAAAAACCTATATCATAAAAAGGTAAAATCGCTAATACACATTTACCGAAACCAAGGCGAAACTACAAATTATTAAAAAAAAACAAAAAGCAAAAACATACCTTCCTTACGAGATCATGAGAAGGAAGCTCCATGACAATTCCATAGGTGATGGTTGGTCCATGTGTCTATAAAGGTGGTTGGATCGAGGTTTTGTTGGAACAAGCATTTTAGTGGCTAAGGATTCCACAATATGAGCGGAGAATGAGCACATGGATTTAAAATTCTTCCAATTAGTTTGAATTTCCATTCAATTATAATTATAAAATATTTATATTATAAGTATTTTATAGAAACAAAATAATTATCATTTAAGTTATTTAAGTTAGATGATGTTTTAACTGAATGAGATTTAGTGGATGGAATGAAATCCATCTATCCTCACCAACCGGACTACATATCCTTCACAAATGTATAAAATTACTTATTAATAAAAAAACATAAAACTTCTTAAAAATAAATACACACTCTTAATCATTAAACCTATAATTAATAAAAAATATTACTTCAAACTAAATTTAACTTAGATTATGTTGTTTTTATTATGGTAAAAGATTAATTCACACAAATTACAATGTACGGTATTTTTTTATGATTGTAAAAGATCAATTCACACAAATTACAATGTACTGTACTTTTTTTATGATTGTAAAAGATCAATTCACAAAAATTACAATCTACGGTTGGTGTTAGGTTTTGGGTCGGCTGGTTCCATCAAAGTTATCTGAAGGAGATAAAAGGGATATAAAAACAGAACGATATGGCGTCTCTAAATTATTCAGGAATATCGAAAGATTCGACAATCAAACCGAGGTACATCCCTACTTTGGCTTTGGATGCGTTGAGAGGACTGGGGATGGATTCCCAGTGGAAAAAGACAGCCGGGGCGCTCAAGGACGCAGCTTCGATAGGGTTTGCTAAGCTGAAGAGCCCGCTGGATTTCATTGACATAGCAGTTGTTAGAGCCACTGAACACAATGACATCCGTCCCAAGGAAAAACATATCCTCACCGCGTTGGCTGCAATGGAGTCCTCTCAGTCACGACCGCGTCTAAAACGTGTGGTCGAAGAGCGTTTGAGTCGAACCAAAAACTGGATGGTCGCTCTGAAGACATTGGCACTCATTCATCGATTGATGAGAGACGCTCATCCCTGCATTTTCACTGAAAAAGAAGAGAAGCAGCACTCCTCTCATCTAGCCGTACTCGCCTTGACGTCGGTACAATTCGACGACCACTCTAGCCGCCTTGCCTCCGATTCCTCTGTCTGGGCTCGTAAATACTCCGCTTATCTCGATCAGAGGCTCCGCTGCAACAAGATTTTCATGTGTGACATTCTGTCTGAACGGTACGATCAGAGAAAAAAGGATTTGGATGTTGAATACATTTGCTTAGGTTTGCCACCTCTGCAACAACTCCTGGGCTTCCTCTTAAATTGCACTCCTCAGGTAAACCGCGTCGTGATGAACTCCCTCATTCAGTACGCCCTCGATTTGCTGGTGAAGGATGGCCGAAAAATCTATAGAACAATTAACCATTTTTTCTGCAAGCTTGTAGATTCCTTCATAGATGGCATGCACAAATACAAAGTTGTAAAGCTCATCAATATTTATAAGGAATTCTCTCAACAGTGTGACAAACTTATAGATTTCTACGATACCTGTAGACTGCTTTTACCCCGCAACATTGACTTGCCCCTTGTAGAAATACCTTCGGTGTCAGTCTTGGCTCAAATGGAGAATTACGTTCTAAAATGCTCGAACCATACATCTGCGAAAGAATCAACAACAAAGGCCGACGAGACTCCGCATACAGAAGCTGAGGAAGCTACTCAGATTGTTGTGCCATTAGCATCAACAGCTGATCAAGCAATTGAAGAGAAATTATTGGTGACCTGGTGGGATGCTCCTGACGACGTGCCTCCTTCGGTTGCAGCTAATTCTAATACATTAATAGACTTGGGCTCTACCAACCCATTTGTATCATCCAAGGATACCGTTGAGACTTATGAAGGCATTGCCTGTACTGATTGGGAGAAAGCACTGGATTCTTCCATAACTAATATTCCATTGGTCAGTTATCAACCTGAAGGTGCCATTGCTGTTTCGTTAGATAACGATTTTCTCACAAAAAATTTGGGAGGTGGAACAAATGAGAATGTCATAATGAGTGGTTATGCAGCACGAACATTCTGTAGCCGATGATATGCCCTCAGTGGAGCAGATGGTGAACAAACAGTGTTACCTCCCTGCAAATAATTCTGAGAACGTGGGTGGACTGCCCCATGGCACCCTGCACAATTAACAGAAGAATTCGTTCGAAGACAAGTAATTGCTATTAGGAATCTATACAAAATAGATTAGGTTATAGATTTAGTATGATACTTTCTGTTAGGAAATTTAGGTTTTTTATTTAGTTTGGAAATTTAGTTTTTTTTGTTGTATTAACTGTTTATACAGTACATGCTATTCTGTAAGAAAACATATTTATAAAATGTTTACTTCCTTATTTTATCTATAAAACTAAACACAATCTAATTAACAACAATACAAAACAACTTAACTTTTATTGAAGTCTTTCTCCCCTCGTGCCTCTATGCTCCTGCTCCAACAGTCTTCTCCCCTTGTGTCTCAATTCTCCTGTTCCCACATTGCATTTCCATTTATATATTAGGTATGAAATATATTATGCATAAATTTTTCATGCACTTGTTGAATTGTATGAAATGCAGTGGAAGTAGGTAATTATTTCAGTAATATTATATATAAGATGAAAGATTTATTTATATTCTTCAATTCACTAGAACTTTCCTCGATGGGGCCGACTTGTACACTTTCACTAGGGCTGTAACTGGATTCAATTTAATCCTAAAGATATCAAATTCCCTTGTCTTTTTCGATTTTCAGTTAAGTTTTCCTTTATCAATATACTCTCTATGGAGAACTGTTATTTCAATATGATTCTGGCTTGTGAAAACTATAACGCTGTCCCTATGCCTATATAAGGGATAAAGTTTTCTTAAAGCTTGCTTTCATTTGCTATGCCTATGGTATTCGATTAAGCTCTTCGTGCACTTGGTATTATTTGTAATAGCTAGTCAGAATTGCCTTAGTACTTTTTTAACGCATTTTCAAGTTCAAAAGTTCTTTTACAACCAAGAGCTTGAAATCATTACCTCAAATATAGGCAAAAAAATAAGACCCATTGTATGCCAAGCGCAAGTGGGGAAGAGGCTAGAACGACCTAGGCGATGGGACATGTATTTGAGTTTAGTTCAAGCTTGGCTTTCTCATATATTTCACAAGCCTGGGAAGAAAGAAAGGTCTCATTTTGAACGGCCGGCTTACCATTTTGATCCAGAGTAATTTTCTGTTATATCGTATTTTTGTTCTGTTCGTTCAACTATTCATGTAGCAATTGAGATCCACGAACCAAAAAATGGATGGTCGCTCTGAAGACATTGGCACTCATTCATCGACTGATGAGAGATGCTCATCCCTGCTTTTTCGCTGAAGAAAAAGAAAGGCGAGTACTCCTCTCATCTAGTAGTACTGGCCTTGACGTCGCTACAATTCGACGATCACTCTAGCCGCCTTGCCTTAGATTCGTCTGTCTGGATTCGTAAATACTCGTCTTATCTCGATCATAGATTCCGCTTCAACAGGATTTTCATGTGTGAAATCTGTCTTAAAGGCACAATCAGAGAAAAATGGACTTGGATGTTGAATACATTAACTTAGGTTTGCCACCTCTGCAACAACTCCTAGGCTGCCTATTCAATTGCACTAATCAGGGAAACCGCGTTGTGATGAAATCCCTCAGTACGCCGTCGATTTGCTGGTGAAGGATGGACGAAATCTCTATGGAGCAATTAACAATTTTATTTGCAAGCTTGTAGATCCCCTCATAGTTGGCATGACCATATATAGAGTTGTAAAGTTCATCAACAAAGTTCCTTATAGAGTTCTACTATACCTATAGACTTATTTTTACCCCGCAACATTCACTTGCCCCATAGGGCCGTATTGAAAGACCTCCGGAGTTGCTGTTGGTTCAAATGGAGAATTACGCTCTAAAATGTGTGAACCATACATCTACAAAACAATCAACAACAATGGCCGAGGAGACTCAGATTGTAGTGCCATTTGTATCAACAGGTGAAGCAATTGAATAGAGGTTATTGGTGGCCTGGTGGGTTGCTTGTGACGACGTGCCTCCTTCGAATATAATGAATTGTAATACATTAATGGACTTGGGTGTCACGGCCCCGCCGAACCAACCACTTGATGCCCCATAGAACAGCCGGGATTTGCTTGCAAGTTAAACGCGTTCCCTGAACAATCACCGTGGTGCTTGGCAAGCCTGCGGCAATCACCTTGCAACTCGGATCGGAAGCCTCGACTTGGGTTGGGAGCCTGGAAGAGCTCGAATTAGGAGCCTGACGAGTTCGATATGGGATCCCGATGAACACAAGATGGGAGTCTTGCTGAACATGAGATGGAAGCCTCACACTACAAACCCGAGATGAGAGCACACTGCAGCTCGTGATGGAAGCTTCACCAAGAAGGCAACTCAGTGTGCAACGCACGGCGGAGAACGGAGACGCTAAGTGAATGAAGCAATGGGCGCTTGACCCACACGGAGGAGGGCACAACGCACCTCGACGGGCGTCAGCTAGAGGGTGCACCAGTCACTAGGAAAATTCGCGAATGGGCGAAACGCACGGAAGAAGGAAACGTTTGGACGGAGCCGACACAAGACAGGATTGGAGTGGGCGCCAACCAAGGGTGCACCCACCATGGGTTGCGCCCATCCTCTCCACGACGCCTATATAAACGCGGAAGCATCCAAGGAAAAGAAGAGCAAGGAGAGTTCGCAAGACATAGAGAGAGTTTGACTTTCGAGGGAGTAGGAGTGCTATTCGTCCGTAGGCAGGAGGCAGCACATGTTTTACTCTTTGTAGTTTTGTAAGTTGTGTGTTAGCTGATTGGGTGCACACGGAGCTCTATCGGTTTTGGCATCTCCACTCATTGTAACTCTGCTTATATATATATGTTTCGCTAGTTGGGAAATCCCACCCTATTTGCGATTTGCAATTGTGTTTGCTTACTTGTTTATGCATGCAACTATAATTTTGATAAAATGGCTAAGGGTTAAAATAAATGAAGTGTAACAAGTTCAAGGGTCAAGGGTTAAACGGTTTCACAAGTTCTATGTGTAGTCTACCGGTGCACCCTTGAGTTGGCCACGCCCTCAAGGTGCTCTCGAGCAATGCCGCACGGTCCAGACTTGCAAGTGGTAATGACTAGCAAACTGGGGTTGTGACAAATGGTATCAGAGTGTTCAGTTTGGATGCTACACACAAACGAAACTCACGGCAGGGATGGGCTACCAAAGATGCAAAGGTTGTGGCATAGAGGCCGACGGATATGGAAAGTGCGCCCATGTTGCCATCATTGGTGGAAGACGCAGCAACTTGGAAGAGTATGTTGTCGGCTTAGTTGCGAGTGCATGCAACAGAGACCATGTGGCGTTGGCAGAACCGAAACTCCACTGAAGCCCTAGTTCGCAGACTTGGGATCGATGCATACATGTGACGACGGGCGCAGGCTGTAGCGCAGTCCGTTCAGGATTTCACGAGGGAATAGAGGTGCGTCTAGGTGACAAGAGGCTTTTGTTATCACCTTGGTGCGGTGCAGAGGGACCAGAAGGTGAATGCACTCAGCTTTTTGGATGTTGTGGTGAACGGAAGGAAAGTGAGGGCACTGGTTGACACGGGTGCCTCGCTCAAATTCGTGAAGCTATAAATTGCAGATGCAATTGGTCTAAGGAGGAAGAACTGTGGCATCCCCATCAAGGGAGTGAACTCTACGAAAAAGGAAGTTGTAGGTGTTGCTTCAAGAGTGCACGTTCAGTTGGGATGCTGGATGGGAAAGGAAGATTTCACTGTGATGCCTCTCGATGATTTTGATATGATCCTTGGTCAGCATTTCTTGCGAAGACATCAAGCGGTGCTGCTGTCATTTGCAGATAAGATGGTGATTCTAAGTGGAGAAAAACCAAGCGTGGTGCGCACCGTTGCTAACGAAGTAGGAAGACATGAAAAGTTCATTT
Organism: Larix kaempferi; assembly: GCA_027924585.1. Classification (NCBI taxonomy): domain Eukaryota; kingdom Viridiplantae; phylum Streptophyta; class Pinopsida; order Pinales; family Pinaceae; genus Larix; species Larix kaempferi. The sequence goes on from BSBM01000009.1 coordinate 6,363,141, forward strand.
ATGCGCTAAGTATGAAGAAAGTGGCTCGGTGGTCAAGAACACGGATGTATATTGCAGCATTGTTGGACTAGTCGGATACGAGAAGTTTGGGGATGCCTACTGTCACGGACCAAAAATTTGTAAAATAAAAGAACTTTTGAAGTGTCTAAAATGCTACTAAAATCTATGCGGAAATACAAATTGTTGGTTTACTTTCTTTAAATACTACTTACAAAATAATTAAAACTTTGCGACGCTTATTACTGATTATAAATGTCATTATGATAATCAAGGAAAAGATCCCTCAAATGAAATTTATGTATATTAAGTACTATCTCCCATTAAAACTTTGCGAAAATAAGATATACCTTTCATTCTTATCTTAAATCCAATTCTTAACTTGCAATGTCAACCAACTACTCCCTAGAACATTAAGTATACCTACACTTTTCTTCTACCTCTTTAAAAGTGTAAGAAGTACATTTCATGGTCAATCCACTAACTACTTTCTCATGCAAATTAGTTATACACAATCGAGGAAAATATCAAACCATTGTGATCTTTAAGATAATTTAAAACAATTACGTAACGTAAGAGTAAAACCTCATACAAATCCACAAGACAATAAAAAACGTATACAAAGAACATTTTCACATTGTTCACCCACCTCTTGGGCTACGTCCACCAAAGGTTGTTTTATATTAATGATTTCCCAAAACTAGGGATTACATTGCAACACAATAGTTGCCATAATTTTGTAGCCTCTCATCAAGAGAAACTTTAGACTTTGGCCCTCTTCCCCATACTCTACCTATTTAGAAGTTCCATAATACTCTAACCCAAATCTTTTTAGCCAAAACATGATAATATGCAATTTTCGAGCCCCTTTTATTAAATGTATATTAACATCGTAGACATCTAGTATTAAAATAAGAATCATGCTTTCAATGGCATTTCCATTTAACGTTCAAGACATAAAGTTTATTCATAAATTAATTAATCCTTCAATTTAATATTTGAAAATACAATAAAGAAAATATCCATAGCCAAATGCATAAACAAAAGCCTAAGGCAATGCCCTTCTAGCTCAACAGACTTGCGATTTCTAAAAGAAACCAAGGTCAACCTCTAAAGGTTAGCCTTTTGGGTTTTAGGTCCAATCTCTTAAAGGAAACCAAATCAAGAAAACAAAAGAACATTACCAGAACAAGTCTCGGGGTTGACCTTTCTTGGGTAAGAGATCACTTATCTAAATATTGACTTTTAATGCAATAAAGCATTTGTAGACCGCTCAACAAGCAATGATTCTTACCGTATCTGGAATTAGAAGTGCTAAGTTAATACTACTAAGGATATTGCAATCTATCGAAAGGTAGAGACGTCGTGCATTCTATGCAAAATATAAATATGGAGAAAGGTGGAAAATCAATTACTCCAAGCAGGGACCCATGCGGGACCCATGCGATACTCTGACCAATAAAATTACTGTGAAGAGAAATCACCGTGTAGGGAATCAAATGTAAAATTGCTCAAGGTAGAGACTTAGTTCTATCTAAAAGTAGTTGTAATTGTGGTCTAACAAGGGTTGGGGTTTAAACCTGTTAGCGCAGACTCAACATTTTAGCTAGGAGGAATAATTTAAAAGCAAAAGGGATGACGTAAGTCAAAAATGAAAATGTAAATACATAACTAGCTCGCAGAGTTCATAAAGAACAACCTGGGATCGTAAGCGTCGTGTCCTTCCTCTGTTTTCAGTCAATCAAATCAAAATACATAAAGAAATATTTCAACAATCAATCAATGCCAGGTAAGTGAAATTGCTGATATCCAGTAGTTGCCAATAAAGGAGATGGGTGATGGTGATGCTTGCCTTGGAAAAGGGTTTTTGGTGAACTCAATGTCATGTGTCGATGCCAGTTTAGGTGTCATCCAATTCTTGCCGCACTTGATGCTTACCGTTAACAGCAAGTCCATAAATACTTGGACTAAACGAGAGGGCTTACACCACAAAATGAAAGATAGTATACACAATAGACTTCAAAGTCTGACCGTTTACAAGTACCTGTTCAAACTCGTGGTAGCCCCGGGCAGAGAATGAAACCATATAAAAAGTGCAGAGAACATTTTGTTAACTACTGTGTAAACACATTAATCAGAGAAAACGCCAGGGAAATAATAAAACAAAGTTTGAACCCCAAACATAGGTTCAATACTCATCAAGGGCATCTCTATTTACGATCTCAAAGACAATGTAGGCATACAAGGGAGGGAGAGACTTAACTCAAAAGCAGAAAACACGTATGGTAACATCGAGGACTTTTTATCTTGGTTCTGAGTCTATATAAAAGGAATGGGTCAGCTAGGGCAGAACAGTGCTATCATCAAAGGAGATCGGGTGTAGTGATGGCATCTTAAATAGTCAGAAATAAAATGGGTCAGTGCAAGTTAATGAGGGTCATTTTTGGCGTGTTAGATGCAATAGAAAACTGAAAAAACAGGCATCCCTCAACTTACTTGGATTTTTTGAGCTACTTACGCAAAATATCTTGCATTGAGTAAAAAAGATGAAATGTAGGAAATTGAATCACGTTTTCGAATATATAACTTTTATGTATTGAAAATTTGCATAGCTATGTCAAGTTTCATTTTTCCTAACAGACACTTTTTATTTTTTAGGCAAATGATAAGGTATATGTTTTTGTGGGTAGAGCATTTGAGGGCCTAAATGATGGAATCAAGCTACAAAAATCGGCATGCATGTAGAGAACATATAGCACTTGTGTGCCATTATTTTTCAAAAATTAAATTAGTAATTTTATAATTTTTTTATAATTGTCTAAGTGATCAAACCTCCAAAATAGTACCTCTTTTGTGGGTAGAGCCTTTGAAGGTCTTAATGCAAAAATCTTGAAATGGGTTTTTCATAGAATGTGGAGGTTAGTGTCCTCTTGTGCACCATACAATTTTTTTTTGAAATGATTGAGAATTGAAAAAGTTATGGAAGAAACACTAACAATGTGTTTCACGAGTTAAGGAGGTAGGACAGAAAAGAAATTGAAAGAAAATAGGAAAAATTAATATTTCAAAATAAAAGATACATATTTGGAATCTGCAGAAAAAATGCTATTTGTGTCTAAGATTTCGTCAAAAATGACTCTGTGTAGCATATTGTAACGAGTGGCTAAGCACAGGCTTCTCCAGAAACTGGAAGAAATACCCAATTAGCTTTGGTTTTTCATTAACATAACACAGGTTTGGAATTACCGAAGCAAACTCCAAAGCATACACATAGGATTATTGTTGACATGTGAGCATGTGACTCGGCTTGGTTTAGGCTCTACAAAACACGAGTGCGTTCTGTTTAAATTCAAAAATATTGCCACGCTTTTAGATGTACATAACGCGTACGCGTTATATAACTGCATAACACGTACGCGTTATATAACTACATAACACGTACGCATTATATAGTTAAAAAACGTGCTCGCGTTATGCAAATCATAAAATACATGTTTAATACTTGAGAAAGAGGGGGTGTGGAAGACTCAAGGAAATTTTTGTTTAATATTTGAGAAGGGGTGGGGAAGGGTCAAGGGAATCTATGGTTAATATTTAATAGGGGTGGGAAAGGGTCAAGGGCTTAGAAGGATGTTGGAAGCTTGAGTGGGGAGAGATGAAGGGAATGAGAACATGATGGGCTACAGGGGGTGAAGGGAAGTGGAGCTTGAGAGCACTATTAGGATTAGAATATGTTCTGAAGAGGTATAGGGTTAGAAGTTGAAAGTGAGACTTGAGTGACAAGGGGGAATGGATGGAGGCAAGGGGGATGTGAGAGAGAAATAAAGAATACAAGGGGGTGGAGACATAGAGCGAGGGAGGGAGAGGGACAATGGGGAGGAATGGATTTGGAGGGAGTGAGAGATAGATGGAGATAGAACGTAATAAAAAGATAGGAAGGGAGGGACAAAAAGTGTTGGTGGGAGACATGCACGGAGTGGTGGCCATGGAGAGAGAGAGAGAGAGAGAGAATATGAGAGGAGGGGGAAGGGACATTAAGTGTGTGAGAGAGAGGGAGTGATGGAGATATTTGGATAGGTTGAGGGAAAGATAACATGAGGGAGGGATAGAAGGTGAGAGAGAGACAGGCAATGAGAGAGGGAGGGAGAGAAGGTAGGGTGAGGGATGGATGGAGAAAGGTGGAGATAGATATGGATGGAGGGGGCATGGGTTTGAGAATGGAAGGTGACATAATGTGTGTGTATGTGTGTGTGTTTGAGAGAGAGAGAGAGAGAGATTGATGGTTGGGGAGAGAGAGACTAGAGGGAGTTGTGAGCATCATATTCTCCATCAGCATCATATTCTTCATCGTCATCATCTTCATCACCATCATCATCATCATCATCAACATCTTCATCATCATCACCATCATTATCATCATCATCATATTCCTCATCAAATCAACATCTCCATCATCATCATCATCATCATCTGAACATCATCATGATCATCATCTAAACATCACCATCACCATCATCATCAACATCTTCATCATCATCACCATCACCATCATCATCAAAATCTTCATCGTCATCACCATCACCATCACCATCACCATCTTCATCATCATTGTCATCTCTAGGTTCCCCATCAACATCTACATCTCCATCATCATCATCTTCTTCATCATCATCATCTTCTTCATCAACATTTTCATCATCATCACCATCATCATCATCATCTTCCTTGAATCAGATCAACATCTCCATCATGTCACCATCATCTTTTTCATCATCATCATCATGATCTGAACATCACCATCACCATCACCATCATCATCAACATCTTCATCATCATTACCATCACCATCATCATCAACATCTTCATCGTCATCACCATCATCATCATCATCATTGGCATTTGTAGGTTCCTCATCAACATCTCCATCATCATCATCTTCTCCATCATCATCATCTTCATCACCATCATCATCGGCATCAAAATCTTCATCATCATCACCATAATCATCATCTTCATCATCATCAGATCAACATCTCCATCATCATCATCTTCTTCATCATCTTCACCATCATCATCATCATCATCATCATCTTCATCTCCATCTCCATCATCTTCAACATCTCCATCATCATCACCATCACCATCATCATCATCTTCATGACCATAAACATCTTCAACATCATTGTCATATCCCCCTTCCTCATCAACATCTCCATCATCGTCATCATCGTCATCATCATCATCATCATTATCACCATCTGAACATCACCATCACCATCATCATCAACATCTTCATCATCATCACCATCAACATCATCATCATCATCATCACCATCAGCATCATTATCAAAATCTTCATCATCATTGTCATCTATAGGTTCCCCATCAACACATCTCCATCATCATCATCATCATCATCATCATCATCATTACTAGCACCATCATCATCAACATCTTCATCGTCATCACTATCATCATTGGCATCTGTAGGTTCCTCATCAACATCTCCATCATCATCATCTTCATCACCATCATCATCATCAACATTGGCATCTGTAGGTTCCTCATCAACATATCCATCATTGTCATCTTCTCCATCATCATCACCATCATCACCATCATGATCATCATCTAAACATCACCATCACCATCATCGTCAACATCTTCATCATCATCACCACCAGCGTCATCATCAAAATCTTCATCGTCATCACCATCACCATCTTCATCATCATTGTCATCTCTAGGTTCCCCATCAACACAACATCTCCATCATCATCATCTTCATCACCATCATCATCATCATCATCATCATCAACATCTTCATCATCATCACCATCATCATCATCATCATCATCATCAGCATCCGAACATCACCATCACCATCATCATCAACATATTCATCACCATTACCAGCACCATCATCATCAACATCTTCATCGTTATCACCATCATCATTGGCATCTATAGGTTCCTCATCAACATCTCCATCATCATCATCTTCATCACCATCATCATCATCATCATTGGCATCTGCAGGTTCCTCATCAACATATCCATCATCGTCATCTTCTCCATCATCATCATCATCATCATCATCATCACCATCATGATCTTCTGAACATCATCATGACCATCATCTAAACATCACCATCACCATCATCGTCAACATCTTCATCATCATCACTATCATCATCATCATCAAAATCTTCATCGTCATCACCATCACCATCACCATCACTATCTTCATCATCATTGTCATCTCTAGGTTCCCCATCAAATCCAGGCAATGGTCTAGATGTCTCGGATGGTGCCTACAGTCAGCAAGTGTTCATGTAGTTAGACATGCATGATTCAACAAACAAACATGTATTTAAAAAATGTCATTTTTAATTGTTTACCTGGAGCCCAGATGTTTCATGGGACGGTATGACCATGGGTGCTACCTCCACATTACCTTGCCCCAGTGAAGGATCTGCCATCTGCAAGTTTAATAATTATAATTATTAGACCGTAGATAGCAATAGTGAACTAAAATGTAAAGTATGTGGAAATTAACAAATTAACAAGTATTAAAAAACTGAAATTTTAAAATGTTTACCTCGGTGTGAGATACGACAATAGGTGCTATATCAGATGGGCCTACCAAATGGGTAGCATCATGCCCCCCTGTAGATTCTGGAACATCCGGCTCTGGGGCATCGCTGCCGGCATAAAGCATCAACTGCAAGTTCACAAAATTAATATATTAGCTCAAACTATATATATGTGTGTACAAAGACAAAAATAAATGAAGAATTTATTACAATTAACCATCAGCATACCTCTCTCAAAAACCCATTGAAGGCAACATCTGAGGCAAGACCATAGCAGGGACGACTACATGATGTGCACTCGTGAGGATCAGTACTAGGGTGGGGATGTGTCGATGGTCCTACACCAGTGGATGGTCCTGATGGTCCTGCACTAGTTGATGGTCCTACATGGTGACGAGCTGGTGTATGTACCACACCAGGGACAGATGTCCCTTCCTCACCCATATGTTGAACCATAGTGCCATGGCGAACAACCGCCCGTGCCAAACTCAAAAATGCATCCCGTGTCTATGGAATAATATGATGTGTAGGTGGGACATCTGGCACATGCAACTGCCTACGAGGTGTAGGGATAGGGTGATCCTAGTCTCGAAGCCTTGCATTGGTTTGGTTTTGGGGCATCCCCCCACCGATCCCCTGAAACTGCAAGATGTCAAAATAGTTTACGTGTTTATGTAACACAAACTCTGTGTACATCTTTCGAAGGAAATACAAGGGAATTTACCTGTTGTTGTGTGGTGGCATATCAAAAACCATGTACCATCTGTCCATCCAGTTATCAACAAATGGTTGAAACGTGCACCACTCAATGAAGATATGCGGGCTGTTTGCATTTGGGATTTCCCCCGTCCGAGGGTCCCTAAACAATGCAAATATGAGCTCTTTGTATATTTTCAAATTTTTTATTGCATTGTAGTCTATCCCATCAGCATATTGTTGTCTTTTTCATTCTCTATATGATGTAATATCATATAGTACATTGCTAGATTGTGAAATAGTGTCAACAATTGCATCCAAGGTTGATGCAAGTGAGCGGAGAATCCTGTCACCACCACTAAAAGCTGCACTAATGCCTCTCCAGTGGGAAAGCTCAATTAGTATCTCGACATTGGTGTCCATAGCCGCAACTGCAATAAAGACATCAATACGAAAATCATTAGAAACATATACATGGTATATAATGACGTCTCTTCAAAATTGAAAATGTATTAAATCAAACTCAAGTAAGCAATTTAATGGCATTCACTTACATACATTTAAAACTTAAAATTAAACATTTAACAATTAAAAAGTAAGTTTCGTTCAACTTATTTCTAGAAGTTAAGGCACTTCTTAACCCTCATTGGTGACTTTTCCATGCAAACTTGGGTTTAAACTTCTTAGAATTTAGGAGTGTTTTTTTGACATGTTTTGGCTTTTACGTCCATTGCAGAAAACAATGTTTCCATCAAGTTCATAAGCTAACATTAAATTTATTGGACAAATGATTGTGATGAAATTTTGAGAAACCAAGTTACTAATTTTTTTTGCATCTTTTTTATTCACGCTTGTGCATGCATTTCATCTTGTTATGGCCATTACCAAGGAAAATTATTTAATTAGTATCATTGGAAATGGCCTTTGAGGGTTGGAAATTTGGGTTTCATGTGGATGGATACCTAAGTAACCGGACACGTCCAATAGGGTCCCCGTGTCGTGTGGGACACAGTTTTAGATGATGGTTGGTGGGATAGGGTAGTCCTTAGCATCAAGATCATGGAGCCAATCATTTCTTTGTTGCAGTTTGCAGGCACGGACCAGCCCATCCTAGGAGATGTTTATGAGGGGTGGGATTCCATGATTGAGTCCATGAGGACCATTGTTATGGAGAATGAGTGTGCTGAGTATGAGACATTGGTAGAGAACTTATGGTCCATCATACAGGGCATTCTTATCTCTAGGTGGGATAAGAATTGCACACCCTTGCATTGCTTGGTCCACTCATTGAACCCCAAGTTCTACGCTTAGGATTGGCTCAGTGGTGGGTCGGGGCCCTCATCCAGAGTCCCTCCTCACATGGATGGAGAGATCTCAGAGGGGAGGAAGATAGCATTTAGACGACTACTTCAGGATAGAGACCACCTTGAGGTGGTGGAGGAGGAATTTTATGAGTTTTCTAGTGGCACTAGGAGATTTGGAGGATATGAGGTGGTTAGAGACATGGGGGTTAAGAAACCCCTTGTTTGGTGGACAACTCATGGGGCAACATGCCCTCTTCTACAAAAGATATATTTGAGGGTCCTCTCGCAAGTTACTTCATCCTCTTGTTGTGAGATTAATTGGAGCCGGTCACTTTTGATGAGGGGGATCGTATGGAGGGGTCATCCTCCACACCAGTAGATGCAGTTAGTCAGATTGGCAGAGAGGAGGAGGAGGAGGAGGAGGATCAGGGCAGTGATGAGTTTGTTGATTCAGGCATGGAGGAGGACTATTGAGTCATTGACAGATGGGATTCTTCCATCTTGATCCACTCCTTTTTTGTATTCACTATTAGAGTATTAGAGTATTAGACTATTAGTCTATTTGGCATTTGCCAGTGCCTAGTGGCATTCCGACATCTATGAAATACATTTTGATTTTCATGACTTAATGAGAAATATGGTTCCGAGTCTCTGACATGCATCTATGTGTCTCAATGTCTCATTGTGATTTGTGATTGTGAATGACAAATGTGTTGTGATTTGTGAATGATCTAATTTCTATTGAATATTTCATATTTGTAATTGTAAATGTAATTTCTATTGAATATTTGTAATTGTAAATGTTAAATTTTATTGGATCTATATGTCTATATTTTTAAATTTTAATATATTTTAAAAATATATATATATGTATATAAAACATGTCCTGTGTGTCCTAATTCCAGGGGTCACCATGTCCCATGTCCTTGTGTCAGGTAACTTAGATGGATACATTGCAGAAAGGGGGGAATTCTATTTTTTTCAATTTTTGGTTGGATTAGGAATTTTTGAGTTTTTGAAAAGGGATTCATTTTAATTATTCACTCATCTTGGTTGAGGGAGATGTGAATTTAATTAGAGATTGGGTTATTCCCAATTTTATCAATATTACAAAACTAGGTTGTTTTAAACAATAAAAAAATAGTAATTTAGGTTAAGAAATGACAAAAAAATGGTATGGGTAAATGAATTACCTGATTAGATGACAATCCACCGGTGAATTTTCCTCCCCTCCAGCTAAATCGAGCTCCACCGATAGTTCAAGGCACACAAACCGTCCTCGTCCAGGGTCTATTTCGCGTTTCTGATGCATGAAGAGAGCCGCGGGTGGTCGGGGGTTGTCGGGACTATGTTTTTAAATTGATTTTAGATTTCAATAACGCGTACGCATTTTGTAACTGCATAATGCGTACACATTTTGTAGTTCTATAACGCGTACACGTTATGGTTACCTATCCTACATGTCCAATGACATGTCAGGCTCGGGTCTTACCATGGCAGGTGCTAAATATCAGAAACGCGTTATGTTTTTATGTATCAGGAATGAGTTTTGAAAAAATAGCATTGCATCTAAAGTGACCCTCATCTTCTTGCACACACCCAAATATGATTGTAGTCTGACTATATCCAAGTAACATGATAAAAATCGCCTTACTGCAGGAATACTACTCAAATCCTCATAAATATATGGAACTACTAAACGTCTTATTTCAAGTGAATACTATTGAAATCGCATCTCTGTCATAATGTGATTATACTATTGTTTATTCAATCAGCAAGGAAGAAAATAAGAGGTATATGTATTTTTGGAGATCGCTATCAACCGCTAAGTAAAAACTGTAATTAAGATGGTAATTCGTTCTACTTCAATTCCAGCGTGCAAACTCTATACTCAAAAGAGGAATTGTGTAACATACATGTGATCTATAATATTGGATACACCCTTCCCCGCCAATCACTACCTTTACTAAATGTATGCAGAGAAAATAAATCTACTGTCATTTGGTGTCCTCATAGATGCGTACAGAGATCGACTCCTTCATTGGTCGCCGTCTCTAAGACGAAATACATGGATTTTGCTATCCTTTTTCCGATGTTCCATATTTCATTGTAGAATGTAGATCCCTCGAGTGCCAAAAACTCTTCACACTGTTCGGTTTTATTCTTCCTTTTCCCCCTGAAACCGAGCAGCATCAAGGTGATCGTGGGAGCTGGATTGTGAACGTTGAGTTCCTACGAGTTTGTTCCCAACTAAATGCCCAACATCAATCAAGGGTTCTAGCCACGACATAATTCCCAAATTTGTGATAGGATGCCTCGAAAGTCTTGGTGACCTCTAAGTGGCAATGAATGGTGTTGCGCTCCATGCGAGATATTAATGATCATGATCTCCATCGGAAGAGAGAGCTATTTTTCTCTTTTATGGACTATACATCCTAGGTCGAGGGAATCTTTCCTAATAAAATTTACAGTTTTCAGCTGAAGAGAGAATGGAGTTTTACCACATTCATAAGTGGTAGCAAGGTAAGAGAATAAAGCTCCACTATGGAGGCAATATCACATAAAATCCTCCGAAAATTTCTCCACTATATCTTACGTTTTAGTACTCCACTATGGGAACTAACTTCAACTAAAAACTGCCCCACTAACACTAGTTACACTCCTCGCTTGTTAGTGGAGTGAGTCCTCTAGATAATACATTTTCAAAGACTTAAGCTATCTCGTTGAAAGGGCTCGCCAAGACTAAGGGGGTATATTTAAATATTAGGACTCTTATAATTCGTAATACATTCATTTATAAGGTGAGACCTTTGAATGTATCACCATATTTGTTTATATTTTTATAACAAAGACATATATAAAAGCATTGTTTTATTGTCACAAGGATACTAAGTATATATATATGTATGAATCAGATATAGTATTATACTTTATATAATTACATAGCTATCTTCTTTCATTATCTTTAGAATGCAATATTATTATATTATTATCTTAAAGTGATAAGTATACTCATGCCTTTAAATGTTAAAAATAAACTATTTATTTAACTTCATATATATCACTTATAACTAAGTGTGCAAATATTTCTAGAGCTCGTCTATTGTATGATATAATGGTATAACTCATAGCGAGGCATACTAGTATCTATTAATTAATAAGTTTAATATGCTCTCTTTTTATTTTCGCTTAAATGGTTAAATAAGAATGCAAAGTATATATATATATACATTTATATAATCCTTTTCACCCTTAAAGTATTTAATTAGTAATACTAGTTAGTAGTAGTTTTCTTATAAGTAGGCATGTAAAGTCTTAGCTTTAGGTGCCAATACTAAAATGGCTTCTTCCTTATGACGACTCTGTAACGTGGCTCTCATGGCTTCTATCCATCAACTTCTCTATTTTCCCAAAGGATTTAGTTACTTTTTTTTTGTAGTGTTATGTTCTTAGTAATATTTAGGAAAAGATATAACAATACTTCCCAGTACCACTGGTGGGGCCTTGGCATTGAGCTCCTCACCATGGCCATTTACAAAACTCATATTTATATTTACAAAATAATAACAATAGGAGTGAAATTGAGGGATGTTAGACACTCCACCCCTTAAAGATAACACCATCCTTGGTGTTCAACAGTTTTTCTTTTGTATCCTTTCCCATCTTTCTCTTACTTTTGTTCTTATGCTTTGGTTGTCTTCATATTTTTGTGATTTTCAACAAGCCCTCATCACTTATATCTTGCACACTACACGGATCATACAAGATCTTCCAACATTCTTTAGTATAACATGAATATACAGAATTTCAAAACAGTAAATATTCATCATTCTTCCTCTTCCTTGAGGAAATATTTTGCTTATTCCAACATTCATAACATTCACATGTAAATACATGTGAGAGTCTAGCTATAAGTCAATCATTTTCATTAGCTCATATCATAAAACAATTTCTTTCAACCAAACATTTGTAATCACCAAACCTCTTTTTACTTCAGCAATCATGGAGACTTGCATACAAAACTCTTATGTATTTCCTGCAATCATGAAGACTTGCATTCATACCTCTTATGTATTTCTAGCAATCATGAAGACTTGCATACATAACACTATTTTGTATATCAACAATCATAGAGACTTGCATACAAACATGAGCCCTCTGAAAACTCATTAGAAATAACATCTGCATACTTCTAGCAGGAACATGACAGTCAACTCATAACATAGCATATTTTTAGGAAAATCGACATCGTAACAAGATGAATACATTTTAACAGCTAAAGAAAAGATAAATAACTTTGTATTCAATTAATTAACCTAGATCATTTCAGAAAGAAAACATATAGAACTTGTAGTTTTAAGTAGGGTGGACAAACACCCAAGGAGGCATGTTTACTAAACCAATAAGTGGGTGGAATCTGTGTAGAAGCAAGGCACTCAAAAATACCTTCTTCACTCGGTATCAACCTACTGAAATAAAATTCCTTCTCCACTTAGCATCAACCTCCTGAACAAAATAAGAGTTTGGCAGACTCACACCATGATCAACAACATAGCATATCCCCTCATCAAATCTCTTGGGTGCAAACATAGAAAAACCCCAAGGTAAACTTCCTCGTCAGGAAAAGTGATGAACCTCAGTTCAAAATTTGATGGCTGTCATATAGACTGCCTAGGTCTTTAGTGGTTAGTTTGGAATAAATGAGCCTCAAGTTGCAGTCCCATCTTTCAGGGCACTATGACCACATTTCAAGGGATTTATCCCATACCAACATCTAGTTAGTTGCATCATGATGCTGCCACATGTCCATTGCCTTCTACCCCAGATTCCATTCCACTCAGTGGGTCAATAAACATTCTTTCAATAGTATACAAAATCATAAACAGATCACAAATTCAAACTTTTTCTTTTGCATTATCAATATTCAACTAAAGAACACTAACTCAACATCATGTGTTCAATCAATTATAACCAGATTAGAATTCTTCTTTTATGATAATCAAACTCCTATTATTAACAAGACCTTTTTAACTTGATGCATTTCCATCTTTAAAAGATATAATAATCCCTACCAACAATCTATCTATGAGGAAGTAATTGAATTTCAATTGCATTATAAAATAGATTCACTCAAACTTCTAAGAAATACTGCTATAAAATACCTTTAATAAGGGTAAGAAATTCTGTAATGAATTACAAATGATGATTTTTCATAAACAAGAATAATATTCAAAACATATCGATCATTTAATCACATGAATTAATACATGTATTTTATATATAATCATGTAACCTAGTATGTTACATCCTTTCTAGCTATCAATACTTGGGATAAATAAATCTTTCTTTAGGCTATATTCTACATGAACTTGATTCTATTGGATCTATGAAAAGAATGACCATATACACTTTTTGAAATAACATATTATCTCAATCATAAATATAGAAAAGATGCACCTTCTAACTTTTGTCGTTTGAGTACTAACTTTTATCTCAAAGAAAGTAGGTAAATAATTATAACTTCTACCAATAAATGCTCTATCCGATCATCTTCTAAACATTAGATGAATCTTGTCGTAATTACTATGCATAGACATTAAAGGTGTTCAAGTAACTTCTGCTAAAACGAACAATTGTACTTCTTCGTAATGAATTAATGAGACTATAGATGTCCATAGGTAATAAAATTTGGACAAATAAAGTGATGTTTCTACGAAATTTTCAAATTATAAATAAGCGTAGGTTCACAAACTACAAAAATAATTTCAACTAGTTATCACTTTTCATAATAATACCATACGACAATATATAGCAAAAGAAAAATTCATATAATAGAAAAACATACCTCATTCAATGTTTTGTAAGAAATACAAATTTACTTATCTTTAGGCTTTCGAAGAAACTTGAAATGGTACTTTGAATAATATTTCTCCTTGTCCAAACTAGTCCATGCATTCAAAATAAAACAAAAACAACCGAGTGATTAGTTCATCAACATTCATGTTTTACTCAATCCATGTTGAGCCCAATAGGCCCAAGTGTTTTAACCTAGAGCTCTGATACCATTTGTCACGGACCAAAAAATTGTAAAATAAAAAAAACTTTTGAAGTGTCTAAAATGCTACTAAAATCTATGCAGAAATACAAAGTGTGGCTTTACTTTCTTTAAATACTGCTTACAAAATAATTAAAACTTTGCGACGCTTATTACTGATTATAAATGTCGTTATGATAATCAAGGAAAAGATCCCTAAAATGAAATTTATGTGAATTAAGTACTATCTCCCATTAAAACTTTGTGAAAATAAGATAGACCTTTCATTCTTATCTTAAATCCAATTCTTAACTTGCAATGTCAACCAACTACTCCCTAGAACATTAAGTATACCTACACTTTTCTTCTACCTCTTTAAAAGTGTAAGAAGTACATTTCATGGTCAATCCACTAACTACTTTCTCATGCAAATCAGTTATACACAATCGAGGAAAATATCAAACCATTATGATCTTTAAGATAATTTAAAACAATTACGTCACGTAAGAGTAAAACCTCATACAAATCCACAAAACAATAAAAGATGCATACAAAGAACATTTTCACGTGGTTCACCCACCTCTTGGGCTACGCCCACCAAAGGTTGTTTTATATTAACGATTTCCCAAAACTAAAGATTACATTGCAACACAATAGTTGCCATAATTTTGTAGCATCTCGTCAAGAGAAACTTTAGACTTTGGCCCTCTTCCCCATACTCTACCTATTTAGAAGTTCCGTAATGCTCTAACCCAAATCTTTTTAGCCAAAACATGATAATATGAAATTTTTGAGCCCCTTTTATTAAATGTATATTAACATCGTAGACATCTAGTATTAAAATAAGAATCATGCTTTCAATGGCATTTCCATTTAACGTTCGAGACAAAGTTTATTCATAAATTAATTAATCCTTCAATTTAATATTTGAAAAGACAATAAAGAAAATATCCATAGCCAAATGCATAAACAAAAGCCTAAGGCAATGCCCTTCTAGCTCAACAGACTTGCTATTTTTAAAAGAAACCAAGGTCAACCTCTAAAGGTTAGCCTTTTGGGTTTTAGGTCAATCTCTTAAAGGAAACCAAATCAAGAAAACAAAAGAACATTACCAGAACAAGTCTCGGGGTTGACCTTTCTTGGGTAAGAGATCACTTATCTAAATATTGACTTTTAATGCAATAAAGCATTTGTAGACCGCTCAACAAGCAATGATTCTTACCAATGATTCTTACCGTATCTGGAATTAGAAGTGATAAGTTAATACTACTAAGGATATTGCAATCTAACCAAAGGTAGAGACGTCGTGCGTTCTATGAAAAATATAAATATGGAGAAAAGTGGAAAATCAATTACACCAAGCAGGGACCCATGCAATACTCTGACCAATAAAATTATAGTGCAGAGAAATCACCATGTAGGGAATCAAATGTAAAATTGCTCAAGGTAGAGACTTAGTTCTATCTAAAAGTAGTTGTAATTGTGGTTTAACAAAGATTAGGGTTTAAACCTGTTAGCGCAGACTCAACATTTTAGCAAGGAGGAATAATTTAAAAGCAAAAGGGATGAAGTAAGTCAAAAATGAAAATGTAAATACATAAGTAACTCGCAGAGTTCATAAAGAACAACCTAGGATCGTAAGCGTTGTGCCCTTCCTTCGTTTTCAGTCAATCAAATCAAAATAGATAAAGAAATATTTCAGCAATCAATCAATGCCAGGTAGGTGAAATTGCTGATATCCAGTAGTCGCCAATAAAGGAGATGGGTGATGGTGATGCTTGCCTCGGAAAAGGGTTTTTGGTGAACTCGATGCCATGTGTCGATGCTAGTTAGGCATCATCCAATTGTTGCCGCACTTGATGCTTACCCTTAACAGCAAGTCAATAAATACTTGGACTAAATGAGAGGGCTTACACCGCAAAATGAAAGATAGTATACACAACAGACTTCAAAGTCTGATCGTTTACAAGTACCTGTTCAAAGTCGTGGTAACCCCGGGCAGAGAATGAAACCATATAAAAAGTGCAGAGAACATTTTGTTAACTACTGTGTAAACGCATTAATCAGAGAAAACGCTAGGGAAATAATAAAACAAAGTTTGAACCCCAAACATAGGTTCGATACTCACCAAGGGCATCTCTATTTACGATCTCAAAGACAATGTAGGCATACAAGGGAGAGAGAGACTTAACTCAAAAGCAGAAAACACGTATGCTAACATCGAGGAATTTTTATCTCGGTTCTAAGTCTATATAAAAGGAATGGGTCAGCTAGGGCAGAACAATGCTATCATCAAAGGAGATCGGGTGTAGTGATGGCATCTTAAATAGTCAAAAATAAAATATGATTGTAGTCTGACTATATCCAAGTAACATGATAAAAATCGCCTTACTGCAGGAATACTACTCAAATCCTCATAAATATATGGAACTACTAAACGTCTCATTTCAAGTGAAATCGCATCTCTGTCATAATGTGATTATACTATTGTTTATTCAATCAGCAAGGAAGAAAATAAGACGTATATGTATTTTTGGAGATCGCTATCAACCGCTAAGTAAAAACTGTAATTAAGACAGTAATTCGTTCTACTTCAATTCCAGCGTGCAAACTCTATGCTCAAAAGAGGAATTGTGTAACATACCCGTGATCTATAATATTGGATACACCCTTCCTCGCTGATCACTACCGTTACTAAATGTATGCAGAGAAAATAAATCCTCTGTCATTCGGTGTCCTCCTAGATGTGTACAGAGATCGACTCCTTCATCGGTCGCCCTCTCCAAGACGAAATACATGGATTTTGCTATCCTTTTTCTGATGTTCCATATTTCATTGCAGAATGTAGATCCCCCGAGTGCCCAAAAATATTCACACCATTCGGTTTTATTCTTCCTTTTCCTCCCGAAACCGAGCAGCATCAAGGTGATCGTGGGAGCTGGATTGTGAACGTTGAGTTCCCACGAGTTTGTTCCCAACTAAATGCCGCGACATAATTCCCAAATTTGTGATAGGATGCCTTGAAAGTCTCGGTGACCTCTAAGTGGCAATGAATGGTGTTGCGCTCTTTGCGAATCAAGGTAACACCCACCTTTAACTACTCTCTTTTAAATAACTATAACCGAAGAGAAAATGGAGTTTTACCACGTTCATAATGTTGATGTATATGTAACTTCGGAATGTATTTCATATATAATTATTGTACCCTTACAAGAGATGTGTTATTCCTCTATAAGGAAGTTTCGTCATGTATTGACAAGTGTCGCAAGTGTGTGTACTTGCCGATGGGTTATGAGACCACCATGTGTGGGGTCGGCCCTGAAATATATATTATATTGTGGATGTACCTAGCTAGACAAGTCGGCCCCATAGTGTAACTGGGCAAACAGGTTAAGTATAAATAGAGATCGCGAGATCTCTATTTGATCACTCGGAAACACACACTTCTCTCACTCAGAAAGTGGCGCACTAGTGAGGAGGAGGATCATCTGCTACTAGGAGACTATCTCAGTGTATTTTGGTTGTACTTTGGTTGAGCGATTGCTCTCTCTATCTCTGAGGAAGTTGTGGGGTTTTTCACCTTAGGGTTTTCCCCATAGAAACTCTGTGTCTCTTCTCTCTCATGCTTTTGATTCTTGTGATGCTTGTCATGATTATTATGATTGTTATGCATTGATATACTACACATGTTATTCTCTTAGTAAAGATCCTAGAGTATTGTGAATTAATGCTCAAAATTTAACATGGAATCAGAGCTAACCTGAGAAGAAGACATTGTGCAGTGACGGAAACTAGGGTTTCTTGTTTATTGGGTTTCTCTCCACATATTTTGGAAAATCAATATAGTAGATTGACTCTACTCATCAAGGAGAATCTCTTTGTCCAATCAGAATTCAATTCTGAGCATTTTCAGATTTGGCCCTAAACATTAGGGTTTCCTAAAAAATAGGAATTTCTGGAATCTGAAGACATTGCTGGAAGCTCCTTGCAAAAATCAAAGTTTAGAGCTTTGGATCGAGGTTTTTGGCTGAGTAGATCTCCGAGAAACTCAAACCCTTATTCAGGGCTCTCCTTAGTGAATCTGGGAAGACAGAAAGGCAGTTTTCAAGGGTGTAGCTTTGCAGATCTCAAATTCTGAATACACCAGGTTGATCAGCTCATCAAGGTGCATCTTTCTATCCTTTCAGAAAGTTGAAATTCACATTTTGAATTTTTAGGGTTTTTTCGACAAACCCTAATCCGGGACCAGATCCATTTTTCAGCAATTCAAGTGGTAAGACCTAAAACTTTTCTATTTCCATTTGAAGTACTCTTTAAGATGTCTCACCACACCAAGCTTGAGGATAAGCTTGAAGGGGATGATAACTTCCGACCCTGGAAGTATAGGATTGGGTTAATCCTGGAAGAGAATGAGTTGGACTCATATATAAAAAAAGACATCCCTATCCCAGAGGATGAAGAGGCTAAGTTATTGCATAAGAAGAACTTGGTTAAGGCAAAGAGAATCATTGCCGATTCTATCAAATACCATCTCATCCCCCATGTGTCATCTCTAAAGACACCCAAAGAGATGTTTGACTCCCTGACTAAGTTATTTGAAGGGAATAACATAAATCGGAAGATGACTCTTCGAAATCAATTGAAAGGGGTCAAGATGTTGAATGGAGAAACCATTCAATCTTACTTCTCCAAAGTCTTTCAGATCAAGGAACAACTTGAAGCTATGGATGAAGTAGTGGACAATGGTGAAGTTGTTATGACCACTCTGAATGGCCTACCTAGGTCATGGGACTCCTTTATTCAAGAAATCTGTGCAAGACAGAAATTGATCTCTTTCAATAAACTGTGGGAGGAATGCTCTCAAGAAAAAGCTATAATTGTAGCTTATGAAGAAAAGATGGGAGGTGAAGATCAAGCTCTTGCATCTCACAACAAAAGAAGCAAGCCCAAGAAGGAGCACTCTCGCTACAAGAAGTCCACTCACTATCACCAAAAGAATAAGAAGGATCTAAGGTGCTTCAAATGCAATGAGAAGGGTCACTTTGCTTCAAATTGTCCCAAGAAAAAAAGGGATAACAACAACATCTCCAGCAAGAAGAAGAAGGGCAGCAAAAGAAAGTTCCATGCTCATGCTGCCGAAGATGATGAACCTCCAAAGAAGAAGGATAGGGTAGAAAAGGATGATAGTGATGATGACTCATCAAGTGAAGAAGAGTATGTTCTAATCTCTGCTCTCACAGGTACTATCTCCCATGGTTGTAATGATTGGTTAATTGATAGTGGGGCTTCCAAACACATGACTGGGTTTAAGGAATCTTTTGTAAACCTATCTGAACATGAATCACCCCATAAGGTGAAACTTGGGGATGATTATCAATACCCAATCAAAGGAAGTGGTGAATCCTCCTACAACCTGGATTCTGAAAAATATTTGAAGATGAAAGAATTCCTTTATGTACCTGGGCTCAAGAAGAATCTTCTCTCCATCTCTACATAATTTGGATGCAAAAGGCATGAGGGTTGCATTTGTAGATGGCCAAGTCCTAATATGGCCAAAGGGTAAAACAATCGATGATGCAGTAGTGATTGGAGAGCAAGAGGGATGATAGTATAAATTGAAGGGTCAACCTGAACATGCCATGGTACATGACTCCATGGAGCCAAGTGAACTTTGGCATAGAATACTTGCTCATATGCATTATAGGGCACTTCCAATTGCAAAAAAAGCTATAGAGGGTCTTCCTGAAATCAAGACCAAACATGAAGGTGTTTCCAAAGGATGTGCAAAAGGTAAGAACATTAAGAAGGCTTTCCCAAGCAGTGAAAGCAAGGCAAAAGGTATCCTGGAAATCATCCACTCAGATGTATGTGGTCCTATGTCATCCAGTTCTCTGAGTGGGTATGTTTACTATGTCTCGTTTATTGATGACTTCTCTAGGAAGACTTGGGTATACGTCTTGAAGAACAAAGACGAGGTGTTTGATAAGTTCAAGGAATTCAAAACCTTGATGGAGATGCAAACCGACAAGAAGATCAAAAAATTCAGATCCGACAATGGTGGAGAATTCACCTCAGGTGACTTCAAGAAGCTTTGCAGTGATTCAGGGATTAAAAGGGAGTTTACTGCTCCCTACAATCCACAACAAAATGGAGTTGCAGAAAGAAAGAACAGAACAATCATGGAAGCAGCAAGGGCAATGCTACATGACTAGGATCTACCTATG
This sequence comes from Larix kaempferi, assembly GCA_027924585.1. Taxonomy (NCBI): domain Eukaryota; kingdom Viridiplantae; phylum Streptophyta; class Pinopsida; order Pinales; family Pinaceae; genus Larix; species Larix kaempferi. Next base: position 6,383,992 of record BSBM01000009.1, read on the forward strand.
CATCTATGGGCAGAAGCAGCTAGAACAACTGTATATGTGCAGAACAGAACACCCCACAAGATATTGGACAACAAGACACCAGAAGAGGTCTTCTCTGGTAAGAAACCTGAAGTCAACCATCTCAGAATATTTGGTTGTCCAGTATACACTCATATCCCAAAGGAAAAGAGGAACAAGCTAGATCCTTCAGGAAAGAAGGGTATCTTTGTGGATTAATGTGAAAGCTCAAAGGCTTATAGAATATACTTTCCAGGGTTCAAGAAGATTGATGTCAGCAAGGATGTGACATTTGATGAAAACTCAGCATCCATCAAATCAAGAAAGACACCTATTGAAGTTTATGAAGAACCTAAGGAAACTAGATTTCAAGACACTACCATGACTGAAGCAATTCCAGATGTTGATCGTGAAAATGAAGATCCACAACAACCTGTAGATCCACCCTATGAGGATAACTCTCACAAGAGGAAACCTGCATGGGCTAGAGAGCTCATTCAAGATGCAGAAAGATTTGGCATTCCAGAGGAAGAACACAGAGCAAAGAAAAGAACCAGATCACATACCAGCTTATGTTGCTTTACTCAGTGACATTATGAACAAAGAACCTTCCAGTTATGAAGAAGCAACAGAAAAGAAAGAATGGAAGGATGCCATGGTTGATGAATACCAATCAATAATGAATAATGATGTTTGGGATGTTGTCCCAAGACCTAAAGAGAAGTTTGTTGTGACTTCTAAATGGATCTACAAAATCAAGCATGCTGCAGATGGCAGTGTAGAGAAATACAAGGCAAGATTCATAGCTCCTGGCTTCTCTTAGAAAGAGCGAATAGATTATGAAGAAACTTTTGCACCTGTAGCCAGGTATACTTCCATCAGAACAGTACTTTCCCTGGCTGCAGCAATGAAATGGAAAATACACCAGATGGATGTCAAGACTGCTTTCTTGAATGGTGTAGTTGAAGAGGAAGTATATGTGGAGCAGCCACTTGGTTTCGAAACACATGACAGGGAGTCATATGTGTGCAGATTGAAGAAATCCTTGTATGGCTTGAAGCAAGCTCCCAAAACTTGGTATGGTAGGATGGATAGTTTTCTATCTATTCTGGGCTTTACCAAGAGTAAAGCGGATTCCAACCTTTACTACAAGGTTGAGGAAGGGAATCCTGTGATTCTACACATGTACGTGGATGACTTATTTGTAACAGGAGATGATAGATTGATTGTAGATACACAGAGGAAGCTTGCTGCTGAGTTTAATATGAAGGACCTGGGGATGATGCACTATTTCCTAAGTATGGAGGTGGCAGAGTACAGTTGGGATCTTCCTTAAACAAGGGAAGTATATTGTAGATATCCTGAAGAGGTTCACGATGATGGATTGCAAGGCCATGGCCACACCTATGGAATCGAACCTAAAGCTTCTATGTGATGCTTCATCTGAGCCAGTTGATGTCTCTATGTATCGTCAGATGATTGGGTCCTTGATGTACCTGACGAACACGAGACCAGATATTTGCTTTGTGGTGAACACATTGAGCCAGTTCCTGACGGATCTGAGGAGTGTTCACCTAGTTGCTGTAAAGCATATTCTAAGGTACTTGAAGGGTACAGTTGATTATGGACTCAGGTATGAAGTGAATCAAAAGTTTAACCTGCAAGGTTATGTTGATTCAGATTGGGTAGGTAGTGCTGCAGATAGGAAGAGCACATCTGGGTGTTGCTTCAATATGGGATTAGGTGTGATCTCTTGGTTTAACACGAAGCAGTCCTGTGTAGCACTGAGTACAGCTGAGGCAGAGTATGTTGTAGCCTGTTTAGCTAGCTGTGAGGTAGTATGGCTTCAGAAGCTACTATCTGAGTTATTTGATCTCCCATTGGATGCTACTGGTATCTTCTGTGATAACCAGACTTGTGTGAAGTTTTCTGAGAACCCAGTGTTTCACGACAGGTTGAAACACATAGAGATCAAATATCACTATATCAGGGATATGGTGTAGAGAGGAGTAGTGACGCTCCTATATGTTGCAACGGACGAGCAGATTGTAGATGTATTGACGAAGCCATTAGCCAGAGTGAAGTTTGACTACTTCAGAGAGAGGCTTGGTGTTCTTCAGATCGATGACACTTCGAGGAAGAAGTGATGGAGACATTTGCTAAATCCAATCCAAGCATGTTGGATGGAGGATCCTTCATATGGCTATGGATGTAAGCACTGGATGATGAGCATCAGGATGATGTTCTAGTTTCTGTTCTATATGATCAGTTGGATCATTTACATTTGTGTATATATGCATCAGGATGATGTTGGATATGATCAGTTGGATCATTTGTATGTATTTTGTATATGCATCATGTTGGATGCTTGGACCATGTAACTATTTTTGTATCAGGTGGATACGTTGTATGATTAGGTAGATCATGTATGTTGATATGTATCAAGTATGATCAAATGGATCATGTATTTGTTTGTATTAGGTGGATACATTGTATGATCAGGTGGATCATGTATCATGATATGTATCAGGTAGATACTTGGTATGCATCAGGTGGATGTAGTGTATGATCACGATGATCATAGATGACAAGCTTCAGGATGTTGCTCCAGATGACATGCAGTAGGATGTTGCAGTGATAATGATCAGGATGATCATGTGTACATCAGGATGATGTATGGTGAGTATCAGAATGATACTTTATGGCCGTGGATCAGGTTGTGCATATGAGATGTCTAGGAGATCCTATAGGTCGGAGTTGTGTACCCGTAACAGCCTGGGATGCTCTTTCGAGACATTGCTCTGGGAGGACATGTAATTTGTGCCCTGGGAGATTTCAGGTTGGAGTTGTGTACCCGTAACATCCTGAGATGCTCTTGCGAGGTTTTGTCCTATGGGATGTAATTTGTGCCCTGGGAGATTTCAGGTCGGAGTTGTGTAACCGTAACATCCTAAGATGCTCTTTCGAGGTTTTGCCATGACCACATGAAATTTGTGCCCCGGGGAGATTTCAGGTCGAAGTTGTGTACCCGTAACATCCTGAGATGCTCTTGCTAGGTTTTGTGGTGACCACATGTAATTTGTGCCCTGGGGAGATTTCAGGTCAAAGTTGTGTACCTGTAACATCCTGAAATGCTCTTGCTAGGTTTTGTGGTGGGGTCACATGTAATAAGTCCTGGAGATCTAGACAGGATGAAAAAGGCCTCAGATGCTCTTTAGGGTTCTTTCTAGTCAAGAGACTCTTTAAAGGTTTTGTAATGCACGTAATAAGTCTTGAGGATTCCACAGTATGGCCAGTGATGACGAAGACCTGCAGGTGGTGGGCCTACATCTAGTATGAAAAAGGACTGGCTCTATAGAACTTCCTATGATGAGTAGATTCAGAGATTGGTTGAGATTCCAACAGCAGTGACGATGATGATGACGATGCATCGATGACGATGATCCCGAGAAGAAGACTTGTCTAGCAGATCTGTGTCGAGAAATACCTTCCTAGTTAAGAGGGAGTGTTGATGTATATATAACTTTGGAATGTATTTCATCTATGTATTTCATATATATTTATTGTACCCTTATAAGAGATGTGTTATTCCTCTATAAGGAAGTGTTGTCATGTATTGACAAGTGTCGCAAGTGTGTGTACTTGGCGGTGGGTTATTAGACCACCATGTGTGGGGTCGACCCTAAAATATATATTATATTGTGGATGTACCTAGCTAGACAAGTCGGCCCCATAGTGTAACTTGGAAAACAGGTTAAGTATAAATAGATATCAGGAGATCTCTATTTGATCACTTGGAAACACACACTTCTCTCGCTCAGAAAGTGGCGCACTAGTGAGGAGGAGGATCATCTGCTACTAGGAGACTATCTCAGTGTATTTTGGTTGTACTTTGGTTGAGCCATTTCTCTCTCTATCTCTGAGGAAGTTGTGGGGTTTTTCACCTTAGGGTTTTCCCCACGGAAACTCTGTGTCTCTTGTCTCTCATGCTTTTTATTCTTGTGATGCTTGTGATGCTTATTATGATTGTTATGCATTGATATACTGCACATGTTATTCTCTCAGTAAAGATCCTAGAGTATTGTGAATTAATGCTCAAAATTTAACACATAAGTGGTAGCAAGGTGAAAGAATAAAGCTCCACTATCGAGGCAATATCGCATAAAATCCTCCGAAAATTTCTCCACTATATCTTACGTTTTAGTACTCCACTATGGGAACTAACTTCAACTAAAAAATGCCCTACTAACACTAGTTACACTCCTCTCTTGTTAGTGGAGTGAGTCCTCTCGATAATACATTTTCAAAGACTTAAGCTCTCATTGAAAGGGCTCACCAAGTCTAAGGGGGTATATTTAAATATTAGGACTCTTATAATTCATAATACATTCATTTATAAGGTGAGACCTTTGAATGTATCACCATATTTATTTATATTTTTATAACAAAGATGGCACATATAAAAGTATTTTTTTATTGTCACAAGGATACTAAGTATATATATATGTATGATGCATATATAGTATTATCCTTTATATACTTACATAGCTATCTTCTTTCATTATCTTTATAATGCAATATTATTATATTATTATCTTAAAGTGATAAGTATACTCATGCCTTTAAATGTTAAAAATAAACTATTTATTTAACTTCATATATATCACTTATAACTAAGTGTGCAAATATTTCTATAGCTCATCTATTGTATGATATAATTGTATAACTCATAGCAAGGCATACTAGTATCTATTAATTAATAAGTTTAATATGCTCTCTTTTTATTTTAGCTTAAATGGTTAAATAAGAATGCAAAGTATATATATATACATTTATATAATCCTTTTCACTCTTAAAGTATTTAATTAATAATACTAGTTAGTACTAGTTTTCTTATAAGTAGGCATGTAAAGTCTTAGCTTTAGGTGCGAATACTAAAATGGCTTCTTCTTTATGACGACTCTGTAACGTGGCTCTCATGGCTTTTAGCCATCAACTTCTCTATTTTCCCAAAGGATTGAGTTACTTTATTTTTTTGTAGTGTTATGTTTTTAGTAATATTTAGGAAAAGATATAACAATACTTCCCAGTACCACTGGCGGGGCCTTGGCCTTGAGCTCCTCACCATGGCCATTTACAAAACTCATATTTACATTTACAAAATAATAACAATAGGAGTGAAATTGAGGGATGTTACACCTACATCTCCTTTCCTCGCTGACATGTTGGCTACCTATGCGGAATTGATGCTCGAGAACTTGCCTAGCATTTTGCCTCCGAGACAGAATGTTGACCATTGCGTTGAGTTGGATCCGGGCTCCAGATCTGTGGAAAAGGCGCCATACAGACTGTCGGGACCAGAGTTGGAGGAGTTGAAATGGTAGCTAACTGAGCTAAAAGATGCTAGTTTCATACGACCTTGAAGGTCTTCGTATGGTGCCCCAGTGTTGTTCCAAGGGAATAAATATACAATCGAGTTGCAGATGTGCTTGGACTATAGGATATCGAACAAGCAGACCATCACGAACCATTATCCACTTTTGTTGGCAGCTGATTGTTTTGATAATTTAGCCAAGGCAAGAGTGTTCTCAAAGTTGGATTTGAGACAGGGGTACTATCAAGTTAGAATCATAGAAGGTGATGAGTACAAAATGACGTGTGTGACGTGATATGGAAACTTTGAGTTTCTGGTTATGTCGTTTTGATTGTGCAACTCCCCTGCAAAGTTCTCCACGTTGATGAACGATGTGTTGCGACCGTTCTTGGACCAATCGGTTGTAGTATATTTAGATGACATCGTTGTCTATAGTGAAATCATGGAGGATCATAAGCAACATTTGAAAGAGGTATTTGATGCGTTGTGGGAGAAGAAGTTGTACTTGAAGGCATCCAAGTGCATGTTTGGGCAAGAGGAAATTTCGTTCTTGGGCCATCAAGTTGGACAAGGAAAGGTTCGCATGGATGAGAGAAAGGTTGATGCTATCCAGGATTGGGAAGAACCTTGAACAGTGCAGGAAGTGTGTAGCTTCCTTGGCTTGGAAAACTACTGCCGCAGGTTTGTGGAGAGTTACTCTAAGATTTTGACGCCTCTTATCGAGTTGCTACAAAATAACAAGGCATGGAAGTGGTCACAAAAGTGCTAGGATGCGTTTGATGAGATAAAATGCAGACTTGCAACCACTCTGGTGCTGCAGTTTCCTCACTTTGAAAAATATTTCGAAGTTTAGACGAATGCGTCCGATTTTGCTATTGGAGAATTTTTGATGTAGGAAGGTCATCGAGTGGCGTACGAGAGTTGGAAGCTCCAGGGTCGGGAACAGAGGTACCGAGTTCAAGAGAAAGAAATGACAGTGGTGGTGCATTGCTTGAGAGTGTGGAGGCATTACTTGTTGGGTAATCCATTCGTGGTAAAGACGAAGCTACTTCGCCACTCAGCCAAAGCTCTCGCCCAAGCAAGCTAGATGGAAGGATTTCCTTGCGGAGTTTGACATGATCTTAGAGTATCGGCCAGGATGGTTGAACGAAGCTGTGGATGCATTGAGAAGGAAAGCTCAGCTCGCGGCCTTGGATGGACAACCACTTGAACCGACAACTCAAGTTGTGTCCGACTTGCGACAAAGGATTCAGGAAAACCTGTTGGGGGACCCGACGGCCAAAAGCGTCATGACGCAAGTCAAGGAAGGAAAAATGAATAGGTTCCATGAGAAATATGGATTGCTCTACTTCGAGGAATGCTTGTATGTGCCGAAAGCATCTCATCTCAGAAAATACTTGATGTGGGAGTTTCATGACTCTGCGTGGGAAGGACATCTGGGGCAGCATAGAATGCATGCTTTGGTTGAGAAGAGTTTCTTTTGGAAACACTTGCGGAAGGATGTTGAGGAGTGTGTTCGCACCTGTCTTATTTTCCAACAAGACAAGTATCTTAGGAAGAAGAAATAGGGGTTGTTGCAACCGTTTCTAGTTCTGGAGAGGCCTTGGGTAAGCATCTCCATGGACTTCATTACGCAACTACTGGACGCATAGGGGTATAACAAAATATATTTGTGGTGTTAGACCATTTCTCCAAGTATGTGATGTTCGTTAGAATGAAGTCACCATCCAGGGAAGTGGATGTGGCGAAGATTTTCTTCAAACATGTTGTTAACTACTGGGGCTTGTCACTGAAGATTGTATCTAACAGAGACGCACCATTCACAAGGAAGTTTTTGCCAGCATTATTCAAGTTAATTGGGACGTAGTTGCTCATAATTTTGGGTTTTCATCCAGAAATGGATGGACAGATGGAGAGAATTAAATCAATTCTGGAGAGTTACTTGAGGAACTTTGTGCACACTGATCAGAAAAACTGGTCGGAGTTGTTGGACACAATGCAGTTCAGCTACAACATGCACATGAGCTCAGCGACAGGTTAGAGTCCATTTGAGTTGGAAACTGGACAGAAGTTGTTTAAACTGCAGGCCATAGCGACTGGTGAGGTAGGACCAAACCCGACTGCGGTAGAGTTTATGAAAGCATGGGATGACAAGTTTAAATCATCTAAGTCTCACTTGGACAGGGTAGTTGAGATAATGAAGAAGTGGGAGGATAGGAAATGCAGAGATGAAGAATTCCAAGTTGGAGAAAGTGTCCTCAAACTTTGGCATGAGCAATTTGTTGCTCCAAAGGGCCTGGAAAGCTCTTTGATGCAGAAGTATGAAAACCTATTTGAGATAGTTGAGAGGGTGGGCAAGGTGGACTACAAGCTGAGACTCCTAGAACACTTGCGTGCATACCATCTAGTTTTTCATGTCAGTCAGTTGTGGAGGTTGTGAGCTGAAGAAGATGAGCCAGAACGAAATGTTCCCACACGAGCTCTTGTGATGATCGATGATAGTCCTGATCACGAAGCAAAAGCCATTTTGGGACACCATTTCAACAAGTGGGGGAAGGATTCAAGGTTGGAGTACTTCATCAAGTGGAAATACTTGTAGGATGAAGAGAACAGTTGGGAGTGGAAGCACACTTTGTGGAAGTCATAATATTTTATCAAAGCATTCCAAGAAGAGCATGGGCTACCACCTCGACGAAATCCATGGAAGAAGCATCATCGGGATGGAGACGATCTTGGTGGGGGAGGTTGTCACATCCCCGCCAAAACACCCACTTGATGCCTCATAAAACAGCTGAGAAGCGCTTGCAAGGTGGATGCGTTCCCTAGAAAAACCACCATTTTGCTTGGCAAGCCTGCAGCAATCACCTTACAACTTAGATTGGAAGCTTGGAAGAGCTCGAGTTGGGAGCCTGGAAGAGTTAGGGTTCGGATCTTGACGAGCTTGATATGGGATCCTAAAAGACACGATATGGGATCCTTTCAGAAAACGAGATGGAATCCTCACGAACTTGGGATGAGAGAACAACGCAGCTCATGTTGGAATTGCACCAAGAAGGAAACTCGGCGTGCAACGCATGACGCTAAGTGAACAAATAAATGGGCACTTGACCGACATGGAGGTGGGTGCAAGGAACCTCGATGGGAGTTGACTAGAGGGTGCGCCAGTCACTTGGAAAATTCGCGGATGGGAAGAACGCACGGAAGAAGGAAATGTTTGGGCGAATTTGACACAAGACGGGCTTAGAGTGGGCACCAAGAAAGGGTGCACCCACCATGGGTTGCGCTAATCCTCTCCAGGATAGCTATATAAACGCGGAACAATCAAGGAGAGTTCGCAAGACACATAGAGATTCTGACTTTCGGGGGAGCAGGCACACTATCTGTCTGCAAGCAGGAGGCAACACATGTTTTACTCTTTGTAGTTTTGTAATTTGTGTGTTAGCTGGTTGGGAGGATAGGGAGCTCTGTCGGTTTTTGCATATCCATTGATTGTAACTCTGCTTATATATTTATATGACTCTAGGGGTTCTCTATTTGGGAAACCCCACCCTATTTGCAACTGTGTTCGTTTACTTGTTTATGCATGCAACTGTAATTTTGATAAAATGGCTAAGTGTTAAAATAAGTGAAGTGCAACAAGTTCAAGGGTTAAGGGTCAAATGGTTCCGGGTCGAACCCTTGAGTTGGCCACGCCCTCAAGGTGCTTCCGGGTCGTGCCACACAGTCCAAATTTGTAAGTGGAGATGACTAGCAAAATGGGGTTGTGACATTGGGCTCTACCAACAGTATGTTTGAATCATCCAAGCATACCGCTATGACTTATGAAGGTTGTTCCTAAAATGATGGGGAAAAAGCACTGGATTCTTCTCGAGCAATGGTTCGGCTATTCCCAGTTTCGTTCGATAACGATTTTCTTACGAAAAAACAGGGAGGTGGACCGAACCAGAATGTTATAATGAGTGGTTATGGAACACACCATTCTGTAACTGGTGATATGCCCTCAATGGAGCATATGGTGAGCGACCAATGTTACCTCCATGAAAATAATTTTTAGGGCATGGGTGGCTTTCCCGAGAGCGCCCTGCACAATTATCGGAAGAATCAGTTCGAAGACAACTCAATGTTGTTAGGAATCTATACAAAACAGATTAGAACATTAGAAATCTATACAAATTTGATTATGATAGAGTATAGTGGAAAGAAAGATTCGGTAGTATTGATATTTCCTCTTTGGAAATTTGGTTTTTTATTTAAGTTTCTGGAAATTTAGGTTTTTGTGCATGATAAAACTTGGTTTAAGATGGATTTATATTAGTTTTAATTTTTAGTTGTTAGGTAAAATAATGATTTTTATAACATTTGTTACTCTATTTTATTAAATAATTTTATTTTATTTTAAACACTTATTACTTTACTATTTTAAACACTATAATTTTATTTTATTTTAAATTGAAAATGCATATTTTTATCGGGATGAGTACTCTCTATGAATTAGTCACTATTGATTAAGGCTTCATGGTTCAATTTCTGTTGGTGGGAAAATCTGACCTGTTCGCCAACAATGAGAAATAGCCAACACAAAGTGCTTAAAGCAGCCCTTTGTGTGTTTGGAATAGCCACTTCTCTCAAGAACAAAGGCCTGGATGCCTATATGGATTTGCTCTCAACAAGAGAGTTTCATATGTGTTTTTGTTATCTGTGTGTTTAGTCCCTACTTATTCAAATTAAATAAAAGTGAACTAGGCTAGATTGTTAGCAAAGACATATTCTAATTTGATCAAACACAAAAATTTAGTAGCTACTAAATTACCTATAGGTTTCCGATACAAAATAAAACTGAAATTCTAATTTTAAAACTAGTTCTATCTAATCTATTTCTATCTTACACAAGCAAACGAAGAATTTCTTATGTATAAAATGATAGTTTTATAACCAATTTACTTAAACAAAGTTAAATAAATAGCAATTTGAATAAGGACTCCAATTTCCTCAAAAATAAACAATAAAAATAGTTTTCATTAATCTTTACACAAATTGTTTATGAAATCAGAAACATGATCATTTCGCACAGTCATACATGAAAATCTATATGCAAAAATAAATCCAGATAATCAAATTTAAATTGTAATCAATTGTGCAAAGTGTATGGAAAAATCTTACAGAACACAGCTGATTACAATCGAATTACATGAAAAGGGCAATAGGGCAATATCTGGCTGTCAATTACAGCTTCACAAAAATCTAAAAAGTATGATCTACAACCAGAAGAAAACTGGCTAAGAGGTAACATCTCATGATTCTTTGTTCAAAGAATATATGATACATAAAACAAATACAGAATGAGATAAAGAAATTCCTCCAATTCTGTAGAGAGCTCCCCCTTTGATATAGAAGTTCTTCTGATACCTTCCTTCAATGAAATATGTTAATGTGGGAGCCAATAAAGCAACCTTGGCGGCTCTCCATTTTCATTCTTGTTCTCTTGTCACCATAGTAAAATTTATGTCAGGGTTCTTGCTCATTTGGCCCAACAATCTCGACGAAATGTTCTCCAACTTCATCGATGACTGCTGTCATTTATTCATAACTTCGCTTTTAAACCTGCACGTCCAAAGTATATATCAGAATGCAATACAAATTACGCAAATGATAGTTCAGAAAAATGAATGAAGGAAATATTTAGAATGGTAAAAAGATTAAAGAATCTTCCTCGTTTTCTTAAGATAAAAAATTATCAAGATTTTTTGTGTATAGAGTTCTAGCAATTGCTTTACTATCTGGTAAATCCTTCGCATAGCACGAATTCTAGCTTATTAATTTTCCAGCAACAATTGTGATCTGATGTAAATTTTTTCTCTGTGCTCAGGTAAATTAGAACTAATCAATGGATACTGGTAAACACGTTCTCTCGCATCTGCGAACTTGGCGATCTTTCTTTGACAATCAGGGCATGGTCTCCTCCGCATAATCTGGTATTTCTTGTTACTTGATCATGTGAAGAAAATATAAAAGTTATCTTAGAGTCGACACGTTGTGAAGAAGAGGAGGATTTATTTATTTTTCAAATATCTCGGGCTTCCTAACTATCAACATCCTCACTGAACAACAACGGTGATTTAGCAGAGTTAGCGTTTTTTTAGCTGCGTTCCTTATCCCGATAGCTTTGGATCCGTCCCTTTAAATTAACCTTATCCCATTCATTTAATTCGTAGCAACAGGAGTGCTTTTCACATTGGATGAATTGATTGGAATCTGGTGGTTCCGTAGCTTGGAATGCATTCTCCGTGCTGGTGTGTAAACTCCCTTCATCGCTATCATCAATCCTCGGGGTGACTTGGCAATATTCTTTTCTTTGTTTATGGTAATCTGGATCAATATCAGATAATATCCATTAAATTTTATAGCGATCCTCTTAAACTAGAGTTCCTCCGTTTGACGTAACCTCATTGGCGTCAATGTGATGTCTTCAAGTTTCACAACAAAATAAAAGAATCCATACTCAAAACATAATAGTGAAAGCTATGTGAAGACAAAAAAATAAAATAATAATAATAATGAAAAGGATAAAATAAAATGGTTATGAGATGAATACCTTTGTGTCCATTTACACGGGTATTGAAAAAAATATTCAAAAATAAAAATGAGACTCTTTTTCATTTCATTTTACACGTATCAAAAAAAAAATTCTTGGTGTACGTTTTTTTTTTCCAGCGAAAAAAGTGTATTGTTATTATTTATAAATATAAATTAAATAGTACAATGATGAATCATTCAAGCAAGAATCTAGCTATAGTGTCAGCCTAAACAGTTTTGTCAAAAATTACTCTACATTGTCAAAAATACGATACAGTTTGATGCACTAGACGATAAAAAAGAGACAATCAAAGAAGACATCATTAGTCCATAAAGTAGATAGAAGCATGAGATTCGACCTTGGAGTCCAAGTATTCTTCTCATATCAACAGACCTTCTTCTGTATCCAAAGCCAATTTTGAAAGTTTGTCCGCTAGTGAGTTGTTTTCCCTATAGACATGTTGCAATGTGATGGCCGGACAAAGATCAAATTCATAACGAATTCGATGGCACCAATGGAGTAGAGATGTCACCTGTAATTTATAGTCACCCACGACCCATTTGATGGTCACACGAGAATCTCCAAAAGTTTTCACATCTGCCAAACCAAAAATATTAGCCACTCTAATGATCATCCATAAAACTAGGATTTCAGCCTTCATATTGGTTCCTCTGCCACATTTCAGACAGAATGTGTAGTAATGATCTTGATTAAGGTAAATGATGCCACCGGCTGCACAATGACCCAAAGCTATTGCACCATCAAAAAATAAAGTAGGCCTGTCCACCTATATATTCAGCAAACCAACCTTCCTTTGTTTGTTGTTAACCTGCTCCCTTTGATAAATAGAAAATAGTTTCAAACTGGAATTGCACGCCATCGTGATATTTGGAGAAAGATCTTCAAATAAGGAAAGGTTTCTACTATACCAAACAATACAAAATATAAAAACTAGGAAGATGTCAAAGGATTTATATGGGAGTTAATCTAGCTATACATACTTGAAATGATATCAGAATTTCCCCAAACCTAATCAATCTTTAATATATGGCACACCCTCTCCCATACATTCTTGACAAACTCGCATTCCAGAAACAAATGTATACTACTCTTAGCATTAGTTGTAAGCTTATAATAAGACTTACCTCCTCAATCTTTTGGATAAACCATTTAATAATATTTGTGAAAAAGATACCATACAATATGCAAAATATATCACATAATATTCATAATTAATGATTATAGGAACAAAAATAAGGCACTAGGTATTCTTAATAATTAGCTTTTCACAATTTATTATAAAATAGATGAGGGATAGAGAGTATCATGTGAGATGGTAATAATATGTCTCCATGATCCAAAATATTTAAAAGAGCTAAATAAAATTGATTTGACAAGGGTAAATTGTTCACAAGGGTAAATTGCATCATAGTTCTTTATTATGGAAATTATCCCTTAAAATCATATTTTTGTAAGAAGATAATTAAAAAATGTTTTAAATAACCAAAAATTATATATATATATATAATTGTAAATATTATGATCAATTTTAGGAAAGTAATAAGTTTAATGAAATTCTCAAATATATTTTTTAATAAATAATTTATATGTAAAGCTAGTAAGATATTCAAGTTTAAGAATGCTTATTATGTCAAAGTAGGGTTGAGTGATATTTTAAAATAAAATTCAATAAGCAAAAAAAATAAGTGATAAAAGTGTAAAATTTATAAGTCTACCAAAGCATCAAGTCCATTTAACCAATCCAAATCAAAGATGCATGTAATTTGAATAATCTTAAATAAGGATACCCAAGCATTAATGTGCAAAATGTGAAAGATGAGAAAGAAAGCCATGAAAACACCTACCAAACAAAGAAAGATAAGAAAACCTAAAACTATATATTTACAAAATTTACATGGAACCCCTTTGATTTTACAAAATTTAAAAGGACCTCGTTGGAGAACCAACAAACTCATGATTATTCCACTATTTTACTCTGTTACTAATTAACTATTGTATATATGTTAGCTCATGATTTTTCCACTATTCCACTATTTTACTCTGTTACTACTTAAATATTGATATTATGTTATTTACGAATTATTGAAAAAAATATTTATTTATAAAATATCTACTTCCTTATTTTAATTATAAAATTAGTTCGTATAACTACATTTAAATAATGTCATTCTTTCAAGAACAATACGAAACGATTTTCTTTAAGTCTTCTACCTTCTTATCTAAATGCTCATGCTCTCACATTGCATTTGCATTTGCATTTATATAATGGGTATGAAATACAATATGCAGAAATTTTGCATGCACTTCAATGGTGTGAAATGCAATGGAATTAGATAATTATTTCAAAACTCGTGACATAGAATTGGACTTGTTTGAGCGGTGGTACTGTCAAATTCGTTTGTCTTTATCGATTTTTAGTTAAGTTGTCCTTGCTTTATCAATCTGCTCTATATCGAGATGTGTTATTTCAATATGATTATGGCTCGTGAAAACTATGAAATAACTATGGAAAAATACAAATAGAATAGGACCCTATTCTTTTCTAATAATCAAGCATTTAACATAGTTTTATAGTTTTATAGGATTTTTGTATGTCTCAACTTCCAATAAGTGGTATGGTTTTCGACTTTTTATTTTTTTTTCAAATCCACATGAATCATAGTGGTCAACACATTGGAAAAATACAAATAGAATAGGACCCTATTCTTTTCTAATAATCAAGCATTTAACATAGTTTTATAGTTTTATAGGATTTTTGTATGTCTCAACTTCCAATAAGTGGTATGGTTTTCGACTTTTTATTTTTTTTTCAAATCCACATGAATCATAGTGGTCAACACATTTGGCCATAACTTCTACATACAAATTCTAATTGATGTGACTTTTGCACATGATTGGAAATCTCTTGATGTGTGAAATAGTGTTGAGAGATTGGGAGAAAAACTTGCAAAGTCTTGACCCAAAAAGTGATTATAAGGTCTCAATCGAGCTCTAGGAGACCCTAAATCACCAAATTGGAACCTTCCCTTAAAATCAACACCACAAGACAATACCTCCCAATTTACACCCAAAAAGTATCAAGATAGATGATTTTTTTTGTGATTTTTAGAACACACACACACACATATATTATCTTGTGCAATTTGGACAAGTTATTTTTAAAAAAATGGAAATTCATGAATCTTCTTTTATAAAACTTCACAAATATTCCTTTGGAAAAAACACCAAAAATTAGCCCATGGGCTAAATTTTTCCCTTAGTATTTCCCTAGTCATAGCTTAAAATGATGCTATAAAATTTTAAAAGTAGTGTGTTTCCTGAACAAAACTACTAAATGCAATGACATTAGTAGGAGTTTCCACTTGAGGATGGATTCTATCTTCATGCCCAATCTATATTGAGTTCCCCTCCACCAATCACACACTCCAGCTACACTAATGATTGGAAAACTCACATTTCTTAATAAGGTTTGCTAGAGTTGATGTTTTGGGGGGGTCTCTAGCACCTGTATAGATGTTCAAGATAAGTTTTCCTAGGTAGAGCTATAAATAAATATATCGTCTAAGTACATTATTGCAAATGAACCTTGAAATGGATACAATGAATCATTCATCAAGTTTATAAATGTAGTTGGTACATCATGTAAATAAAAAGGCATTACCAACCAACCTTCCAACTATGTTCTTCTTTAATTGACGTGCGGTATCCTAATTTGATTTGAGATCCAACTTGGTTAAGTATTTGGAATTTTGTAAATAATCTAGCATGCCATCTATCTTGTGTAGAGTATGTAGATTCGAGAGGGTGATCATATTTAAATCTTTATAGTTGATACACATTCTCCAAGTCCCACCTGTTACAACGTAATTTTCCACCTTGTGAGCATCAACATTCTTTGGCCTATAGGATCCATTTCACTGACTCAGATCCACTTTATATCCTTCAGACATACTATTTCCTCATTTTTCTTCTTACCCGCTTGCTGCATCATTATAGCAGGTGTACCCATGAGTTCCATCACTATAGCTCGCGGGTAGCATGTAAAATGGTAAAAATCACTAGTTAATTACTTTTTACTCCCAAAAAACGGTTATTGGGTGACCTTTGACCCTCCATCTGCCCAAGTAACGCCTCGATGTGTCCTTTCACCTACCTTTGGGAGGACTATATATTGAGCGCATATGGCTTATGGACGGGAGGAGAAAGAAGAGCAAGAGAACTCTATTAGATTTTTGGCCTATCTTGAGTCTACACTCATTGATCCTTGTAGTTGTGAACCCCTTATGTTCACCTTCCAAACTCCTACCATAGTTTGAGTTTGTCATTCATGGAGGATTGAAGTGGTGGAGGCACAAGTGGATTGATCCAAATCTTGGTTCAGATTGGTTGTCGGCAAGAGGTTGTATCACATTGTACTTCTTCTTGTTTATTAATAGAAATAATCATATTCTCGTCCATTAATGTTGTGAATGTTGTTTATTCTACATTGGGTTGCATTTACTTATAATATCATGGACCATTGCTATTGATGATGTTAATGTCATTTATATATTATATGTACTTGTTGTATATTGGCTGTCAAGACTAATTTGCAGATTCAAGTGCACAAATTCAAAGCTCCAATGGGGATCTACATCAAATGTTTGGATCAAGGTTGGTCACATTCTCCATTATCTTAGCATTGTCATTTATAATAGCATAGTTCTGAGAATTGAGTTAATTTCTGGTAGTCAGCTGTCTGTAGTGGTCCCCCAAGCCATAGTGAGTTTTCTCCAATACAAAAATGGCGACTCCGCTGGGGAAAACATTCATGTTTGGGAATTTTTTTGAGCATTAGTCCTTAATTAGAGTTGTTGTTTGTCGAAGCTCTATGTCACTGATTGGTCGTTAAGATACATTATAGAAAACTTGCTTTTTCTAAGCCATTGGACTCTTTATTTTCCCATTTTCCTTTCCTCACTTGTGGGCTAGCTTAGCTCTTCCCGCGTATACTCGCCTCTCTTCACACAGCTGCTCATGGGTACCCGCAGGTATTCCTTCGGCAGTAGTGTGCAACTCCAGATTTGGTTGATTTATGACCTTTGGTTGTTGTTGGGTTGGTTTTGGTTTATCGTGAGTCTTTGTTGGCCTATTTCTTGACTGTTCTATGCCTTGGTTGTGACCAGAACTCTTCTTTTCTCTTGGTTGAGCCTTCTTGGTTTTTTACCCATCTTTGGATTTAGCCTTGTTTGTTTTTTCCTTTTGAGCTCATTCCTGTGGCTGGGGTCTTACTATTTGGGATCTGTTGGGTTGTATTAGTGATCTTCTCGGCACTTCAGTGACTAAATAGTAGGATTTTGCTTGCATTTTTTGTTAAATTTTCTGAATTTACTTCAATTTGATCTAGGATCTTAACTGAGAGAACAACATGTACAGCATATCTACAGCATATCAATCATGGAGACAATAATGCAAGCACACAAGAGACACAAAGATTTACTTGGGAAAAACCATAAAGGTGAAAAACCCCAATAACTTCCTCAGAGATAGATAGAGCAATGATACAACCAACCAAGAGAGATAGCCATAACCTAGCAGCAGATCCTCCTCCTCCATAAGTGCGCCACTCCTCCTTGAGTGCATGTGTGAGAAGTGAGTGAGTAAATAGAGTGCCTCCCACACTCTATTTATACTTGACTTGACTTGCCTTTTTACCTAACTCATGTAGGCTCGAACTTAACCACATAACATAATGCTGAGTGGGCCGACCCCCAATAGGGTGGTCTAATAACCCTTTGACCCACATGGCCGACCCCCAATAGGGTGGTCTAATAACCCTTTGTCCCACATGACTTATACAGGGCCGACCCCAAACAAGGTGGTCTAATAACCCATCAAGTATAAGTTACGACACTTACAATATAAATGACGACACTTCCTTATAGAGGAATAATACCATCTCTATAGGAATACAACATACATATATGTGAAATACATTCCGAAGTTACATATACATCAACACTCCCTCTTAACTAGGAAGGTATTTCTCAGCACAGTTCTTCTAGCACAAGTCATCTTCTCTGGATCATCATCACTGGATAATCATCATCGAGTCATCATCATCGTCACTGCTGCTGCTATCTCAATCAATCTCTGAATCTACTCGTCATAGGAAGTTCTACAGAGCCAGTCCTTTTTCATACTGGATGTAGGCCCACCACCTGCAGGTCTTCGTCATCACTGGCCATACTGTGGAATCCTCAGGACTTATTACGTGCGTCACAAAACCTCGAAAGAGCATCCCAGGATGTTACGGGTACACAACTCCGACCTGTAGGATCTCCCCGGGCGCTATTACATGTGACCCCACCACAAAACCTCGAAAGAGCATCTCAGGATGTTACGGGTACACAACTCCGACCTAAAATCTCCCAGGGCACAAATTACATGTGGTCCACCACAAAACCTAGCAAGAGCATCTCAGGATGTTACGGGTACACAACTCCGACCTGAAATCTCCCAGGGCACAAATTACATGTGGTCATGGCAAAACCTCGAAAGAGCATCTCAGGATGTTACGGGTACACAACTCCGACCTGAAATCTCCCAGGGCCCAAATTACATGCCATAGGACAAAACCTCGCAAGAGCATCTCAGGATGTTACGGGTACACAACTCCGACCTGAAATCTCCCAGGGCACAAATTACATGTCCTCCCAGAGCAATGTCTCGAAAGAGCATCCCAGGCTGTTACGGGTACACAACTCCGACCTATAGGATCTCCCAGACATGCTCATCTGCACAACCTGATCCACGGCCACAGAGTATCAACCTGATACTCACCATACATCATCCTGATGTACTCATGATCGTCCTGATCATCATCACTGCAACGTCCTGCTGCATGTCATCTGGAGCAACGTCCTGCTGCATGTCATCTGGAGCAACATTTTGAAGCTCGTCATCTATGATCATCCTGATCATCACTGCAACATCCTGCTGCATGTCATCTGGAGCAACATCTTGAAGCTCGTCATCTATGATCATCCTGATCATCACTGCAACATCCTGCTACATGTCATCTGGAGCAACATCCTGAAGCTCGTCATCTATGATCATCCTGATCATCACTGCAACATCCTGCTGCATGTCATCTGGAGCAACATCCTGAAGCTCGTCATCTATGATCATCCTGATCATTAATGCATCTACTTGATGCATACCAAGTATATACCCGATACATATCATCATACATGATCCGCCTGATCATCAATGTATCCACCTGATACAAATACAAATACATGATATATATCACCATACATGATCCACCTGATCACACAATGTATCCACCTGATACATATACAGATACATGGTCCAAGCATCCAACATGATGCATACATACATACATAAAATGATCCAACTGATCATATCCAACATCCACATGATGCGTACATACATACATAAAATGATCCAACTGATCATATCCAGCATCCACATGATGCGTACATACATACATAAAAATGATCCAACTGATCATATCCAAGCAGAAACCAGAACATCATCCCGATGCTCATCATCCAGCGCTTACATCCACAGCCATGTGAAGGATCCTCCTTCCAACATGCTTGGAATGGCTTCAGCAAATGTGTCCATCACTTCTTCCTCGAAGTGTCCTCGATCTGGAGAATGCCAAGCCTCTCTCTGAAGTACTCAAACTTCACCCTAGCTAGTGGCTTCGTCAGCACATCTGCAATCTGCTCGTCCATCGCAACATACAGGAGCTTCACAGCTCCTTTCTGCACCATATCCCTGATATAGTGATATTTGATCTCTATGTGTTTCGACCTGTCATGAAACACTGGGTTCTCGGAAAGCTTCACAAAACTCTGGTTATCACAGAAGATACCAGTAGCTTCCAAAGGGAGATCAAATAGCTCAGACAGTAGCTTCCATAGCCATACTGCCTCACAACTAGCTGAGCAGGCTGCAACATACTCTGCCTCAGCTGTACTCAATGCTACGCAAGACTGCTTCCTGCTAAACCAAGAGATCACACCTGATCCCATACTGAAGCAACACCCAGATGTGCTCTTCCTATCTGCAGCACTGCCAGCCCAATCTGAATCAACATAACCCTGTAGGTTAAACTTTTGGTTTGCTTCATACTTGAGCCCATAATCCACTGTACCCTTCAGGTACCTCAGAACATGCTTTACAGCAACTAGGTGAACACTCCTCGGATCCGTCAGGAACTGGATCAATGTGTTCACAACAAAGCAAATATCTGGTCTTGTGTTCGTCAGATACATCAAGGACCCAATCATCTGACGATACATAGTGATATCAACTGGCTCAGATGAAGCATCACATAGAAGCTTCAGATTCGATGCCATAGGTGTGGCCATGGCCTTGCAATCCATCATCCCAAATCTCTTCAGGATATCTACTGTGTACTTCCCTTGACCAAGGAAGATTCCTTCTGCACTTTGCCACACCTCCATGCCAAAAAAAATAAAAAAAAATAGTGCATCATCCCCAAGTTCTTCATCTCGAACTCGGTAGTAAGCTTCCGCTGCGTGTCGACAATCAATCTATCTTCACCATACCAAGTTCTGCACATATATGATTTCCTATCATGTGTCTCAGAACCAAGTGGCTGCTCCACATACACTTCTTCTTCAACTACACCATTCAAGAAAGCTGTCTTGAATCCATCTGGTGTATCTTCTGTTTCGTCACTTTTATATTTCTCTATGCTGCCATCTGCAACATGCTTGATCTATTAGTTCCATATGGAAGTCATAACAAACTTCCCTTCAGGTCTTTGGATTACATCCCAAACATCATTCTTCATGATCGACGGATCATGGCATTCCATTTCTTCATCCCAGATCCTGGGATCTTCAATATCTTTAATAGATATCTTTGTTGCTGGAACAAATGTTGTAGCTTTTGTAGGTGAAGATATACGATCTTTCCTACAAAACAGGTTAAATTGCATGATTATAAACATCTCATAATTTTCAGAACAAATTCTTACACATAAAGAAATATGTCATACAATCATGCAATTATCTTAGCCAATGCTTCAATACAACATTTATCCATATCCCGTAACTTTCTAGATGCCTTTCAATCTCTACCAGAACATTGTTAAGAGTGTGCACAACTCCCAACATGTCAGCAAAGAGGTTTCATTCTAGATAAGTAGTAATGGAATGTTGTACAGTGCCATAGGCCACTTACCCATGTATATTAGTAGTATACTATTCATCAATGCAACTATTCTAATATGCACAATACATATCCTAAGTCTAGGAACATGAGCATATACATCATTGAACAATTTTATATAAACAAACAAATATGCATGAAATGATAATTAAAATACTTATCTTTGTTTGTTCGTTGGGTGGACTCCCTCTAAGTCTTTGCTTCCTTGCAGGAGCTGCTGGAGTCCTAATCTGAAGTAGCTTCTTCTACACCTTTCTGTTGTGGAGTGTAGAGAGATAGTCAACTCCCTCTAAATATCTGCATCCTTGCAGAAACTACTGAAGTGTGCTCCTTTGCTTTATTGCAGGAACAACTGGAGTGTGCTCCCTCTTGATATTTGCTTCCTGGATTACCTGTCTTTGAACTTATACTCATTCTTGATCCGTATGCATGCTTGTTAGTATCATCATTGTGTTATCCCCGAGGTCTCATACATAATAAAAAATTCATTAGAATAATCTTAATATTATCAAAAAACACAATAATCTAAAGCATGTATAGTCATGATCATTTCAAACAGGAATAATAAGCATTAGCTTTCAAGGTTTATGTAGGATTCTTATGGTTAGTCAAATCATAAGAAACATAACATGTCTAAACCTGTAATTACTCAAACCTATGACTCTTCGGGTTAGTTGAGTTATCAATCAAGATAAGAGATATAATATGCATAAAACCTATGATTATTCAAAGCTATACCTTCATGATTCTTCTGGTTAGTCATATCATCAATTATGGTAAGAAACATAATATGCATACCACCATGATTATTCAAACCTATGACTCTTCGTGAATAATCATTATCAACAACACAATAGTATAAGATCCTAACACAAGGTAGGATTCTAGCTTGATATAGGAAAAACATACCTGGATTAGCATGCTAGCTATTTATGTCTAACATACCCGCATAATGTCTTCTGGTTCTCTTCAGTGACTTGTGCTAGTAACCTGCATGTCTCATAAGTTAACCATTGTAGAAACAAGTTATACATACCTCGAAAGTAGATCTTCTATGTAATCCATGACAATGGATGAA
This sequence comes from Larix kaempferi, assembly GCA_027924585.1. Lineage (NCBI taxonomy): Eukaryota > Viridiplantae > Streptophyta > Pinopsida > Pinales > Pinaceae > Larix > Larix kaempferi. The sequence goes on from BSBM01000009.1 coordinate 6,406,249, forward strand.
TCCTTGTCTTCATGTCACCATGATCATACGTTCTTGAAGTAGAACATGATTTGTCTTTCTTGGTGTACCTTTTATGTTAGTAGACAACATAAACCTCATACAACACCATAATGCATTAGTACAATCATAAGTGTCAACACCTTAATCAATGAATATTTTCTATCGTGCATTCATAGTTTTATTAAGGTGATATGACAAGTCTAAAATCAAGATTGTACTAACCGTAATAACATGAAGACAAACATACCATAAACTTAATCATGAACAAATATCGAGACATACCTTGATGAGTCATACCTGTCGAGATCGCTTGTAATCTTCTTATGTAAGGCCTTAGCCTCATCTCCCTCTGAGACAGGAACTTCTTCACTTATGCAGGTGATCAATCCATTTTCTTCTAGGATTAACCCAATCCACTTGATTTGCAAGAACTGGACCTTGAGCTGGATATGGGTTTGTCAGAGAAACCCCAAAAATTCAAACTTTGAATTTCAAACTTCTGACAGGATAGAAATATGTGCCTTGATGAGCTGATCAAGTTGGTATATTCAGAATTTGAAAACTGCAAAGTTTCACTCCTCAATTTTGCTTTTGAAACTTCTGGATTCACTGGACGTGACCCTGAACTGGGGTTTGATGAAGCCCACTCTTCTTCCCAATCAAAATGTTTGATCCAAATCTCTAAGCTTCTATTTTTCTGAGGAGCTTCCAGCCGTGGTCACGGATTTCAAAAATTCCCATTTTTACAGAAGCCCTAATTTTCCACTTTTCTGATCAAAGTCCCGAACTAGGGTCTAATCAAGCCCGGCCTTCTGCCCAACCAAAAATTCTGATCTTGGTCTCTAAATTTCTATTTTGATGAGTATCATCCAGCCGTGGTCTCCGATTACAAAAATTCCAACTTTCTCCAAAGCCCTAAATTCCGGAAGCCATGAATGAAGGTACCAAAAAATAATTCTGTTTTGACAGAAATATGTACCTGATTGTTTCTGATGTAACTCCAAAATTTTTGATCTACAGGGTCTGAAAAAGTTTTTTGAGATAGCCTGACCTGTTAGCTTTCCATCCTGACAGGTCTGACCTCAATTGGATGTTCTGAGAGAGAGTTATGCCAAATGTCACAACGTGACCTGTTTTGGGAAAATACAGGAGAGCGAACTTGTACGGCGTGCCACGTGTCACTGTTTGACCTTCGGCCTCTGAAAAAGTTTTCTGAGATAGATCGACCTGTTATCTTTCCATCCTGATAGGTCTGACCTCAATTGGATTCTCTGAGAGAGAGTTATGCCAAGTGTCGCAACGTGACCTGTTTATGGGATAAAATAGTAGAGCGAACTTGTACGGCATGCCACGTGTCACTGGTTCAACTTAGGCCTCTGAAAAAGTTTTCTAAGATAGTACAATCTGTGTAATACCTGTCACTTTTCACAAAATTTCATTTGGAGCTTCCTAGCCCAAGTTATGACCTTTTTCCCAAGGTCACCTGATTTTGACTCAGATCTGGAAGAGGCAGAAACCCTATATTGCACAGATCATAAATCACAAAGTACAACGAATTAGAGGTTGTCCTTTGGACACAAGGTACCTGGAGATCTTAGCTTCGGCCTGTAACAATTTCAGATCCGAAAACTTCTCCAAAACGGATTTATTGCGAAAGTGCTACGATGACTGGTTTTTGCTATATCAAGCCCTAGCATCGTAAGTGCAACAAGTGTCATACATGCCATATCATGCCTTCTTTCAGGCTAGCTCTGATACCATGTTAAATTTTCTGAATTTACTTCAATTTGATCTAGGATCTTAACTGAGAGAACAACATGTACAGCATATCTACAGCATATCAATCATGGAGACAATAATGCAAGCACACAAGAGACACAAAGATTTACTTGGGGAAAACCATAAAGGTGAAAAACCCCAATAACTTCCTCAGAGATAGATAGAGCAATGATACAACCAACCAAGAGAGATAGCCATAACCTAGCAGCAGATCCTCCTCCTCCATAAGTGCGCCACTCCTCCTTGAGTGCATGTGTGAGAAGTGAGTGAGTAAATAGAGTGCCTCCCGCACTCTATTTATACTTGACTTGACTTGCCTTTTTACCTAACTCATGTAGGCTCGAACTTAACCACATAACATAATGCTGAGTGGGCCGACCCCCAATAGGGTGGTCTAATAACCCTTTGACCCACATGGCCGACCCCCAATAGGGTGGTCTAATAACCCTTTGTCCCACATGACTTATACAGGGCCGACCCCAAACAAGGTGGTCTAATAACCCATCAAGTATAAGTTACGACACTTACAATATAAATGACGACACTTCCTTATAGAGGAATAATACCATCTCTATAGGAATAAAACATAAATATATGTGAAATACATTCCGAAGTTACATATACATCAACATTTTTCATTTCTTTATATTGAAAAATACAAGAAAAATACATATAGTTTTGCATTTTCCTTTTGCTTATAAGAGAAAATACAAAAAAATTACTTTCATGTACTGCATCTTGCATTGAGTGCTTTCTGCCTTCATTTAGATTCTGATTGTGCATCAAAAATATAAAAGGATTGCATATTTATTTCGAAACCGTTGGTTTGATTTTGCATGTAGCGACATTGTTTTATTGGATAGATGAGTCTAGGATTTGACGATTTTGCATATTATTGAGTCTTACACATCACTAGTTTCACGATCATATACCTTGAGTAATCACAGCCATTAAAATTAACGCTTAATCTTAAAATTGATTAGACCAATTTTAATTATAGGGTACACCAACTAGCATAGGTTTAGAGTCTTGGAATAGATCATTGTGAGTTAACAATCCAAGACTACTAGACGAAACGTTAGGTTTTTGACCAAGGAGTGGAGGAATCCATGGTATATATTGGTGTTCTCAGGAAGCTCTACCCAAACCAAAGTTAAGCATGAGGTCACGAGAGGTTGGTTGAAGGGATATCCCTCTGATACCGGCTAAACGTGGGAGATATTTCTAGAGTATGTTCGTATGTGGGGGTACCGGAGGTTCATCCTCTTGTGCTTCGGGCTTAGCTACCCTGCCCATACGATAGATCCCACCTGCGACTGTCCCCCTGAACATTGGTTATATTGCGGTGACCATAGCTGCCTTACCTAGGTATTGCATAGGGTACTTGCAGTGGTTATGCTATTTGTGTCCTGAGTCAAATAGGGATTGGACAACACAGTTGTGTTTGTACAATGGACTTGACCCTGTGCATGCAGTGAAGCCTGGGTGTCTCTATGACTGATTCTGTTACCTCCGGCTATAGTTTGGGTGTCTCAAGCCTCTCCTACGAGAGACATACCAGATCTAGTGTCGGGAGCTCATTTAGCCACTCTGTTTGTCTGCTCTTCGCTGTAGTTTCTCTAGGTATGTGCCTTTGATTTACTGTTTTTGATCGATAGTTGGCCTTTATGGGATGTTTTGATTATATATTCTCTCCGTAGATATCATGGCATGGATCCCTACTCTACGTTGATCCCGTCGATTGGCCGGTTTAGAGCCTACCGAGATTTCATGTCGTGTTGCTGAGGGACGTCCGCAGGTACCCTCTGTGTCTTCAGATTCTTATGAGACATACGTCCAAGATGTCATGATTGCTACACATTTCGATACTGAAGATATACCTACGACTCCATTGGGTAGAGTCAAGCACACTGCCGAATCCCCTACTCCTCATGAGGAGTGGGGGGATGATCCACTTGAGACTCAACCTGGTTTGGTTTGGCCGAATCCACTTGAACACTATCTATTCGATCCTTCAAATATGGATAATTATCTTTATGGGATGCCAACCTTACCCGAGGAAGAAGAACAGGACAACACGTTCATTCCTTCATTTCCACGCAATTATAGGCACGAGATGCCAGAGTTACATGATGACACTGGTCCTACGGTCAACCCAACCGAACTCTATTTTGATATGGCTAATTATAGTACAGTTGATCCTTCCACTACGTTTGGTAATCACGCTGGAAATAGTGATGGTGTTAGCCATACTATGCCCACTGGGGGCACTACCCTCACTGGGGACACTACATTGTCCACTCACACACAGTATGGAGATTGGTCATGTTCCTCCTAACAATGCTAATGTTGGAAGAAGACCACCTCCTAGGATTTTCCAACCTAATAGGAACGTTGTTCGAAACATGACTCACCATCCACCACCTAATACACATGCCTCTACTCGTCAACCCAGGATTACTTTTGCAAATGTTAATGCTTCTCCTAACCATGGGGGTAGACATATACCGCATACTTTTGAGTCCACCACTGCTACTAGTAATTCCAATGTAGGGGGTGGGAATATATCTTATCCACGTGGACATAACACCACCATCCCTATGACTAGTAACACCAATGTTGGGGATGGGAATACATCTCATGCTTCTGGTCACCACACGACTGCTCAAGATAATCCTAATGCTGGGGTTGGGAACATACCATACCATTATGGTCATTACAACACAGTTCCCACTACAAATAGTACGTATATTACCCATAATCATGGTGGAAACCCTTACTAAAACACAGTCGGTGGTAGCCACTAGTACAACCCACTACCCCAATATGGTGCCCAAAACACGCACATACCTGCTTACTCTCATATGGGTCAGGCAGGAGGAGGTTGTCAATCCTTTGGCCATGGGAAAGCTTATGGTTCGTCAGGTCCTAATTATCAGCAGTTTAATCCTCATGGTCAAGCTTTTGGTCCATCTTATAATTCGGTTCTGTTCAACCAACTTTTTATGGGGGCTTATAATCAAGATTTCCAAACTCAGCTCCCATTCCTTGCACGATTGAATCTTTCGGATCGTTTGAAGCTCATGAATGATCTGGTGTGTCACGACCCTACTTGGCCCCCAGTCCCTACCAAAATCCCTTTGAACATTCCTAAGTTTGAGCGGAAAGGTGGTGAGAATCTGGGTGATCATGTCACAACGTTTCACCTTTGGTGCTCCTCCAACTCATTGAATCACGATTCTGTTAGATTACGACTATTTCAAAGCACCCTCATAGGGGTAGCTGCGAATTAGTATGTGGAGTTTCCTGGGAACACCTATAGGGTATTCAACGAGATTGCTTTGGTTTTCTTATACCATTTCCAGTTGCCGGTTCATTATGATACTGGTACTGAACTTTTATCTACCTTCCGTCAGAATAAGGCAACACATATTTCTGACCACGTTCAAGAGTGGAGCCAACGGAAGATATTAGTGAAAGCCAACATTCCTCTAGAATTTATATTGGAATGGTTCCTCAAGTCTCTACTCCCATACATTGCTAAGGATGTTTCGATGTCCGGCATTGTGACTGAGGAACAAGACGTCTTGAAAATCCAGCAGTTAGATCTACTATGCTCTTAGTTTGGCATTTTATATGACATTATTCCTGATGCACCGAGAATGCGACATGAGCCCACGTCAGTTCTTGGACCACATGCCGATGGCATCATGGGATCTGCAAGCACTTGCCCTATAGACTTGGTAGCTAATCAAATGCAAAATTTGTCGCTAAACCAGTCTACTCCAGGACAGGTTCACACCTTGTCCACTTCCACCCCATCATCTGATGTACACAATGTGCAATCAATGAAGCCGTCAGGTAACCAACAACCTAGTGGTAAGAAAAAGGGGAGAAACAACCGTAGGAGTGGAAAGAATGAAAGTAACAATAATAGAAATCACAATACCCCCCATAAAGAGAATTCCAACCCTCCTCGGGAAGGCATAAATGCTTGTGAGGATTGTAAACCTAGGCGTAAGGTGAAATTCCCTTGCAAGCTATGTGGAGAAGATCATCTTACTCACTTATGTCCTCAAATTGAAGAAGCATCGAAGCATTTGGCATAGATCCCGGCTGTATTGAAGGATCCCCTTCCTCATCATCAAAACATGGCTTCGCATGCTCCCACCGCTGGTTATGGACCTACTGAGACGGTAACATATTCTTCCAATACTAGTGGTTATGGATGTGTGAATATGGTTCAATCGGAGGTTAGTGTTGCTACTCGTCAATGCGATTATGGTGCACCACAACCTGATATGGGGAGTGAGCCTCTCCCTCCTCTTGACAATTCCTTGCATATCGAGAAGCCCTCTAATATGCCACAGATACCGAAAGGTGTTCTCAAGCGCTCTACGCATAATCCTAATTTTTGAGCTGCCTAGAACTACTCCACTGTAGAAGATTTGGGCCAAACTCCATGTGCCATGTCGGCTCTTGAAGTTTTGCAGGCCTGTCCTTCTCAGAAGCATGCCCTTTTGAGTGCGTTAGGATTTCAGGATGGGGGAAATCCCAGTGTTATCAAGTTCGATACTACTGATGTTCAACCTCGTTTACCTTACCACATGGCTTTTCAAATCTAGGTGGTGTGCCTTCATAGTTTTGTCAAACGTACTATGGTTGACGAAGGTGCTTCCGCGTCAGTAATGTCGTTAACTTGTTGGAAAGCTCTTGGCTCTCCTCCTCTACACACGTCTAGAACCACACTCACTGCATTCGATGGTCGATCATTTAAGCCGCATGGAATTATCCCTTCCCTTGTTGTCTGCTTGGGAGGTAAGTCTGTGCCTATTGAATTCGAGGTGGTTGATGCACCCATCGACTACAACCTATTACTGGGTCGGAATTGAATGTACGCTATGAAGGCTGTTGCATCCACTGTATTCAGAGTTATCTGCTTCCCCATGAAGGAAAGATTGTGACCATCGATTAGCTGGATTCCGTTAACACTCCTTTCACAGCATCCATGGGATCCATAGTCCTGCAAGTTACTGATTCTCAGATTGCAACTGGGAACATAGTGTAGCTAGGGTTTTACCCCTAGCTTGTGCAAATGAGCACCTACTAAGGAGAATGGACTCCTTAGTAGCAGTTCAGTAAATGTAAATTATTATGCTAAAACAGAAATGTAAACTACTCTAAAACATGTGCATGAAACATAAACAACAAGATGTAAATAATGGTTTTTGTATTAATATTACCTCCGATGTGAAGGTTGGTGAAGCTCTTGCAATGTCCAAGAGGGTTGCTCCAAGCTCCAATGTGCTCCTTCTCTTTCTCCAATGGTGGAAATGGGCCAAAAGGGGCTCTCAAGGTGAAAGTGGCTCAATGGTGAGCTAGGGTTTCAAGAGAGATTTTGGCAGAGTAAGGGTATACTTGATTGTGGATGTGGAATAAGGGGTCTCCATCACCTATTTATAGTTTTTTGGCGGTGGAGTGCTGGCCCATGGTTTTGGGAACCATATGGTTTAGGGCAGCTGTATAGGGTTTTTTTCCTCCATTTCCTCATTATTTTATATTTTTTATTCCCTTTGTAAAGGGATTTTGCTATTTTTAGAGGAATTTTGGATATTTTTGGAGGAAAAAGGGGTTTTTTAGCCTTTTTGAGGCTTTTTTGATGGTTTTGTGGCCTTTTGGAGGCATTTTAGGCCTTTTGGAGGCTTTTTAGTGGGATTTTTAGGGTTTTTAAGGGAAATATGGTAGGAAAATGGACAAATGAGCCATGTAATGAGGTAGATGAGGTAGTGAACACTTTTTGGGTGTTAACAGATTGCCCCCTGATGTGCGAGGGTAGGAGCTCATCGTATGGCCGATGGACATCATAAGTCATATATGGTTTTCCTGGGGTATGGAGAAGAGAAGAAACAAACTGAAGCCTGGAACAACGATCCTGAACAAACTGCAAGAACTAAAAGTACATAACCTCAATAATGGATGAGGAATCATCTGATCATATGGACGAGGCGGGCATTCCCATGCTCGTATCAGGATATAACGTAATAATAACAATGGGGTCCAAAAAATGGGGACCTGAAATATACATGACCTCAAATACTGAATGAGGAAGAATCTCAATATATGGACGAGGCGGGCATACCCATGCTCGTATCAAGATACATAAAAAGAACTATGAGGCCCGAAAAGAAGGACCTGTAAGATACATAGAGAACCACTGTGTACATCATAAGGGTCCAGAGGGGACACAAATCTGGGACATACTGCTGGGCTGACCATGTATGAGCTAAAGAACTGATACACTGGAACAATCAACAGTGCTACTGAGTGTGGTGCCAAAGGAATGGATGAGCTGCTGAATCAGAGTGACAAGGGGTACACTCGCAATGGTACACTGAACTGGAACTGATCTAGGACTGAACCGGGTACTCGAGGAAGCATATAACTGGATGGCCTCCGAATACAATCTCCAATGCAGCTCGGACATCCACAGGAACATACAACTGGGTGTTCCGGAGTGACTCACCAATGTGCTAGAGTCGGGGGAAATCCGGGGTCTTCGACAAATAATGGTAGGTATGTAAATCCTGCGCGATTCTCAACGATGCGATCAAGGTGCTGAAGTCGAGCATGTGAGAAACAACCATTCGGAGAGGCAATGATGACTCCTCTCAAAATGGTCCGTAGGCACTCACCACAGATGGTGATGGGTCCAAGGCGTAGGGACCTCTGGGCCTATCCTCTGGAATAGAGGAGCTGTCGTCGATAGAGGGAGACCTGCAACTATCAAGGCAATGATGTTTCCTTGATAGGAGCGCGAGGTGGAGAAGCGAAATGTGATAGTACTGATGGTAGGACTGACAAACTGGGGGGAAATAACTGGGCAAGTAGAGGGGGTGGACTCAAACTTCCTTTGTTCAGAGTATGATGGAATGGATGATCGGGCAGCATATGAAACTTACTGAGGGAACAGGGATTATAGCTGTATTGGATCAAGGATGGTAACTGGGTTGAGGGAGACTCAAGCTGGTATGAAATGGCAGGAGACTGCAGAATACTCCGAACAAAGGCGACCTGATTGGGGGTGCTGCCGAGATGATCGATCGTAGTGCCAAGAGGCACGAGGGAACTTCTTCATGGGTTAAGGAACTAGAAGAAGTGAGTGTAAAATGGTACTGTCGTGTGGATTTATACGAGCCCAGGACAGTTCATGCTTGTGGTTACTTTCAATTTTAAGGAGTCTGAAAGCAATAAGGAGACTCTGAAGTAATGGAATGGTACTGTCGTGTGGATTTATACGAGCCCAGGACAGTTCAAGCTCGTGGTTGCTTTCAATTTTAGATAGTCTGAAAGCAAATAAGAAGACTCCAGGGGGTTGCTTTTTCGTATATTTAGTCTCCAAGGCCCAAAGAAGCATAAAAGGATACAATGAAGAACTCTTCTAGCCGGTGTGACTAGAGTATTCCTTTTTCGTAATTAGTCTACTAGGTCCGGAAAAGGGTTAAACTTATACCAGGTAGACGCCTTTTCAGGTACTTTAACGAGCATGAAAGGAAGCAAGATTGCTCGGCAATCTTTTCATAGTTTTATGAGTCAGAAAAGAGCTTAACAGAAAATCCCTAAGTGCCTTTTTCCTAAAGGACTTGTCCGGCCCGAAAAAGGGGTAAAATTATACCGAACAAAAGGAATGGCCAGGCAAGGAGGAAGTGTTCAATCAAGGAGCATGTATGATGACCAAGAACAAGGGTGGGGGGGAACACTGGTGGGCCTCCTTGCAGGGTGAATGAAATGGTGGAAAAATAATGAGATATTTGCAGTATGACAGGAGTGAATGGCTCATGTAAAGGTGTGGAACAATCCGATGGTGGCCGATGTGGCACGCAAACCGAGGAAGCAAGGTGTTGGAACACAATGTTGAAACTATACGAGGTGAGAGCGAAAAATGATCTCAAGCATCATCACGAGCTCAGAAAAAATGGATCCGGCGATATAAAGAGTGTCGAAAACGGATAACGGCCGATGTAGCACGCAAACCGAGGTGACTGGGGGTGTTTTGGAAAAAGAACCAAAAAATATGGGGTCAGAGCGAGAAATGATCTCAAGCATCATCACCGGTTCGGAAAAATGAATCCGAGGATATAAAATATGTGAAAAACGGAGAACGGCCGATGTGGCATGCAAACCGAGGCGACTAGTGGTGTCTAAAAAATGGGCAAAAAATGACGGGGAAAAAATAATGCAACGAGGTGACCATCATGACGGTCTCATCGTGCTGATTCCAGAGGTGAAAACGGTTCGAAAAACGGACTCCGTATGGGGTCAGAATGGCCAAAACAAGGAAAAGTCAACTGACTATAAATAGTGAGTGGGCCCAACATGACAAGTGTCATTTGTACTATTTGACTTTGACTTGTGATCAGAGTGGACCAGAGCTGAGGTGGCATTTCTGGATGATCCGACCGACCAATTTCAGATCCGGGAGATACAGGTATTCCGTCAAACTCATACCTGCACGTTTTTTAGGGTCGGGGGTTGGGTAGTGGGTCCCAGGGTTATTTGTACGGTCCACGTGGGGTGGACCGCGGGTTAGGGGGACGAAACCGCGGTTGGCGACCGTGAGTTTCGGAGTGAACCACGCGGTTGGATACCGCGTGTTTCTTGGCTGGATACGCGGTCTGGTACCGCGTGTTCCAGGGAGGAACACGCAGTGCCAAACCGAGAGGTTAGGTCGAACAGACGCGGTTAAGGACCGCGAGTGTAGGCCTGACAGCCGCGGTCAGAAACCGCAGCAGGGAGCCCTAAAGCCGCGGTTTAGGGCCGAGCTATGAGGGTTTTCCAGGGGGAAGGGAAGGAATTATTTATTTGACATGAGTCTGATGAATCTACTTTGTGTGATTGACAGGATGCCACAGGTTCTATGGAGAGAGCGGGAGATCCCTTACGAGATAGTGACGGTGATCCAAGGGGATCGCCATGTACGATCAGTGCTAGGACTGTGTGGACTATTAAAGTTCGCACAGATACCCATGATACGGTCAGCAGCGTTGCTTCTGAACCGACTGATTAGTTTCTGGGAGCCGGACATACAGGATTTCCGAGTACAGGGTGAGAGGGTGGACCTCACACTGACTAATGTATACTTTCTGACGGGGTTGCCCTGTCTGGGCACGGTGGCGGACACGCAGCCGCGGGTGTCTGCGGACATAGACATGGAGGACATGCTGGAGAGGTACTGCGGTCCAGAGGCTATAGTGCATAGGAATGCACTTTTGGTGAGAGACTTACAGGAGCCAGCAGTACAGGCCATGGCGGCATGCGTGGTTCGGGTATTGGGGTCCCAGTTGCCTGAGAAGGTGTCTGGGGGCCAGATGCAGATGATAGAGTGTGTACTAGATGGGGTGTACTATGCGTGGGGTCAGATGTACCTGACCTACGTTTAGCGGCAGCTGACAGCAGCGAAGGAATCTGGCAAGGGTTTTTGCTATGGGTCTTTCTTGTGTGCCTTCTTTATGGAGAGGGTGCCCACACTGCGGCCGCGGGTGCCGATCAGAGCAGGAGGTTTGAGGGAGCCGCGGATGGTACGATGGGGCGAGATGATGCGTCGCCGTGGTGGCAGCGACATGGGTAGGTATTTTACGCAGGAGTTGTACCTGCAGTGGCTCCAGATACCATTGACATTGGACGACTTCCCGTATAGGGACATGGACTACACAGGAGATCCAGAGGCGCCACGAGCGCCAGGACAAGCATGGGGTCCCGACGGTACGTATGTGTTTGCTTGCATGTTATGGATGTCAAGTTTTATATATATCATAGTGGATTGATATACTGTTACTGACATATTGGTGATCTGCAGATGTGGGCCCGAGGCCTCCGCCAGGTCATGTGGCACGGAGGGGGATTGTGGCCGTTCCAGCTCTGCCTCGGCGAGGGGAGGTCCGTCGCCGCAATGCGGAGGGGACACTCGAGTCTGTACGGGCACTACTAGATCATTTGCTGATAGGGGTGACCGACAAGGGGTGGCGGGACGTCGATCCAGACGTGGTTCAGGAAGGCATGAGGGCACCCCGAGAGTTCAGATCCATTGCGATTCGGGTGGCTATCTTGGTAGACAGGGCACGGGCACAGGAGCCCGCAGGGGATGAGGACTTGCCGGAGGAGGAGCGAGGGGAGGACTCAGAGGCAGTCGATGCAGGTAGTGATGCAGGGTATGACTCTCATTAGGGAGTGTAGGGGACTCCCCCCGAGTTTTGTAGCTACGGCATGTATTTTATGAGGTTTTAGGGATGTATAGCCATTTTTTGTATAGCTGAGTACAGGGGTACTCAGGACATGTATAACACTGAACATGTATTTTTTGATATAAATATATATATGCACATGGATGCACATTTTTGTGATATTGTTTTAGTTGGACGCACGTGGATGCGCTTTATGATTTGTGATATGTTTACATTGCACGTGGATGCAAGTAGTATAGGATGTTGGGCACATGGATGCCCCTTGTGTATGTTATGTGATGTATTGCACATGGATGCAAATGTTTATGTAATGATAGGCACGTGGATGCCCCTTGCAATCTTTTTGGGTTTTTATATATTTTTATGAGATGCTATGCATGATGGAGGTTTTACATGGTGTGATTGATGTGCCAATCTAGAATGTTGTTAGCCATTTGATCTGCGACGCTATTTTGAGCTCTTGGGACATGGGTGAATGTTATGGATTCAAATTGTCGGCTGAGTTGTTTTGTGCGTAGGAATTTTCTAAAGAGGCAGGGATCACATATCTGATAGTGGTTATTGAGCTGGGAGACAAGAAGCTGGGAGTCAAGGAACACATGGAGGTGACGTATGCCCATCTGGAGGGCAGTAGTCAGGAGACCGGTCACAGCATCATACTCCGCTTGGTTATTGGTAGCAGCGCCTATACAGATTCCGTTGAGGTGAATCATTTCACGGGAAGGGGAATATAGGACCCACGCTGCAGAAGCCAGGTTGGGAGACTAGCGACTTGCTCCATCGGCGAAGCCAGTATAGTGAGGTGGAAGATGGTCGATCTGTGGTCATGCAAAAAATGAGGAATGTAAGATTGCGGTAAAAAAGGTGAAAAGCAAAAAAGAGAAGTATCCAGCGCGGACGACCTTTTGGGAAGTGGCCATCCCAGAGAAATGGCCGCCGCAGGCACTGCTATGACAGTCATTAAGGACGTGTTTAGCTTCCTCGTGTGTAAGGAAACGACGAAGAATGGTGTCAACCCCCCGCCGGTAAAGGACATCGCCTAAGAGGAGATATCGAGAGGCCTGGTGACGGATGCGATGGCGTTCATTACGGGTGACTTTGGGTCTGAACTTCTGTGTGCGCAGGTATAACAAAATATCACCGTACCATGGGTCATTAGACGAGATAGTGAACAAGTGATTGTCGGGTAACTCATCAGAGATTTGTGGGGCCGGGAGAAGGGAAGGTAGATCAGTGATGAGCTGGGCAAGCGCAAGGGCTTTAGTGCTCTTAGGTGTTCAGAAAGTGAGGTCATATTCCTGGAGGATAATGACCCATTTAGCAACACGACCTTGCAGTAGCTGTCGATTTAGGAGATAGACCATGGGGTTGGAGTCATCAACGACTGTGGTATGACTAAGTAAGATATAGTGTCACAGTTTTTGGACGGAAAAGACCACAGCTAGGGCTAGTCTCTCCTCATATGGGTAACGTAGGGGTGGACCAGACAAGGTTTGGCTAACGTAGTAAATGACATGCTCTTGGTGGGAGACGTCTTCTTGAACCAAGACTCCAGACACAGCGTGCTCGGATGCCGAGATGTAGAGGATGAAGTCCTGAGAGAAATCCGGAGGGGAGATAAGGGAGCTTGCGTGAGAGCTTTCTTGAGGGCTTTGAATGCAGCTTTGGCTTGCTCATCCCAGACAAATGGTATGTGGGTACGAAGTAGGCGCAAGAAACCGTGAATGGTAGTGGCGTAATCAGGGACGAAGCGTCGAAGGAAATTGGATCGCCCCTAGAGACTTTGGAGCTGCCGGAGTGTGCGAGGAGCGGGAAGGTCTAAGATGGCTTGGACTTTCAGGGGATCAACAGTAATTCCTTTCTGAGAAACAATGAAACCCAACAATCGGCCTGCCGGAACGCAAAAAACACATTTGTGTGGGTTCAAGCGAATTTGGTATTTGCGACAACGCAGAAAAACTTGCCGAAGGTCGTTAAGGTGGTCTGATCGTTTCCGGGAACGAGCTGTAAGGTCATCAAGATAGACTAGCAGGATATGGACCAAATCGTGAAAGCAATAGGTCATGGCCCGCTGGAATGTGGCACCAGCATTTTTTAGGCCGAAAGGCATGACGCGATAGGCAAAGGTGCCCCATGGGGTGGTAAAGGCAGTTTTGTACTGATCCTCTTTTCGGATCCGAATCTGATTGTATCCGGAAAAACTGTCCATGAAAGAGAGGACTTCATGTCCCACACACGCATCAATGAGCTGGTCAATAAATGGCGTGGGGAAGTTGTCTTTGGGACAAGCGCGGTTTAAATCGTGGAAGTTAGTGCATACTCGAATGGTGCCTTGTTTTTTGTTAACGGGGACGGGGTTTGAAACCCATGTGGTATAGGAAATAGGATAAATGAATCCTTCCTTGCGTAGTTTCTCAATCTCTTCTTTGACAGCTGGGAGCTTTGAGGGATGAATGGGATGCTGTTTCTGACGGACGGGGGGTACATCAGGCCATGTGTCAATGTGGTGCTCTATAATGGCGGGGTCAAGGCCGGGCATTTTGGTATAGGACCAGGCAAAGACATCACGGAACTCTCTAAAGAGGTTAGTGTATTCCTCAATCTCTTGCTTACTATAGAAGGCTCCTAAATTGATGAGTTCAGGGGCACACCCGGGGGCAGCGATATCAATTTGGATGACAGGTGACATGTTAGCCATGTTACCTTCCTCGAAGGCATCAGGAGAAGGAATAGGGTCCTTGAACCAGTCGACCTTAGTGGGAAGGAAGTCTTTGGATTCAACCGCAAATTGGGTAGCGGTGCTAGAGGAAGATGCTTCTGGGAGGAAATACGAACGATGGTGCATGTCATCCCAGGGATACTCCGGGGCAGTGAGTGCCTCAAGAATCTCCTCATCAGTACGGAAAGTTTGTACTGTCAAATCGGTTGACGTGGGGATGGTAGTGGAAGAGATCATGTAAATGGTGTTGACCTCCCCGGATGGGGGTGAGATCGGGGGGTGAATCTCCTCAATAGTGGTTGGTGCCGTCTCAAGATCCAGATTGTTCATCTCATAGAGAGCCACTCTGCAATCTGGGAGATCGTGACAATGATGTGAGTAGTGCCCGTAAACACCGCATATAGCACAGGGGTGTTTGGTACGCAGCGATTTATCTTTAGGCTTGGGGGTGGGGTTTAGTTCAACAACCGGGATGTTGGGGTCGTCGTCGATCATCTGCATGTGTTCCTGTAATGCAGGTAACTGTGGACACTGGTGAGTCGCATGGCCTAACTCGTCGCACAATGAGCATTTAGGAGGAGCACGAAATACTGGGGGGTTTTTGACTGTCTTGGGAGGTGGTATAGCAGTGTAAGGTTGGGGACCTCTGCGCCCAGTGGGTTTGGGAATGGGAGGAGGTTTCGTGGAGGATGACGGGGTAGAGACACCGGGGGGTGGCTGAGTGGTAGTAGCCATGGATTGCACTGGTTGGAGGACGACGATTGGTGTCGGCGGGGGAACAGGAGGCGAAAGATACCAGACAGGTAATCCCAAGGTTAACCCAGGGAGGCTAAGGGTAGCCATAACCGGGGAACTTACTACTCCCGATGGAGGGACTAGGAAGGGGATAGTATGGATAGGTGTAACACCAATGTGGCTAGGTACCAGTGGTGGTTTAGGCAACAAGGGTGGTTGATTGGTAGTTGTTTGGTTATCGTGGGAGAGGGTACATAAGTCAGACACTTCGGGCGTAGATGACGGGGGAGGAATGGATTGGAAGGTGGATGTCATTGGCGGGTCTGAGTAAAATCCAGGTCCCAAAGAGGAAACAAATGAGGCAGCAGCACCATTGACCGGTTGTTCAACCATGGGTAGAACATTTTCGGGTGCAGCGGGGGCATTTGGATCATAGTAAGTGAGTTGGTCGATCTTAACCACGCGTCCATCATGGGGGAACATCATGGTACGAAAGCCAGAGGAAGAAACTGCCCGCATAGCATACATGTAGCTGCAACCGAGTAAGAGGTTGTAATCAAGCTGGGCGTTGATGACCTCGATATCAATAAGGACAGTTTTACCACCTAACTGGACAGGGACATTGGCGAGGAGACCTTGGGGCTGAGCCGAACGACCGTCGTAGGCGCGTAATGCAGTTGTGGACTGCTGGAGGGTAGGGGATCCCAACTTCTGCCATACGAATGTAGACATAACGCATGTGGAGGCACCCTCATCGATGATGCATCGATGGATGACAAGATTCCGAACGGAAACAGAAACTTGGAATGCTAAGGTGGAAGGCAGGCATGGTTCGGACTGGTCCAAATCAAATGCCATCAAATTTGAATCATTTGGGTCAATAGCCCCAATGGCTGAGAGTAAAGTCTTGCGCTGGGAAGGGCAGTTCTTCAAGACTTCTAACGTAGACATGACTGCAGGAGACTGGGCTAGGTCGTCTACAATGTTGTAGTTGGACGCAGCGTGCACATTGGGGTTGTTGTTGATACGACAAAGTGGGAAGCGAGGAGCATTGGAAGCACCATCTATCGGAGGTGGAGGTATACGTAATGCTTGATCAGTGGGATGAGCGTTAGTGGTTTTATCAGTGGGAGGGGCTTCAGAGGTAGAGCCATATTGGTTCCGGCGAGTCTGAAGGTTGACATCAACGGAAGACATCATCAACAAGTGGTGGGTACCTGAGTCAAACATGGGTTGATCAGGAGCAGCGTAGGTGATCTGTTGTTGTTGAGGTGGTGCATTGGCTTGGGGGGCTGCCAACGGCTGAGTGTTCACGACGCCTTGGGTTGGTAAGGGGTTTTGCAGCACCAAAGGTGGTTGCTGAGGTTGTGGGGGGTTGGGCTGCGCTTGAGGAGCTGCATGTCCTTGGCGATGGGCATCATCAACCCAAAGTTGCCGAGCTCGCTCCAAATGTGCGCAAGTATGTGTGTAGTGGCCATAGACCCCGCAGATAGAACAAGGGTGGTTCGTTCTCAGATTAGGGTTTTTAGCCTGCTTGGGCGGGCGATCAGGGTTTTGGTTAGCGAGGGCCGCATTGTTGTTGTCTGGGGGATTAGCCAGTTGACCACCTTGGTCTGTAGGTTGGTTGTTCCCATGATTACGGCCCTTGCCGCTATTTTGTTGGCCCTGGTTGCATTGGTTGTTTTGGTTTTGCTGCGGGTTATTTTGGGCGTAAACTTGCCCTTGAGCAGCAGGTGGGTTTTGAGGTTGTGCAGGTGCGGGAGCAGGCTGCGGTGGATGATAGGTAGGTGGAGGCTGCGCAGGTGCGGAACCTTGAGGAGGTTGCTGATATGTCTGTGGAGCAGGTTGTGGGTTGACTGCAGGGGCTTCCTATGGTGGGTAATAAGCTGGTTGGGCTTGGGAAGGCGCAGGAGCTGGTGCAGCCTGCTGGTGATAATAAGTGGGTTGGGCCTGAGGAGGCGCAGGAGCTGGTGCCGCCTGCTGGTGGTAATAGGGCTGAGGTGAGACCGGGGGGTTGAAAGCAGGGGGCGCATGACCGAAGCACTAAGGTGGACAGGTGGGTCCATGGGAATGATGGTGATGTGTCATAGGAGCATATGAGTTGGTAGCCCCAGACTGTGAGGTAGCCCGCGAAAGGTCGGGGCCTGAGGTAGGACGTGCGATGGAAAAGGGTTGGGGATGCGAAGAAACACGGCCAATGATGCCGTCTACAGTGTGGGATGCCCCCGGTGCATCATGCTGGGAGGACTCGCCGCGAGGGGCGTCAGGTATAATGGTATAGAGATAACCCGACTGGGCGTAAATGAGGTCGAACTGCTGTGCCTTAAGGATGGCCTCTTCTTTAGACTGGGGTCTTTCGGAAGCTACGTCCTTAGCAATAACAGGAAGAAGGGACTTGAGGAACCAATCTAGGAAAATGCGATCGTCTAATTTGATCTTGCATAAGCTCCGGCGTCTACGCCACTCATGAATGTGGTCCGTGATGTGGGTAGCCATGTTTTGTCTGCAAGATAGGAGTATCTCAACGCCCGCGTCATAGCGGACAGGTAACTGGAATAACTGCAGGAAGGTCGAGGCCAGGGATGTAAAGGTGGCATGGGTCCCATGGGGTTACTCGATATACCACTTGGCTGCAGAGCCAGTGAAGGTGCGCTGTAACAGACGGAGGCGAATAGAGTCATCCACTATGGAGTTGGAGGAACACCATAGATGGAAGGACATGATATGGTTTTGTGGGTCCTCACCTGCCTTTCCCTCGAACTTAGGGATGTCCGAGGGGAGCTTGGTGGGCATATGGGGCCACGCAGGGTCATGTCGGATAGGGTCGTTGGTCAGTCTGGCTAGATCAGGTAGGTTGAGGCTAGCCATGAATGGCAAACTGGAAGAAGGATTTGACACAGGAGTGGGTTGGACCAAGTTGGGGCCCATGCCCCCCAGTAGAGGGGCAGGGTTGGGAATGTTGCCCCCAAGTGGGGGGACTAAGGTAGTATAGGATGGGCCTGCACCACCATGGGTAGTGTGAGTCACTGGTGGAGTGGTGGTATGTATGCCAGCTACGGGAATGGGAATGGTGACCGGGATGGTGGATGTGGCCCCCATCGAGGGCATTCCCAGAGCAGGTGTGGTAACTGGTGTAATGGTGGATGTGCCACCAATGGTCCCTACAATGAAAGGAGTGGAAGTCGCGCCAGCCATGGGGCTAGTAGGGGCAGTGTAAATAGGGTTCTCAGACTCTTCTTCAGAATCGGAGGTAAAGTAAGGGGCGTCAATATCTGGTGACAGAGTCCTATGCCGTTGACGAGTGGAGTCAAGTGACAAGGCTCTAGATCTGTGATAAGTGGTATCAAGTGATGATGATCTGTGGCGATGTCATGTGGTGTCGAGTGAACCGTGCTGTGGGGGCTCGCCCCTGAGGCACCGAGAATGTCTCGGGGACTCAATGGTGACAGATGGTGTTGAAACTCTGTGGGTTGAGGTGAGTAAAACGCAGCTCGAAAACCCTAATGCAACCGAGTGTGCAGAAGGAGAGCTCAAAAACAAGGCACTCAGGCCAACAACCAACTCCAAACACCCACTGTAACAGCTGTGCTACAATAGGTGGAGTACCAACAAAATGGTCAGAATACCAACAAGCAGCAGGTTTCCTAAAAATAACAAATGGTGGACTCACTAGACCAAAAGGAGGTAAGGGAGCATGCAAACACCTAACTAAATGGTATTCTAACTCAACTAGACATATCCTCTGCAAGGTGATGAAATCCAAGTCAGACAATATGAATAGGAAATGCAAGTGGCTAAGATGTCCCCCTACCGGGAGGGACACCGGGTAGTCAATCCTAGAAGAATGGCAACTAAGATACCCCGTTCATGACACGTCCAGAAAGGTGAATCTACCGTTTGGTCCTTTTACCGCAATACCCCAATACAGGGATATCCCGAGAACTGCGAAAGGTAGCCCTTCGGTTACTGAATGGAGGGCGGTATTCCACTCACGCCTCCGGAACCAGTCTCGCGACTTCAACCCTCCTAGGGGAGAGGCCCTCTGGTAAACTGGTTGTGACCGTGCCAAAAAGTACTAGGGGATTTTGGTTCCCTAATTTGGACAACAGCTATGTCTCAAGTGTAAATAACCGAGGGGTGTTATTGGAAGCCTATCCCCTGATCCTACCTAACTACAAAGATTCTTTTGTGTTCCCCAAGTGGGGTTAGAATATTGGTTGAGTTAAGTAGTTTTTAAGGCTCACTTGAATTATGTGACAGAGTGTGTGCTTGTGAGGTGATGATGAACCCAAGTAGAAAGTGCCACTAGGGAGGGCAACTTTCTATCCAGCAATAACAATATAGAGATTAACTTTTAAAATGCACAATTTTCTTTTTCAAATTTAAAATGCTAAAAATGAAATCTGTAAATGAAACAGAAAAAACTGCAGAAAAATGTTGTAAGGAAGGGTGGCTGCAGGTAGGACAGAGGGCTGTGCTGGTGTAGAAAATAGTGCAGCAAAGTTTTGGGCTCAAAACTGGAAAAAGTGCAGAAATAGAACCGCGGGTCTGTGGCGAAATTGGCCAGTCGGACCGCGGGTTTGAAGGAAACAGGCGCGGACAGGACGCAGGTTTTCGGAAGACAGACGCAGTCGGGACGCAGCAAAGGGGTTGAAAGTCACAGTCAGGTCGCGGCAAAGACGCCAACAGGCACCGGCGGGTTGCAGGAAACTCGCCGAAATCCACAGACGGGACGCAGGAAAGACGCCGAAATGCGCCGACGGGTTGCGGGAAACTGGCCGAAAGCCGCAGGCGGGACGCCGAAAACAGGGTAATAGCCGCAGTCAGACCATCCAAACAGGCTAATAGCTTCGACCGGATCGCAAGTAACAGACTGAAAATGGACGGTAGGTCGCCGGAAACAGTCTGAGAGCCACGATCGGGTCGCAGGTAAGTGCCTGAAAGACGCGGTCGGTGCGCGACTGTGGGGGGAAAAAATGCGGTATACGGCGGCTGAAAGGGACAGCCGAACAGAAAAAATATTTAAAAATCGTAACCAGAAATTCAAACTTAGGGGAGTCGCCAAAACTGTAGCTAGGGTTTTAGCCCTAGCTTGTGCAAATGACCACCTACTAAGGAGAATGGACTCCTTAGTAGCAGTTCAGTAAATGTAAATTATTATGCTAAAACAAAAATGTAAACTACTCTAAAACATGTGCATGAAACATAAACAACAAGATGTAAATAATGGTTTTTGTATTAATATTACCTCCAATGTGAAGGTTGGTGAAGCTCTTGCAATGTCCAAGAGGGTTGCTCCAAGCTCCAATGTGCTCCTTCTCTTTCTCCAATGGTGGAAATGGGCCAAAATGGGCTCTCAAGGTGAAAGTGGCTCAATGGTGAGCTAGGGTTTCAAGAGAGATTTTGGCAGAGTAAGGGTATACTTGATTGTGGATGTGGAATAAGGGGTCTCCATCACCTATTTATAATTTTTTGGTGTGGAGTGCTGGCCCATGGTTTTGGGAACCATATGGTTTAGGGCAGCTGTATAGGGTTTTTTCCTCCATTTCCTCATTATTTTATATTTTTTATTCCCTTTTTAAAGGGATTTTGCTATTTTTAGAGGAATTTTGGATATTTTTGGAGGAAAAAGGGTTTTTTTAGCCTTTTTGAGGCTTTTTTGATGGTTTTGTGGCCTTTTGGAGGCATTTTAGGCCTTTTGGAGGCTTTTTAGTGGGATTTTTAGGGTTTTTAAGGGAAATATGGTAGGAAAATGGACAAATGAGCCATGTAATGAGGTAGATGAGGTAGTGAACACGTTTTGGGTGTTAACACATAGGTGTTGGTATGTACCCTTCATTGATGGGAAATTATAGTCTTTCGACACCTGTGAACTTCATCGGAACTATTTCCGACAATGCGTCTCCTCCCTTGCATAATATGCCATTCTGGACTTCCTATTGTATTGATCCATGGACTTTATCATCCACGAGTTCTATGTCTGGAGACATTACGCACGTCGAGATATCTGTGCCCTTGTCTGTAGCTGAGCTTGCTTACGGGCATATTCAACAAGCCACTGTAGATCCAGATCTCTCTTCTTCTCAAATAGTCGAAGAAGATCCCGTTACACTACTAGTTTGGGTAGCTAACTCATCTTGTTCACATGACTGCCTTGATGATACTTTTCCATCTGATGAAGCTATTATGGAGGCCATGTGTGGTAGTGAGAGATATTGGGAGGATATGCATCATTGCTCTTATTTCCTTCCCGACCTTGAGCTCATTAAGCAAGAAGAGTTTAGGATGACTCTAACAGAGATGGTTGGTCACCCTGTGGCTCTTTTGGACTTGCATCATGTTTTTGCAGAGGGGAATATGGCCAATATTTCTCCAACCATGTCGATCAACATCTTTCATACTCCCGAAAAGGTGGAGAATGTCCACATTGGTGCCGATTGCACTCCTGAGGAGATTGATATTTACACTGAATTGTTTACAGAACTCTAGGAAGCTTTTGCCTGGTCATATGAGGAGATGCCAGGAATAGACCCCCGCATTGTTGAACATGAGATTAGAATGTATCCTAATGCTAAACTAGTTCGACAATGCTTACATGCTGTGAACCCTTGGAAGGCAACTGCTATCAAGGCAGAGGTTGAGAAACTTCTCAAAGTTGGTTTCATCTACCCTATTCCCCTTACCGAATGGGTGTCAAACCCCATTTCTACGGATAAGAAGCAGGGAATGATCCGCGTATGCACCGATTTTAGAGATTTGAACCGTCCATGTCTGAAAGACAACTTCCCCACACCATTCATTGATCAGATCTTGGATGCTTGTGTGGGAAGTGAGATTTTTTCATTCATGGATGGCTTCTCAGGCTATAATCAGATTCAGATCGAACCCGTGGACCAACATAAGATGGCATTCATTTGTCCATGGGGAATGTTTGCATATCAGAAAATGCCCTTCGGCCTTAAAAACACCGGAGCTACGTTTCAGCGAGCCATGACCTACGCCTTTCACGATCTTAAGAAGATTTATGGAGGTTTTCTTGGATGATCTTGCTGGCCATTCTCGCGAGAGAGCAGACCACCCCAAGCACCTCTGTATGATTCTCAAATGATGTATACACTACAAAATTTGATTGAATCCCAATAAATGCATCTTCGCTGTAAGGACTAGTCGCCTTCTAGGCTTCAAAGTTTCAAAAGAGGGTATTAGAGTTATCCTCTAAAAGTTGAGGCAATACTTCAATTGCCTCCTCTGCGTAATTTGTTACAACTTCAAAACCTCCAATGGAGAGCTACTTTTCTGCATTGATTTGTAGTCAATTATGCTAATCTTACCAAAGGTTTCACGCACTTATTGAAGAAAGACACACCTTTTATCTGGGATGAGCGAGCCCAACAGTATTTCGACACCCTTAAGAAAGCTTTGGTATCGGCCCCTGTGCTTAGTCCACCAGACTTCGCATGAGATTTTATCGTTTATGTGGCCACGTCTCAAGAGACGATTGGCATGGGCTTGGTTCAGGTTGCTGATGCGCTCATTGAGCATGTTATCTATTACCTCGGTCGAAATCTAGTAGACGCTGAACTAAGATATACTCATGTAGAAAAGCTGGCACTTGCGACTGTCCATGCAGTCCAATAGTTATGAAATTACATTTTGCTTAGAAGAACCACAGTTGTAGCTCACATCAATCCGTTTCAGTTCATGCTATCACGACGCCTTATACAGGGGAAGTATAATAAATGGATTGTGATCCTTGAGGAGTTCAATCTTGATTTTGCTTCGGCGAAATCGGTGAAATCGTTTGTGTTTGCTGAGCTTATGTCGGACCTCCCGAGACTTGATGAGGATGTCATTCATGAAGATTCATTTTTGGATGAGCACTTATTTCTTATCTCGTCCGAGCACCCTTGGTATAGGGATGTCATTGTATATCTCCA
Organism: Larix kaempferi; assembly: GCA_027924585.1. Taxonomy (NCBI): domain Eukaryota; kingdom Viridiplantae; phylum Streptophyta; class Pinopsida; order Pinales; family Pinaceae; genus Larix; species Larix kaempferi. Next base: position 6,429,657 of record BSBM01000009.1, read on the forward strand.
AACTTTGAACTTTTCTCCACATTATTCACAAGACAAGCGATGGCGTGTGAAACATCATGCTGAAGACTATACCATCGTCAGTGACACTTTGTATCGTAGAGGAAAGGATTCCATTCTATGTCGTTGCTTAACTCACAAAGAAGTGGAGCGAATGCTTAATGATTTCCATGCAAGGTCATGTGGAGGTCACTTATCTAGGCTTGCTACAACCCAGTGTATTATGCGAGCTGGTTAATTTTGGCCTTCCATCTTTAAGGACTATGTTAATGCTGTGAAGAGATGTCACCCTTGCCAGGTGTTTTCTCGGAACATACGCTTGCATCCAGTGCCCCTTCACCCGGTCGTCACTGTCAGTCCCTTCACTAAGTGGGGGGTGGACTTCATGGATTGCAAACCAGCTTCGGCTGGGGGGCATCACCATATTATAGTGGACATGGACTATTTTTCCAAATGGGCTGAGGCCATGCCTACCATAAAATTCGACAGTGCTACTGCAACCCATTTTTTGTTCAATCAGATTATTACTCAGTTCGGTATCCTGAAAGAGATTGTCACTGACCATGGCAGTCACTTTCAGAACAAGATGATGGAGGATTTGCCTCTCAAGCTTGGGTTTTGATCAAGAACACTCGTCTTCCTACTATCCCCAAGTGAATGGTCAAGTTGAAGCAGTTAATAAGTATGTGAAGACCATTCTCCAACGTACCATCCAACAATGCAAGACCAACTGACACATCATGTTATATCCTTCTTTGTGGGCATACCAAACCGTAGTCAAGACTACCATTGGATTCTCACCATTCCACCTAGTTCACGGTGTGGAGTCACTTTTACTGATTGAATGCGAAATCCCTTTGATTAAACTGGCCATAGAGATCCTCCATGATACGACAGGTATTGAGCAACGTTTAATCCACCTTGAACAACTTGACGAGCAATGTCAAGATGCTGCTGTGGCCATAGATTCCAACAAACGTCATGTCAAGGTTCAGTATCATAGGTCTATCCATCCCCAGCTGTATGCTAAAGGTGACTTGGTCCTCTTATATGACCAAGCTAAAGAACCCCTGGGGGCAGGCAAGTTCAATCCCATGTGGCACGGTCCTTACATCGTGAGGCGCGTTCTGGAAAAAGGAGCCTATGAATTAGAAGACTATGAGGGGACTATCTTGAAGGAGCCTAGAAATGGGCTCTATCTCAAGTGGTATTATGCTTGAACCTCTAGTTCAGGCTGATACTTTTGTATACAATTGTATAGTTGCTTCTATACATAGTTTAGCTTTCTTTTGGTTTTTCAGGTCTGCTGATTCGCTTCCGTTTGATTGACAAATGTCAACGGAATCTCCTACATTCTCAAGGTTCACGGATGGTGCTAGCCATCATATGCAGCAGCTTGCTTCTGTTGCCTGGGTTATCTTCTCACATGACCACCTAGTCGTGTCTTCAGGAGGTGCTTGTCTCGGTCCTACATCTAAAAATGTGGTCGAGTATAGTGTCGTGATTGAGCTACTTCGGGATGCTATTTCACATGGTATCTAGTCTTTAGAAGTCCGCTTGGATTCACAACTAGTTGTGTCTCAGTTGAATGGGCAGTACCGTGTGAGGGATCTTACGTTACTTTGGAAATTCCTAAGGGTAAGACTCTTGGAATGACATTTTGTTTCAATTACATACATACATGTTCCGAGAAGTGTTAATCATGTATCTGATGCATACGCTAACTATGTATTAGATTGGCATTTGTCACATTCACCATAAAGGATACAAATGAAAGAGACATTCATACATTTGTACATACACACATATAGTAGAACCAGAGAACCAAATTTGTTTTATAAATATGTCAAAAAATGGTAGTGTCATACAAAAATGGAGCCCGTAGCCCTAAAAAATATACATATTGATACAAAAATGAGATCTCGAGATATCTAATCCCTACGAGGATGCCTAGATGCCACCTCGATAGGATGTGTCTCATAGAAATAGTGAACTCCATTGGCTACCCGCCGTAGTAACCGCACCCAGTCACCAGGAACCCCCACTACTTAGCACTGCATGGCCTCAGGTAGTCGCGCCACCTCTATCTGTGGAATGCTGGCAACCATTCGTGATAGGTTTCATCACAAGGTCTGTAGAGTGCACCCTGCTGCAGCATCACCTACCTCATCACCCCTTCCCTGGCGACCATGTCTCGGGAAGCCATCGAGTCTCACTCAGCCCTTATCTACGAGAAAATAGTTAAACATTAGCATATGATACTACCACCAAAAAGATTTTTGCATCCACATCGATAATAAAAAATCCATAAAATTTAATATACATAAAAATTTAAAATAAGTACTCACCAATGTCTCTGAATGCTGCGTCTGGCGGGAGTGGCATGCTCCGATCCTGGCGTAAATCTATCCCTATATAGGGGTATCCCTTTATGGCAATGACCTGTCGGTTCCACCAGCGGAAGAACTCCTCAGTATATGGTGATGCCAGACGACCATCACCCTGTCGTGTTAAGATCTCAGCCCACCGAGTAAGGGCTGGATCATGGAGACTATCAGGGGTGACATCCACCCTCGGACTAAGCCTCGGGACTCTCTCAAAGAAGAAGCTGCATAGGATACTTCCATACCTAAAGTTTTTTTCCTTCCCTTCTTTGCATTCTGTCAGTTGGGTCTTCATAAACCTCAGTAGTTTGGTACACCAATCAAATACTATAGGCTGCATGCATTGTGATGCATAGAACATCACTGGCCTGGATGTTTGGTGCAGAGCTTTAGAACCCGATATTCGCACTAAGGTAGCCGCAATGATCTTCATGCTTAGATCTACTATGGCATTGATGGGCACCTGACTTCCCACCGCTCGTGTGTCTACAAGACAATACCACGCTATGTAATCAAGTACGGTGACCCCCCCACCCACAGTACGAGACCAAAGATTGGCCACCTCACCTCGACGGGACAAACCGGTAATGAAGTAGATGTCTTCCACTTCCAGTGTGAGGATTTTCCCATTGAGACTGAAGTTCTATGCATCAACATCCCAATAATCAATCAAGTGGTGTAGTAGGTTTTGGGCCCTCGAACCCCCTATACTCCAGAATTTGTACAACCCACATGCTTGCAATGCCTGCTGTTCTTGCACATTGTTGCACATGGCCTCATTTACTAGGTCATGCTCCCTCTCCCTCCACTCTAGAACCATCCCGGAGTGAGAAAAAGCAAGGATTTTGGTCAAATTCTTTTGCAAAATCAACTACACGGCCATACCTGCAGGCTAATTTATATATAGGTGTTGGTACCCGCGGTCAACCTGTGCATTGACTGCGACTATCGTGTCCTACCCGCGATCCACATAGTGATAGCCCGCTGGTAGTGCCAAAGCCATTTAGGGCTTTTCCAAACTAAAAATCCCACCACTAAAAACTAAAATGAAAGCAATGAAATTAAAGGTATGAATGAGACTACCAACCTACTGTGGACGATTCAATGAACAGACACTTGTAGCTCCTAGAATCGGCAGTTGAACTTCAAGGTGAAAACTAACCCCAAATCTCCACTTGGGTGAATAGTAAAAATGAATTGTAAATTGTAAATTTTTATTACTATTTATAATTTTCAGGACCCACTTGTCTATAGTTTTTACTGTTTGATGCCGTTATGGACTAATATAATGTCATGGAGTAGAATTTTTAATTACATTTCTTCGCCGAAAGTTGTTTTGGACCATTTCATGCCTACGGTAGGTACGTTTAACACCTGGCATATAGGTTAGATGCCATTTCCACATGCATTATGCATTTGACCTTTTGACCACTTTCATAAACCCTAGATGCGACCCCACTTCATAACCGACACAGAACCTTCACACTACTATAGAAGTGTCATTATGTGGCGGTAGGGATTTTTCCGAACATGGGCACCCTAGTTAGAACTCCTTTGTGCATTCTGGTGCCCATGCTGTTGTTTGTCCTTAGGATTGAGAGTCCTTTGTAGATATGCCGTGACATTGCGATAAAGACTCATACTCTACTTTGTCTTATGCTGGCCATCTCCCTTAAGAACTCCCCTCAGTTATATCATGTTGTGATTGCATTGCATCATCCTGCTTGCCCCTTGATCCTTGTGTTGGCTCCCGCTTACTCTGTTCTTAGCCTGGTGCCTGAACACTTTTCCGTATCGAGCCTTGTAGAGCTTCCATTTGTCCTTCACAATTTGATGACTTTTTGACCTTGAGGGAACATTCCCCTGAGTGTCTACATCCTGCATGCACTTCCTTGCATTGATCATAGGTATGTTCCACTGTATGGGACTAGTCTGCTCACTCTTTGACACTCGTTCCCTCACTTGTTGTACTATAAGCAATTTTATTCTTCTTCAAACTTACCCCAAATATGAAAAATACCAGGAAAAAAATTAAATATTCCAAAAATCCAGACGGGATTATGGTTACTACTTCTTGTTGGAAGCTATTGTTTCGCCTTTGAGCAGAGCATTCATTCCACTCCATACACTATGATTTGAGACTATAGTTGGACCTTAGGAGCTGTACTTGTTTCTTAATTTCTCCACCGATTGGTTAAGCTTCCAGTCATTATGGAGCCCTTTGTAATGCCTCCTGCATTGCGCAGTTTATGTCAAGTCTATGCTTCCTACGTCTATCAATCTGCTCATGCTCTTGTTTAAAGGAAGTCCTGAAACCAATGTCGGCCACTCCTCAGATCTCTTGACTATTGCATGTCGGCCATCCTTATTGAGTCAGTCCATTTCGCCTTAGATCTTCCAAATCTTTCAGCATAGCTGGTACCTCGTGTTGGTTGATGGGGGATGCCTTAATGGCCTCCTTCCGGCAAGTCTCGTTTCGTCGACTTCAACCCATTTATTCCGAGACTTGAGGCTTAGAGTTCAGTTGAGTACCTTGAGGCTTGCAGTCATTAGTGGCAGGTTCTCTCGCCATCGATAGTTTTGGGAAGACATCAATGTCCCCTGATCGATGGATTCATCCTAGTGTTCAACTTCAACTCATTTATTCACACTCTGATGATTGTGTTCTGTTGATGTATATGTAACTTCGGAATGTATTTCATCTATGTATTTCATATATATTTATTGTACCCTTATAAGAGATGCATTATTCCTCTATAAGGAGGTGTCGTCATGTGGATTGAAAAGTGTCGCAAGTGTGTGTACTTGCCGATGGGTTATTAGACCACCATGTGTGGGGTCGGCCCTGAAATATATATTATATTGTGGATGTATCTAGATAGACAAGTCAGCCCCATAGTGTAACTGGGCAAACAGGTTAAGTATAAATAGAGATTGGGAGATCTCTTTTTGGATCATTCGGAAAGACACACTTCTCTCACTCAGAAAGTGGCGCACTAGTGAGGAGGAGGATCATCTTCTCTAGGAGACTATCTTAAGTGTATTTTGGTTGTACTTTGGTTGAGCCATTGCACTCTCTATCTTTGAGGAAGTTCTGTATTTTTTCACCTTAGGGTTTTCTGCACGGAAACTCTGTGTTTCTTGTCTCTCATGCTTTTGATTCTTGTGATGCTTGTCATGCTTATTGTGATTGTTATGCATTGCTATACTGTATATGTTATTCTCTCAGTAAAGATCCAAGAGTATTGTGAATTAATGCTCAAAATTTAACATGCTATCAGAGCTAACCTGAGAAGAAGACATTTTGTAGTGACAGAAACTTTAGTTTCTTGTTTATTGGGTTTCTCTCCACATTTTTTGGAAAAGCAGTATAGTAGATTGACTCTACTCATCAAGGAGAATCTATCTGTCCAATCAGAATTCAATTCTGAGCATGTTCAGATTTGGCCCTAAAATATTAGGGTTTCCACAAAAATAGGATTTTTTGAAATCTGAAGACATAGCTGGAAGATCCTTGCACAAATCAAAGTTTAGAGCTTTGGATCGAGATTTTTGGCTGGGTAGATCTCTGGGAAACTCAAACCCTAATTCAGGGCTCTCCCTAGTGAACCTGGGAGGACAAAAAGGAAAATATGAAGGGTAAAGCTTTGCTGATCTCAAATTCTGAATACACTAGGCTGATCAGCTCATCAAGGCGCATCTTTCTATCCTTTCAGAAAGTTGAAATTCACATTTTGAATTTTTAGGGTTTTTTCGACAAACCCTAATCCGGGACCAGATCCATTTGAAGTACTCTTTAAGATGTCTCACGACACCAAGCTTGAGGATAATCTTGAAGGGGATGATAACTTTCAAGCTTGGAAGTGTAGGATTGGGTTAATCTTGGAAGAGAATGAGTTGGACTCATATTTAAAAGAAGACATCCCTATCCCAAAGGATGAAGAGGCTAAGGTATTGCATAAGAAGAGCTTGGTCAAGGCAAAGAGAATCATTGCTAATTCTATCAAATACCATCTCATACCCCATGTGTCTTCTCTAAAGACACCCAAGGCTATGTTTGACTCTTTGACCAAGCTATTTGAAGGAAATAACATAAATCAGAAGATGACCCTGCGGAATCAATTGAAAGGGGTCAAGATGTCAAATGGAGAAACCATTCAATCCTAATTCTCCAAGGTCTCTCAGATCAAGGAACAACTTGAAGTTGTAGATGAAATGGTGGAGAATGGTGAAATTGTTATGACTACTTTGAATGGCCTACCTAGGTCATGGGACTCTTTTATCCAGGGGATCTGTGCCAGAAAGAAGTTAATCTCCTTCAACAGATTATGGGAGGAATGTTCTCAAGAAGAAGCAAGGCTTGTGGCAAGAGAAGAGAACATGGGAAATGAATATCAAGCTCTCACAACTCACACTAAGAAGGAAAAGTTCAAGAGGGAGCCATCCCGTCACAAGAAGAAATATTCTCATCATTTTCACAAAGACAAGAAAGATCTAAGGTGTTTCACTTGTAATGAGAAGGGTCACTTTGCTTCAGAATGTCCCAAGAACAAAAGGGACAACCACAACAACAAGAACTACAGCAAGAAGAAGAAGGGTAACAAAAGAAGGTACCATGCTCATGCTGCCGAAGATGATGAACCTCCAAAGAAGAAGGCTAGGGCAGAAAGTGATGATAGTAATGATGACTCATCAAGTGAAGAAGAGTATGTTCTAATCTCTGCTCTCACAGGTACTATTTCCCATGGTTGTAATGATTGGTTAATTGATAGTGGGGCTTCCAAACACATGACTGGGTTTAAATAATCCTTTGCAAATCTGTCTGAACATGAATCACCCCATAAAGTGAAACTTGGGGATGATTATCAATATCCCATCAAAGGAAGTGATGAAGCCTCCTACAACCTAGATTTTGGAAAATCTTTGAAGATGAAAGAAGTCCTTTATGTACCTGGGCTCAAGAAGAACTTACTCTCCATCTCTGCATTGGATGCAAAAGGTATGAGGGTTGCATTTGTGGATGGCCAAGTCCTAATGTGGCCAAAGGGAAAGACCATAGATGATGCAGTTGTGATTGGAGAGCAAGAGGGAGGTTTGTATAAATTAAAAGGACAACCTGAACATGCCATGGTGCATGAATCGATGTAGCCAAGTGAACTTTGGCAGAGAATACTTACTCATATGCACTATAGGGCACTTCCAATTGCAAGCAAGGTTGTAGAGGGTCTTCCTGAAATCAAGACCAAACATGAAGGTGTTTGCAAAGGATGTGCAAAAGGTAAGAATATTAAGAAGGCTTTCCCAAGCAGTGAAAGCAAGGCAAAAGATATCTTGGAAATCATCCACTCAGATGTATGTGGTCCTATGTCATCCAGTTCTCTAAGTGGGTATGTTTACTATGTATCATTTATTGATGACTTCTCCAAGAAGACTTGGGTATACTTCTTGAAAAACAAAGATGAGGTGTTTGATAAGTTCAAGGAATTCAAAAACTTGATGGAGAATCAAACTGACAAAAAGATCAAAACATTCAGATCCGACAATGCTGGAGAATTCACCTCAGGTGACTTCAAGAAGCTTTGCAGTGATTCAGGGATTAATAGGGAGTTGACTGCTCCTTATAATCCTCAACAGAATGGAGTTGCAGAAAGGAAGAACATAACAATCATGGAAGTAGCAAGGGAAATGTTGCATGACTAGGATCTACCTATGCATCTATGGGCAGAAGCAGCTAGAACAGCTGTATATGTACAGAACAGAACACCCCACAAGATATTGGACAACAAGACACCAGAAGAGGTCTTTTCTGGTAAGAAACCTGAAGTCAGCCATCTCATAATATTTGGTTGTCCAGTATACACTCATGTCCCAAAGGAAAAGAGGACCAAACTAGATCCTTCAAGAAAGAAGGGTTTCTTTGTGGGTTACAGTGAAAGCTCAAAGGATTATAGAATATACTTTCTAGGGTTCAAGAAGATTGATGTTAGCAGGGATGTAAAATTTGATGAAAACTCAGCATTCATCAAATCAAGGAACGCACCTATCGAAGTTTATGAAGAACCTAAGGAAACTAGATTTCAAGACACTACCATGACTGAAGCAATTCTAGAAGTTTTTCGTGAGTTTGAAGATCCGCAAGAACCTGTAGATACAACCTATGAGGATAACTCTCACAAGAAGAAACTTGCATGGGCTAGAGAGCTCATTCAAGATGCAGAAAGATTTTGGCATTCCAGAAGAAGAACACAGAGCAAAGAAGAGAACCAGATCACATACCAGCTATGTTGCTTTACTCTGTGACATTATGAACAAAGAACCTTCCAGCTATGAAGAAGTAGCGGAAAAGAAAGAATGGAAGGATGCCATGGTTGAGGAATACCAATCAATAATGAAGAATGATGTTTGGGATGTTGTCCCAAGACCTAAACAGAAGTCTGTTGTGACTTCCAAATGGATCTACAAAATCAAGCATGCTGCAGATGGAAGTATAGAGAAATACAAAGCAAGATTCGTAGCTCATGGCTTCTCTCAGAAAGGTGGAATTGATTATGAAGAAACTTTTGCACTTGTAGCCAGGTATACTTCCATCAGAACAGTACTTTCCCTGGTTGCAACAATGAAATGGAAAATACACCAGATGGATGTCAAGACTGCTTTCATGAATGATGTAGTTGAAGAGGAAGTATATATGGAGCAGCCACTTGGATTTGAAATACATGACAAGGAGTCATATGTTTGTAGATTGAAGAAAGCCTTGTATGGCTTGAAGCAAGCCCCCAGAACTTGGTATGGTAGGATGGATAGTTTCCTATCTAGTTTGGGCTTTACCAAGAGTAAAGCGGATTCCAATATTTACTACAAGGTTGAGGAAGGAAATGCTGCGATTCTACTTCTGTAAGTGGATGACTTATGTGTAACAGGAGATGACAGATTGATTGCAGATACTAAGAGGAAGCTTGCTGCTAAGTTCGATATGAAAGATTTGGGAATGATGCATTATTTCTTCGGTATGGAGGTGTGGCAGAATTCAAGTGGGATCTTCCTTGGTCAAAGGAAGTACACAGTAGATATCCTGAAGAGATTTGGGATGATGGATTGCAAGGCCATGGCCACACCCATGGCATCGAATCTAAAACTTCTATGTGATGCTTCATCTAAGCCGGTTGATGTCTCTATGTATCGTCAGATGATTGGGTCCTTGATGTACCTGACGAACACGAGACCAGATAGTTGCTTTGCAGTGAACACATTGAGCCAGTTCCTGACGAATCCAAGGAGTGTTCACGTGGTTGCTGTAAAGCATGTCCTGAGGTACCTGAAGGGTACAGTGGATTATGGGCTCAAGTATGAAGTGAATCAAAAGTTTAACCTGCAGGGTTATTTTGATTTAGATTGGGTTGGCAGTGCTGCAGATAGGAAGAGCACATCTGGGTGTTGCTTCAGTATGGGATCAGGTGTGATCTCTTGGTTCAGCAGGAAGCAGTCCTGCATAACACTGAGTACAGCTGAGGCAGAGTATGTTGCAGCCTGTTCAGCTAGTTGTGAGGCAGTATGGCTACGGAAGCTACTGTCTAAGTAATTTGATCTCCCATTGGATGCTACTGGTATATTCTGCGTTAACCGGAGTTGTGTGAAGCTATCTGAGAACCCATTATTTCATGACAGGTCGAAACACATAGATATCAAATATCACTATATTAGGGATATGGTGCAGTGAGGCACCGTGAAGCTCCTGTATGTTGCGACGGACGAGCAGATTGCAGATGTGCTGACGAAGCCGCTAGCCAGGGTGAAGTTCGAGTACTTTAGGGAGAGGATTGGTGTTCTTTAGATCGACGACACTTTGAGGAAGAAGTGATGGACGCATTTGCTGAAGCCATTCCAAGCATGTTGGAAGGAGGATCCTTCACATGGCTGTGAATGTAAGCGCTGGATGATGAGCATCAGGACGATGCTCTAGTTACTGCTCTGTATATGCATCATGTTGATGTTGGATATGATGAGTTGGATCATTTATATTTATATGTACGTACGCATCATGTTGGATGCTGGATATGATCGGTTGGATCATTTGTATGTATTTGTATACGCATCATGTTGGATGCTGGATATGATCTGTTGGATCATTTGTATATATTTGTATATGCATCATGTTGGATGCTTGGGCCATGTATCTGTATCAAGTGGATACATTGTATGATCAGGTAGATCATGTATGTTGATATGTATCATGTATGATGATATGTATCAGGTAGATACTTGGTATGCATCAGGTGGATGCATTGTATGATCAGGTTGATCACGATGATGAGCTTCAGGATGTTGCTCCAGATGATATGTACCAGGATGGTACAAGTGATGATGACCAGTATGATCATGGGCATCAAGATGATCCCTCGTGCGATGATGATCCATTGGATCATGAGTATCAGGTTGATACTTGGAGGTCAGAGATGATATGTGGCAGGTTGTGCAAATAACATGTAATCAGTCTTGGGAGATCTTTCCAGTCATGCTGTGGCACATAAATGTTCATGGGGTACTCTTTCCGGTATTGCTATGTAGTATGTAGTCAGTCCTCAGATATCTGATAGGTTGAGCTGTGTGCTCATAATCAGTCCTGGGATGAGGTATTACTACAGAGACATGTAATCAGTCTTGGAGATTCGAGAGGTTGAGCTGTGTGCTCGTAATTAGTACTGGGATGCTCTTTAGAGATCTTTTCGGTCATGCTACGGCACATAAATGTTCTTGGGATGCTCTTTAAAGGTTTTGTCTATCCACATGTAATCAGTCCTAGAGATCCGAGAGGTTGAGCTGTATGCTTGTAATAAGTCCTGGGATGCTCTTTAGAGATCTTGCTGGTCATACTGCGGAACATAAATGTTCCTGGGATGCTCTTTAAAGGTATTGTGGAGGAGATGCATGTAATCAGTCCTGGGAGATCTTGCTGGTTGTGCTTAGGCACATAAATGTTCCTGGGATACTCTTTCCAGTATTGCATCTGCACATAAAATTAGTCCTTAGAGGCCACCTCTATCAGACCGTTCACACAGATGATGAAGACCTGCAGGTGGTGGGCCTACATCCAGTATGAAAAAGGACCGGCTCTGTAGAACTTCCTATAACGAGTAGAGTCAGAGATTGGTTGAGATAGTAGTAGCAGTGACGATGATGATGACAATGCATCAATGATGATGATCTCGAGGAGAAGACTTGTCTAGCAGAACTGTGTCGAGAAATACCTTCCTAGTTAAGAGGGAGTGTTGATGTATATGTAACTTTGGAACGTATTTCATCTATGTATTTCATATATATTTACTGTACCCTTATAAGAGATGTGTTATTCCTCTATAAGGAAGTGTCGTCATGTGGATTGACAAGTGTTGCAAGTGTGTTATTAGACCACCATGTGTGGGGTCGGCCCTGAAATATATATTATATTGTGGATGTATCTAGATAGATAATTCGGCCCCATAGTGTAACTGGGCAAACAGGTTAAGTATAAGTAGAGATCGGGAGATCTCTATTTGGATCATTCGGAAAGACACACTTCTCTCACTCAGAAAGTGGCGCACTAGTGAGGAGGAGGATCATCTGCTCTAGGAGACTATCTCAAGTGTATTTTGGTTGTACTTTGGTTGAGCGATTGCTCTCTCTATCTATGAGGAAGTTGTGGGGTTTTTCACCTTAGGGTTTTCCCCACGGAAACTTTGTGTCTCTTGTCTCTTATGCTTTTGATTCTTATGATGCTTGTCATGCTTATTGTGATTGTTATGCATTGATATACTGTATATGTTATTCTGTCAGTAAAGATCCAAGAGTATTGTGAATTAATGCTCAAAATTTAACATGCTCTGTGCCTTGATGCCCATTTTCATTATTGGTGGGTCATCTCGTGTCTGTTAATGGTATACATTATTGACCGGTAATCAGACAATGTCACATCAGGTTGGACCCCAACTCCTTTATTCACTTGATGGGACTTGCACCGTCGAAGACTTGTGTAGAAGACCCCAGGCGACAATGGCATTCAGTATGCTACCTATGACTTTGACTTTACATCTGAGATATCACCTCTTAGATATCAGTAGTTTGTACCTCTAGTTTGCACCAGTTGTTTCCTTTTCAGCAGGAGACCATATATTTCTATAGAGGGATCATGGCTATGATCACTTATGACATATATCCATTATGTACTACCTATTCATGGCGATTGTATCAGATTGTTGTACTATACCAACATGTATTTAGAGATACTATTGTACTATGATGAGTGAGCTACTCTTTCCAGTTGTGTTTCCATCACTCCACTTCTGAGTTTTATAATGTATTTCGGCCATCGTAGCATCAGTCTCTGACCTCACACATTAGGGGGCATCTGTTACAACATAATTTTCCACCTTGTGAGCATCAGCATTCTTTGGCCTGTAGGATCCATTTCACTGACTCAGATCCACTTTATATCCTTCAGACAGACTATTTCCTCATTTTTCTTCTTACCCACTTGTTGCATCATTATAGCAGGTGTGCCCACGAGTTGCATCACTATAGCCCACGGGTAGCATGTAAAATGCTAAAAATCACTAGTTAATTACTTTTTACTCCCCAAAAGTGGTTATTGGGTAACCTTTGACCCTCCATCTTCCCAAGTAACGCCTTGATGTGTCCTTTTACCTACCTTTGGGAGGACTATATATTGAGCACATATGGCTTATGGACGGGAGGAGAAAGAAGAGCAAGAGAACTCTAGTGGATTTTTTCCCTATCTTGAGTCTACACTCATTGATCCTTGCAGTTGTGAACCCGTTATGTTCACCTTCCAAACTCCTACCATGGTTTGAGTTTTCCATTCATGGAGGATTGAAGTGGTGGAGGCACAAGTTGATTGATCCAGATCTTGGTTCAGATTGGTTGCTAGCAAGAGGTCTTATCACATTGTACTTCTTCTTGTTTATTAATAGAAATACTCATATTCTTATCTATTAATGTTGTGAATGTTGTTTATTCTACATTGGGCTGCATTTACTTATACTATCATGGACCATTGCTATTGATGATGTTAATGTCATTTATATATTATATGTACTTGTTGTATATTGGCTGTCAAGACTAATTTGTAGATTCAAGTGCACAGATTGAAATCTCCAACGGGGATCTACATCAAACGTTTGGATCGAGGTTGGTTACATTGTCCATTATCTTAGCATTGTCATTTATAATAGCATAGTTATGAGAATTGAGTTAATTTTTGGTAATCAGCTGTCTGTAGTGGTCCCCGAAGCCATAGTGAGTTTTCTCCAATACACCATCATTCTTGGGTAGTTTGATGATCAATGGCCTAAACACGTGCTACAAGGTAATGTACTTGGTCGAAATAGTCATCGCTCCAACAATTTTTGTGGTTGTTTCTTCACTTCATTTGCTTCCAAAATGGACTACTTGTACAACCATATTTTTGACAATGGGGAGTCATGAAACAACTGTATCACCTACATCTTCTTGTCTTGTTGAACTTCTCATTCCTATCTTTCCAACCTCATTAGTAAGAAAACTTTCAAGTTTATTCATGGCCCACTTTGGAAATTTCTTTGATGGCACAGGTTTCTCAATTAATTGAGATGATGTTGCATTCCCATCTAGACTCAATCTTTCAATCCTCTCAATCAAATAATTAAATTCAACCTCAAATTTTGATGAATTGGTTGAATCTTCTATACTAGGGGGAGATAACACTTCAAAAGGAGATTTGAAATATTTATGTATGACAGGGATCCACCCTTCAATATTTGGAATCTCATTATCAATCTGCTAATATGTTTTTATAGAGGTAATTCTATTAACATGATCAATCTTTCACTCAACAATCTTGTCATTTTTAGAGGATTTAGGAAAAAATGCATCTTTGGAAAGAATGAACTTTTTAGATACCTCATTGTAAAGACAATATTATTTGGTGGAATTTGAGTACCCAAGAATATTCACTTGTGACTCCTTGCACCTAGTTTGTTTTTTTAATCCTTAGGAATCAAGGAATAACATGTGGAAGCAAAAGCCATGATATGTATCATTGGAGGAATGGGATCAAATGCCTCATCAAAGCAATGTAGCTATGCCACATCTCATAAGTATTATTATTTCCAAGAGAATGGGATAGAATGTTTGCTTCAGATATACTGCACACAAAACTACATCACCCCAAAACATCAACTTCACATTCTTGAAGAATATCATGGAATGTACCATATTCAAGGGTGTAGATTGTTCATTCTTTATGCTACACCATTTTTTTGAGGATTGTATGGAGTAGTGATTTTATGCTTAGTATAATGCTAATGAATATATCTTTCAAAATCATTCGAAGAATATTCCCCTCCATTATTAGTACGAAGACTGCAAATACGAGATTGTTATTCCTTTCCAATCCATACACGAAAAATTCTAAATGTTTCAAATGCTTGATATTGAGGTTTCGATGAATAAACCCAACACATATTCATGTAATCATCAGTATAAGTCATGATATATTTATTACAAAACACGTGTAGTAGGCTGGTGTCCACACAAATCATAGTGTATGAACTCTAGCTTTCAACATGCTCTTGGAGCAGAATCATGAGAAGGATTATTTTTTTGTGTTCACCAAGGATACATGCATCACATTGTTTAAAATTCCTTGGAATGGTAGGAAACCCCCAAAAAATCATTTCTATTCAACATAAAAAGACTATTATAATTGATGTTGCTAATTCTATCATGACATGTAAGGGACTATATGACAATGCACCTTCATCATGGTGAGAGGTATGCAAAATTTTATGCATATCTAGATGTCACTTTTAGTAGAAACAATCTCTCATCCTCCCATCCTATCATGAAGAACATGTTATTAAAACACCTCCTTATTTAAAATGTTCCATAACACATGTATATGAGGGAATGTGCAAGCTAATGAGGGTCACTTTTGGCGCGTTAGATGCAATAGAAAACTGAAAAATCAGGAATCCCTAAACTTGGTTTTTTTGAGATACTTACACAAGATATCTTGCATTGAGTAAAAAAGATGAAACGTATGAAATTTAGTCACGTTTCCAAATAAATAAGTTTTAAGTATTGAAAATTTACATAACTATGTCAAACTTCATTTTTTCTAATAGTCACTTTTTATTTTTTTGGCAAATGATAAGGTTAATGTTTTTGTGGGTGTAGCCTTTCAGTGCCTTAATGACGGTTTCGGGCTACAAAAATTGGTAGAAATTTATAGAACCCGTAGCACTAGTGCAACACTATTTTTCCAAAATTAAATGTTTTATTTTTTATTTATTTTTAATTATGTACGCGATCAAATCTCAAGAACAGTACATCAAATGTGGGTGCAGCCTTTGAAGGTATTAATGCAGTTATTTCGACTTGGAATTCTTATAGCATGTAGAGGTCGGTGTCTACTAGTGCAACATACAATTTTTTTTTAAAATGGTTGTGAAATGAAAAATTTATGGAATAAAAAATAATAGTATGTTTTTTATTTAAGGAGTGATGACACAAGAAAAATAGGAAATAAATAGAAAATCTCAACATTTTTTAAAAAAAATTACATATTTGTAATCTGCATAAAAAATGCTATCTATGCCTAAAATTTCGTCAATAATGGTTATGTATGTCATGCTGTAGAGAGTGGTGAAAAATAGGCATATTGAAAAAAATGGTGGAAATGTCTAATTAGCTATGGTTCAGTAAATTCATACCACAGGTTTGGTAAGTCCGAACCAACCACATAGGACTGTGGTTGACACGCGGGCGTGGAAGGAGTGGGTGATTAGGTGCTCGAGAATGCGCGTGCATTATATTTAAATTCAAATAATGTGTGCACGTTATAGTTAAATTCAAATATTTTGGTTGGCGTGCTTAATGTTAGATGAAACGCGAGTGCGTTTCTTCTATAAAAAAATGCGCACATGTTTTGTATATACATAACGTGCGTGTGTTATTAACTTCACAAATTTATGTTTTTAAGTGTTGGATGGAGATAAAGAACGTGAGAGAGAGAAGAGACATACAAGAGGGTGAGCACGATGATAAAGATGGTGATGAGGATGATGATGATGATGAAGATGATGATGAAGATGACAATGATGATGATGAGGATGATGATGATGATGATGATAAAGAAGAGGATGATGATGATGATGATGATGATGATGATGATGATGATGATGATGATGATGATGATCGACAATGATCATGATCATGATCATCTTCATCATCATCATCATCCTCATCATCATCATCATCATCATCATAATCATCATCCTCATCATCATCATCATCCCCATATTCATCATCGTCATCATCCTCATCATCATAATCTTCATCATCATCATTATCATCATTATCATCATCATCATATTCGTCATCATCATCATCATCATCATCATCGTCGTCGTCATCGTGATCATCATCGTCATCATCGTGATCATCATCGTCATCACCCTCTTCCTCATCGTCATCATCATCAACATATTCATTATGATCTTCATCATCATCATCATCATCACCATCATCATCATCATCATCATCTTCATCATCACCATCATCGCCATCATCATCATCATCATCGTTATCGTTGTCGTCGTCATCAAGATGATGATGATGTGATGATGATAATGAAGATGACGACGACGATGATGATAATGTTGTTGATGATGATGATGGAGATGATGGTGGTGGTGGTGAGGATGATGATGATGATGATGAAGACGTTGAAGATGATGATGATGGTGATGATGGTGGTGGTGGTGAGGATGATGATGATGATGATGAATACGTTGAAGATGATGATGATGGTGATGAGGATGATGAAGATGATGATCATGATCATGATCATGATGAAGATGATGATCATGATCATGATCATGATGAAGATGATGATCATGATCATGATCATGATGAAGATGATGATGATGATGATGATGATGGTGATGAAGAAGAAGAAGAAGAAGAAGATGATGATGATGATGATGATGATGATGATGAAGAAGATGATTATGATGATGATGATGATGATGATGATGATGATGATCGTGATGATAATGATGATGATGATGATGATGCTGATGATGATGACGATGATGATGACAAAGATGGAGATGACAATGATGATGATGATGATGATGATGAAGAAGATGCTGATGATGATGATGATGATGATGATGATGATGATGATGATGAAGATCACGATGAAGATGATGGTGATTAAGATGATGATGATGATGATGATGATGATGATGATGATAATGACGATGATGATGATGCCGATGAAGAAGATGATGATGACGATGAAGAAGAAGAAGATGATGATGATGATGATGACGATGAAGGGACGATGATGATGAAGATGGTGATGAGGATGATGATGATGATGAATATGATGATGAAGATGACGATGATGATGATGAATATGAATATGATGGTGATGATGATGATGATGATGATGGTGATTATTATGGATGATGATTGTGATGAATATCATCATCATAATCATCATCATAATCATAATCATAATCATCATCATGATCATCTTCTTCCTCATCATCCTCATCCTAATCCTCATCATCATCCTAATCTTCATCCTCCTCCTCCTCCTCCTCCTCCTCCTCCTACTCCTCATCATCATCATCACCTTATTCATCATCATCATAATCCCCATATTCATCATCATCGTCACCATCATCATCATCATCATCATCATCATCATTATCATGATCATCATCTTCGTCATCATCATCATCATCATCACCGTCTTCCTCATCATCGTCATCGTCATCACCCTCTTCCTCATCATCATCATCATAATCATCATCAACATATTCATTATCATCAACA
Organism: Larix kaempferi; assembly: GCA_027924585.1. Taxonomy (NCBI): domain Eukaryota; kingdom Viridiplantae; phylum Streptophyta; class Pinopsida; order Pinales; family Pinaceae; genus Larix; species Larix kaempferi. Next base: position 6,447,920 of record BSBM01000009.1, read on the forward strand.
TATTCATTATCATCATCATCATCATCATCATCATCATCATCACCACCACCACCACCATCATCACAATTGCCATATTCATCATCATCATCATTGTCTTTGTCATGAAGATGATGATGATGTGATGGTGATAATGAAGACGACGAGGATGATGATGATGATGATGATGAAGACGATGACAACGAGGATGATGATGATGATGATGGTGATGAGGATGATGATGATGATGAAGACGTTGAAGATGATGATGATGATGATGAAGATGATGAAGATGAAGATGATGGTGATGAAGATGATGAAGATGATGATGATCATGGAGATGATGATGATGATTATGAATATGGTGAGGAGGATGATGATGATGATTAAGATGATGATGAAGATGACAATGATGATGATGAAGATGAAGATGATGGTGATGAATATGATGATGAGGATGATGGTGATGATGAAGATGATGATGGAGATGACGATGATGATGATGAAGACCTCCACCTACCTCTAACCACACCTCCCATCTCTCTTTATCACTCCCTACAACTATTACCCTCTCTCTCTCTCTCTCTCTCTCTCTCTCTCTCTCTCCTATGCCCCCCCTAACCATTACTAACCCCCTCATCCCCCTCCCTACCTCTATCTCCCTCCTCTCCCCCACTAACCATTACTAACCCCATATTTACCCTCTTTCCCCTCTTTCTCTCTTTCCCCCTCGCTAACCCCCCTCCTAGCCCCCTACCCCTAACTACCCCCCCCCCCCCCCCGCTCTCTCTCTCTCTCTCCCACGCCCCCCACCTTTCTCTCTCCAAATTGCCCTTCCCCTACCACTAACCACCCCCCATCTCTAACCCCTAAGCCCCTTGACCCCTTATCCCCTAACACCAAATCCTTATTTAACCTCCTAACCCCTAGCTATTAAATAAACTATTAAATAAGGTTTTGATAAAAATACAAATTATGTAGATTACCATAATGCTAGCGCGTTTTTGTATGCAGAAATGCACGTGCGCATTTTTTATTACAAGTTGTGTAGACTACCATAACACGGACTTTTTTTTTTATATTTACCAAAACGCGTGCGCGTTATAGTGATCCATAACATGCGCACGTTATGTAATCCTATCCTACATGTTAATTGACATGGCAGGCTTAGAAGTCCGCCCATGCTTAGTTCTAAGAAATGCTCACGCATTTTGGTTTGACTGAATACTCACGCGTTTTGCGAATGCACAATTACATCTAAAGGGTCCCTCAACTTAGTGCAAGGGCCCATGAATATAATGTCCTTGCTATAAAATTTTCACTAGAAACAACATGTTTAATATCAAGCTAAAAAAAAGAGAACATCATGCAGAAGAAAATTTGGGAATCCAAGCAATTTGAGGTTGATGGTGACAATTCTTGAATTTTTTAGACTAGATATATCTGTAAAGTATATTGTATCCTCTACATTGTCATTAAATTCCTCACATTAATATCTCATAAAATTCACGTGCCAAGTATCACCAATGCTAAGAAATCATACATTTCTCTAAAAAGAACAAAATGGGAAATAACAAAATGAAAGGATTCAAGAGCTTACATTTTTCTTATTTTTGTTTGTTCTTTTCTTTGATCTTATCCCATGGGATCATATATGTCTTCGAAACATGTCCATTCTTTCCACAACAAACACATTGAATATCATATCTCTCACCATGATTATGTATACTCCCTTACCTTTGAAATTATTATTTTCATCTCCTCGCTTATTGCCTTCTCCTCTAGAAGAATTTTGTGAATGATTATTCCCTTTTTGATTAAGGAACATAGTCTCTCCAATTGGATGAACTATCTTCTTCCTGAAATATTTCTCATGTTCTACAACTTTCTCCACCAAATATTCAAAATGGATAGACTTTAAATGGCCACTAGCTTGATGTGATTCAAGATAGTCAGAATATGTGGGGTAGAGGACTTTGATGAACGATGTGAGAGCAATGTCTACCTTCACATAGTAGCATAAATTTATTGCATGGTGGATTTTATTTCATATGAAAAATCCATGGGGTAATTGTCCTTCAACTCATGGTTGAAGAGATTCAACATTAATTTAATTTGATCCAAATCTAAATGTGAATCATACAAATATTTCAATTTCTTCAAATCACCTGAAGAATCCTTGATAGATATGATGTGACAAATCACCTCTTCACCTATAGAATAAAAAAAACAAGGCATATTCTTTCTTATCTATATTCATCCATATTGCAATCTCTTTATCTCATGTAGCCTTGGTAGGTGAAGTATCTCCATCACAAATCCGATCCCAAAGATCATTAAAGATAAGAGTATGCTTGAAGTTTCATACTAATCCTAAATGAATATTATTACAAATAATAATAATTACAATACACCATAATCCTAAGCATTAGGTGTCCAACACATTAATGACTGTTTAGACCACCTAGATACTTGAGAAGAAACATGTTTGAGAGTGGCTAAATAAACATTGAGATAAAGAAATATGAGCATTCATGATTTTCCAAGAAATTAAAATCCAACCATTATAGATAGTGACATCTAGATAAAATATAAATACCAATAAGTTAAAAAGGATGAGAGCACACCAAATATAAATGAAGCAAAAACGGGTTTCCATGGCTTGCGGCTTGGTAGCAAAATGAGATGATAAACACATAAAGAAATAAGTATGATTTCCTTATCATAAAGATTCTACATAATAATATAAAAGAGGGAATGGTAATTCAACATTGGTTTTCTAGATTGGTTTTCCACTTAGTTTCTTGGCTTGATATGAAGGCATGTATTGTATGTATTTTTTAGTAGTGTAATTATGTCTTTAATATTGTGAATGGTACAATATTTATATTATGTGACTTTAATTTACTAGGGAACACCAGTTCACCTTGTCTCATATGTTGGTATGAAATATAGTAACAACATGGGGAGTAGAAGGAACACACAACATACACAAAGAATAAATCCAAAAAAGAAGAAATAAAAACCTAAAAAGAACTAAAATAAAAATATATAATAATTCCCAATAATATATGAAGAATGGTGAGAATATTTTTGAACTTGAGAAGATGGAGGATATATACGAAGAAGTATGGAAAAGATGTAGACTATAGAGAGTGTGTTACAAGAGTGAATAACACAATCTTGAGATGCCATATGAAGATGAAAACTTGATGAGAAAGAGAATTTGTTGAAGAAGTTGTTTCTTAAATATTGCTAAAAAGGAGATAAAATTCAAATATTCTATAGGAAAATATAAGCAAGGAAGAGTGTTGTTGAGAAAGTGTGTTGAAAAGGAGATTGTTGGAGTAGGATCAAGAAGGGACCAGTTTTGGAGAACATATGCAAAGATGTGGACTGCGCACATGAAGGAAATGGGAAGAAGAGTGAAAACTATGGAAATTTGTTAGGGTTTTGGTGCATTAGGCATATTTTTGGTCTATTTGTGGGATTTGTCTCCCCACTAGAAAAACTATAAATAGGTAGGATATAGATAGATAGAGATATATATCTAGATAGAGTGGAAGAAGGGCATAAGAGAGAGAGAGAGGAGGGGGGGAGGAGAACTAATGTAATATTCTCTTTTCTAGGATTTCTATCGCGATGTGCGCATGAGATGTACAGTTATGGATGAATGATAATATAATGAAGATTTTTTGGAGACCCCTTTTGTGCACTGTTGGATGCTTTTGAATGTTGTTATGAATGTTAGTTCTAAGTATGGATGGTGTTTTTGAATGATAGATCTAAATATGTTTATGTTTATTATTTTGTTAGAGATATAATCTTTGTGCACATATATGATATAGTTTCCTCTTGACCCTTCATGCATGTAAAAACCTAGTTCCTACATCCCACCCTTGGATTCCTTAGGTGAGTATTCATCTATTTAACAGGTGATCCCTTATGGGCCGGTATCTAGAGGCTTTGTTGGTCTTCTCATCTTAAAATTTGGGTCTTCCCTCTGCATTCCAATAAATGGTTCCATTGTCGGGACCTAGATCGGATATTGAAGGGGATGTGGAGGCCAACTAGATAAGAGATAGATCAATGAATAGATGAGAAATAGTGTGAGTTTTCCTAATAATAAAACCCTAATATAAGATTAAGTGAATAGGACTAGTTGGGAAGGTATGTATTTTTAGAGTTCCATGAATTTTTTTTTTTGAGTTCCTACAATACTAGTGGATGGGTTGCTCAAATTGGTGGATACGAATCCAAGATATAATCCGATGATTCCAGGAAATTGGACCCCTAAAGAGATCCAACAATTGAAAATGTGATTAGTTCCCTATCCCATGCGTAGTTGATTTCTGTATAGAAAGTGTATTGGTAGGGTACATTGTCGAGTTTATGATAAGTGGGACAAGATACTATTGTGATGCGAAGAGAAATTTCCCAAAGGGATTGCGTGGAAAACATATTGGTTGAACAACTACTTGGATTAAGATGTTATTGTGTGACAAGGGTTGCATAACGATGGAATCTCAATAATAAATTTTGTGTGCACATCAAGGAACTAGGGGATGACTAGAGAAGGGTTTGAGAGTATGGGAGGAAAGATGATGGTGGACTGAATGAGCTGAGGATGCTGCAAGGGTAAAGTATCATAGACTTAGAAGTCGGATTTATGCATAGTGGAAAAATATTTAGGACAGATAGGAAGAGGACGATGACTGAGAGAGAGGAGCAGTATAGCGATTTCAAAGAAGCGATTACTACGCATAACACCAAACTGAATGGAAATCGTACATGCAAGGAAGGGATTATTAGTTGAATCGAAAGGAGGAAGGGATCCCTACTATGAGGCAGATCTATGTGTAACCTACAACCCTAGGTGTGTCTCCATTATCTAAGGTAATACCCTATTCAGAAGATAAAGTAATGTTAGTTAGTACAAACAATAGTGCTAGTAGCAGAAAAAAGGGACAAGGTAGTAGAAGTGATTAGACAAATCCTACGCGACCAGACACAATATTAAGAAAGGTAGTAGATATGACACTCAGGATGCCTATATTTTATGGGAATGGAAACGAAGATCTAGAGCAATATTTATTTCTATGTAATAATATTATGGGAATTAAAGTAGGTCCAGGATGAAGCTGAAAAGATAATGGAGTTGGGCACTACATTCTGAGACCAGGCCTTACATTGGTATATGAAGTATCAAAATTCTATACCATAGGGACAAGTTAAAACCCTCATGCAAATATGTGATGCAGTCAAAACAGAGTTACGAAAGCCTATGTCCGAGTCGTAGTGTATTATAGAACTGAATGAAATTAAACAGATCTCAAATGAAATTGTATGGAGCTTTGATCAAAGATTCAAGGTATTGTTAGATTAGATTCATTCTGAATTCCATCCGAAGAAACATAAAGAATGGTTTATTGTTGTAGTATTACTACACATTCGCTAACCACTAGAAGAACAAGCACTCACGATACAAAGGGATGCACTTGGAGCTAGCAATGAAATTGGGAGCTTCTCTAGCAGCAGACACTAATTCAGGTATGGATCAAGTTCAATCACAATTGCAGGAGTCGACATTGTAGATACTGGGTATATGAAATGGAAGGGAATATCGTGAAGAAGTACGGTGTACTACTTGTCATATATAAGGTCATCATAGGGGATAATTTCCCATGGTCATAGACTATTTGACAATAGGACACCCGAATATGTTGGTTCCATTACCACAAGGAGGAACTTAGTGTGATATCTGTAAGGTTTGGGGCCATCCAAGAAATAATTATTGAAAGACGTAGACGTATCATGCTACACCTCATAATTTATTTTGTAACTTTTGTAAATCGGTAGGGCACAATGAAAAGGATTGTCACACACTATACATGATAAGGTAAAGAAATTTAGACTTATATAGAGTCCAAGTAGATCCTAGAATAATAGAAGGAGTAGTGAAAAACAGTGCATGAGCTAGAAGAGGAGGGTATATTCCGGGTGGAAGAGGAGGATTCTGAGGACATGGAAGAGGAGGATTTGGGGAATATGGTCGATTAAGGGGACCTATAATATGTTATAATTGTGGCCAAGAGGTTCATTTGGTGCACAAATGTATGAACCTCTATTCTACATGTTCATATTGTTGTGTGCTAGATCATGTGATAGAGGATTGTCCACAATTAATAGCTAGATGGAAGGAGAAGGAGCCAGAATCATAATAAGAATCAAAATTTGAATTTGAACCTGAATCTGAATGGGAACCAACACTAAAATGTACATATGATAGTTGCATAACCTTGTTAGGAGAAAAACAAGGTAGCCATAATTATGCATGGAGGAGTCAAAACTAGAGTATATGCAATAAGTGTCGAGAATCAGAGAATACCTATAGTTAGAAAGGAAGTAGCATCTCGACCAAAATTTGATCCTAGGAGGGAAAAGGAAACTTATGTTTTTGTACGAGATGAACTACGACAATTGGAATAGGGTTATTTTTCTATGCCACGATATTCAGGATAGTCGTATGGTCTATGATATGCCTCTTGTATATGATTATACCATTTCAATGGAATCGAAGAAAAAGGTAAGTACTGTAGAAATTTTCTCGGAATCGGTTAAGGATGGATCGGCTATGAATACTATACATAAGATAATAGATTAATTTGCAAAAAGAAGGCAAGGGTATAAAGTAATAAATAACATTTGGTGTAGAAGAAGAACCAGTCAGGAATTCATATTAAGTGCACAAATATGAGAATATGACATGGGTTATGTTATATTAGACTTGGGATTAGAGGTGAATGTCTTTCCAAAAAACATGGGAAGCTATGGTTAAACCTAAATGTTATGGTCGTGCAATTACGATTGGCCAATAAGCTTAAAATATATCATATTGGGAGACTTGAAGGAGCAACACTTTGTATCGATGGCATGTGCAACCTAGCCGATTTTGAGATTATTGAAATTGAAGATAATAGTAGACCATATCCAACATTTCTGGGGTTATATTGGGATTTTGATAACCAAGTAGTCATCAATTTGAAAAGAAGAAAAATGGTGTTTGAATCTGGATATTTGAGAGTAGTTGTCCCAATAACATGTTGTACAACTTGATGAGAATCCAAGATTGTTCTTGTTTTTTTGGGGGTCAATTTTAGTAGTTGTTTTTACCTCTGTTTCAAGAAGTGTGTATACTAGTAGCACCATTTTTCATTTTGAACCATTTTTTTTGTAATTTTGAAACTTCTTGGTCATAAGAAAATTATAAATTTTATTTACAAGGGCCATTTTCCAAACTTTACAAAAAAATATACATTTAATAGCTAGCTATAGTAAAAAAATACACACATTTTTGAATTTTTGTAAGATTTAGAAGCTAGTTAGAACGAAAAATACATGCATTTTCACAGTTTTTTTCGTTAAACTTGTATCTTAAAGAAGTCATTTTTTGGGAAAATTTCTAAACAAAATGAGAAAAAAAAGGAATTTCAAATCATTTTTCAACATATTTTCTTCTATTTGATATATAAAAATGATGCTCTTTAACATTAATTCCATAAAGTGATGATTCACATAAACTCAACAAAACATATACCATATATTTCTAAATAGCATATTAAAAACATAATAGTTATTCTCAAAATAAAATCTTCAATTCAAAACATTACAAAATATCTTATAAAAAATTTGTCAACTTTGACATTTTCCTTAACAATATGAAACTAATCATCAATATCATGCATCCTGAACTCTTCATCGAAATTGGCATTTTATGTTGGTTGGCTCTCTTCCTGGACCTCAATGTGTTCTTCCATTGGGTCCTCTACTTCTAAAAAATGACCAAAGTGATATTTTCCAAACATCGATTTTAAAGGAGGATGAGTCTCTTTTGACATCTTTGCCACAAATTACTCACTAAATTCTTCTTTCTTCAAACCAACTTCCTGCATTTCATCTGGAAGAACTTTCCTATAATTAATTATTTGCATGATATAATTGCATTGTAGTAGATCATTCTCAATGTATATGCAATTTGTTTCTTTTTGTATTGAACATGCTATTGTTGTACATAATCAACACATACAAAACAAAAAAAGTTAAATAACATAATGAAACATAAATTTAAAAAATATATATTACTGAATTTAGATTACAACACTAGTTTCATATGTAATATCAAAAATATTACTTGATCCTGAGAACAAATCTAAAACCCAATATCCTTCTCTTGAAAAGGTATCTATGAGATAATTAATCAATGCTTGTGGGCTTTTGGTAGATGTTTACAAGCTCTCCTTTCAAATCCCTTTCTCCATATGTCAACTTGTTAACCACGACATTATAAGACAATATTTGACTATATTTTCCTTCACTGTTTTCATTGATTAAATGAGTTTCATAGGTCTCATCTTTTGTCCAGCATGCAAGATGAATGTTTTCAGTATCACTCATAAATGGATTAGTGTTGGAGCTACGAATGTTAGGCTTATGCATGTAATAAAAACAGATAAGAATCTAATTAGCTTTTAGAAACATAATTTTGGTTTCTAAATTCAAATGTTTAATAATATACTAAAAATATCTTACCAATACAGTTGTTTCCTTGAGTTTTCTTTATCCTTGAAGGTTGTTAGCACTTATCCTCCATGTACATCTAAATGGAAACCAAGAAATCTCCATAGGGGTGATGTTGTGACGTGTAGAAACCTCGAAAACACTTTATTGAATGACTGGTATGTATAAGGATCACAATCATAAGTAATGTAATTGATATTGTATCCATGAGGGATATCTAGAATAACTAGGGAGTAATCCTTTTTGGGAACAAGATTCGCAATGGTTGCACAATCACCCAAAATCATTTTATATTGCACAGTGTCGATCCCATTCCAAACGTGATGATCAAGGGTGTCATCAAGTTCAATGTTTGCAAGACGTTGTCTTCTTTGTCGTTCTATTTTGGCTCGTTGAATATGAATTTTGAAAGACTCTGGTACTATATTCTTCTTTGACATCCTTGAAAACAAAATTATATCTATAAGTAATAAAATATAAATGAATTCACTTAGAAATAAATAAAATAGAAAATATCTTAAATCATCATACCTTTTTGTATGCAGCAAAAAAATCTTTTAAGCTTTCCATGGAGATTGAATCTGGATAGTTGCATCTGACATCATCCCAACTCTTTTCACCCAAAATTATAACCATATCCTCTCGTACTTTCATGTAAACCTTATGACTACATGATGTAAAAATAAATGGCGTTAACAATGACATATAATAATAACACAATGCTTATTTAATAAAAAATCTTAAACTCAAAAAATAAACTTAAAAAAATAAAACAAACCTATAAACTTACTTTTCTAAATCATTGCACATTTCTTCTATGGATAATTCACCTGAATTTACACATGAAAATATTGTAGATATAAGTGTTTCATCAGACACACCTTGCAATGATATCCAAGGTGTTATAGTCATATCTTATAGAAAGTTCTTGACATCAAGGCCTCCTTGACTACTGCTCCATGCAACTACTTTACTTTTTTTTACCTTCTGATTTTTTACGCCAATATTATCCCACATGCTAAATATGTCATAAATCAAATCCAATATGGGGCGCATTCTAAATTCCAATTGGAAATAGTTATCTATAGCTCTGAATGCATCACTTCCTTTCAAACCTTTATGTTTCACATTGTCCTCTTTAATAGGGATAACTATTTCCATACAACATTGTTTCCACAAAAATGCATCAAATTTCGATCTATCCCCACCACATATTTGTTCAATCTAATTGTGGATAAATCTAACCCTTTGAACAAATGTCATGGAAATCCTATAGTCACTATCTGTGTTGTGATCCCATTCCAATAGTTTTGCTTCCACATCTGTTAAACCAACGCCAATGATGCATTTCACTATTTGAAAAATAGGGTTTTTTGGAAACTCTTGCATCAATTCTCTTCTAGCCTCCGCATAATGATTTCCTCCAAGAACATAGTAGTTGTTATCAAAACATTTTGATTCTTCAAATGCATCTCTAACAGGAACACATTTTGGGTCAACAAGAACTAGGTATTCAACCACATGTGCATAGGGATTGCGCCTAATCAATGCTTTCAAGTTATGAACATGCAAGTGATGTGGTTTCTTAATTTGATACTTCTCTTGGCCTTCTATGTGTCTATGAAGTTTATTTACATTAAAATCAAATGTATGCCCATTGTGAACCAAATTATCCCTTCGGAATAGATCTCGAATAGCATTTTGTGTTGTCTTAACAACACCATCATCTAAATCACCACCTGGAGTAATGATTTCCAAACTGTCCCCCGAGTTTTCACTATTATTTTCAACATTGGATTGAACATCTTCTCTCCTCCTTTTATGTCTTGAAGCAGTTGTATCTAAAAGAAATACTTGTTGATTAAGAATGCAAACATCCTCATACCATAGGTCTTTTAGAAGAGTGTCTATTTCTCTTACCAACAGAAGAAACATTGTCATCACCAAAAATTTGTCAATCATGTTCAGTTGGACGAGATATGCTTTTGAATGTACCCTTCCTAGGTACTTCATTTGATTATTGGATGGATTTTACTTTCTGTGCTTGTAGTTCTTCAGGAACATTTTGCACTCATTTTTTCTTTGGTGTTTCTCCCTTCTTTGGTGCTTCTCCCTTATGAAGAGGGGCATTAATTGTTAATTTTTTGATAATTTCATTCAATATTATCTAGGATCACTAAGAGAATAACATGTGTAGCATAACAATCATAAACACGAGAGACAATAGACACAGAGTTTCCTCGGGGAAAACCAAGAAGGTGAAAAACCCCACAACTTCCTCAGAGATAAGATAAGCCACAAACCAAGCTCACAATAATCAAACCCAAAGAGATGTCTCTAGTAGGTACTCTTCATCCTCCACTTGTGCGCCACTTTCTCTCTTAGCTATACGAGATTGAGAAGTGAGTGAATGAATAGAATGAGAGAGGCACACCCTCTATTTATACATTGACTTGACCTGCCAATAAACCAATAGGTCCAACTTCCTAAGGAAGCCCAATAACCCAACCACGTGACCTAACTAGGGCCGATCCCACACTAGTGGTCTAATAACCCATCAATACAAATGACGACACTTATAATGTAACTTGCGACACTTGTGAATACAAATGACGACACTTCCAATAAGAGGAATAATACATCTCTATTGGATATACAATAAAGTACAAATATAATATACAAGTGAATATCTTCCGATGTTACAAATACATCAACACTCCCTCTTAACTAGGAAGGTATTCTCTAGACACGGGTCGTCAATACATGTTGTCACAAGTCTTCAATTCTGGAGCTGGATCATCATCATCATCACTACTGTTGTACTCGACATCTCGATCACTAGGCTATATCTGAATTCTTCTCGTCATAGGAATTTCTACAGAGCCATCCCTTTTACATGTTGGTTGTAGGCCTAGCCTCCTACATGTCTTCATCATCACTGGCCATTCTATGGAATCCTTAGGACTTATTACGTGTGTCCACAAAAACTCTAAAGAGCATCCTAGGACTTATTTACGAGCTTACCGCTCAACCTATCGGGTCTCCCAGGATCTTTTACATGTTGACTGTCACAAAACCTTAAAAGAGTGTCTTGCTTCCTGCAAGAACTCTAAAGAGCATCCTAGGACTAATTTATGAGCTTACCACTCAACCTGTCAGATATCCAGGACTGATTACATGTTACCCCCACCACAAAACCTTAAAAGAGTGTCTTGCTTCCTCCAAGAACCCTAAAGAGCATCCCACAACTGATTATGAGCTTAACGCTCAACCTATCGGATCTCAAGGACTGATTACATGTGGTTAGGAAAAACCTTTAAAGAGTGTCTTGCTTCCTACAAGAACTCTAAAGAGCATCCTCGGACTGATTACGAGCTTACCGCTCAACCTATCGGATCTCCAAGACTGATTACATGCCTCTAGTATCAAAACCTTGAAAGAGCATCCCACGACTGATTTACGAGCTTACCACTCAACCTATCAGATCTCCTAGGATCTTTTCTATGCTATATGCACAACCTGTCCACGGCCACAGAGTATCAACCTGATACTCATGATAATACTAATCATCATCATATAGTACATCATCCTGATGCGCATCATCATCACATGATCACCCTGATCATCGTCACAGCATCGTCCTGATGCATATCATCTGGAGTATCATCTTGATACTCATAACATATGATCATCCTGATCATCATCATAGCATCGTCTTGATGCATGTCATCTGGAGCTTCATCCTGATACTCGTCATCGTCGTATAATCAAACTGATCACACAAAGCATCTACCTGATGCATATCATCACACATGATCCACCTGATGCATATGATCATCCTGATCCATATCATGCACAACATCATCCAGAGCATCATCCTGATCCTCATCACACAACGCTCAAATCCATAGCAATGGGAAGGATCCTCCTATCACCATGCTTGGAATGGCTCCTGCAAATGTGTGTCATCACTTCTTCCTCAAAGAATATTCTATCTGAAGAACACCAAGCCTCTCTCTGAAGTACTCAAACTTCACTCTGGATAGTGGTTTAGTCAACACATCTACAATCTTCTCATCCGTCGCATTATACAGGAGCTTCACTTCTCCTCTTTGCACCATATCCCTGATATAGTGATATTTGATCTCGATGTGCTTCGACCTGCCATGGAACACCAGGTTCTATGACAACTTCACACAACTCTGGTTGTCATAATATATATGGGTAGCATCCAAAGGGAGATCAAATAACTCAGATAGTAGCTTCCTAATCCATACTGCCTCATAATTAGATGAACAAGCTACGACATACTCTGCTTTGGCTGTACTCAGTGCTACACAGGACTACTTCCTACTAAACCAAGAGATCACACCTGATCCCATATTGAAGCAGCACCCTGAAGTGCTCTTCTTATCTGTAGTACTGCCTTCCCAACACCCTGAAGTGCTCTTCCTATCTGCAGTACTGCCTTCCCAATCTGAATCAAGATAACCCTCCAGGTTAAACTTTTGATTTGCATCGTACTTGAGCCCAAAATCAATTGGACCCTTCAGGTACCTAAGAATATGCTTTACAACAACTAGGTGAACACTTCTGGTATCCGTCAGGAACTGGCTCAATGTGTTCACCGCAAAGAAAATATATGGTCTCGTGTTCGTTAGGTACATCAAGGACCCAATCATCTGACGATACACTGTGACATCAACCGGCTCAGATGAAGCATCACACAGAAGCTTCAGGTTTGATGCCATAGGTGTGGTCATGGCCTTGCACTCCATCATCCTGAACTACTTTAGGATCTCTACTGCATACTTCCCTTGTCCAAGGAAGATCCCATCTACACTCTACCACACCTCCATGCCTAGAAAGTAATGCATCATCCCCAAGTCCTTCATCTCGATCTTGGAAGCAAGCTTTATGTTGGTATCAGCAATCAACCCATCCTCACCTATAACAAATAGGTCATCCACATACAGTAGTAGTATCACGGGATTTCCTTCCCCAACCTTGTAGTGAATGTTGGAATCTGCTTTACTCTTAGTAAAGCCCAAGCTGGATAGAAAGTTGTCTATGCTACCATACCAAGTCCTAGGAGCTTGCTTCAAGCCATACAAGGATTTATTCAACCTGCACACATATGACTCCCTGTCATGTGTCTCAAAACCAAGTGGCTACTCCACATACACTTCCTCTTTGACTACACCATTCAAGAAAGCTGTCTTGACATCCATCTGGTGTAACTTCCATTTCATCACTGCAGCTAGAGCAAGTACTATTATGATGGAAGTGTATCTGGCTACAGGTGCAAAAGTGTCTTCATAATCTATTCCCTCTTTCTAGGAGAAGCCACGAGATACAAATCTTTCCTTGTATTTCTCTATGCTACCATCTGCAACATGCTTGATCTTATAGATCCACTTGGTAGTCACAACAGACTTCCCTTTTGGTCTTGGGACCACATTCTAAAAATCATTCTTCATTATCGATTGGTATTCCTTGACCATGGCATCATTCCATTCTTTCTTTTCCACTGCCTCTTCATAACTGGAAGGTTCTTTGTTCATAATGTCACAGAGCAAGGCAACATAACTAGTTTGTGACCATGTCCTTTTCCTTTCTCTGTGTTCCTCTTCTGGAATACCATACCTTTATGCATCTTAGATGAGCTCTCTAGCCCATGCAGGTTTCCTCTTGTGAGAGATCTTCTCACGGGGTGGATCTACAGGTTCTTGTGGATCTTCAATTTCACGAATTGCTTCATTCATAGTGGTGTCTTGAATTCTGGTTACCCTTGGTTCTTCATTGTCTTCAGTAGGTTTCTTCCTTGATTTGATGTATGTTGAGGTTTCATCAGATGTTACATCCCTGCTGATTTCAATCTTCTTGAACCCTGGAAAGTATATTCTGTAAGCCTTCGAGCTTTCATTGTAACCCACAAAGATTCCCTTCTTTCCTGAAGGATCTAGTTTTGTTCTCTTTTCCTTTGGAATGTGTCTGTATATTGGACAGCCAAATATCCTGAGATGGCTAACTTCAGGTTTCTTACTGGAGAACACTTCTTCTAGTGTCTTGTTGTCAAGTATTTTGTGAGGTGTTCTTTTCTGCACAGATATAGCTATCCTTGCTACCTCTGCCCATAGGTGCATAAGAAGATCTTGGTCATGAAGCATTGCCCGTTCTGCTTCCATGATAGTTCTATTCTTCCTTTCTGCAACTCCATTTTGTTGTGGATTGTAAGGAGTAGTCAACTCCCTCTTAATCCCTGAATCATTGCATAAATTCTTGAATTCACCTGAAGTGAATTCTCTGCCATTATCGGATCTGGAGGTCTTGATCTTCTTATCAGTTTGATTTTCTATCAAGGCTTTGAATTCCTTGAACTTATCAAACACTTCATCTTTATTCTTCAAGAAATAAACCCAAGTCTTCCTAGAGAAATCATTAATGAATGAAACATTGTATACATACCCTCTTACAGAACTGGATGACATTGAACCGCATACATCGGAGTGTATAATTTCCAAGATTCCTTTTGCTTTGCTGTCACCACTTGGAAATGCCTTCTTTGTGTTCTTTCCTTTTGCACACCCTTTGCAAAAAATCCCTTCATGCTTTAACTGGATTTTAGTAAGACCTTCTACTGCTTTGCTTGCAATTGGTAGTGCTCTATAGTGCACATGAACAAGCCTTCTATGCCAAAGTTCACTTGGCTCCATGGATTCATGTACCATGGCATGTTTAGGTTGTCCCTTCAATTTGTACAATTCTCCCTCTTGCTCTCCAATCACCACTAGATCATCTACTTCCTTACCCTTTGGCCACATGAGTACATGGCCATCTATGAATGCAACTCTCATTCCCTTTGCATCCAAAGATGATATGGATGGAAGGTTCTTCCTGAGTCCAGGTACATATAGAACATATTGCATCTTCAAAGACTTCCTAGAGTCAAACTTGTAGGAGGATTCACCACTTCCTTTTATGGGATATTGATAGTCATCCCCAAGTTTCACCTTATGAGGTGACTCATGTTCAGATAGGTCTACAAAGAATTCTTTCCTTCAAACAATTTGGTCAAAGAGTCAAACATCTCTTTAGGTGTCTTTAGGGAAGACACATGGGGAATGAGATGGTCCTTGATAGAATCAACAATGATTCTCTTGGATTTAACCAAGTTCTTCTTGTGTAAGGCCTTAGCCTCTTCTCCCTCTGGAACTGGAACATCTTCACTTATGTAAGTGTCCAACTCATTCTCCTCTAGGATTAACCCAATCCTATACTTCCAGGATCGGAATTTATGATCTCCTTCAAACTTATCCTCAAGCTTGGTGTGGTGAGACATTTTAAAGAGTAATTCAAATGGAAATAGAAAGTTTTAGGTCTTACCACTTGATTTGCTGAAAACTAGATCTCGAGCTGGATTAGGGTTTGTCAGAGAAACCCTAAAAATTCAAACTTATGAAAGAATAGAAAGATGCGTCTTGATGAGTTGGTCAAGCTGGTATACTTAGATTTTGAGATTTGCAAAATTTGACCCCTCAAAATTGTCTTTGAAACTTTTGGATTCACTAGACAGGACCCTGAACTAGGGTTTGATAAAGCCCAGCCTTCTTCCCAACCAAAAAGTTCGATCCAAAGCTCTAAAATTCAATTTTCTTGAGGAGTATCTAGCTGTGGATTCAGATTCCAAAAATTCCAACTTTTTCTGAAACCCTAATTTCCCGCAGCAGAGACGGGCCAAAAACTGAAAATGCTCAAAATTGAATTCTATCTTGACAGAAAGATGTGCCCTTGCTAGGAGAGTCAATCTAGCCTCCTTCCTTTGATTATTTTTGGATAGAAACTTAAATATTAAGAATCCCTAGCTTCTGCAGCTGCACAGTACCTTCTTCTTAGGTCAACTCTGATACCATGTTAATTTTTCGATAATTTCATTCAATATTATCTAGGATTACTAAGAGAATAACATGTGAAACATAAAAATAATAAACACAAGAGACAATAGACACAGAGTTTCCTCAGGGAAAACCAAGAAGGTGAAAAACCCCGCAACTTCCGCAGAGATAAGATAAGCCACAAACCAAGATCACAGTGATCAAACCCAAAGAGATGTCTCTAGCAGATACTCCTCCTCCTCGACTTGTGCACCACTTTCTCTCTTAGTTATGCGAGCTTGAGAAGTGAGTGAATGAATATAATGAGAGAGGCACACCCTCTATTTATACATTTACTTGACCTTCCAATAAACCAACAGGGCTGACTTCCTAAGGAATCCTAATAACCCAACCACATGACTTAACTAGGGATAACTCCACACTATTGGTCTAATAACCCTAGTGGTCTAATAACCCTCAATAGAAATGATGACACTTATAATGTAACTTGCGACACTTGAAAATACAAATGACAACACTTCCAATCAGAGGAATAATACATCTATGTTGGATATACAATAAAGTACAAATATAATATACAAGTGAATATATTCCGAAGTTACAAATACATCAACATTAATGACATCCATTGGATTTTCTTCTATAGATTAAATTCCATTCACAATATGGGAAAGTGGCATAGCAAAATCGTGCGAAATAAAAACATTATTGTATTAAATCTATTACATGGTCATATAATTCAAAGTATAAGAAATTCAGAAAGATAAAAAAATATAGAAACTTACCCTCTTGCATTCAATATTGTGCACGACTCCTATGCAAAATTCTGTGAAAATTTCTTCGATCTTATAGTTTGAAACCTTCAAAGAATATTGGATTTTGATAAAGGTTTTAGCTTGTTTCACTAGTGCATAAACAATTTCTTTACCCAGGACCAAACAAATATCTCGCAACAATCCCAATGAGTGATGATCATTTTTAAGATATGCAAATCCATCACAATATAAGTGAATGCTTTCTGAGTTGCCTTGATATTTCTCTTTCAGAAACCAAGAATAGTCAAGTTTCTCTTTAGCTGGTGCATGTTTCCATTCTCTAACATTCTTGGATTTTAAATCATCACTGGGTACAACTTCATCATGCGCAACATTTTCAGATGGCTCAACCATTTTTTTCAATGACTTCATCGACAATCTTGCTCCAGAGATGTTTACAGATAGCTTTCTTGATGTCATTTCCCCTATAGTCAGAAACAAAAAAAATAAAAAATAGTATATGTAAAAAAAAAATAGTTGCACTTAAAAAAAATTGTTAACATATAGTTATACAAAGCATAACAATTTTTTAAACATAGAACGAGCTAGAGAAATTTGTTTTAAATAGATAGCCCTTGGGCTATGCTACGGGATCATGTAGCATATCCCAAGGGCTCATCATCTGTCATCTTAGCATAGCCCAAGGGCTATGCATTGGTTCCCCCATGGCCAATGCATAGCCCTTGGGTTATGCTACGGGAGCCTTTTAGCATAGCCCAAGGGTTATGCCTTGCCCACAGACAATGCATAGCCCTTGGGCTATGCTACGAGGTTCCCATAGCATAGCCCATGGGCTATGCATTTGGCGCCCAAAGGGCCCCCACAGCGCCCCCCGTCGGGCGTTGTGGGTGCCCTTTGGGAGCCTAATGCATAGACCACAGGCTATGCCATGGGCACCCTTTTGTGATATGAAATGGGGGCTAAGCAATGGGTTCCTATTCCCTCAGGCCAAAAAAATAAAAATAAATAAATACCCAGGTTTTACAGAGGGCATGTCGAAGCCCAAAGGAAAAAAATTTGCATTAAAACATACAAAGTTTAATTTAACTAACCTTGACAATGTTTGAAGTTATTCAATGGTATCCAAATTGTTGTGGATCGTTGTTCGCAAATGGTGATTGTAGAAAACAAAAATACGTTAATATAGCATAAAATAAGTTTTTTTTACCTTTTTATGAACGTGGGATTAAAAACTGTATAATTAGATAACGCATTATTTCTAAATTTAGAGAAGAAGGCATTAAATGAAATTTGACTAGTGTTATGACTTTTGGTTTAAAAAATTAATGTAAATAACTAATATTGTATTGAAAAGTTTCGATAACATTGTTTCAATTTCATTTTATTAGTGTTATTACAATTGTTATATGATAAATCAAATTACTTTTAATAGTGTTATAATTGTGTTTGAAATGTGTGATTTATTTTGCAGGTAAATTTTGGAGGGAAACTTTTGGAGGTAAATTTTGGAGGGAATGTTTGAGAGAGAAAGTTTTGGAGGGAAAATTTCATTCTTTTAGCTATAAGATTGTTGGGGGTTGATAGTTGCACCATTGTACTTTTTGGTGAGGACTGTGAGAAAATTTCATTCTCTTATACTTTTTATTGAAAATTCATGGACTCATCTTAATCAATCTCAATGTCTGAAAATGTACATGAAGATTGTGGAAATTTTGATTTAAGTGGGAATTTCAAAGACATCGATGATGATTTACCTTCAAGTGAGCATTTTAAAGGCATTAATGATGATGATGATGAAGAGCTTCCTCCATGTGGATATTTTAAGGACACCGAGGAAGATGATGAAAATTTTCCTCCAATTGACGATTTTGAAGGTACCAATGATGATTTTTATCAAGGAAATGATTATCAAGGCATCAACAATGATTTTACTCCAAGCAATGATTTTCAAGGCACTAACATTGATTTTACTTCAAGCCAATATTTTCCTCCAAGCAAGGATTTTCAAGGCACAAATGATGATTTCCCTCCAAGCCAAGATTTTCCTCCAAGCGAGGATTTACAAGACAACAAACTTGATTTTCCTCCAAGCGAATATTTTGACGGGATAGATAATAATTTTGGTGAGGATGAAGGCGCTAGTGATGGTGTAGGTGATTTTCCTTCAAGCAAGGATTTTAATGGCACCGATGATGATTTTCCTCCAAGAGAGGATTTTAATGGGATTGATAATATTCCTCCCCCAAGTAAGGATTTTGATGGCACTGACGGTGATTTTCCTCCAAGCGAGGATTTTAATGGGACTGATAATGTTTCTCCTACAAGCAAGGATTTTGATGGCACTGATGATGATTTTCCTTCAAGTGAGGATTTTAATGGGACTAATAATGTTTCTCCTCCAAGTAAGGATTTTGATGCCACAGATGATGATTTTCCTCCAAGAGAGGATTTTAATGGGACAAATGATGCTTTTGGTGAAGATAAATGCAACAACAATGTTGAAGATGGTTTTACTCCCAACCAGGATTTTCATGGCTCTAATGACGATTTTCCTCTAAGTGAGGATTTTAATGGGACAATTGATGATTTTGGTGAGGATGAAGGCACCAATAATGGTGAAGATGATTTTCCTCCAAGCGAGGATTATGATGGTATCGAAGACAATTTTCTTCCAAGCGACGATTTTAATGGCAACAATGATGATATTCCTCCAAGCGAGGATTTTAATGGGACGGATGATGAAGTTGGTGAGGCTGAGGGCACCAATAATGGTGAAGATGAATTTCCTCTAAGCGAGGATTCTAATGGCACCGATGATGATTTTCCTCTAAGAAAGGATTTTGATGGTAGCACTAATGCTATTCCTTCAAGCGAGGATTTTAATGGGACGGATGATGAATTTGGTGAGGATGAGGGCACCAATAATGGTGAAGATGAACTTCCTCCGAGCGAAGATTTTGATGGAACCGATGATGATTTTCCGCCAATCAAGGATTTTGATGGCACTGATGATGATTTTCCTCCAAGCGAGTATTTTAAAGGGACGTGTGGTGATTCTGGTGAGGATGAAGGAACCAGTAATGATGAAGTTTATTTTCCTCCAAGCAAGGATTTTTATGGCATTGATGATGATTTCCCTCCGAGTGAGGATTTTAATGGGACAAATGATGATCTTGGGTAGAATGAACCCCCCAATGATGTTGATTTAAGCTCGAGTGATAAACTTCATACTGATGCGGATACTCATTCTCCTACTAATTTTGGTGATGATAATCTCAATGAGAGGGATGATATTCCTCACATTGATGAGGATATTCATTCTAATAAGGATGATATAATCGTTCATGAAATGAAAAGGAAAATTGTACCAATGAGCAAGATTAAGTGTAGGAATATTCCATTTTATATCAATCCAAAGCATTCTAGTTATACAAGGTCTAGGAAAGCTTTGCTCACAAGTCCCAGTTCTATTACTGATTTGATTTCAAGTGAGTGTTTCCAAAAAAATTGTCTGAAAAAAATACACTACAATTATGCCTTAGAGAAAAGACGAGCATATCTATCAATGAAAAAAAATATGCAAAATTCATATTTGGTAGGGTGCATGATTTCTACAAAGGCAAGTTATGATTATCGCATTGGAAGTATTTTTCTTTACAGAAGGGCATTCAAAAGAACCCACTCAATTGGTAATCTTAGACTATCAAGAATCCAAACAAGGCTAGAAAAGGATCCTACAATTTATTCTAAATAATATCATGCACGAGCTAGTGGGCAGTTAACAAACATTGCAATGTCATGGATGCGTGACTTCTTTTCTAAGCACGTAGATAGTATGCCCGATAGAGAAACCATACACATTCAAGATAATTTCTCAAGATAGGAAATCTACAACTTGTATAAGGCATTTGTTCAAGATGCAGAAGGAAATAACGATTTCATTAGATATGCATATTTTACAAGACTATGGAAAACATAGTTCAATAATGTATGTTTTCCTAAGAGGTCAAGGATGGGAGTTTGTAGTATATGTGCTTCTCTTAAACAAAGAAGGGATAAATCAGAAGGGATAGAGAGAGCCATGTCTCTAACAATTTTTTTTTTTTGGAATAAATATCCATTACAAAAGCTCATCAATGTTTTGTTTTCATCTTATTTGTAGATTCTGTAGTTAAAGATCTTCAAGCACATCGTAATAAAAAATTAGTTGAACAGAAAAAGTTATACAAACATCGCAAGAAGTGTTATGATGAACCACATAAGTATATGGGTTTGATAATTGATGGCATGGATCAGAAAAAAAACACTTTTGCCACATTTTTTTTGTGTACCAAAGAATTTAGAGGAAGAAAATTTTATTCAATTTCAGTCGGTTGGTTGTATGGTTTTTAATGTTCAAATGTCTCCAAAGGTTTACTTTAGAGCTCCCAATATTCATAATGATGCAAATCTGACCATTACCATAATTCACAATGTGTTGACTCATTTGGCTAGTAATCTTCCTCAATTTATGTATCTGCAATTGGACACACCAACCGGAAAAACAAAAATAAGATCTTGTTTGGTTATTTGAACATGCTTGTTGAATTGAGAAATTTTCAGAAGGTTAAAGTTGGTTTACTTCTTGTTGGGAATACACATGACCATATTGATCAAATGCTTAGACGTTTTGCAGTGACATTGGGGAGGAAGAATGTTGCGAGCTTTCCATCTTTAACTGAAATTATTAGAAAAACATATAGTCCAAACCCTGTTTTGCTAACATTGGAGGAAACTATTTACATGCAAAGATTTAGTTTGGGATCGCATGGTGAAGAAAGGTGCATTGAGAAACTTAATGACATTAGCTTTTAGCATCAATTTCGTATAAAAATAATTGATGGGAAAACACTACTATGGGGTAAGAAGTACTCAACAAGTGTAGAATGGGGGCCTACACCAGGTTTAGCATTTTTTAAATTCATCCTAGGTCGTCAAACGTATGCTTCAAAGTTATCGTTGTTGCAATCAGCTGTTGAGATTCAAAATTCACGCTAGTACAATAGAGATTTTGATTATTTTCAATGCTTCGAAGAAATAAAAAAATCTATCAAAGATACATATGACTATTTTGATGTTGTTGATTCTGTTTGGTGGGAGTAATTTTTCATGGAGAAAAATGACATAATTACAAACTCTACAAATGGAGATATTTTTTTGAAGACTCCATTTGGTTGGCCACAAAGTATGTCAAATGAAAATGAGGAGAGAAATGTTGAGCCTAAAGGTGTCGATCCTTCTCAACCAGAAGAAAGGGACATGTACATTGGGTCTAGAATATCATCTGCACGATGTGAGGTGATGGAAGAAATTTACAGAGGCTCAGTACCAGATATTAAGGAGGGATGCATGATTGCAGTTTTGGCCACATAAGATCCATGTGCTTATCCATTATGGTTGGAAAAGTTATGAAGGTCAAAAAAGAAAATGAAGAAGTGATATCTATTGAAGTACATTGGTATGGAACAGACACACACCCATTTGAAGGTGTGTATAAGCTGGATATGGTGATTGAGAAAAAGGTTTGCAAAAAGAGAAAAAGAAAGGGTCAAAATGTAAATCATCGTTGCATAGACATTTTGAAATTAGAGTATGTTGACATACTAGTTTATGAACACCAGTTGACAAGGAAAGGCACTCTTCGCTCCAACACTATAGAGATTATCAAAAGATTGTTGGCACCCGAAATAGTTGCAACATGGGAGTTTTCTAAACCAAGGCATAGATCTAGAAGGAATATGGCATATGAAATGTTGGGCGTACATGAAGATTCAGATGGTGCACTCATTGATAGTAGAGAAGAATACAAGTCATCTACATCTTCCAGTCATTCATCTGAAGAAAATGTAGCTTTTGATGGTGTGTCAGAATCCATGTGTTGATTTGAATATTTGCACATGAAACATTTTGTATTTTTTATTAATATGTCATTGCTTGTATGGAAACTCTAAAGGAGTGCTTGAATTTTGATATGAACTACTTCTACGTCTTATGGTTTAATATATGATTTTATGATGAATATCATAATTTTTTGTATTTTATATGAAAAGAGTGGTCAAATGATTTATTGAATAATTTATGTTTAACTCAATGCAAGTTTTATATAGTGTTACTAAGAGATTAAATAAGCACAATTTTCAATTTTGATAAAATCATATAAAAATGCCATTTTTTGAAAAAGTGTGCTACGACCTATATATTAGTTTTCAATTTAGAGTTTGATTTTAATGCTTTTGCAAACAACAATAACACATGTTCTGGTTCATTTCTATATTTTTTACCCCAAATCAAAAAGTGGTGCTACCGGTAGCACCACTTTTCTATCCAACACTAATACATATGAGCAAATTTTCCACGTTTTTGCATTGATATTGCCACGTTGTATCGTCTCAATTGCGATGATCATGGACTCGATTTTGTGTGGAACCTGTTTCGTGGATATAAAAACGAATTTGGAAATCTTTCGCAATAGAGACAAACACTGGTCACGACGTGTCTTCTATACGGAGGTCTTGGAAATTATTATTTTTATTCATTTTCTACAAACTGTCTCTCTATCAACAAACAACCGTCCCTATAGCGATGAACATATGTTGAAAAAATGTAGCATAGATATTCGCTTCCATGTAAAACCGTCTCTCTATCAATGGTGGTCCGTCGAACAGACCAAAAAAATCTAGAGGCTGCGACAGTTTTGCTATACCGGTGATGATGTTTCGGCTCAACTATCGACGAATGTTTGTCGATGTTTTGCTATAGCTTCGATGAAATCCCATCGATATATAGACGATACTTGGAAGTTAAAAAAAAAAACCATGGAAACTGATGTCTTAAGAGTATAACCTAAATGTTATACCTTTCCACGGTTTTTCTATACCTTCAACGAAAGTGCGTCGATATATAGACAATACCTGTAAGTTTTAAAAAAAATTAAAAACCATGGAAAGTGATGTCTTATGAGTATATCCTAAATGTGCAAGTGAGGTGACATTATATTAGTGAATTTTGGCATTGGACAAGAGCTTATCATCTTTTCTGAGAACAAAGATGATTAAATGAAATTGATGGTGAGTTTATCATGGTTTTTAGAATTTTCTAGTGCAAAAGAAGAGAATGAAAAAAGAGATTGATCTAGTATATCTCATTTGATTGATCAAATTGTAAAGTCAGAAGAGAAATGCTTCAACCTTTCATTAACAAATGAGGTTGGAAATGAATGCTTACAAGTTACAAAAAATTGAATGCAAAAATAGCATGAGTAGTGGATTTCATGCCCAAAACATTTCAATTTTGTCTAATCTTAAGTTGTTTTGGGATCTAAAATTGTCACAACAACACTGAAGTTTGAGCCAGAGTTGATCAAAATCTGGGGAAAGCATGGATATTTTTAGTTGCTAACCAACATATTTAGTCGTTTATAATGTTGTTGTTAATGCCCCATAATGTTCCTAGGAGGATGAAGTACTCCATGATAGTTGTTTTTCTATGGATCCCCATGTTTCATGTTTTTTATTTTCAATATGGTAACCACCTTTAACCAAAAGACATGAAAACTATTTGGAAATCGTCAAAATGTTAGGTTGGGATCAGATTCAGTTGCTTAAGGGAGGAAGAGATTATACAATCGTGGAAGTTGGAATAGGTTGTCACATGCATTTTGTACAATAAATTCCACTGGAAAAGTTTTTAATATTGTACATACATATAGGATATGGAACATTATAGTGACCTTAACTCAACCCCTAGGGGAAAACAGTAGTTGTTCACCTAGAAAATATTTGTAGGCCCTTTGTAGTGCCAACTGGTGGTAAGTTGTTTTGAATTTGCACATTACTGGAAGAGATGAAAATGAAAAACTGATCCTTCTTATGCAACCACCTCAAACATGGCCAAAATCGGTCAAAGCTAGTACCGAATATGCCCAAAAGAAGAAGAAAAAAGTCCATTGAGCACATGATAGGAAAGAGCCATGTTAATCAACAAAAAATTGACAACTTATTTCTATTCTTTACTATGCACGATCTCATATAACAAAAAATTCATCATAGATCACCTTTTGGCATTGATCATAAGCCAGTTGCATAGTTGAGCATGCAATTTGTAGTTTAGAAACCATATCATAATTGCCTTGGAGACAGTCCTTGTAAAATAACATCACTTGCTCTACTACATGTGAAGAGATACTAGTGATAAGTCATCATACTAAAAAAAACATAAGGTGCACTGAATTCATCTTTATTGAGAAATAAATAAATAATAATAAAATAACTCAACCCCCAAGGAAAAAGAGTAGTTTTTCACCTAGAAAATCTATGCAAGATCTTTGTAGTACCAACTGGTGGTAAGTTGTTTTGATGTTGCTCATTATTGGAAGAGGTGAATATGAAAATTTGATCCTTCTTATGCAACCACCTCAAGCATGGCCAAAATTGGTCAAGTTAGTATCAAATATGCCCATAAGATAAAAACAGTCGCTTGAGCACATGATGGAAAGAGACATGTTAATCAACAAAAAATTGACAACTTATTTCTATTCTATTACTCTGAATGATCTCATGCAGCAAAAAATTCATCATAAATTACCTTTTGGCATTGAGAAGTAGGTTGCACAATTGAGCATGCAATTTTTAGTTTAGAAACCATATCATAATTTCCTTGGAGACACTCCTCATGTAATAAAATCACTTTATCTGCTACCTTTGAAGATCTAGACATATCAATTTATGAAGGGCTCACCATATCTCCCATTCTTGGATTTTGACCTGCAGTTCTCATATCTTTGTTATTTTGTTTTTAATTTCCTAAGGCATGTATTGAGCTTCACAAGAGAAATAGAAACACCAGCCTTTATGATACTCTCCCATTAGCAAACATATTCTTACGTTAATAAGGGGCATTTTTGTTTTATGTAGAAGGTTGTCTCTTAGTTTGGATGATAGTCTAAAAGTAGTTATTTACTATTGGTTGTATCTCTTGTATCTTAATAGAATGAAATAGAATTTAAGGATAAATACAAACACATTAAGGATAAAGAACACGTCAAAACCCTTACCTTATCATTGTCCTTTCGCGAGATCCATTCGCCCATACAACTTGATAACAGTTGTCCCCTAGATGCATTTCCATCACAAAAACTCGCATAAATCATCAAAGACAAAATTTTTATATGAGTAAATAATATATATGCAAATAAAAAGTCATTTAAATCCTACTACAAAGTATTGTAGAAATAAATGAACCGTGAAATGTTAAATTTATTAACAATAATTTAAGAAATAGACATGCATTTAAAAATTTACAACCATCTTTAATACATAGTAATAAAAGAGTATTTATACCTTATTGAGCTCCTCTCTGTTTCAAGAATAGTTTTATATTATCTACTGAACAGGGCCAACCATGTGAAGGTGGAAGCTCGTATGGCCCCTCCCCCCCCTCACATCGCTCTCAATTCCCAATACCCAATAAATGATGTTGTTTACATAGAAAACATATAAACATTCATGCATAACTAGGCTAGTTATTAAAACATATAGACATAAAAACATTGAAACATAATGAGGTAATTCATATAAACAATGTTTTAGACTAACAACAATGATGTACATCCAAATACAAGTCATGAATTTATACATCTATTTTTTCTTTGTTTTTTGTTTTTTGCGTTGTAATAACTGACGATTAGGGTATTATCATCATCATTTGGTGGAATATCTATATAGCCATGTCCTTCTAGTGTTTGTGTTTCCATGCCCTCATGTATCATATAAATTATTCTACGTCATTGAGTAGGGCGTGGAGGCAGTTCTGAAGGGGTATGAACTGCAACAACGAAAAATGGGCATATCGATATGTTGAAATATTATTGAAATTAATAGTTCATTCTTTTGATTAAAATTACAATATTGCTCTTTACCTATCCGTAGTTGTGACAGATGGTGTGTTAAATGTTTCTCTACATGCTAATTCCTCTTGTGGTTCACCCTCTTGAGATACATGGTCTTCAATTGAAAGAAGAAAATTTATAAGTATACGTCAGGAAATAAATATCTATAATCACATTAGATATTTCTATTTCCAAAGCAGACATACTAGAATGGCTACTCTGCTCCCCACTATCATGGGACATGCACATCCCAACATTAGCTGGTACGTGTTAAGTAGCACTAGATTCACTGCTGCGGTTGGATTGTTGCTTAAAAGCAAACATAAATATTTAGTCATGGGTGATATAATCAAAACTGAATAGAGTTTAATAGTATACTGCAATGATGTCCTTATTCATTTTATTTACCTGCATCTGCGTCATTGGGGAGATTGGAGTATGCTCCAAGATTTTCTGATATTCAATCACACTTTTAAAGCCATACTTGAAACCAAGCTTCATGTCTTCTTCGGTGGCAACATCTTGGAATGTATTTCCCTGCAATGCATAGCACATTTAAAATTTCCAGTATCAAAAACAGATATTTGTTCGCTACTGTTAAATAAATATTCCCCACATTTATTCATTTAATTCTTACGATTCGGGCTCTTAGTTTTCTACAGCCACCATGGACCAGTCTATGATGCGCATGCTTTTCCACTCTAGCCTCGGTGGATTTGGAGGTGTTAGGTAGCCTATATTTGAAAATTTTGAAAAACGTTAGATATCAGAATTCTTACTTAAAACAAAAAGAAAAAAATAAATGAGCATATTTCACTAAGAAGATGATATGTGTTGTACCTTGCTTTTCCAGGCCGTGGTTGTTTTCCTTGTCTTTTTAGCAAGTTCTCCTTTGCATCCTCTATGAGTTCCTTCCACTCTTTCTCTGGAACCATGGGAGGGCACTCATGCTTGAGGTCAAGTTCCATTTTATCCCTATATTGGGCCCTGGTATATTTTAAATTCTCGCTCGCTAACTTTGCAACCACTTTCTTGTTGAATGTATTGCCAAACAAGTTTTCCATGTAGTCTATTAATTCATCTATCTTTGCACTATCTTGGCTATTCCACCATGTGCGAATGGTGAGGCCAAACAGTTCCAATGCTTTGTCATTCAAATTCCTGTAGGAAACATTGTTTCCTGCAGAAACGTGTAATCCATTAATTTATAATAATTTCAACATATGTCCATTTCAATTTCATGATTAAAATAAATAAATTAATTAATAAATACCTGCAATCTTTTGAACCTTGATCGGAACACAAGCATCATCCACTAGAAAGGTGAGATCTAGTGATACGGTGCTTTTAACTCATGCTGCTCTAGGAAAAGTTTCCTAGTCATCTACAGTACGTTCATCTCTAGAGTCATATGGAGTTATAGGCTCTGTCTCATCATGCTCTAGCATGTCATGCTAATCAAAATCAGTGCCCTCATCAATGGATTCGAGGCCAACTGCAGGAGAGTAAAAAAGCCTCATTGTTACATTCCTTCGTTGATGTTGTTGCTGCATTGGAGCATCACTGCTACCTATACCTATCTCGATAGTTTATCTAGTCACGAGTTGTAAAACAACCCACAAACGAAAAACTTTACTATATCAGATCACTTGGAAAAATAGAAAACATAATATCAGATATGAAGTCATGTCATAGCTTACAAAAATATGTTAAGATGCCACTTACCCCATAATATTTTATCTGTTCATTCAGCTCTTCAATCCTTGCCTGGTCTCCTGTGTCATGGGCCTTGTGCGAGCTAAGGAAATCATTTCTATGTTTTCCTTTTTCAGGGACTTATTTATAGTTTATGTTGGGTCTATGTAATAGTAAATTTCATACTCAAGCTCCTCATCACCCAGATCAAGTGCACTATACTAAATTCATCAAACAATAAAATTAAGCAAAATAATTTTAACATCATTCAAACATTGTTATTGTAATGAAAGTTAGTTACTATTAAGAAATAACACTTGCTTGATGCGGTGTTATGGATGGTGACTTCCCACGATCAATCCGTATTGATCTACTTCCAGTGGGTGACTGTCCACGGTCACCTTGTACCGTGGAAGCGGCAGCTGCCTCTCCATGGTCCTCACCCTGACACAATAAATCAATCAATAATTCATCATAAGCACAGAAAAATGCGAATGTCAACAGTGGAAATCGAATGTTAACAGAAAAAATTGAAATATTTAGTTATTATATTTAACACTTGCCTAACAGGGCACAAAGTGTGACCTTCCACGGTAACTTTGGACCATGGAAGCAACAAGTGCCTTTCCACTGGCACCACCCTGACACAATAAATCATTAAATAAACATTATGAAAATAATTGTAACATAATAAAAAATGAGATATTGCAATAATATTTATTTTTACCTCGGAAGTAGAGGACATGCGTTCTGTTTCATGACGAACATGGGCAGTCCCCTGCAATAGTGTAATAAGCATGTTGTCACATGTAAATCTTTTGGGGTTGGAGTTTCTAGTTATTGTAGTCATATTTAGTTACTACATTTAGTTGAGTCAATAATTGTAAGATAAACAAAAATGAGATATGGCAATAATATTTACTTTTACCTCTGAAGGAGAAGATAGATGTTATGCTCCATGGCAATGAGCAGACCCCTACCACAATGTAATAAGCATGGTATCATATGGAAATATTCACAATAAGCATGAAAAAAGCGAATGGTAACAGTGAAAATCGAATGTTAACTGAAAAAATCAAAACATTTTGTTATTGTAGTCATATTTATTTACTATATTTAACATTTACCTCACGAGGCATAGATTGTGACCTTCCATGGTCACCATGGACCTTGGAAGTAGAAAGTGGCTTTCCACTGCTACCACCCTGACAAAATAAATCAATCAATAAAAATTGAGTCAATAATTGTAACATAAAAAAATGAGATGAGCATAATAGTGTAATAAGCATGCTATCACATGGAAATATTCAGAATAAGCAGAAGAAGGATGAGGACTTGGAGAAGGAAAGCAAGCATGAATAAATTGTTGAGCTTGAAGTAAGGACAAATGCTGACATGAACAAATGAAGAGAAGAATGATCACATGGAAAGGTGACAAGACAAAAGAAAAGATGAAATGGAAAGAAGTCAACAGAGGGCATTGGAGAACAAGGTGTCATGGACTCGGCAAGCATGAAGTTGAGGACAAGCAATGGATAAGTGTTCCGGAAAACTCTAGATCGGTCGTGCCAAAACAGTGCTCAAAGTGCCATAAGCATGAAAAAAGCGAATGGTAACAGTGAAAATCAAATGTTAACTGGAAAAATCAAAACATTTTGTTATTTTAGTCATATTTTTTTACTATATTTAATATTTACCTCACGAGACATAGATTGTGACCTTCCACGATCACCCTGGACTGTGGAAGCAGAATGTGGCTTTCCACTGCTGCCACCATGATAAAATAAATCAATCAGTAAAAGTTGAGTCAATAATTTTAACATAAATAAAATGAGATAAGCATAACAGTGTAATAAGAATGTTCTCACATGGAAATATTCATAATAAGCCCAAAAAAGCAAATGTCCTTTGTGCAAATCGAATGTTAACAGAAAAAATAGAAACATTTAGTTTTTGTAGTCATGTTTAGTTACTATATTTTGCATTTACCTGATGAGGCATAGCGTGTGACCTTCCACGTTACCCTGGACTGTGGAAGCTACATCTATTCGATTTAAGTTGTAATCGATCAAAAACTCTTCACCTGGAAGTATTGTTTTTGTTGCACATACAAATATACGATGTTCTTCACGTCCCTCAAATTTGCAATTTGGTTGCTTCGTTGTTGTCATTGGCCGTGTACTATTTATAATGCCAACAACGTTTCCCGATGCTTTTGGTCTCCCATCAATATACATAGTCTCCCCTTTGTTTTTATTGTTTTCTGCTAGCTGAATATAATTTGCGGCAACTTCGTATCTCTGCATACTTCAAGTATATTGGACCAAGATCAACCAATCATTGTATCTGTATAATGGTCCGACATACTCCATCAATTCAGTTATAGTGCCATAGCTGACCTTTATGCCATCCATGGAAAATAGCCCCAATCCATGTAAGGACGAAGGAGCAATGAGATACATCCTC
The DNA here is from genome assembly GCA_027924585.1 of Larix kaempferi. Lineage (NCBI taxonomy): Eukaryota > Viridiplantae > Streptophyta > Pinopsida > Pinales > Pinaceae > Larix > Larix kaempferi. The sequence goes on from BSBM01000009.1 coordinate 6,479,230, forward strand.
CCATTGATGAAGAAATCTGTGTCCACTTGGGGTAGCTTTTTAGGTACCTATTTTTGCACTATATGTCTATACCTCAAGGGAAACTCAATGTCACCTATGCTCTCAACATCATAATTACATGACCCTTTGTTGGCAATAAAATATTGCATGCATCTACAAAATATTTTCCTTACATTTTCAGATATTCTAGTTGATATAGAACCGGTAGATCTAGTACAATGCGTCTCACTTTCAACCTCTCCGAGTATATCTTCATCATCACTCGAGGAAGATAGATCTGACAGATACCTATTTGGTGGTACCTACACTCGATAAAACAAGAATATAAGTTACCAAGCAGATATAATTTAGCGTGCAAATATATTTACCTGTAATGTTTTAATATCAAAAGTTATTTCTTCCCAAAAACATTATCAAAAGCTATTTTTCTCTCAAAGGTGTAATTTCTTTTAGAGTTATTTATATTTGAATTATTTTTAAGTATAAGACACATTTTTATTTGATTTGGAATTTTCTCACAACATGGATATAGAAGTGTGTTTCTTGGGCCACTTGACTAGTTAATGCATGCAAAGAGGTATGGGGTTCCCCCTCATATAGATCATGTTGGGGATTCAATTTGAAATGGGTGGTGGTCATATTGCTTCATTCATGGATTTCCCACCGAAACCCTCCAACATTAGTCTAACACTCCCTCTTCCACAGTGGTTTGATATGCAAGTTTCCTCATGCAAGGTACTCCTTCTCTAACTATGTGCTACATGTGTGCAATGGTACTCTATTGTATGACAACGTGGTCACAAAGGTCCAACTCTCCTCCTCAACGTAGGTCCTTGGTTCTATCACCAACCTCCATGAAGTATCCTCCTCAACCCACGGATCATCAAATCAAGTGTCCAACCTGCAAGGTGTGTAGGTCCCAAGTTCTAAGGGTTAAGTGCCCAATGCTACTCCTCCTAGGTAAGTACATCCCTTGATCAAGCAATCCACTCCCCCATTGTGTGCACACAATGAGTTTATCAACATGTCGATTAGGTAACAATCTCCTAAGGGTACCATGTCAACACACTAACCAAGGCCAAGCATCCACCCAAACCGAGAGATTGATATTGCTAACCAAGGCCAAGGAGACCTATTGCTCATCTACCGAGGTGAGAACACTTTTGGACTAATCCCAAAAAGTTAACACATAGTTTACCCTAAAATGAATAATTATATCTAAAAAATAGGTGGCCATGTGTATTACTCACTCATTATCCTTGCCAAAAATTTTAGGTGCATGCAGTTAATACACATGAAATTTATAACATCATGTACATAAAAGAAAAATGAGTATGGAATAACATAATTCTCTATAAAACTTCTTTTTGATTCAAAGTGAAATTCTCAATGTAGATATGAGTTTTGATTGCTTGAAGTTGAATGAACAAAAAACTTTACAAATTTAATCATCAACAAGCAAATGTATTACCCATTTTTGTGTTTGCACCCTTCTACCAATGGAGACAACCACATGAAAGTGGTGTCTTCCAATAACATATTGGTTGATTGGTTGGGGGGTCTGTATGATTTCTTGGTATACAATGTTAAACGGTTAGAAACCCATATAATATGGCACCTTAGAATATCTTAGAACGCTTTAACTTACGCCAGATTTGGCCATCTTTTGCCCATTTTTTCCAAATTTCATACATGGAGGGAAAGTGGGCCCATGCAAAAAATTGTCCAAAATTGGGCTAGACATTAGAGAAATTTTGAGGTCAAAAAAGGGCCTCAAAACAAAGAAAATGTACTATAAAATACAACCAATCACATTCTAGTAGATGACATCATCCCCCTTGGTGAGGTGGCATTGCATGACTTAAGAAAGCTTATTTGTCAAATTTTCTATGGTGGATGAAAACACATAGTTAACCAAGGTAGTGGTGTAAGTACTTTTAAGTCATAAAGTAAAGTACTCATAATGATAGTCTTTTCATAAAATAATATTATTGTCATTTTCAAGTAAAGTACTCATAATGAATGTCTTTTCACACTTTCACATAAAATAATATTATTAAAATAATATTATTGTCATTTTCAAGTGAAGTACTCTTAATTCATAAAGAAAGTCTTTTCACATTTTTTTATAAAATAATATATTATCATTTTTATGTTTTTAATTTTAAATTATATATTCACTCCATTCTATTTAATAACATAATGTCAAACTAATAAAGAATAATAATATATTTAATAAATAATAATAATAATAATAATAATAATGCAATGTGGATTATAATAATATTATTGACATTTTACATGTAAATAAATTCTCAATTAAATTACATTATTAAATTCATGAGAAAAGTACTAAATATAAAAAGTCAACATAAAATTAAAAAAAAAACTCTTAAAAATGTTTTTTATTATTTAATTTCATTTGCAAGTTCAAGACAAATAAATGTTAAAGGACAATACATTTTTGGGAATTTACAATGAATCTTAGTCACATCAATGTAGACTTATTTTATTAATTTTATTTCTAGTGAATTTTGAAAAGTAACTCAACCATGGTTATTTATATTGTGCATAGAAAATAGTGTGGGAGGTGACTTGTCATATATACCTACCCCATAAAACCCCCAATTCATAATATTTTAATATATCTCATATTTTTGTAGTACATCTCTTAGGAGGCCCTTTTTTGACCTCAAAATCTCTCTAATGTTAGGTCAATTTTGAAAAAAACACACCATGTTTCTTTTTAATTTCAAGCATGAAATGAGGCGGAATAGCATTGGGTATGACTCCCACTCCCTACCATGCATGTTTGAAATTGTAAAGGATTTGGACAAATTCGTAAATTTTGTTAGTGATTTTAGCTATGGGGAGAGGGTTTAAATGATAAGAATCAACCTTGATGGAGGGGGAGGATTCTCGACATCATTTCCATCTCTCCATGCAAGAAAACTCACAAAAATTGGCGAATTTTTCCCTCCCTCTATGCCTGATTTTTTTAAATAGGACAACAAGGTGAAATGTCACCAAATTTAGACCAATTTTAGGTAGTTTTGAGTGGTTTTGCACATGGACGCGGATAGGGTGATGTTGGATCCTGAATCGTCTTACACTAGCCAAGACCATTTTCTTACCATTTCTACGGTGTTCTACAACATGGAAATGCTGATTTTTTTTGGTTGTGATGGTAGGGTCCAGGTTTGTTCTCTATCAAATGGGCAATGGATGGGTTCAGGAATGGCATTTGACAGGAAAAATGACCATCATGGGTAATTTTCCCCCTCAAATATGGCCTATATTTCGTATAAACCCTAAAAAAAAAATGAAGTAAAGAGTGAAACGTATGTATTTAGTGTGGCAACAGTCAAAATTGTGGGATTTATCCCAAATTCCTACGCTGCTAGGGTTGATGGGATTACCGAATTCATTGGGCCCTTTGTTATCCTCCGGACTGCCGTCAGATTGCCTCCCTTGGGAACGATGGCATCTTCTGGACCGGTATCCTCTGCTCCTCGATTTACCACTGCTCTTCTCATCAAATTACCACTACTCTAGATGCTACTAATGAACTAGTGCGCAGGAGTGAACTTGTTCTTTATTGTTTTGCTCTGGATGCTGCTAATGATCTAGTGCACGGGAGTCTTTTCCCTCTATGTTTTTTTGTTTTTTTATTTGCATATTTTATATTTTGTGTTTTATTTTGTTTTTTATTTGCATATTTATTTTTTGTTTAGTTTATTTTGGGTTTTCTTTTATTTGCATATTTTATATATTGTTCCATTTTAAATTAATTTTAGTTAAACAACTCTATGTTTTTAATTTAATGTAATTTAATTCAATTTAATTTAATTTAACTAGGATTTTGTCATAATTTGTATTTGTTCCATTGCTTATAGTGAGATCCTATGCATAAGTCCCTTCAAGGATGAATATGATGATGATCAAGATGATCACGATGATGATGATGATGATGATGATGTTGCTGCTGGTGCTGATGATGATAATGAACAGGAATATGATGGTGATGAAGACAACAACGACGATTATCATCATCATCATCATCCTTGTCGTTGTCATCACCATCATCTTCATTGTCTTCATGATCATGATCATCATCCTTGTCGTTGTCATCACCATCATCTTCATTGTCTTCATGATCATGATCATCATCATCTTCATAATCATCATCGTCAACGTTGTCATCATTGAATGTCATCATGATCTTCTTCATCATCATGATTTTCCTTATCATCATCATCATAATCATCATCTTCATCATCAACATCTTCGTTATATATCACATCATCATCATATTCGTCATCATCAGCAACAACATCTTCATATTCATCATCATATCCATCATCATCATCATCATCCAATTCATTATCATCTCCATTATCATGATCATCATATTTTTCATCATCATCATCATCTTCATCATCATCATCATATATATTCATCATCATCATCATCATCATCATCATCATATATATTCATCATCATCATCATCATCATCATCACAATTTTAGGGGGAGCTCATCATCATCATCATCATCTTCATCATCACCATCGTTATCATCTTCATCATCATCATCATCATCATCATCATCATGCCCTCCATATGACTAAGGATGGGAAAATTAGTCAAAACTGCCCTAAGAGAATGCCCACCATAATTCATGGTTTGAAGATAATGCCCTCACCATCATACCAGGCTATAGCTTGTTGAAGTGGATATCTAGTCATGGTCTCAGTTAGCCTTAATAATTTTTTAGGAGAAAGATATAAGCCTTCCAAAATAGGGTTTCAGGATAAACCTTGAAGAATTTCTTGAGAATGACTAAGTGCTGGAAAAACTGGCACAAGTGACCTCAGGGAAATGCCCGCCATAAATTGTGGGTTGAAGAAAATTCCCGCACCATATGGGCATCTTGTAGGTTGGTGTTTTTTCTACCCAACCATGGTCTCAGTTTGTCCAAAGAGACTCCAAGGAAGAAGATATGGATCTTCCAAAAGTGCTACTTAGCCTAATTTGCACTACTTCAGTAAAATGCCTGCCAAGGAGAGAGAAAGTAACCTCAGATGATGAAATTGGTCTTTATGGATTCACCTTGGTGGCCTCTACCCATTCGGTGTCTCACACTTCATATTTGATGAAAATAAAGATTTCATCATGTTGACCTAGGGTTTGACAATTTTGTCTAAGTGTTGAATTAACAGGTTACTTCCTGAAAGTCACATGTGCAAGAAATTAACGTACCAAAGTAGGAAAAATACTGTTTTGCATATTAAGAACAAGAGAAACAAAAGAGGTCCAAATTTTGAAAAATGGCCGTGTTGGAAAATTGGTCCAAGTGGCCTTGGGAAATTGCCTGTTGTACCTAATAAGAGATTGATAAAATTATCTAAAACTATAATGCTAGAGCTTGTTAAAGAGGCTATCATACCATGGTCTGTTCTCAAAGAGGGTTTTTTATGACAAAGTTAAAGGCATGCCAAAATAGGGTTTCAGGCTGTTTTTGCACCAGTGGTAGTAAAAATTCCCAAGTGGCCTCAAGAAAATGCCCACCATAATTCATAGGTTAAGGTAAATGCCCACCCCATAGTGTCAAGTTGTAGCTTGTTGATTTTTCTACCTGGTCATGATTTTTGATTGTCTTGAGAGTTTCTAAATAGGAAGTTATGGGTCTTCCAAGACAATGTTTTAGGAAGATTGCTCTAGTCTAGGAGATTGCAAAAATTGTCCGAGTATAAAATTATTGGTATAAATGCTTGAGTGACCTTAGTAAAATGCCTGCCATTTCCTATGGTTGATGTCTTAAAATATTTTGAGGGTATTGATCTCTAGAGCATTCATTGGTGCATCCAAATGTATCCTTGGTTTCTCCAAAGAGTCTCTGTACATGAAGATATTGATCTGCCAAAAGTGCAACCTAGCTTGATTTGCACTGCTCTAGAAAAATGCCCACCGAGGAGAGATAAAGAGGTCTCAACGGATGAAATTGGTCTATATGGAATCACCTTGTAGGCCTCTATCCATTGGGTATCTCAAACTTCCAAGTTGATGAAAATAAAAATCTCCTCATTTTGACCTAGGGTTTGACAATTTTGTCTTAGTACTGAATTGGTAGTTTAAAAAGCTAGTGTTGATTGGATGTTTTGGCAGGCCATTATCTTCTTAGACATAGACCTTTTATCGTGAATGATTCAATGTTCAAGTGTGTAAATCTCCCACCCGAAAGCTTATTTTTGAATGTGGTTTTCATTGATGCCACTTCAATAGCAGTAGTTGATGCAGTTCCATCTTTAGATTTTATCAGTTGGGTGGTAAAAGTTTGGATTAACTAACTCAGGAGTAAAATGAATGTAATTTTTTTTTTAATTATAAACAATAAATATACAAACTAAATATGTGAATATTCAATTTAAAGTAATTTTTAAAATAGGGTAATTGACAGAGCCCAAGATGTCTCCAAACAACAAGGAAGCTAATTCTTCCTCTTTAAAAATGCATAGTTTTTTTTCAATATATAGCTTTTCATTAATATAAATTTTTTGGATGATTTTTCATTCGAATTTTTTTTAAGGGAAGTTGCCTTCTTATGGTGTATTTTTGAATTGTTTGTTTTCTTCAACTAAATTAGTGTCAATGAGAGAATCCATCTTGCATGCATGAGTCTTAATATTCAGAATATAATATTAACTAAATAAAACATGGATAGATATTTTTATTACTATATTTGATTGAAAATTAAAATCTTGAATAAAAATTTGAATAATGAAAGGTAATTTCTTTAATAACACTTTACTATTGAAGGGCGTGTTCTGAAACTAAACGTTTTGTGATGGTTAAAGTAAGAGTTCAAAATGTCATAAAAAGTTGATTTGAAGGGTAAAGATAAAATGAATTTCCAACCCTGCCTGCGTGCAATCATGAAGCCCAGTCATGAAAATAACCAAAATGACTTTATTGATTGTTTGATCTAAGAGTTAAGAGTTAACATATTAATTCAGGATTAATTTACTTATAGAACCTTTTTTTTCAACGAAAAAAAAGTGCCTTGTTATTCATTAAGTGAATCAAAGAAACTTACAATAAAACCTATCCCAAGGATAGAATCTTTGAAAACAAACTATGCAATATTTTACAATAAATCCAATAATGCTTGCCACTATTTAGTAATATACCATCATAACCATGGCTATTGATAACATCATAAAAATAACACAGATACAGAGGAAATCTTAACCAAAAATCCCCTAAAGCGGGTGCATCAAATTTACAAAATGGATCATAAAGGATAGCCTAATTAATAAAGATGAACATAAAAAATTTCCCCCAGATGGTGATCAGTTAAAGGGGTAACCTGAAGAATAACAGCTGCCAAATGTAATCTCTTCTTTGACAATAAATCAGCTCTATGATTGAAAGAACAAGAGATGTGTTGTATAGAGTAGTCGTGAAATTGTTCCAACAAGATGGTAATTTACTTATAGAACCATAATGACTTTATAATTAGTAATGTGATTTAAATTTGAATAGTCAAACATACATACTATAGAATCAAATAACAAAGAAATCACAACATCACAATTAACAGAATATAAAATAATATTGCACTACATTTAAGAAACCAAATCACAAGCCCAACAAATAGTTACTAGTGTTATAGTGATTTGAATATTGAGAATTCATAATGTAATATTTCAATAGAAGTATCCATTGGTTACAAATTGGCTTTCAAAGAGGCTTTCTTCTTGAACTAACAGCTCATGTGCAAACTATGAAACTAGTCATGCTTTACTTATTAGCCTTTGTAGAAAAGTGAGAAGTGGAAGAATTAAGTAATCCTACAAATTACCACAAGCAAGAAGTTTAACTAAAGCGTTCTACTTGTAGGGCCAAAGTGTTTTAATACTTATAGAAATAGACTTAAATGCCCAAGGAATATACACAAATCTTATATCCATTGATATATCTAGAATTTTTAGAAATAGATTTAAATTCAAGAGGAATATACATAAATCTTATATCCATTAATATATATTCGTCAATATTTTCGATTACAATTGTCGATATACAGCTATATACCAAATAGACCAATATTTGTTGTTGATTACATCAAATGTTTATATCACTAATATGATAGAATCCTACTCCCTAGAAGCTCAATAACATGAGCTTCTATTTTACAGAAAAGATAAAAGTGTGCATACCAAAAATTAATATAGATGAACAAAAGGGCCTTGGAAAATTAACAAAAAATGAAACAAGTAAACCTAATTAGACAAGTAAATATCAAGAGACCATGGTGGGTGGGCTGCGTGGTTCCCTCAACCAGTCTCCATTGGTTTTTCCCCTGAAGAGGGCGAGCTGTCAAATGGAGGGGACTGTCCAAAACCTACAGAAGTCGTTGGGCTCCCCTCACGATGGAGACGTTGAATGGCTTCACGTTGTTCATCAAGGAGACTTCGCATATGTACAATCAGTTCCTCATTGTTATCTGTGAACTTCCGCTCCATGGTATCCTCGATTTACTTCTTCAAAGACTCGAGGTCCTCGTTGTCACATTTCCCCTCCATCTTTTGTCGAACCTCTTCCATGTCCTTTTCTAACTTCTCCATTCTTTGGATGAGTGTATCAATGGCGTTAGTCCTTCCAATAGGGCTGCGACTACTACCTTTCTCCATTATATAACATGGAGATAACTCTTAAGAATTGCTATAAGAAAGCTTCTGGTACGGGAGATCGTCGGCACTAAGCAGAGCACTGGTCGGAATCCAATGCCTTCCCTTTTCTGAAACTTCAACAACCAAACGATGAGGAGGGCCAGTGGAGGGAAAAACCACTAGAGACAGAGCTATTTTAGACAACATTTTCGACAAAAACCAAGGAACAAGGGCATATGCAATTTAAAGGAGCGAAAAATGAACCAAAAACCCTGAACACGGATCTGAAGAAATATCGACCACATGCATCGAAATTAAATATCAAATTACTTCATAGATGGTTGAATGACATTACGATTCAAAGACCTTATGCGAGAGTCCAGACTGAAGACCTTACTGTGACTGAGACCATGTGTGAGACCTTACCCTGACCGACCTTTGAAGTGACTGATGGGAGAGATTGGCTGCTAGGGTTCATAGAGGTTTTCCTTGGTGATCCAGCCATCCATCCATGGTATCAGTTCGCTCCTTGGTGCTCTCACGTACGAGCTATTGGTCTAGATAAAGCAGAGAAAAAGTTGTTTATTTATAAAAAGGCTTAAGGGTTAAAAGCGCCATTATGCCTGCAGGGGCTAAAGAAATTCCCACAAGGGATAAAAGATGCCCACAAGGGTTTATCTATTCTCGCAGGGGATGAGGATAATCCCACAGAGGCTTAGGGATGCCCATAGGGAATGAAGTTAAGCCCATAGGGGATTAAGGATGCCCGCAGGGGCTTAGGGATTCCTGTAGGGGCTTAGGGATGCCTGTAGAGGGTGAAGTTAAGCCTGTAGGGGCTGAGATTAATCCCATAGAGGCTAAGTTCTGGTGCTATCATGAAGTTAGTGTTGCAATCTGACATCATTCTAGAAAAGTATGGCAAGTTTGTGGAACTTTGGAAACTGACTAAGTATGGAAAAAATAGTCAAAGATGCTCTAAGAGAATGACCTCCATTATTCATTGTTTGAGGAAAATGCCTGCACCATCATATTAGGATATACCTTGTTGAAAAGGATATCTAACTATGGCCTCATTTCTTCAAAAGAGTTCTTTATGACAAAGTTATAGATCAACCAAAACAAGGGTTCAAGCAGTTTTAGAAATTTTGAAAAATGGCTAAGTGTTGGAAAATTGGTCCAAATAGCCTTGGGGAAATGCACGCTGTACCTCATAGGTGAATGGTAAAAAATATTTGAAACTATCATGCTATATCTAGTTGAAGGGGATATATTACCATGGTCTCAACTCTCAAAGAGGGTGTCTAATGACAAAGTTAAAGGCCTGCTAAAACAAGGTTTCAGGATTTTTTACACCAGAGGTAGTAAAACTGCCTAAGTGGCCTCAATAAAATGCACACCATACTTCATAGGTTAAAGTAAATGCATGCACCATATGCTCTGGTTGTAGCTTTTTTATTTATCTACCTGACCATGGTCTCATTTTTCCTTGAGAGTGTTTAAGGAAAAAGTTATAGGTATGCCAAAATAGGGTTTTAGGCAGTTTTGCACCAAGTTGAGTAAAATGCCCGCCTAGGGAAAATGAAGATGAGTCTGAGAGTGAAATCAAATTGGGTGTTCTTAGTGAGGTATACTACATATTCTAGTGGCATTGGTTCAGGATTTCGATGAAATAAAAAATCCACCTTACAAATTGCACAAATTGTCCAAGTATAAAAATACTGGTAAAAATGCCTAAGTGACATCAGTAAAATGCCCACCATTTCCAGAATTTATTCGGTTAAATTATTTTGAGGGTATGGCTCTCTAGAGTGTTTATTGGTGCATCCAACCATATCATTGGTTTGTCCAAAAATTCTGTGTAGGAGAAAATATTGATTTGCCAAAAATGCCTCCCAACTTGATTTGCACTACTCCAGAAAAATGCCCGCCGAGGAGAAACCAAGAAGCTTCAGAGCATGAAAGTGGTCTTGATGGAATCACCTTGTTGTCCTCTACCCATTGGCTATCTCACACTTCAAATTGGATGAAAATAAAAATCTCATCATGTTGACCTAGGGTTTGACAATTTGTCCAAGTGTCAAATCAACAGTTAAAAAGGTCAATTGGAAATGCCCGCAAGAAGGTGTCCTTGTGCTAATAAAATTCATAGGGTGACATAGATCTGTTCCTTGCTTGTAGTAGTTAACACTACTGATGCACCCCCCCCCCTCTCTCAGTATTCACCAATATTCCAACAATTGGTACCAGAGCAGGATCCTTCATTACAGTCTAAACCACTAGAAGGAAGATCCTAGTAAAAACCACCATGGATCAACAAGAAGATATTGCATCCCACAGAGCTCTAGTACTTGATAAAGAATACTATGCATATTGTAGAGAAAGAATGAGTACATACTTACAATCATTAGGATTGGGTGCATACTTACTAATGAGTGCATACTCAATAACAATGGCTAAGTGTTGGAAAATTTGTCAAAATTGCTCTACGATAATGCCTGCCATAATTCATGGTTTGAAGAAAATGACCGCACCATCATATTAGGATATACCTTGTTGAATCAGATATCTAACGATGGTCTAATTTCTTCAAAATAGTGCTTTATGACATTAAAGTTATAGATATACCAAAACAAGGGTTCAAACAGTTTTAGACATTCTGAAAAATGGTTGAGTGTTGGAAGATTGGTCCAAATAGCCTTCAGGAAATGCACGTTGTACCTCATAAGTGAATGATAAAAATTATCTGACACTATCATGCTATATCTTGTTTGAGAGGCTATCCTACCATGGTCTAAGTTCTCAAAAAGAATGTTTGATGACAAAGTTAAAAGTCTGCCAAAACAGGTTTTCAGGCTGTTTCGCACCAGAGGGAGTAAAACTACCTAAGTGGCCTCAGTAAAATGCCCGCCATTATTCATGGGTTAAAGTAAATGACCACACCATATGGTCAGGATGCAGCTTGTTGATTGTTCTACCTAAAAATGGTCTCAGTTTTCCTCAAGCATGTTTGAGGAGAAAGTTATAAGTCTGCCAAAATAGGGTATCAGGATAAACTTTGGAGAAATTTCTAAGTGTTGGAAAACTGGCTCAAGTGGCCTTAGGGAAATGCCCGGCATAGTTTGTGGGTTGAAGAAACTTCCCGCACCATATGGTCATCTTGTAGGTTTGTGTTTTTTCTACCTGACCATGTCCTCATCTTGATTTGAAAGTGCTTGAGGGAGAAGTTATGGATCTACCAAAACAATGTTTTACGCAGATTGGACCAAGTCTAGGAAAGTGCAAAAATTGTCTAAATGTAAAATCACTAAAACTGCCTAAGTCACATCAGTAAAATTACCTCCATTTCTTGTGGTTGATGTGTTAAATCATTTTGAGAGTATGGATCTATAGAATGTTTTATGGTGCATCCAACCATATCAATGGTTTGTCCAAAGAGTTTCTGGAGCTGAAGATATTGATCTACCAAAAGTTCCTCCCAGACTAAATTGCACTACTCCAGTAAAATGCCCGCCGAGGAGAGAGAAAGAAGCTTGAGAGGATGAAATTGGTCTTGATGGAATCAAATTGTTGGCCTCTACCCATTGGGTGTCTCACACTTCAAATGTGATGAAAATAAAAATCTCATCATGTTGACCTAGGGTTTGACAATTTTGTCTAAGTATTGAATTAACAGTTTGGAAGTACTCTATTTTCAAATGCCCACCAGATGATGTGTGTGTATAAAAAATTTCAAAAGGTGACATGGATCTGGCCCTTGTTGAGGTGGCTATCCATCCATACTTTCAGTTTGCCTTATGATGGTCATATATGCAAAAGATCAATCTGCCAAAAGTAGGAAAAGTATTATTTTGCATATTAAGAACTAAAGAAAAATTGGCTAAGTGTTAAGATCAGGAAGTTGAAAAGGCATTTGGAAATTCCCAACAAAGAGTATCCTTATGCTGATAATTTTTCCAGATGACATGGGAATGTTCCTTGCTGATCTGACCATTCATTTGTCGTATCAGTTCCCTCCTTGGTGCTCTCACATGTGAGCTATTGGTCTCCCAAAAACAGAGAAAAACTTGATTATTTATAAAAAGGCTTAAGGGTTAAAATCTCCATCATTCCCGCAGGGGCTAAAGAAATTCCCACAAGGGCTTAAAGATGCCCGCAAGGGCTTATCTATGCCCACAGGGGCCAAGGTCAAGCCCACAAAGGCTTAGGGATGCCCGTAGGGGCTTAATTAAGGATGCCCGCAGGGGCTAAGGTAAAGCCCGTAAAGCTTGCAGGGGCTTAGGGATCCCTATAGAGGGTGAAGTTAAGCTCGCATGGGCTTAAGGATGCTCGCGGGGGTTGAGATTAAGCCCGTAGAGGCTTAGGAAATACCCACAGGAGGTAAGGTTAAGCCCGTAGGGGCTTAAGGATGCCTGCAGGGGCTAAAGTTAAAGCCACAGGGGCTTAAGCATGCCCGCAAGGTGCTTTCCCGCATATGCCCACGAAGAGGCAAGGGGTGTAGGGTTGTTGCCCGCATAGGGAGAGCCCAGATGGATGAAGTCCACAGACCTAAGAAATCCAAAGAAGTTTTTTGTAATTAATTAAAAATGTGAAATAAACAGAATCACAAATAAAAGATTAATTATCAGATTTGAAGAGGCACGATAACGAAAAGGCATGAGCACAATTTGAAGAGATGCAAGGTTTAAAAGATGAAGAATATATATAGCAAATGTGTCGAAAATTGTCTTAAAAGTATGTATTTATAAATCGACGATCGTTGATCCATCGACGCAAATGCATGAGTTGACCCGCGCGTAAAAAGCCAAGAGCCGTTGGAAGCTGGCATTGGTTTGGCGGGCATGCAAAGATAGCCATAGGTGGTCGATATAGAGATGAAAGTGCGTCAAAAATTAAAAACACATCGATATTTCCACAGTTTTTCCGCCATGATAAAAAAATGAAGAGACATCTTAAATTTCATTGTATTAATCCACCAATGTTCAAAACGTGGAAATATTTCATGGAAAAATCCGCCCAAATGTACTAGTGTTCGGGTTTTTTTTTTTTGTTTTTTATGCAAAAATATGGGTTTTTATGGCTAGAGTTCTCGTTTTGAGTATAAATTTCTTCTCAAGTTGTATAACATGTTCCATTAGATCCAAATGAATCTAGACGTTATCTGGAGCATGTGACTAATAGTTTCAAGGCTAGAGAGATCGATCAACTATACAACATGACTACTCGGATGTATGATTATGTGGATCCAACGATAGATAGTGTATTAAGTTGGTGGAGTATCGCATCTTGTGAATATGACTCAGAGGCAGCTTTAGAGGTTTGGCAGTAAAGCAGAGACAATGATCACATATAGATGAAAAAATCAAAAGAAAAACCCTTATGTTGGTGAGCAGGTCTAGGTAGTGTCGTCAATCAAAACTACTAGGATGTGCATGTTGCAAGGACAAAAGTGCATCATATAAACCACAAAAAAGATCACAATAAAACATCGAATTATATTTTTATTTTATTTTTTTTCCATCGGAAAAATCACCTTCCTACTATTCCGAAGAAAAGCTAACAATGCACGGGAAATCTCAACAAACTTCCTCACATATCGTAGATGGTAGGTTGAGCAAACCGTCAACCAGTAATCCAAGCCAGAAAATGTCTCAACAAAATTGAACACAGGTGGATGGAATGAAATCCATCTATCCCACCACCAGAGCACCTACAAAAATTATAAAAACTTTAAGTAAAATATAAAAAGATATATCATAAAAAATTGAAATCGTTCATGCACATTTACCAAAACCAAGGCGAAACTACAGTATTAAAAACAACTACATTTTACAAATTATTAAAAAAAACCAAAAAAAACAAAAACATACCTCCCTTAAAGGGATCACGAGAGGGAAGCTCCATGACAATTCCGTATGTGATGGTTGGGCCATGTGTCTATAAAAGTGGTTGGATCGAGGTTCTGTTGGAACAAGCATTTTAGTGGCTAAGGATTCCACAATATGAGGGGAGAATGAGCACACATGGATTTAATTTTTAAGTGAGAGGTTAAATAAACATCAAATTAATATATAAAATTCTTTATATATGAAACAAAGATAGGATCTCTTAGAAATAAAGACATGCTCTTAACAATTAAATCCATAATTATTAAAAATATTATTAAACTAAATTTAACTAAGGATAAACCCATACTCTTAACAATTAAACCCACCCTTCATTAAAAAGAATATTACTAAACTCAATTTAACTCGGATTATATTTGTTTTGTTAATGATCGTAAAAGATTAATTCACAAAAATTACAATTTACGGTACCCTTCATAAAAAAAATATTACTAAACTCATTTTAACCCGGATTATATTTGTTTCTTTAATGATCGTAAAAGATTAATTCACAAAAATTACAATCTACGGTTGGTGTTAGGTTTTGGGTCGGCTAGTGGTTCCATCAAAGTTATCGGAAGGGGATAGATATAAAAAGAGTTTTAACGATATGGAAATTATTGAGGAATATCGAAAGATTCGACAATCAAACCGAGTTACATCCCTACTCTGGCTTTACCAGAAGGGGATGCGTTGAGAGGACTGGGGATGGATTCCCAGTGGAAAAAGACAGCCGGGGCGCTCAAGGACGCAGCTTCGATAGGGTTTGCTAAGCTGAAGAGCCCGCTGGATTTCATTGACATTGCAGTTGTTAAAGCCACTGAACACAATGACATCCCTCCCAAGGAAAAACATGTCCTCACCGCCTTGGCTGCAATGGAGTCCTCTCAGTCACGACCGCGTCTAAAACGTGTCGTCGAAGAGCGGTTGAGTCGAACAAAAAACTGGATGGTCGCTCTGAAGACGTTGTCACTCATTCATCGATTGATGAGAGATGCTCATCCCTGCATTTTCACTGAACAAGAAGAAGAGAAGCAGCACTTCTCTCATCTAGCAGTACTCGCCTTGACGTCGGTACAATTCGACGACCACTCTAGTCGCCTTGCCTCCGATTCCTCTGTCTGGGCTCGTAAATACTCCGCTTATCTCGATCAGAGGCTCCGCTGCAACAAGATTTTCATGTCTGACATTCTGTCTGAACGGCACGATCAGAGAAAAAAGGATTTGGATGTTGAATACATTTGCTTAGGTTTACCACCTCTGCAACAACTCCTGGGCTGCCTCTTAAATTGCACTCCTCAGGTAAACCGCGTCGTGATGAACTCCCTCATTCAGTACGCCCTCGATTTGCTGGTGAAGGATGGCCGAAAAATCTATGGAACAATTAACCATTTTTTCTGCAAGCTTGTAGATTCCTTCATAGATGGCATGCACAAATACAAAGTTGTAAAGCTCATCAATATTTATAAAGAATTCTCTCAACAGTGTGACAAACTTATAGATTTCTACGATACCTGTAGACTGCTTTTACCCCGCAACATTGACTTGCCCCATGTAGAAATACCTTGGGTGTCAGTCTTGGTTCAAATGGAGAATTACGTTACAGAATGCGCGAACCATACATCTGCGAAAGAATCAACAGCAAAGGCCGACGAGACTCCGCATAGAGAAGCTGAGGAAGCTACACAGATTGTTGTGCCATTAGCATCAACAACTGATCAAACAATTGAAGAGAGGTTATTGGTGACCTGGTGGGATGCTCCTGACGACGTGATTCATCATACAGAAGGTGAGGAAGCTACTCAGATTGTTGTGCCATTAGCATCAACAGCTGATCAAACAGTTGAAGAGAGGTTATTGGTGACCTGGTGGGATGCTCCTGACGACGTGCCTCCTTCGGATGTAACTAATTCCAATACATTAATGGACTTGGGCTCTACCAACCCATTTGTATCATCCAAGGATACCGCTGAGACTTATGAAGGCACTGCCTGTACTGATTGGGAGAAAGCACTAGATTCTTCCATAACTAATCCATTCGTCAGTTATCAACCTGAAGGTGCCATTGCTGTTTCGTTCGATAACGATTTTCTCACGAAAAAATTGGGAGGTGGAACAAACGAGAATGTTATAATAAGTGGTTATGGAGCACACCATTCTGTAGCTGATGATATGCCCTCAATGGAGCAGATGGTGAACAAGCAGTGTTACCTCCCTGAAAATAATTTTGAGAACGTGGGTGGACTGCCCCATGGCACCCTGCACAATTATGTAGCTGATGGTATGCCCTCAATGGAGCAGATGGTGAACAAGCAGTGTTACCTCCCTGAAAATAATTTTGAGAACGTGGGTGGACTGCCCCATGGCATCCTGCACAAATATGTAGCTGATGGTATGCCCTCAATGGAGCAGATGGTGAACAAGCAGTGTTACCTCCCCGAAAATAATTTTGAGAACGTGGGTGGACTGCCCCATGGCATCCTGCACAATTATGTAGCTGATGGTATGCCCTCAATGGAGCAGATGGTGAACAAGCAGTGTTACCTCCCCGAAAATAATTTTGAGAACGTGGGTGGACTGCCCCATGGCATCCTGCACAATTATGTAGCTGATGGTATGCCCTCAGTGGAGCAGATGGTGAACAAGCAGTGTTACCTCCCTGAAAATAATTTTGAGAACGTGGGTGGACTGCCCCATGGCACCCTGCACAATTATGTAGCTGATGGTATGCCCTCAGTGGAGCAGATGGTGAACAAGCAATGTTACCTCCCTGAAAATAATTTTGAGAACGTGGGTGGACTGCCCCATGGCATCCTGCACAATTATGTAGCTGATGGTATGCCCTCAATGGAGCAGATGGTGAACAAGCAGTGTTACCTCCCCGAAAATAATTTTGAGAACGTGGGTGGACTGCCCCATGGCACCCTGCACAATTATGTAGCTGATGGTATGCCCTCAATGGAGCAGATGGTGAACAAGCAGTGTTACCTCCCTGAAAATAATTTTGAGAACGTGGGTGGACTGCCCCATGGCATCCTGCACAATTATGTAGCTGATGATATGCCCTCAATGGAGCAGATGGTGAACAAGCAGTGTTACCTCCCTGAAAATAATTTTGAGAACGTGGGTGGACTGCCCCATGGCACCCTGCACAATTATGTAGCTGATGATATGCACTCAATGGAGCAGATGGTGCACAAGCAGTGTTACCTCCCTGGAAATAATTTTGAGAACGTGGGTGGACTGCCCCATGGCACCCTGCACAATTATCCGAAGAATCCGTTCGAAGACAAGTAATTGCTATTAGGAATCTATACAAAAATGATTAGGGTATAGATTTAGTATGATACTTTCTGTTAGGAAATTTAGGTTTTTTGTGTCTGTATAATAGATATTTTTGTTTAAGATGAATTTATATTGCTTTTAGTTTGTTTAGCTGTTTGTTTATACAGCACAGCACATGTTATTGTGTAATAAAATTTATTTAGAAAATATATATTTTTGTACTTATGTCTCAATGTTCCTGCTCCCACATTGCATTTGCATTTATTTATTAGGTATGAAATACATTATGCATAAATTTTTCATGACGCTGTTGCTATGGCTATATAAGGGATAGAGTTTATTTAAAGCTTGCTTTGATTTGCTATGCCTATGGTATTCGATTAAGCTCTTCGTGCCCTTGGTGTTATTTGTAATAGCTCTAGTCAGAATTGCTTTAGTACTTTTTCACGTATTTTCAAGTTCAAAAGTTCTTTTACAACAAAGAGCTTGAAATCGTTAACTCAATAGGCAAAAAAAAGACCCATTGTATGCCAAGCCCAAGTGGGGAAGAGGATAGAGACGACCTAGGCGATGGGAGATGTATTGGAGTTTAGTTCAAGCTTGGCGTTCTCATATATTTCACAAGCCTGGGAAGAAAGAAGGGCTTCATTTTGAACGGCAGGCTTACCATTTTGCCGTTCAGGCATACCATTTTGATCCAGAGTAATTTTCTGTTATATCGTATTTTGTTCTTTTCGTTCAACTATTCATGGAGAAATTGAGAGACGAACCAAAAACTGGATGCTCGCTCTGAAGACATTGGTACTCATTCATCGACTGATGAGAGATGCTCATCCCTGCTTTTTCGCTGAAGAAAAAGAAAGGCGAGTACTCTCATCTAGTAGTACTCGCCTTGACGTCGGTTCAATTCGACGATCACTCTAGCCGCCTTGCCTCAGATTCGTCTGTCTGGGCTCGTAAATACTTGGCTTATCTAGATCAGAGGCTCCGCTGCAACACGATTTTAATGTGTGAAATTCTGTCTGAAAGGCACAATCAGAGAAAAAAGGATTTGGATGTTGAATACATTAACTTAGGTTTGCCACCTCTGCAACAAGTACTAGGCTGCCTGTTAAATTGCACTAATCAGGGAAACCGCGTTGTGATGAACTCCCTCATTCAGTACGCCCTCGATTTGCTGGTGAAGGATGGTCGAAATCTCTATGAAGCAATTAGCAATTTTATCTCCAAGCTTGTAGATTCCCAAATAGTTGGCATGCCCAGATACAAAGTTGTAAAGCTCATCCACAAAGTTCCTTACAGAGTTCTACGATATCTATAGACTGATTTTTACCCCGCAACATTGACTTGCCCCGAAGGGCCGTATCGTAGGACCTTCGCAGTCGCTCTTGGTTCAAATGAAGACTCAGATTGTTGTGTCATTTGTATCAACAGGTGAAGCAATTGAAGAGAGGTTATTGGTGACCTGGTGGGATGCTCGTGACAACGTGCCTCCTTCGAATATAACTAATTGTAATACATTAATGGACTTGGGCTCTACCAACAGTACGTTTGAATCATCCAAGGATACCGCTGTGACTTATGAAGGCAGTGCCTGTAATGATGGGAAGAAAGCACTGGATTGCCGGGCTCCAACGGTGATGGAACAAGGTCAACCTTTGACCTTGTTCCATGTCCCATGTCCTTTGGATGAAGGGAATGAGCAATCCAGATAGATAAACTTAGGTTGGTTATGTTATTCTCAGCTAGCTGTTTAGTTTCATAACATTTTTTTATGAAAAAATAAGAAGTGAACCAAACAAGAATGTTATAATGAGTGGTTATGGAATACACCATTCTGTAACTGGTGATATGCCCTCAATGGAGCAGATGGTGAGCGACCAGTGTTACCTCCATGAAAATAATTTTGAGGGCGTTGGTGGCTTGCCTCAAGGAATCAGTTCGAAGACAACTCAATGTTGTTAGGAATCTATATAAAACAGATTAGAATATTAGGAATCTATACAAATCTGATTCGGTAGTATTGATATTTCCTCTTTGGAAATTTAGGTTTTTTATTTTGGGTTTTTTTTTTTCATAAAACTTGTTTTAGGATGGATTTATATTAGTTTTAATTTTTAGTTGTTATGTAAAATATTGATTTTATAACATGTGTTACTTTATTTATTAAAGTACTATTATTTTATTTTAAACACTTATTTCTTTGCTCTGTTAAACACTATAATTTTATTTTATTTTAAATTGAAAATGCATATTTTTATCAGGATGAATACTCTGTATGACTTAGTCACTATTGATTAAGGCTTCATGGTTCAAGCTCATGATTATTCCATTATTTTACTCTGCTACTACTTGAATATTGTATATATGTTACTACTTAAATATGATATATATGTTAGCTCATGTTTATTCCACTATTTTACTCTGTTACTACTTAAATATTGACAGTGTTATTTATGGATTATTCAACAGTATTTATTTATAAAATATCTACTTCTTTATTTTAATTATAAAAGTAGTCTTACATTTAAATAATGTCATTCTTTCAACCACAATACGTGAACACTTTTCTTTAAGTCTTCTACATTCTTATCTCAATGCTCCTGCTCACACAATGCCTTTGGATTTATATAGTAGGTATGAAATACAATATGCTTAAATTTTTCATGCACTTCAATGGTGTGAAATGCAATCGAATTAGATAATTATTTCAAAACTCGTGACACAGAATTGGACTTGTTTGGGCGGTCGGTTTCTTTACTGTGAAATTCCTTTAAGTTATCGACTTTTAGTTAAGTTGTCCTTGCTTTATCAATCTACTCTATCGAGATGTGTTATTTCAATATGATTATGGCTTGTGAAAACTATGAAATAACTATGGAACATTACAAATAGGATAGGACACTGTTTTTTTCAAATAATCAAGTATTTAAAATATTCTTAGGGTTTTATAGAGTTTTTGTATGTTTCAATTCCCAATAAGTGGTAGGGTTTTGGATCCTCTTTCTTTTTTCAAATCCATATGAATCATAGTGGTGTAATCTAGCATGTTATCTATCTTATGTAGAGTATGTAGATTTGAGAGGGTGATTATATTTAAATTTATGTGGTTGATACACATTTTACAAGTCCCATCCTTCTTTAGGGTTTTGGACCCTCTTTCTTTTTTCAAATCCACATGAATTGTAGTGGTATAACCTAGCATGTCATCTATCTTGTGTAGAGTACATAGATTTGAGAGGGTGACTATATTTAAATCTTTGTAGTTGATACACATTTTACAAGTCCCATCCTTCTTGGGTAGTTTGATGATCAATGACCTACAAGGTAATGTACTTTGTTGAAATAATCATTGCTCCAACAATTGTTGTGGTTGTTTCTTCACTTCATTTGCTTCAAAATGGACTACTTGTACAACCAATTTTTTCACAATGGGGAGTCATGAAACAATTGTATCACCTCCATCTTCTTCTCTTGTTTAACTTCTCATTCCTATGTTTCCAACCTCATTAACTTAAGAACACTTTGAAGTGTATTCATGGCCCACTTTGGAAATTTCTTTGATGACACAAATTTCTCAATTAATTGAGATGATGTTGCATTCCCACCTAGACTCAACCTTTTAATCCTCTCAATCAAATCATTCAATTGAACCTCACATTTTGATGAAGTGGTTGTATCTTCTATACTTGGGGGAGATAACACTTCAAAAGGAGATTTGAAAGATTGATTTATGATAGGGATCCACACTTCAATATGTGGAATCTCATTATCAAACTAATGATATGTATTTGTAGATGTAATTCTATTAACATGATCAAGTGGAGGAAAACTAGATACAATCTATAAATACATCTATAAATACATATAATATCCCCTTCAATATCCAATCTTGTCATTTTTAGAGGATTTAAGATAAAATGCATCTTTGGAAAGAATGAACATTTTAGATACCTCGTCGTAAAGACAATATTCTTTGGTGGTATTTGAGTATCCAAGAAGATTCACTTGTGACTCCTTCCAGGTCTATTTTGTTTCTTTACTCCTTAGGAATTAAGGAATAACATGCGGAACAAAAATCCATGAGATGTCTCATTGGAGGAATGGGATCAAATGCCTCACCAAAGCAATGCG
The DNA here is from genome assembly GCA_027924585.1 of Larix kaempferi. Classification (NCBI taxonomy): domain Eukaryota; kingdom Viridiplantae; phylum Streptophyta; class Pinopsida; order Pinales; family Pinaceae; genus Larix; species Larix kaempferi. Next base: position 6,501,201 of record BSBM01000009.1, read on the forward strand.
GCTATGCCACATTTCATAAGTATTATTGTTTCCAAGAGAATGACATAGATTTTTTTCTTCAAAATACACTGCACACAGAACTACATCACCCCAAAACATCAACTTCACATTCTTGAAAAATATCATGGAATGTACCATATTCAAGGGTGTAGATTGTTCATTCTTTCTGCTACACCATTCTGTTGCAGATTGCATGAAGTAGTGATTTTATGCTTAATATCATGCTAATGGATATATCTTTAAAAATCATTCAAAGAATATTCCCCTCCATTATTAGTATGAAGAGTGCTAATACGAGATTGTGATTCCTTTCCAATGCATACATGAAAATTTTTAAATGTTTCAAATGCTTGATATTCATGTTTCAATGAATAAACCCAACACATATTCATGTAATCATCAGTCTAAGTCATGATATATTTATTACAAAACACATGCAGTAGGCTGGTGTCCACACAAATCATAGTGTATGAACTCTAGCGTTCTACATGCTCTCGAAGTGGAATCATGAGAATGGTTATTTTTTGTGTTTACCAAGGATACATGCATCACATTGTTTCAAATTCCATGGAATGGTAGGAAATCCAAAAAAACCATTTGTATTCAACATAAAAAGACTATTATAATTGATTTTCCTAATTCTAGCATGACATGTAAGGGACTATATCACAATGCACCTTCATCATGGTGAGAGGTATGCAAAATTTTATGCATATCCATATGTCACTTTTAGTATAAACAATCTCTCATCCTCCCATCCTATCTTGAATACCATGTTATTGAAGGACCTCCTTATTTAAAATGTTCCATAAAACATGTATATGAATATAATGGTCTTTCTATCAAATGTGCACTAGAAACAACAAGTTTCTTCTCAAGCAAAAAAAAGAGAACATCATGCAAAAGAAATTTTAGGAACCCAAGCAATTGGAGCATGATGGTGACAATTATTGAATTTTTTACACTAGATATATCTGTAAAGTATATTGTACCCTCTACATTGTCATTAAATTCTTGACATAAATATCTCATAAAATTCATGTGCCAAGTATCACCAATGTTAAGAAATCATACATTTCTCTAAGAAGAAAAAAATGGGAAATAACAAAATGAAAGGATTCAAGAGCTTACATTTTTCTTATTTTTGTTCCTCCTTTTCTTTGATCTTATCCCATGGGATTCTACATGTCTTTGAAACATGTCCATTCTTTCCACAACAAACACATTGAAAATCATATCTCTCACCATCATTATGTATACTCCCTTAACTTTGAAATTATTATTTCCATCTCCTCACTTACTACCTTCTCCTCTAGAAGAATTGTGTGATTGATTCTTCCCTTTTTGATTAAGGAACATAGTCTCTCCAATTGGATGAACTATATTCTTCCTGAAATATTTCTCACGTTCTACAACTTTCTCCACCAAATATTCAAAATGGATAGACTTTAAATGGCCACTAGCTTGAAGTGATTCAAGATAGTCAGAATATGTGGGGTAGAGAACTTTGATGACCGATGTGAGAGCAATGCCTACCTCCACACAGTAGCATAAATTTCTTGCACAATGGATTTTATTTCATATGCTGAATCCATGGGGTCATTATCCTTGAACTCGAGGTTGAACAGATTCAAGATTAATTTAAGTTGATCGAACTCTAAACGTGAATCATACAAATCTTTCAATTTCTTCAAATCACCTAAAGAATCCTTGATAGATCTGATGTGACAAATCACATGTTCACCTATCAAATAAAATAAAAAGGCATATTCTTTCTTATCTACATTAATCCATATTGCAATCTCTTTATCTCCTGTAGGCTTGGTAGGTGAAATATATCCATCACAAATCCGATCCCAAATATCATTAAAGATAAGAATATGCTTGAAGTTTCATATTAATCCTAAATGAATATTACTACTACTAATAATAATTACAATACACCATAATCCTAAGGAATAGGTGTCCAACACATTAATGATTGTGTAGACCACCTAGATGCTTGAGAAGCAACATGTTTGAGAGTGGTTAAATAAACATTGAGATAAAGAAAGATGAGCATTTAGATAGGTTTTCCAAGAAATTAAAATCCAACCATTAAATATAGTGACATCTAGATAGAAGATATAGTGAAATTAAAATGCTATTATGAATGTTAGTTCTAATTATGGATGGTGTTTATGAATGATAGATCTAAATATGTTTATGTTTATTATGTTGTTAGAGATCTAATTTATGTGCATGGATATGATACAATTGCCTCGTGACCCTTCATGCCTGTAGAAACCCGGTTCCTATAAGCCCCCTTGGATGCCTCACGTGAGTATTCATCTATTTAACAAGTGATGCCTTATGGTTTTGTATCTAGGGGCTTTGTTGGTCTTCTCATATTAAAATTTAGGTCTTCCCTCCGCATGCCAATAAATGGTTCCACTGTCGCGACCTAGATTGGATATTGAAGGGGATGTGGAGGACAAATAGATAAGAGATAGATCAATGACTAGATTAGTAATAGTGTGAGTTTGTGTGAGAAAAAAACCCTAATATAAGATTAAGTGAAGAGGACTGGTTGGGAAAGTATGTATTTTTAGAGTTCCATGAAATAATTTTTTTGTGAGTTCTTACAATACTGGTGGATTGGTTGCTTAGATTGGTGGATACGAATCCAAGATATAATCCTGAGAATCCAAGAAATTGGACCCCGAAAGAGATCCACCAATTGAAAATGTGAGTAGTTATGTATCTTAGGTGTAGTTGTTTTATGGATAAATAGTGTATTGGAAGGGTACATTGTTGAGTTTGCAATAAGTGTGACAATATCCTATTGTGATGCAGAGAGAAAGTTCCCAAAGGGACTGCGTGGACAATATATTGGTCGAACAACTACTTAGATGAAGATGTTATTGTGCGACAAGGTTGCATGACGATGGAATCTCAACACTAAATTTTGTGCGAGGTGATGACTAGAGAAGGGTTTGAGAGTATGGGAGGAAAGATGATGGTGGAATGAATGAGTTGAGGATGTTGAAAGGGTAAAGTACGATAGACCTAGAAGTGGTATTTTTGCATAGTGGAAAAATATTTAGGATCGATAGGAAGAGGATGGCAACTGAGAGAGTGGAATAGTATAGTGAGTTCAAAGAAAGTTATTACTGCACAGAACACTTGACTGTACGGAAATCATACATGGAAGGAATGGATTATCAGTTGTATCAAAAGGAGGAAGGGAGCCCTACTACGAGTCGGATCTGTGTGTAACCTATGACCCTGGGCGTGTTTCCATCATCTAAGGTAAGACCTAGTTGAGTAGCTAAAGTAGAGTTAGTTAGTAGAAACAAGAGTGGTAGTAGAAGACAAGAGGGATATAGTAGTAGAAGTGATCAGACAAATCCTACGCATCCAAGCACAACATTAAGAAAGATGGTAGATACGACACTCAAGATGCCTATATTTTATGGGAATGGAAACGAAGATACAAAGAAACATTTGTTCTGTGTAATAATATTCTGGTAAGTAAAGTAGGTCCAAGACGAAGTTGAAAAGATAGCACAGTTGGTCACTACATTCTAAGAGAGGTCCGTACATTGGTATATGAAGTATCAAAATTCTATACCACGGGGACAAGTTAAAACCCTCTCGCAAATATGTGATGCATTCAAACAGAGTTCTGGAAGCCTATGTCTGAGTCGCAGTGTATTAAGGAACTAAAGGAAATTAAACAGATGTCAAATGAAACCATATAGAGCTTTGATCAAAGAATCAAGAGATTGTTAGACTAGATGACTTTTGAATTCCATTTGAAGCAACATAAAGAATGGTTTATTGTTGCATTATTACCGCACATTTGTTAACCACTAGCGCAACAAGAACTTGTGACAGAGAGGGATGCACTTTGAAGTAGCGATGAAATTGGAATCTTCTGTAGCAATAGACCCTAATTCAGGTATGTATCAAGTTCAATCATAATTGCAGGAGATGACATTGCAGATACTGGATATATGAAATGGAAGGAGAAGCGTGAAGGAGTATGGTGTACTACTTATCATATAGAAGGTCATCATAGGGTAGAATTCCCCATGGTTACAAACTATTTAAAAATAGGAAACCCGAATCCATTTGTTCGAGGACCACAAGGAGGACCTTGGTGTGATGTTTGTAAGGTTTGGGGCCATCCAAGAAATAATTGTCTGAAGATGTGGATCGATCATACTACACCTCAAAATTTATTTTGTAACTTTTGTAAATTGGTAGGGCATAATGAAAAGGATTGTCGCACACTATACATGATGATGGATAGAAATTTAGATTTATATAGAGTCCAGGTAGATCCTGGAACAATAGAAGGAGAAGTGCAAGATATTGCAAGATATAGAAGAGGAGGGTATATTCCGACTGGAAGAGGAGGATTCTAAGGACATGGAAGAGGAGGATTTGGGAGATATGGTCGATTAAGGGGACCTATAATATGTTATAATTGTGGCCAGGAGGGTTTGTACACAAATGTACGAACCCCTATTCTACATGTCCATATTGTCATGCGCTAGATCATGTGATAGAGGATTGTCCATAATTAATAGCTAGATGGTAGGAGAGAAGGAACCATAATCATAATCATAATCAAAATTAGAATCCAAACTTGAATCTAAATCAGAACCAAAACCAAAATGTATATATGATAGTTGGAGAACCTTGGGAGGAGCAAAAGAAGCTATCCGTAGTTACGTGCGGAGGAGTCAAAACTGGAGTATATGCGATAAGTGTTGAGAATAAAAAAATACCTATGGTTAGAAAGGAAGTAGCATCTTGACTGAAATTTGATCCTACGAGGGAAAAGGAAAATTATGTTTATGTACTAGATGAACTGCAACAATTGGATCAGGGTGATTCTTCTATGCCACTAGATTCAAAATGGTCGTATGGTCTATGATATGCCTCCTATATATGATTATGCCATTTCAAGAGAACCAAAGAAAAAATTAAGCAATGTAGAAAGTTTCTTGAAGAGTTGCTTGGAATTAGTTAAAGATGGATCAGCTATGAACACTATACGTAAGATAATAGATTAATTTGCAAAAGGAAGGAAAGGGTATAAAGTAATAAATAAAATTTGGTGCAGAAGAAGAACCAGTAAGGAATTCAGATTAAGTGCACAAATATGAGAATATGAGATGGGTTATGTTCCCTTAGACTTGGGATTAGATGTGAATGTCTTTCCAAAAAAAACCTGGGAAGCTATGAATAAACTTAATATAGTATGGTCTCCAATGTAGTTATGACTAGCCAATCAGCTTAAAATATATCCTATTGGGAGACTTGAAGGAGCAACACTTGGTATCGATGGCATGCGCAACCTAGCCGATTTTGAGATTATTGAAATACAAGATAATACTAGACCATATACAACATTACTAGGGTTGGATTGGGATTTCAATAACCAAGTAGCCATCAATTTCAAAAGATTAAAAATGGTGTTTGAATATGGATATTTGAGAGTAGTTTCCCCATTAGATCCAAATGAATCTAGACGTTATGTGGATCCTGTGACCAGTAGTTTCAAGGATAGAGAGATCGATCAACTATACAACATGACTACGTGGATGGATGATTATGTGGATCGAACAAAAGATGGTGTATTAAGTTGGTGCAGTATCAAATCTTGTGAATATGACTCAAAGGAAGTTTTAGAAGATTGGAAGCAAAGGAGACATGAAGTATCTACCTGGAGATGCGCTAGCCTGACACGATCATTACATTGGATTGGTACTGAGGTATGTGAGCCACCCAGTTTTGATGGATTAACAAGGGTAAGTTATTTTACAATGATGTTTGAATCACAAGTCCCATAGAAAAAAAGAATGTTGGCACTAGATGTTGCACTCAAGGAAACCTCTGCAATATGGTGGAGCATACATAAAATTAAATTTGAAAACTGGAAGCATTGTAAAAGATTAATGCAGATTATATTTGACTATGAGATATATTTGGCTATAACAAATTATAACAGGTTGAGTAAGCCTAAAGACCATATTGCTATATGTGTTAAGGAATGGATGGTTGTACCTCAACATGAATGGGTACACATGTTTATTCACACATTAGATACTATCCCCAAGAATTGGTACATAGAACTGGAAGTGTGCAAAGGCAGAATAGAGTGGGAAAAGTTGTCGCAAAACTTTGTGGTTACATTTAGCTTTGAAGATGCCAATTTCAATGTTGATGCAGTATTACAAGTACTTAAGCAAAAATTTTTTCCAATAAATGAGTCTGAATCCTATTGGAAGATGCAACCTATAGTCACAAATACACCAAGATTGCTAGAATATTATAGCATGGCCAAAGAAACTGAAGGAGATGAAGATCCAAGAAATATACAGATACTGAAAAAAGGGGGGAACACGCAGTGGGAGGTCCTACCTTAGAAGCCCTAGATTATGCCCATCCATTGAAGGCACACAAAGTAAAAATTGCGACGAAAGAAAAACCAAGTATGAAAGCATAGGAGATTATTGGAATGAAGAAATAGTCCAGAAGATCATTGATATTTTATGAGTGTATAAAGATTTGTTTCCCACCACCTTTTGTGAAATGAAGAGATATGTTGGAGAATTAGGAGAAATGAAGATTCCATTGAAACTAGATGCAAATCCAGTCAAGCAGAGACCTTATAGAATGAATCCAAAATACAAAGAAAATGTAAAAGTAGAACTTGACTGAATGTTAGAAGCTGGATATTATCGAAAATTCACTAGGGAATAAGCTCAGATCACTGCACCTATGGATTATATGTTGAAGAAAGAAGTCAATTTCAATTGGAATGAAGAATTCCAACGAATCTTGGATATCCTAAAATAGAGGTTAGTAAGTGCATCAATATTAGTTTTTCCAGATTGGAAGAAGCTGGAATTTCATGTTCACGTAGATGCATCATCTATTGCATTAGGCACAATATTGGATCAACCAGGGGAAGGATATTAAGACCATCTGATTACATTTTCAAGTAGCAAACTGTCAAATGCAGAGCATAAATACACTACTACAAAGCGCGAAGGGTTGGCTATGGTTTAAGTGCTACAAAAGTATAGACACTATCTACGGGGATCAAATTTTAGAATGTATATAGATCATTATGCATTGAAATACTTAGCCAATAATCTAGTGTTGGGGGGCGGGGGGGGGGGGGGGGAATCTGTATATGGTTTCTACTATTCAAGGAGTATGAATTTGAATTAATACTGTAACCAGGAAAGATGAATTCTAGTCCAGACCATTTGTCGCAGTTAACTTTAGGAGAAGATGTTGGGACATTGGATGAAAATTTTCCTAATGCACACCTATTTGAAGTACACATGGTAGACTAATATTTAGCAAAAATTGTGCAGTTTCTGAGCATTGGGACTAATCCACTAGAACATACCATTGCACAGAAGAAATAACCAGTGGTAAAAGTAGCTAAATATCAATTGATTGCAGGAAAGTTGTATAAGTTGGGTGCAGACGGGATCTTGAGAAGATGTGTATTAGAACACAAAATGCCTATGATACTGGTAGAATCTCATGAAGGAGTTTCCAATGGCCACTATGCAGGAAAAGCAATATCACAAAATATATTGTGCGCAAGACTTTAGTGGCCCACAATACATAGGGATGCAAAGAAGTACTGTCGAGCCTGTGCTGTTTGTTAAAGATTTGGAAAACTATCAAGAAGAGGTGAGATTCCATTAGTCCCACAAATTAGTTTACAACCTTTTGAAATATGGGAAATAAACTTCATTGGACGTATTAATCCCCTAGCAAAGAGATCGTGTAATGTCCCCATCTTAACCATATTGCATTAAAAATGTAAAGGATGTAATATTGTTATAAAATCGTGGTGAGGAGCTCAAGGTCAAGGCCCCACCATCGATTTATTTATGCAGATGATTTGCGTGCTAGCCAGGCACAATGAAAATTTGAATATCATGTAAATAGGCATTTTTATAAAATACCCACAACTAGCTATGCAATGCAACAAGAGACGGGGGCATGATTTTACAAGGAATTGGGAGGGAAAACATTCAAACCCTTGAGCCAATCAAGTCAAGCCAAGTGTCAATGAGAGAACCCATCAACCCTCAACTACCCATGTTGACTTTTGTACCCAATCATTCATTTCTCCCAAGAGTTGGTTGAGGTAGTTAATGCCTTGCGGAATGGGAGGTATGGCTGTCAAAATTCGGGTATGGGCAAGCCACCCTTCATGGAAAATCGTGTTTGGATTCCTTGGCAAGAAAAGAGCCATGAATTTCTCCTTAAGCCATTATCCATCAACCAGTTGTGCCTCTCTCATGTTTGTGGAGCTACCTGGGTGTTTTCCAACCACGTTTTTATGGGTTTTCTTTGTTTTCTAGCTGGGAGGAGGGCGTTTTTGTGTTGTAGAGATGTTGGAAGAAGAGGAAGCTCATTTTGGGGTTTCAATGAGGCTGTTTTGGCCATTTGAAATGATCATAACCTGTAGGAGAAATCGGGTTTGCTCCCTGGGGATGAATTTCCCTTCCCATAGTTCGTTTTGGGTGAGCCACGATTTGGGGAAAACCCATGGAGCCTATTTGTAAAATGCCTTGGTTGTAAATGTGTATCCATGCCTAGTTTATGAGTTTGTTGTGAGTAATATAATGTTGGGGTTGATATGGGTATCCATTGCTTTGGCTTGAGCTTGAGTGCAAGTATCTAGAGATGAAGAGGGTTCAGATTTAGCCTAATAAACCCAGCTACGGACTGGCTTGGCTTAGATGAAATGATTATTTGGCTGTGTATGAGCTTGAATGTCCCCTTTTCCTTGTAGAAATCATGCCCAACCAAATAATCATTTCATCTAAGACAAGCTAGTCCACAGCTAGGCAGAGACCTACTGTTGGATGGAACGTTGCAACGACATAGCTAGTTGCTTGGGGCAATTGCACAATGAAGATAAGTGTTTTTGTGTCCATGTATTCACTTCTGCAATGTTTAAATTGATGACTATTTTTGATATGCTGTATTCATATGTTATGTGTGTGGATGAGGTTTATTTCCGTTGTGCATAATTGTTGAATTGCATATGCACATATTGGTTTTAATTCATATGAATCTAATAAATCGGGTTGAGTTTTATGAAAATCCCCATAGATTGGCATCATGTTCCCTTCATTGCATTAGGACCATGGGAGGGTACGTTATAGATCGGGAGCAAGATACATCATTATTGCGATAGATTATTTGACTAGATGGGCTGAAGCATAATCATTTAAGGATTGTAGTGCAGATACCATTGCACGGTTCCTGTTTGAGAAGGTGTTAACAAGGTTTGGATATCTGATGATTCTAATGAGTGACTAGGGGACTCAATTTTTGAATAAGTCAATTGAGGCACTAGTCACATAATTCAAGATATACCATCAGAACAGTACACCATATCATCCTCAAGAAAATGGGATAGTAGAAGCATTCAATAAAATACTAGAGATTGCACTGACAAAGATTTGCAATGTTACTATAGATGAATGAGATCTTAGGTATCCTTTAGTATTATGGGCTTATATAACTACAAGCAAGATGTTGATTGGAAAAACACCGTTCAGATTAGTATATGGGAAAGAGGCAGTCATGCCTATGGTGTTCATTGTACCTAGTTTGCGCATTGCATCAATGATAGGACTGATAGATAAGAATACAATAGAGAAAAGACAAGAAGACCTGATACAACTATAAGAAGACCACTGTATCGCAGGCTATCATCAAAAACTGTAGAAATCACATGAGAAAGAATGGCATGATAGGCACATCAAGCATAAGTAGTTCGAAAGAGTATATTTAGTGCTATTGTATGACAATAAGTACCAGAAACACCTATGTAAGTTCAGAATGCATTGGTTAGGACCCTATGTTATAAATTTTTTCACAGAAGGAGGAGTTGTTCAATTGCAGAATTTGGATGGAGAAATTAAAGAAGAACTTTTCAATGGAAGCCAGCTGAAATTGTATAGGGATAGTCGTCCTTTCGCACACTAAGTATAATAATTTGAAAAAAAAAGAGAAATAATGAAGAAAGAGGAAGAAAAGAAAGAAATAAAAGCAAGAGAGTAAGAAAAAGAATGAACAGGAAAAAGAAAGATAGAGGGAAGAAGAAAATGGAAAAAAGTGAGAAGAAGGAGTTATAAGAGAAGTAGATCAGTCGTAGAATAGGTTACAAGAAGAAAAGGGATCACAACAAACTGAAAATATGTATGCAGGAAGCATTAAAGGCTAAAAAATAATGAAAATACTGAGACATGACAACATTAATGACGAAATCACCGGTGCCAGGGTGACAGTTGGATGGACTTAGATCGAATGAAAGCAAATCCAATGGGGATCAAGGAAAATTGGGAGATAATGATGGCAAATCCAAGGAAACCAAAATAGTAAGTGGCGGCTAACCTCTCATGCAAGCTAGTGGAAAAATTATAAATGTGACTTGGAGTAAGTGGGAAAGTCATCAGTCACTGAAAGCACAGTAGAAAGTGATATTGAGAGAAGAAGGAAGGTTAGCAGTTGAAATTTGCATTCAGTGAAGAATGACACCTAGAAGAAAGACCAGAATGAAGAACCCAAAAGAAGGACTACATATAGGGATCCTGAGAGACCAGAAACGTCAACATCAAATCCTGTGAAGTTCCTCTGTGACTACAATCCATCGAGGAAAATGACTACGAAGCTAGTCACCCTACCAAATACAGAGGTGGAATATATATCAGTGTCGGATATGTCGGAGGAGGTGCTAGTAGAGGAGACTCTGCTAAGAATTTTACACAAGTTTCTATTCATGGATCATGATATCACCAATGAAGACAAGTTTCCAGAGTTGGGGAATTACAATTACATGAATAGAAATATTGGTTCAGACCTGAGAGCACCAGTTGAATTCGATATTCATACATGGGAAATTAGATTGTAGAAGTTAGGCATCCTGAATATGTTGTACATACCTCACTTTGGGAGGACCTCGCAGGTGAAGTTGTGCGCAAATTTGTTGTTATCATATGTGCATGGTGGGTTTGTATGGTTGGAAACACTATTGTCCATAGATGCTAAGTTGATAGAGAATATAAATGGATTTCTAGCTAGGGGAGAAGATGTGAGTGCTCTATTAGATCAGAAGTAGGAGAATCCCCTTGCAAAGAAAATGATGGAAAAATACGGTACCCAAAGAGATGGTAGAGGATTGTTAGTTGATCATATCAATGAAAAATCAGTAAGTTTTGTAGTTTAAATATTATCTTGTAAAATATTGTGGAAGAGACACAAATACCAAGTATCATCAACAATAATTGCAGCAACAACTCAATGCATTGAAGGAGTACAAATTAACTGGTCAGCATTCCTCCTAAACGAGTTTTTTTCGGGATGCACAAGAGAAAGGTACACCTTTTCATTACACTTGGATATTAATATGCATTGTGCTAGTAGGATGGAAGGAGCCGACGGATAGACAATTCTTTGATAGGAACAAGAACCTTTCTAGCATCCAGGTATACAAATTTATGGTATACGGACAATAAGCATAGGTAGATAGATAACAACATATATATTTTCCTATATAATGAAGAGATTGCAAATTTCTTTAGAAGGGTTTCGTGCTTGTTGCCTCAGATAATGGATGCATACAAGGGGATTTTGCACTTTAAGGCAAGGATGCATCATATCAATTTGTAGGAAAAAAAAGGTCTCGAGAAGCAATAGTTACTTATAATTTTTAAGCCCTCAGAGGAATATATCATTCACATTGTAAATGACTGGGATCTAGCATGGCGCGTTCCAGAAGCAAAGGAATAAGAATCCACACAACATAAGCAATACGGATAAGAAGAAGACAATCTAGCACAATGTAAGTCTACAGAGTAGGAAACCGAGAGTATATAAATTCTCTGGTCACTACACATCGGACTGTGCAAACTGAGAAAAGAAAATAACAATAAGAAGAAGAGGAAAACATCGAATCCCAACTTTGTTCAGGTGTTGATAGAAGATGATGTGGATCAGATTGGTTGGGAGGTTGACAATTTCACTAAAGAAGTTATAGAAAGGGTAGCTACAAGGGAAGAAATGGAAGAGCTTGCGACTAAACAAGAGGAGATATATGTGAAGGTAGAAGAAGAGTTTGTGACAATAAAATAGTTATTGATGAGGACTAGGAAGGAAGAAGTACATAATAGAGTGAAAACACAACCAATTATATAGATGCATGTTACTACGGAGCCACACCAAGGAGTAAATATTTCGGCAGTAGTGTTGGTATTTCACACATAAGAGATGTAGGAGTCATCATTCAAATTAAGCTCGGTAGAGATAGTATTGTCACAATGACCTATGGAGGAGCTATATACATTGCATTCATCTATCGTGCAGGAGATCCGAGTGTGACATGAGGAAGCCAAAACATAGTGGTATATAAACCAAGATTAGAAAGAAGCATTAGAGGAGAAATTCCATAAAATATGAAAGGAGAAAGAGGAAATTACGCAGAAGATAGTAGAACTACAGAAGGAGGAAGAAGAGGAAACCAAGAAGAGTGATGAGCTAAAGAAATAAGTAGACAAAATTCATAAAAAAAATAAAAGATTGCAGAAGGCAGTTGAGGAAGTATGTAGAAAGCTAACATAGGTGCAGATAGAAGAGGGTATCACTCCAAAAGACAAGGTTAGAAGGATAGGGGAAGCCATTCAAGGGTTTCGCACTAATATTAATGAACTAGACGCAAAGTAACAACCAAAGACACCACCAGAGTTCAAAGCAGAGCGAGAACAAAGAGAAGAAAGAGTGAACATTGCAATAGGTAACATCAGAAGGTTGGAGTTAAAGTGTGAAAAATTACATGAAGAAATCACTCAGCTATGGTAACAATTGGTCACAAATGAACAATTAAAGGACGTAAACCAAAGGTTTCAAGTTGCGCAATAAGCATAACAGAAGATGCGCCATAGTTTGACTACCATACCAGTCATGGAAAAGATGGCCAAGATGGGGGGATATTGAAAAAAATAGATGGAAGTAAGAGGGATCCGAGAAGAGCGATAGAGGATAGCCAACAAGCTAAATCCTTTATAAGAGCAAGCAATACAATTTGCAGAACAATTTAAATAGGTACAGGGGCAGGTTAAGGAAATTGTTGAGGAATGCACAAAAGCTATGAAGCTAATTCTCAGTGAGCAGATAGAAGAATAAATTTTCACTAAGGAAGCAAAAATGAAGAAAAAGGTCGTGACTGCATAGGTATCGCTACATAAGTTAGCAGCAATAGTGCAACCATAGAAGCAAACAAATTTTTGAAAGCAATCAGACACTCAAATTTTGGCCGAGTGAATGAGGTGGCTCAGGACGAGCCATAGGTGAGCGTTGGGGTCCTATTGGAGTGGGATCAAGAAGGGACCAGTTTTGGAGAATGTGCACAAATATGTGGACCATGCACATGAATAATATGGGTGGAATAGCACAAAAGATGGAAAGTAGTTAGGGTTTTGGTCTGTTAGGTATATTTTTGGTTTGTTTATGGGATTTGAACCCCACTAGGAAAACTATAAATAGGTAGTATCTATATAGAGAGAGAGAGAGATAGAGAGAGAGTGGAATAAGGGCATAAGAGAGAGAGAGAGATGAGAACTAATGTATTATTCTTTTGTCTGGGGTATCTGTCGCGTAGAGCGCAAAAGATGTACAGTTATTGGTGACTAATAATAAACTGAAGATGTTTTGGAGACCTTATTTGTGCACTATTGGATGCTTGTGAATGATGTTATGAATGTTAGTTCAAATTATGGATGGTGTTTCTGAATGATAGATCTTAATATGTTTGTGTTTATTATACTGTTAGAGATTTCATATTTGTGTGTGGATATGATACAATTACCTCTTGACCCTTGATGTCTGTAGAAACCTCGTTCCTACAACCGCCCCTCAGATGCCTCGAGTGAGACTTCATCTGTTTAACAGGTGATGTGATATGGGCTAGTATCTAGGGGATTTGTTGGTCTTTTCATGTTAGAACTCGAGTCTTCCCTCTACGCGCCAACATAGATAAGTATTGAAGATGAGTGGTGTGTTTCTAATTATTTTATAATCGAGAGGAATACGTTGATATATTATTGAACATCACATAAATTATACATCATAGTTTATCCAAATAGAGAGAAGGTGTAACATGTTCAATGAGGACTATGTGTTGTGTGTTTTTTACTAAGGAAGGATATCTATAGATAGGCACCATAAATTTTTGGATTGGATGTATTTATGTCTTCGAGGAAAATAGTTGAATGGTGGTCATGAGAGAGGAAGTGATTGGAAGTAGTAGTAAAAATGAATATAATTATAGTAGAAGAGAATATTAAGAGAGAGTAGAGTTGCTGATGGGAGTATTGATTCCCACATATAAAATGTTGATGTCTTAACATGTAGATATGTGGGAGATAAAAAGAAATTAGTTGAAGAAAAAAAAATGGAGTTGAAAGAAGTAGTATAGGAATATTTTCAATGATGGTGGGATATATAATCATAGTCCATAAGTAGGGGTCTATGTTTAAAAAATTCAGATGTTTGATGTAGATTCATCCGCAACCAAATAAAGAAGATCCCTTCAAATATGGTTAGGAAGAAAAAATGAGTATAAGATGAGTCATTAGAGGTCAAGTTGGTCAAGTTGGTGTAGAAAATGGTCAAGGAATAAACAACGATTATTATACTGATGATGGCATGGAATTTGATGGCGTGGAGATGGAAATGAGTTGGACAAAGAGTATGATGTGCAATGCATGTTGAGTGGAATATTTGGGTTGAATGGTTGATGTAGAGAATGCATTTTTATTCTTTTATTAAACGTCATATAGAAGGATAAGTGGAAAATAATGTGGAATTCATAAAATGTTGGGAATAGGATTAATTTCCATCATCCCTCCTATTTAGAATAAAATTATCCTAATAAATAGGGTTTGAAATATCACATAATGGATGTGAAGAATATCAATCCCAGTCCTTTATAAGCTAAGCATTCATGATTTGGAATCAAGAAAGGAGAAAGTAACACAACTTATTTCAAAGGTTGTCCAAAGAGATCCTTGGATGTTTTATCCATATATTCTTTATCTCCCACTATATATGATTTCTTAGATGTGCAAACACTCCATTGAAAATACCTTTCCCAAATACAATAAAAAATATGAATATAAATATAACTCCTAATCAATTTATCAAGTAAAATTGATTCTCCAATTTAAGTACTAATCAAAGAATACAATTTTGTTGGGAGGCAATGAAGAGAGATATATGTTTATGAATATAAACAACAATTACAAACATGATTGCATTGATGTCACCTCTTGTCACTGTCATTTGATTTCCTCGAATATTGGGCCACTTAGAGCATATTAAAAGCTCCAACTATGTATGCATAAAGGATAGGGAAAAACAAGACGGTTTTAGATTCCTAAGCCCACATAAAGCACAAGAACAGAGATATAGATCTTTGTAGATATAAATATCATGAAACTAAGGAACAACCAATTGTGATTTCTCCAATGTGAGGTTACACAAATGAATCTCTCCCTATTCCCTTGATTTTTCCTCTTCTTATAATAGGAATTTAGAAGAGATTGGAGATAGGCTTCATGGCATGTGATTTAGGTGGATACAAGTCATATATAGGTCTTATTCTATGTGACCTAATAATTACAAGTCATGCACAAGTTCCATGCTCAATTATTATCATTTTCCAAGTCATTGTGGATGTTCTTCTCAATTATGAAATGATTCTTAGTTCATAATTACGAAATTGTGACAAAATAATTATTTCCTTGTGGATAATTATAATTTTTCTCAATTATATAAGTTCAATCTCACAAATACCATTCTTGAAAATTTTATGGTGAAAAATACAAGTATAATGTATGCCCCCTAATGTATGAGGTTAGAAGAGGAACTAATAATCGAAAGTGACATATAAAATATGAAGAAAACTACAAAGTGGAACCTAGTGGAGTCTGACAAACTACACAATGGATCCATGTCAAATATAGATCATAGCCATGAACATATATAATGTTGATCTATGGCATAATATAGTATGAGAATGCATGATGATAAAGTAGCAATAAAAAAATTCTCCCATCGGGTACCAATGTCATAACTGGGTGGTATGGTCTCACACAAATCAAGCGATAGTAAAACAAAGATGCTACCAAAGGACCAAGGTCTTCAATATCAACCCATCAAATGTATAAATCTACCATGTGAATGAATGATCTAACATTGATAATGGTATAAGCCATTTGATTACTGGTCATTATGAATACTATTATGAAACATGGGTAAACCTACCAAAAATCATAATGGGTGTCAAAGTACACCAGTACAATCCAACAAGTGTGAATAGATGAACATATGTTGAACAATTATTAGATTCTATCAAGTAGGGACATTGATGAAATTCCATTTTCACTAGTGAGGGAATTTTCCATTGATGGTTTCAAGCACCATTAAGGTACTAAAAATAGCTCTAAATCTTGATCCCATAAAAAATATTTTGAAGTCGATGGGATAAGATCCATCAAAAGGAGGGAAATAGGGAACACCCCATCATTTGTGTGAGTATAAACTAAATATGTTTATACAAAAGTCCAAAATGCAAAATGAAGGTATCTAAAGACTAGTCAACATAGGCTACATTTAACACTTTGAACATAAGCATGACACAATGGTGACTTGGGTAGCATTTGACACAAGAAGGAATAATGATATAAAGATGCAATGTAGGAGGCATTAACAAATTCTCCATAATTATAGGAAGAGTAACAAATCCGAGGAGTAAAAACTCAATGATCATTGTTTTCCTCCTAAGGGAATACTAAAACACAACTTGTTTAGAAGACTCAAAACCCAATGCCTTTTTCAGCGTTGACACAAAATTGCTACCACATGGATCAAAAGTAAAGATCTTAATTATTTCCACCCTCTCTCATTTTCTTTTATTTTATGTGTATTTTTCATATCAAAAAATACCGAAAAGGAATCAAATAATTCCATGATACAATGGAAGAGATCAATGTCACAAGGCATGAAACTATGTTACAACTGTGCATGGAAAGGACCCATGCAAAACAAGAATATTGCAAAATATGATAGGTAGTAGGTGAGCAATCATCAACTATCTCTTCTAAGAATAAGGTTTTGAAATACAGAGGCAATAGCTACAACCGAAACCAATTAAAGAGAATAAATGCATTGTAATCGACAATGGGAAAAAATTAGTGGAATTAGGCTCAAAATTTCAACCAATGATATCATTGAAAAAATTTGAATAAAAAAAAATGGGATCCTATATGGAATGGCTAGAAAAAGGATTAAGAAAGAGAAACATGAGGATTCTTCTAAAGTTCATGATATAACTAAAAAGGATCATGATCCTATGAGAAAAACGTAGCATGGGAACCAAAATGGAAATCGGTTTTGACTATAGTGTCCCATGTAAGGTAGGCTCTTTTGTCATACTAGTGAAAAATGAAAATAGAAAAGGTTTATGCACCAATATCCAATGAGTTCGATCCTATGGAAAATTTGGTTGGAAATACGTTTAAATGCATCATAATGGATGGAAAAACTAAACCTATATGAAAATTTCTAAATATACTTGAGTGGATAAAACAATATGCAAAGCATGATTTTTAAGCAACCAAGAATCCATCTCAAAATCATGTATCCAAGAAACAAAAACACCATGTAATCATATCTAAAAAATATAAAAGGAAATGTTTGGTATGAGTTACTTTGATAGAGGTATCTTCAACTTCAATATCTTCCATGATATTCATTAGAATGGTATATTCTACCAATGAGGACTCTGTAACGCCATGTTTTGAGGACCTACAATCAATAAGATAAAACTCAAAATGAAAATCAAAGATGGAATCAACAATGGAGTATGAAAAAATAGATCCATCATCACAAAAGTCTATAGATTTGCAAAATAAATAAGACTTGTCAGGAAGACCAACTTCGAACTATATTATTGGTTCTAAAGACTAAAAAATGCCAACTTCAGAGGATCCACAAATAGTGATATCAAGCTCAAAAGGAAAATCGATATTGGATTTTATTGCAAATGGATCCAATCCAAGGAGATGATCTTTGGAAAGGATATAAATATTTGAAGGAATGTCAAAATTGAAAATAGTCTCTTAGAGATCTTTGTATAGAGAAAGAAAATCATCCACATGAGAACATAAAATAGAAAATTCATTTGGACCAATAGCGGAGAACAAGATCCAATGCTTGCATGGGATGAATCACCTAGTCAACTAAAAAAACCAAGTCCCAAGAAAATAAGCATGAATGTAGAGGTTCCTTCTTAATAGAAATTGAATGCATGGGATGTGAGGCCACATAACTCACCCATGACAAGGTGGGGTGAATATACGAAATGGGTGGAGGGCAGTTAAAGGTTCCCATAAGGGAAATGTACATCCTAAAAACCACATTCACTTGCACATCCATGAAAGTATCCACCATTAGATTGTTTGATCCTGATGGGGTAGTTGAATTAGGTCGTTGAAATTAAAATTGATCAATGGTGACAATATGTCTCTAGTGAGGCAAGCGAAGAATGATGAAACCACTACATTCATGGCATACATCCAACTATGGATTAGTAAGCGGTTGTAATATAATGGTGTTTCAACAACCTCAACTTCTACCAAGACTATTTCCCCCCCTAATTCACCTAGAAATGATGGTATGATTCTAGGAGGTCTGATATAGTGACCATAGAAATTTGTTAACATGGTTGGACATGGAACTATATCTAGAAATACTAAATACCTCCAACATGAAAGAGACATAACAAAGGTTGAATCTCCTTCATTAATAAGCATACAAAAATTTTTGGTGTCACAAAATGAGACTTCAATCTGAAACGCGACAAGATACATGAGGTTTGGATTGTGAGTTTCCACATGGAATTTAATCAACTTTGTGTTATATTGTTCGAAAGCACCTATAGCTTACAACAATGCATTTTGTTTCATAGGATAAATTTGAAGAACCTCTAAGGTAGGCATGGAACATGGTGCCTAGGGTACATCATCAAAAACAATATAATTTTGGGCATCATTGACATTAGTATTATGTGTGGATATTTGTAAGACACCCTTGGATCAATGATTTGTTTCTCTATATGCAGAGAATGTAGTGGTTGAAACATAGATATTTATTTATCCTTGCACCGATATTTTGAAGCATAATAGTTTCACATCTATGTTTGAATATTAATCTCTCATTCACACATGTAGACATTTGTAGTCGAGGCGTTTTCCCTTGTGAAGGGGAACCCTAATTCCCCCCTTGTGGGGTCATTGAGTTATTAGGAGCCCCAACAATGAGTTTCTAGGCTTGAGGAGGAAAAGGATTTGTTAGCACAACATTTTGTTGAGTCGTGGATTGATGTTCCAATAATCATTATGATTCCTCAATTTTGGGGCATTAGTGAATGAGGATGACCTTCCTTGCAAATATGTCATGGAAATTTCATTTTATTATTTTCCTTTTTTCCCACACAAGCATTCTTATTGGTGTTTGTATTATTACTAGATCCTTACTTTTTATTTTTACCTTTCTTTTTTCTTTCAGATTTTTAGTTCTATTTCTAATAGAAGACTGAATAAGGACGACATCATATGTTTGTGAAGGACCTATGGCAAGTGCATTATTCTAAAATCAGTCACTATACTAGTGTGTAAGGACATGTTTCCTATTTGACTAGCCACCTGGATTATTGTATAATTCTCTATAGAACCAATCACACCATCGGCATGTGGTCCTAGCCTTGGCTTGGTTAGGTTCATTTGTGACCCTTGATGCATTTGTCAAAATTTTCATAAAGAATACTAAACTAAGAATAAGCCAGGTCCAATTGTTGGGCTCTAACAATGGCATGCTCTTCCATCATGCTCTTGGAAAGGGCCATATCCTTGTCTATATAGGAACAGGGACTTAAAAAACTATCCTACCAAGAAAAAAATAGGAATATAAGATTTAATCATGTCACCCATTTCTCAATTCATGGATGTGACTGAAGATATGGGTGAATGCATCTTTTCTAAATGATGTCATCATCTTTGTCTCAATTTCATACCAGACTAGTATATGAAACTTTGTGAGGAATGTCATAGCCAAAGATCCAAAATCACTATAAGCTAATCTTGGGAGATCTATATAACATTTGGTAGTGGTTCCAATTAGGGTGTGTTTGAAGAGTCGCAACATAATAGAATCATCAATCAATGAGTTCAAAGAACACTAGAGATGGAAAGTCATCACATGGTTTGTAGGGTCTTCCCAACTTTCCCTTCAAACTTAGGAATGTATGAGGAAAACTTGGTCAGAATTAGAGGCTAATTGACATTGTGCCACATTGGTTCATTAGTGAGCTTCATTAAATTAGGAAAATTTAATGTGGTGAGAAACAAAAATTGGACTTGGGAAAATGGATTGAACGAGTTCTAGGGTTGGCCCATCATAGAATAATTAATTTTATTGTCCCCAAAAAACCATAGTAGCATAATTCAGTCGTATTGGCCTTTCATGTATAGAATTTCAGAACAATTCAAATTCAACGAATATTCGATGTATGTGTAATACAAATACATTGGAAAATTGAATTTGGAAAACCAATTTTGAAATGCCCCATTTTAATTATTTAATCACTATAAAATGTAAATAACATTCAATTTCATACTTTCTTATAAAGATAATTATTAATAACTAGTTTTTATCTCTCACACCCTATATCCCCGTACATTGAGATTTTATATTTTTGTTTTTAAATAGTAATTTTGATTGTAAATAACATGTCTAGAAATAGACCAATAATTTTAAATGTACATTTATGATATATCAGTGTATATTTGATTAAAATTATTATTCATATAAGAAGTCCACTTTTGTATTTATCCATATTGGATTTTTTTGTTAAGAATTTTTTTTGTACCGAATCGTATTCGTATCCATATTCATACTCGAATTATACTAATACGAAAAAACTTCTATTATATGGACTTATATCATCTTGGATGTGAATCATCTCAAGCATATGGTGTGTGCATTTGAAACCCTTAACTCTAAGGAAAATAACCATTCATAAGATTCTTTATGGAAATAAACCAGCCCCAAGAGTGGGTGTGGGCATTGGAATTTTTCCACCCCCTTCCCATTGGTTTGGTTTTCTTAGCAACAATAGGGAAAGGATTGATATTAAAGGTTGTCATGCAAGATGAGATAAGGCCACTACTTTGATGAATAGTAGAATATGAACCAATCCCACTACAAAGTAGCCACACACTCGTACAAAAGTGTATTGATTCTGACGAAAAACTAACACTACTTTTGACATTTGAATGTCAGATATGAATGGGAATTTAGAGACCATATGAATGGGAATTTATAGACCATATCGACAGTATGTTGACTATGTATTTGCAAGATAGCGTTGGTGTACTAACATGCACATGTCATTCTGTTTATTTTTAGACTAACAACATCTCAATGATGAGTCGTGATTGCTTACACATCAGCGTAATATTTATGTTGGCGTTTGGTCATTTTAAATACATCGTAATAGCAACTACATCTCGATCAATGATATTTGGAATAGTGTACATAGGTCTTCTAAATTTTGGTCATCTTAATGATGTCGTAATATTGACTACATTCTGATGAATGTCATTGGAGCGATTGCTTAAACGTCACCCATAATACAAGGTTACATCGGTATTCCGACAACATAACATTGATATTTTTTTTTGCCAATGTTGACTGGACTTGGTAAACATCATGATTGGTTTTATTGATGATAGGTTGTCATTGATATTTTTTTCCCAATGTTGACCGGACTTGGTAAACATCATGATTGGTTTTATTGATGATAGGTTGTGGAACTAATTATTATATGTGTTATCGCATGTTTTGCACCTGTCCTCCAGAATCTTGGTGTCTAAGAAGATCCAAATTTTCTATAAAAGTACTTCCAGTATGAAAAACTGAAGTATTTCAATGATATACTTTTCAATAGTTCATCATTTTCATACCAATTGTAACTTTATGCAAAATCATGAAAAACTGAAGTATTTCAATGATATATTTTTCAGTAGTAAATCATTTTCATACCAATTGTAACTTTACGCAAACTCATGTTATTGTTAAACACTAAGATTCAGAAGAACGAGTGTATAACCTACGATAAAAACTATGAGATTTAATACCACAACCTATCACTAACAAAATCAACCATGATGTGTACGAAGTGCAATAACAAAAGCCAAACATTGACCATTAGCATATTATAATAGGAAAATGCACAAGAAGAACCAAGCAAAACATTAGTGATTTGAAAATTGAAGAAATAGAATATATTGATGTCTCAAGACTATAAAAAGTCCATAAGGGTGTTCAGAGAATAACTAAGGGTGTATTAATCATAGGTGGATGTGACTTTGATTTCTTGTGTTAATTTGTTTATCTCAGTGAAAATTGATGTTGGGAGTACATATGGAGTAGACTTTGAAACTTCTTGTAATCACTAAGAAATATTAGGGTCCACCCTAGTGAGAGCGACCCCTTTCTAAGCAATGTTATGTCATTCTAGGGTATTTCACTAGATTTCCATTTCCTTAGTATAATATAATGTGACAAATAAAATCTAGTATTGAGGCATTAATTTTTTTTTCTCTTTTTCATTTTTTATTTATGTTATAAGCTTGCACACTTCATACTAATCCTTTATTATACAATAAATACATGTGTATATTAAAATATGAGAAGATCATACAATAATTACATGTAAAGAGAGCCTTGCTAAACATTCCTATACTAATATTCTTCCCTTAAATACAATGGTAATTATATTCACCGATAGTATTATATCCATGACATTGAAACTTTATCCCAAGACCAGTTTTATAAAATTGAGATAGAGACTATAATGTTGAATTTGCCACTACTTGATCTTTCCTTAAAATTCATAAAATCGTCTTCAATTTGTTCTTCACGATCAGATTTGGAACTCGGTGGATGTCTCTTTGGTATAGTAACTACCACATTCTTTTTACAGTATGGATGCACCACAATTTCTAAATATGAAGCCATTAATGTTAGAGATGAGGATGATGAAGATGTTGTGAAGGTGATGATCAAAATCAAGTATCTACAATGAAATTATGATGTAGATCCATTTATTTTCTTCACCTTAAGGTTCTCAAAACAATTCTACATAGTATTGCATTAATTGATTCAATTGTCTATTCCCACATAGCTTTTCTTCTACATAAAGTCTTTTCACAACTACACATAAACATATGTCTAGTCCTAAGAGTTCCACTATCATTTAAAAAGTGCGAAGCTTGGATGCTATATAAAATAAATCAGTAGAATCATATATGCATCGCATTTCCACAAGAAGATAGAGGGATCTATTAACGAATGTTGTCGATTTACTCAAAATCAAGTGCATGTACCAATTCGGTGCATGTACCAATTCGGTGCATATCTTCAAACTCAAATCTCATTTCCAAAGAAATATAACACACTCTAATGAGCAATATGGTTGATGAACTCAGAATCAACTATGTGTATCGATTTGTTGCATTTTTTCATACTTGCATCTTATTGGTAGAAAAACTTAATACCGTATAATAATAGATGTTGTGAATGTACTCAAAATGCAAATGCTCAAACTCACATCTCATTGCAAGAACAAGATAATGATATAATAACAAATGGTATCACTATGCGCAAAATCAACTATGAATAACAAATCAATGAATATCATCAAAATAAATATGACATTCAATGGCATCACATTTAAGAAATTAATTGAATTGTTGTTCAGGTGGATGGGACATGAAAACAAATATGTGTAACCTTGATTTCAATAATTGGCTCTTTCCTAGCCTTGTGTTTTTTATCCAAAGAATCTCACACTGCATCCTTTTGGAAAATTTGAAAACTTTGACATCTTATTTAATTTTCCAACAAAATGTTGCATATTAGTGGTTATCTAATATGTAAATATGGTGGAATTATAGGGTTGGAGTGAGCATCAAGGAAGAAACGGATACCTTAGCTTCAAATAAAATATAAATAGAGGGTCAAACTCAACATGAAGGGAGAATCTAACAACAATATTACTCGTTTTTCCTTGCACGGCTAATACTCTTAGATTGGGTATTTCATTTAGAGCATTTGATTAATTAATTCTATCATAGCCTAACATTTAATTTAACTTACTGTATCAACTAGAGATCGGGGAGGATCGACATCAAATGTTGTCCCACATTTGATGGGCATAGTTTTTAAAATAAAAAGAAGTATATATAAGTGAGATATGGGGGATTAACTCACGGAACTGTCTGGTGAACATAGATAACTGAGAGACAGGGGATTTAACTCACATAATTGTATGGTGAACATAGAGAGAACTATTATTTCACCGTTTACTAAAGAACACCATGTGTTGTCCACTCACAATTGCATAAGCCAAATTTTGAAGGATTGATGTGGAAAAATTGCCACAAGGGTGGACATGCTTGAGGTTGCTGCAAGGATCCAATGTTATGATTGAGAATTAAAAGAAACAAACCCCAAATGTTTAGGAAAGCTCTTGATTAGTAACCAAAACAAAATAAAAATAAAAACAAAACTGAAATGAAAAAATGGGTGAGAGATAAACCAAACAAGCTTGAATAAGAATCGTTATGAGCCAAGAGAGTTGTTATGAGCCTTTAATGCACTGCAGAATTTTGTTGTCCCATTGTTTTATTAGTCACATGGATATCGATGGAAAACCCACATGGGGTGATGTGGGTTCCTGTACAGATAACTCACACTACATAGTGTGGGGTTCTAGTGCTTAAAGTCATGCTATTGTCCCTTTAGACTATTTTTGGCATTCTAGGGATTAGATTGTTTTCTGGATCTAATGAGGATGTCTTCAATGAGATGCATTTTGTCTGTTGATGACTCCTTTCTGTAATATTAGCCTAAATGTCACATGTATGTGATATTTAAGTGTTAATATATTCCCCCTAATGTATAAGGTTTGGAGGGTACTGTAGGGCCGACAATGAATCATTGTTTTTTTTTTCTCTCCATGTTCTCACAAGATCTCAAGTATTTGTGGGTAAAAGAACCTACCCATGGGGAAAGGTTGTCGGTGATGACCGTTGAAGCTGTAAATAATATTGGTATTTTATATAAATGAGACAAGCATACTTATGTTCTTGAAAATGTGTCAAAATAGATTACAAAGAAGAGGGGACCAAGGGGTAGTCTATCAATACTACTACTGTAGGGATGAAGGTGGCTTTGATCCTTGCATGAGTAAATAGATCCTAGAAGTGTTGTGACTACTACCGAAGAAGTTGAGCTATTGATGCTCATGATATCCCACGAGGGTGGGGATCCTAAATACTGGTGAAGTTGTTGGTGGGAATTCACTATACTGGATGTGTTGATACCATGAATCATAAATGTGAACAATGCTACCATAGGAACGTACAACTCCCACTGATGTGATAGATGTGTTGAAATCAATCATAGTAGATACCACTAAGTTAAGGAGCAGTAATGAATCTCCTTACTCATCTCAAGGTGATTCCTTATATTGATTGAAAGGGACCCCGAGATACAAATGAAACCACTGCAACTCTTATAATATGATGTGTTGATGTCATTGAGAGCTTATTCATATGATAATGCAGGGACATTATTTCAAGAACCATGATCATTTTGTCACCAACTCGGAGACTAACAGACCTGATACAAGACCGGCTGATAAGCGTGAGGCTCATGAATTCCCTTGATTGATGTAAACAAGTGAGAGTAACTGACGAAAAATTTATTCAAATGATGGTGGAGGGTGTGATGGAGGGAAACATACTGCAGATGAACGGCTTTACTAGAGACACAATTCTAATGATGTATGGTGGATGACAAAACTGATAATGTAGAGGTTGGGTGGACTCAAAATTAATCAATCAAGGGAAACCAAGTGACGCTTCCAAAGGAATAATATAATGGATATCCTATGAAGAACCATTTGTATCAAGAGAATGATTATGGTGGTTCCCATATTTTTGAGGCGGTTGAGGAACCAATTTGTATGGAAGGGATTCCCATAGTTTTGAGTGGATTGGGGAATGAATTTTGATAATGTAATGGGTTTTGCAGATGAGAAGATGGGCTCCCCATGAATCAATGCCATGCAAAATGTTCACCCAGGAATAATTGAGTGGGAGTGATGTCTTCAAAGGATGGGGGCCTTGTTGGTGTCTTCGCGAGGGTTGATAATACAAAGAGGTTTGCATAGGCTATATTGCTCATTAAGGGGATGAGAGGCTATATGTGAATCATGATCATAACAGGTGTCGAGTAATCTAAGGCTTATTGGAAGTAGAAAGCAAGGGGATAATATGTGGTTTCTTTTTTACCAACTAGGTTAAGTGGGAAGATTCCTTAGACTTGTGGGGGGTTCGACATCATGGATGTCAAAATAGGATTAGTGTTTTAATGGCACACACACCAATGTGGGAACATGTTATTCATGATGGAAATATTGATAGCATGTTGGAATCAAGAAATGTAGACCTATTATTATCAAAGGGTAAAGTGGATAAATGCAATGTAAATAAAGGGAAAAAGTTTCCTATATGCCAGGATGAGATGATATACCTATGATAGGTGGCACCGCACCGATATTGGAGGAGGATGATGTGATTTCCTTATTGCAGATCCTGAACACGTGGAAGAGATACACAAATATAATTTATATTATGACAAGAGTATTAACAATTGTAATTTCCCCTTGCTAGTCTCACTAAGGTCATTCCACTAACCTATCCAATTCCCATAGGTTAGAGTGAAACTAATTTGACTAGGGAATTAATTGGCTCATAGCCACTATATGAGGGAAAAAAATGAACTATGATGGATGATGTGGGTCACAATTTTGAGTTAATAAATGCCAAATATTCTTAAATGATGTGGAATAGGTCCAATAAGCCAATAAGAGAACATAAGCATGAAGAATGGGCCACGTAGAAGTGTAACCCACAAGCTAGGTGGAAGGAATCCAATCATGAAGGCATCTCTTGAGTTGTAACTCCCCAGGCTAAAATTAGAAAAGGTAGGGCACACTAGGGAGAGAGTAACTCCCAAATATTCTCATGAAGTGGAAACAAGATACAAATAACCAAGGAGGGAACATTATAGAAGTTTAACCCCTAAAGGAACCTATTACAAGTTATGAAAAAAGCTATGACACCTATTCCAACTTATGACAGATTCTATGACATCTATGACAAGGGAAGGTCCTAAATTTAGCATATGAGGGCACTTGAGTGATGAAGAGGGGGCCATGAGGAATTCCAAGCATCACCAAGTCAAATTTCATGAAGGATAAGGTAATAATGGGTGCCAAATAACATTAGGAAGCAATTTAAATTGTTGTAAATGTCCACTCTCTCATGTAATCAGAATTTAATTATTAATTTTGGGAGAAAACTCTAAAATGAGGGGGAAAATACTTTGTGAAGTTCATTAAAAAAGTGCAGTCCCATGTGAAGGGTATTTTGGTAAATTTACAATTGGAATTGGAGAGCTATTGATATTCTTAATATTGGGAGATGTGCCCCTTTCTATTGCGTCTAGTTTCGGTGATGAAAGAGCTCACCCTAGCTAGCCTTTAGAGGAGGAATCACTCAGATTCCTCAAGTGAGCTTCCGTTGTGGGAGATTCAGACCTATCCATTTACTAGTTCAATTTCATATTCAATTCTTTGGAAATCCATTTGGTATATGTAGATATCTATGGTGTTTTTCTGAAGTTTTTATGTTGGGTTAATGGTTCGTTCTTGAGGAGGGTGCACCCATTGTTTGATATTTTTCTTGGGGGAGGTCCTAGAGGCTACATAACTTAGATATTGGACTAAGGGTGCACTGTAGGATGTGTATTTACTTATTGGGGTTGAATTTGGGACTTGGAGGTGCACTTGGTTAAGCATATTTCATCTTTGGAGCAAAGTTCTCTCTTATCTTCATTGTTGGTTTTGGGGTAGTATTTTCCTTTCATTGTAGTAGATATATTCTTTGTTTTGTTGATTTTATAGAAGCCTATAATGTAAACTCAAATTATGTTCAATATTTAATCAAAATATATAACATTTTCCTCACGTATTGATCTATGTGCAAGCACTAGTTTCCAAGTCTAAAAATATGCAATTTCTGGTTTATTAGCTAAAAGTATGTTATTGTTTAACCATCATAACTAGTTGTTTAGAAGTGATCATTGGGTCAAGATGATGCATTTGGATGTGTAGAAGCCATGAATACCATTTTTGGAATAATTTGAATCATTTTGGTAGTTTAATGGATTGTTTGGAAACAATACCTTTTTGTAGTAGAATTTGATTGGTTTTTCCTAGTTTCGAATTAGGGTCAAGTTGGTAAAAAAAAAATTGGTTATGATGGTTGGGTACAGCAGAACACTGCAAAATTTTGAAAAAATAAGAGCTCACCTGGGGTGTCGATCTGTTTCATGGAAAGAAATTTTTGAGGTATATCCCGTTAACAAGGTTGTTGACTTGATTTCCCTCAAGATCAATCAAAATGTAAGCCCCTTGGGAAAACATTGCTCGACAATGTATGCTTCGGTCCATTTGGAGATGAACTTACCAAGTCTTGGGTTTATATATTTCTTGGTGTTGAATACCAAAATGAAATCACCCTCGCTAAAGGAATGAGGTTAGACTTATCAGTCATAATGAGCCTTGGAGCGGAGCTTCATGGCCTCATTTTTTTGTAATGAGTCTCGACATTTTTCGTCTAGGTGTTCCAGTGTGAACAACCGTTGTTTGAGGTCTATAGCATCGGGTACCAATTCAATGGACAATTGAAGTGTGGTTATTTAGAACTCAATGGGTAAGATGGATTCTACCTTGTGCACAAGGATGAATGGAGAATTTCCTATGGTGGTTTTGACTTATGTACGGTAAGCCCATAGGGATAGAAATAGCATATGATGCCAATTGAACTTATTCTTGTTAATTGTTCGTTGAAGCATGGTTTTGAGAATCTTATTGACATATTCAACAAGTTTTTTGTTAGCTTGAGGAGAGTAATATGTCGAGAATTTATGTTTGGATCCTAACAAGGCAGACAATTATTCGCAGCTATCATTGTGCAAACGTGTGTCGTTATTCGATACAAACTATTTGGGGATGCAAAAACGTTATATGGTGTGGTTAAAGAAGAATCGAGTGATGGTAGTGCTGGTGCAGTCAAATGTAGGCATTTACTCATCCCATTTGGTAAATTAACCAAGTGCAACAATGATATATGTATGGCCTTGGGTCAAGGCGGGGTGACACTCCATGTAAAAGATCCCCCACTTGCAAAATGGGATAGTGGTGATAATTGGGTGGAGAGGTGTTGGTGGTGGACATGTTTTGTAAAACAATATCTGACAATTGGTGCAGTTTGACTACAAGGCCAAAAATACCCAACTTGAATGATCTTTTGGGTGGTGGCTAATCATGATAGGTGACCTCCACAGGTGCCACTATGGAAATAATTCATAACTTTCTCAGCTTCATCGTGGGACAAGCAATAGCGTAATATGGTATCAATCCCCTTGCGATACAAAAAAAATCCGAGGAGGATGTATCGGTGGGATTGCTAACAAATGTGATGTCGATCATCGCAGGTTAAATGTGGAGTGAACTTTTGAGTACATAGATAGGTTAGGATATAACAATTCACCATACCATGGGTCATCACTCACTATAATGAACATATGTTCATATGGTAATTCATCTTTTATAGGTCTATTTGTAGGGATGGATGGGAGATTGGTAATAAGCTCGACAACGACCAAATATTTTTTTTATTTTTAGGGTAATGAATTCAAGATCAAACTCTTGAAGGATGAAAATCCATCGTGCAATTTTTTTGTTTTATGAGTCTACGACTAAGTATATATTGCATGGGAATGGAATCAGCTATCACCATGGATTTACGTAGCAAGATATAATGGCAAAATTTTGTAGTGAGAGGACAACTCATAGGGATAACTTCTCATAATTGTTGTATTTGAGAGGTGGTTTGGATAGCATTTTACTAATGTGTGTCCTTTACCGTTTTAGACTAACACATGTTCAGTGTGTCCTTCACCATTTTGGACTAACATGCTAGCGATGGCGCTAGGTGAGGGAGAGATGTAAAGTATGAATTCTTTGTTGAAATCAGGTGGTGAGATTGAAGGAATTGATGCCAACGCTTAATTGAGGAATCCAAAAGAGGATTGAGCTTGCTCATCCCATTGGAAAGGGATATATTTTCTGAGGAGACGAAGAAAATTGTGGGCTTAATTTTCATAGTTAGGGGCGAAGCCTTGAATGAAATTGGATTTAACTTGGACACTTTGTAATTGTCTTTGTGTTCTTAGAGGGGAGAGTTCCAGTATATTTCATGCTAGTCACATGTATCAATGATCTAATCAATAAATATTGTGGGAAAGTTGTATTTGGAACAAGCTTGATTAAGATCACGAAAATCAGTGCAAACTCGTATGGTACCTTGATTTCTTTTCACATGAACATGATTCAATATCGATGATGTATGAGAAATAGGGAAGATGAATCCTTCTTGGTGGATTTTTTTGATCTCAAATTTGATGGTTGGGGCTTTAGAGGGGTGAACTAATGTTCATTTTTAATGGACTAGTGTGGCATCTAACCATGCATTGATATTATGTTCCACAATAGAAGGATCAATACCTAGCATTTTAGTATATGACTACAAAAAAACATCTCGAAATTCTTTCAATATAGTTGTATACTCAGAGATTCTTTGTGGTTAAAAAGAATCTCCTATGGAGATGTTATTGGTTATTCCTAGTTTAATGGATATACTCGACTGAATGGTAGGTGAAATATTATCCATGTTTCTTTCTTCAAAAGCATCAAGATCTAGTATAGGGTTTTTGAACCAATCGACATGGTTGAGAGGAATAAAATATTTGGACTCGATCGTGTATTGTTGAGCCACTTGCAAATTCAGGTTTTTCTCCCATGGGGATAACGATGACCTATTATGGAGGTCATCCCAAGGGGTCTCCTAATCATTCAAACCTTCTAATATATCTTAATTAGAGGAGAAGAGGTATTCCTCCAACACTTCTTCATCTAAATAAAATTAATGTTCTGACAAGGTGTCTATGTGTCCTTTCTCAAAAGTCAGTAAATAATAATTTTGTGGTGGCTCTGTTAGGACAAATTTTTCATGATTCCTGTTCAGGAGAGGAGCAATGGGATTTGATGTTATATAGAGAATATATATGTAACTAATCACGCTCTATGTGGGGTGGTGAAGAATCTCGTCCTTGGTCAATGGGTCTTAGTTTTGTATAAAGACAACACCGGATCATCCTCCCATGGATTTGATGTTGGTGATATATGAGTGTTAGTAGATAGTGATGGACAAGTTCTCTCTGTCGGTACCAAGGGTAATGTTTCCCTACTTGGGGGTTTTGTCCCCCCTGTGAGGTAAATGGTTATCAGAAAAATCACTTTTTCTCTAAGCGTACCTCTCTTGCTACCCATAGAATGGGGAATTAGAATGAGTAGTGATTCAACAACCCACAAGATCTGCATTGGAGAGTGGTGTATGCATAATTGAGCACATTTGTTGGGATTTGACTATGAATGGTGGAAGGTGACTGGTTTTTTAATCCCTCTTGTATGTTGACTCTAATGTAGTAACGATGTTGATAGAGGCAAATTTAGGAGGTGTTTTTACAGTCATGGAATGTGCGAGGAAAATGGTCATCAGCGCATCTTGAAATCGAGGGAGATAGGGAAAATGATGGGCATAATTCCCAAATTGAGAACACATTGTGCACACATTATTTGGGAGAAATGAATTGGTCTTTGAATTAGTGTTGGGACCAGATGTTATACCCCTATTGATTTTTTTGGAGCATGGGTTACACTCACCGAGGTATTGAGAAAATTCCTTAACTAAGGCATGTAGGGAATAGGTTAGTCACATGTCCTGGTTTCTCACATGGGATGCATGCTGGAGCAACTCTATGGGTGGGAGTAGTGCTTGGGACTACTGTGGATTTAAGCTTGGGTTGTTTTGTACCCTCGGAATTAATCTTAGAAACTCTCAATGGTGGTTGAGAGATAAGTGTTTTTGTTGCAGCCATAGGTCCTAGTGGCGATCCTACGGTAAACATTGGTAAAAACTCATAATAATTTAATGGCTTAGAATCCAAATTTGGATATGGTGGTGTAATATACCACATAGGTATTCCCAAAGTGATCCCAGGTAGTGTAATTTGTTCCATTACTAGTGTTCCTTGTGCTCTTGTGGGGGAATAGAAGAAGTGGATCTGAAAAATCCGTGGTATTGATGGGTTCAATGTCTAATAAATACCACAACTAGTAGGAGGTACTGATGTTGAAGTAGAGGGATCTTGTAAATTTTCTTCATAGGTGAAGATATTACACATGAGACCGTTTGTGGATACAAGCATCTTGGGTGGAGGACCTGAGTATGCCCCCAACAAATCGAAATATTTATAAATTCTCGGGCCAATACCAACATATTGGGGGGCATTACTGATTCTATGGTGGGTAGGATGTTATCTTGACTAGAATTAGTGCGCAGGTCATAGTAGTTCAGTTGGTCGAGGGAGGAAATATTCCAATTATGAGGGAACATCATAATGAAGTAGACCAAGGAGGCTATTTCCTTCATGGCATACATATAATTATTACCCAGGAGGATGTTGTAGTCGAGTAGTGCATTGCCTACCTCAATATCTAAAAGTACCATATTTCCCTGTAGCTCAATGGGGACATTCTAGTACAATTCTAAAGGTTAATATGGAATCCCATCATAAGCGCAAAGGAAAATAGATGAGGGGACCAAGTCTAGGGATCCTAGATGTTTCCAAACATGAGTTTAAATTTCACAAGTCACTGCTCCTTCATTGACTATGCATCAATGAATGATGGTTTTATTGATTGTGATGGGAATCTGGAATGAAACTAATGAGGTTAATCATGGCTAACCTTTGTCAATATAAAAGGTCATGAGATGCAAATAGGAAGGGTCAACAATGCCTAATGCATTGAGTAATGCCTTCTTTTGGAAATGGAAAGACTAGAGTACTTCTATTTTGGACATGGTTGCAGGAGAATGAGCCAAATCATCCACAATACTATAATTGTGGGAACATTTCATGTGAGCGTTTTGGTTATTCCTTATAAGCATTTCTTTGGGAACTCTTGGGATACAGTCACTGTTTGGATGGGGTATCTGTAAAGGCCCACCAGAGGTGGTAGGAACATCGTCTCTCTGTGGAGATACAAACATGACATGCCCTTTATCATAGATTTGGAGGTTGACCTTGGTCATGTTCATGTAAATATTTTAAAAGGTTCCATCACCTATTGAGCATGGGTTTGGTTGTTGGTTAACTACCCCTTAATTGGAAAGGGATTGTTGCAGCTCAACTATCTGGGTTTGTGGTGCATTTGGTGCTTGAGAAGGGTTGGTTGTGGCCAACTTATTTTTTTCAAGCATTTGTTTGCATTAAGGTATAAATGGGAAATGGTGTATGTATTTACCATACTATCCACACATGGATCAAGGATATTTATTTCTAAGGTTATAATTCTTACCCTACTGGGGGGGGTTGTTTTATCCCTTGTTTTGGTTACCCATATTCTAGTTTTGGATAGGGATATTTCCCCCCTATCCCTACTGCTAGTTTTTCTTATTCTTTCCTTTATTCTTCACCTAATTATAAGTATTCAAATGATTAGTTGTGTTCAACTTCTCATGTCACATCCCCATCCCTCAATCCGGTCAGCATAAGAGACATTAACTAAATCGGGGCCTCAGGATTTCACCCGATAACCATAATTATGAATTTATATAGCTAAAATGCATGTGCAGACATGGAAGTAAAAACACAGAGTGGAAATAAATTTTATCCACACAAACATAACATGCAATTTATAGGCATAATTATCACAAGCATATAAATTAAAATCATTTCACATCAAATACATAAGAATATCTATCTTTAAACAAAGAAGATCCAAGCCACTGGATGTGTAAGAGCTATTTTCCACCCATCCATAGGCACTCTATCCAACACATACTCTTTCTTTTGAGAGGCCACCCCCAAGCTGGGATATGAGACCACTAGGGAGAAGGAAATACCTACATGGTTCTATATCTCATCCCACAACCCATTCTACTCACTGTTCTTAGCCAACAGCTCAACCAGAGCTCTACAGGGGTCTCACTAAACCATCAAAGCCATGGCACTCCTTCCAACTTCTCCACACAACACAACGAATCTATTTCCATTCATTGATCCACAGTTCCCTCAGGAAATCCAACCCTTACAATGATTTCCAGTGTGTGCAGTAAGATTCCAACCTGTTGTATGCTAATGGAGAACCTCCTACACAATTAATTGATGGCTTGTCAAGCATCCAAAAGTAGAAGAACTGAATGGGTAAAGGTTCATTACTTTCTCAAACTACATGATAACCTACATCCATCTATTTTCCCTTCCAAAAATGCATCTCTGTCTCCAAATTCAAATTTCTGGGTTAAACACAATCTAGTAATGGTCATGAACATCAATGGAAAACTCTATGTAGTGTAGAATATTGCATAAGAGAATGATCAAAAGATTGTTGACTCTAATGATATGAGGTAAGGGTGAAAATACAACTAACATAGCTTTTGACCATAGAAGAAATAGGACTGTTGATAGCTGACATAACTATCACAACCCCCATGCTTCAATAACTACATGAAGTGACTTTTCCCACCAACCTCACATATGCATTCAATGATTGGGTTTAATTGTCAAGAGTAGGTAATTGGATCATTTAAGATACATGGAATATTTTGCATGAGTTATAAGGTTGACACTTGGAAATATAGGATTTGGTCTCCCCATAGGACCCCTTCTTCTTCCCCTCTGGTGGAATCATATCCCCTCTAATGCTCTTTACATAGCCATCTTGGTCCATTTTATTAATTTTAAACATAATATTTACATACATTTTGAATTGGCATGATAATCCAATTGTATGGTCCAAAGAAAAATATATACATCATACATGCCTAGCCATTCTCTAGTCGGGCCTTGGCCTTGAGCTTCGCACTAGGAACCCATACTAACATATTTACATCATTTACATAATTTTGATTAAATATGTTCCAAGTCAAAACTAGGGGTGTTACAACTCAAATCTATGAGTTTTCTACATGGAAGAAGGATGTACTAGATTCATCTCCATTTGAGGCATGGGAGAAGGACTAGAAGGACCAAAAAATGGATAATATGGATTGTATTCAGTTGTGGGAAGATATGGGTTAGGTTCTCCATATGATGTGGAAGTAGGATCAGGAGGTTCTATTATAAGTGGTTGTACCTAAGGTGCTTGGATAGCATTTGGATATGAAGGGCTATATGGCCCATAAGCTAACAGACCAAATGGAGGGTTTGGTGTAGTGGGAGGTGCCACTAAAGTAGATGGTGTTGGTGGTTATTTTTGTTCCATGTTTAATGGTATAGATGCTAGTGTTTAGGAGGCGTTTCCTCGGTGGTAAATATCCCCAATAATACCATTAGTTTAATGTGATGTACCAACGGGGGTTATGTTCAGAGAATGATGCCGAGGGGCATTTGGGAGGACAATATACATGTACCTAGATTGTGCATAGAAAAGGTCAAAATGTTGGGCCTTCATGATGACCTCTTATTCAAGTTTAGGCAAGGAGGTTTCCACATATTTTGCAATCATGGATTGCAATGACTTTAGGAACCAATCCAATAGGAATTTGGGTTGGATACCTATTTTACAGAAGGTCTGATTCCTAGACCATTCGTGGATGTGATCCACGATATGGGTGGAAGTTGATTGCCGAAACTCCATGAGGATTTCAATCCCTAGATCGTGATGAATGGGTAACTGAAAATGTTTGAGGAACATAGTGGTGATTGAATCAAATGTGGTAAAAATTCATAGATGTTAGTTTAACATACCATTTAGCCATTGTTCTTTTAAGGATTCTTTGAAAGAGATGAAGATGAACAGAATCGTCGACGATGCCATAGGATGAACATCAAAGGTGAAATGACATTATGTGTTTTGCTGGATCATATCCTTGATTCCCTTCAAATTTTGGAATATATGAATGAATCTTAGGGGGCATATATGTCCAAGTTGGATCATGAAGATGGGATCATTAATAAATTTATTCAACTCAGGGAGATTCACAATTGCCATAAAAGGTGAATTTGTGTTAGGTATTGGTTCCACCATTGTATTATGTGTGTTTCTCCCTCTAAGAGATGAGGGTGGATATAATGCTGGTGTCTTATCTTTTGAATAAGGAGAATTTGGGGGGGTCCTTCCTACTAATGGAGGAGACAACGCGGGGGTATTCCCACCACGGAGTGGTGATGGAGTGTTGCCTTTTCTACCTAAGGAATAAGCAAGGGAAGTTGTATGATCTCTAAGGGGATACGAGAGAGAGTTAAGAAAGGAACATCCTCACCTAGCTCATCCTAACAATGTTTCTTAGGAATGTCCCTATCTAGAGTTACTCCCTCGTCAACCACGAGGATTAAATGGGAAAGCACCTATATGGAGAGGAGAAATTCATTGCATTCTGAGAGACTACCTCAGATTTATTTGTTCTTCTATGGTTGTGGTCTATGTGATCAAGTGAGACTGATGATAAAGGGTAAAACAAAATTGAACAAATGAAAAAATATGCCAACCGCAACAGATGCAAAATAGTGCAAAGTGAGTGACAGGTGCTTGAGTCTTTGTGAGTATTCCACAAGTTGGTTATTTTTAATTATCTTTTATATGATATTTTAATAAAAAGAGAAATAAAATGTATATTACCTATAAGACGTAATGCCCTTTATTCTCTCAAAGTCACTGGCCCTTCCAATAGCCACCCACCTTTGGTGATCAAATCCTCCAACGTTTGAATAATGAAGGTATGATAGATTCAGTTATCAATTCAAAAGTCAAGACCATGTTCTAGAATCTATTGAAACATATTTCTCTCAACAAACAAGATCCAACTCAGGAGTCAATTACACTCACAATTTCTCCCTAGTGATATCCTAAGTTTTGGCCACTAAGATACCAACGTCAAGTGTGGATAATTGGTTCATCCTCGATGATAAAATGTCGTCTCCACAAAAATATGAGATACTCTTCGTGGTGAGTAGATACAACTATACCTCATACTTCACATTCTTGGGAACCCCACTTTCTTATATAGCTTGTGTTAACACCTAATTTTTACACCTCATAAATATCAAGTATGAAAGGAATAGGGTTGGAGAAACATACCTTATAAAGGCTTGAAGCCCCAATCTTCCTTCATGGTTGAGGGCCAGAATAGGGAAAATTAATATATAAAGGGCTAAGAGGGAATACCCCATAAGAAATTCACAAAGAAGTATGTGAAGGAGCCTTCTAAGCGAATAAATAACCCCAAGTCCTAAGTCTGACATCCTAAAGTATTATAAGGACTAAGTCTCGACAAGAGAACCACCATAGATTCAAAGCGAATCTAGATCCACAGTCCAAGATTCATCTCGTCAAGAAGCTATGTGATGGATAACTAAAAAGGTGGTAGCGACAGATGCTACCGCCGGACAGATGGAAAATGGAGGGCTCGTCGCGGGAAGAAGAGCGGTAAAGAAAACCACCACAAGGGCATGAGATACCGGGGTGGTAGAGTCATAAAACAATCCATGGTGTGGAGAGTGGGTAGCCTAGATCGACGGTGCGGAGATGAAGGAAGATGCATGAAAGAAACAGACAGTGGGCCCCATCATCGGGGAAAGGTTCAACATTAAATATGTCACTCATCTCCATCGTAGATGTAAAGTGGAACAAGATCTATGGTCCAAGCTTAGTCTCGTCAAGAAGTAGCATGATACATACCTAAGAAGGTGGTCGCGATGGATAAAACCATTAGACAGGTGTCAATGCCATAGGTGATCACGGGGAAGGGAAGTGGTATCTGAAACCACTCTAGGAAAACATCGATGATGATCCGTGGGCACGTGGTAACAGTGGAATGACATAGAGTGGGTCCTACCTGGGATCTGACGGAGGGCAAGCATAAAATGTCACATCAGAATATTAAATAAAGGCCTAGATCCGATGACTGAAAATCACACGTGAAAAATCGGCGGCCGGGATCGTCGGACAAGTGGTGGATAAGACCGATGGTTAAGTAAGGAAGATTTATATATAAAACCCTCAGTAGGTGTTGTAGGCATTTGTTCATTTGGAAAACTATCAAGGTCCGGAAGCTTCTCGGCTGGTGGGAGACGGCGAGGGCGACGGGGCTTTCGACAGAAGCATTCCAGAGGATTTGAACCACTTACACTATGAAACGGGAACTCGACACAGTTCTTGTTTGTCTCTCTCCTAATTTTAGTATCTATTTTTACCCCCGTTTCAAAAATGGTTGATGCCAGTATCACACATTTTCATTTTGAGACATTTTTTGGGGCCTTTGAATTATCTTTGTTGTAAAATATTTTTAATTTCTATTTTCAAGTGTGTTTTTTGAAATTTAACAAAATAACATACATTTTTAAGCAATTTATAATGAAAAACATATACATTT
Source organism: Larix kaempferi (assembly GCA_027924585.1). Taxonomy (NCBI): domain Eukaryota; kingdom Viridiplantae; phylum Streptophyta; class Pinopsida; order Pinales; family Pinaceae; genus Larix; species Larix kaempferi. The sequence goes on from BSBM01000009.1 coordinate 6,539,996, forward strand.
TATGATTTTTTCTATAAAATAAGACATTTTTACGGACAAAATGAGGCATTTTTATTGACAAAATTGTAAACAATTCCAGAAAATAAAGACATTTAAAACCATTTTCAATGAATGTTCAGAGAATTTTTCTCTAAAAATGATCATATTTCATATTAGTTATCGAAAAGTGACGACTCACATAAATTCAAGAAAAAATATACAAATTATTTGTTAAAAACATATTAAAAACATTATATTTAGAAATTTTATTTCTAAAATAAAGTCTGAAAGTCAAAACATTACTAATATATCTGATCAAAAAATTGTCAAAATTAACATTTTCTTCAAAACATGAAACTATTCAACAATATCATGCATGCCAAATTCTTCATCGACATTGGAATTTTCTGGAGCTTGACTTTCCTCAGGGACATCAATGTCCTCTTCCATTGGGTCTTCTATGTCTGCAAGATCCCCAAAGTGCTCCTTTCCAAACACCCCTCCTAACGGGGGTTGGGGCTCTTTTGACATCTTTGCCACAAGTGTTTCACTAAACTCTCCTTTCTTCAAACCAACTTCTTGCAGTTCATCTGGAAGAACTTGAATAGCCTTAATTCTTTGTTTTATGTAATTGCATTGGAGTGGATCATTATCAATCAATATGCAATTTCTTCCTTTCTGTAAGGAGCATGCTATTGTTGTACCTAATCACCAAAAACAAAATTAAAGTTAATTCAAATAGCTTAAAGAAGCATACTTTAAAACAATAAAATAATGAAGGATAAAACATACAATAAAACTTGATATATTATTTCATATGTAATATGAGAAAGTTTACCTGGACCCGAGAACAAATCTAAGACCCAATCTCCTTCTCTTGAAAATGTATCTATGAGATAATTAATCAACACTTGTGGCTTTTGATAGATGTTTACAGTCACTCCTTTCAAATCCCTTTCTTCATATGTCAATTTTTTTACCACAAGATTATAACTCAATATCTGACTATGTTTTCCTCCTCTCTTTTCATTGATCAAAAGAGGTTCATAAGCATCCTCTTGTGTCCAAATTGCAACATGTATGCTTTCAACATCACTCAGGAATAGATCACTGCCTGAGCTACGAACATTAGGCTTTTGCCTGTAACAGAAATATAAAACAATTAATTAACTTATCAATAAATATAATTGATTTATAAATTCAAAATTTTGATAATATAGTGCAAATATATTACAAATGAAGTTGCTTCCTTTTTTTTCCTTTACCCCTGAAGGCTGTCAACAAGCCCCCTAATTATGTGTCTGAATGGAAAACAACAAATCTCCATAGTGGTGATGTTGTGACATCTACAAATCCCGAAACCACTTTACTGAATGATTGGTAAGTATAAGGCTCACAATCATAAGTAATGTTTCGGATATTGTATCCATGAGGGATATCTGCAATCACTAGTGCGTACTCCTTTTTAGGTTCAAGATTTGCAATGTCTGCACAGTCACCTAAAATGACTCTATATTGGACAGTGTCAAGCCCATTCGAAATATAATGATCAAGTGTATCATCAAGTTCAACATTTGCAAGACATTGTCTCCTTTGTCATTCTATTTTGGCTCTTTGGATATCGATTTTGAAGGACTCTGATACTCCATCTCCACCCCTCTTTGGCATCTTCAAATGAAAATGATCTCTATAAGTAATAAAATAGAAATGAATTGAATTAGAAAATAAATAAAATAGGATGTATCATAGATCAACATACCTTCTTGAATGCAACAAAAAATTGTTGTAAACTTTCTATTGAGCTTGAGTCTGGATAGTTGCATTTGACATCATCCCAACTCTTCTCACTCAACATTTTAACCATCACCTCTTGTATTTTCATGTAGACCTTGTGACTAGACAATGAAATAATAAATCATGTTGAAAATCATATATAATAATATAACCGAATACCTAGAACATAACAAAAATGTTAAACTCAAAAAAATGCTCAACTTACTTCTCAAGTTCGCTGCACATTTCCTCCATGGATAATTCACCTGACTTTACCCATGATAGTATTGTAGCTATTAATGTTTCATCCTTCACACCTTGCATTGTCCTCCAAGGTGTAATAGTCATGTCTTCTGGCAGATTCTTGACGTTAGCACCTGCCTTACCACCGCTCCATGGAACAACTCTACCTTTTTTCAATTTTTGGTTTTTTATGCCAATATTCTCCCACAAGCTAAATATGTCATCAATCAAATCCCATGTTTTCCCAACTCTGAATGCCAACTGGAAATAGGAATCTACAGGCATGAATGCATCACTTCCTCTGGAACTTTTTTGTATCATAATATCATCTTTAATAGGGAGACCTATTTCCAAACAACATTGTCTCTAAAAACTTCCATCAACTCTATATTTTTCCCCACCACATATTTGCACAAATTCACTGTGTATAAATCTCACCCTTTGAACAAATGTCATTGTCAACCTATATTCACTATCTGTGTTATGATCCCATGCCAACAACTTTGCTTCAACATCTGTTAAACTAGCATAAATGATGCATTTAACTGTTTCAAAAATAGGGTTATTGGGATATTCTTGCATCAACTCTCTTCTTGCCTCTGCAGAATGATTCCCTCCAAGAACATAATATTTGTAATGAAAACATCTTGTTTCATCAAATTCATCTCTAGTAGGAACAACTTCCGGTTCAACAAGGACTAGGTAGTCAACAACATGTGCATAGGGATTGTGCCTCATCAATGCTTTCAAGTTGTGAATATGCAAGTGATGTGGTTTTCTAATTCTAAAGTGATATTTTCCTTCTGTGGGTTTATAAAGTTGATTCACATTCAACTCAAATGTATGTCCATTGTTAACCAACTTATCCCTCCGCAATCGATCTCGAATGGCATTTTGTGTTGTCTTGACAATGCCATCCTCTAAATCAACACCTAGAGTAATGATTTCCCTACTGCCACTAGAATTTTCACTCTCACATTCAGTAATAACATTGGTTTCAACAACAATATATCTCCTCCTTTTTTAATTTGAAGGGGTTCCTTCTAAATCTACAATGTCTTCAACAGGAATCGAGGCACTCTCAACCATATTTCTGTTAAGATATTGTTGGCTACTCTTACTAGCAGGAGTAACAAGCTCATTTGCAACAATTTCATCATGTTCAGTTCGGCAAGATGAAGATTTAAATATAACCCTTCTAGGTACCTGATTTGATTGTCGGATGCTCTTTCCTCTTTCTGCTTGTACTTCTTCAATTTGAACATTTAACACTTGTTTTTTCTTCCTTGCTTTTGGTCCCTTTTGAATAGTGACAGTAATGACATCCATAAGATCGACCTCTGTATAATAAATTCCATTCAACTTTTTTGAAATTGAAATGGAAAAATCCTGCAAAATAAAAACATTATCATATTAAATCTATTACATTGTGATATCCAAGTTATAACAAAACGGGTTTAAGAATAATATCAATATTCAAACTTACTCTCCCGCTTTCAATTTCATCCACGACCCCTTGACAAAAATCTGTGAAATTTATTTGAACATTATATTTTGCAATCTTCAAAGCATATCGGATTTTTGCAAAGGTCTTGGCTTGTTTCACCTATGCATAAACAATATCTGTACCCGGCACTACACATATATCTCTCAGCAATCCCAATAGATTGTAATCTGCTTGAATATATGGATCTGTAGAACAAAATAAGAGAATGCTTTCTGGTTTTCCTTGATTTTTTTCCTTCAGATGCCAATGATACTCTGTTCTGTCTTCTTCTGTTGCATGTTTCCATTCTCTAGCATTCTTCATTCTTAATTCTTCAAAGCTAAGAACTCTCTCTTGAGTCTCAACATTCTCAGATGCCTCAACAGTTTTTTTCGATGCAATGATTGTCGCTCTTGATCCAGAAATGTTTACAGATATCCACCTTGATGCCATTGTACCTATATCCAAAATGTAGAATTTTAAAATAAATCAACAAAAAATTATAATCTAAACAAAATCAACATCAATATTCACTATAAACTGTATTTGAAAAACGTTTTAAAAAATTTAAAAATATTCTTATCTTCATAATCGTTGTTTTTTACATTTTGAAATTTAAAAAAAAAATGTAAACCTACACCCTACCCCTCTAACGAGCATAATAATTAATTTTAAAATAAAAATTACACCTACCCCTACCACATAAATATATAATAAAAATTTTAAAAAAGAAATTTAAAACTATCCTCCTACCCCCTAACCCCTTAACAATATAATAAAATATTTAAAAACAAATTAAAAATAACCCTCCCACCTAGAAATATAATACAAAAGTTAAAAAAAAAATTAAAACTAACCCCACTAATAAAACATAAAAAAACAATATAAAAAAAAATTAAAAAGACAATACATTAAAAATTAAAAACCGAATATTTAAACTACCAAAAAAAATTTAGAATTAATTAAAAATAAATAAAATATAACTCTTCCCTTCCCCCTCCTCCCAGGCCACCCGCTTGGGCACCAAAGGGTGGCCCTCACGGCCCCCTCAATACCGGGCATCGACAGGGGCTGTGAGGGCCACCCTTTGGCACCCAAGCAAGCAAACGTCCGCTCACTTGGGCCCCAAAGGGTGGCCCACGTCTGCTCGCTTGGCGACATCGATGGGGGCTGTGAGGGTCGGCCTGCGTCCGCTCGCTTGGCGGCATCGACGGGGGCCATGAGGGACACCCTTTTTCGCCCAAGTGAGTGGACGTTCGCTCGCTCGGGCAGCAAAGGGTGGCCTACGTCCTCTCTCTTGGGCGCCAAAGGGTGGCTCACATTCGCTCGCTTGGGTGCCAAAGGGCAGCCCTCATGGCCCCCTCAATGTCGGCCATCGACGGGGGCCATGAGGGCTGCCCTTTGGCGCCCAAGCGATGGAGCTCCGCTCGCTTGGGCGCCAAAGGGAGGCCCTCATGGCCGCCATCGATGCTGGGCATTGACGGGGACTGTGAGAGTCACCCTTTGGCGCCCAAGTGCGCGGAGCGCCACCGCTTGGGTGCCAAAGGGCAGCCATCATGACCCCCTTGATGCCGGGCATCGACGGGGGCCATGAGGGCCGCCCTTTGGTGGCCAAGCGCCGGAGCTCCGCTCACTTGGGCGCCAAAGGGCTGCCCTCATGGCCCCCATCCGCTCGCTTGGGCGCTAAAGGGAGGCCCTCACGGTTGCCATCGATGTCGGGCATCGACGGGGGCCATGAGGGTCGCCCTTTGGCGCCCAAGCACGCGGAGGTTTGCCTCTTGGTCGCCAAAGGGCGGCCCTCACGCCCCCCTCGATGCTGGGCATCGAAAGGGGCAGTGAGGGCCGCCCTTTTGGTGCCCAAGCAGGTGGACCTCCGCCCGCTTGGGCGCCAAAGGGAATCCCTCACGGCGGCTCGATGCCGGGAATCGACGGCGGCAATGTGGGCCGTCCTTTGGCTCCCAAGCGGGGGGCCCGAGAGGAGGGGGAAGGTGAGGGTTTTTAAAAAAAAAAAAAATAATTAATTTCTAATAACTTTTAGGGGGTGGGGAGGTTGGGTTGATGAGAAAAAAAAATTTAGAACATGGGTGGGGGGTAAAAAAAAATAAGGAAGGGGGCATGGGTAGGTTTGGTAAAAAAAAATTATTTTCTATTTTAAACCCAAAGCGAATATTCTTAGAATAAGGGGCAAGCCTTGTGGAATAAGGGGCAAGCATTGCCTCGATTAATAATACACGAATTTACAAAAAAAAATTGTTTAAAAAAAATATAAAACTAACCCAGAAAGTGGTGGAGCCTCATCTATTGAATGTGTTAGAAGTTCCTCTCTACAATCTTCCCATTCTTCTTGAGGACTGTCGACAGTTGCACCATTCTACTTTTTGGTGAGGACAGTGGTAAAATTTCTTTGCAGTTGAGCGATACAGATTTTTCTATAATTCTATCTTTTAGTGAGAAGTCATGGACTCATCTGAAGAAAATTCCAATGTCAATGAAGAAATGTACAGTTCATCTAGCCAAGATACTGGTAGTGGAAGCAATGTAATCAAGCATGTTATTCGAGAACTTCCTAGTTATGAAGATTTTGAAGACACTAGTAATGAAGAGAAAGAATGTGATGATGATGAATAGGTTCCTCCAAGTGGGGATCTTAAAGACATCAAACAATATGATGACAATTTTCCTCCTAGCGAGGATTTTGAAGGCACCAATGATTATTTACCTGAAAGCAAGGATTTTCAAGGCACCAACGATGATTTTCCTTTGAGCAAATATTTTCCTCCCAGAGAGGATTTTTGTGGGATTGATGATGATATTCATCCCAGTGAGTATTTTAATGGGACGGATGATGATTCCGGTGAGGAAGAATACATCAATAATGGTGAAAATGATTTTCCTCAAAGCGAGGATTTCAATGGAACAACTGATGAATTTCCTCCAAGCAAGGATTTGAATGGAATAGATGATGATTTTCCTCCAAGCAAGGATTTCAATGGAACGGATGATGAGTTTCCTCCAAGCGAGGATTTCAATGGAACAAATGATGAGTTTCCTCCAAGAGAGGATTTCAATGGCACCGATGATGAGTTTCCTCCAAGCGAGAATTTCAATGGAACCGATGATGAGTTTCCTCCAAGCGAGTATTTCAATGGCACCGATGATGAGTTACCTCCAAGCGAGGATTTCAATGGCAACGATGGTGACTATCATTCAAGCGAGGATTTCAATGGAACTGATGATGATTTTCCTCTGAGTGAAGATTTCAATGGAACTGATGATGATTTCTCTCCGAGCGAGGATTTAAATGGCACCGATGATCATTCTGTTGATGATGAAGCCACCAATGATGAAGACAGTGATTCTCCTCCGAGTAAGGATGTTACAGGAACCAATGATGAAGACAGTGATTCTCCTCCAAGTAAAGGTTTTACAGGAAACAATGATGAGAATGTTGAATCTCTAGAGTTCCCTTTCAGTGAAGAATTTAGTGGCACAAATAATGTTGATGGTCACATTGATCTGGAAGCAAGTGATCATGACAATAATTTTCATAATGAATTTGGTGATGATATTTTCAATGAGGGGGGTCATATGCATCACAATGAAAACAATCATCCCGCTGAGGATGTTGTTGCAGACATAATGGTCTAGGAGATCCAGCGACAGAATCCAATGCAGAGCAGGATTAAGTGTAGGACTAGACCTTTTTATGTCAATCCAAAGCATTCCAGTTATACAAGGTCTAGGAAAGAATCGCTCACAAGTCCAAGTTCCATTACTCATATGATTTCGAGTGAGTATTGCCACAAAAGTTGTTTGAAAAGTTTAGGCTACAATTATGTCTTGGAGAGAAGGAAGATGTATCTTTCAATGAAGAAAAGCATGTGAAATCCATATTTAGTGGGGTGCATGATTTCTACTAGGATAGGCTATGATTTTCGGGTTGGAAGAATTATGCTTTGTAGAAAGGCATTCAAACGGATTCACTCAATTGGTAATCTTCGATTATCAAGAATCTAAACAAGACTAGAAAAGGATCCTACATTTTACACTGACGATTATCAGGGACGAATCACTGGGCCATCAACACACATTGCAATATCAGGGATGCATGATTTCTTTTCCAAGCATGGAGAGAGTATGCCAAATAGATAAACAATACAGATTTTAGATAATTTCACAAGGCAGGAAATCTACAACTTATACAAGGATTATGTTCAAGGAGGTCAAGGAAATGACAACTTCATCAGATATGCATATTTCACAAGAGTATGGAAAACGAAGTTCAACAACGTCCACATTCCAAAGAGGTCAAGGATGGGGGTCTGTAGTACATGTGCTTCTCTTAAAGAAAGAAGGGATAGATCAGAAGGGATAGAAAGAGGTATGTTTACAAAACAAAAAAAACAAATAGATAAATGTCAATTATTGAAGCTAGTTAACAATATTTTTTTGTTATGTTGTTTGTAGATTCCATAATCAATGCACTGCAAGAACATCGCAATCAACAATCAAATGAACGAAAAAAATTGTACAAACATCGCAAGAAGTGTTACAATGCTCCACATAAGTATATGGGTTTGATAGTTGATGGCATGGATCAGAAAAAAACACTTTTGCTACATTTTGTCCGTGTGCCAAAGAATTTAAAGGAGGAGAATTTTATTTAGTTTCACTTGGTTGGGTGTATGGTTTTTAATGGTGAAATGATTCCAAGGTTTTACTTTACAGCTCCAAATATTCACAATGATGCAAATTTGACCATGAGCATAATTCACCATGTCATTACTCATTGGCCTGGTGATCTTCCAGAAGTTCTATATCTACAATTGGACAACACAAGCCGATAAAACAAAAACCAGGTCGTGTTTGGTTATCTAAGCATGCTTGTGGAATTGGGAATTTTTAAGAAGGTAAAAGTTGGGTTCCTTCTTGTTGGGCATACACATGATCATATTGATCAAATGTTCAACCATTTTGCAAGGACATTGAGGAGTAATAAATTCGGGAGCCTACCATCGTTGATTGAAATTATAAGGAAAGAATACCATCCAGAGCCTACTGTACAGAAATTGGAAGAAACTGTTGACATGCGAAGATTTCTATTTGGATTGCATGGTGAAGAAAGGTGCATTGAAAAACTTAATGAAATTAGCTTTCAACATCAATTTCGTATAAAAAATATTGATTGAAAAACACTATTGTGGGGCAAGAAGTACTCAACTAGCACAGAATGGGGGCCTTCATCAGGTTTGGCATTTTTGAAATTCATCCCAAGTCGTCAAATGTATGCTTCAAATTTATTGTTATTGCAATCATCTACAGAGATTCATAATGCAAGGCGACATAGTAGAGATGTTGATTCTTCTCAATGCTTGGAAGAAATCAAAAAGTCTATTGAAGATACATATGAGTACTTTGATGTTGCTGATTCCATTTGGTGGGAGTCTTTTTTCATGGAGTAGAGTGACATAATTTCAAACTCTACAAATGGAGATATATTTTTGAAGACTCCATTTGCTTGGCCACAAAGTTTATCAAATGAAAATGAGGTAACAAATGTTGAACCTCGAGCTGTTGAGTTTTCTCAAGTAGAGGAAAGAGAAATGTATATTGGCTCTAGAAGATCATCCGCAAAGTGTCGAGAGATGGAAGACCTTTACAGGGGCTCGGTACAAGATATCAAGGAGGGTTGCATGATTGCAGTTTTGGCTATAGATGATCCACATCAATATCCATTATGGATTGCAAAATCTATGAAGGTTAATAAGAAAATGAAGAAGTAGTATCAGTACAAGTACATTGGTATGCAACAGATACGCACCCATTTGATGGTGTGTACAAGGTAGAGATGGTGTTTGAGAAAAAGGTTTGCAGAAAGAGAAACAGAAAGGGTCAAAAAATAAATCGTTGCTGCATTGACATCTTGAAATTAGAGGAAGTTGATATACTTGTTTATGATTTCAAGTTGACAAAGAAAGACACTCTCCTCTTCAAGACTATAGCGATTATCAAGAGGTTGCTACCACAGCCAGAAGTTGCAAGATGGGAGTCTGTTAAACCAAGACGTAGATCCTGAAGGAATATGACCTCTGAAATGATGGGCATAGATGTAGACTTATATGGTGCACCCATTGATAATAGAGAAGATTATGGGTCATCTACATCTTCATCAAGTCCTCCATCTGCAGAAAATGTAGATTCTGATGGGGTGTCAGAATCCATGGATGAATTTGAAGGAGCAGTGTAGATGATTTTTATTAGTATGATTTTTGTAATTGAAACTCTAGAGGAGTTTCTGATGATGGGGTGTCAGAATCCATGGATGAATTTAAAGAAGTGGTTAGATGCTTTTTACTAGTATGATTTTTGTAATTGAAACTCTAGAGGAGTTTTTGAATATTTATATGAACCATTTGTTCTTGTATGGTCTAATATATTATCTCATTATGAATCACATCATAATTTCTTTGTTTTTATATGGTTATAATGGTGAAATTATTAGAGAAATTTGTTTTTTGTTTAATATGCAATTTTCCAGAAAGTTGTAATTTATCTCTTCAATAATTTTTTTTTTCCAATTTAAGGTTGATTTTAAAGTTTTGTTAAACAACAATGTGGGATGTTTAGTCCATGGCTCTATTTTTTACCCTAAAAAAATGTGTATACTAGTATCAACACTTTTCTATTTGGGGGGTGTTTTTGGTGTTTTTTTTGCAAAAATCATCATTTTTATGGGTAGAGTTCTTGTTCATAGTATATAGTGCTCGTTTCATAGTATAAGTGGTTTTTGCTGGCAACAGGTAGGCCCTTCCGACTAATACTTGTCAGTAGAGTAGCTAATTCAATAAAATCATGGAAGAAGGTTCTGTTGTGAGCACAAGTAGAGTTAGGAATTCCCTAGAGGACAGGGATGATAATATTTTTGTCACAGTTACCCAACTTCCTGTAACTGAAATAAAAAGAAGGCTGAAAGGCCTACGGGATGAAGGTACAAATGTACATAGGGTTTTTCAGTCATCTTTCATTTTGTTTTGTCCAGACCAGATCATGTCATTTCCCGAGTTCGTCTCTTGGTGTGCATCCAACTATGAGGGATCCCAGAAATTTATCATGAATAGCCGACAGAGTAAAATTGTATGTTCTATAGAACCTTCGGTGGTATGTCGGTCGTTTGATGTCCCTGATTTTCTCACCCCCGAGTCTGAAGAGTTCTCAGAAATATGCATAGGACAAGCAGGCCTTAGCTCAGCAGATATACAACTTGTTACCAAAGGCTCAAAATTTGTCAAAATCAGGCGTCTCCCTAGTAGCCAGCTGAAATGTGAAGGAAGGTACTCTAAATGTGGTGGTGGCTACCTCGAGTAAACTGATCGAGGTAACGTATGATTTTACAAAAATATCGGATCCTGATAAGGTCCATATGCATAAGCAACTAGGGGACGTTATTTATGAAGATTATATACAGGTGAAGCTGAAAGTGGGGAAGTTTGAGGAAATAATCAGTAAAATGGACACTTAGTTGAGACAAGAAAGACAGGAGAACAAAGTGCACCAGCAACAAATCAGGAAAATACAATGAGATCTGGTTGCTAGTGATGGTAGCAGTAAAGCTACTAAGAAATTGTTGACAGAAAAGGAAAGCCTGATCCAAACATTACATAAGAAAGCAAAAGTCTCAAATACCCAGTTGATCCAAACTCCTGACGTGACTAAGTTGGAATAGGAGAAAGAAGACTTAGTCAAAGAACTCAGTGAAAACCGGGCTGAATTGCTAAATTTGACTGAGAAAAAAGCAGATTGGGAAAAGGAGAAAGTAAGTTTGGAGCAACAGATTGAAGACTTGAAAGATAACTTGCCCATTCTAAGCATGCGGCCTACCCAGGAAAATCAGGAAAAGGAGAAAAATAATACCGATAGCCTCTTGCGGGCTATGTCCCAGGTTAGTCTCAAGGAAGTAGAGATCAAAGAACTGAAGGAAAGGACTTCGAAGCTAGAAGAACAGAACATGCATATGGAAGAAGAACTGAGAAAATTGTAGAAAGAGAATAAAGGGCTGATAGAAACAAATCACTGATTTGTCTCCCAAGTAACCGGGAATATCCCTATGCAGATAGGCAGAGATCTAATATGGGATGAGATTATAGAGATTGCTACAAATCTTAGACCATACTTGATCTCCTTGAACACTCGGGAGAGAGTGATAAAGAAAGCTTTGAAGAGTTATGCATTAACTGGAAGTAACTTGCAACTCAGACCTAAGGAAATAGCTCGAGACACCATAGACTTCTTGAGACCTCAGTCCGAAGAACAATTGAGTGCTCTGGGTATAAAAATCATAGTGGCTTCTATCGCTTGGGCATGGAGGACACTAGGCAATTTTTACCTCGTAGAAGAGCTTGAGAACCGATGTGCATCGATGAACGAGAAGATTGCATAGATAAAGAAAAGGTTCGAGAAGATCTTCCAGAAAGGGCTGCCCTCTCTTTGGAATGAAAGAAATGAACTCATCCTACATAATGATTACAAAGAATTTCTATGTGCCATAAATATGGACCATGAAAAATTTCAGATGTTGAGCCGGATCCTCACGGGAAAAATACTGCTGGAAAAGCTTGCACCTGATTTCGAGATCCTGAACCAGCTGAGAATTTTGAGCGAGGGAGCTTTCGTATTGCCAAATGATTAGAATGTGGAGCTAAAAGTATTGGTGAAAGAGATGGCGTCGCATGAGAGCATCATGGCCGACCATTGGGTTTACGTGGAGAAGTATGGGAGAATGAAACATTCACTTTAGACTCTTTAGTAGTGATTATTTGTTCTTTTATTTTCAAAGGATTGATGTTATGAGTAAAAGGCTTCTAAGACATTCCTATTTTTGAAAAGTAATTTGTAATATTTTTGAGGTGGCTAAATGGATAGCCAACTGGAACTTTTATACTTACTATGTTTACTTTACTATGATGTCAAATTCCATTCTGTAATAATACCGGCAAACCAATTTTTGATGAGATGGCATATGGTTGTAACTGTTTTCTGTTTTGGAGGAGTCGAGCCTAGAGCTCGAAGGTATCTATATATACATGTGTAATCGAAGGCACAAGGGTTGGAAATCTTATGAAAAAACTATTTGTGTTTTGATGATCAGTTTGTAAGACTTTTTCTTGGAGTTCTGTTTAATAGAAATTGCAGAGTTGAAGCCTGCATTTTGACAAGGATTCTTGTGTAATTGATCTGGTAGTCTGTACCTTTCTTTTTTCCCATGTGCAAATGTGTTTCTCTCTTTTTATTCCATTCTGTGTTATTTTCTTCGTGCTTGGATCAGGGTAACGGTTAAGTAGAATTCATAGAGATTATGCTCTGCTTAGCTTATTCCAAGTATTTCATCAAATATATTCTGCTAAAGTTGATGTAGGATTCATCCTTGTTTGATGCCTTACATTGATGGACTGTTTTTTTTCTCTTCTGTTCCACAAATTAAAGCTCTTTGACTACTAGCTACTTGCTACCTCACCCTTGTGAATGCATTTGTACAATCTTTGTGAATACTGCTTTCCAGAACTTGTTAAAGGTGACTCCATCGCCCAAATGAAATTCATGTGTTTTCAACCAAATGGTTCCTGAATCCTTTTTCTTCGTTCCAAAACAGAAATCTGATCTTCTGTATAATTGTTGTAATTGAATATCTTAGCCGTGAATGTTGGTGTTCCTTTTTCATTATTGACAATCTTGATTATTCCAGTTGTTTCACGAGGTCATAGAGAGATCCCTCTCTGTTTATGTTTGATCAGAAGCGTAAACCAAAGATTGATTAGTGGTTACCCGAGATTACCCTCTTTCAGCCTTGGGGGTTAGTTTTGGTGTTAAAAGCTTGTCTTTTGACACTTGCTAATAGTAGTATTTAAAAGTACCCTATAAGTCAACAATGGTATGTCTCAAACTAATGAAACTAGATTGGTGGGCATTTTTTGGATGCATATTCCAATCAATCCTACCTAGTTAAAATATTTTTTTGTGACATCCTATGGAATATTTAAGTTGGTTGGATATTTACAAGTGCAATGTTGATTTTAAGAGGTCTAAATTCAAATTAAGGAGTGCAATAGAGATATTTCAAACTTCATATCATTCTGATCCACCAAGATCACTAATAGCATGAGATGGAGAGCATACTATATGTGAAATAGTCTTTAGGTCTCTTACTGTGTACTTAAGTGGAAAACACACATGTGTTTGGAAAGGAAATGAAATTGAATATTGCCACTAATATAAAAGAGAATAATGTAAAGATACATGGGAATCTACTTTAATTCAACTCTAAGCAAAATAACAATTATCCAAGATTCTCAAATGAGAATAAAATTGTGCAAATGAGGTATTTCAATCCTATCACTCTTTTCTAATTTTCCAAGATCATTAGGAGTGTGAGGTAAAGAGAATACTTTGGGTAAAGGATTCTTTAGGTCCTTTGCTTTTGTGAAGAAAGTCAATAAACTATCTTGCATAAAATAAATAAATAAGAAAGCAACAAAATATTTATAGCTAGTGGTAGTCAAATATAATTGCCTAGACTAACAATTTCAATGAGATGGAAAGCATTATTATTCATTCACTAGTGAGTACTAAGAGGCTCATTGAAAGCACCAAAGTTTTTTATCCTAGAGATATTTCAAGAAGTCACTTCTTTACTACCTATCTTGGGATAAGTTAGATAATTACTAAAGAAAAATTATTTTGGATGTGAGTTATATTTTTGGGTTCATTAGGTAGCCTTTGAAACTGTATATGATTGTGGAAAATTGAGGTACAAATAAAATGAAGAGATAATCATGTGGGTTTTCTTCTTACAGTCCTGCTATGTAAGATTACAGTGAAGAAAATCCATGCTAAGCATGATTATAGTGAAACAAAAGTGTGCAGTCGTACCATGTGGGTTACAACACAGTTAATTTCTATGAGTATTGCGCTTGTTTCTTTGAAAGACACGCTATGTAGTGTGCTCGGGAGGCCAAGATCCACACTGCCATTCAAAAAATTATTATGAGGAAAGGTATTTAGAATTCTGGCTATGGATAGGATGGTCTTATTTCTCCTGCACTCGCATAACACCAAAAATTAGCTATCTAACAAAAAATAACCAATTCAACATAAAATGAACAAAATAGAGTGGAGTCGCCATAAACATTGTTAAGGGGGAAATGGCACAAGGGTGAGAAATATTCCCTGTTATACTTGAAACTTACAACCAAGGGAACAATAGTAGTAGTGTGTTTGGAATACCGAACACTCACAAGCTAAAGAAACTATAATAAAACTAACCTAAGATAAACTAAGATAAAAGAATGAATATATTGCTCCTTAGGGAAGGATGCAACAATGGATAAACTCTTGCCGCTTAGGGAAGAGGGCAAGGGAGTTTTGTGTATTCCAAGATGAGGTATGAATAAGATTGAAAGAGGAGTTCTCAATTTGATTCCGACATGATAACGTTTCTATAAATTTATTCTTCTAGAATGCATGCCCATCACTTCATTTTATAGGACAAGGGGTTACCAAGAAACATCCATATCCAAATTTGAACTCTCTCCTCCATTGAACTAGTACCCAAGTACATGAGAGGAGATATTCAATGCCCCCAATCATGTAACAGGTTCCAATTAGAATTTTGGATCCAAAAGAGTTGTTTTGAGCCTTCAATTTGCCGCAACATTTTGTGGTCTCATTGTTTTATCAATCGCATGGGTATCAAGGGAAAATCCACACGGGTTTGCATGGGTGACTGTACATATGACTCACATTACATAGCATGAGATTCTAGTGCTTAAAGTCATGTTACTGTCCCTTTAGACTATTTTTGGCATTCTAGGGCTCAGATTGTTTTATGGATCTGATGAGAATGCCTTCAATGAGTTGCGTTATGTATGTTGATGATACCTTTCTGCAATATTAGCTTAAATGTCACATGTATGAAATATTTAAGCATTAACAAGGCTTCCATCTATTTCAAATGGATTCCAACAATTTGAAAATCAAAGACTCATGTGTTTCGAAATGAAGTGTGACAATTATTTATTACAAAGGAGTTTACATCTATCCCTACTGATAAATTACCTAATTATTTTTATTTTCATGCGATATTAAATGAATCTCCAAGTATTTTCTAATGTAATGATTTTGAGTTTATTTTCATGTGAAGCTGCAAGTATTTGATAACGTACTAATTTGGATTTTCTTTTTATGCTATATGAAATAAAGTTACATTTATTTGCTACAAATGAGTTCATCAATTTTGATGATTTCATCTCATTACTTTTTCTATTAAAATTAGATAACAACCACAACTCACAAAGTAGACATTGAAATTGCAAGACATGTTCAAATATGATCCATAACATCAATTCACTATAGGATATTGGCAAACACAAAACAACCATAACACGATATCGTTTATTTATAATGGAAAGTCCCATTTGATGTAACAATTTTCAAGAACTATTGCAATATTAATTATATTCCATATCCTTGCCCATGATCTGCTCATATTAATATTTCTTCTATTCCATATCATTTTCCATGAGATCCTCATAATACTTCACCTCTCTCTCGATTTAACAACTTCAAATTTGATTGGGTTTATAATGCTTTTTGTTTTTTTATATCCTTATTTAGACATGTTTTCTACTAGTGGCTCGCTTTTGCTTGTAATTTCATTGGGGATAGGTGAAAAGTATTATGATTCAAGTAATGTAAGATGGCCTCGATCATTGTATATACTTATATATTAAGGAAAAGGTACTTGTTGCATCGTGATAAGAGCCAGTTTATAATTTATTATTATTGTTTCCAAGGAAATCCATGTGGGGAAGCCAATGAAATGCTTCTCCACATCCTTGAATGACATTACTAGCAAACTCATCAATATAAATAATGCAACTAACCTAAGGGAATTCAAACTAGGCACCCACTAGCACTGGACTAGATAAATGCCCAACAATGTTGGCACCACGTTCATTTGAGCTAACCCGTTGAACTAATAACTTATTATTATGGGTACATTTACTTAAGTTTTCCTTATATAATTTAATTCCTTCAAATGGAATTTAAGTATGGTCTATAATAGTTTTAGTAACAACTTTGTGGTCATTCTAGCCATTTTACCTTGCAAAGTATATTATACTATAGCCAAAAGGATATCATATTACCACTTAGCCTAGTTCACTTGCTATCTCTAATGGATGCAAAGTCACATAAGTGAGGGAATATATGGTATGTTGATGTTGCAATCCTTAAATTAGTTATAAAATGCAACTCCAAGCACATTTAAAAATTAGGCAATGAATGTATTCTTAGTGTGTAAGTTATTGCAAGACAACCAATAATATTGTGCAATGAATTCTAGGTTTTATGATGTGTAACAATTGTTATCCAATCCATTTCAAAAAATAATAGCACCGATCATCACAGAGATAAAGTGAAAAATAGAGAACATTTTTGCAATAGAACGTTAAAAGAGCCGCCAATAGATAGTCATAAATAAATTCAAGATAATTACTAAAGAGATTGGTTGTCTATTTATTGTAACACACTCTTTGATTTCTAGCAGTTTGGTTTTTTTCCTTCTTTTTATGTCATGTTTCATATATGATTATATATCGATGCTACCTCCTCATTGAATGCAAATTGTCACTAATAAGGAAATTGTTTCTTTTAATGGATTTTATGTTCCAAGTAAGTGCTCAAAGTTGTAGTTTTAATGGTCTTGAACATTTCACCAGAAAGGTACACATAACTGATGACCCAGAGGAATGGCCATGCAAAAGGTTGATTCACGTGTTTGAAAAAGTATCCATATCTAGGTGTTTGCATATGGTGGTTTAGGGAAAATTTCAATGGAGCCTTATCTCCATGCCCCACACTTTGCATACTAAAGAAAATGAGAATTCATAAGTCATAAGGATAAGGGATATGCATCGATGCTAAAAAGCAGGAGATGGAGTGCCTTTGCACATAATGAAGGATATATTAGGATCGAATACCCTAGTATAATTGGCATAATACATGACCAGATAGAGTGTTGACATGTGTACCTTGTAGTCATTAATGAAGATTGAGTAGCAATATATATGTATCATAGACTATAATGTCTATGAACTGGTGAATGGTCATAGAGACAAGTATTCTATATAATAATAGAAAGTGATCATCCAATCATATATGCATCTATAAAAAAATACATGATCTGCCATATAATATGGTCATTTGAATGTTGCTTATTTTTTTCTACCATCCATGCCTTAATTTTCACAATTAGTGTTATGTTAGATAATAGCCATTGTGTTGGAAACAACAAAATAAAATCCATGCCTTTGTGCATCTTTAAAAAAATACATGATCTACAAAATACATGTTCTTCATGTTCAGATTTTGCACTTAGTGGATGCCTCTTTGGTACAGTAAATATCGCATTCTTTGTACCAATAGGATATTGCACCATTTTTTTTAAATATGAAGCCATAGATGTTGGGGATGAGGACGATGAAGATGTTGAGAAGGTGATTAAGAGAATCAAGTATCTACAATGAAATGATGGTGTAGATCCATCTATTTACTTCACCTCAGACATGTTAGTATGAGACTTACCAGATCCAAGATGGTGTTCATGTGTAGTTAGGGGGTGTCTAAATTAACTAATCCATATTTTTTTTAATACCATCCATGCCATAGTTTTAACAATAATCAATGTTATGCTAGATAATATCCATCATGTTAGAAACAACAAAGTCTTTCTAACAAATTAAATTCCGTAATAAGAGAAAGCACTAATCCATGCCTTTGTCCATCTATGAAAAATACAATATATACCAAATGCATGACCTACCAAATAAATACCCTACCTTAATCCTCAGATGACACCTTTAGTAGTAGAAGTTTCTTCTAGCACTTCTTTTGTATCCATGGAAGCAATATTATACTTTTATGGAGATTCATGACACATAAAAACAATGACATTATCACATTATAAAAATATCACCAACCCATAAAAAATAGCAAATTATGTGTTGGATAAAAATACAGACAAAATTTATCTTTGTAATTACCTAGCCTAAACCATTAGACTTACACATTACAAAGAAATTTTAGCAATATGTAATATTCCTTTAATTAATTAAATAAATCACATAAAAAAAATATTACTGCAAATGAGTGCAAAAAGGAAATCTATTATATTGAAAAAAAGGACATCTACCTAAAGTAGTGTGACCACATTAGCACAAGGAAAGTAGAGCAATTCCTGAATGACATGAACAACCGTAGTGCTTTTAATTGTACATAATATGGACAACATGAATCTTAGAACATGAAAATGTAGCATTTTCATAAGGGCACATAAAATGTATAATCAACTAATTAGTACCCTATTTATTCAATCATTTTTAACATCCTATCAATAAAATTAAAATAGAAGATTCCAAACACATATTTAATCAAGCTTCGCTTGGTTTTGAGAATAATTTATTATTTACTAAAGAAGGCCAACCATGTAAAGGTGGAAGCTCATCTGGCCCCTCCCCCCCTCACATTACTCTCAATTCCCCATAACCCATCTATCTAGTGCAAAAGAAATGAAATTAACATAAAATAATTAAATATGTAGATTCCATAAGAAATCTCACTTACAAAATATTATGAAAAATATCATATTAATAAAGTTGATTTTACAAAAATCGTAGTACAAAATATATTGTATTAATAAAGTTTATTTTACATCACTTCCTATGGTGTTTCTTATTCTTGAAAAAACTCATAATAGACATGACATCGTTTTTTTTGGTGGACACTACTCCTCTTTTGATTATGGTTTCCTAACACGGGAAAACAACATGCATCTCATGTTGACAACTGACTAATTCATGGGACCAACGTATTCCTCTATATGCACATGAATTGAAACAATTTAGAATATGCACAAGATTTGAAACTATTTATATGCTTCATACTATTTGGTGTAAATAAACCTAAGAAACAAAGATAGTGGTTGTCCCATGGTTATTTTTAACAAGATATGCATTAACCAAGTTATCATCAAAAGAGGATATTAGTAGATATTTTGGAACAAAAATTACAACAATGGATATTATATGGGAATGCAACATATGTCTCATGATTTGGAGAGAGGCTATACATAAATTCAATGTTAATATTAAATCAATGTTTATTACCTACTGATGGGGAGAGGTCGTAGTTTAGGAAATCATCTCCTCTTGTCTTCTAGTTTCCACATCTATAGTCTCTGCCCCTAAAAAAAACATAGTTATAATTATACCAAATCAAATATTAAAAATATATCTCATACATATGATAATTGCATAATAATACTACCATCACAAGTTTTATCTCCTTCGACATCAATACTACTCGTTCTCTCCTACAATAGAACATGAAAACATTGAATTATTGGTAGTTGATTTTGCAGAAAACATCATTTTATTTTTCATGATGACTCTAAGCATAAATATTGTTTTCAAAACTAACAATTTTTTGGTCATCATCTTTCCCCCCAACTTGCACATGTTCAACGATATCTTGAAACCCGCACTTGAATGCAGGATTCATTTCTTCTTCTGGGGGTATTTGATTTGTGACATCCCCTTACATTTCATAACAATATCATTAATTAATTGGTTGCATATTTACAGTGATTATATAGTAAAATAATCTTCATACTTACAAATTGAGCATACAATTTCAAGTATCCACCCTAGCCAAGTTTGTGTTGGCCATGCTTCTCTAACCTGGCATGAGTGGACTTGTAGGTATCTTTGAGCCTACGAGAAGTTTTTAAGTCATTAGATGATGCAATTTTTATGTTGAACTTAAGAAAAATAACATAATTAAATTAAGAATGTTATACCTTTCTCCATCTAGTGGAACCCTTCCTTGTTTTCTCATTCCCCTCTCTTTTGCATCATCATGTGGATCCTTCCACCCTCTCTCAGGAATTATAGGAGGTTGATCATGCCTAGATTTTTTTTGATACTAACACTTATGTATCTCTAATCGTATTCAAATATTTACCTGTTAAAGAGGTTACTTGAGATTGGTTTAAAATACATCCAAATAGACCAACCATGTAATCAAGAAGCTCCTTTTTCAAATTACAAGGATTTGGCTATATCTGGTTCGAATGGTTGGCCCAAAAATATCTAATCTCTCGTAGATGCTTCCAAAACATATTATTTCCTACCAAACTATTGACATGATAAAAGATAACAAAAATATTTGGTTCTATCACATTATGGAGGATGAAGGAATTATTAGTTACCTAGGAGTATTTGTTTCTTCAATGGGAATAGGTTTTTGTCCATGTGAATATCAATGGATAGTGTCCCATAGATGTTGATGCAAAATGCTTCAGGAAATACATCACATGGCCTAGGCATGGGGACACCATGAAGGATTCCTCCACAAGCATCTACATGTGGAGTCATGCCATGGGAACGGGTGCCATATCAGTCGATAGAAGTTGAAATAGGAGCATTAGTGATAGAAATCATACTGGAAGTGATTCATGAAGATGAGGCAATGTGAGGAAGAAGCAAAAAGGGATGTAATGGCATATTCATAATTGGTATTACGCAACCACTTCCAACACCAGGATGATGAGGCTTAGTCTATTGAAGAAAAATCAGATACTCATGTGCCAAATAAAATCCATTTTTTGTTTAAGGTTAATATAATATTAAATCAAATTGTAAAATGTACTCAATATGATAAATTAAACGACTTAAAATTATAGCATACTTGTAATTGCCTTAGTTTATTGACCAAATACTCATGCCTCTACATTTTTTCAGGTGAGTTGGAGTCAAATAATGAATACAATTCTTTATTAGTCTTTCTAATCATATTACATATGATTTCTTACAGGTTTGGATCATCAAGAAAGCCACTGTCATAATGCACAATGGGATTATGTTGCTCTACAGTTTGTGCAGGTACCTTTCCACAATCATCCTACAAAATTATTCAAAAGAATATTAGTTAAATGAAAATATGTAGATATAGATGTGTAAAGAATGAAAATTTTCATCAACTCAATATGTAAATAATCAAGCATAAGTACCCCAATGATAGTAGGATGATTTTCTTGTAACATCCGATTCAAATAATAATTTATCAACAACTCCTCACTTGCTTCTATTGTTTTTATTTCACATAATACTACTCGATTCCCTTCACGTGCCTCAAATATGAAACTAGGTGGTTATCTAGTTGTACATAGTCATGTACTTTCTATAATACCTACAATATCTCTAGAAATTTTTGGCCTTCCATTGATATATATAGTCACTATTTTATTTTGATTAGAGTCTTTTATTTTTATATAATTTGCAAAACCTGCATATATGCACATGCTTCTCATATATTGTTCCATCCTAATCCAATCTCCATAACTCTAACATGGTCTGAGTTACTCCATCAATTCAGTCACTCCACCATATTTTACTTTCATTCCATCCATGGAAAATAACCTGAGTCCAAGTATAAATGACGACACAATGCGATAAATTCTTTCATTCAGGCAAAATTATGTGTCCAACTCTAGAAGTTGTTTTGGTTCCCACCATTTGACTATATGTTTGTATCTCAAGGGGACCTCAATTTCATATTTCGTCTCATCATCATAACAACATGTCCCTCCTTCCACATGAAAGAATTCTATGCGTATCTAAAATTTTCATCGTACATTTTGTCCTCTAGTACTTGATATTACCATGTTACATCTACTAGATAACTCACTTTCCCCTATTCCTCCTAAACTATCCTTGTTCTCAAAATATAGCTCTGGAAGGTACCTATTTGGTGTTACCTAGAAGTGCAAATATATAGGTGCAAGTTAAGTTTATCATAGCATATCTAGATAAATTAAGGTTATGCCAACTAGCCATTTACCCAAATAATTAAAACTTTTAACTCCAAAGTAAGAATTATAGCTAAAGTTACAACACTTAATAATAATTTCCATAGTGTGAGCTAAAGGTTGTAATCGTAACAAGTACATGAATAAGCCATGATAATCACTCTCTTTAGTGTGAATAAGAACCTACAATAAGTTCATGTACTATTGATATGTAATATTGTTGAGAATATAGTTTATAAATAACCAAGTATTCTTGTCATTAGTTATTTTGCAAATTAAATTAATTTTAAGTGTTGTTATGTGTGTGTTGTTGGTGAGGCTTAAAAGTAAGGAAAATCACATATCAAGACACATCTATAGGTTTTAATCTACAACCACACCAAAACCTTAGAAAAAATGAAAACATCGGCTGCAACCACATCCCTCCAAGTCAGCTCCCGATGGTTCTCCCCTACAAGCATATCTCACTAATACAATCAAATCGTATGTATGCCACCCTCCATCGATCAATCACCTTTACAATAATAATACACCATTCAAAATCATATATGCAGCTAAGAACATATATGCACAAAAAAAAATTTACAATCAAATAGCAGTTGGGCTCATCGTGGCATCGAAAAACTGCCCAACCAAAACAGACATATCTTGGTCATCCGGAAAGCTTTTTCAGTCAAACGAAAGACGATATTTACTATAAATGTTGTTCCAGACACAATGGAATATGTATCAAAACACACAAAATTAGCATATATAGGTTAACCAGAACATATGGTTGCGCCCCTCTCAATACCATAGATCCACAGTTACAATTTCCGAATGGGAGAAAGTATAATAGAAAGAAGGGAAGGGGAATAAAAACTCGGATCCATAATATACAGAATTCATCCTTTCTTCATACAGATCCTAACATACAATACATGACCATTTAAACAACCAATTTAGCCATCATTGCACATATACAAAATAAAACACTGTATTGAAAATAAAAACATGAGAGAAATAGTCATCACAAAACATGGGCAATTGGCTTCAGCAGGAGAACTTCCCTCCCATACATAGACATAGTCAATTCTAACTTAGTTGAATAGGTAACCTTCGAGTTGAGACCACTGATCCATAGGTAGATGCAGACTCAGTATGGAAACTCTTGGAATTACCTCTTTCGAGAACTACAATGCTTCCCACTACTACTTTCCTGTTTGTCTCCAGTTCCTATGGGGTCAACAACCCATTTCATGGCTTCCTATGCGATAAACTTGACTAGTAAAGTTATATGGAAGAAAATGGTGGTGACAATCCTCTAGAGTAACTCTCTAGAATGGACAATAGAATGGTCCTCTCAAGGATCCTCCAATAAACATTCAGTCTCAATACAATCCCAACACAGTCTCAGTACTGTCAATACTCACAACACACTCAGATAGCACAAGGAAAAAGCTAAGGATTAGCCTCAACAACGAGAGATCACAAATCCATTTATAAGAGATAGAGGCAAATCAAACCAAGGTAAGCCAACTCAAGTGAAGAGAGGGGTTAAATCAACCATAAGTAGGATAACTTAAATTGGGTGGGACCCAATCAAATTCATGAGGTATAAACATGAATTTCTTAAGCAAAGGTTGGATAAGGTGGGGCCCACTAAAAAACATGGAGAGGAACTCGAATTAGGGAGAGTGGGGGCTCATGTGGAGGTTAATTAACCCGACATAGCTCCATGAAGAGGAGCTACGAAAAAATGGATGAGTGAAAAGACTCAAGGGGGTGCATGATAAGTGATGGATGTTTAATAATGCCAATAAATATCCCAAAAGAACAAAATAGGAGCATCAATGCATTTGTAAGAGTGGAAGGTAGAAAATATCTTACAGCCCCTAAAATCGAGGAAGAGGGAACATAAATGAAAAATCACATAAATAGGAGGGAGCACTAAGCAAGAGGGGCCCACTAATGTATACATAAGGTGCAATAATAACTCCATAGTCCATACAAGTAAAAAATAGGGTCTGTTGCACAATGTTTGTGTGACCAACACTACTAATGTCATCAAGGTGCAAAATGAACTAGGATGAACAAATTCCATCCAAACCAAGTTCTAAGGTGCTAGGAATGCCCCCCATTATCCCTCGCACTATGATATCCATGGTATCACTTACTCTTTTAGTTTCCTTTGTTGAGCCAGTTGTTTATTTAATTAATAGAAACAACCTTCAATCATAATAATAATAACAATAACAACATTAACATTAATAATAATAATGTCAAAGTCCATAATCACATAATCAAACAAAATATCATAAATCCATAGTCACATTAACGAACAAAACATAAGTACAAAGTAACATAAAAGATCATAATTTTGGGGCTTAACAACTGGGGTATTACATGCCCCTCCCCCTTAAACAATGCATCGGCCTCGATGCATATTATAGAATTTCTGCAAACATTCAATATAGATGAGGCTATGCTTCCCTCATGTCATCCTCTAGCTCCCAAGTCACATCATCAGGGATGTAATGGGTCCATTGGAACTTTACCTGCTTGATTTATCGATTCCGAAGCAACTTGACCTTGCTTCCCAAAATTGAAACATGTTGTACTAGAAAATCCCCTTCCTATTCCACTTGGATCATTATCCATTCGATCACATAATTAGTACCATGTACATAAATGTATATGTTTCAATAAATAAAATAAAAGCACTCTAATAACCTGGATCACATTCCATTCAATTACATTGTTAGCATTAGGTATATACTTTTTCAATAAAGACACACGAAACACATTATGTATTGTAATGCAAGAGGGAAGATCCAAATCGTAGGAAACAAGTCTTATATTATATAAGACCTCAAAAGGTCCACAGTGTCTGGCAGATAAATTGGAGCAATTTGCCAAGTTTAAGGAATTCTTCTTTGGTCTAACTTTCAAAAACACATGCTCTCAAACTTGAAACTATCTGGAAGTCACGTTCTGATCTCCATGGATTTTCTACTTGTCTTGATATGCCTTTATATTTTCTTTAATCCTAACCATCTGATCCTCCATATACTTTAATAATTACAGTCCAATAAGGACTATGTCTATTGGGTTATCTGAAATGATGGGAGTATTGTAATTCCTTCCATACATAGCTTCGAAAGGACTCATCTTCAATGAGGAATGATATCCATTATTATAATCAAATTCCACCAGGTGTAAATAATATTTCCACTTAGATGGTTGATCCATCACATACATCCTTAACATATCTTCAATCACTTGGTTAACTCTTTATGTCTATCCATAAGTCTAAGGTTGGTATGCTATACTCATGTTTAGACTTGTTCCAAATCCTTCGAACAATCCTTTCCAAAAGTTAGAAGTAAATTTCGAATATCTATCTGATACTATAGCTTTGGGGATTCCATGTAATTCGGCTACTTCTTTCATGTAAATATATGCGATGTTAGTGGCTTTTTGAGTTGTCGTTATTGGAACGAAGTTTTTTTCATTAGTCAACTTATCTACCATAACTATGATAGCATCATCTTTCAATCTTGTCTTAGGCAACTTTGTGATGAATTCCATTGTCACTACATCCTATTTCCATTTTGGTATTGGAAAGGCTGCGATGATCCTGCTGGATGTCGATGCTCAACTTTAACTCTTTGCATTCCATGCACCTAGATATATACTCTGCAACATCATTCTTCATCCCTAAGCAATAGTATTGTTTCCTTACTACTTCCATTGGTTTTTGATAACCTGAATGTACGTCATACGAGACATCATGCATTTCCTTTAGAATCGTCTTCCTTATATCTCTATAATTGTGTACATAAGCTATATATTTATGCATGAGGATTTTTTTTCTTCCAACTTATACTTATCAAATTTATGTTGAATTTTCTGTTGTTTTAATCCTTCTTTTACCTGTTGATAATGTTCGTCTATAACATTGGCTTCAATGATCTTATCTTTTAAATCTGATGTACTAGTGCTAATAGCTTCTCCACGCATCACATGTATCTTCTTGCTAAGTTAATATGTTATTTATTTTCCTTACCTTTGATGTTCTTGATGCCAATTCATATTTGCATAACAACTCCATCCATCTCCTTTGTATTGCATTCAAATTAGGCTTCTCAAACAAGTATTTCAACCCATCATGATCAATTCTTAACCCAAAATTCTTACCCATCAGATAATGTCTCCACATAATCAAGGCATGGATGATAGCCACAAGCTCTAAGTCATGAGTGGCATATTCTGTTCATGTTCCTTAAATTATCCGGATTCATAGATGATCACATGTCCATCCTGCATCAATACTCCACTATTGCCTTTCTTGCACATATCCATGCATAAAACAAAGTTTCCTTCAAGGTCTGTAATTTTTAGAACTGGTGCACTGGTATGCATTTCCTTAATTCTTTGAAAACTATCTTCACACTTAGGATTCCATTCAAACTTTACACCTTTCTTTTGTAAGGATGTGATAGGATGAGCTAAATTTGAGAATCCTTTGATGAACCTTCGTTAGTATCTTTATAACCCCATGAAATATATGACTTCTGATATATTGTTAGGTTTTGGCCATTCCATAATGGTTATTATCTTAGCAGGATCTACTGAAACACCTTCTTTAGATATAATATGTTCTAAGTAGTGAATTTTTCTCTGATATAAAGAACACTTGATTAGTGCGGCATACAATTGATGTTCTCTAATAACTTGCATTACTAATGTTAGATGTTCTTCATGCTCTTCCTATGTCTTGGAATATATAAGGATGTCGTCTAAGAATACAATCACAAATGTATCTAACTACTTTCTGAAGACTCCATTAATTAAACACATGAATACTACTAGTGCATTTGTTAACCCAAAAGGTACCACTGTAAACTCATAATTCCCATACCTTGTTTGGAAAGTTGTCTTATTGATATATGCATCCTTAATTCTAATCTGGTGGTATCATGATCTCAAATCTCTCTTTGAAAACACTTTGGCTCCTCTCAGTTGATCAAACAAGTCATCAATCCTTAGTAAGAGATACTTGTATTTAATCGTTTCTTTGTTCAAATGCCTATAATATATGCAGAGTCTTAGAATTCCATTCTTCTTCTTCAAAATAAGACAAAAGAACCCCAAGGTCAAACACTAGGTCTTATATAAAATGTATTTATTAACTCCTCTAACTACATCTGTAATTCCTGTAAATCTGGAGTACTCATCCTATAAAGTGCTTTAGATGAAGGTATTGTTCTTGGCACCAAGTCAATAGAAAAAGCAATGTCCATCTTAGGAGGCATTCTGTTAGAAAAATAGGATCACAACGCAATAACAATGAACATAAATGCAAATATAATCACACATACACATTACAAGAGAGACACAGATATATCATGGTTCATCCAACTTGGGCTACATCCACACTAAAGTTGCCTGTCCTTATTAGTATTCTGTCCAGCAAAGTGAAGGGATACAACCTACAGCACAACTGCTACACTTTCTCTTCATTGTCTCACATTCTCTCTCCGTGATCTCAGAGATATTTACAATGCATAAAACCTAATGCATCAACCCTAGTCGTGTTACAATGTCTTTCTTTTATAAGGGAGATACAATGGTAAAATACCATGGGTTACCCAAAACCATGGACCCGTAAAAGAACCCCAAAAAATTTCCTTCGAGGGCTTCGCCCTCGAAAACCCTTTCTTGGGGGCGCTGCCCTCGAACCCCCCAGCTGGGCGTTATAACCCCCAAACCCCAGTGGGGGGAGGCTTCTCTGCCCCCCACACCCCCCAGTTGGGGTGAGTGTATAGTACTTTTTACATATCATATAAAGATAGGGTACAAACACAGTTGAATAATAATATCTCTGAATATGGAGATCAGGCTCCACAACCAACACATTCCTTGTAGTTCTTGAAATATATTTGCACACTCTTATAGTACTAGATAATCCTGCAATTCTGGCTCTTTTCCTTCTTTTGACTCTTCCACATAAATTGCATATAACTGTCATCCCTTCATGAGACACTTCTTCAGTTGTAGAGATGTGACCTCCCTCATGGATATGGGTTTAGGTATACCTTTGACTGTCACTCAATTTCCTTCTTTATCAAAACAAGTATAAGTTCTATTATGAAAATCTATTATGGCATGGCGTGCATCCAACCAATCCATGCCAATCAATACACCATATGACCCCGAGGGTATGATGTTTAAGTCCGCAAAGGTTTTTAATCCATTCATTTCTAAGGGACACCCTTTTAGAGATTCTAGGATTTTCCACTTGGCTCTGGTAAAGAACTGTAGTAGACTTGACGTTTCAGGTTTCCTATTATTCAAATGAGATTTCTCAACTAGATTAGGTGCAATGTAACTATTTCTATCTCCACAATCAATCAAAATATTTATGGCTTTATTAGCAATATTACCTACTACCTCAATCATTCGAGACTGGTGGTCATCTTTCCTCCCATCTAGGGCTGCATAGATCCTCTCAAATTTTCCACCAACATCTCCAAAAATTGAATCCTATTGTATGTTGTGAAGGTTATTTCTCTTACATGGGAACAAAATGGACAAGTTATTTTCCTTGCATATCCAACATTCCATTAGTGGCTTTTTACTTCAATGCTCTTCCCTTGGTTTTCCTTGTTGATAAGAATTATTCTTTCTTAATTTTGAATTTTGGAAACCTTTCTTCCTCTATTATTGCTTGTTCTTCTTCATTATCTTCCAATTCTTCTGATATGGGGCATTGCTCTTATTATGTTCATATAGGTTCTTTTCCTTCATATGACATCCTTAAGGATCTTTGGTCTATCATACTGGATTTTATCTCTACAAGATTCATGTAGGATGCTTAAGAACCTCTGAATATTTACCTTCTCATCTTTGATAAAGTCCGCATACTTCAAAAGATCCAAAAACTTCTTCTCATATGCCTCCATAGTCATGCTTCCCAATTTGAGCTCAAATAATTCTTCCATATTTTTGTCATAGTAATGCTCAAATATGTATTCTTTCTTAAATTACTTCTTAAACTTCCTCTAAGAAATTATGTCTTCATCAGCGTCCTTTAGCTTAACTAGTTTATCCCACTAGCTGGATTCCTTTCCTTGCAGATGGTGTGTGGTTGATCTTGCTTCAGTATTAGGAGTATACTGATGCAACTAGAAGAATTTCCTGAGCCCTAAAAACCATGCTTCAACATCTTCTCCTTTATTTAATTGTCCATCAAAATTTTTCCGGTTGATTCTTCTAATGTCTCCTACTAGTTCATCCTGGGTATACCTCCTCTTCTTGTATCTCATCAGGGATATCTCGGGACTACTCTCTCTACTACTTGATGAATACCCCTTCTTCCTCTCTAACTGATGAGGTAT
Organism: Larix kaempferi; assembly: GCA_027924585.1. NCBI lineage: Eukaryota > Viridiplantae > Streptophyta > Pinopsida > Pinales > Pinaceae > Larix > Larix kaempferi. The sequence continues at coordinate 6,569,778 of BSBM01000009.1, forward strand.
CCTTGAACATGATCTAGACCTCACATAATAATTTCTATGCCTCTTGTCAGTTGATCCTTGGATGGTATTAAAGAATTTTAGATCATTTATGATCTACACCTGAACGTGAATTATCCTTTCATTATCCTCCCTACACTTTCTCACTGAATCCTCCAAACTTAATGGTTCATTGCTCCTCTTATGTCTACTTGACCTTATTCCCTCAAAATATTCATTTTCAGGTCTCTATCCTTCCTCAAAATCCATCTACAATTTCTGACCTCCTACTGCTGAACTTGTATTTATTGAATCTCTAGTCTTCATAGGTTTAAGTAAAATTTTAGTTTCATGTCCATAATGCTTTCTCAATCGTTCACTAGGAACTACAATTTTTTCGTTATCAACCATTTTTTAGCATACTAGTGATCAACATAACTTCATCATTATTCAAACCACTCTTTCATCTTAGTTATAATAGTAAGAAGCCATCACTTCCTAAAATCAATCCACCTAACTAGACAAGGCGAGCTATAAATCCTTCCAATATTTATCCTTACCAATTGGACATTAATCCCATAGCCATTCTAGGCTAACAATTTAATTAACTAACTCACGAGTAAAACTATATTAAGGTGCATGCATCCAAGTTATCTAATGGAAATGGTGTTTACAGCGTGACTTGCAACTTTGCAGAAGCCCCAACAACTGCAATGTTAAAACCTTTATCTCTGATACCACTTGTAATTTACCCAACCCCTAACTAAGGAAAAAGGCACTAAATTTAAGACTAAGTTAAGTTTAAGCATAGTGGATTTAGACAAATTAAGGTTATGCCAACTAGCCATTTACCAAAATATTTAAAACTTTTAACTCTAAAGTTAGAATTATAACTAAAGTTGCGACACTGAATAATAATTTCCATAGTGTGAGCTAAAGTTCATAAATGTAACAAGTACCCCAATGATAGTAGGATGATTTTATTGTAATATCCAATTCAAATAATAATTTATCAACAACTCCTTACTTGCTTCTATTGTTTGTATTGCACATAATACTACTCGATTCCCTTCACATGCCTCAAATATGCAACTAGGTGGTTATCTAGTTGTACATAGTCGTGTACTTTCTATAATACCTACAATATCTATGGAAATTTTTGGCCTTCCATCGATATATATAGTCACTATTTTATTTTGATTAGAGTCTTTTATTTTTATATAATTTGCAAAACCTGCATATATGCACATGATTCTCATATATTGTTCCATCCTAATCCAATCTCCATAAGTCTAACATGGTGTCAGTTACTCCATCAATTCAATCACTCCACCATATTTTACTTTCATTCCATCCATGGAAAATAGCCCGAGTCCAAGTATAAATGACGGCACAATGCGATAAATTCTTTCATTCAAACAAAATTATGTGTAAAAATCTAGAAGTTGTTTTGGTTCCCACCATTTGACTATATGCTTGTATCTCAAGGGGACCTCAATGTCATATTTCGTCTCATCATCATAACAACATGTCCATTCTTCAACGTGAAAGAATTCCATGCATATCTAATATTTTCATCTTACATTTTGTCCTCTAGTACTTGATATTACCATGTTACATCCACTAGCTAACTCACTTTCCCCTATTCCTCCTCGACTATCCTTGCTCTCAAAAGATAGGTCTGGAAGGTACCTATTTGGTGTTACCTAGAAGTGCAAATCTATAGGTGCAAGTTAAGTTTAGCATAGCATATTTATATAAAGTAAGGTTATGCCAACTAGCCATTTACTGAAATAATTAAAACTTTTAACTCCAAAGTAAGAATTATAACTAAAGTTGCGACACTTAATAATAATTTCCATAGCGTGAGATAAAGGTTGTAATCGGAACAAGTACATGAATAAGCCATGATAATCACCCTCCTTAGTGTGAATAATAACCTACAATAAGTTCATGTACTATTGATTTGTAATATTGTTGAGAATATAGTCTATAAATAACCAAGTATTCTTCTCATTAGCTATTTTGCAAATTAAATTAATTTTAAGTGTTTTCATGTGTGTGTTGTTGGTGAGGCTTAACAGTAAGGAATATCACACGTCAAGACACATATGTAGGTTTTAATCTACAACCACACCAAAAACATAGAAAAATAGAAAACATCGGTTGCAACCACATCCCTCCAAGTCAGCTCTCGATGGTTGTCCCATACAACCATATCTCACTAATACAATCAAATCATATGTATGCCACCCTCTAGCGATCAATCACCTTTACAATAATAATACACCATTCAAAATCATATATGCAGCTAAGAACATATATGCACACAAAACAATTTACAATCAAATAACAGTTGTGCTCATCGTGCAATCAGAAAAGTGCCCAACCAAAACAGACATATCTTGGTCATCCAAAAAGCTTTTTGAGTCAAACGAAAGACGATAGTTACTATAAATGTTGTTCCATACACAATGGAATATGTATCACAACACACAAAAGGAGCATATATGGGTTAAATAGAACATATGGTTGAGCCCCTCTCAATACCATAGATCCAAAGTTACAATTTTCGAATCGGAGAAAGTATACTAGAAAGAAGGGAAGGGGAATAGAAACTCGGATCCATAATATACGAAATTCATCCTTTCTTCATACAGATCCTGACATACAATACATGTCCATTTAAATAACCAATTTAGCCACCATTGCACATATACAAAATAAAACACTGTACTGAAAATAAAAACATGAGAGAAATACTCATCACAAAACATGGGAAATTGGCTTCAACAGGACAACTTTCCTCCCATATATAGACATAGTCAATTGTAACTTAGTTGAACATGGTCACCTTCGAGTTGAGACCACCGATCCATTGGTAGATGCAGACTCAGTCTGGAAACTCTTGGAACTACCTCTTCCGAGAACTACAATGCTTCCCACTACTACTTTCATGTCTGTCTCAACTTCCTATGGGGTCACCAACCCATTTCGTGGCTTCCTATGTGATAAAATTGACTAGTAAAGTTATATGGAAGAAAATGGTGGTGACAATCCACTAGAATAAATATCTAGAATGGACAATAGACTGGTCCTCTGAAGGATCCTCCCATAAACATTCAGTCTCAATACAATCCTAGCACAATCTCAGTAATATCAATACTCGCAACACACTCAAATAGCACAAGGAAAGTAATACAAAAGCCAAGGATTAGCCTCAACAAGGAGAGATCACAAATGCATTGATAGGAGAGAGAGGAAATCAAACCAAGGTAATCCAACTCAATTGAAGAGAGGGGTTAAATCAACCATAAGTAGGATAACTTAAATTGGGTGGGACCCAATCAAATTCATGAGGTAAAAAATTGAATTTCTTAAGGAGAGGTTGGATAAGGTGGGGCCGACTAAAAAACATGGAGAGGAACTCAAATTAGGGAGAGTGAGGGCTCATCTGGAGGTTAATTAACCCGAAATAGATCCATGAGGAGGAGCTATGAAAAAATGGATGAGTGGAAAGACTCAAGGGTTTGCATGAGAAGTGATGGATGTTTAATAATGTGAATAGATATCCCAAAAGAAAAAAATAGGAGCATCAATGCATTGTGTAAGAGTGGAAGGTAGAAAATAGCTTACAGCCCCTAAAATCGAGGAAGAGGGCACATAAATGAAAAAATAAATAAATAGGAGGGATATATTCTAAGGAGGGAACACTAAGCAAAAGGGGCCCACTAATGTATGCATAAGGTGCAATAATAACTCCATAGTCCATACAAGTAAAAAATAGGGTTCATTCTAAAATTTTGGGTGACCAATACTACTAATGTCATCAACGTGCAAAATGAACTAGGATGAACAAATTCCATCCAAAAACAAGTTCTAAGGTGCTAGGAATGTCCCCCATTATCCCTCGCACTGTGAGATCCATGGTCTCCTTTAGTCTTTTAGTTTCCTTTGCTGAGCCAGTTGTTTATTTAATTAATAGAAACAACCTTCAATAATCATAATAATAACAATAACATTAAAATTAATAATAATAATGTCAAAGTCCATAATCACATAATCCAAACAAAATATCATAAATCCATAGTCACATTAACGAACAAAACATAAGTCCATAGTAACATAAAACATCATAATTCCGGGGGTTAACAACTGTAGTATTACATGCCCCTCCCCCTTAAACAATGCATCGGCCTCGATTCATATTATAGAATTTCTGCAAACTTTCAAAATAGATGACAGTATGCATCCCTCATGTCATCCTCTAGCTCCCAAGTCACATCATCAGGGATGTAATGGGCCCATTGGAACTTTACCACCCTTATTTATCGATTCCGAAGCATCTTGACCTTGCTTCCCAAAATGGAAACATGTTGTACTAGAAAATCCCCTTCCTATTCCACTTGGATCATTATCCATTCGATCACATAATTAGCACCATGTACATACATGTATATATATCAATAAATAAAATAAAATCACTCTAATTACCTGGATCACATTCTAATCAATTACATGGTTAGAATCAGGTATATATTTTTCAATAAAGACACACGAAACAAATTATGTACTGTAATGCAAGCGGAAAGATCCAAATCGTAAGCAACAAGTCTTATATTATCTAAGACCTCAAAAGGTCCACGATATCTGGTAGATAACTTGGAGCAATTTCCCAAGTTTAAAGAAGTCTTCTTGGGTCTAACTTTCAAAAACACATGCTCTCCAACTTGAAACTATCTAGAAGTCACGTTCTGATCTCCATGGATTTTCTACTTGTTTTGGGATGCCTTTATATTCTGCTTAATCCTAACCATATGATCCTCCATGTAGTTTAATAATTATAGTCCAATAATGACTATCTCTATTGGGTTATCCAAAATAATGGGAGTATTGTAATTCCTTCCATACATAGCTTCGAAAGGACTCATCTTCAATGAGGAATGATATCCATTATTATAATCAAATTCCACCAGGTGTAAATAATCTTTCCACTTAGATGGTTGATCCATCACATACATCCTTAACATATCGTCAATCACTTGGTTAACTCTTTATGTCTGTCCATATGTCTAAGGTTGGTATGCTATACTCATGTTTAGACTTGTTCCAAATCCTTCGAACAATCCTTTCCAAAAGTTAGAAGTAAATTTAGAATATCTATTTGATACTATAACTTTGGGGATTCCATGTAATTCGGCTACTTCTTTCATGTAAATATATGCGATGTTAGCAGTTTTGTGAGTTGTCATTAATGGAATGAAGTTTTCATCCTTAGTGAACTTATCTACCAGAACTATGATAGCATCATCTTTCAATCTTGTCTTAGGAAACCTTGTGATGAAATCCATTGTCACTACATCCCATTTCCATTCTGGTATTTAAAGGTTGCAATAATCTTGTTGGATGTCGATGCTCAACTTTAACTTTTGGTATTCCATGCACCTACTTATATACTCTACAACATCATTGTTCATTCCTGACCAATAGTATTGTTTTCTTACTACTGCCATTGGTTTTTGATAACCTGAATGTACGGCATAAGAAACATCATGCATTTCCTTTAGAATCATCTTCCTTATATCTCTAGATTGGGTACATAATTTATATCTTTATGCATGTGGATTTTTTTTTTCCAACTTATACTTATCAAATTTATGTTGAATTTTCTGTTGTTGTAATCCTTCGTTTACCTGTTGATAATGTTCGTCTATAACATTGGCTTCAATGATCTTATATTTTAAATCTAATGTACTAGTGTTGATAGCTTCTACATGCATCACATGTATCTTCCTGCTAAGTTACTATGTTATTTATTTTCCTTACCTTTGATGTTCTTGATGCCAATTCATATTCGCATAACAACTCCATCTATCTCCCTTGTATTGCATTCAAATTAGTCTACTCAAACAAGTATTTTAACCCATCATGATCAGTTCTTAACTCAAACTTCTTACCCATCAGATAATGTCTCCACATTTTCAAGGCATGGATGATAGCCACAAGCTCTAAGTCATGAGTGGCATATTTCTGCTCATGTTCCTTAAATTATCTGGATTCATAGGTGATCACATGTCCATCCTGCATCAATACTCCACTATTGCCTTTCTTGCACGCATCCATGCATAAAACAAAGTTTCCTTCATGGTCTACAATTTTTAGAATTGGTGCACTAGTATGCATTTCCTTAAGTCTTTGAAAACTATCTTCACACTTAGGATTCCATTGAAACTTTACACCTTTCTTTTGTAAGGATGTGATAGGATGAGCTAAATTTGAGAATCCTTTGATGAACCTTCGTTAGTGTCTTTATAACCCCATTAAATATATGAATTTTGATATATTGTTAGGTTTTGGCCATTCCATAATGGTTCTTATCTTAGCAGGATCTACTGAAACACCTTCTTCAAATATAATATGTTCTAAGTAGTGAATTTTTCTCTGATAGAAAGAACACTTGATTAGTGCGGCATACAATTGATGTTCTCTAATAACTTGCATTACTAATCTTAGATGTTCTTCATGCTCTTCCTATGTCTTGGAATATATAAGGATGTCATCTAAGAATACAATCACAAATGTATCTAACTACTTTATGAAGACTCCATTAATTAAACACATGCATACTACTAATGCATTTGTTAACCCAAAAGGTACCACTGTAAACTCATAATTCCCATACCTTGTTTTGAAAGTTGTCTTATTGATATATGCATCCTTAATTCTAATTTGGTGGTATCATGATCTCAAATCTCTCTTTGAAAACACTTTTCCTCTTCCTAATTGATCAAACAGGTCATCAATCCTTAGCAATAGATGAAGGTATTGTGCTTGGCACCAAATCAATAGAAAAATCAATGTCTCTTTTAGGAGGAATTCCTTGCATTTCTTGAAATATATTTACAAACTCTTGTAGTACCAAATAATCCTACAGTTCTGGCTCTTTTCCTTCTTTTGACTCTTTCACATGAATTGCATATAACGGTCATCCCTTCATGAGACACTTCTTCAGTTGTAGAGATGTGACCTACCTCATGGATATGGGTCTAGGTAAACATTTGACTGTCACTCAGTTTCCTTCTTTATCAAAACAAGTATAAGTTTTATTATGAAAATATATTATGGCATGGTGTGCATCCAACTAATCCATGCCAATCAATACATCATATGATCCTGAGGGTATGATGTTTAAGTCCGCAAAGGTTTTCAATCCATTCATTTCTAAGGGACACCCTTTTAGAGATTCTATTATTTTCCACTTGACTCTGGTAGCTAACTATAGTAGACTTGATGTTTCAAGTTTACTTTTATTCAAATGACATTTCTCAACTAGATTAGGTGCAATGTTACTATTTCTAATTCTAGAATCAATCAAAATGTTTATTGTTTTATTAGAAATATTACCTGCTACCTCAATCATTCGAGACTGGTGGTCATCTTCCCTCCCATCTAGGGCTGCATAGATCCTCTGAAATCTTCCACCAACATCTCCAAAACTTGAATCCTATTGTATGTTGTGAAGGTTATTTCTCTTACATGGGAACAAAATGGCAAAGTGATTTTCCTTGCATATCCAACATTCCATTGGTGGTTTTTTCCTTCAATGCTCTTCCCTTCGTTTTCCTTGTTGATAAGAATTATTGTTTCTTAATTTTGAATTTTGGAAACCTTTCTTCCTCTATTCTTTCTTGTTCTTCTTCATTTCCTTCCAATTCTTCTGATATGGGGCATTGCTCTTATTATGTTCATATAGGTTCTTTTCCTTCCATATGACATCCTTAAAGTTCTTTGGTCTATCATATTGGATTATATCTCTAGAAGATTCAGGTAGGATGCTTAGGAACCTTTGAATATTTACCTTCTCATCTTTGATAAAGTCTGCATACTTCAAAAGATCAAAAAACGTCTTCTCATAGGCCTCCATATTGATGCTTCCCAATTTGAGCTCAAATAATTCCTCCATATTTTTGTCATAGTAATGCTCAAATATGTATTCTTTCTTAAATTACTTCTTAAACTTCCTCCAAGAGATTATGTCTTGATCGACATCCTTTAGCTTAACTAGTTGATCCCACTAGATAGATGCCTTTCCTTGCAGATGGTATGTGGTTGCTCTTGCTTCAGTATTAGGTGTATACTGATGAAACTAGAACAAATTCCTGATTCCTAAAAACCATGCTTCAATATCTTCTCCTTTATTTAATTTTCCATCAAAATTTGTCGGCTTGATTCTTATAATATCTCCTACTAGTTCATCCTGGGTATACCTCCTCTTCTTGTATCTCATCAGGGATATTTCAGGACTACTCTCTGTACTATTTGATGAATACCCCTTCTTCCTCTATAAGTGATGAGGTATCCTTGAACATGATCCAGACCTCACATAAAAAAAATTATGCCTCTTGTCAGTTGATCTTTGGATGGTATTAAAGGATTTTAGATCATTCATGATCTGCACCTGAATGTGAATTATCCTTTCATTATCCTCCCTACACTTTCTCACTGAATCCTCCAAACTTAATGGTCCGTTGCTCCTCTTATGTCTACTTGAACTTATTCCCTCAAAAACTTATTTTCAGGTCTCTATCCTTCCTCAAAAGCCATCTCGATTTTTTCACCTCCTACTACTGAACTTGTATTTGTTGAATCTCTAGTCTTCACAGGATTGAGTAAAATTTTGGTTTGGTTCACAATGCTTTCTCAATCTTTCACTAGGAACTACAATTTTTTCATTATCAACCATTTTTTAGCATACTAGAGATCAACATAAGTTCATCATTATTCAAACCACACTTTCTTCTTAGTTATAAAAGTAATCAGCCATCTCTTCTTAAAATCAATCCACCTAACTGGACAATGGGAGCTGTAAATCCTTCCAATAGTTATCCTTACCAGTTGGACATTAATTCCATAGCCATTCTAGGTTAACAATTTAATTAACTAACTCACGTGTGAAACTATATTAATTTGCATGCATCCAAGTTATCTAATGCAAATGGTGTTTAAAGCGTGACTTGTAACTTTGCAGAAGCCCCGACAACTGCAATGTTAAAACCTTTATTTTTGATAGCACTTGTAACTTACCCAACCCCTAACTAAGGAAAAAGGCACTAAATTTAAGACTAAGTTAAGTTTAAGCATAGTGGCTTTAGACAAATTAAGGTTATGCCAACTAGCCATTTACCCAAATAATTAAAACTTTTAACTCTAAAGTTAGAATTATAACTAAAGTTGCAACACTTAATAATAATTTCCATAGTGTGAGCTAAAGTTCATAATCGTAACAAGTACCCCAGTGATAGTAGGATGATTTTCTTGTAATATCCAATTCAAATAATAATTTATCGACAACTCCTCACTTGCTTCTATTGTCTGTATTGCACATAATACTACTCGATTCCCTTCACGTGCCTCAAAATGCAACTAGGTGGTTATCTAGTTGTACATAGTTGTGTACTTTCTATAATACCTACAATATCTCTAGAAAATTTTGGCCTTCCATCGATATATATAGTCACTATTTTATTTTGATTAGAGTCTTTTATTTTTATATAATTTGCAAAACCTGCATATATGCGCATGCTTCTCATATATTGTTCCATCCTAATCCAATCTCCATAACTCTAACATGGTCTGAGTTACTCCATCAATTCAATCACTCCACCATATTTTACTTTCATTCCATCCATGGAAAATACCCTGAGTGCAAGTATAAATGACGGCACAATGCGATAAATTCTTTCGCTTAGACAAAATTATGTGTCCAACTCTAGAAGTTGTTTTGGTTTCCACCATTTGACTATATGTTTGTATCTCAAGGGGACCTCAATGTCATATTTCGTCTCATCATCATAACAGCAAGTCCCTCCTTCAACATGAAAGCATTCCATGCATATCTAAAATTTCCATCTTACATTTTGTCCTTTAGTACTTGATATTACCATGTTTCATCCACTAGATAACTCACTTTTCGTTATTCCTCCTAAACTATCCTTGCTATCAAAAGATAGGTCTGGAAGGTACCTATTTGGTGTTACCTAGAAGTGCAAATCTATAGGTGCAAGTTAAGTTTAACATAGCATATTTAGATAAATTAAGTTTAGGCCAACTAGCCATTTACCTAAATAATTAAAACTTTTAACTCCAAAGTAAGAATTATAACTAAAGTTGCGACACTTAATAATAATTTCCATAGTGTGAGCTAAAGGTTGTAATCGTAACAAGTACATGAAAAATCCATGATAATCACCCTCTTTAGTGTGAATAAGAAGCTACAATAAGTTCATGTACTATTGATTTGTAATATTGTGGAGAATATAGTTTATAAATAACCAAGTGTTGTTGTCATTAGTTATTTTGAAAATTAAATTAATTTTAAGTGTTGTTATGTGTGTGTTGTTGGTGAGGCTTAATAGTAAGGAAAATCACACATCAAGATAAATATGTAGGTTTTAATCTATAGCCACACCAAAACCATAGAAAAACAGAAAACATCGGTTGCAACCACATCCCTCCAAGTCAGCTCCCGATGGTTGTCCCCTACAACCATATCTCACTAATACAATCAAATCGTATGTATGCCACCCTACAATGATCAATCACCTTTACAATAATAATACACCATTCAAAATAATATATGCAGCTAATAACATATATGCACACAAAACAATTTACAATCAAATAGCAGTTGCGCTCATCGTGGCATCGGAAAACTTCCCAACCAAAATAGACATATCTTTGTCATCCAAAAAGTTTTTTCAGTCAAACGAAAGACGATCTTTACTATAAATGTGGTTCCAGACACAATGGAATATGTATCAAAACACACAAAATGAGCATATATGGGTTAACCAGAACATATGGTTGCGCCCCTCTCAATACCATAGATCCACAGTTACAATTTCCGAATGGGAGAAAGTATAATAGAAAGAAGGGAAGGGGAATAGAAACTCGGATCCATAATATACGAAATTCATCCTTTATTCATACAGATCCTGACATACAATACATGACCATTTAAATAACCAATTCAGCCACCATTTCACATATACAAAATACATCACTGTATTGAAAATAAAAATGTGAGAGAAATACTCATCACAAAACATGGGAAATTGGCTTCAGTAGGACAACTTTCCTCCCATACATAGACATAGTCAATTCTAACTTAGTTGAAAAGGTCACCTTCTAGTTAAGACCACCTATCTATAGGTAGATGCAGACTCGGTCTGGAAACTCTCGGAACTACCTCTTCCGATAACTACAATGCTTCCCACTATTACTTTCATGTTTGTCTCCACTTCCTATGGGGTCACGAACCCATTTCATGGCTTCCTATGTGATAAAATTGACTAGTAAAGTTATATGGAAGAAAATGGTGGTGACAATCCACTACACTAACTCTATGGAATGGACAATAGACTGGTCCTCTCAAGGATCCTCCAATAAACATTCAGTCTCAATACAATCCCAACAAAGTCTCAATACTGTGAATAATCACAACACACTCAGATAGCACAAGGAAAGTAATCCAAAAGCTAAGGATTAGCCTCAACAAGGAGAGATCGCAAATGCATTTATAGGAGATAGAGGAAAATCAAGCCAAGGTAAGCCAACTCAAGTGAAGAGAGGGGTTAAATCAACCATAAGTAGGATAACTTAAATTGGGTGGGACCGAATAAAATTCATGAGGTATAAACTTGAATTTATTAAGGAGAGGTTGGATAAGGTTTGTCCCACTAAAAAACATGGATAGGAACTTGAATTAGGGAGAGTGGGGGCTCATGTGGAGGTTAATTAACCCAAAATAGCTCCATGAGGAGGAGCTATGAAAAAATAGATGAGTGGAAAGACTCAAGGGGGTGTATGAGAAGTGATGGATGTTTAATAATGCCAATAAATATCCCAAAAGAAAAAAATAGGAGCATTAATGCATTGTGTAAGAGTGGAAGGTAGAAAATAGATTACATCCCCTAAAATTGAGGAAGAGGGCACATAAATGAAAAAACACATATATAGGAGGGAATATCTTCCAAGGAGGGAACACTAAGCAAGAGGGGCCCACTAATGTATGCATAAGGTGCAATAATAACTCCATAGTCCATACAAGTAAAAAATAGGTTTCTTTTGTACAGTGTTTGGTGACCAACACTACTAATGTCATCAAGGTGCAAAATGAACTAGGATGAACAAGTTCCATCCAAAAACAAGTTATAAGGTGCTAGGAATGTCCCCCATTATCCCTCACACTGTGAGATCCATGGTCTCCCTTACTCTTTTAGCTTCCTTTGTTGATCCAGTTGTTTATTTAATCAATAGAAACAACCTTCAATCATAAAAATAATAACAATAACAACATTAACATTAATAATAATAATGTCAAAGTCCATAATCACATATCAAACAAAATATCATAAATCCATAATCACATTAACGAAAAAAACATAAGTCCACAGTAACATAAAAGATCTTAATTCTGGGGATTAACAACTGGGGTATTACATGCCCCTCTCCCTTAAACAATACATAGGCGTCAATGCATATTATAGAATTTCCGCAAACTTTCAAAATAGATGAGGGTATGCTTCCCTCACGTAATCCTCTAGCTCCCAAGTCACATCATCAGGGATGTAATGTGTCCATTGGAACTTTACCTACCTGATTTATCGATTCCGAAGCATCTTGACCTTGCTTCCCAAAATGAAAACATGTTGTACTAGAAAATCCCCTTCCTATTCCACTTGGATCATTATCCATTCGATCACATAATTAGTACCATGTACATACATATATATATATATCAATAAATAAAATAAAAGCACTCTACTTACCTAGATCACATTCCAATCAATTACATTTTTATCATCAGGTATATACCTTTTCAATAAAGACACACGAAACAAATTATGTACTGTAATGCAAGTGGGAAGATCCAAATCGTAAGAAACAAGTCTTATATTTTCTAAGACCTCAAAAGGTCCACAGTATCTGGCAGATAACTTGGAGCAATTTCCCAAGTTTAAGGAAGTCTTCTTGGGTCTAACTTTCAAAAACACATGCCCTCCATCTTGAAACTATCGGGCAATCATGTTCTTATCTCCATGGATTTTCTACTTGTCTTTATATGCCTTTATATTCTGTTTAATCCTAACCATCTGATACTCCATATACTTTAATAATTATAGTCCAATATTGACTATGTCTGTTGGGTTATCCGAAATGATGGGAGTATTGTAATTCCTTCCATACATAGCTTCGAAAGGACTCATCTTCAATGAGGAATGATATCCATTATTATAATCAAATTCCACCAGGTGTAAATAATATTTCCACTTAGATGGTTGATCCATCACATACATCCTTAACGTATCTTCCATCACTTGGTTAACTCTTTATGTCTGTCCATATGTATAAGGTTGGTATGCTATACACATGTTTATACTCGCACCAAATCCTTCAAACAATCCTTTCCAAAAGTTAGAAGTAAATTTCAAATATCTATCTGATACTATAGCTTTGGGGATTCCATATAATTCGGCTACTTCTTTCATGTAAATATTTGCGATGTTAGCGGCTTTGTGAGTTGTCGTTACTGGAACGATTTTTTCTTCCTTAGTCAACTTATCTACCAGAACTATGATAGCATCATGTTACAATCTTGTCTTAGGAAACTTTTTGATGAAATCCATTGTCACTACATCCCATTTCCATTCTGGTATTGGAAAGGTTGCGATAATCCTGCTGGATGTCGATTCTCAACTTTAACTTTTGGCATTCCGTGCACCTAGCTATACACTCTACAACATCATTCTTCATCCCTGACCAATAGTATTGTTTCCTTACTACTGCCATTGGTTTTTGATAACCTAAATGTACGTCATAAGAGACATCATGCATTTCCTTTAGAATCATCTTCCTTATATATCTAGAATTGGGTACATAAGCTATATATTTATGCATGAGGATTTTTTTTCTTCCAACTTATACATATCAAATTGATGTTGAATTTTCTGTTGTTTTAATCCTTCATTTACCTGTTGATAATGTTCATCTATAACATTGGCTTCAATGATCTTATCTTTTAAATCTGATGTACTAGTGCGGATAGCTTCTACACGCATCACATATATCTTCTTGCTAAGTTAATATGCTTTTTATTTTCCTTACCTTTGATGTTCTTGATGCCAATTCATTGTCGCATAACAACTCCATCCATCTCCTTTGTATTGCATTCAAATTAGGCTTCTCAAACATGTATTTTAACCCATCACGATCAGTTCTTAACTCAAACTTCTTACACATCAGATAATGTCTCCGCATATTCAAGGCATGGATGATAGCCACAAGCTCTAAGTCATGAGTGGCATATTTTTGCTCATGTTCCTTAAATTATCCAGATTCATTGATGATCACATGTCCATCCTGCATCAATACTCCACTATTGCCTTTCTTGCACGCATCCATGCATAAAACAAAGTTTCCTTCAGGGTTTGCAATATTTAGAACTGTTGCACTGGTATGCATTTCCTTAAGTCTTTGAAAACTATCTTCACACTTAGGATTCCATTCAAACTTTACACCTTTCTTTTGTAAGGATGTGATAGGATGAGCTAAATTTGAGAATCCTTTGATGAACCTTCGTTAGTATCTTTATAACCCCATGAAATATATGACTTATGATATATTGTTAGGTTTTGGTAATTCCATAATGGTTCTTATCTTAGCAGGATCTACTGAAACACCTTCTTAAGATTAATATGTTCTAAGTAGTGAATTTTTCCCTGATAGAAAGAACACTTTATTAGTGCGGCATACAATTGATGTTCTCTAATAACTTGCATTACTAATCTTAGATGTTCTCCATGCTCTTCCTATGTCTTGGAATATATAAGGATGTCATCTAAGAATACAATCACAAATGTATCTAACTACTTTTTGAAGCCTCCATTAATTAAACACATGAATACTGCAAGTGCATTTGTTAACCCAAAAGGTACCACTGTAAACTCATAATTCCCATACCTTGTTTTGAAAGTTTTCTTATTTATATATACATCCTTAATTCTAATCTGGTGGTATCATGACCTCAAATCTCTCTTTGAAAACACTTTGGCTCCTCTCAACTGATGAAATAGGACATCAATCCTTAGCAATAGATACTTGTATTTAATCGTTTCTTTGTTCAAATGCCTATAATATATGTAGAGTCTTAGAGTTCCATTCTTCTTCTTCAAAATAAGACAAGAGAGCCCCAAGGTGCAACACTAGGTCTTATATCAAATTTCTTTATTAGCTCCTCCAACTACATCTGTAATTCCTGTAAATCTGGAGTACTCATCCTATAAGGTTCTTTAGATGAAGGTATTGTGCCTGGCACCGAGTCAATAGAAAAATCAATGTCCCTCTTAGGAAGCATTCCTTGCATTTCTTGAAATATATTTGCAAACTCTTGTAGTACCAAATAATCCTATAGTTCTGGCTATTTTCCTTTTGACTCTTCCACGTGAATTGCATATAACTATCATCCCTTCATGAGACACTTCTTCAGTTGTAGAGATGTGACCTACCTCATGGTTATGGGTCTAGGTATACCTTTGACTGTCACTCCGTTTCCTTCTTTATCAAAACAAGTATAATTTTTATTATGAAAATCTATTATGGCATGTTGTGCATCCAACCAATCCATGCCAATCAATACATCATATGACCCAGAGGGTATGATGTCTAAGTCCACAAAGGTTTTTAATCCATTCATTTCTAAGGGACACCCTTTTAGAGATTCTATGATTCGCCACTTGGCTCTGGTAGCTAACTATAGTAGAATTGATGTTTCAAGTTTACTTTTATTCAAATGACATTTCTCAGCTAGATTAGGTGCAATGTAACTATTTCTAGCTCCAGAATCAATCAAAATATTTATGGTTTTATCAGCAATATTACCTCCTACCTCAATCATTTGAGACTGGTGGTCATCTTGCCTCCCATCTAGGGCCCCATAGATCCTCTGAAATCTTCCACCAACATCTCCAAAAATTGAATCCTATTGTATGTTGTGAAGGTTATTTCTCTTACATGGGAACAAAATGGCAAAGTGATTTTCCTTGCATGTCCAACATTCCATTGGTGGTTTTTTCGTTCAATGTTGTTCCCTTGGTTTTCCTTGTTGATAAGAATTATTGTTTCTTCATTTTGAATTTTGGAAACCTTTCTTCCTCTATTCTTGCTCGTTCTTCTTCATTTCCTTCCAATTCTTCTGATATGGGGCATTACTCTTATTATGTTCATATAGGTTCTTTTCTTTCCAAATGGCATCCTTAAGGTTATTTGGTCTATCATACTGGATTTTATCTGTATAAGATTCAAGTAGGATGCTTAGGAACCTTTGAATATTTACCTTCTCATCTTTGATAAAGTATGCATACTTGAAAAGGTCCAAAAAATTCTTCTCATACGCCTCCATAGTCATGCTTCCCAATTTGAGCTCAAATAATTCCTCCATGTTTTTGTCATAGTAATGCTCAAATATGTATTATTTCTTAAATTACTTCTTGAACTTCCTCCAAGAGATTATGTCTTGATCGATGTCCTTTAGCTTAACTAGTTGATCCCACCAGATAGATGCCTTTCCTTGCAGATGGTATGTGGTTGCTCTTGCTTCAGTATTAGGTGTATACTGATGCAACTAGAAGAAATTCCAGAGTCCTAACAACCATGCTTCAACATCTTCTCCTTTATTTAATTGTCCGTCAAAATTTGTCGTCTTGATTCTTCTAATCTCTCCTACTAGTTCATCCTATGTATACCTCCTCTTCTTGTATCTCACCGTGGATATTTTAGGAATACTCTTTGTACTACTTGATGAATACCCCTTCTTCCTCTCTAAGTGATGAGGTATCCTTGAACATGATCTAGACCTCACATAATATTTTCTATGCCTCTTGTCAGTTGGTCTTTGGATGGTATTAAAGGATTTTAGATCATTCATTATCTGCTCCTGAATGTGAATTATCCTTTCATTATCCTCCCTACACTTTCTCACTGAATCATCCAAACTTAATGGTTTGTTTCTCCTCTTATGTCTACCTCACCTTATTCCCCCAACAAAACGGATTTTCAGGTCTCTATCCTTCCTCAAAATCCACCTCCAATTTTTGACCTCCTACTGCTGAACTTGTATTTGTTGTTTCTCTAGTCTTCATAGGTTTGAGTAAAATTTTAGTTTGGTGGCCACAATGCTTTCTCAATTGCTCACTAGGAACTACAATTTTTTTATTATCAACCATTTTTTAGCATACTAGAGATCAACATTAGTCCATCATTATTCAAACCACTCTTTCTTCTTAGTTATAAAAGTAATAAGCCATCTCTTCTTAAAATCAATCCACCTAACTCGAAAAGGGGAGCTATAATTCCTTCCAATATTTATCCTTACTAGTTGGACATTAATCCCATAGCCATTCCAGGCTAACAAGTTAGTTAACTAACTTACGTCGTGATCTTTATTAAGGTGCATGCATCCAAGTTGTCTAATTCAAACGGTGTTTACAGCATGACTTGTAACTTTACGGAAGCCCCAACAACTGCAATGTTAAAACCTTTATCTTTGATACCATAATTTACCCAACCCCTAACTAAGGAAAAGGCACTAAAATTAAGACTAAGTTAAGTTTAAACATAGTGGATTTAGACAAACTAAGGTTATCCCAACTAGCCATTTACCCAAATAATTAAAACTTTTAACTCTAAAGTTAGAATTATAACTAAAGTTGCGACACTTAATAATAATTTCCATAGTGTGAGCTAAAGTTCATAATCGTAACAAGTACATGAATAAGAATTATAATCATCGTCTTTAGTGTGAATAAGAACCTACAATTAGTTCATGTACTATTGATTGGTAATATTCTTGAAAACATAGTTTATAAATAACCAAGTATTGTTTCCATTAGTTATTTTGCAAATTAAATTAATTTTCGATGTTTTATGGGTGTGATGTTAGTGAGGCTAGATAGTAAGGAACATAACACATCAAGACACATATGTGGGCTGTAATCTACAACCACACCGAAACCATATCAAAATAGAAAACACCAGCTACAACCGCAGCCCTCCAAGTCAGCTCCCGATGGTTGTCCCCTACAACCATTTCTCACTAATACAATCAAATCATATGGCTTCCACCCTCTAGCCATGAATCACATTTACAATCAGAATACACCATTCAAACTCGGATCTTCAACTAAGAATAGATCTATACACAAAAACATTTACAATCAAATAACAGTTGTGCTCATCTTGGAACCAGAAAACTGCCCGACCAAAACAGACTTATCTTGGTCATCCAGAAATATTTTTCAGTGAAATTAAAGGTGATATTTAATGGAAACATTGTTCTGGATGCAATGGAACATTTCTCACAAAAAAATCAACAAAAATATCCTATATGGGTGAACAACAACATATGGTTGCGCCCCTCTCAATACCATAGAGCCATAGTTATAATTTTCGAATGATCAAAAGTATAATAGAAAGAAGGGACGGATCATAAAAACTTGGATCCATAATATATAGAATTAATCCTTCCTACATACATATCCTTACATAAAATACTTGATCATTCAAATAACCAATCCAACCAGCATTGCACATATACAAAATAAAACAATGTAATAAAAATAAAAACATGAGAGAAATACTCATCTCAAAACATGGGCAACTGGCTTTAGAAGGACAACTTTCCTCCCAGCCGTAGACACAATCAAGTCTAAATCACTTGAATAGGTCACCCCCAAGATGATACCATAGATCCACAAGTAGAGACACATTCAGTTTGGAAACTCTCGTAACTACCTCTTCCAAGAACCACAATGCTTCCCACTACTACTTTCATGTATGTCTCCACTGCCTATGGGGTCACCATCCCATTTCTTGGACTCATGTGTGAGAACCTGGACTAGTAGAGTGATATGGAAGTAAAGGGTGGTGAATATTCACCAGAACAACTCTCTGGAATGGACACCATACTGCTCCTCTCAAGGATCCTGCAACAAACACTCCATCTCAATATAATCCCAACACAGTGAGATAGCACAAGGAAAGTGATCCAAAATCTAAGGATTAGCCTCAACAAGGAGAGAGAACATGAATCTATAGGAGAGAGATTCTAATCAAACCAAGGTAAGAAAAATCAAGTCAGGAGAGGGGTTAAATCAACCATGGGGAGGCTAACTCGAATTGGGTGGGAACCAATCGAATTCATGACGGAGAAACTCAAATTGCTTAAGGAGATGTTGAATAAGGTGGTGCCCACTCAAAACCATGGAGATGAACTTGAATTAGGGAGAGTGGAGGCTCATGTTGAGGTTACTCAACTATAAATAGCTCCATGAGGAGAAGTTACAAAAAAATGGATGAGTGGAATGGCTCAAGTGGGTACATGAGAAGTGATGGAGGCTAAATAATGCCGATAAAGATCCCAAAAGAAAAAATAGGAGCATCAATGGATTGTGAAATAGTGGAAGCTAGAAAATAGCTTACAACCCCTAAAAACTAGGAAGAGAGCACATAAATAGGAGGGAATATCTTCCAAGGAGGGAGCACTAGGAAAGAACGGCCCACTAAGGTATGCATCAGGTGCAATAATTACTCCATAGTCCATAAAAATAAAAATAGGGTCTATTGTACAATGTTTGGGTGACCAACACTACTAATGTCAACAAGGTGCAAAATGAACTAGGATGAAAAAATTCCATCCAACAACATGTTCTAAGGTGATAGGGATGTCCCCCATTCCCCCTCACACTATGACATCCATGGTATTCCTTACTCGTTTAGTTGCCTTTGTTGAACCAGTTGTTTATTTAATTAAAAGTAACAACCTTCAATGATAATAATAATAACAATAAAAACATTAACATTAATAATAATAATGCCAAATTCGATAATCACATCATCAAACAAAATATCATAAATCCATAGTCACATTAATAAACAGAACAGAAGTCCACAACCACATAAAATATCATGAGTCTGGGGCTTAACAACCAGGGTATTACATTTGTAGGGGAAATAACTTTTTCATACTATAGCTGGAAGGTATCAACAAAAATATTTATATTAAAACATGGAAACATGTGAACCTAGAAATAAGCAAAGGTGCCCAAAACTATAATCAATTTTACAACCATAGACATGCTCATATGGAGAAACAAACATGCAGAAATGAACACATAAAACTATCCATACATTGCACATCAAGGCATTCTAAAATATATGGCATTTTAGATCACTACATAGATAATGCAACTAAAACACTACCAACACAATGGGCATGGTGTTAATAATCTAATTTGTATTTACTTAAGTCCAAGTTGGATGGCTCTTCTTACTCTATGGGTAAAATAATAATCTTTCTACAAACCGATATTAGTCTTGCAAGTATTACTACCACATGAGTGCATCTACAATCCTAGAGATGGTAATAGCTATATTACTTAATGAAGCCATAAAATTTGGAGTCAATATTCATATAAGTTGGGCTCGTTTGTAACAGAAAATCAACATAAGTATGTGTCTTAAAATAAATAAAAAATGACCACATCATGGTGCAAGAACATGCCCCACACACCATTCAATGTATCATAATCATGTGGTAATGTAATCTTAAAATCCTAAATCCATGTATTTTAATTGATTACCCCTTGGATGACACTGAGAGATATCAAATAGAAGTACCACTCAGATATTGTCATGTTGTAGCTACATTACTATAGATAGACATAAGTTCATCATTATGCAAACTACTATTTCTTCTTAGTTATAAAAGTAATAAGCCGTCTCTTCTTAAAATCAATCCACCTAACTGGACAAGGGGAGCTAGAAATACTTCCAAGGTTTCTCCTTACCAGCTAGACATTAATCCCATAGCCGTCCCAAAATAAAAATTTAATAAACTTAACTCATGTATGAAACTATATTAATGTGCATGCATCTAAGTTATCTAATGCAAATGGTGTTTACAGTGTGACTTGTAACTCCGTAGAAGGCCCAACAACTGCAGTGTTGAAACCTTTAGCTCTAATACCACTTGAAACCTACCCAACCCCTAACTAAGGACAAAGGCGCTAAATTTAATACTAGTTTAGTTTAAAGCATAGCGGATTTAGTCAAATTAAGGTTATGCCAACTAGCCATTTACCCAAATACTTAAAACTTGTAACTCTAAAAGTAGAATTATAACTAAAGTGGCGACACTTAATAATAATATCCATAGTGCGAGCTAAAGGTCATTATCGTAACAAGTACATGGATAAATAATTATAATCATCATCTTTAGTGTGAATAAGAACTACAATTAGTTCATGTACTATTGATTTGTAATATTGTTGAGAACATAGTTTATAAATAACCAAGCATTGTTGCCATTAGTTATTTTGCAAATTAAATTAATTTTCGGTGTTGTTATGTGTGTGTTGTTGGTGGGGATAAAAAGTAAGGAAAATAACACATCAAGAGACATATGTCGGATGTAATCTATAGACACGCCGAAACCATAGAAAAATAGAAAACATTGGATGCAACCACAACCTTCCAAGTCAACTCCCCATGGTTGTCCCCTACATCCATCTCTCACTAATACAATCAAATCATATGGTTTCCACCCTCTAGACATCAAACATTTATAATCAGAATGCACCATTCAAACTTATATTTGAAACTAAGAATAGATCTATACACAAAAATATTTACAATCAAATAGAAATTGTGCTCATCTTGGCACTAGAAAACATCCCAACCAAAACAGACTTATCTTGGTCATCCAGAAATATTTTGAGTGAAATGAAAAGCGATATTTACTGGAACATTGTCCCAGATGCATTGGAACATGTCTCACAATAAAAAAAAGAGCATATATGTCTTAACCACAACATATGGTTGTGCCCCTCTTAATACCATGGAGCCACAGTTACAGTTTTCGAATCAGAAAAAGTATAATAGAAAGAAGGGAAGGAACATAAAAACTTGGATCCATAATGTACGAAATTCATCCTTCCTGCATACATATCCTGGCATAGAATACATGATCATTCAAATAACCAATCCAACCACCATTGCACATATACAAAATAAAACAATGTATGAAAATAAAAATAAAAAATTAGAGAAATACTCATCTCAAAACATGGGAAACTGGCTTCAGCAGGACAAATTTCATCCTAGCCGTAGACATAATCAAGTCTAACTCAGTTGAACAGGTCACCCCCAAGATGAGACCACATATCCAAAAGTAGATACACACTCAGTTTTGCAACTCTCAGAACTACCTCTTCCAAGAACCACAATGCTTCCCACTACTACTTTCATGTATGTCTCCACTGCCTATGGGGTCACCATCCCATTTCTTGGATTCCTGTGCGAGAACTTGGACTAGTAGAGTGATATGTGCACAAAGGGTGATGAAAATACACCATAATAACTCTCTATAATGGATAACATACTGCTCCTCTCAAGGATCCTACAACAAACACTCAATATCAATATAATCCCAATAGAGTAGCAGTACTATCAATACTCACAACACAATGAGACAGCACAAGACAAGTGATCCAAAAGCTAACACTAGTACAAAATGAGAAATTAGTGGATTAAAAATGACTAAAATTCACATATAAACTACTATTTTTTAGTCGGTGGCTAACAATAGCTAATTTCCAGTATCTTATAGCTCAACTAACTTAGTCATATTTATTTTAGTCATTAATAGTTTCCTTATTTAGTTGTAGATTTGGTCATTGATTTAGTCATTAATTGTGGAAATTAATGACTAAATCAAATTATGACCAAATATACGACTAAATAAGGAAACTATTAATGACTAAAATAAATATGACTAAGTTAGTCGAGCTATAAGATACTGGAAAATAGCTACTAATAGTCATTTATATGCGAATTTTAGTCATTTTTTTAGTCACAAATTTATCATTTGTAGTAGCCATTTATCTCTATTTAGTAGTTTCATATTCATTGTATAAATGACTAATTTATTATTTTTATATTATTTTATTTTCTTTCATTACTAATCAATATAAATTACTAATTTAATCATTTATTCTTTTTAATTGTGTTCATTATAATATTCATGCTAATCAAATCTGAATATACATGTGAATCATACAAAATTGCATTAGTTAATTACAACACTAAATAATATCAAGTACACACATATATAATTTCAACCATGTAAATGTTGTTTTGTGAAAAATGTCAAGTATTACAATATATTGAATTTCCAAGCGAATATCCACTGATGGACTAAGACTAGTCCATGAAAACAACCGTCTCCATACATTACATGAAAATCATCTACATCGATGACTTTTCAAAATATTACAACGGCCACTAAGTGAAACCTTGACAATGCCCATAGAAATCCAATAATTATGTTATTTTCAGTTAACTAACACCCACTACGCTCTCGCACATCTTGCTACCCAACATGTGTCCTCTGTTTTCCTTGAAGTCCTTGCATATTCCTATGTAGAATCCATATTCTGACTCTATGATTTGAGACTTGAGATTTTCCATCCTCTGAAAATTCGACACTGCAAAGGTGAAAAGACAAAGTATCAGTTAATATTGAATTAAAGAATGCTTTAAAATGCCTATGAACGCAAAAGGAAAGATATCAATTAGTATTGAATTAAATAATGTTGCAAAACACAGTAACTATAGCTTTTCCAATAAGAGATGTTTCAAACGATCGCATGGAACAAACATAAACAACCAATCAAATTGAAAAATATTTACAAATTCCTTTTTCAAAATGACAACATTAGAAAATAAAGATATATCAATTAGCTTCCCAAATTGATTTCTAATGAAAATTTCTCAGAAAATACATGTTTTCTTTGCTACTTAACAAATTTATTTGAACAAGTACTTAAAAAAATTGATGCATCCCTTTCTAAAAGAGACTTTATATAAAAATATTTTTCCCATTGTAATTTTGTTCCAAATTATTTTGGACATCAAATACAATTGAGCAGTATGCTATAACTTCTCTCTAAGCTAGTAAAAGAATTTGAATTGTTTTTATCACCTCTACCAAAACTGACTTCCAGCTAATGTATATTGGCTACAATTCATCCTAAAAAAAAACATCGATGTATACCTAGTATAGAAAACTCTTCAAATGTATAGTGAGTATAGAAAAAAAAATATGTATATTGAGGCTAGAAAAAGGGTTTACTTAAGAAAAGACCCTATTTCACTTAAAAACTATTTTATTGTTCAATGAGATATTATATGGAAATAATAGACATGTTTCTATTTATTTTTAATTTTTCTTTTGGAGAGGATAATTACGTGTGGTTGTTGATGTATATGTAACTTCAGAATGTATTTCAGTTATATATTTATTGTACCCTTATAGAGATGTGTTATTCCTCTATAAGGAAGTGTCATCATTTGTATTGACAAGTGTCGCAAGTGTGTTAACTTGCCGATGGGTTATTAGACCACCTTATAAGAGGTCCACCCGGATTTATGTAATATGTGGGTATTGTACCTAGCTAGACAAGTCAGCCCCATAAGGTTATTGGGCAAACAGAACAAGTATAAATAGAGATCAGGAGATCTCTATTTGGATCACTCAGAAACTCATTCTTCTTTCACCCAGAAAGTGGCGCACTTGTGAGGAGGAGGATCAGCTGCTAAGAGGAGTATATCTCTTGTACTTTGGTTGTACTTTGGTTGTGCTATTTCTCTATCTATCTCTGAGGAAGTTGTGGGGTTTTTCACCTTAGGGTTTTCCCCACAGAAACTCTGTGTGTCTATTGTCTCTCATGCTTTTGTTTCTTTTGATGATTGACATGCTTGTTATGATTGATATGCATTGATACTGTACATGTTATTCTCTCAGTAAATATTCTAGAGTATTATGAATTAATGCTCAAATTTTAACATAGTATCAGAGCTAACTTGAGAAGAAGACACTGTGCAGTGACAGAAACTAGGGTTTCTTGTTTATTGGGTTTCTCTCCACATATTTTGGAAAAGCAATATAGTAGATTGACTCTACTCATCAAGGAGAATCTATCTGTCCAATCAGAATTCAATTATGAGCATTTTTAGATTTGGCCCTAAAAATTAGGGTTTCCACAAAAATTAGAATCTCTAAAATCTGAAGACATAGCTGGAAGCTCCTTGGAAAAATCAAAGTTTAGAGCTTTGGATCGATATTTTTGGCTGAGTAAATCTACGGGGAACACAAACCCTAATTCAAGGTCCTCTCAAGTGAACCCAGGAAGACTAAAAGACATTTCTGAAGGGTGAAGCTTTGTAGATCTCAAATTATGAATACACCAGGATGATCAGATCATCAAGGCACATCTTTCTATCCTTTCAGAAAGTTGAAATTCACATTTTGAATTTTTAGGGTTTTTTCGACAAACCCTAATCCGAGACCAGATCTAGTTTTCAACAAAGCAAGTGGTAAGACCTAAATCTTTTCTATTTCCATTTGAAGTACTCTTTAAGATGTCTCACCACACCAAGCTTGAGGAAAATATTGAAGGGGATGATAACTTCCGAGCCTGAAAGTATAGGATTGGGTTAATCCTGGAAGAAAATGAATTGGACTCCTACATCAACTTTGAGGTCCCTATCCCAGAGGATGAAGAGGCTAAGGTTTTGCATAAGAAGAACTTGGTCAAGGCAAAGAGAATCATTACTGATTCTATCAAAGACCATCTCATACCACATGTGTCATCTCTAAAGACACCCAAGGAGATGTTTGACTCCCTGACCAAGCTATTTGAAGGGAAGAACATAAATCAGAAGATCACTCTACAGAATCAATTGAAAGGGGTCAAGATGTTGAATGGAGAGACCATTTAATCTTACGTCTCCAAGGTCTCTCAGATCAAGGAACAACTTGAAGCTATGGATGAAGTAGTGGAGAATAAAGAAATTGTGATGACCACTCTGAATGGCCTACCTAGGTCATGGGACTCCTTTATTCAAGAAATATGTGCAAGAAAGAAATTGATCTCTTTCAGTAGACTATGGGAGGAATACTCTCAAGATGAATCTAAGCATGTAGCTCAAGAAGAAAAGATGGGAGGTGAAGATCAAGCTCTCACAGCTCACACCAAAAGAAGCAAGCCCAAGAAGGAGCACTCTCATTACAAGAGATCCTATCACAACCAACAAAAGAATACGAAGGATCTAAGATGTTTCACATGCAATGAGAAAGGTCACTTTGCTTGAGATTGTCCCAAGAACAAAAGGGATAACAACAACAACTTCAACAACAAGAAGAAGGGCAACAAAAGAAGGTACCATGCTCATGTTGTCTAGGATGATGAACCTCCAAAGAAGAAGGCTAGGACAGAAAGTGATGATGACTCATCAAGTGAAGAAGAATATGTTCTAATCTCTGCTCTCACAGGTACTATCTCTCATGGTTGTAATGATTGGCTTATTGACAGTGGGGCTTCCAAACACATGACTGGGTTTAAAGAATCTTTTGTAAACCTATCTAAACATGAATCACCCCATAAGGTGAAACTTGGGGATGATTATCAATACCCTATCAAAGGAAGTGGTGAATCCTCCTACAACCTAGATTTTGGAAAGTCTTTGAAGCTGAAAGAAGTTCTTTATGTACCTGGGCTCAAGAAGAATCTTCTCTCCATCTCTGCTTTGGATGCAAAAGGCATGAGGGTTGCATTTGTATATGGCCAAGTCCTAATGTGGCCAAAGGGTAAAACTATTGATGATGCAATGGTGATTGGAGAGCAAGAGGGAGGTTTGTATAAATTGAAGGGACAACCTGAACATGCCATGGTACATGGTTCCATGGAGCCAAGTGAACTTTGGCATAGAAGACTTGCACATATGCACTACAGAGCATTACCAATTGCATGTAAGGCTATAGAAGCTCTTCCTAAAATTAAGACCAAGCATGAAGGTGTTTGCAAAGGATGTACAAAACGAAAGAACATTAAGAATGTATTTCCAAGCAGTGAAAGCAAAGCAAAAGGTATCTTGGAAATCATCCACTCCAATGTATGCGGTCCTATGTCATCCAGTTCTCTGAGTGGGTATGTTTACTATGTCTCTTTCATTGATGAATTCTCTAGGAAGACTTGGGTTTACTTCTTGAAGAACAAAGATGAAGTATTTGATAAGTTCAAGGAATTCAAAACCTTGATGGAGAACCAAACTGATAAGAAGATCAAAACATTCAGATTCGACAATGGTGGAGAATTCACCTCAGGTGACTTCAAGAAGCTATGCAGTGATTCAGGGATTAAGAGGGAGTTGACTGCTCCTTACAATCCGCAATAGAATGGAGTTGCAGAAAGAAAGAATAGAACAATCATGGAAGAAGCAAGGGCAATGCTGCATGACCAGGATCTACCTATGTATCTATGGGAAGAAGCAGCTAGAACAGATGTATATGTGCATAACAGAACACGCCACAAGATATTGGGCAACAAGACACCAAAAGAGATCTTCTCTCATAAGAAACCTGAAGTCAGCCATCTCAAAATATTTGGTTTTCCAGTACATACTCATGTCCCAAAGGAAAAGAGGACCAAGCTAGATCCTTCAGGAAAGAAGGGTATCTTTGTGAATTACAGTGAAAGCTCGAAGGCTTACAGAATATACTTTCTAGGGTTCAAGAAAATTGATGTCAGCAGGGATGTAACATTTGATGAAAATTCAGCATTCATCAAATCAAGGAAGACACCTGTTGAAGTTTATGAAAAACCTAAGGAAGCTAGATTTCAAGACACTACCATGACTGAAGCAATTCCAGATGTCGATCATGAAATTGAAGATCCGCAACAACCTGTAGATCCACCTCGTGAGAATAACTCTCATAAGAGAAAAAATGCATGGGCTAGAGAGCTAATTCAAGATGCAGAAAGATATGGTATTCCAGAAGAAGAACATAGAGCAAAGAAGAGAACCAGATCACATACTAGCTATGTTGCTTTACTCTGTGACATCATGAACAAAGAACATTTCAGTTATGAAGAAGCAGTGGAAAAGAAAGAATGGAAGGATGCCATGATCGAAGAATACCAATAAATAATGAAGAATGATGTTTGGGATGTTGTTCCAAGACCTGAAGGGAAGTCTGTTGTGACTTCCAAATGGATCTACAAGATCAAGCATGCTACAGATGGCAGCATAGAGAAATACAAGGCAAGATTCGTAGCTCGTGGCTTCTCTTAGAAAGAGGGAATAGATTATGAAGAAACCTTTGCTCCTGTAGCTAGGTACACTTCCATCAGATCAGTACTTGCCCTGGATGCAGCGATGAAATGGAAGATACACTAGATGGATGTCAAGAATGCCTTCTTGAATGGTGTAGTTGAAGAGGAAGTCTATGTGGAGCAGCCTCTCAGTTTTGAAACACATGACAGGGAGTCATATGTGTGTAGATTGAAGAAAGCCTTGTATGACTTAAAACAAGTTCCTAGAACTTGGTATGGTAGGGTGGACAATTTTCTATCTAGTTTGGGCTTTACCAAGAGTAAAGTGGATTCCAACCTTTACTACAAGGTTGAGGAAGGAAATCCTGTGATTCTACTCCTGTATGTAGATCACCTATTTGTAACAGGAGATGACAGATTGATTGCCGATACAAGGAGGAAGCTTGTTGCCAAGTCTGATATGAAGGACTTGGGGATGATGCACTATTTTCTAGGTATGGAAGTGTGGCAGAGTGCAGATGGGATCTTCCTTGGACAAGGGAAGTATACAGTAGATATCCTGAAGAGGTTCGAGATGATGGATTGCAAGGCCATGGCCACACCTATGGCATCGAATCCGAAGCTTCTATGTGATGCTTCATCTGATCCAGTTGATGTCTCTATGTATCATCAGATGATTGGGTCTTTGATGTACCTGATGAACACGAGACCAAATATTTGCTTTGCGGTGAACACATTGAGACAGTTCCTGATGGATCCAAGAAGTGTTCACCTGGTTGTTGTAAAGCATATTCTAAGGTACCTGAAGGGTACAGTTGATTATGGGCTTAAGTATGAAGCGAATCAAAAGTTTAACCTGTAGGGTTATGTTGATTCAGATTGGGTAGGCAGTGCTGCAGATAGGAAGAGCACATCTGGGTGCTGCTTCAGTATAGGATCAGGTGTGATCTCTTGGTTTAGCAGGAAGTAGTCCTGCGTAGCACTGAGTACAGCTGAGGCAGAGTATGTTGCAGCCTGTTCGGCTAGTTATGAGGTAGTATGGCTTCGAAAGCTACTGTCTGAGTTATTTGATCTCTCGTTGGATGCTACTGGTATCTTCTGTGATAACCAGAGTTGCGTGAAGCTTTCTGAGAACCAAATGTTTCAAAACAGGTCGAAACACATAGAGATCAAATATCACTATATCATGAATATGGTGCAAAGAGGAGCAGTGAAGCTCCTGTATGTTGCGACAGACGAGCAGATTGCAGATGTGCTGACGAAACCACTAGCCAGAGTGAAGTTTGCGTACTTCAGAGAGAGGCTTGGTGTTCTTCAAATTGATGACACTTCGAGGAAGAAGTGATGGACACATTTGCAGAAGCCATTCCAAGCATGTTGGAAGGAGGATCCTTCACATGGCTATGGATGTAAGCATTGGATGATGAGGATCAGGACGATGCTCCAGTTACTGCTCTGTATATGTATGTATGCATCATGTTGGATGCTGGATATTATCAGTTGGATCATTTATTTGTATATGTATGTACGCATCATGTTGGATGCTGAATATGATCAATTGGATCATTTATATGTATTTGTATATGCATAATGTTGGATGCTTGGACCATGTATCTGTATATGTATTAGGTGGATACTATGTATGAATAGGTAGATCATGTATGTTGATATATATATCAGGTGGATACATTGTATGATCAGGTGGATCATGTATGATGATATGTATCAGGTAGATACTTGGTATGCATCACGTAGATGCATTGTATGATCAAGATGAATATGGATGATGAGCTTTAGGATGTTGCTCCAGATGACATGCATCAAGACGATGCAGTGATGATGATCAAGATGATCATGTGTACATCAGGATGATGTATGGTGAGTATCAGGTTGATACTCTATGGCCGTGGAACAGGTTGTGCAGATAAGCATATAATTTGGCCCTGGGAGATTTGTAGATAGTCTTTCGAGGCTTTTCCTATGGCATGTAATCTGGCCCTGGGATATTTGGAAAATGCTCTTTTGAGGTTTTGCTTCGGGAGGACATATAATTTGTCCCTGGGAGATCTGCAGATAGTCTTTCGAGGTTTTTCCTATGACATATAATTTGTCCCTGGGATATCTGGCGGATGCTCTTTCGAGGTTTTATCCTATGGCATATAATATGTCCCTCGGAGATCCGATAGGTTGGGCTATGTGCCTGTAATAAGTCCTGGGATGCTCTTGCGAGGTTTTTCCATGACCACATGTAATTTGGCCCTAGGAGATCCTATAGGTAGAGTCGTGTGCTCATAACATCCTGGGATTCTCTTGCGAGGTTTTGTGGTGAGGTCACATATAATATGGCCCTAGGAGATCCTATAGGTAGAGCTGTGTGCTCGTAACATCTTGGGATGCTCTTGCGAGGTTTTGTGACACACGTAATAAGTCCTGAGGATTCCACAGTATGGGCAGTGATGAAGACCTGCAGGGGGTGGGCCTACATCTAGTATGAAAAATGACTAGCTCTGTAGAACTTCTTATGATGAGTAGATTCAAATATTGGTTGAGATAGTAGCAGCAGTGACAATGATGATGATTCGAGGTTGATGCATTGATGACGATGATCCAGAGAAGAAGACTTGTGCTAGAAGATATGTGTCGAGAAATACCTTCCTAGTTAAGAGGGAGTGTCGATGTATATGTAACTTTGAAATGTATTTCAGTTATATATTTATTGTACCCTTATAGAGATGTGTTATTCCTCTATAAGGAAGTGTCATCATTTGTATTGACAAGTGTCGCAAGTGTGTTAACTTTCCAATGGGTTATTAGACCACCTTGTAAGGGGTCAGCCCAGATTTATGTAATATGTCGTTATTGTACCTAGCTAGACAAGTCAGCCCGGTAAGGTTAATGGGAAAATAGAACAAGTATAAATAGAGATCGGGAGATCTCTATTTGGATCACTCAGAAACTCATTCTTCCTTCACTCGGAAAGTGGCGCACTTGTGAGGAGGCGGATCAGCTGCTAAGAGGAGTCTATCTCTTGTACTTTGGTTGTACTTTGGTTATGTTATTTCTCTATCTATCTCTGAGGAAGTTGTGGGGTTTTTCACCTTAGGGTTTTCCCCACGGAAACTCTGTGTGTCTATTATCTCTCATGCTTTTGATTCTTGTAATGATTGACATGCTTGTTATGATTGATATGCATTGATACTATACATGTTATTCTCTCAGTAAAGATCCTATAGTATTGTGAATTAATGCTCAAATTTTAACAGTGGTATGCTTCCAAATTTCTCCATCATGTTATTAGCCACTTGGTGTTACTCTAATAGAAACTCGATTTGAGATCGAGGAGTTGCAGTTTGATTCCTCAGTTTTATTGCTAATGCAACAACTCTTTTTCCAAAGAATTACTTGTAGTTGTATATTTTGCTCCTATTCAAGCGCTCGTGATAAATGCTACCACAATATAGATGGAGGTATTCATTGGAAATGTCGAACAATCTAATGGTGCTTTGAACTTGTTAAAATGGTAAAAACAAAAGACATAATGTAGTTATGGAGAGAAGAATAGGGAATGAAACATGTTTTTTTATAGAAAGAGGCAATGAAACATGTTCTTTATTCATTTGAAAAAATAATTTTATATTTTTTGTTTTGCTTTTATGGAGGTAGACTATGTATGGTAGGAAAGCAGTGAAGGGGAGAGATCATGTTTATTCTTGTTTTTTTTACTTAAAAAAATAACCATCCAATTAGAAAATATCTATGGCAGTTAAATAACAGGTTGATTGAACAAGGGAATGGTCAAGGTATGAATGCTCTTAAATGTTGGAGATACTTTTTGAAGAGGTTAGTTTTGAAAGCTTCCTAGTTGAATGTTTAAAGTGATAATTGATATACTGTTTCTTACCAACAAAACCAATGGTAAATGCATCATTCACAATAAAGAGGTAAAGGTTATCTTTCATCTCTGTGCAACGAATTCAATTTGAAGCTAGTCCCTAACTCATTAGCCTAGGTCGCCATGACTTTGGGATCAAATTTCGATATCTCAACTGATATTTAAAAGCAACATGGAACCATTCAATGCTTGTTGTGTATGGATGCAATTTTTACCTTGTTGATTACCTTGTCTTACGATATTGAGTTTGGCCACATCTTTGGTGACTTGGTCTATGACTTTAATGGATTTAATTTTGATTTAATTAGATTCTCAAAATTTTCATTTCAAAATTAATAAATTTTGTGTTTAAAAAAAAAAATAGATGTGTGTATAAGCTTGGATTAGTTCCTCTTTGGTGTTGTGTAACCTTGGAGGAAAAAGTAGACTCTAAGGGATATACACACACATAGAGAATTGGGACAAATCTGTACACCTGTTGTCAAGCTGGTTGCCACAACCTTTCTATTCAATTGTGTTTTTAATGACAGTGGGCATGTATGACATAAGCCCTATGTTTCCATGTCATATGGGTTTCCTGGGCTTGTAGGGCCTAAAACCCCTGCAATAAATGACCATTGCAGACAAACAAGGGACAAAGATCAGCTCATTGACACAAAAACATATATATATATATATATCATGTGAATAATTTGACACAGGTCCATACCAGAGTAATTTTAGGGGCGAAAATTCACCTATTGGCTATCTTTTGGGGATTTTTTCAAAAAATAAATTCGTTATTTGGTCATTTTTAGTCTCTAATATCGCATATATTTACAAAAAATATGTTTTTTATCATAATATTCACCAAAATTTACATGTTTCAGTAGTAAATTGTAAGTTTCAAATTTAGTATTCACCTACCTATCTATATCTATTTTTTTCCAATCCAAAATAATCGCCTAGAGTACTATACTTAAGTGTAATATTAGATTCCTTTAAAAATGCCCTGATCCATACCAGTGTTAGCATTTGTGTGTATGTTGATTTTCTAAGGTAGTGAATTTAGACCATGGATTCTATTTTATGCACTTGATGCCTGATTTTCATTGAACTTTTTAAATCTGGAGGAGATTGAAATCAAATATACATTGAATCTCCATCAACACCTGGACATATAAACAGTTTATAGTACCACTGCACTTTCTGCCTTTTTTCCTATTCTATGATATTTAAAGTCCTTGTAAGCATTACATTTTTACTTCTATATTATATAAAAAAGTATACAATCCTACACAATTCTTCATTAACTCCAGTGACCCTAGACACTGGAACCGAAACTGACTGAATACCAAAAAATTTAATATAGAGAAATATCAATGACCAAGTAGAGACTAAGAGTTCCTCCACTGAAAGTGTGGTCAATAAAGGTACCCTCCTACAAATGTAACGCTTCCTTATATAAGAGATCAGATTGGGTCTTAAAATCGTGGTAAACATGAGTAAAAATCTATGAAATTACTTTTACCGTCTGATATTGATTCGTTATGGGAATCAGCCCTATATTTTGAATGTCGTAATGTTGTTTGGCCCACTCAATCACAATATTTGAGTCTTCAAATACTCACAATTGTATTGTGACCTCTTTGTTTGTTAGTTTGTTTTGTTAGGTGTTGTTCCATTTCCTAAAGATGTTCAACTCTTGAAAGAGCTTGGAGTATGAGGTGTTGTTACACTCAATGAGCCTTATGAGACGCTGGTCCCTACCACTCTATACCGGGTAATGCCATTCCTTGTTAATTGTCTTATGTCATCTGTAAAGGATGTGAAATTCGAGCACAACAGATCTATGGAACAAGAGAAACTATTACAAGAGATGCATAAAGAATAATATGTGCAAAAGACTTGCAACAGTGCTCTGCTGATTTACTCAAAAGTAGAATACAATACAATAATGTAACAATGACTGAATAATTCCAATTAACCAAAAAGTTCATTCGAATAGCCTACATGGTGTAGCTGGTTTGCATTAGGAGTCCTCATCATCAGATCAGTGGTAGTGTCATCAATGCACACGTAACGGTCAACCAGGTGTCAAACTGACTGTAGGTAGGTGTAACTGATGCATGGAGCACTAATGTAGTGAAGGATAATCAAAGGAGGGTGCATGAGGAGCTATCAGTAGTCAGAATAGTCAAACTAGTCTCTTTGGATGTCCATTGGAGTGTTTCAGTCAGTTAAGTAGTCAATCTGTCCTCAAATCAAGGAACATATCCACAAATCATGCAACTAACTGAGTGTTTCACTAGTGGTAGATAAGAGAGGGCGCACTTTGTCTCAGGATATGAAAACAAAGCGCATCATGGACTAGGAGGGCTGGAACTGAGCAAAAAAAAGCTCTCGGGGCTAGTAAACTAGGGACTAAGTGCTGGGAGACTACCATACTGATGATTGGAAGCATGCAAATGCACACATACATGCAGAATGCATGTAAACATAAAGACGATGGTGAGAATATCCTAACAGAGGAGTATTCCATGAATTATTTTAAAATCTTTGAGGTAGACAGCAAATGATGATGCTAATGGATACATTCTGCAACTCTTTTTAGTAATTAAAACATTTAAGTGTTAGATTGATAAGAATCCTAGATCCTAATTATGTGCATAAAGAGTTGGGTGGAGAGTTTCTACTTATATATTATAAACATTTCACATATAACAAGTTGCGCTCTATTGTCCAAGGTTCAAAATGTTCGTATACCCATTAAGAGGGTCTTGTCAACCTTTGTCAAATAGGGAATTTGACTCGATTCTTTTGGTGCTTAAAAGGTGGGGCACTACATACAGACCCGCTTCGGGAAACTTTGTCCCGTAGTTTTATTGGAAACAATACAGATACTATTATTGCTTTTAGCAATATTACAACCCATAAAATGGGAATGATTTGTTTGTTTTTCAATCATAAAATAAAATGTAGCAACATCCAGTGAGTAGAATTAAAGAGCCCTATTCTATGAATCACTATAATATTATGCATAGGAGAAATTAGCTAGACATCCTTGTTTAATCAATGCAACAATGTTCCTTATGTAGACTAGGATACTATCCAATTTACAGAGAATCATGCACACGAGTCACATTTTTTATTTTCTTGTGGTTACCTTCCAAATGTTAGTGTTTGGTTCTAAACAAGATGTCATGATGAAAGGCATTCCTCCTCTAGTTGTATGCCACATGTCCTCATGTGCCTAATGTTTATCAACATGTGTGCCAATGTGATTAATTAGTTAATATGCCCCAATTTTTCTCCTCGACCCACTTCAACCAACCTCCATGAAATATGCTCCTCAACCCAAGCATCCTCAAGTCAAGTGTCCAACCTCTAAGGTGCATCTCACATGTCCTGTGCTCTTAGGGATAAGTTCCCTACTCCAAGTTACTAGCACTTCTAGGTAGTTAAATCTCCTAATTGAGCAATCAACTACCCCATTGTATGCATCCCAAATGTATTAGTCATCATGTTGATTAGGGTGACAACCTTTTAGGTAAGGTAACTTATCCAAGGACAAACATCCGCCCCCCCAAACTGAGTCATCCATATGTCCATGAAACATCGCCAATGGACTAGGAGACCTAGCACTCTCCTAGCTAGGCGAAAACATTTCTTGAATAATCCCAAAAGCTAACAATGTCACCAATGAGATGGTACCCGAAAAGTGGACTAGATGCAATTAATAATGACAAAAGGTGGACTATATGCTATGTATCTTCAAAAGTGGACTTGATGTAATGCATCATGACAAAATTCCAACAAAAACCAAAGGTCAAAATCAAAGTCAAAGGTCAATCAAAGGTAAAAACTTAAATCATAAGTTGGTGAAAAGGTCGAGTTTGACTAAATTTCCAAAATTTCAACTTAAGGTCAAATCCCACTGTATGAAATATATTAAGGTATTTATGATTTTATCTTGTTAGATGTCTCATTTGTGCTCAATCTGCGAAGGTATTTGTTTTCCATCTCAACACCCGTCAGAACCAAAATACACCCAAAGCCTCAACTGGCCTGAGCAAAAGTACCCAAATGTACCTACAGATACACGAGAGTATCAGTTCATTCTTTCCATGCCATTAAATCACCATGTCAACTTACCAAAACATAATTTAGAAAACCCATTTGCCTTTTGAATTCCCAGTGTTGGTATTTGGGCCTGTATATCAGACTTCAACAATTGCATGTATAATCCTCTAAAATAATACACATATCAACATTCTATTTATTATATAATAAACATTTCAAGGTCCAAATCGGTGATATACACATCAATAAGGTCTACTTAACCTCGGTCAATCAGGGAATTGGGAAATGGTCCTTTTATTTGTAATATCTCTATGATCAGTTTCTGTGAAATTGCAACCTGTAACTGTTTAAAAACGTCTTTTCTCTAATGAATCCAATCTCATGCAATTTGAATAAAGAGTTATGTATGATTTATGAAACCTTTCTATTTAACCATTTCCTAGAGAAGCAAAATTGTACAGATTGTAAATCTTTGAATTTTGCACCAAATAATGTGAAATTTAGTAAATAACAACGCCAAGTGTCTTATTTCAGATGAATCAGGTCACGCTTAATTTGGATCTCGAAATCAAGAGATATTCATAATTTACTGCAACTTACAATTTTTGGTAGTTCTCGTGACTGGACTTGATCCCCACCTTGTATAGAGTCACATACTGCATTTCCTAAATTTATATGCCAAATCTGCTGATAGTTTAAGCACAGATACTATTAAGTTTCCTTCTTTCAAACAATTAAGACTACTCAAGTTGGATCTCCCCATCAAATTTTATAGGTTATAGCTATGGGATTGAAGAGTACTTATGGAAGGTACCGGTCTGAGAATTTTCTGCTCTGATACCACTTTTTTTCTCTGGAGAATAATTCCCCTGGCCCTCCTGCACTTAAGTGAAGAATGAGGAAGCTGGTACTGTTCCAGGACCATTCTGCATATTTCTTCACTCTTCCTGGACTTCTGAAATTAGGGTGGTATTAGCCTCCAACCGCAATAATGGGTGGTAATCTCTCAGGATTCTGTGGGAATGGATTCCACAACCTCGTTGAGCATTATTCATTAGTGGAAAGGGTTGAACCAACAAATGTTCAGGTATAAAAGACCATCTGTAGAGTGCTTATATTGGTCATTCTCAAGGTCATGATGGTATCCCTGTGGAATGGTATAATGCATGCATCATTGGTTGTGTCTATTAGTTCAATATTTCCATCGAAAAATTGGATGTTGTTCATAGAACAAACTGTCAAATGTTGAAGACATAAAGAAAATGTGACTTGTATCGTGATGGTCATCCATGTGGAGGTCGGGGTTGAGCTGTCCAAAGTGAGATATTTTATGTTGATTGCACAAAAGAACCAACACTGATATGGAGTTTCAAGTCTACCATTTTGAACAAGATCACACAACGCTATTTCATGGAATTTGTTTGGAAAGAACACAGATTTTCCTACAATTGCAACCATTGACTATGTCAGTTGGTTTCGGATAAGGAAGAGAAAGAGAATGCAAATAGCATTATGATCGCCTTGAACTTGACATAATGGTATGTACATTTGGTACCGGCATTTGATTTCAACAATGATCTTCACATGGCTCATACCCTGGCTCAACTAAAGGCCTGCTCGGAGTCTCTTGGAATTTTCAGAAGATGTGTAAGATTGGTAAAAATTCTGAAGAATTCGAGATGTTACATTTTTCTAGAGAAAATGGGTAAGAGTATGAGGATAACTTTGGTTGTATGCCAAAATGGAATTATAAACAAAAATAATTACGCAAATTTTATTCTCACGCATCCCGTGCAACGATAGGCTCAATCAATGTGGTGCGTGTTTTCCAACTGAGATAGCTTCAACATAATTTCCATTGAAAATCCAAAGCTGAAGATTTAGTGATCCGATTTCGTGGTTTGGAAAAGGTTTAGAAGAAATTTTAGCAGTCATTGTTGTTGTTGAAAGCATTTCAGTGAAAGACAAGCAGAGCATTGGTGGACTGAGAACTGCTTGCGAGTCTATGAAAAACATGATGTGTAAGGGATGCCATAGGAAACTACAGAGGTTTCCATATAAATTAAGAGAAAATACCACACTTCAAAATTTCCCTACTAGTTTTTGAGATAATATTCTTGTAGTGGATCCTTAAATGGGTTAGTTGATGTACTATTTCTTTAATCTCTACTATGGTGTATTTCTTTAATCTCTACTATGGTGGAATGCAGGGACATCCCGACACGAAATTGAGGCAATCATGAACAACTATTAGGCCTAGTGCTAAAGATTATGGAAGCAATGAATTGATAGTATAGGTACTGATCCATGGAACAACAAACAAAAAATGAAACATGCATTATGTTCTGAAGCATAACCACAAAGAGAACATACAAATTCAATTACTTAATTTTGTAACCCTGTGAATTACAATGCTTTGGAAACAGTATTGTTTTGTACAAGGTAACCTACATATCTTTCAGGGCTTGATATGATAAATTAAGATGTTGAATATACACAAGGTAAGACAACTCAAGTCAAGAGAGGGGTTAACTCAACCATAGGGAGGCTAACTTGAATTGGGTGGGACCCAATCCAATTCATGAGGGAGCAACTATAATCTCTTAAGGATACGTTGAATAAGGTCACTCGGGGGCACTCAAAACGATGGAGAAGAACTCAAATTAGGGAGAGTGGAGGCTCATGTTGAGGTTACTCAACCTGAAATAGCTCCATGAGGAGGAGTTACAAAAAAATGGATGGAGCGGAATGAGTCAAATGGGTACATGAGAAGTGATGGAGGCTCAATAATGCCAATAAAGATCCCAAAGAACAAAAATATGAGCATCAATGCATTATGTAAGAGTGGAAGCTAGAAAATAGCTTACAACCCCTAAAACATAGGAAGAGGGCACATAAATGAAAAAAAAAACACATAAAGAGGAGGGAATATCTTCCAAGGAGGAGGCACTAAGCATGAAAGGCCCACTGAGGTATGCATAAGGTGCAATAATAACTCCATAGTCCATAAAAATAAAAAATAGGGTATATTATACAATGTTTGGGTGACCAACACTACTAATGTTGAAACAAGGTGCAAAATGAACTAGGATGAAAAACTTCCATCCAAAAACAAGTTCTAAGGTGCTAGGGACGTCCTCCATCCCCCCTCACACTATGACATCCATGGTCTCCCTTACTCTTTTAGGTTCCTTTGCGGAGCCAGTTGTTTATTTAATTAATATCAACAACCTTCAATGATAATAATAATAACAATAAAAACATTAACATTAATAATAATAATGCCAAAGTCCATAATCACATCATCAAACAAAATATCATAAATCCATAGTCACATTAACAAAAAGAACATAAGTCCACAGTCACATAAAATATCATAAGTCTGTGGCTTAACAACCGGGGTATTAAATTTGTAGGGAAAATAATCTTTTCATACTATAGCTGGAAGGTATCAACAAAAATATTTATATTAAAACATGGAAACATGTGAACCTAGAAAGAAAGAAAGGTGCCCAAAACTGTAATCAAGTTTACAACCATAGACATGCTCATATAGAGAAACAAACATGCAAAAATGAACACATAAAACTATCCATACATTGCACATCAAGGCATTCTAAAATCTATGGCATTTTAGATCACTACTTTGATAATGCAACTAAAACACTACCCAACACAATGTGCATGGTGTTAATAATCTAATTTGTATTTACTTAAGTCTAAGTTAGATGGCCCTTCTAACTCTATGGGTAAAATAATAATCTTGCTAGGAACCAATATTAGCCTTGCAAGTATTACTACCACATGAGTGCATCTACAATCCTAGAGATGGTAATAGCTATATTGCTTAATAAAGCCATAAAATTTGAAGTCAATATTTATATAAGTTGGGTTCATTTGTAACATAAAATAAACATAAGTATGTGTCTTAAAATAAAAAATGACCACATCATGTTGCAAGAACATGCCCCACACACCAATCAATGTATCATAAACATGTGGTAATGTAACCTTAAAATCCTAGATTCATATAGTTTAATTGATTACCCCTTGGATGACAATGAGAGATATCAAACAGAAATACCACTCACATATTATCATGTTGTAGCTACATTCATTGCCTCCCACTTATTGGTCCCCAATAGTTAACCCCTCCTCATGGTAATTTTATGCCAAAATTTATTATGTTTCACCCACTAATATAATGTCATCAATTGATTGACACTCACTATATAAATACACATTCCAAAACCATCCACATTTAAATCTTTTTTTCTCATGAAATAAAACATCCAAAACTAATTATATTTATAATTAAAGAAAAAATTACACAACATATTTATTTTTGGACCTCAATCCTATTTGGGATAAGGATAGTCAATTAGTTAGTTCAGTTAGTTCACTTGCTCTTAACTTTTTCTAAGCCTTGTAAAATAAAGAACTTATATTATTCAAATTCACATATAATGTTGTGTGTATGAAAGTGAGAGTTGTCCTACCATGACTTACAATCTCAAGTTGTGTTAAGGGAAATTTGTAATGAAAAATTGATGAATTATATAGATTGAATTCATACTTCATCATTGAATCAATTTATGCTTAAAAATGTGATAAATAAATAGCAATGTTTATATTAATATAAAATTTGATGAATTATATAGATTAAACTTATATCTCATCATTTAATCAATTTAAGCTAAAATAATTGTTATGAATAAATCATAATATTTATATTAATTTTATTTTCAATTATTTAATTACAAGTAAACATAATAAATTTATACATTGTAAAAATACAATTAACACACTAAACATTATCAATTAACTACTTTAATCTAAAAAATAAAAGTAAATAACAAAGTTTATATTATAAAATTTATTTTTAATACAATTAACACATTAAACATTATCAATTAACTACTTTAATCTAAAAAAAAAAACAAAGTTTATGTTATAAAATTTATTTTTAACCATATATTAACCAGCAAAAAATCATTACATCAATTCCAATCCTTCTTTCATCTTCAAGAGTTTGACAAAAATATGGTGACATATATTTTTATGGATATATTGTTCATAATAAAACTCTGCCATGCTTCATCATCATTTATGGTTGAAAATAAAATTTAATATATTAAAAAATAAATACATTATTAAAAAAACTACATTTTAATACATATCCCTCCATTGAGGGGATCATGGCATGGAAGCTCCATGATAATTTCATAGGTGATAGTTGGTATGTGTGCCTATAAAGGTTGGGTCCACTTTTTTGGAACAAACATTTCAATGGCTAAGAATTCCAAAATTTGAGGGGTAAAAGAGTTTTTAGATTTAAAATTCAAAGTTTTATCTCTCCATTCAATCATAACTACAAAATAATAATTTTCAGTGAAATTTAGATATTTTTATAAATAATAAAATAATTATAAACCATGGAAAGAGACATGGTGGGAAAGGGGGAGCTCGATTTCATAATGGAGCTTTTATCTTTCCTCATCCTCATGCCCCTTTCTATGGTTTAAAAGGTTTAACACCCCATTTTTTTATCTCTATGTTCCTTTTCATGGTTAAAAAGGATGTGAAGAGTGATTTTTTTGTTTGTGGGATCAGGTTTCTTTCCAAATATTGATTTGACTATTAAGTTTATGGAAGTGTAAATATTCTATATTGTCTTACATTTGAACCTAAGATCTTGTAAGAAGAAACAAATGTTGTTAACCATTAAATCTAGAAATATTAACAATTAAATCTAAAAATATTAATGAGACTGAAATTAACTTTAAATTTATTTATTTATATTTGAATTTATTTAATTACATGGTAAATTACATTCAATTATATTTATATTCATTTTTCTTACCTACATCAATAGGTAGGTAATTATATCTTAGAATCCGAATTTGAAGTGAACCATTATTTATACTTTTGTGTCAGCCGATAAGACAAATATACTGTCGTGTGGCATTAGCTTTTGTGTCAGCCGATTCATCCGAATGAGTCATCAAAAGTGTGTCAAGCTCATCAAACAAAGTTGTAAAGCTCATCAATATTTATAAACAATTCTCTCAACAATGCGACAGACTTACAGGGTTTTACGATACCTGTAGACTGATTTTACCCAGCAACATTGACTTGCCCCGTGTAGAAAGACCTTCGGAGTCAGTCTTGGCTCAAATGGAGAATTACGTTAAAAAATGCGCGATCCATACATCTGCGAAAGAATCAACAGAAAAGGCCGAGGAGACTCCGTATACAGAAGGTGAGGAAGCTACTCATATTGTTGTGCCATTAGTATCGACAGGTGAAGCAATTGAAGAGAGGTTATCGGTGACCTGGTGGGATGCTCATGACGACGTGCCTCCTTCGGATGTAACTAATTGTAATACATTAATGGACTTGGGCTCTACCAACCCGTTTGTATCGTCCAAGGATACCGCAGAGACTTCTGAAGGCAATGCCTGTAATGATTGGGAGAAAGCACTAAATTCTTCATTAACTAATCCATTCGTCAGATATCAACCTGAAGGTGCCATATTGGATCTGATTTCCCGGCTATTTCATTCGATAACGATTTTCTCACGCAAAAACGGGGAGGTGGAACGAATGAGAATGTTATAATGAGTGGTTATGGAACACACCATTCTGTAGCTGATGATATGCTCTCAATGGACGTGGGTGGACTACCCCATGGCGCCCTGCACAATTATCCGAAAACTTCTTTCGAACACAACTAAACGCTATTAGGAATCTATACAAAACATGTTAGGATCTGAGGAGTCTATTTTGTATATAAAATAGAATAGGAGAGTTGTTGCAAGGTTTCGTACTATTGATATTCTTGTATCGATATTTTGGTCTGTATGGAAATTTAGATCTTTTATTTACGTTATCTTAGTCTAAGATGTATTTATATTAGTTTTAATTTGTTTAGTTTTTTTGTTTTTTGTTGGGTGGAAAATGCTAGTTACATCTGATGATACTGATACTCTGTAATAATTTTATTTTATGAAATGCATAACCAATCAACACTTGAAACTTTGTTATGAAATGTATAGTTTTTTTTTGTATTTATAAGAATTTTATTTTTATGGAATGTATGTTTGTGTCTTTATATTGGTTTTAATTTGTTTAGCTTTTGTGTAAAATACTAGTTTAACTATGATACTCTAGAGCAATAATTTTATTTTATGAAATATTTTTTATGTATTTGTAAAAATTATATTTTATGAAATGTATGTATTTATATTTTTAAGATGTTTATTTCTTTATTTTAACTATAAAATAATAAAAATATAAATAGAATTTAAAGCTAATATATTTTTTTAATAACTAAATATTTAACATAGTCTTACAGTCCTCCAAAGTTAGGGTTAGGGTTTTTCATATTTCAACTCCCAATTAGTCTTAGGGTTTGGGACACTTTAAAATAATCTTCAAATCCACATGAATCTTGATGTGCAAAATAGTGTGGAGAGATTGGGAGAAAAACTTACTGCAAAAATGATTGTTTAAGGCCCAAAATGGGGGCTTGGAAGGATTTGGATCCTAAATATATCCAAAGTGGGGCTTGCCCTTATAATGGCACAACAAGTCAATTCCTCC
The DNA here is from genome assembly GCA_027924585.1 of Larix kaempferi. Taxonomy (NCBI): domain Eukaryota; kingdom Viridiplantae; phylum Streptophyta; class Pinopsida; order Pinales; family Pinaceae; genus Larix; species Larix kaempferi. The sequence continues at coordinate 6,613,542 of BSBM01000009.1, forward strand.
AATTTTTGCATTCCATGTTCATGGTTCTGTCTTTAGTTCCTCTCCACCAATCACATACACCAAGTACATTAATGATTGTTTGGAAAACTCACATCTTTTAATAAGGTTTGCTAACAATTGATGCTTTTTGCTGGTCTCTAGCAATTGTATGAGATATGATATAAGTTGTTCCTAGGTAGAGATATAAATAAATACATCATCTAAGTACTTTATTACAAATGAATCTAGAAATGGATGCAATACATCATTCTTCAAGTGCATAAATATAGTTGGTACATTACATAAATAAAAAGGCATTCTCATCAAGTCTTCCAAGTGTCTTCTTCTTTAACTCTACTTACATGTGATATGTTGATTTGAGATCGGGCTTGGTTAAGTACTTAGCATTTTGAAACTAATTTAGCATGTCATTTATCTTGGGAAGAGTATATTGATTCTTGAGGGTGAGTGTATTCAAATATTTGTAGTTGATACACATTCTTTAAATCCCATTACTTTCGGGTAGTTTGATGATCAATGACCTGTACAAGGTGATGTACTTGGTCAAATCAATCATTACTCCCACGAGTGTTGTTGTTGTTTCTTCACTTCATTTGCTTCCAAAATGGACTACTTGCACAACCAAATTTTTAACAATGGGGAGTCAGGAAACAATTGTGTCTTACACTCCATTTCTCTCTTAAATGGTAAGACTTTAGGATCTTCGAAAACTATTTGTACAACTATGTAATAAGTCCTGGAATTGATGTTTTTTCTATATTGTTTCCGTCCTCCAAAGGTGCTTTTACTTTTACCAATTCATCTCATTTTTTACTCACTCTTAAGAAGTCATGAGAATAACTTCCTACTAGATTTGATCAATTTCTTAGCTACATTATCTCTTACCAAATAGGTCTTGGATTTACCATTTTGCACATTGAAGATGAAGGACTTGCCATCCTTCATTAAGAAATATTTGCTTTCTCTCCTCATGAAGATTTCATACCTCATGTACATGTACGTGATTCAACAAACTACATCATGCAAATTACTTGGTGCTACACCTACTTCCACCTCATCAATATGTTTCCACTTATATATAATTTGATCTTACGTTGCATAGTGACCCCAAGTTTGCATCATGAACTTCAAATCCAATCTATTTGATTGAATCTTATGCAATGGTGTTGCCATGTGAACTAGAACAAAATATAGCATGCACCTTTGTCGTGTTAAGCTATATCTTAATATGGAAGATTGTATTCATCTCTTTCTCTTCCTTGGGATGAAGGATCCCAAGATTCGCCTCCTTTTGCACTATAATGTAGACAACATTTTCATCTAAATTGAAGTTTAGCTCTAACTAGTTGCTTGAATCAATGGTTAACATGATTTTCTCCATGTCATCCTTCTTACATTTATTTGGCCTCAACTTGGGATGTATATTCTAACACTTATATTCAGTGTGACCCTCAATATTACAATGGTTTTAGTGGTTGTTTGGATCATTAAATTAATGTGTAGTATATTTTGGCTTCTATCATTTACTTTTTACTTATCCCCCTCACTAGAAGCATATTGGTGTTTTTATTGCTTTGAACCACTTGATTGTCCTTTAGACTTACCCATATTCTCTAAGTAATGTGATTGCACATAAGCCTCATCAAGTGTCAAAGGCTTGAAGAGAATCAATTACCTCTATAATGATGGATATTGAATGACTCCACAACCTACATCATTTTCATTAATGTGAGTCACATATAAATGCACTAAGATATGACTCTTGGTTTCATATTCCAAGAGGTTTGATCACTATTGGTATTCAATTATGCCTCTTAATAATAATAATAATAATAATAATAATAATACAACATAGTCCATAAGGATTAGGTATGTCACATTTCTCCCTCTTAATCCAAGGGTGTTTGTGAGTCCTAGCATCTTTCTAAACTTTTCAAACTTTTCTCTTCCAAACATTTTGGTGATTTCTACAATTTTTTCACTTGTGGCACAATGTATCAATGAATTTTATTGGACTTTACATGATGTCAAATCGAATGGAACTTTATTTTGAAGTGTTTTCATTAATCATGGATTCTAGTAGTCTTAACCATATTGATAGCATAATCAAAATTAGAGTAGCAGTCAACATTTTCTCCTACAAATCCTCTTGTATCCTATTGAGCCACACAATCCCCTGTGTTGCTTCTACAATAACCATATACTCTACATTTTCAATGGAATCTGTTGAAACATACTATTTCTTGATCTCCAAGAGATGGTTGTTGATCCAAGACTCATGAGCTATCCTAAAGTAGACACCCCATTATCCTTATCCCCATCAAAATCTAAATATGTTTATCCAATTAGTTTGCCATCTTCCACATTAGAATACTTGAGTTGAAAGTATTAAGTTCCATTCAAGTACCTTAGAACTCTCTTTCCAGGACACCAATGTCCTTTAGAATGTTTTTACATGAACCTGAAATGGATTCCAAATATAAATGAAATATTTGGTTTAGTAGTGTTGAAGTATATGAGAATCCCCACAAGATGTCTATATTTATTTGCATCCTCAACTTAATTCCCTCCATTTGATGTTATCTTCAAATATTGATCCACTAGAGTATAAAGAAGATTACAATCAATGATGCCAAATCTATTCAACACTTATCAAATATACTTCTTTTGGGAAATGAATATATACCTTGGATTTGAGTCACTTCAATACCCAAGTAGTAGTGAATATGTCCCATATCAGTTATCTCAAAAGACTTCTTGATTTCTTTCTTTATGGATGCAATATATGCTTCATTTCCTTCTTTATGGATGCAAATCCTTTTGCCACAATCCTTGCCTTATGCTTGTTAAGAAATCCATCTTACTTGTACTTGTTATTGTAGACACATTTGCAACCAATTGATTTGGTTCCAAATGAGCCTGATCCACCAACTTCCATGTCCCATTCTCATTGAGAGAATCATAGTCTTTCTACATAATATATTATTTCTACTCATCATAATAAACAACTTCTTCAAAAGAATATGGGTGAAGGGAAATAGATAAACTTAATTCATAGTCATATAAAAATTCATTGTCATTTTCGTCACCTAAATCTGAATCATTTACATCAACTCCATCTTCTTGTCTTGCTAAACTTCTAATTGTTGGAGCAAGATCAAGAAGAGACCAATTTTGGGAAACATGCGTAAGGAAATTTTTTTGGTTTGTTTGTGGGATTTGGCCCCTCACTAAAAAAAAATGTAAATAGGAAGTAGATAGAGGGGTAGAAGGAGGAGATAGGAAGAGAGGGATGGAGAGAGAGAACTAGAGAAAGTAAGAAGAGATAATGATGTCATACTTTTATGTTTTTTGGATTCTATCATGCAGTGCACAAGAGATGTATGGTTATGAATGAATAAATGATAATATGATGAATATATTTTATCTTGTTTTTTTCCTGATGAATGCTTCTTCTTTTTTGTGCACATAATGAATATGATGTTATTATGTTTTTGAATATCTGGTTTGAATATGTTTGAGTTATGGTTGTTGTTATGCTATAGATCTGATGTTTATGCATAAAAGTGATAAAGTTTCCACATAAACCTTCATGTATGTAGAAACATGGTTCCTACAGCCCCCCCTCAAATGCCCCAGGTGAGACTTCATTTGTTTAACCAGTGATGCCGTAAGATATGGTATCTAGTGGTTTTGTTGGTATTTTAATGTTAGAACTCAGGTCTTCCCTTTGCATGCCAACAAATGATTCCATTGTCGGTACCTAGATATGATATTTAAGAGAATGTGGAGGCCAACTTATAGAGAAGAGATAGATCAGTGGTTAAATGAAAAACATCTCGAGTTTGCATAAGAACATAACCCTAATCCAGGAATAAGTGAAGAGGACTAGTTGGGAAGGTACGTATTTTCAAAGTTCCATGAAATATTTTTCTGTGAGTTGCCTACAGTACTAGCAAATTGGTTTCTCAAATTAGTCAATACAAATCCAATATATAACCCTGCAATTCCAAGAAACTATACCCCAAAAGAGATCCAATGCGTTAAAAATGTGAGTAGCCATATCTTGTGCACAGTTTATTTCTGGATAGATAGTGTATTGGAGGGGTACATTATTGAGTTTTCTATAAGTGGAACGAGATCCTACAGTGATGCATAAATAAATTTCTTGAAAGGACCATGTAGACGGTATATTGGCAAAATAGCTACGTGGGTTAAGATGTTAGGGTTGTATGACGATGGAATCTAAACACTAAATTTTTCATGCACACCGAGGAACTAGGGGCTGACCAGATAAAGGTTTGAGAGTATGGAAGGAAATATGAAGGTGGAATGACTAATATGAGAATGCCAAAAGGGGAAAGTATGATAGACATAAAGGTTGGATTTATGCATAGTGGAAATATATTTAGGAGTGATAGGAAGAGGACTACGACTGTGAGAGAAAAGAAATATAGTGAGTTCGAAGAAAGTGATTACTGCACAGAATACCATACCGAACGAAAATCATAAGTGGAAGGAATCTCCATTCAAAGCTCGATTTGTGTTGAACCTATGACCCTAGGTATGTCTCCATCATCATAAATAAGACATAGTTCAATAGTTAAAATAGTGATAGTTAGTACAAATAGTAGTAGCAGTAGCAGTAAGAAGGGACACAGTAGTGGAAGTGGTCAAAAAAATCCTACGCAACCGAGCATAGCATCAAGAAAGATGGTGGATCCAACACTTAGGATGCCTATATTCTATGGAAATGGAAATGAATATCCAAAGAAACATTTGTTTCTTTGTAATAATATATAGGAAGTGAAGCATGTTCAAGACAAAGCTGAAAAGATAGCACAGTTGAGTATTACATTCTAATACCATGCATTGCATTGGTATATGAAGTATCAAAATTATATACCACATGGATAGGTTAGATCCCTCGTGTAGATATGTGATGCATTCAAAATAGAGTTTCAGAAGCCTATGTCTGAGTCATAGTGTATTACGAAACTGAAGGAAATTAAACAAATTCCAAATGAAATCGTTTGGATCTTTGATCAAATATTCAAGAGGTTGTTACATCATATGCCCTTTGAGGTACATCTGTAACAACATAGAATGTTTTATTGTTGATTTTCTATTACACATCCATCAACCATTGATGAATCAAACACTTGTGACACAAAGGGATGCACTAGAACTGGTAATGAAATTGGAATTTACTCTCCTACAGTGGACAATAGTTCAAGTATGGATCAATTTCAATCACAATTACAAGCATTGACATTACAATTGCGGGATATTACGAAAGGGAAAGAAAATCATGAAGGAGTATGATGTACTACTTCTCATATAGAAGGTCATCATATAGGAGAATGTCCCATGGTTGCGGACTATTTGGAAATAGGACACCGAAATCCATTGGTTCGAGGACCACAAGGAGGAACTTGGTGTGATATCTGTAAGGTTTGGGTTCATCCAAGAAATAATTGTCCGGAGATGCAGACCTATCATTCTACACCTAAGAATTTGTTCTGCAACTTTTGTAAATCACTAGAACACAATGAAAAGGATTATAATGCACTAGATATGATGTGGGAGAAAACTTCATATTTGTACCGATTTCAAGTGGATCCTGGAATAGCAAAAGGAGAAACATAATATAATGCACTAGCTAGAAGAGGAGGGTATATTCCAGGTGGAAGAGGAGGATTTCAAGGATGTGGAAGAGGAGGATTTGGAGGATTTGGTTGAGGAAGGGGCCCTATAATATGTTACAATTGAGGCTGGGAAGTTCATTATGCGTGGGAATGTATGAACCCTTGTTCTTCTTTTTCATATTGCCGTGTGCTAGATCATGTAACAGAGGATTGCCCATGTAATTAATAGCTAAATGGCAGTAGGAGAGGAATGAGAATCAAAATAAAAAATTAGAACTAGAATAACAATGTGCAGATGATAGTTGCAAAACCTCAGGAGGAGGAAAAGAATATAGCAGTGCTTACACTCAGAGGAATCAAAACTGTTGTTGATGCGACAAATGAAAGGCTTCAGAAAGTACCTTGGGTTAGAAAAGCAACACCATCTAGACCAAAGTTTGATCCAAGGATGGGAAAGGAAACTTATGTTTATGCATGAGATGAATTGTGCCAAATGGAGCAGGGTGAGTCCTCGATTCCAGAAATTTAGGATGGTCGTTGGTATATGATATTCCCCCTATATACGATAATACCATTTAGGAGAATCAACTAAAAAGATAAGTACCATAGAAAGTTTCTTGAAAAGTTGTTTGGATCTAGTAAAAGATGGATCATCTATGAACACTTTGAACAATCTAATAGACCAATGTGTAAAAGAAAGGGAAGGGTATAAATCAGTAAATAATATTTGGTGTAGGAGAACCAATAGGAGAATATGAAATGGATTATGTTATTTTAGACTTGGGATCACGGGGGGTTTACTAGTGAGGCAATATCATATCACGTCCATTCATATTGGGGGGTTGAATACTCTTAAAAACCTCAAAAATATATTTCCCTATATTAAGGGGTCAAGGGGTTTTTTTTATTTGACATAGTAATATAAATATTGGGGGTTATTTTATTTGGGAGTGTTGAGGAATAACCTCCAAATCGTGGGATGGATTCATACGTCCAAATCACGGGCTCAATTCATACCCACCTAAGACTTAAGGACCTTCCATTTTTATTTGATATTGCTTATGATCCTAAGTTTTGAATAAATTTGATAATAGTATACCAATGATAATATCGATGGAAGTCTCTTTGGATTATTGTCCTTGAGCAATGTAACATCCTGATAATTTCATAAAATTTAAAAAAAAATTATACCAGCATTAAATGTTAAAATTGTGATTGCGGAAGTAATAAATGCTTGTTAAGGCAGTATTAAATAATAAAATCATTAATGTATATAACAATTTAACTACTATGTCCTTTTAACTAATGATTCTTTAAGACAGTGATGTGTCTTACCTCCATAAAAATGATTACGACACTAATTTGTTTGTAGTTGTAATAACTGAAATTTCAAAACAATGTAAGACGGAGTTCTCCTTGACAAGGTACTGACAGTTTTAATTTCGGGATGGTGATGAAAGGGTTCCTGCGAGGTGCCCCGAGACTTACTTAGCTAATTAGCTAAAGCATTTGTTCCTGTCCTTCTTGCGAATATTCGCAGGTAAGGATAACAATGACAAAACAATGTTTAAGAGTATTTATATTTTCCAATTAGTCGTCTTATTTGGTTAAAGAAATTATAAGTACCTCCTTGTTTTAGGTATGGAATTCTATCCAAGTTCTAAATGTATTATTTCAAAAAAAAATACAAGTTGCAGAAGTTAATAATATTTAAACAGGGTTCAAAAGTACATTATCTTGGTAGAAATATCTATGCTTAAAAATCTTAAGATTAATTACTAGATTTGAAGAATGAATTGCTAATATGATTCTGCCAATATTTTCCAATTCATGAAACCTTTTACTACCAGGTGAAACGATTGATGGACAAATTAAATTTGAACTTTATTCCTTTATTATAACATCAAGTTTCACTTACTATTTCAATGCTTGGTATTTTATTTAAGATAACTATGGTAGCTTCTACTTTCTCCATTTATAATTTTTATATATATGTATCATGGATATAGTCTTGATATTTATAAAGTCAAAATCATATTTTATTTAAGAACATAATACAATATAAGTGTGGACCCTTTTTAACTATAGGGTGAACCATTCTAATGTGATATTGGTGCATTATTATAATAAACAACTTTTATATGGTTTATTGTAATAATATTACAATGTACCGATACTATTTTCTAACCTAAGTTCTAACTATCTAAATCTTATATGCATGCGATTATTACCAATACAAACTTTTGATTTATGTAATCATGCATTCGATGGTTAATGCCATAGCAATGAAGCGATATACAATGCAATCCTGACCTTACTCTATGTATTGATAATGAACGACATTACACCAAGCATTAAATACGACACTGGTAAGGAAGTGACGGTTATTAATGTCGCTGCTGCATCGATCTGACAGGTTGATGGTGTCTAATCCAAACATTAATGGTTCTGAACCAACTCTTTAGTGGAGTGTAATGATGTCTATCCACGTTGTCAAGCCACGTGAAGCCTAGTTAAAATGTGACTCACGAAATCGAACTATGCGTAGTGAACAAGCAGCTCTCCTCCGAACTGTACATGGGATTGACTCCTTGGCATGCAGCGTTGGCATTGTCGTAGCTGTTACAATAAATGAGGTATTTATGTTATGGTTGCCCAATTCTCAAAGCATCAGGCTGTCACCTTCTCGCTCATCGATCACAATAGATCTGGGTCGTTGAATGATAAACCCTAAATTCTCGTTGTAAGTAATGTTGGAGGGTTTCTCAGTCTTCACTTTCATGTTTTGGAGTTAGAGTGTGAGGTCGACATGCTGGTAAAACTTAGGGTTAGCAAGTTTGCTTGGATTTTGGAACCCACGACCTCTGCGTTATTTTAATGGTGTTTTGCAGACCTGTAAGTGAATGCTCAGTAGTTGATACCACGACCTTGGTGTGGTTTCTATTTCAGGGTGAAAGTCTATTTTTACAGTATTGGGGTTGGATCTTTGGCCTTTCCACTCAAGGTAATACGTCTCTATGTTCCATCATTGAAATTTGAGTTTTCATAAATCCTTTATTTTGATTCATTCTAATTTATTTAGATGTATGTTTCACTTGTAGGGTCAATCAAAGGTCTAACATCCAAGCTTGCTCGACAAATGAACGTCGAGGACTCCACCGTCCTGGTAAGTCTCGGGTTCATCCATAACCCTGGACTCATCGGAAGTTAAAACGTTCTACTCAGTAAAAGAGTTAGGTTAATCCGTAAGCAATGATAATGTTTAGACTGAGTTTTTGTGTTGCCGAGGCTTCAAGCCTGCATTGTAAACTGAAAATATTTTACAATGGAACTACTGTATTGGTACGATGAATTCGTAAACTTTGATTCTTATATAGACCATTTCGAACCCTTCCTTATACCAGCGGACGGTAGGGACCTAGAATCAACCGGTGTAATCTGACGGATGCTTCAACTAATTGTGAAATTGCCACGGATTCTACTATTGCAGCAATGGAAAAACACATATTTCATTAAATCTAGAAAAATTCTATTACAAGGACTTCTATGACATTGAATTTTTTTGTAAATATTTTATTTATTTCATTTAATTTGTAAAAATTATGCATTAAAGAAATATTCCATTAAAATTGGAAAAACTAATCCTAGAAAGAATGTTTTTATTGATCACAAATTTTATTTACTCCAAGTGTTTTTAATATACAATCATAAAAAATGAAATGTTGTATCATTTATAACTAGTTCGGTATGCCATAAATTAGGAGGAGTATATGAAAATCTGTAATTTGTTGAATCGTGAGAAAAAATATTCATGAAGATATAAAATGTAGGATTAATGAAGTTAAGTTGCACACATAATTGCATGTTTTATTACAAGAAGATCTCTATCTATATTTGAAGTGAACAAAGTATCATATTAAATATTTTCATTGTTAAATAACATATTATAATATAGCATGATTGGAAGGAAATCACAATATTAAATTAAAATAAAATAAATTATAAGAAATGTATTGATGTCACCAAATAATAACTATAAATTCGTCAAAATTGGGATAGTTGTTAGGTACAACATTATACATACACAATGAAAGTGTGAAGAAATCGAATTAAGAAATCATGGCCGAGAATTACTTTCCCCAAAAGGCAAAGAAAATGATAAGATTTTTAAATGTCGAAGAAATAGATGTTGAAACATATTTTTCAAATCTTTTAGTTGAACTTTATATATGACCCCATGCTCTTTTGAATTTATTTATGGCACATATCGAATGAGTCTAAATAGTCCACTTAGTACTCATTATCAATTAATTATATGGTTTTACATTGTATTATATTCCAAAAATTACATACTACATTTATACATTCATTTAATGCATATAAGAAGATAAAAGATAGAACATATCTCGTGCTTTGTTGGCCTGTAAGAGATTATTTCAGTTAATCATAATTGAGTTAGTAATACAAACTTACAAAAAAATGAATTGAGAAATCAAATTTCTTATAGTTCAATGTCACTCACTTATGACCAATCATGTACTACCCTTAATACCACTTAGCACTCATTAGCAATAAAAATTACATACTGCATTGATAAACTCCTCTTATTAATGAATATACGCAAATAAAAGTCAATAATTTATTTCATGCCTTGTTGGCTTATATGAGATTATTGCAATTATAAACTATTAACTTAAGAATACACATTTACAAAACTTTGTGCGTGCCTTGTTGGCTTTTATGAGATGATTTTAATTACAAATATTTGATTTAAGAACGCAAATTAAAAAAATATTTTGAATGGGGAAATCAAGTGGTGTAATGCAAAAAAATGTCAAACTTAAGGCAATCATAAATAATATTTTTTTTTGACACAAGCGGTTAGTTTTTGTATTAAAGGGGTGGCAGAGCCACAAGCAAAATTACAACTTCAAAGTCTGTAAACTAACTATCCTGGAAACTGTTTAAAGCAATAGATGCATGTGATTATACATATTCAGGACTTTTAGGAAAGCATATGCCTGTGTATTAACAAAAATAGGTCTTTCTAGGAATAGACATACAAAAAATAGCAGGGTTGGAAGACAGACTGGTGGCGTCGGTGTTAATCCCTTGAGGAGCGATTGCCTTCTTCTGAGACCTTGCCTGCGTCTTCACGCAGCTTCACCAGAACTCCTTCCATCTTGTCGAGCCTTTTGTTCATGCTTTCGATGGCAGCGGTTACCCTCGTCTCCAGCATTTCAAGAGCTTCTACAAACTCTGCTCTCGAACTTCCAATTTCGTCCTCCATTCTATCCAACCGGTGTCCTCCCTGCACATCTATTTGTCGCATGAACTCCCCCTGTCTTCGTACACGCCGGCGAAGGGTCCTAATGTCTGCTTCTAGTTCAAGGAGCGGGTCAGGGGATGACGCAGCCGAGTCCTCTGAGTGAGCCATTTTGTCCAGCGGGTTCCAATCGCTTTTCTGAGGAACCAGATTGCAGGAAGCGTAGAGCTCCCAATAGCTGTGCCAACCTGAGTCTACCTCCTTCAGCTTGGAAATGCCTCTCGAATTCAGGGATGGGCTGAGGGGCGCTTTGTGGGAGGTGCTGGAGTCATTTCTCTGTCCATAATGCGGATAGAGAGCCTTCAGGATGAGACGTGGCCCTTTTAACCACATGTTCATGCTCTTGCTTATGGTTCTCGTACAGTTCCATAAATGCCTTCGTTCATTACAGAGAGAGGGAGCCGCATGATAATCAGTACCCCGAATGTCCATGTCACAGATCGCGGGCCCTGTGAGCCCAAAGCCTTTGGAAGTTATGGCACTTAAATCTCTGTGCTGATGTGAAATTGACTTCGCACGCTTGACGGGAGGAGGATGCGAGATTTTGGAAGTTATGGCACTTAAATCTCTGTGCTGATGTGAAATTGACTTCGCACGCTTGACGGGAGGAGGATGCGAGATTTCCTTAGCATGGGAGATCTTTCTGCGTAACTGCTCCAGTACGTCATCCGCAGGGACGAAGACGCCATCATTCTGAGGTGAGGTGAGCGCCCGTTCAGATGCGAGGAAGGAGGGGTGGCGCGGTTAGAAATGGCTATCACACTTGGAATTGCCACGTTGCGAGTGGAGAGAGTTCCCATCCGTCGCCTGGAAATCGTTCCACTTGTCATGAGGTTCCTGCCAACGAGTAGCTCCCAAATAAACGTCGAACCCATAATGTTACGGGATTGGATCCAGGACATGGTCGTTGTTGATTTTAAGAATCCCTTTTCCAAGGGGAATTGCTTCGTTTGCGGCATTGTCGGCCTGAGCATTGTTTTGGACCACACATCACTGAACATTTTCTCATAAAATTGTATCACACTACATTATTTGAATTTTGTTTCCAAGTGACAATGAGAGCTTTCCCATATGAATTCAAAGTCACTTGTATCAGTATTTGATTTTTCAACTACTTGTGGAATGTTTTTACATTGTATTTTATTCCAAAAAATACATCACATTTATACATTCATTTAATGCATACAAGAAGATAAAAGATAGAGCGTATCTCATGCTTTGTTGGCTATTATGAGATTATTTCAATTAATCGTAATTGAGTTAATAATACAAACTTACAAAAAAATGAAATGAGAAATCAAATTTCTTATAGTTCAATGTCACTCACTTATGACCAATCTCGTACTACCCTTAATACCACTTAGCACTCATTAGCAATTAATTTTGTGTTTTAAAACAATTGCAACTTCAATTATATGGGGTTTTATTTCAAAAATTACATATTGCATTGATAAACTCCTCATATTAATGAATATAGGCTAATAACAGTCAATAATTTATTTCATGTCCAGTTGGCTTATATGAGATTATTGCAATTATAAACTATTAACTTAAGAATACACATTTACAATAAGTTATAGATTGGGAAATCAAATGCCTATACCTTTCAAAATCATTCATCTATGACTCATCATGCTTCAATCTAAATTCTAGTACACTTAGCACTCATTATCATTGAAGTAATATTTTTTGTAAGAAATGTGCTTTTATATAGACGGAGGTTTAATTCAAAATTTGTGTGTCACTTGTATTAATCGATATAGATCAATAAAACTAAAGAGAACTTCATTCCTTGTTGGCTTTTGTGAGATGATTTAAATTACAAATAATTGATTTAAGAGTATGTAATTTAAAAAATATTTTGAATAGAGAAATCAAGTGTTGTAATGCACTTGTATTAATACATATAGATAAATAAAACTAAAGAGAGTTTCTTGCACGCCTTGTTGGCTTTTATGAGATGATTTAAATTACAAATAGTTGATTTAAGAGCACAAATTTAGAAAATATTTTGAATGGGGAAATCAAGTGTTGTATGATGCAAAAACTTGTCAATCTAAAAGCAATCATAAATAATACTAATAATTGTATTTATATATCATTGTCAATTATCATCTATCTATAAAAGTTATAAAATCATACAAATTAATTCACTAAAAAATGTGTCCAACTTGTATTGAAATATTGCAATGTAATCGTCAACAAATTTCCATATAATAATATCTTCACTTAATACAAAGAACTCAATGTTCTATTGAACATTCGAATGTAGTTGCGTTTCTGTTTGATGCGATGAAGTGTCTTTAAAAAGGGGAATAGAACTTGCACAAGCCAAGTATCGTGTTCATGTCCTATATAAGCCTTTATTAAGATACAGTTTGACCGATATCCGAGGAATTGAGAAGTAGGCTTTGATGTATCTATTAGCAATACATTTGATTTTGTGTACTTATTTCCATATTGGGACCACACGTCGCTTAGCCTTTTCTCATAAAACCGTATCATACTACATGATTTGAATTTTGTTTGCAAGTGACAATGGGACCTATCCCATATGAATTGAAAGTCACTTGTATCAATATTTGATTTTTCAAGTACTTGTCGAATGTACTTGTTAGTAACATTTGATGTCCATATCGCAACATCATAATGTTTTAGGCAGTATTTTAATACTTCTAGTTGAAAAGGCCTACAAAAGTAGGATTTATCACCAAGCTCCCAATCTGGTTTTCTTTGAGTTTGACAACTCGTATCATCTTTGGAATACGACGAGAAGAATACTCCTTCCATTTCAAAGATCAACAAGATCTTCCGACTGATATTAACTCCCATCTGCATTGCTGCCACATATATAACATTAACATATTTTCACTTCAAAACTTCATTGCTAAATGGCATCAAAACATATCCAATTTATTTCCACTCCCAAACAAACAACTTAATGAAAAAAATAAAAGTAATTTCAGTGGAATAGTTTTTTTATACAAACACATTCAACTACTACTCAAATCACTAATTTTAAGAATTGTAATGAGATAAACTACAATTTAAAAATATAATTACAATAGTCGAATTCATTTGAACTAATTATATGTTAATATCTACATACTACCTAAATTTTACAGTTTTTAAATTTAAATCAAGCAAACTATTTATATGTTCATTTTTACATACAACCTCATACGATATTTTAATTTTCAAGAAATTATAAAAAAAAATCATATAAGCACATTGCAATGAAATTCAAATCACAATTTAAAAATATAGTTACAATGGTCCAATTCAAACCAATTATATGTTAATTTATACCCACCACCTAGATTTACAATTTTTTAAATTTCAATTAAACAAGCTAATTATAGGTAATTTTTACATACAACCTGATATGATTTTCCATTTTTTTAATTTCTAAGAAATAAGAAAATTTCATATGATAACATTGAACTAACATTCAAATCACTGATTTGTAAGAGTTATAATGATCAATTAAGACGCAATTGATAAATAAACTGCAATTGCTCAAACATAGTAATTGTACGTTAATTTATACATACAACCTAATACAATTATTTAATTAATATGGAATACTACATTTTTATGCAAACACATAAGACTATTATTCAAATCACTAACTTTTTATAACTCAATATCTCAATATAAATAAACAAAATAATAATATGTTAATTTATAATAATGACACAACAACAATCCTTATATGTGTATTATGAAATAATAGACATTAAATTGATAATAAAATAAAACACAGTAATAACACATCACATGTAGAATTAAGTCATCAAATGTACAATGACCAAGAATTTATATCATAAACTTGAAGATTTTGTTTATAGAGGAAATGAATAACAGTCATCTTAATGTACTATTAAAAGTCATTGAAGATTCTTCAAAATATCTCGAACATCGAGTGCCTTGTACAATTTATTCAATAAGCTCCACAGATCAGCGATCAACCATTTATCCTCATTCTTTCCATCAAACGAAGGGGCAATAATCACATTTTCTTTGGGATTTTCTTTCTTTGTCTCCATTGAACAATCCACTAGAATAGTGTTAGTAGCATCATATTGAGAATACATTCTCCACACTTTTTTCAGATGTTTTTTGTATATAACTTGTGTTGAATTATCAATGTCATTTTTTCCCTTTTGTTGTTTGCAATCTGAAGCAGTCCATGTAAACAAAAATTTAGCTTGTAATGTTTCTGAAACTAGCTTTTTCATAACTCTTGTTGTGTTTTGTTTCAAAGATGTCGTCCAAATTGCAATGTCAAGAGATTCATTTCTGGAACACATTTCAAGAAATGTTTTTGCATGTGGACGAAACCAAAATGATTTTTTCTCTATCGTGTAATCTGCGGCCCTTCCCATTTTCTCGATAAATTCTTTTTGTGATGCATCACCATCAACGCTCTGATAGAAAATGTTATTCAATTCAAAAATAACTAATTTCTTTTGACTTATAATAGCTGCAAAACAACAATGGATCATAGTAAATTCATTTTATTCATGCTACATAAATTATTATTAAAAAAAATTGTTGAAGAAATACACTCACTTTGAGTATTTTTTGTACTAGTTATTGATAAGCCACACTTCTCTTGTATTGTCTTCATAGAACCTAGAGCCAAAATAACAAACCTTCAATCGAATACCAATAATACTTCTTTAAATCAATTTTTTTTTTATAAGACATATTTTATGTTTAATTGAAAATAAGAGACATGTGAAGTACCTGATATGATATCATGTTCTTGACTATGGCTTTCTGTCACATTCCCTTGATCACTGTCTTTTTTCTCCTCGTTTGCTACTGTAATAAACATATGAAATGTTATAAAATGTATCAACGAATGAAATTCATTAAATAAATAGGCATAGAATCCAAAGAATCACTAGAGAAAAAACAAAACAAGTACAATACAACAAAAGAAACAAAATAAATTATGTACCTGGTATGGTATTTTCTTCGTCTTGTATTTGCATCTCGAAAACTTCTTCGACATTGTGCACACTATGTTGATCATTGCTTTGTTGCAAAGTGTCGTTGTTTTCTTTACAATTTCCGCCATTAGTAGTTATAGTAAACATCTTGTTAATCAAGATATATAAATAGCATAGAATCCAACGAATCACTAGAGAAAGAACAAAAAAAGTACAATACCTGGATATTCCAACAACAATATATTAGACATTGGTTTTTGCAATTGGAAGGATTCTTGATTAGTCAGCATGGTAGTCCTTTGTAACTCGTTTTCTACGACACATGCCATTCTTCTTCCATATGTACAGCAAGCCTGCTGTAAATTTTTCCCCGCATAAAGAGAAATAATCAAATTTAGATCACTATGTTGTTGATGCATTTGCAATAATTCTTCCCAGAATTCAAAATCTCTCTCTTTTTCATCAGATATGTCTCTAAAACTGTGAGAGTATATTGAGGCCTGTAAAATTTTAGACTCTTCACTATAGAAATGTATAGTTAAAACTATATCATAACTATAGTTATTTTGTTCTTTATATTCATAAAGACCGGTAGCCATTTTATAGTTGACATTTGAGTCCTTGACAATAATCTCCAGAGCTTGGCGTACATCCTTACAAGACCAAATTTCTACTAAGATAATCATAGTAAAATCTTTCAACCCATTTTTTTCGATTAAAAATCGAAACAATTCAATATAGTGATCCTTAAGGAATGATTCATCTTTCAAAGCCAATGTATCCAACACAACAAAGTTAGTGTATAACATTGGTTGAAACAGACAAGGAAAAGAGTGCAAAAGTGTTGACAAGAGGCTAGGACCCCCATAATGACAACCGAATTCAAAACTGTTCTCAATTTCCTGTATATCTGTCGATGCATCAATTATTCTATCAAGGACCACACACGCTTGTGGAGAAAGGGACTCTATTTTTGTATTTCGTGATCCTTTTACATATTTACACCCTTCCATTGTCTTACAGAAGTTGGCAAATATGATATCAGTAATTCCATAATGCTCAAGAATATTGGATATTGTAAGAATCTTATCATTCAGATTCTTATCATGACTTTTGCAATATGTTACCATTGCCTCCAAAATTGTTCTTTTGGTTTTCAATTGTGAACAATAATCTTTCATTTTTATGGCATTGGTTGGATGATTCACTGGAATAGAAAACCAGACAGTTCCATCCAATAGTTTATCTGCTACAGAACACATTTCTTCAGCGGTTAGTCCCTGAAGGGGACGGAAAGAACTTGATACCAAACTGTTCAGACTATTTGTCTTATTGTTTGGATCCTTAGGTTGGTTTGGAGAACACATTAATGTCCCTAGTTTGTAACAATTAAAAACAACTTCCCATTTATCCCAAGTAGTATCATCAAGATATAACAAGACTTTTTTTTCAGCAAAGTTTGTTAGTGGACAATCGAAGAAAGAGCACAACATTTCATCATCAACCTGTTAAAAAATAACAAATATAAATTAGTAAGAATGTGATATCAAAAATAAAATAGCCATGAATTTAGTTATAACAATATAAACTAAGTGCAAAAAAAAAAAAATTGCACACCTTGTCTTCAGCCGTCTTAGCATTCCCACATTTTTGTTTCTTTAATTTATTTGTGGCAATTAGGAATTGTCTTGCAGATCGCACAGAATCAATGAATGGAGTTTTGAAGAACATTGTGTTTGCAGAATTTAACTGGCAGCAAATACGAATCACCACACTGGGAGCAACTAATGGATCTAAGAATCGAGCATTACGTTCTTTGTACTTCTGTTTTGCCTCCCCAGATAGACTGAATTTAGGATTTGATAATATTTCTTTTGCTGCTTGAATGGTGTGTTGCCCATCAACTATCCAAAAATTGACGTTCTTGGCATTTATATCCATTTCATTCATGATTTTCACAGGGTTTCCAATCGGATCAGACTCTTTTTTGTCAAATGGAATTAGAAGAGCATCAGGCAATGATGCTTGAAATTTCTGTAGGAACGATTTTAATAATACTCGAACATTTAAATCATCCCGTGATCTCAATTTATATAACTTGGGTGCTTCTACACATCTTCGAACATCCACCTTCATGGTAAAAGAGCTTGAAAATAAATAATTGTCCTTGAAATTTTCATGGATTTCATCGCATTGGTCAGCAAGCTTCTCTATCTCAGAGTCTTCTTTTTGGGATTTTACAAACTCTGTAGTAGGCATGAACTCACTTTCTTTAATGCTCTGTTCTAGCTCAACTAAATATACCCTTCTCAAAGCAAGCATTTGAGCCTCGAGTTTATCATCTGGTATTTTATTAAGTAGTTTACCTCTTTGTTGCAAATAAAGAAACACGGATGATGTTTTCTTACATCTCACAAAGCGATATTTCATAACGTTGGTAATACGTTGTACAAGATCATCACAACTCTTTAGACCAGATTCATTGAAGCTCTCAAAACTGTCCAACTTAAACTGTGACTTTTTTATTGACTCTGGAAATTCTGTATTAGTATCAATCAAATCTGGTCTAAATTTTGTGTAATCAATTTGGCAGGAAAATAATTTCACTTCATTTTCTTCAATTACCTCCATTTGAAAATCGATCTGACTATGATTGAGAGCATAGCAATTAACAATTATCCCTAGCCTTTGTATATCATTTCCATCCATGGATCCAAATAGATACATATCTGGAAACATATTCATGGGACTTTCAATCTCAACATACCAATCTTCGACATACTCAAATGCAGCAGATGTTTTGAATTTTTTAATCATTTCAAAATTAGAACCCATTGTTGAATTTATAATCTGAGTTGAATGAAGCTTTTGTTTTTTGAATGCTGATTGTGGCATTTTACTTGCTTTGGAGACGACAGCTTCAAAAAACAATAATAAGCAATTATTACTATAAATAAAATGAAATCAAAATCACAAATATTAACATATAGTCTTCTAGTCTAACCATTTAGAAATGAGAGAATAATATTTAAAACCACCATACCACATGGGGGAGACGTTGTTTGTGTGTCACTTGCAATTCGTTTTTTCTTCAAATTATTCCTTGGAATTGTCATTGCACCAGAGTCCATAGCTTCTAAAAACAATAATAAATAGTCGACTATAAGTTTAAATTGTTTTAAAAATACATGAAATAATGAGCATTATCAAAGAATATTCTATTACATGTCTTTTATTCACATGCACAAGAATAATAAGGGTCATGTGTTATGGAAACATATTAAATACTTAGAGATAAATAAAAATCCATTGCATCTAGCACAAGTAGGGACTCATTAAAAAGAAAAGTTTTCCTTCTCAAAAATGCTAGAAGGAAATGCTTATGCTAGAAAGAAAGCTAGCAGTCGCTAGTTTTCATTGATCTTTACCCATGTGCTTATTTCAAAATAGAGCACATGGCACAAGCTCAAGGTATAAGCTAGCAACCACCAATCACCATGGACAGGATTTTTCTATTGGAAAGCTAGCGATTGCTAGCTTTCTTTCTAGCATAGGTATATGTTATTATCCTATAAGTATTTTGCGTATGCTAAAAGGAAAGCTAGCAGTCGCTAGCTTTCCTTGATCTTATGCCATGTGCTTATTTGAAAATAGAGTACATGGCAGAAGTTCAAGGCTTTCCTTACCTAACTAATTTATGTTTTGTGACCTCATGTGAAGCTTGGAGGCTACACCAAGAATATAATTTTTGAGATAATTTCTATTGCTAATAACAAGTAAATTATACAAAGACACTACCTCTAGTTTTCTATTGCTAATAACAATTAAATGTTACACATAGATTACCTCTAGTGCAAAAATAGACATAAACATAGTAAAATATACATAAAGAAAACCTCCTTCGTTATAGCTTTTATACCAAATTAAGTTTATTGGTTTACTTAAAGACCTGTGAACAAAAAAATAAATAAATTGAACCCATATAAATGATAGACTATAAATCATCATATATTTTTTTTGAACAGAAACTAAAAAGGAGTATATTATAAAGGGGCTATGCACAGCCATTCAGTACATAGCAAAAAGAGAGGAAGAATAGTCCTTCAGAGCAGAGATAGAGCATTGTAGACTAAGCCTGCAAAGGGTCCAAAAAACTATATATAGAGTTCTTCCATGATGACTAACAGAACGGGCAATATATACCCTTATATATCTTACATAATAAAAGACAAAAAAACATATATCCTTAAAAACCAGATTACAGGTGGCCCCTGAAGTGGACTGGCTGCACCACTGATTCTTCCTCCATCTGACGCTCCCCTTCAACAGTTACTGCATTGTTCCTGCTGCCCTGGTTCATGGAAATGAGTCGCGTAAGGTCCTCCTGGATCATATCCACCTTCCCCATCATCTCGCACAAGGAGCTTTCATTATCATCGATCCTGGAGTCATGGTTGCTGATTTGAAGGGAAGTGTAGCTCACAGTGTCCTCCATCTTTTTTATAGCGCAGGCTATCTCCCTGTTATCCATAAATCTTATGGAGACTATCTCATACAGCCGCCCCAAACATTTCTTGATGTCCTGGATGCCGGTATTGTCCCCTGGCTGAGGCATTCTGCCAAAATCAGAGGAAATAAGAAGACAGTCAAACTGCCTGAGCAAAGAATCAGTAGTTAAATTACTACATGAACCCTCACGCGCTGAGCAATTAAGGATGCAACTGAGCACTAACAGTTCCTAATGGAGCACCGAACCCCCTTGTCCGTCAGAGAAGACCTTTAAATCATCATATTTTTATGTCATTAACCAAGTAGTTCTTTTATCATTACATTTTTTTAACTCATTAAACAACATAAGGGTCATGTGTCCTGGAAACATATTGCTTACATAATAAAAGACAAAAAAACATATATCCATAAAAACCAGATTACAGATGGCCCCTGAAGTGGACTGGCTGCACCATTGATTCTTCCTCCATCTGACGCTCCCCTTCAACAGTTACTGCATTGTTCCTGCTTCCCTGGTTCATGGAAATGAGTCGCGCAAGGTCCTCCTGGATCATATCAACCTTCCCCATCATCTCGTGCAAGGAGCTTTCATTATCATCGATCCTAGAGTCATGGTTGCTGATTTGAAGGGAAGTGTAGCTCACAGTGTCCTCCATCTTTTTTATAACGCAGGCTATCTCCTTGTTATCCATAATTCCTATGGAGACTATCTCATACAGCCGCCCCAAACTTTTCTTGATGTCCTGGATGCCGGTATTGTCCCCTGGCTGAGCCATTCTGCCAAAAGCAGAGGAAATAACAAGACAGTCAAACTACCTGAGCAAAGAATCAGTAGTTAAATTACTACACGAACCCTCACGCACTGAGCAATTAAGGATGCAACTGAGCACTAACAGTTCCTGATGGAGCACCGAACCCCCTTGTCCGTCAGAGAAGACCTTTAAATCATCATATTTTTATGTCATTAACCAAGTAGTTCTTTTATCATTACATTTTGTTAACTCATTAAACAACATAAGGGTCATGTGTCCTGGAAACATATTAAATACTTAAAGATAAATAAAAATCCATTGCATCTAGCACAAGTAGAGACTCATTAAAAAGAAAAGTTTTCCTTCTCAAAAATGCTAGAAGGAAATGCTTATGCTAGAAAGAAAGCTAGCAGTCGCTAGCTTTTCTTGATCTTTTGCCATGTGATCTGTTCTTGGACAGAAGGTATCCAAGAAGACATCTATCCATCCAGACCATGATCTGCACAAATGATGTATAATAAGGGTCATGTGTTATGCTAGAAGGAAATGCTTATGCTAGAAGGAGAGCTAACATTCGTTCAAAATAGAGCACATGGCACAAGCTGAAGGTATAAGCTAGCAACCATCAATCACCATGGACAGGGTTTTTCTAATTGAAAGCTAGCGACTGTTAGCTTTCTTTCTAGTATAAGCATGTGTGTTTATTTCAGAAAGAAATGCTTATGCTAGAAGGAAAGCTAGTAGTCGCTAGCTTTCATTGATATTTTGCCATGTGCTTATTTCAAAATAGAGTAAATGGCACAAGCTCAAAGTATAAGCTAGCAACCACCAATCACTATGGAAATGATTTTTCTATTGGAAAGCAAGCGACTGCTAGCTTTCCTTCTAGCATAAGTATGTGTTCTTATCCTAGAAGGAAATGCTTATGCTAGAAAGAAAGCTAGCAGTCGCTAGCTTTCCTTGATCTTGTGCCATGTGCTTATTTGAAAATAGAGTGCATGGCACAAGCTCAAGGTATAAGCTAGCAACCACCAATCACCATGCCCAAGGTTTTTCTATTGGAAAGCTAGCGACTGCTAGCTTTCCTTATAACATAAGCATGTGTGTTATGCTAGAAGGAAAGCTAGCATTCGTTCAAAATAGAGCACATGGCACAAGTTCAAGGTATAAGCTGGCAACCACCAATCACCATGGACAGGGTTTTTTATTGGAAAGCTAGCAAATGTTAGCTTTCCTTCTAGCATAAGCATGTGTGTTTATACTAGAAGGAAATGCTTATGCTAGAAGGAAAGCTAGCAGTCGCTAGCTTTCCTTGATCTTGTGCCATGTGGTTATTTGAAAATAGAGTGCATGGCACAAGCTCAAGGTATAAGCTAGCAACCACCAATCACCATGGACATGATTTTTCTATTAGAAAGCTAGCGACTGCAAGCTTTTCTTCTAGCATAAACATGTGTGTTATGCTAGAAGGAAATGCTTATGCTAGAAGGAGAGCTATTCGTTTAAAATAGAGCACATGGCACAAGCTGAAGGTATAAGCTGGCAACCACTAATCACCATGGAAAGGGTGTTTTATTGGAAAGCTAGCGAATGTTAGCTTTCCTTCTAGCATAAGCATGTGTGTTTATACTAGAAGGAAATGCTTATGCTAGAAGGAAAGCTAGCAGTCGCTAGCTTTCCTTGATCTTTTTCCATGTGCTTATTTCAAAATACATCACATGGAACAAGCTCAAGGTATAAGCTAGCAACCACCAATCACCATGGACATGATTTTCCTATTGGAAAGCTAGTGACTGCTAGCTTTTCTTCTAGCATAAGAATGTGTGTTATGCTAGAAGGAAATACTTATGCTAGAAGGAGAGCTAGCATTCGTTTAAAATAGAGCACATGGCACAAGCTGAAGGTATAAGATAGCAACCATCAATCACCATGGACAGGGTTTTTCTAATTGAAAGCTAGCGACTGTTAGCTTTCCTTCTAGTATAAGCATGTGTGTTTATTTTAAAAGGAAATGCTTATGCTAGAAGGAAAGCTAGCAGTCGCTAGCTTTCCTTGATCTTTTGCCATGTGCTTATTTCAAAATAGAGCAAATGGCACAAGCTCAAGGTATAAGCTAGCAACCACCAATCACTATGGACATGATTTTTCTATTGGAAAGCTAGCGACTGTTAGCTTTCCTTCTAGCATAAATATGTGTTCTTATCCTAAAAGAAAATGCTTATGCTAGAAGGAAAACTAGCAGTCACTAGCTTTCCTTGATCTTGTGCCATGTGCTTATTTGAAAATAGAGTGCATGGCACAAGCTCAAGGTATAAGCTAGCAACCACCAATCACCATGCCCAAGGTTTTTCTATTGGAAAGCTAGCGACTGCTAGCTTTCCTTCTAACATAAGCATGTGTGTTATGCTAGAAGGAAAGCTAGCATTCGTTCAAAATAGAGCACATGGCACAAGCTCAAGGTATAAGCTAGCAACCACCAATCACCATGGACATGGTTTTTTATTGGAAAGCTAGCAACTGTTAGCTTTCCTTCTAGCATAAGCATGTGTGTTTATACTAGAAGAAAATGCTTATGCTAGAAGGAGAGCTAGCAGTCGCTAGCTTTCCTTGATCTTTTGACATGTGCTTATTTCAAAATACATCACATGGAACAAGCTCAAGGTATAAGCTAGCAACCACCAATCACCATGTACATGATTTTTCTATTGGAAAGCTACTGACTATTAGCTTTTCTTCTTATCATAAGTATGTGATCTTGTGACGTGTGCTTTCCTTGATCTTGTGACAAAATCTGTGTCAGGTACTGTCGGCTTCCACGACAGTCACGTATAAGGAATGACATCCTAAGTTGGTCACTAAGTACCTTCGTCAAGTGGAGAAAGAGCAGTTATCCCTCGAACGGTATTGGGTCGTCTCCTTTTCAACAAGTGGTGGTGAGCCCACTTGAGAGAACATACACCCGCAACCTTGGGTTTGACCTCCTATGGCGCGGCGCCGCTCTTTCACTTGCCCCATGTGGCTATACACGACCACTTGATTTAGAAGGATTTATAAAGCACCCTAAGGACAACAACTATGTTTTTGGATGCCTAGCCCCAAAATCGTACCTAAACTACAAGATTCTTTTGTGCCCTCCTATGGAAGTATTAAGTGAGTAGATTTAAGCTATTTTTGAATTTAGTGAGTGACGAGAGAGTTTCTTGTGTGTGTGTGTGTGCATCAAAGAAAGTGACGGTTTTGAGCGCACATGAGATATTGCATATAAATGAAAAGGCTTTTCTTTTAAAATGAAAATAATGCAACTCAACCTAATAGAAAAACAACTAAATAAACCATGTAAAAAAAACTAAATAAAATAAATTGTAAAAAAAAGAAAAAAAAATCTATAAACAAAATTGTAAAAGTAAAAAAAAATCTATAGACTTACCAAGATTTTCAACCTCTTTTTAATCAGGTCTTCTTCTTTACTTTTTGTTTGGCTAAGACTAAAGCTAATGCCAATGCCAATGCCATTTTTTCCCATAACTTCATCTTCATCTTAGTTGGTCTTGCTTCTTTGATAGACAATAATCTAGAAGCTATGAAGCCAAGAATACTTGAATGGAAACTGTACAATATATTGAAACTATCTGTAAGTTACAAACTTATATCAAATAATTAAATATAAAAAACACTAGCTATTTAGCTATTTTTATATACAAATAATGCTATGTATTACATCTTATATACACGACAGTCACCTATAAGGAATGACATCCTAAGTTGGTCACTAAGTACCTTCGTCAAGTGGATAAAGAGCAGTTATCCCTCGAACGGTATTGGGTCGTCTCCTTTTCAACAAGTGGTGGTGAGCCCACTTGAGAGAACATACACCCGCAACCTTGGGTTTGACCTCCTATGGCGCGGCGCCGCTCTTTCACTTGCCCCATGTGGCTATACACGACCACTTGATTTAGAAGGATTTATAAAGCACCCTAAGGACAACAACTATGTTTTTGGATTCCTAGCCCCAAAATCGTACCTAAACTACAAGATTCTTTTGTGCCCTCCTATGGAAGTATTAAGTGAGTAGATTTAAGCTATTTTTGAACTTAGTGAGTGACGAGAGAGTTTCTTGTGTGTGTGTGTGTGCATCAAAGAAAGTGACGGTTTTGAGCGCACATGAGATATTGCATATAAATGAAAAGGCTTTTCTTTTAAAATGAAAATAATGCAACTCAACCTAATAGAAAAACAACTAAATAAACTATGTAAACCATGTAAAAAAAACTAAATAAAATAAATTGTAAAAATAAAATAAAAAAATCTATAAATAAAATTGTAAAAGTAAAAAAAAATCTATAGACTTACCAAGATTTTCAACCTCTTTTTAATCCAGTCTTCTTCTTTAATTTTTGTTTGGCTAAGACTAAAGCTAATGCCAATGCCAATGCCATTTTTTCCCATAACTTCATCTTCATCTTAGTTGGTCTTGCTTCTTTGATAGACAATAATCTAGAAGCTATGAAGCCAAGAATACTTGAATGGAAACTGTACAATATATTGAAACTATCTGTAAGTTACAAACTTATATCAAATAATTAAATATAAAAAACACTAGCTATTTAGCTATTTTACATCTTATATACATTCATAGAATTGATAACTATTTTTATGTACAAGTAATGCCATATACTTATATACATTCATAGGAACGATTAACATGCATTGACAGTGTTGGATTCTTTCCTTGGCATACAACTCAATTCATGATATCTATGGTAACAAAACCACTTTGGGGGTGTCCCCATTTTCCACTAGTTTCCCCTTTGGTAAACATGCAACCTTATTTGCAACCATGTTTTCTCAACTATTGTTTCTCGATCAAGTATGAAACAATTGGAAGAATTCAAAGGAATCAATCATACTCTAGATTCTCATTTTCATACGCTCAAGAACTACATCTTTGAGTTGAGGATTTCTTCTTATTAGTCCTATTAAAGATGAATATTAAATGATAGTAGCTATCGTATTTAAGGGTAAACAAGGGAGTCTCATACACCAACAAGATAGCTAACCGACATATATGAGGTAACTAAATTAAACCAAAATTAAACCCACCCAATTCTTTGGATTAAAAAAGGATCTGATATATGACCTGACATGTAACGTCTTTAAAAAAAATTAACCCCAGCAGATTATCTATAAATACTGTTTAAATTTATTGGTTTCAAACACGTTGAACTTCTTCCTACTTATCAAGATTTAACAATGATATAAGTTATCATGGATAAGTCAATTAAGTGTTTAGTGGATGACTTAATTAGTAAAAGATTATCAAGTTCTCATGTGTAAAATAAATGTCATTAATTGTAAGTATCCTCAAGTAAAGGTGTCTTCAAGGTGAAGTATAAAAGTTAAACATTAATAATAGAGGAGTGTGCTATATAATTGTTGATCATGATTAATTAAATCATTTATTATATTTCATTGTTTATACACAGAGGTACTATGTTGACACTTATCCATTAACCAAATAAATATTTTAAATTACTATTCACAATTTAAATTAATTACTATTATTATTAATTGTTATCGTTATTATTATTATATTATTAATATTATTTAATTAATAATAATAATGATAATAATCCCTTTTATAAAGTATAGTGGGTTGAATAATAATGAATTTATTAAATAAATTATTAATTTAATTAACGGACGGAATCATCCCAAGTAAATTAAAAGGATATGTTTGAATATGTAGGATATGTTTGGGGTTGTTAAGGTAACTTATAGAATCCATTCCAGAAATCTTCTTATCTTACTGCAATCGACGGTTTCAGGTATTTTTCTGAACCAGCTTAATTAGAATGTATTTTCTTTTATTTCCAAGCTATGCATGTCAAACGAACAGAATTAAATGGAAAGTTTTAGGATTATGTTTATTTAACTGCAGAGACATGTAAACATATAGAAAACAGACAGTTAAACATTTACAGAAACAGAAATATAGATGGTTGAATCTCTTGTTTTCTTCTAACAATAATTAAGGGAAAAACTAGGTATAACCTGATAACCCGGAATAGACCCAGTGCCTAGATAGGGCACTACAGTTGGTATCAGAGCGCAAGGCTCAGACACTGAGACCTTAGGGCCTAACTACACCTGGAACTTTAGTGAAATTTACTAGAAAATAACAAACCAGTATGATGGCTGCAAAAAGATAATTTGAAGAGCCTTTTCCCATTTATTCGTAAGGCGTAACAGAAACAGAATTTCAATGATATATATATATATATATAACTGCTTATTTAGGGCTCAGTCTAGACCCCATTAAACAAACCTTTCCAGAAAAACAACAACATTTCTATATACACTCTTTTAATATTCAAACCCTAATATTAATCCAATGCTAAAGCATTTGGGATAAAAAAAAACACTTCATTGCATTTATAGAAAGAAATTGTATTCATAATAAATGCGAAACAATGAGTCTCGCACAGGATTTACAGAGGGTTCTCCAAATTTCAGACCTGCAGCCAAAGTGATCAGTTTTCATTTCCTATTATTTAAATGCAGATCTGCCTTCTTGCCTGTAACATTTTGCTTTAAACATTCATTTCAATAAATGTGGCATAAAACAAATATTCAAATAATATTGTTGCCTGCAATATTGTTTATAATACAAGCATCGCAGCAATTTCGACGCAGAAATCGTTTCATTTGAGCTCGATATGATCCATTTTGACCAATAACTAAGAAGATTTACAAGCATGGAAAATGCATGAAACGATTTCCATACTGCTCTCCATTGTTGCTGCTTGTTTTGTCCGAAACGAATTTCATACAAAATGTTGCTTCCTTTGAAACCCTAGCGCTCAAGCCAGGTGTACCAAGCGCCCGGAGCCCAATGCCACATCAATTGTCCTCCAAGCGTTTTTCTTCTTTCCTTTGTGCCCAGCCCGAACTCAACAACTAGAACCAATTGGCCCACGCACTTAACACATCAATGCCCACCATCGAATCCCATGCACTGAGTTCACATAAGAGGACGGGAATATATAAAAGATGCGTTGTGCTCAACGCCGAGGACTCATCAGGGAACCGAATGCCAAGCCAGGCGGGTCCCATGGATTTCATATCTCCCATCGTCGAAGCAGCCCTACAATGACAAATAAAACCTTATTTCCTCCTTAAATAGGCATACTTTTGACGGCACGTGAGACGGTTTCTGCGTTGCCCATGAGCGGTTTACTATACCGCTTTATTGGAATGCGGACGAGTAAGGAATGAACACGTGGGATGGTGGTTTCCTTTCCGCGACCACCAACCACCCTTACCATGCGTACATGTTGCCGACGCGGAATAAGGAGAGCCGTCGATCCTGCATTGGCGTCAATCCCCATGCGAAAAAGAAAAGGTTTTTTTTTGCGTTTTATATTGTTTTAATTTTTTTTATTATTATTTTAAATTAATGTTTTTTAAATATTAATTTAATTTTATTAATTTAATGTAGTGTCTCTCAAGCATGCCCCTTTTTAAAGCTATAATTAATTAATTTCACCTAATACACTGCTGTGCAATCTTTGGTTCTCACATCATATCTGTCCATCGTACAGATAATAAATTTTGAATGAACACCATAATTAATGTGTAATTGCCAATGCCATTAATTAATTTCACCTAATACACTGTTGTGCAATCTTTGGTTCTCACATCACATCTTTCCATCGTACAGATAATAAATTTTGAATGAACACCATAATTAATGTGTTGCCAATGCCATTTCCCGGCTTCTTCCATCGTGATTCATGGCATTGGGCACACATTTTCCAGTTGCAGATTAAAATTTTGGCAGACTTTATCTCCAGGGTATTGAGCTATCCAATAAGCTATGGCAGTCAAACATCATTTGCACTGAAACAACCATGCCCCGGGGGACCAGAGCTTCTGGAACCAAATTGGACCATCAAGGATTTCGGATCAGGTACTCCGGCTGATTGCACTTTATGCTTAAGGGAGACTCTCGCTACAGCCCATAGGCATCCGCATCAAGTTCCAATAAATCGCTGCGAATGCAAGGGTTCGGGCTCTTGGGGCAAACATCCTTCTCAGAGGTAGGTACCGTATTGTGAACCATGAAACTTCAACCCCCTTGCTGGTACCAATTTTGCAAAATAGTAACATTACAAATGTCCATTAGCGAAGAAAATAAGATTCCAAGATTCCATTGGCGAAGAAAATAAGATTCCATTGGCGAAGAAAACCGTAGTAACCTTAAGTTAAGATGTTAATTTGTTAATAATATGGGGAATGGCCAGGGTATTTATTTGGTTCTCTCTGATATTGGAACTGAAGGAGTGTGAGATATCGTTCTAGCTCATGTCCATGGAGTAAAGGTCCTTGTCAAATACATTCGGCTGTGGGAGGTTGACAATAGCTGACGACTGGGCCTATCAAAAATAAGGTAACCTCTTAACCAACATTTACAGTTTAGACTCTAAATAAAATTGTAATTTTCATAAAAAATTAAAATATATTGAAAGTAAGATTCCGAATTTAATAATTTAAAGGAAATAGAAATATATTTATGCTCAATTAAGACAATTTTGCAGTTTAGATGCAATTTTATTTTTACAAAACTTATCCATTTTTTAGATATAGATTTCCAAAAAATTAGTTTAATTTGAGGGCTTGATTAATTCCCCATACTAACTACACTAACTGTGTTAAATGAGAGACTAAAAAACCAGTCAAATAGATAAACCTATGCTGATGAAAAATGACAATAGAAATGAAAAATTTACCTTGGGAAAATATATCCATAGCCTCAGCTCTGAATCTATTAAAATGATTTACTTCAACAAACAAAGGGAAAG
The DNA here is from genome assembly GCA_027924585.1 of Larix kaempferi. Classification (NCBI taxonomy): domain Eukaryota; kingdom Viridiplantae; phylum Streptophyta; class Pinopsida; order Pinales; family Pinaceae; genus Larix; species Larix kaempferi. Next base: position 6,643,599 of record BSBM01000009.1, read on the forward strand.
TGGTGGCGGTTGGATTAATGGTAGAAGCAACGCATGCAAAGTTTGATCCATGTTTAAAGTTAGATCCCACCAATTTCAAATACTAGCTCAGTAATGTTGGATTCATTGCCTCGTCTGTAATTCATTCATTAACAAACAGTCAGTCTAGACTTTCAAATCTTTACATCAAGAAATTACCCAACAAGATATAAAACGTCCAGGTACATAAAAAAATAATCGATAACCAAGCTCTCCCCAGATTCGTAGTATCTCCAAGTGTGTTTTTCCTGGCTGGGAAGGAGAGAATGCAGCCTCACTCCTGCCACAAGGCCGCCTATGTCATAATTCGAGTGTCCAAAGTTGAAAATTGCAGTGAAATTACAAGCCCCAGCCCTCGGGTCTTGAATCTGCCACCCTACAATGCCAAATAAAACCTTATTTCCTCCTTAAATAGGCATACTTTTGACAGCACGTGAGACGGTTTCCGCGTTAGATCCCACCAATTTCAAATACTAGCTCAATAATGTTGGATTCATTTCCTCGTCTGTAATTCATTCATTAACAAACAGTCAGTCTAGACTTTCAAATCTTTGCATCAAGAAATTACCCAACAAGATATAAAACGTCCAGGTACATAAAAAAATAATCGATAACCAAGCTCTCCCCAGATTCGTAGTATCTCCAAGTGTGTTTTTCCTGGTTGGGAAGGAGAGAATGCAGCCTCACTCCTGCCACAAGGCCGCCTATGTCATAATTCGAGTGTCCAAAGTTGAAAATTGCAGTGAAATTACAAGCCCCAGCCCTCGGGTCTTGAATCTGCCACCCTACAATGCCAAATAAAACCTTATTTCCTCCTTAAATAGGCATACTTTTGACAGCACGTGAGACGGTTTCCGCGTTGCCCATGAGCAGTTTACTATACCGCTTTATTGGAATGCGGACGAGTAAGGAATGAACACGTGGGATGGTGGTTTCCTTTCCGCGACCACCAACCACCCTTACCATGCGTGCATGTTGCTGACGCGGAATAAGGAGAGCCATCGATCCTGCCTTGGCGTCAATCCCCATGCGAAAAAGAAAAGGTTTTTTTTTTCGTTTTATATTGTTTTAATTTTTTTTTTATTTAATTTTTTTTATTATTATTTTTAATTAATGTTTTTTAAATATTAATTTAATTTTATTAATTTAATATTTAAAAAACATTCATTTAATTTAATTCGTTTAATTTAATTTAATTAATTTTTCCTGGCTGGGAAGGAGACAATGCAGCCTCACTCCTGCCACAAGGCCGCCTATGTCATAATTCGAGTATCCAAAGTTGAAAATTGCAGTGAAATTACAAGCCCCAGCCCTCGGGTCTTGAATCTGCCACCCTACAATGCCAAATAAAACCTTATTTCCTCCTTAAATAGGCATACTTTTGACAGCACATGAGACGGTTTCCGCGTTGCCCATGAGCGGTTTACTATACCGCTTTATTGGAATGCGGTCGAGTAAGGAATGAACACGTGGGATGGTGGTTTCCTTTCCGCGACCACCAACCACCCTTACCATGCGTGCATGTTGCTGACGCGGAATAAGGAGAGCCATCGATCCTGCCTTGGCGTCAATCCCCATGCGAAAAAGAAAAAGTTTTTTTTTTCGTTTTATATTGTTTTAATTTTTTTTTATTTAATTTTTTTTATTAGTATTTTAAATGAATGTTTTTTAAATATTAATTTAATTTTATTAATTTAATATTTAAAAAACATTCATTTAATTTAATTCGTTTAATTTAATTTAATTAAATTAATTTAATGACTTTTAATTTAATTTGATTTAATTAATTTAACTTAATGTCATTTAATTAATTAATTTAATTTAATTAATTCAATTTAATTTTTTTTAATTAATTCAATTTAATTTAATTTTTTTTATTTTGTTTTATTAATTATTATTTAATTTAATTTAATTTAGTTGTTGATAAGAATTAAAAAAAAAAAAAAATACCATGTAAAAGAAAAGGGTTTTTTTTGCGTTTTATATTGTTTTAATTTTTTTTATTATTATTTTAAATTAATGTTTTTTAAATATTAATTTTATTTTATTAATTTAATGTAGTGTCTCTTAACATTTATTTAATTTAATTCGTTTAATTTAATTCGTTTAATTTAATTTAATGACTTTTAATTTAATTTGATTTAATTAATTTAATTTAATGTCATTTAATTAATTAATTTAATTTAATTAATTCAATTTAATTTTTTTTAATTAATTCAATTTAATTTAATTTTTTTTATTTTTTTTTATTAATTACTATTTAATTTAATTTAATTTAGTTGTTGATAAGAATTTAAAAAAAAAAAAAAAATACCATGTCAAAATAAAAGGGGTTTCGGCAAAATTTCATTTAATTCGTTTAATTTAATTTAATGACTTTTAATTTAATTTGATTTAATTAATTTAATTTAATGTCATTTAATTAATTAATTTAATTTAATGTCATTTAATTAATTAATTTAATTTAATTAATTCAATTTAATTTTTTTTTAATTAATTCAATTTAATTTAATTTTTTTTTATTTTATTTTATTAATTACTATTTAATTTAATTTAATTTAGTTGTTAATAAGAATTAAAAAAAAAAAAAATACCATGTCAAAATAAAAGGGGTTTCGGCAAAATTTCTTATATAATTATATAATGCTAGTGTTATTTTATTTATATTTAATTAAATTTCGTATATATTTTTATTTAAATTTCGTGTATAATTATATAGCGCTAGTATTATTTTATTTAAATTTAATTAGATTCCATATAATGTTATAACCTAGGTTTCTTAAAAAATTAAAAGTTAATATTTAAAAATATAAAGCTACTCACGAACTTTCAATTTAAAAGTTCTTCATAGATTTAAAGTTTTAAGGTCAATTATAGTAAGGTTGAAGTGGTTGGTGAAGTTATATTTAAATTAGCATAGATAAAATTTAAATTATAATTTATATTTAAAGGAGAAATTTAAAATATTTAAATTTAATATATATAAATATTTAAAATTTTGGAAAAGAAATAAATAAATAAATAATAAAGAGTGGTTTAAGTGGTTTGGTGAAGATCTAGGGTTTTATAAATCTATGTATTTAATCAAATTGTCTTAGTACTTATTATATTTAACATCCTACATAAAATTAAATTCAAAAAATATGTAGGTGTAATTATATAATAATTTTTGGATGGTCAAATTACAATTTCTCATAAAAAAAATTACAATATCTTTAATTTTTCAATTCTTGGTTCATTGCATTTCATGATCGTTGAAATTGCATTTTCATTTTACAATTCAGCCTACTCATATGGAGTTACAAACTTTTACAATTCAACCCAGTCATATGCCGTTAGTTTGGAACACAAGAATGAGTATATATTTCTTTTACAAATCAGCCTACTCATATGAAGTTACAAACTTTTACAATTCAATCGACTCATATAAAGTTAGTTTGGAGCACAACAATAAGTATATATTTCAATTGAGAAGAGGTTATCATATATAACGACCTATATTAAGAAAACCTAATAACGGCCTATATTAAATGCAATTGTTAAATTACTATCAGGTTATCATGTCAGTACCATTTGTCAAAAACCCAGATTCATGGTATTATAAAATTGAAGTTTTCACAATTATTTATAACATCTACATTTTTTAAATTTGATAAATAAAAAATAAATTATCTAAAAATAAAAGACATTTTTATTTTTGACATTAAAAGTTTCCAACCATGTTAATGTCAAAAGAGTTGTAACCAAAACTTGCATTGAGTTGGCAGAATAATCAAAAGTCTATAGTTCTACACCTGAGTGAACCCTTTCTTAATATATTTTTACGGAAGAACACTACACTAGTACCATTTTACTCCCATTTACAAAACCTGTAAAGGTTGGCGGTAAAGATTCACCAGGCCAGTGACAAAAAAATATCGTGTGCTCCTATCTATGAATATGTTCGAACTCAAACGAGGGCGGGAAGCGGCAATGTCACTTGTATCTGGTAGTAAGGCGGAACAAAAAATTTCAAAATTCAAAATTCAAATGGGCGATACAGGAAAACGGTTTCATGGAAAACGACGTTAATATAGACATCTGTAGATAGATTTAGGCCCATCTCCCTCTACAACGTTTAATACAAGATCCTCAAAAAGATAATTGCAATCAAGTTATGGAAAATCATCCCTTCCATCGTCTCGATTAACCAAGGATGATTTGTCTTTTATTTTTTTGGAACCTTGAATTACCTTCAATTCTGTAGGTTTCAATATCAGAGATTGCTACTGCAAAAAAGGTTTTTATATTTGAGATGGTGCACTGGACTTGTGCCTTAAATATCATTCAACTAGCATTTTGAAGTTAGGGTATGCTTTGCACTCTGACCTGAAGCGTCTTTCTGATTCCTATGGAGAGCTGGAGTGTTTTCGCTACTGTGAAGCGCCTAAATTAGACCTTCAAAAGGTTTTTCCATCTGTTCCAGGGGGGCTTTCCGACCTTGCAAAGACTGTGCTGGGAAGTGCTTTAAACAAAAGTACTAGGATGAGTGACTGGAGGGAGCGTCCCTTGAGCAATAGTCAGGTACACTAAATATAAATCCATGCTACGTTATAAGTTGCACTACAAAGTATAAGAACGGTCCAGTACAAACCTCTAAAAACTGATAAAGTTTGAAATAAGAACATACAAACTACAAATTTAAACGTTGCTACGAAATTTATATGGGAATGTTCAGATCAAGATTTTCAAGCATACAACAGACTCGCAGATATCTCCAGTAACCGAAATATGCAACCTCTTATAACTTGAAGAAGGCACAAAAATACCCATACCCCATGGGCCTTGTACAAAATCCAGATACTAAACTAAATGGACGAGAATGATAGGAATTTGTAGGACGAGGAGTACCTAAAGTTCTAATTTACAGGAGGACGATTCAGCCGCTCCAGCTGCTCGCAATAGGATTCAGGTTCTAATTTGCAGAGGACAAGAACAATGTTTCAGCAGCTCCAGCTATAGGAATTTGCAGGACGAGAATGAGGACCAGGTCTCTTGGCATTTTGCAATGGACTGCACTGCCTTGAATGCAGGTAGATGGGCGTTGAATGCAGGTAGGTGGGCGTTGAACCTTGAGAATATGGCGGGAGCGAGACTGTGTACGATGAGATCTCCAGGATATGGCTGCAGCTGGCTCATGATCAAGCTGCACGTTTTCGATGGGACTGTATGGCACTTCGTGTGGTACTACGTCAATAATTATAATACATTATTATAATTATAAAAACTAGTTGAATGATATTGCAATATTTCTCATTTATGCAATGACATGAAATGGATGATAATGTATGGTATGTTCTTATTTCATATTCCTTTATGGCATGTTCTTATTTCATATTTCTTTATGGTATGGATGAAAAGTTAATGTATTATTATATTTTATAATACCTTATTATAATTATAAGATTTAGTTGAAAGATATTGTAATATTTTTTATTTATGCATGATAGTATAAAGTAGTGTGATATTACATTTTTTTTTGGGGATAACTGGAAGTAGAAGAAAGATTAATATTTTGTCTATATTTTGTACTTTCTTATGTAATTTGAAAAGTTAAATGTATTATTATTATATTTTATATTACGTTTATGTGATGAAATGAATTAGGTAAATTTAGGATAATGCATCACCATATTTCATATTTCGTTAATGGGATAGCAAGATGTAAAGGAAAGGTTAATGCCTTGTTTATAGTTCATAATTATTTTATGGGATACTATGAAAGGCTAATGTATTATTATATTTATACTACGTTTATATGATAATATGAACTGGTTGAAAGATAAGATACTGGTATGATATTTTTCTTGATGTTATAAAATGAACTAGATGAAAAGTTAACACATGCCTATATTTCACAGTTCACTTAGGGGATTGTAGGTTGTAAGATTAAAGACATAGCCTTCCTTTTTGTCAAATTGTACCCTTAGGGTTTCCGTTTGCAAGTGTTACTTATTTAAGATATATTTCAACTATGATAGAGATCCTTGCCAATTCACATATGGAATAATTGTTCCCATGAGGTAGAGTGACTTGTGGTACAAGAAAAATAGAGCCCATACCTGCCTTACAGCAAAATTAAATGTCAGCAAGGAAAGTCAAATGGGTTCTCACAATGACATTTGGCAGCATATGATTCATCCCCACAACCCCCTCACCACTCCCTAGTGGATACACATGGCCCCTTCTCATTCGTTGCTCCCATAGCTAGTTTTGGTATTTTATTGCAATATCAAGTATTTACATCAATTCACAATATCCCATGGCTTAATAGCACATGGGTAATAACATATCAAATACTTGCCCATTTTAAATAAAATCCGAACATATACTAGCGGGGCCTTGGCCTTGAGCTCCACGCTAGGAAAACATACATTACATGTATACAATATTTACATGAAAGCCAATATTTCCTAAGGGTCAAAATTGGGGTATTACATTGGAACAAAGACCAACGATATTTTAAACCTTTTTCTACATAGCCATGATGAGAAGACAAGTGGACGGATATAATCGGTGGATTTGCTGAATGACGAAAAATTGATCAATTTTAAATGATAAGACACCAAGATGCTCAGATTGACGAGACTTTGACGGATTGTCGAGGAAGAGAAACCAACTTAAAATTTGAAAACGAGATATCAATGTGATTGGTATGATGCGCTGAACTCAACGACATGCATTTTGCATTACGACAAAACCATTTATGAAAACTCATGACTACGAACTTGAAATTTAACCATGGTATCGAAATGGTCAAATGAAGGCAATGTTTCATAAAACGAAGTATGGAGACGATTAGCATAATAAATAGAACGCAATGAAGCTAACCTTAGGTCATAATCAAACATGATAAAATGACAACTAGCCCTCGAGATGGAACTTGATGGGGTTAAGAAGACACTTTGTGCGACTTGATGAATCTGTCGAAGTGGTCTTATGATAACATAAACGAAGAGATAAGGGAAATACATTATAAGCTCATGGAGCTGAACATGATGATACTAATGACAAGAATAAGTGTTATCGAAAATCTAGTTGGGATCGACAGTTATTGAATGTACTATCGAATTGATATTATACACAATTATGATTGAGTTCCTGAGAATGTATTGGAACCATGTTGGAAAAAAAAAATAATAATAATAATGATTAGAACCACTTGTGCTTAATATGGCCATGATTGTTGGAGAAAAATAGAAGGGAATGGAAAGAAGATGATAATAGGAAATTAAGATAAAGTTTAGTGTCGAAAGTACAAGAACAAAAATTAACTTCAGGATGAAGTTCTATTTAAGAGGGGGTGTATGTAGTGCCCCTAGACTACTGTAGACATTGAGGGCACCTGCTGAGTGACCTCACTGTTTGAAACATTAATAAAATAACCCTATGATTTACGTTTGTGAGAAATGTGTGTAGCGACAGGTGAAACGGTTCACCGACGGACACACAAAGGAATATGAAGGGTCGTAGAGTACGGGTAAATCACACACAGGGAGAGCGACGACGATGTTGACTTCTGACGGAATACCACGCTTGAGCAGATAAGCACTGATCCGCTTGCTCCTAGTGAAAATGCTTATTAAACTTAACTGCATAAAAACATATAAGTTTGCACCTAGAGCATTACTTAGAAATGCATTTGAGTACTTTAGGCATTTGCATATATCTAAACATAAACAATCATTGGAGAATGTTATGGCAAATTATCACATCGTCGATCTACTGCGTATGGCTTGAGGGACTGTACAACAATGAAGAGAATACTTCCTTGTGCTGGGTGTGTAGGTATTGTGGGTGCCAAGCTAGATAGATCTTGCAAGGTTATCCTTGGCTCTGTGCTGGAGCTCACTAGCTTAGCAAATCTTCCCTCCCATGTCCTAGCAGCCTGATAAACCCAATTGCAGATTGGCTTGGCTCATCTTGGTGTATGCTTGGCTATGTGTGAGTCTGTTGTTCCTTAGTTCCTTGTAGAGATCATGCCCAGCTCAGGGGTGGCAGTCGTGCTGAGAGATTGAGGAGCACACTGGCCTATGGTTGGGTGGAACGTTGCAGTTGCATAGCCAGTTGCTTGGGACTGCCTTATTGAGATAAGTATTCTCCTGTATATTCTTGTAAAGATTTAATTGATGGATATCTGAATGTAGGGTGATGGTGTAAATGAATAATTTTACTTCCGCTATGTTTTTACGAGTTTATGCAATTCCATATGATCTTTTATAAATCTGCAAAGGTCTTTAATTGGCTGTTATAGAGTCTTGAATGTATGATAGATATCAACAGCATTTAGTTAACTTCCATTGTGTTTCCATTGTATAAACATATACTTGTATATATATATTTTCATTTTCATTTGAATGCTTGTTTAATGAATGGATATGGGGGCTAGATGCCCGGTTTAACCTCACGATCCCTCCAAAAATCCCCTCCTCCATAGTTCCCACCATACTCATTAGATCTATCCCTTTGCTAATCTATGCCTCCCATGCTACCTCCCTCCCTCTCATCCCCCTTTCTATCCCCTCTTCCATAACAAACCACCTCTCTACCCCACCCCCCCCACTCTCTCTCTAACCCCATCTCTCTCTCCGATTATCTTTAACCCCCCTCCTTTATAACTCCCACACTCTCTCCCTCTCTCTCTTTAACCCCTCTCCTCCTCCCTGTTATTATACAAACTATCATCCCTAGAACACCTAGGCTGTGTGGACCAAGGGGCTAGTTACAGTAAGTGGGGAGGACATAGGTCCAATGTCACCATAACCTAACTCCTCATCTTCTTTGGTTAAGTCCTAAACCCATGGGAGAGTCCGTAATGGAGGAATAACACCTGTAAGCACCAACACACCTGGAAATACCATTCTACAATCATTATGGATAATATTAGTGCCTTGCATGGAGTCAACAATGGATAATAAAGACAAATAAGTAATATAAAAGGCGTAATTCAATATACCAATCAATGTCAATGAATATCACAAGTTCAACATACTTCACAATTCATACAATGCATCTACCTGATGCATACCAAGTATCTACCTAATACATATCATCATACATGATCCACCTGATCATACTGTGTATCCACCTGATACAAAATTAATACAAACTTAACCGAATATTTAGGGACACCTAAAATTGAAGTTATTGACATTTAGACACTGACCCATTATAATCCTCCCTTGACCCAACCTGACGATCATGTCTTGATACAACTAGATGTACCTTTTCCCATAGATCCCTTTAAATTTGTTCAAAATGTACAACATAATATGTCTAGAACCAAATTATGGTTAATCTAACAAGCATGGGATGTACTTCCACTACACCTAGTGTCTTTTGAGGAAACATGAATGCTTCTTATGTATATTTAGTTATCAAAATCATTTCTTCTACCCATATGCCACATGTTTCCAATGTCTCTTCATTCTTAATGCCATCTATTAGCAAACACATTCCAACCCTACGTTTTCCTAGTCTTGGAATACCTTCCACAAGTAATTTTATGCCTAGTTCGAGCTTCTCCTTTGGTGTATGTAATAATATATTGATCCCTCAACAACTCCCCAAGTTATGTGATGTGGGGCCCCACCTGAAATTTTGAGCTAAAGGCCACTGATCCAAGTGTTGTTACTCTTTAATGATGTCTATACAACTACAATTTGGACGGAGTCCTTATAAGGTATGTTTTATCATACCATGTCTAATATTTCTCCTTTACAGGTTTTTTTATTATCATGCCATACACTTGGATATAGTAAACCCCCCCCACCCTTACTGCTTATTCTTTCTGTACAAGCAATTCATCCTTGAAAAGTTTGACAAAATATGAGTGAGAAAACTATCCCTGATTCCATAAGCTTAAATTCCACTTGATGAAAACCCTCAGTTTGTTTCACCCCTAAACCATCCAAAGAGTCGAGCTTGCACATTGTTATGGTCGATGGAGCCCGCACATTGTTATGTAACATTGGTTGAATGGTCGATGGAGCCCGCACATCATTATGTAACATTGGTTGAATGGTCGATGGAGCTCGCACGGTTGATGAGTCAATAGTTGTATGCTTGAAGTCGTTTTCTCACGCTCCTTTGGCTTCTGTCTCCATGAATACTGGTTGCTGGAACAGTGGAAACCTATTGGAACACAACTAGTATTCCAATGAATCAGATCCCTTTTTTGTTTCCACGAACACCAATGTCAAAGAATGCTTGCCTGCATGAATTTCAAACATAGTTGTAACAACAAGGGGACTAGGACTACTTAAGCGACTTGGTACAGGCTTCAAGGAAGTACAGTACTTAGCATGTACCAGTACTTGGTACATGCTAGTGTTACACAAGCAAGTTTGATACAAAAGAAAACATAGAAGATATAATGTGGTACGGCAAGAGAAAATAACATAATGTCGATCATGGATTAACAAAAAAAAACATGCGATACTTTGAGGGGTGTGCTCAAGTGGAATGTGCATCCAAGGAGGATGCAAGTTAGTTATTCCAACTATGAGTCAAGTGCATGTGAGCAAATATGTGCATGACAATGAGTGCACATGATGAGCATGGGGTAACTGTGCATGACATATGAAGTGCACTAAGGGAAGATGAAATATCAATGTGGAAGTTGAAGCGACAAATATGTGTTGAAGTAGTCATATGGAAGTTAAAGAGTAGTTGAAGATGGATGAAGCGTAGGGGAAGCTGCACCACGAGTAGTCATTTGAGAGGGGTTAGCTAGATGGTCTTGAGACATGGCAATTGAGAGAGTCTACCATGGACCTCAAACATAGTGGTAAGGCAAATGTTGTAAATGTGTATATATATTGTTATGTTTGAGTAATGAAAATGAGTAGAGAAATTCCCTTATTATAATTTGGTTTTGTATGCCCTCTAAAATTGTTTCAACTTTTATGTTTGTAGTGCTTTTCTATTTTCAACTTATATCTTTCGAAGCATTGTACTTAGTCTGCATAAATATGATTTCATAGAATTATGCCCATCAACTCTTTAGTTTGCTGTAATAATAACCAACTTCACAGATTTAGTTCATTTAATATATTGTTAGCACTCTAAAGTCTGAGCTAGTTCAATTAAAAAATTTGTAACTCAATCTTATTTTGATCCTATATTCGAAGAAGAAATAAATATATAAAAAATAAAATAATCTTATATCAAAATAACCTATTTTGACCACAAATTTATTAAGAATCTAATGTATGTCATATACCAAGTCCATGCATATAATGCATAATATATATATCTTGTCCCTTCAATGTTCAGACACGGTGTTCAAAAAAGCGAATTTGAATTTCAAAACTCAAATGCCCGCGCTCCACGAAAGTTACCAAAGGACGGTTCCTCACCAATTTCCTCCATTCTTCGCCATGGCAGAAGATCCATCAAGGATACCTCAGAAAACTCACCGTCGGGACTCGGTAGTTCAAATCTTGTGCATTGGAGGAGCGCCTTCAGGGCTTGCAAGTTTCCTAGAAGGAAATGGGTGAAAGGATGCTGTTCTCTCCATACTAAGGCTATGATGAAGGCGGTGAGAATTTTGCAACAGTTCATAAGATTTTTGGGGTGAGCATTGTCTGGAAATATTTGCTATATATTCTCATAATCTAGCGCTGCCAAACAGTTGTCACACATCCTACAAGGCACATGCTCAACTACGAGATCCAGTCTATGCCTGCTTAGGGCACATTTCCTCCTTGCACCAACTGGTATATAAACTAAATAGCCTCAGCGTATGCATTATTTGTTGTTATTTCCATAAATTGCTTCTCTTGGTATCTCCAGCTCTCAAGATATGTGTAATGAATTTTTTACAGGAGTTGGCAGGCCAAAATAACTAACCTTCACGAGCGTGGGTGGCCAGCAGCATTTCATTCGGTGTTTCATCCATCTCCATGAATCATCCTGACAGCACCACATTAGTTCCAGGTACATCTCTCTGCCATGTCATCCTATCTCCTAGTGCTACAAGGCATTCTTGTCTCATCAAATTCTCTGGCATTTTCTTAACCAAATTTCATTCCCTAAACCAAATACTATCCAATTTCTGGTCTAGTCAGGTTTAGTGCGTGGAATGTTCATAGAAACAACTGCAACATCTCATGGGAAATACCTGCGCACTTTGCCATCCTGCTTTCCCTTATATATTAACTCTAGCTAGCACATGAATTCATTCAAATTTTATTATTCAGTGTAATTCTTTGTGTATGATCATGTTAATGCTCTCGGATATGGTTACAATCAAGAATTGTTATATGTGTTCAATCCTTTCGTTCTCCTAAGTAATTATGTGAAATGCAGGAAGCGAGCCCTAGACCGATCTATCAAAAGATTGTGAAATGTGTCAGGGACCTCGATTTAAAGGTTGGAGGGTTAAGTCGATTATTTTATATATTTGAAGTGATTGTGTGTTAAGTACCAAGTGAATTGTGGCATTAAGGCCTGTGTAATACGTTTGTGGAGTGCATGCGATGTGCAGATGGTTATGGTCTGCAAATAACTGTTAAATTTCGTGAACTTACTGTTAAGTGAAAGACAAGAACCCTCAATAACTTTTTGGAATGTTTCCCTACTTGTCAACTCGGCGTTTCCATGTTCTTCCTTGTGAGATCCGCCCATTATTTTTGGGTTGTGATGCAGCAGTTGAGTGATGTGTTTTGGGCAGAAAACAATCAGTCTATTATGGTGATGGTGCGATATAGTTGGGAATTAATACCCCCTCGGTTCTCGATCGTAGATCTTGTGGTAGAATCTTCATAATAATTTTCATAATATTTGAAGGTTGACCCTAGCGGAGAAAAACAGTTTGGTTAACTCCCTTGAGCGATCGCTCATTTATGTGACAACTCTTTTCTGCTCGACGCCTGCCTCTCACATTTTCTTGTTGAATCTTAGAGTCCATATGTACTTTAAGGGTTTAGTTGTCACCCTTGTCTCCTATGCCAAACTCCTGTTGAAGAAAAGGAAATAAAAGTTTTAAAATTTCTGCATTCCTTTTGTTTGGGTTGTTACATTTCCAATGCTAGCACATGTCCAATTTTTACATATTTTTTTAAAGCTAGAAACATGTTCAAGCATCTTTAAACACAAATATATGATATTTACTAGGAAAAAAACAGTACTAGGAAACATACATGTAGGAAATTTGAGTCACTTGGTTGGGCTCCCTAGTGAACCTATGTTGGTATCTAGCAATTAGTACCACATTACATAAAATATGCTTAGAGATTTAATCTTCCATGTGCCTTTGGGTATATAGGAAGTCCCTTATTTTCGCCTATACCCATGCTTCCATAAACTCTTCGATTATCTTACATTGCTATAGTACGTGCTAAGAATATCACTTTGCGGGGAGATCACTCTTTGGAATCATATAATATGACTAAGGATATGGTCTATGTCATTAGTTAGTATTTTGAAAGATTATAGATGAATAAACTACCTAAACACTTGAATATTATGTTGGCAAGAACGTTGAAGAAACCCTAAATTTTGAATATATGTCAAATTAAAAGTTCAATTTATAATCGAAGAAGGATAGAATGATGGATAACATCAACCATAATTTTAGTACAAAAGGAGAAGGATGAGAAGGTATAAGAAGGTCACCATAAAATAATTGTTGAATTTGAACATCATCTTCAGAATATGAAGGAAAAATATGATCTTATTATCTCAAAAGTAGAAGCAATTGAAGGTCAATAATTATAATAGTTGGAGCATGTCATTGTACCAAAAAGGAGAGGGGGTGATAAGGGCATCAAAATTTACGAAGCACCATTAATGGTGGAACCATATTGATACCTCTTTACAATGAAATATCGGAAAAAATACAATAAGTGTCAACATTACAAAGGATGAAAATGAAATAATCAATGGTTCATATAATGAGGCAAAAAGGGACCATTATTTAATGTGATGTTATCAAAGAACAAAAACTATAACAAATTGGAGAAGCTATAATAATGCACATGCAATCAAAGGAAAGGAAGCCATGAAGAATTGACAAAAAAAAATTAAATATAGATGGATGGATAATCAATAGTAGTAGCAAGAGAGAACAAATATAAATAACCATTATTATTATTAGGTTTCATCACATATAAAAGCCTTAGCTACAAACATTTGATGACAAATCCTTTTTATGGGGTGATATGTTATAACTCCATGGGATGTATATATGGGGTTGAATATATAGGTAATGTGGTTACATGAATATTTAATAGGGATAACCCTAATAGGGGACCCACAAGTACAATTGGGGATATGGAGAGATAGGGAATATTATATAGAGAGATGTAGTTACAATCATTATAATTAAGGATTCTCTTAATGAATATAATGATTTTTCTCTCTCAGGATTTCACAGTGTGCTTGTTTATTCTCCGTGATTTTTGGATTCATTGTGTTAAGGAGGGGTTTATTGATGTTTCGGACATAATATGTAGTCCATCTTCATGATAGGTAAGAATATGGATTGCGTATCGTAGGTATGAAACATCGATAAACCCCTCCTTAACACAATGAATCCAGAAATAATGGAGAATAAATATAAGGATTTATTATTTAATTCATCTCTATTATAACTTTAGGATTTATGTTTCACTCTCATATTTGGTGTACATTGGTTTATACACTATTTTATTAAGCTATTTTATTTACAAAATCCGTAACATGCTTCTTGAAAAACCTCCCACAAAATGCATTGTTCTCCCATGGTCTAGTACTTATATGTATATGTTGATATAAACCTTCCTTCCCATTGTTGGTATTACTAGAGCAATGGCGTATGCATCCTCTAATGAACCAATCTACATCTTCCTGAATTTGGCACAAGACACATATCTACAAGTTATTATTTGTTTTCTCAAAACCAAAATGGCCTCCAACATCAGAGTTATGGGCCTCTGTTATTAGTTTTTTCCTCTCACCTATATAGGTGTATAACACTTATATATCTTGTTGAGAAATGCATCTTGGAGATGATACTAAATCTTGCTGTCACTTTAATTGATTCTTCATGACTTTGGCCTTGTATCCATGAAATATCTTCATGAAATTGTAATCTTATGTTCTTTCCTCTTTGTATGAATCATGAGTGAAAGGATCCATGTGCACCAAATTAGCTAAATCACTGATATCTATTGAGATATGATTTTAAATCTATGAGGCATTAACCATAAAGATATGGTTTAACACATTATAAGTTGCAAAAAGATGGCATTTAGAGTAGAATATTTTTATTTCCTCTCATGGAAATCCCATATAAAACCTATGCGGCATTAACCGTTTAAAATATATGGGACATTAGCCATTTAAAATCTATGGTTCACTGACCATGAGATCCCTCCGGACGTTACATTATGGATCAATCAAACTAGATGGAAAAGTTTAGTGTCGGGTCATAATAGTTTAGTCCTACCTAATAAGTTTATAGAGAGATTTAGGATTGATCGCCAATTTGGTGTGTAACTTGTAGTTGTTTGCCTTGCATTGGAAATGCTATGCAACTATAAAACAAAAGTAGAACAGAACATGGAGTAGAATAGAACCTGCTCGAGCAGCAGATGCAGGGGTCTCGCTGCAGAAGGGTGAGATGTTTGGTTGAGAAGCAAATGCAGGGGATGGGCTTCCACAACGGAAGAATGAACAGGGAGAGGCAAGATGCCAAATTTAATTCACCAACATTTACGACAATGTGACAAGTGCATACCGAGGAAACTGACATGTCATACTTAGTTGGAGATTGGAATGCTTGGAGTTTGAAATGCCAAAAATAGGTACAAAAGTTGAGAGTGGTGTAATGATCAAGGCATAATTATTGGACAAAAATTAATTAGACTAAGGTATAGATTAATTACAATTTGCATTCCCTTGTTGCTACAATTCAACAAACTTGCAACATCTACCGGCTTGGTATAGAGGTAGACCATCATAAAAGAGAAATCCAATTTTTTTAGATATAGAGAAAATACACCAGGAATTTGAGAGGATGGAAGATGTATTGAACTATGAAATGCAGATGGGTGCTAATTCTCATGTAAAGAGAAAAGATTGGCATTCTATGTGTTGACACTAAGGTTTGAGAATGACTAAATCCAAAAAGTTTGCTAAAATGTCCAAAAAAGGAAGAAATTATCACAAAGGAGGTTGAAGAAAAGGTTGACAATTCAAAAACAAGAGGAAAAAACCCACTTATGCAAAGTCCGAAAGCAAATTTGTGAAAAGATTAACCCCGATCAAGTTTCGGTGGCAGAGATGTCAACAATCCCGATCAACGGCCGATATTGCTTCCCGCATCGCCAAAGTGATCGGCGGCAAATAGATGTGGGCGGTAGCGAACTCAATACCACCGGGACACGTGTCCAAACCTCATCCTTCCGCATATGTAATATAGCGGTAAAGGAAACCACCATAGCGCCGGGCGGAACCACCAAATATGGAAGCGCGGTGGGGTCAGTACACGTGGCAGGGTGGGACCTGATACGTGGCAGATAGAGAAAGCGTGGCGGGGTCATATCACATGGCGTATACTTTGTAGCAATCGGAGGGCCGATATAAACCTTAGTCAAATCAACGGCCATTGTTTCATCCGCATCTAGGAAGGTGCACACTGGATATGAGGAAGAGCGGTCGCGGAGAATAAACCACTCGAACAGGTGTCAGCAGGTGGCTGATCCGCGCAGAGAATAAACCCGAAAAGAAAACAGCGTTTTGATCGCGGATACCACCAGATGGAATAAAGGGAGGCGAGATCTGACGGTCCAAAACAAAGTCTCGAGATCAATGGTCAGATATGAACCGCATTCATAAAGGTGTAGGGAAGTTAATTCAAAAGTCATATAAAACAAAATAGGCTCCACATAACGGCATTCTGCATGTGTCACTATCCAGAAGAGCTCTGAAGACTGGTGGAGATCTGCGATTGCGACAGAAGGCGAAAGGCGGGTACATACAGGTAGGGTCGGGTTACCTGTCCTACTTTTTTAAACAGAATTTTTTTTAAAGAAACGTTTAAATGGAGACTGTGCACGATATAGACGTTTTTAAATCAAAAGAAGCCCTAGAGGATAGAGACGAAGACGTCTACGATACCCTAATTAGGTTTCCAATATCTGATATAAAAATTAGGTTGTGTGAATTGTTAAAGGAAGGGACAGACCCCCACAGAGTTCACCAGTCGTCTTTGATAGCCTTTTGCCCCGACCAAATCCCTTCTTTCCCAGAATTCGTATCATGGTGTGTCGAAAATTACTCCCGGGAAGAGAAAGTCGTTCTAAATAGCCAAAAGACCCAAGTCATTTGCGAATTAAAGCCAGCAGAGTTAATTAAAGCCCTAGAAGTAGATTGTTCCCAAACCCTTGACCCTGAGGTTTTCTCTGAAGTCTCCGTTATTGAAAATTATCATCATGTTTCTCAAAATGATAGGGAAATGTTTTTGTCATCGTGTCTCAATCCAGAGACCAGCATTTCGGAGGTCCCATACTTTATAGATATCAATCTTTTTAATGAAAATACCCAGTTAGTTTTGACATTATTGGCCGTAGTTCTAGGTTTGGATACGGATTTGTATGTAACCGAGTTTCAATTGAGTTTATTGTACAAAATGAGTACAGTCCAGTCAGGGATTGGTGAAAATCAAATCCCTCGACTTAATTTTGAAGCATTTTTAACAGAAAAGATTCACGACCAGATGGTCAATTTTCCTACTCTCAGACATTTCAGGTTTCAGGCCTTTTTGATGAAAATGATTATGACAGCCAGTCAAGACGAGTTGCAGTTCCCAGAAATCATTTTCACGTCTTTACTAGAAAATAACATGTTCAATTACACCAATTACATGCTTTCAGATATTTATAGAATGATTTTTGGAAAAAATCTGCCTAGAGTACTACCGAAAATGCAGGCATCCATGCAATTGAGTACAGAATACGCAACAGGAGACTGGTTTTTGTCGAAAGACAGTACAGTAATCAGATTATATGGGTTCAGACATAAACCCTATGTGTTACCAGCTTTTCTTACTTTAAGGGTTTTTGCCTTGGAATTCTTAAGGCAAAAGTTGATTGTGGAAGATAACAATTTTTTGGTTCACAGACAAGCTACAGACATTAAATACCCATTCACATTTGGTCCGTTCACAGTAAAGAATAAGAATGCTGTAGTGTATATAGAGAAGTTGTTGACGGATATGAATTTTGAGTCAGATACGGCTATGGAGTATGACCCGTTAAACATCATATCAAAACGAAGAACGGAGCATCGTATCAAGGCCCTGAACCATCAGATTGTTGAAGGAATGTCGGACAGAGCCAATTGGCTAGAATATAATGAAGAAATCATTCCGGATGCATCCGACAAAGAAATGGCATTGATTGACACAACAACAGGGACAGAAAGTGAAATAGATAGTGCATTGGTTGGATCTAAAAGACCCATACAGGACATAATGATCATTGAAGATGAAGAAACAGAAAGAGGTAAAAGATTGAAAATGAATGAACCACAAGAGTTAACAACAATTTCAGAAGAGGCTAAAACAGCTGAAAAAGAAATACCAGAGGTTACAGTTAAAGAGTACAACATTGAAGAAACCCCTATAGAGGGTGATGTAAATAGACCCCAGAATATCATGGATGTGTTTGATGAGCATAGTCGAAATAAACAGGAGTCCGCGAAACAAACCAGTCAATTGTTTCCGAAGGTTAGAAGTATATCTGGGACTGATGTAAGCTTATTTACTAGCAGAAATATCAGGGAAAATACCTTGAAATTTTCAGTTGTCACAAAAAATAAGATTTCAGAAATGAATTTAGATTTGTCTAAAATAAATGCCCCGGATAAAATTTTATTGCATAGACAAACTGGAGAAGTCATATATTCAGACTATTTGGGAGCCATATTAAGAGCAGACAAGTTGAAAAGTTCAGTGGATAAATTGAACAATCAATTGAGACAAGAGAAGGCAGAGAATAAGTCTCGACAGCAACAGATTAAAAAATTGCAAGCAGATTTGATAAATAAAGAAGGAGATGCAGCAACCAAACTGCTCAAAGAGAAAGACGATACGATCCAGATGTTGAGACGAAAATTAAAAATTCCAGACACTGTACTCATCCAAGGAGCAGAATTGACAATATTGGAAAAAGAAAAAGAAGAATTATCTAATGAAGTCAATGATGTTACTGCTAAAATGTTAAAGCTTTCTGATGAAAAAGATCGGTGGGAAAAAGAGAAAATCATTTTAGAAGAACAGTTGGCAGAAGCGAGGAAAAGATTAGCAGGAAGTGGTCCGCAACAAGTACAAACAGACACACAGGAAGATAAAACGGGAGTAGATGATATTTTACAGGCTATGTGCCAGGTAAGCTTAAGGGAAAATGAAATCAAAGAATTGAAGGTTGAAATACAGAAGCTGACAGAAGAGAATGAAATCAAAAATAAAGAAATAAAAACCTTGCAAACAAAGAATCAGGAATTAAGTAATAATAATAAAGGATTAGCAGCTCATGTGACAGGGCAAGCTGCTATGCAAGGTTGTAAACACCTGGTGTGGGACCAAATTATAAAAGAAGTTGAGAAACTAAGACCATATCTGGATTACATAAGAGTCAAAGAAAAGGTGGTCAAAGATGCCTTCGAAAGTTGCAGAGCCGTTAGGGAAAGCTTAAATAAAAAGCCAAAAGACGTAGCCCAGAAAGCAATAACATTTTTAAACAGTCTAACTGAAGCAGACCTGACAGCCATGAATATAACGAACAGTATTTCAGTCATCACATGGGCCAGAAGGATCTTGGGTAAATACTCGCATGTTGAGAATGTTGAAGCTAAAGCTGGAGAAATACGGGAAGAAGTAGTAAAGTTCAAAAAACAATTTGAAAAATTAGTAAACAAAGGGTTCCCTACTTTTTGGAATGAAAAAAATGAATTAATTCCTCCGAATGATTATAAGAGATTGTTGTTTGATATAAGGATGGATCACAGAAAGTTCCACCAGCTTGATCATATGCTTACAGGGAAAATTTTAATGGAGAAAATATCAGAGGATTTTGAAATTTTAAATATGGTAATCTCAACCTGTGGAAACCTTCTTCCTGTTTCTTATGCAGGTCATGTTGAAATGCGAGTCTTGGTGAAGGAAATGACCAACTATGACTTACCCACGGCCAACCAGTGGACTTATGTGGAAAAATATGGAAGGACAAGATATTCTGTCCATTCATAGAGGCTTTCAAAACTCTCGCCAAGTGGCGAAAAGATGATATTCAAAATTTTTGCCAAGTGGCAAAAAGATACTTTAATTTTAAATTTGTAATATTATTTGGAGACAGTTATCTATTGCTCAAAGACAGTTATCTTTTAAGTTAAAATATTTTCAGTTATTAGTTAAAAGAAGCAGTAATGTCAAGCTTCTTCCAAATTTTGTATAAGAACAATGAGAGTCATTGTTGAGGGGGTTGGAAATTTTTTGAGAGACAGTGTATGTTTGGAGATCTATTTTTTGATAAATAAAAGCAGTACAGTGAAAATACCCATCTTTTGAGACCAGAGATTCATGTGTTGATCAGCTTTACAGTCTGTTTTTTCTTTATCTTTATATGTGCATGTTCACTTCCTTTGTTATATCTTCCATTATGTTTTTCTTCTATATTTAAATGAATGTCTGAAATAATTCGAGATTCATACTGGTTATGCCTCGTTTTATATCATTTAAATATTCACTATTTTCTCCAAAGTTGACAATGGAGAAAAGTTGGAACTTATTATGGTGGAGGAAGGGTTGTTGCAGGTTATGTTATGGTTTTGATAATTGATGTCACTCAACCACATTTGATTGTGGAATATGTTGATGAAGGGGACACACATCCATGGAGGACTACAGATTTGAGGCACACCATAGGTAAATCAAACACCAAAGCATGTGTTAAGAATTATTCATAGTTTATTGAATGTTTTTTTGAGAAAATACTAAGTTTGTTATGTTTGTACAGGTGCAAATGTTTGTTCAACATTTTCTATTGGAGACAAAGTAGATCTTTTACAACATGGAGTGAAGGTGGGTGAGGGATCCATATTCAATACAGAGCATAGTGTTTATAAGTGTTTATAAATGACAAGCTTTAAATTCTAACCACTATGCATCCTTTCTTTTTTTTAGACTGAAACATAGGGTAGTTTTAATTGATAACCGGTGAAACAGCCACCGGGTGCTTGGTTACATAGTTATCGCTATCTGAAGTTACAAAATTCTTGGACTTGAGATAGCACGGCCCTGTTTTCCTTAGCGTTAGCCTTTCTTTACAATCTTTCCATGAACCTTATTCTCATGTTGACATGTCCAAAAGTTATTCATCTAACAAGTTAAATGATGGTCTCTATGGGATAGGCTATTATGAATCTTTAGGAAATGTGAACTTAAAGAGATTCTTATTATTTTTCTATTGGACTGTTAGCTTTCCTTCTAGCGTAAATATGTGTTCTTATCCTAGAAGAAAATGCTTATGCTATAAGGAAAGCTAGCAGTCGCTAGCTTTCCTTGATCTTGTGCCATGTGCTTATTTGAAAATAGAGTGCATGGCACAAGCTCAAGGTATAAGCTAGCAACCACCAATCGCCATGGACAAGATTTTTCTATTGGAAAGCTAGTGACTGCTTGCTTTCTTTCTAGCATAAGTATGTGTTATTATCCTAGAAGGAAAGCTAGTAGTCGCTAGCTTTCCTTGATCTTGTGCCATGTGCTTATTTGAAAATAGAGTACATGATACAAGTTCAAAGTATAAGCTAGCAACCACCAATCACCAAGCCCAGGGTTTTTCTATTGGAAAGCTAGCGACTGCTAGCTTTCCTTCTAACATAAGCATGTGTGTCATGCTAAAAGGAAATGCATTTGCTAGAAGGAAAGGTAGCATTCGTTAAAAATAGAGTACATGGCACAAGCTCAAAGTATAAGCTAACAACCACCAATCACCATGGACAGGGTTTTTGTATTGGAAAGCTAGCGACTGTTAGCTTTCCTTCCTGCATAAGCATGTGTGTTTATGATAGAAGGAAATTCTTATGCTACAAGGAAAGCTAGCAGTCGCCAGCTTTCTTTGATCTGTTGCCATGTTCTTATTTCAAAATAGAGCACATGACACAAGCTCAAAGTATAATCTAGCAACCACCAATCACCATGGACAGGATTTTTGTATTGGAAAGCTAGCGACTGCTAGCTTTCCTTCTAGCATAAGTATGTGTTATTATCCTAGAAGGAAATGCTTATGCTAGGAGGAAAGCTAGCAGTCGCTAGCTTTCCTTGATCTTGTGCCATGTGTTTATTTCAAAATAGAGCAGATGGCGCAAGCTCAAGGTATAAGCTAGCAACCACCAATCACCATGGACAATGTTATCAATTGGAAAGCTAACGACTGCTAGCTGTCCTTCATGGCTAGAGTTTTTCTATTAGAAAGCTAGCAATTGTTATCTTTCCTTCTAAGCATGTGTGCTTATGCTAGAAGGAAATGCTTATGCTAGAAAGAAAGCTAGCAGTCGCTAGCTTTCCTTTATCTTGTGCCATGTGCTCTATTTTGAAAGAAGAACACGGAACAAGATCAAGGAAAGCTAGCATAAGCATTTCCTTCTGGCATAACCACACATGTCATGTGCTCTATTTTGAAATAAGAACATGGCAACAGATCAAAGAAAGCTGGCGACTGCTAGCTTTCCTTGTAGCATAAGAATTTCCTTCTATCATAAACACATGCTTATGCAAGAAGAAAAGCTCAAGGTATAAGCTAGCAACCACCAATCACCATGCCCAGGGTTTATCTATTAGAAAGCTAGCGACTACTAGCTTTCATTTTAGCATAAATGTGTGTGCTTATGCTATAAGGAAATGCTTAGGCTAGAACGAACGCTAGTAGTCTCTAGCATTTCTTGATTTTGTGCCATGTGCTTATTTCAAAATAGAGTACATGGCAGAAGACCAAGGTATAACTTAGCAACCACCAATCACCATGCCTAGGGTTTTTCTTCTGGAAAGCTAATGAGTGCTAGCTTTTCTTCTAGCATAAGCATGTGTGCTTATGCTAGAAGGAAATGCTTATGCTAGAAGGAAAGCTAGTAGTCGCTAAGCTAGGAGTCGCTTATAATTCAAAAAACTTCTATTATGTATTAGTATACTAATAGTGGCTTGGGATTTTGTAGGACTCTAGTTCCATATAGATGTTATTCTTCACTAATCTACAATATAGGTTTAGATGACACCAAATAACTATTTTCGGGAGTACTTAAAATAGGGATGACTCCAATCAAGGATATTTGAATTTACTTTGAACAATTGATACAAAAAATAAATCTCAGTGAGACATGATTATACAAACTTGCATGATCAATCATGGTTGGATTCCAACCTACTTAATAACTACATTCAATAATATTACAAGTTCCATGATTATACAAACTTGCATGATCGATCATGGCTGGATTCCAACCTACTTAATAACTACCTTCAATACTATTACAAGTTCTTAAGTATGGAAAATTTTTAGACATTTTTACAAGTTTTTCTAAGAATAGTTTTGTGTTTGTATTAAGATTATATACATTGATAACCAATCTTGTTTTGATTACGCTTTGTAGCTCCATCATAATTTATATGTAAAGTCCCTTTTGGCGGTGGGGACTAAATGGTGGGGAACAAGGTTTAATTTGCACAACAAAATGATGCCATACCCTTTTTAGCTATTACAAGTACATTATTTTTTTGTAGATTGTGTTTTGCCTAAAATATAAGAGCACACTTTACATGGTTTAACCTTAACTACAAATTATAATTCAATTGTGTGTTACAGAATTTGTAGGAGCGACAATGGAAAGTATAATTTTCACAAAAGGGGACTATGTTGACGTCCTGGTTAATGGTCAAGTTATTGGGCTAGGAAAGGTTGAATCTACAGAAGTTGGAACTTATTATGGTGGAGGAAGGGTTGTTGCAGGTTATGTTATGGTTTTGATAATTGATGTCACTCAACCACATTTGATTGTGGAATATGTTGATGAAGGGGAGACACATCCATG
Organism: Larix kaempferi; assembly: GCA_027924585.1. Classification (NCBI taxonomy): domain Eukaryota; kingdom Viridiplantae; phylum Streptophyta; class Pinopsida; order Pinales; family Pinaceae; genus Larix; species Larix kaempferi. The sequence continues at coordinate 6,667,725 of BSBM01000009.1, forward strand.
GAGGACTACAGATTTGAGGCACACCATAGGTAAATCAAACACCAAAGCATGTGTTAAGAATTATTCATACTTTATTGAATGTTTTTTTGAGAAAATACTAAGTTTGTTATGTTTGGTGTACAGGTGCAAATGTTTGTTCAACATTTTCTATTGGAGACAAAGTAGATCTTTTACAACATGGAGTGAAGGTGGGTGAGGGCTCCATATTCAATACAGAGCTTGGGAATAAGGTTCATGGAAAGATTGTAAAGAAAGGATGCATAGTGGTTAGAATTGAGAAGGTGTTAGAAAATGATGCTCCTTTACCACATCCAACTGGATTTGAGGAAACACTAGGGGGTGCAATAGAATCTTATGAGATTTGGCCAGAAATAGATTTGAAACCTCATTGTGAAGATCAACCCATAAATATTCCACAAGATAGGGCTGCAAGTATAATTTTCACAAAAGGGGACTATGTTGACCTCCTGGTTAATGGTCAAGTTATTGGGCTAGGAAAGGTTGAATCTACAGAAGTTGGAACTTATTATGGTGGAGGAAGGGTTGTTGCAGGTTATGTTATGGTTTTGATAATTGATGTCACTCAACCACATTTGATTGTGGAATATGTTGAAGGGGACACACATCCATGGAGGACTACAGATTTGAGTCACACCATAGGTAAATCAAATACCAAAGCATGTGTTAAGAATTATTCATACTTTATTGAATGTTTTTTTGAGAAAATACTAAGTTTGTTATGTTTGGTGTACAGGTGCAAATGTTTGTTCAACATTTTCTATTGGAGACAAAGTAGATCTTTTACAACATGGAGTGAAGGTGGGTGAGGGCTCCATATTAAATACAGAGCTTGGGAATAAGGTTCATGGAAAGATTGTAAAGAAAGGATGCATAGTGGTTAGAATTGAGAAGGTGTTAAAAAATGATGCTCCTTTACCACATCCAACTGGATTTGAGGAAACACTAGGGGGTGCAATAGAATCTTATGAGATTTGGCCAGAAATAGATTTGAAACCTCATTGTGAAGATCAACCCATAAATATTCCACAAGATAGGGCTGCAAGTATAATTTTCACAAAAGGGGACTATGTTGACCTCCTGGTTAATGGTCAAGTTATTGGGCTAGGAAAGGTTGAATCTACAGAAGTTGGAACTTATTATGCTGGAGGAAGGGTTGTTGCAGGTTACGTTATGGTTTTGATAATTGATGTCACTCAACCACATTTGACTGTGGAATATGTTGATGAAGGGGACACACATCCATGGAGAACTACAGATTTGAGGCACACCATAGGTAAATCAAATACCAAAGCATGTGTTAAGAATTATTCATACTTTATTGAATGTTTTTTTGAGAAAATACTAAGTTTGTTATGTTTGGTGTACAGGTGCAAATGTTTGTTCAACATTTTCTATTGGAGACAAAGTAGATCTTTTACAACATGGAGTGAAGGTGGGTGAGGGCTCCATATTCAATACAGAGCTTGGGAATAAGGTTCATGGAAAGATTGTAAAGAAAGGATGCATAGTGGTTAGAATTGAGGTGGTGTTAAAAAATGATGCTCCTTTACCACATCCGACTGGATTTGAGGAAACACTAGGGGGTGCAATAGAATCTTATGAGATTTGGCCAGAAATAGATTTGAAACCTCATTGTGAAGATCAACCCATAAATATTCCACAAGATAGGGCTGCAAGTATAATTTTCACAAAAGGGGACTATGTTGACCTCCTGGTTAATGGTCAAGTTATTGGGCTAGGAAAGGTTGAATCTACAGAAGTTGGAACTTATTATGGTGGAGGAAGGGTTGTTGCAGGTTATGTTATGGTTTTGATAATTGATGTCACTCAACCACATTTGATTGTGGAATATGTTGATGAAGGGGACACACATCCATGGAGAACTACAGATTTGAGGCACACCATAGGTAAATCAAACACCAAAGCATGTGTTAAGAATTATTCATAGTTTATTGAATGTTTTTTTGAGAAAATACTAAGTTTGTTATGTTTGGTGTACAGGTGCAAATTTTTGTTCAACATTTTCTATTGGAGACAAAGTAGATCTTTTACAACATGGAGTGAAGGTGGGTGAGGGCTCCATATTCAATACAGAGCTTGGGAATAAGGTTCATGGAAAGATTGTAAAGAAAGGATGCATAGTGGTTAGAATTGAGAAGGTGTTAAAAAATGATGCTCCTTTACCACATCCAACTGGATTTGAGGAAACACTAGGGGGTGCAATAGAATCTTATGAGATTTGGCCAGAAATAGATTTGAAACCTCATTGTGAAGATCAACCCATAAATATTCCACAAGATAGGGCTGCATTCACATGTACAAGGGTTTCTCTTACACATGGATGCATAGGAACAATTATGTGCATTGCCAAAGGAATGATAGTTAATGTCCATGAGGATGACATGGTTGTGGGTGAAACACTAGGTGAAGATAACTTTGGTGTTTTTGTGGAAGAGATACATGGGTATTGTGAAAGATGCAAGATTGGGGATAAGTCTATACATGGATTGGTTAGATGGCCAATACATAAATTGGTGGACAACATAGGTGAGATGTTAAGGGTCAAGACAAAGTACAAAGAGCCACCCATGGAAATGCTGATATGGGATGTTATAGAGGATACAAGTCCTTTATACCAATGGGATGGGGATCTTTATAATCAAAAAGATCAAGATGTCAATGTTCTTAATGCATCGAGGCCATATAAAAAGATTAAACAAGCTATGACAAGAGAAAAAGTTGCAAAACGTCAAACCAAGATAGATAAAGAGAAAGAAGTCCGACTTTTGGTTGCAGATGAATGTTGTAAACAAGATTGTCTTCAACATGTGGATAGGAATGCCATTGCAAATGCTAGAAGGGATATGGAATGCAAAGAGAAAAATGGTATCAGGGAATTTGTATTGAATTCACTTGTTTCAAACACTATCATGTCAATGAGCCATGGCCATGGCCTACCTCCTATTACTAGAAAAGTAAAGGACATGAGATTTGATGGTAATGTTATTTGTAAGAAAGCATGGTACAAGATACATAAGATTCCTCAAAGCACCTTCTATAGCTACCAACATAATTTTGAACAAGGACATATGGAATCCATTCATGGTAACACCAATAGATGTAAAGCACGTGCACAAACTGTGGCGGCCATAGAAATACTGCATAAAATTGTAATGGACAATTCAGATTTTTCGCCAAACCAAACACGTCAAGTCGAAGCAGATGGAACTTCTTCTCCTCTAAGATTGTTGCCTTCGACTTACACACAAAGCTCTTTGTTAAAAGAGATCAATGTGGGTTTGGAAAAGCTCAATTGTCCATTAATATCACAACCAACAATGAGCAAGATTTGGAACACTCATTTTCGAGACGTGGCATTCTCAAAGAACACCAACTTCAGTAAATGTGGTGAATGTATTGTGTTGAAAGCACAAATGAAGTCAGCAACTACAAAAGAGTTGGAAGAAACGGCACGCGCTAGATTGAACAAACATAACAAGATCGTTATGTGCGGAAGACATTGCTACTATGCCCACAGAATCATGTCAGAGAGGTTTCCAAAGGAGTATTTGAGTATTATCCATGATAAAATGGATAAAACAAAGACTTCAATTCCAAGGCTACGCGTCAAATCAAAATCTATTGTAGGAATAAACTTGGGTTTGTCATTGACAGGTATGCTAACACATGGGCATAAGACAGGAGGTTTTGGTCATTTCTCCCTACCATTTGTACATATGGGATCACAATTTACCATTACATCACTTGCTAAGTGCTTTAGGGACCTTGAAGACCCACATCTTGATATGTATGGTGATCTTCTTTATGAGAGTGGAAGTTCAAGAAGCCCACTTTCAAATGCATTACTTGACACCTCTATTTACTCAAAATGTAGAGTGTACAAGGATGAATTTTTATCTCATGGAAGATTAGAAAATCAAGATATCGATTTTAAACCTCTTCCTCCACATTTATTGTTACAATTGGATAATGCAGCAAGTGATAATAAAAACCGTTATCTTTTCATGTTTCTATCACTTCTCACTGCACTTGGTGTCTTCATCACTATTGAGGTTGGGTTCTTGCTCGTGGGACACACCCATGAAGACATAGACGGGACCTATGGGAGAATGTCTTCCAGCTTGAAAAGTAAAGATATATATTCTCTACCTGAGATGATGGATACATATCGCAAAATTGAAGAAAAAAGAGTGTTTCCACCTAAACTGTTTGATAAGGTGTATGACTTCAAAAGCTTCCTTAATGGATACATCAAGGAAGGAAAAAATGCACTAGTTGGACATCTTAATGTTCAGTACTTCCAATTTCTTGTACTCAATGATGTTCCGGTATTAAGATATAAAGAATCCATAAGAGATGTTGAGTGGTCAGAACCAGTTGAGTTATGGAATACAGACGATGAAGGTCGATCTAAACTGCCCATAGGGAAGCCATCTTTCTTACATCCCAAAGAGAATGAAATCTATTTAAAAGAACTAAAAGAAGGAATAACATCATACATAAAAATGTGGAAAGACACAATGGGTGGTGAGGAATTGCCAATTGTTACACCAGAATGGAAAAATAAGGTAGAGTATTGGGAAAGAGTTCTTGATACTTTATATGAAGATTACAATGATCATGATTCATCTTCTGAGGATTTCTGGCCCAAGACAAGGCAAACTCCAGATGTTGGTCGTAATGCGCTTCATGCAATCTCAAATATTATGGATGGGGATTTTGATACTATGACAGGTGAACCCGTGTATGTTGGACCCAAGTGCAATAAGCCAAAGACAACATTCAACCCTATTAATGATGTTGAGAAAGGAAAGATGTTGCTAGTTAGATCAGGAAACGAGGAAGAAGGGGAGATGATTTGGATGGCAAAAGCCACCTCAAATATATTTCAAGATGATGAAAGTGATACTCTTCATGTTAAAGTTGATTGGTGGAAGCCCGGTTCAGGGAAATACAATGGAAAAGTATTAGAGGAATATTGGGTACCAAATCCTGATGACATAGAGCTTGGATCTATTCCAATTGATACCATAGTTTGGGCATGGATGGCTAAGAAAGAACATTGCAAGAAGGCCAAGATAAATAAACATGGTGTACATGCTGTCCTTGACCTACTTGAACGAATAACATGAGATTAGGTGGAGATGATTCATGGATGTAATTATGTTCTTTGGAGGACCAATTAATACATGAAGAAACATTTTTCAATTTTTCTTGTATATTGAATATTTTCTTCAAATTTATTTGGGGAGTTTTATATTATTTGGTACAAATATGAAAATTTTGTTTAAATTGCAATGTATTCATGTGACGATACATCATGCAAATTACATGACACCATGAAATATTAAACTTTCAATGATTTGTTTATATTAACATAACTTCTCCCATAACTTGGATAATCAAATCCAATAATGCACTTAAAATCAATATCTTCTAGTTTTGGCCTATTAAAACTATACTGGAGTCAATTTGGCATATTAAAACTATATTGGAGTTAATTAGCATTGTTTTCAATGTAATACGTTCAAACACCAAACAATATCTAACATGGAAATTACAAATTCCAATGCTTTGTCTAGATCGACATAACTTCTCACTCCATCAAACTTGGATAATCAAGTTCAATAATACATTTAAAAGCATCATCTTCTAGATACGATCTATTAAAACGATAATGTTGGGCTAGCTAATTCGTATTCTTTTCAATATAATACATTCAAACACTTCATGAATGTATATTATAATAAAATAAATTAAACTGTACTAGTTTGTTTCTATTCCAATTCATAACAAAATTATTTATTTTGATCATTAAAAAACACGCCTTGACTTATAAAATATTTTCTTTTGACATCTGTAAAATGTTTCCAATAAAAATTACCAATAAAAGTTCATAATAATTTGATTTTGATTGTTTTTTCTTTTGACAGTAACATAGGGGTAGATTGTATTAGTGCCGGTATTGAGCAACCGAATGCTAATTACATAGAGTTCCCAGATACAGTACACCTCCATAGAAGTACAGCGAGCTTACAGAGATCGCCCAAAACTTGGCAGGGCTCCACTACTCCCAAATGCTAGATATTATTTAGCTATAACAGACGAGAAAGGCGTATTATACTGCTGGAGCGATATTCATTTTTCCAGCTTAGCTTTCAGAGTGGTGACTTCAGCTTCAAGTGCTGCGATCCTATGGCCGAAGTTGCCATGAGTGTTCGTAGCATCCTTGAAACCAGTTCGCGTCTCATCTTTCATATCATCCATTTGTTCGGAGAAGTCTTCCCGGAGTTGCATGAGTTCTTTGTTCAACAGGTCCCAGGTTTGCTCTCCTGCCTTGGAGAGCGCCTCTAACTTTGCTTTCTGGTCATCGTGCTTTGCCCTCAGACGCCCCAGGGCAGTTTCCAGGGCTCCAATCCGTTCTTCCGCTGTGAATCCGGAGCTCGAAGAGCTGTTCGACTCCATCTAGTTCAGGAGCACACCGCGAACCTTGATCTGAGCTCGGACTTGACAGAGGGAACTCGAAATGCTTGATACCTTAAGCCTATTAGCAGAGCTCGCTGATAGAGAGGAATGAGTTCGAGACAGGGGAGGAGCTCCTTTAAGAGCATACAGGGAGACTCCCGAGGGCGCAAGGACCTGTCTCTGAGCTGTGGTGCAGGGAATCTCTGCATTCGCATGAAAAACGTGTTTTGGGAAGCCAAAGAGCGTGCTGTGAGAAGATACAGGATCCCCTGCAGCTATGGGATGTCACATCGCTGACGCGAGCCATCTATGCTTAATATGCCTTGAGCCAGCTCGACCCCTTTGTTTTCTTCCATGTCTGCTTGCTTATTCAGCACCCGAAGCACATGGTAAAATCTTATTTTTTGGAAATGTTTGCTCACCTGAAGAATTCTTTGAAATATATGACGCAGTTTGACATTCGGAGGGGTCTTCTTGGTTATGAGGGCTCTGATCAGAATCCTGGAGTCCCCAAAGACTGTTAAATTGCTAATTCCTTGATCACGCGCAATATTTAATCCTTGCCAAAGACTGCAGAATTCAGTAGTGTTATTCATAATAAAAATTCATAATAATTTGATTTTGATTGTTAAATGACACACAGATACTTATAAAAAAAATTGATTGTTAAATGCACTTTTAATAAGTTTAGTGGGTTTTCACTTTTGTATTTGTAAGAAACAAAAATGTACTTCAATGTTTCTATTCTAATTCATTGATTTCAAATGTAGTCCAGTAAAGCACTTACAAGCAACATATTATAGACTGTCCATAAAAACTTTATTATGGGAATAGCTAATTAATGTTTTTTAATGTAATATGTTCAGACATTTCAAAAATAAATACTGGACATACAACATATTATAGACTTTGTCTATAAAAACTTTACTATGGGAGTAGCTAGTTAATGTTTTTTCAATGTAATATGTTCAAACATTTCAAAAATAAACGCTGGACACTTGCAATAACTAGAATGGGTTTTCCCTCTTTCTTCATGTATTTGAAAAAAAACCAATTGTACCATAAAATTTATATTCTAATTAATAATTTTTTTTGACCTTAATCGGTATACTTAGACTTTATCCAATACAATATTTTCTCTTGTTGGCTCTAAAATAGTGCCAACCACATATCATAATATATAGTAGTATTGAATAATGAATATTTCTTTAAATGTTAGATGATTATATTTATATTATAAAAAGGAATCTAGGCTTAACCAATCAACATAATCCAAAGTAATAATTGATAGTTAACAATGTCCAAAACATGTAGAAACTTGTGGGCTCATAATAATCCCATAAAATGAAGGGAATAAGTGAAGTGCCTAAGTATCTGTTGTGCTATATACTTGACAAAAATGTCCTCAGGCATACAATAGACAATACATATAAAGGGAAGAAAATAAAATAGAGTACGACCTAATTTTCGATGTTGTTGCTCGTAGATATGTTATTGATTATTTTTCTAGTCAATATTCTAAAGATTATTAGGGGTAGTGTCATCATCCACAAGTACAATATTACAATGACTACAGGAGCTAATACGTCTTCATGGTATTAGAGGTTTCACCTAATTCCTAGACATTTCCAGTTCTCGTTGTCTCTTGAAGTTGAGCAAAACCCCCCATGTTCTAGCCATCCATTATCAAGATTGAGAATTACTAAGTTATTATGCCAATACATAAATTTGTTATAGTAACAAACACATTGACTGTTATGTCATTAAATAGCTTTCTAGGTCACTTTAAAATGGCGACAATCTCTTACTAATATGGTAATTCAACACATGCACAATATATGCTTTATCAAATTATAAATAAAATGGTTAATACTTTCAACATACAAATAATGCCATTAGATAAATTAATAGGAAAGAAATATTAATACAAATTACAAATTATAATAATAAAATAATGTAAAGAATCTAAGTTTAAGCATAGGAAGATATGCTTCAAATTAATATAAATTTGATTTTATATAGCTTATAATGATAATATTGTAAAAAAAATGGTGAATATATTGATTGAAAATGGTAAATTAATGATAAAGATAATATTGTAATAATAATGTAGATTGATTTTATATATATTGTAAGGAATCTAAGATTAATATTCGGAAGATATGCTTCAACTTTATATAAATTTGATTTTATATAGCTTATATTGATAATATTATAAAAAAATGGTGAATATAAAGATTGAAATGAGTGAATTAAGTAATTTTTTGGTTTTTCATTTTTCGAAAACTCAATCTTGTTGAAGTTCTAAATTCTAGATCCCTTGTATAATTCCAAATTTAATGAAATATGTGTTGAAACTACTATTCACCCACCTGCTTTTGTGAAGCCCCAATACTGTGGGAAAATCCTTATTAATTACGATGTTTAATGTAGAGGTCAAATCAAGGACGGAGATGTCGTGGATAGGGTTTCCTTATGTGAGTGTAAAAACATTATAGTAAGAAGAGACGCGCTAAAATGGTGGTATTCATTTTCACGTAGCTTGGCTCTGTAGACAAATCCCAAAAGCCTTTCATTAGGGTCCAGAAACTTGAGCTTTCTTAAGGGATGGCTTATTTGGATTATGCCTTACTTTCCTTCCTAAAAGTAAAGGTGACTTCAAAGGTGCTGGGGGAACCCTCGTTAGATATGGTGAAATATGAAAAGAAAGGGCTCGCGCACATACGAATAAAAGAAGAGCTCGCCCGGATTGAACTGAAAACTCCCGGCCCAAGCACACTAAGACGATATCATTAGAGATTACGAACTAGCCGTTATAGTACTAATTATTACTTAACATATTCCTTGTTTGCAGACATGAAGCGGGTGGATAGAACCAGCCTTGTATTGGATCATCTCACCTAGCTCATATGTCAAGTCGAAAATTATGCTTGTGCCTTATACGTACTATAGATGATAAGTACAACTTACTTTATATACTATATATGAGGCAGCTGTACTTAGTAAGTAGATTTCTAGATTAATGAGGTGACTATATATGGATCAAGCTATAACTCTATCCCATCATTTATTTGTAGGGAGGTTGGAGAGACAGGTAAGTGCGTGCTGGTGAGTGCGAGTGATCTTCTGTTCCAATTATTTAGCAGGATACAACTTGCGAATTAAGGACAGGAATCTCCCTTTCCCGGAAGATCGAGCTTGCAAACGAGTGCAGTTGTGGTGAGTTAACTTATAGTGCTTTTTGTACATATCCAAGAGCCCTTGAAACGGTTAAGTGCCCCTATCTTGTTGTGTCTGATCGACGTTGAGTGCATCTATTGCATCTATCTCCCCCAACTTTGACCTATTCCAATCTATTGAAGGTGAGCTCACCCTATTATTATATAAAAGAAAGCGAATGCAAGCGGCAAGCTATCTTAGTAAAATAGCGAACATAGGGATCCTGTTTGTTACAACTTGATAATATGATATAAAGGGGGTGTTAAAAATGGGTTGATAAAAATGGATACCTACAATATCTAGTGAAACTAGGGGTTTTCTTAATTGGAAAGGCATATTGGGAGGGGGGTTCAACAATACAATTTTAGGATGCATTTTCCAATATTTAGTGAAATTAGGGGTATTCTTTAATATCACGCGAACGATCGTGCTATGCAACAATTTCATTGAGTGAACCCCTCGTGCTTGGGATCAAATGTGAATGTTTTTCCAAATAAAACCTGAGAAGTTATGGGTAAAACTCGGATGGTTTGGTCTCCAATACAGTTGCGTCTGGCCAATCAGCTCAAAATATATCTGATTGGAAGAATTGATGGAATAATAGTTGATATTGATGGTCTACGCAGTGTAGCATATTTTGAGATCATTGAAATAGAAGATAATAGTAGGCCATAACCAACATTACTAGGGTTATATTGGGATTTTGATAACCAATCAATTATCAATTTGAAAAGAATATAGATGGTGTTTGAGTCAGGATATTTGAGGGTAACCGCCCCATTAGATCCAAATGAATCCAAACATTATGTGGAGCATGTGACAAGTAGTCTCGATGCTGGAGAAATCAATCAATTATACAACATGACTATGTGGATGGATGATTATGTGGATCCTACAACAGACAGTGAATTAATTTGGCACACTATCACTTCATGTACATATGATTCAGAAGAAGCTTTAGAGTATTGGAAGCAAAGAAAACATGAGTTATCTACCCAAAGATGCACTGGCTTGACACGTTCATTATGCTGGATCAATACTAAGGTGTGTGAACCACCTAGTTTTGATGGATTAACAAGAAATATACATATCCTAGAAATAGAAGGGGAACGTGCAGAATAAGGTCCTTCATTAGAAGTCCCTAATTATACCCATCCATTGAAAATATGCAACGTCAACATTGGGATATAAGAAACACCCAAGTATTCGAGTATAGGATATTATTGTGATCAAGAGACAGTCGAGAAAATTATTTATCTTTTAGTAGAGAATAAAGAATTGTTTCCTACTATGTTTTATGAAATGAAGGGAATTGTTGGGGAATTAGGAGAAATAAAGATTCCATTGAAACCAAATGCAAATCTAGTTAAGAAGAGACCTTATAGACTGAATCCAAAATACAATGAAAAAGTAAAAGCAGAGGTTGATTGGATGTTGGAAGATGGAATTATAGAACCCATCACAAAATCTAAATGGATCAGCCCTATAGTTGTACAAGATAAGAAGACTGGAGGAATAAGGATTTTGGTAAATTTACAGTCGGAATCAGAGAGCTATTGAGCTTATCAAGATTGGGAGATGTACCCCTTGCTATTGCATCTAATTTCAATGATGAAATATCTCACCCTAGATAGCCTTCATATTCCTCAAGTGAGATTTAGTTGTGGGAGATTCATACCTATCCATTTGTTGGATAATTTTCATATTCAGGTGTTTGGAAATCCATTTGGTAGCAGTAGAGATCTAAGGTGTTTTTCCAAACTATTGGAGTTGGGTTGATGGTTCGTGCTTGAGGGTTCACCCATTGTTTGATATTTTTCTTGGGGGAGGTCCTGGAGGCTACATAACTTGGATATTGGAATGAGGGTGCACTGTAGGAGGTGGATTTACTTATTGGGGTAGAATTTAGGATAGGTGCACTTGGTGAAGCATATTTCATCTTTTGAGAAACATTCTCTCGTATATTCATTGTTGGTTTTGGGGTAGTATTTTACTTTAATTGTACTAGATATATTCTCTATTTTTTTAGGTTATAGCATCCTATGATATAAACTCAAATAATTTCCAAGATTAAATTAAAAGATACAACATTTTCCTCATGTATTGATCTATGTGTAAGCACTAGTTTCCAAGTCTTAAAATAATCAATTTCTAGTTTATTATCTAAAACTCTGTTATTATTTAACCATCATAACCAGTTGTTTAGAAGTGCTCAGTGGGTCATGTTGATTTATTTGGATGTGTAGAAGACATGAATACCATTTTTGGAAGAATTTGAATCAGTTTGGTAGTGTTTGGGATCGTCTGGAAACATTACGTTTTTGTAGCAGAATTTGACTAGTTTTTCCTAGTTTCAAATTAGGGTCAAGTACATTATAACAATGAGAATTTTTGACAAAATAAGAGTGCACCTATGGTTTCGATTTTTGTCATAGAAGTAAAATTTTTAGGTAGATCACGTTACTAAGGATGTTAAGTTGTTTTTCCTCAAGATTAGTTAAAATGTAAGCTCCCTTGGGAAAACATTGCTTGACAATGTATGGCCTAGTCCATTTGGAGATGAAATTACCAAGTCCTGGTTTTGTATCTTTCTTGGTGTTGAATACCAAAATCAAGTCACCCTTTCTAAAGGTAAAAAGTTAGAACTATCAGTCATAATGAGCCTTGGAGCAGAGATTCATGTCCTCATTTTGTTGTAATGAGTCTCAACATTCTTCATCAAGGTGTTCTAGTGTGAAATACCATTGTTCGAGGTCTATAGAATCGGGTACCAATCTAGCCTTGGAAATCCTAATGTGGACCTAGAACCATGGATACCTAATATGGAATACTTATCTATCCTTAGGGATGTAAGCTATCCCTGAAGGCCTAATCTATCCATATAGATCCTAATCTAGATTATAGACCTTGATATAGCCCTATAAACTAGACAAAAACAAATCGAGAGACACCTGGAACCCTGTGGCCATTCAGGGATACTTTGAGGATTTGCTCCGGGGGAACGGAACTTAAACCAATGACTAGAACAAGGTTTCATCATCTCCCACAGGTGCATATGTCCATAGTGGAGGTTTTCACGATGGCCATGCACACCCAGGAGAGTTTGGATTAGAATTGACCCCGTTTTGCAAAATTGAAATGGCCTTCATTCAACAAAACCCTAGTTCTGTAGATGAAACAATAGAACCATTTACGGGCTTTGGAGGCACGGTGGGGGGGGGGTCCCCAAGATAGAACACGGTGTCCCAAATCCATCAGAATCGAAGGCTTTGTGATCAGAGTAATGGTTTTGGTGCTATGTGATTTTTTTCCAGGCACCCCGTGGCCATTCAGCGATGCTTTGAGGATTTTCTCTGGGGGCATGGAAACCAAAACGGTAAGCGAAACGGGGTTCCGAAATCTCCCACACATGATGGCCATGCATGTTCAGCAGCATTCGGATTAGAATTGACCCCCTTTTGCAAAATTGGAATGGCCTTCACAAAGCAAAACCCTAGTTCGGAAGATGGCACAATAACACCGTTTTTGGGCGTTGGAGGCACAGTGGGAGGGGGCCCACACCTATAACCGAGCATCCTCAATCCATAAAAATCAACGGCTTCGTGATCAAAGTCATGGTTTTGGTGCTATGGGAATTTTTTCCAGGAACCCAACGGTCATTCAGGGACGCTTTGAGGATTTTCTCTTGGGGCACGGAACCCGAACCGGTGAGCGGAACGGGGTTTCGTCAACTACCACACATGAATATGGCTGGTGTAGAGGTTTTCATGATGGCCATGCACACCCGAGAGAGTTCATATTAGAATTGATCCCCTTTTGAAAAATTGGAATAGCCTTCACTGAGCAAAACCCTAGTTCCGGAGATGGCACGATAGCACTATTTTCGAGCGTTGGAGGCACAATGGGGGGGTCCCAGAGCTAGAGCCTGACGTCCCAAATCCATCGAAATCGATGGCTTCGCGATCAAAGTCATGGTTTTGGTGCGATGGGAATTTTTTCCAAGCACCCTGTGGCTATTCAAGGATGCTTTGAGGATTTTCTTCAGGGTCACGGAACCCGAACTGGGGAGCGGAACGGGGTTCTGTCAGCTACCACATGTGCATATGGCTAGTATGGAGGTTTTCATGATGGCCATGGATGCCTGAGAGTGTTCATATTAGAATTGACCCCCTTTTTCAAAATTGGAATGACCTTCACTGAGAAAAACCCTAGTTCCGGAGATGGCAAAATAGCACCATTTCTGGATCGGATGCACGATGGGGCAGAGGCCATAGATAGAACCTTGCATCTTAAATCCATAGGAATCGACAAATTCACGATCAGAGTCATGATTTTGGTGCTATGGTCATTTTTTCCAGGCACCCTATGATAATTTAGGGACACTTTGAGGATTTGCTCCAGGGGAACGGAACCTGAACCGACGATTGGAATGAGGTTCCTTCATCTCCCACATGTGCATATGGCCAAGGGCGAGATGTTCACGATGGCCATGCATGCCCGAGAGCATTTGCATTAGAATTTACCCCCTTTTGCAAAATTTGAATGGCCTCCACTAAGTAAAAACCTAGTTCTGGAGATGGTACAATAGCACCGTTTCTTGGCATTTTTGTCACTATAGGGGGGTCCCCACATCTATAACCTGGTGCCCCAAATCCATCAGAATCAACAAATTCACGATTGGAGTCACGATTTTGGTGATATGGGCATTTTTTCCAGGAGCCTCGTGGCCATTCAGGGACACTTTGAGGATTTGCTCTAGGGGCACAGAAACCAAATCGGTGAGCGAAATGGGGTTCCATCAGCTCCCACATGTGCATATGGTCGGTGTGGAGGTTTTCATGATGGCCATGCATGCCCAGGATTGTTTGGATTAGAACTGACCCCCTTTTTCAAAATTGGAATGGCCTTCATTAAGAAAAAACCTAGTTATGGATATGGCACAATAGCAATGTTTCCAGGTGTTGGAGGCATGGTGGGGGGGACAGCTAGAAGGCGACGTCTTGAATCCATCAGAATCGAGGGATTCGCCATCAGATTCATGGTTTGGTGCTATGGGCATTTTTTCCAGGCACCCCATGGAATTTTAGGGACGTTTTGAGGATATTCTCCGCGGGCACAGAACCCGAACTAGCGAGCAGACCGGGGTTCCGTCAAATCCCACACATGCATATGGCTAATATGTAGGTGTTCACGATGGCCATGCATTCCCGGGAGCAATCAAATTATAATTGACCCCCTTTCTGCAAAATTGGAATGGCCTTCACTGAGAGAAACCCTAGTTTCAGAGATGGCACAATAACACTGTTTCTGAGAATTTGTGTCACAGTGGGGGGGTCCCCACACCTATAACCCAACATCCTAAATCCATCGAAATCGACGGCTTTGTGATTGGAGTCACAGTTTTGGTGCTATGGGAATTTTTGTCAAGAACCCCTTGGCCATTAAAGGACACTTTAAGGATCTGCACCGAGGGAACAGAACCCGAACCGGTGAGTGGAAAGGGCTTTTGTCAGCTCTCACAAGTGTATATTTGCATTGTGTATTTGTTCACAATGGCCATGCATGCCCGAGAGCCGTCGGGTCAGAAATTACCCCCTTAGGAAAAATGGGCATGGCCTTCAATGAGAAAAACATCAGTTCCGGATATGGCACAATAACATCGTTTCTAGGAATTTGTGTCATGGTGGGGGGGTCCCATAGCTAGAACTCGACACCCTAAATCCATCGAAATTGACAAATTCAGGATCAGAGCCATATTTTTGGTGCTACGGGCATTTTTTCTAGGCATCCCGTGGCCATTCATGGATGCTTTGAGTATTTGCTCTCGGGGCATGAAACCCAAACCGACGAGTGGAATTGGGTTCCATCAGCTCCCACATGTGAATATGACCATTGTGGAGGTTCTCACAATGGCCACAGAATCTTGGGAGCCGTCGGATCAGAAATTACCTCCTTGAGAAAAATTGGCATGGCCTTCACTGAGCAAAACCCTAGTTTTGGAGATGGCACAATAACATTGTTTCTGGATGTTTGAGGCACAGTGTGGGGGGTGGGGGGCTAGCTGAAACACGGCATCTCGAATCCATCATAATTGACATATTCTCAACCGGAGTCACGGTTTTGGTGCTATGGGAATTTTTGTCAGTCACCCCGTGGCCATTCACAAACACTTTGAGGATTTGCTCTAGGGGCACGGAACCCAAACCAGCAAGTGGACTTGGGTTTTTTCTCTCCCACACATGCATATGGACATTATGGAGGTGTCCATGATGGACACACACACCCTGGAGCCATCAGATAAAAAACGACTCCCTTGAGTAAAATTGGCATGACCTTCACTAGGAAAAACCCTAATTCCAAAGATGGCACAATATCATCATTTTCGGGCATTTGAGGCATGGTGTGGGGGGGGGACTAGACGAAACCTATCATCCTGAATCCATTGGAATCAACGGATTCACGACCGGAGTCATGGTTTTGGTGCTATGGGAATTTTTTCCAGGAACCCCATGGTCACAGTTCTATCCTGACTCTGTCATGAAGGCCTTGTACGTGATTCTATATCAGGGACAACCTGTCTCTCCACTATAGTCGTTTCTACAAAGGCGGTGTGTCTAAGGAGTCCACGTGCAACACTCCTCGTCTCCCCCTCAATCTGATCAATTTTGTGGGGTAACTGATGTGGATGGGGAGAGGGGTTGGGCTTGTGCCTAGGAGCTGGTGCCCCTCTCAGTGGCTCCTCCTGGAAGCAAGTCGATCTTGGAAAAATCCAAGCACAACACCATGGAACTCGGTTATGTCAAAATAGTTGACATGTATACCGAGCACAAAATCATACCAAAGTTGTCAAAGGAATTACTATGGAACCTCCCTATTATTGCAGGGAGGTTTATTGTAAACCATGAACCACCTATGCATCCAATTGTCCCTCCATGGTAGGAAATGACACCAATCCATGTAGACACGTGGCTTTATAATGTCTGGTGATTGTTGTGTTCTTGGATCGGTGAACATACTGTATAATTGAGCCTTTCTAATATTCAATGCTTTTATTTCCTCCTTGGAAATGCCTATGGGATAATACTCCCGTATCCTAGCTTTATATCCGGTCATGTCATTCAATCAGTGATGTGCATGGATGAGGGAGTCAATTGAGATCTCAATTGAGGTGGAAAGAGACACTCGAGATGGTCCCCCTGTGTTTCTTAATTCTCGAGTGTGCACTCTCATTTCATTTACATAATGGTTCAAGTCGTCTTGGTCGAAATTTTGTTGGGGGTTTTGATTTTCTTGGCCATTTTGATTTTGTTGAGGGTTTTCATTCATTCCAATATTTGTATTTTCTTGTGTTCCACTAGACTCCATGTTAACATTTTGTCCATTCATTGTATAGGTTTAGACTCTGCAATTGAAAATTTTTCTATTATTTTACTAATTTGGGAATTCTTAAAAATTTAATAAAAAACAAAATCACAAAAAACAATGATCTTACCTATCCAATGCAATTGATGATCACTTAGTAGATAGATTGATGGATTTATTGAGTGCAATAGGTGAGTGAGGTGGTCTCTTGCTCCGTGTGCGCGTCGGGTGAGTGAATCTTGGCCGATTAGAAGTGAGATAAAAGGTGTTCTGCCCTTTTTTTATTTGGTTTAACAGGAGCGCATGCACGCTTTTGGGCGCGTATGCGCTAAAAACGTGCACGCACCTCAGTTCGGTACCAAACCTAATGGAGCGTGTGCGCTTCCTTAAGTGCGTGCACGTCTTTGTTTTGTCTGCACTAAAGTGGCCCCATTGCAATTGTTTTGGGAAGCAACTTTACGCACCCACCCTTATAAATTGAACTTGTACTTCATCATTTAATTAATTTAAACTTAACAAATGTAATAAATAAATCACAATGTTTATACTAATAGAAAATTTGATGAATTATATAGATTGAACTTGTACCACATCATTTAATCAATTTAAATTTAAAAAATGTGATAAATAAATCACAATATTTATACCAATTTTATTTTTAATTGTTTAATCACAAGCAAACATATTCAAGCAAACATAATAGATTTATTCATTGTGAAAATACAATTAACGCATTGAACATTATCAATTAACTATTTTAATCTAAAAAATAACAAATTTGATGTTATAAATTTTATTTTTCAACCATATATTAACAAACAAACAAACAAAATCATTACATCAATTCCAATCCTTCTTTCATCTCTAAAGTTTGACAAAAATATGGTGACATATCTTTTATGGATATATGGTTCAAAGTAAAACTAACCAGCTATACTTCATCATCATTTATGGTTGAAAATAAAATTTAAAAACATTAAAAAATAAACTACATTATTAAAAAAAATACATTTTATAAACTATATATAAACATACCTATCCCTCCATGCAAGGGATCATGACAAGAAATCTCCATGATAATTTCATAGGTGATAGTTGGTATGTGTGCCTATAAAAGTTGGATCCACTCGTTTTGGAACAAACATTTTAGTGGCTAAGAATTCCAAAATATGAAGGGTAAATGAGCTTTTGGATTTAAAATTCAAAGTTTTATCTCTCCATTCAACCATAACTACAAAATAAATTTCGCTACAATTTAGACATTAATTTTTCATAAATAATAAGATAATTATAAACCATGGGAAGAGACAGGGGTGAGGAAAGGGGGAGCTCGATTTTATAATGGAGCCTCCATCTATCCTCGTCCCTTCCAAAGTTTAAAAGCCTTAACACCCCCATTTCTCTATCTCCATGCCTCTTCCCATGGTTAACGGGTATGAAGAGTAAAGCTTTGATGTATAGGATAAGGTCTTTTTCCACACATTGATTTGATTATTAAAGTTTATGAAGATATAAATATCCTAAATTATTTATATTTGAACTTAAGATCTTGTAAGAAGAAACAAATGTTGTTAATCATTAAATCTAGAAAATATTAATAAGATTAAAATTAGCTTTGAATATATTTATATTTAAATTTATTTAATTAAATAATAAATTACCTTCAATTATATTTATATTCATTTGTTTTAATTACAGTCATAAATAATTATATCTTAAAATCCTAATTTTTTCTAATTTGAGATGGACATTTATCTATACTTTTTCTAAATTGAAAAAGAATACGACAAATGTAATATCCTTGTAATATCCTTTATTGTATAGTAGTGACATTAGCTTTTGTGTCGGCCTATTCCATCCAAGTGAGTCATCAAAAGTGTGTCGGCCGATTCGATCCAAGTTAATCATCAAAAGGATATTAAAAGAGCTAACGATATGGTCTCTCAAATTTATTTTAAAATATCGAAATATTCGACTATCAAACCGAGTTTCTCTACGAGAAGAGATGCTGGGAATGGATTCGCACTTGAAAAAAACAGCTGGGGCGCTCAAGGACGCTGCTTCGATAGGGTTAGCTAAGCTGAACAGACCGAAGGATGTCATTGACATAGCAGTTGTTAAAGCCACTAAACACAACGACACCCCTCCTAAGGAAAAACATGTCCTCACCGCGTTCGCTGCAACGGAGTCCTCTGAGTCTCGACCACGTCTAAAACGTGTGGTGGAAGAGCGGTTGAGACGAACCAAAAACTGGATGGTCGCTCTGAAGACATTGGCACTCATTCATCGATTGATGAGAGACGCTCATCCCTGCATTTTCACTGAACAGGATCAACAAGAGATGCAGAACTCCTCTGATTCAGCAATACTTGCTTCGACGTCGCTGCAATTCGACGATCGCTCGAGCCCCCTTGCCTCCGATTGCTCTGTCTGGGTTCGTAAATACTCGGCTTATCTCGATCAGAGGCTCCGCTGCAACAAGATTTTCTTGTGTGACATTCTGTCTGAAAGGCACCATCAGAGAAAAAATGATTTGGATGTTGAATACATTTTCTTAGGTTTGCCACCTCTGCAACAACTCCTGGGCTGCCTCTTAAATTGCACTCCTCACGGAAACCGCGTTGTGATGAACCCTCTCATTCAGTATGCCCTCGATTTGCTGGTGAAGGATGGGCGAAATCTCTATGGAACAATTAACCATTTTATCTGCAAGCTAGTAGATTCCTTCATATCTGGCATGCCGAGAAACAAAGTTCTAAAGCTCATCAATATTTATAAACAATTCTCTCAACAATGCAACAGACTTACAGAGTTTTACGATACCTGTAGACTGATTTTACCCAGCAACATTGACTTGCCCCGTGTAGAAAGACCTTCGGAGTCAGTCTTGGCTCAAATGGAGAATTACGTTCAAAAATGCGCGAACCATACATCTGCGAAAGAATCAACAGAAAAGGCGCCCGAGGGGACTCCGCATACAGAAGGTGGGGAAGCTACTCAGATTGTTTTGCCATTAGTATCAACAGGTGAAGCAATTGAAGAGAGATTATCGGTGACCTGGTGGGATGCTCATGACGACGTGCCTCCTTCGGATGTAACCAATTCTAATACATTAATGGAGTTGGGCTCTACCAACCCGTTTGTATCGTCCAAGGATACCGCAGAGACTTCTGAAGGCAATGCCTGTAATGATTGGGAGAAAGCACTGGATTCTTCCATAACTAATCCATCCGTCAGTTATCAACCTGAAGGTGCCATGGATCGGATTTTCCCGCCTATTTCATTCGATAACGATTTTCTCAGGCAAAAACGGGGAGGTGGAACAAATGAGAATGTTATAATGAGTGGTTATGGAACACACCATTCTGTAGCTGATGATATGCTGTCAATGGAGCAGTGTTACATCCCTGAAAATAATTTGGAGGACGCGGGTGGACTACCCCATGGCGGCGCCCTGCACAATTATCCGAAAACACCGTTCGAACACAATTAAACGCCATTAGGAATCTATACAAAACATGTTAGGATATGAGGAGTCTATTTTCTATATAAAATAGATTAGGATAGAGTTGTTGCAAGGTTTCGTACTATTGATATTTTTGTATGGATATTTAGGTCTGTATGGAAATTTAGTTTATCTTAGTTTAAGATGTATTTATATTAGTTTTAATTTGTTTAGTCTTTTTTGGGTGTAAAATAAGACTCTGTAATAATTTTATTTTATGAAATGCATAGCCAATCGACACTTGAAACTTTGCAATCATTTCATTTTATGAAATGCATGCTTTTTTTTTTTGTATTTATAAGAATTTTATTTTTATGGAAGGTATGTTTCTGTCTTTATATTGGTTTTAATTTGTTTAGCTTTTGGGTAAATTACTAGTTTAACATATGATACTCTACAGCAATAATTTTTTTTTATGAAATATTCTTTCTGTATTTATAAGAATTATATTTTATGAAAGGTATGTATTTATATTTATAAGAGGTTTACTTTTTTTATTTTAACTATAAAATAATAAAAATATAAATAGAATTTATATTTATATTTTCTTAATAACCAAGTATTTAACATAATTTTATAGTCCTTCAAAGTTAGTGTTAGGGTTTTTCATACTTCAACTCCTAATTAGTTGAGGGTTTGAGACACTTTAAAATAATCTTCAAATCCACATGAATTTTGATGTGTAAAATAGTGTGGAGAGATTGAGAGAAAAACGTACTTCAAAAATGATTGTTTAAGGCCTCAAATGGGGGATTTGGATCCTAAATATCCAAAATGGGGCTTTCCGTTATAATGGCACAAAAATCCAATGCCTCCAATTTTTGCATTTCATCTTCATGGGTCTAACTTTAGTTCCCCTCCATCAATCACATACCCCATTAATGACTCTTTGGAAAGCTCACATTTTTTAATAAGGTTTGTTAGCAATTGATGCTTTTTTTGGGTCTCTAGTAGTTGTATGAGATATGAATAAATAAATAAATATATCATCTAAGTAAATTATTACAAATGAATCTAGAAATGGATGCAATACATCATTCTTCAAGTTCATAAATGTAGTTGGTACATTACATAAATAAAAAGGCATTATCAATCAGTCGTCCAAGTGTCTTCTTCTTTAACTCTACTTACATGTGATATGTTGATTTGAGATCCAACTTGGTTAAGTACTTCGCATTTTGAAACTAATTTAGCTTGTCATCTATCTTGGGAAGACTATATTGATTCTTGAGGGTGAGTGTATTCAAATATTTGTAGTTGATACACATTCTTTAAATCCCATTCTTTTTGGGTAGTTTGATGATCAATGACCTACAAGGTGATGTACTTGGTCGAATCAATCATTTTTCCAACAAGTGTTGTAGTTGTATCTTCACTTCATTTGCTTCCAAATTGGACTACTTGCACAACCAAATTTTTGACAATGGGGAGTGAGGAAACAATTGTGTCTTACACTCCATTTCTCTCTTAAATGGTAAGACTTTAGGATCTTAGAAAAATATTTGTACAATTATGTTATAAATCCTCCAATTGATGTTTTCTCTATATTTTTTCCATCCTCCAAAGATGCTTTTACTTTTACCAATTCATCTCATTTTTTACTCACTCTTAAGAATTCATGATAAAAACTTCCTACTATATTTGATCAATTTCTTAGCTACATTATCACTTACCAAATAGGTCTTGGATTTACCATTTTGCACATTGAAGATGAAGGACTTGCCATCCTTGATTAAGAAATATTTGTTTTCTCTCCTCATGAAGATTTCATACCTCATGTACATGTACGTGATTGCACAAACTACATCATGCACATTACTTGGTGCTACACCTACTTCCACTTCATCAATATGTTTGCACTTATATATAATTTGATCTTACATTGCGTAGTGACCCCAAGTTTGCATCATGAAATTCAAATCCAATATATTTGATTGAATCTTATGCAATAGTGTTGGCATGTGAATTAGAAGAAAATATAGCATCCACCTTTGTCTTGTTAACCTATATCCTAATATGGAATATTGTATTCATCTCTTTATTTTCCTTGGGATGAAGGATCCTTAGATTCGCCTCCTTTTGCACTATAATGTAGACAACATTTTCATCTAAATTGAAGTTTCTCTCTACCTAGTTGCTTGAATCAATGGTTAGCATGTTTTTCTTCATGTCATCCTTCTTACATTTATTTGGCCTCAACTTGGGATGTATATTCTAACACTTATATTCATTGTGACCCTCAATATTACAATGGTTTTAGTGATTTTTTGGATCATTGCATTAATGTGTAGTAGATGTTGGCTTCTATCATTTACCTTTTACTTATACCCCTCACTATAAGAATAATGGTGTTTTTTTTTTTGAACCACTTGATTGTCCTTTAGACTTACCCATATTCTCTAAGTAATGTGATTGCACATAAGCCTCATCAAGTGTCAAAGGTTTGAAGAGAATCAATTACCTCTATAATGATGGATATTGAATGACTCCACAACCTACATCATTTTCATTAATGTGAGTCACATATAAATGCACTAAGATATGACTCTTGGTTTCATATTCCAACAGGTTTGATCAGTATTGGTATTCAATTATGCCTCTTAATAATAATAATAATAATAATAATACAACATAGTCCATAAGGATTAGGTATGTCACATTTCTCCCTCATAATCCAAGGGTGTTTGTGAGTCCTAGCATCTTTCTAAACTTTTCAAACTTTTCTCTTCCAAGCATTTTGGTGATTTCTACAAATTTTTCACTTGTGGCACAATGTATCAATGAATTTTATTGGACTTTACATGATGTCAAATCGAATGGAACTTGATTTTGAAGTGTTTTCATTAATCATGGATTCTAGTAGTCTTAACCATATTGATAGCATAATCAAAATTAGAGTAGGAGTCAACATTTTCTCCTACAAATCCTCTTGTATCCTCTTGAGCCACACAATCCCCTGTGTTGCTTCTACAATAACCATATACTCTACATTTTCAATGGAATATGTTGAAACATACTATTTTCTTGATCTCCAAGAAATGGTTGTTGATCCAAGACTCATGAGCTATCCTAAAGTAGACACCCCATTATCCTTATCCCCATCAAAATCTAAATATCTATATCCAACTAGTTTGGCGTCTTCCACATTAGAATACTTGAGTTGAAAGTGTTAAGTTCCATTCAAGTACCTTAGAACTCTCTTTCTAGGACACCAATGTCCTTTACAATGTTTTTACATGAACCTGAAATGGATTCCAAATATAAATGAAATATTTTGTTTAGTAGTGTTGAAGTATATGAGAATCCCCACAAGATGTCTATATTTATTTGCATCCTCAACTTAATTCCCTCCATTTGATGTCATCTTCAAATATTGATCCACTAGAGTATAAAGAAGATTACAATCAATGATGCCAAATCTACTCAACACTTATCAAGTATACTTCTTTTGGGAAATGAATATATACCTTGGATTTGAGTCACTTTAATACCCAAGTAGTAGTGAATATGTCCCATATCAGTCATCTCAAAAGACTTCTTGATTTATTTCTTTATGGATGTAATATATGCTTCATTTCCTTCTTTATGGATGCAAATCCTTTTGCCACAATCCTTGCCTTATGCTTGTTAAGAAATCCATCTTATTTGTACTTGTTATTGTAGACACATTTGCAACCAATTGATTTGGTTCCAAATGGGGGATCCACCAACTTCCATGTCCCATTCTCAATGAGAGAAGCATAGTCTTTCTACATAATATATTATTTTTACTCATCATAATAAACTACTTCTTCAAAGGAAGTTAAGTGAAGGGAAATAGATAAATTTAATTCATAGTCTTATAAAACTTCCATATCATTTTCATCACCTAAATCTGAATCGTTTACATCAAATCCATCTTCTTGTCTTGCTAAACTTCTAATTGTCGGAGCAATATCAAGAAGGGAACAATTTTGGGAAACACACATGAGGAAATATTTTTGGTTTGTTTGTGGGATTTGGCCCCCCACTAAAAAAAAACTGTAAATAGGAAGTGGATAGAGGGATAGAAGGAAGATATAGGAAGAGAGGGATGGAGAGAGAGAGAAATAGAGAAAGCAAGAAGAGATAATGATGTGATACTTTTATGCTTTTGGGATTCTATCATGTAGTGCACAAGAGATGTATGGTTATGAATGAATGATTGATAATATGATGAATATATTTTATCTTGTTTGTTTACTGATGAATGCTTCTTCTTTTGTGCACATAATGAATATGATGTTATTATGTTTTTGAATATCTGATCTGAATATGTTTGAGTTATGATTGTTTTTATTTTATAGATATGATGTTTATGCATAGAAGTGATAGAGTTTCCTCCTAAACCTTCATGTATGTAGGAACATGGTTCCTACAACCCCCCTCAAATGCCCCGGGTGAGAATTCATCTATTTAATCGGTGATGCCGTAAGAAATGGTATCTAGTGGTTTTGTTGGTATTTTAATGTTAGAACTCAGGTCTTCCCTTTGCATGCCAACAAATGGTTCCATTGTCGGGAGTTAGATATGATATTTAAGAGAATGTGGAGGCCAAATAGAGAAGAGGCAGATAAGTGGTTAAATGACAAACATCATGAGTTTGCATAAGAACATAACCCTAATCGAGGAATAAGTGAAGAGGACTTGTTGGGAAGGTACGTATTTTCAGAGTTCCATGAAATATTTTTCTATGAGTTCCCTACAGTAGTAGAAAATTGGTTTCTCAAATTAGTCAATACATATCCAAGATATAACCCTACAATTCCAAGAAACTATACCCCATAAGAGATATAGTGCATTAAAACTTTGAGTAGCCATATCTCGTGTGTAGTTGATTTCTGGATAGATAGTGTATTGGAGGGGTACATTATTGAGTTTTCTATAAGTGGAACGAGATCCTACTGTGATGCAGAAAGAAATTTATTGAAAGGACCATGTGGACGGTATATTGGCCAAATAGCTACGTGGGTTAAGATGCTAGGGTTGTATGACGATGGAATCTCAGCACTAAATTTTTCACGCACACCGAGGAACTAGGGGATGCCCAAAGAAAGGTTTTAGAGTATGGAAGGAAATATGAAGGTGGAATGACTAATATGAGAATTCCAAAAGGGGAAAGTATGACATACATAGAGGTTGGATTTATGTACAGTGGAAAAATATTTAGGAGTGATAGGAAGAGTACTGCGACTGTGAGAGGGGAGAAATATAGTGAGTTCGAAGAAAGTGATTACTACGCAGAATACTGGACCAAAGGAAAATCATAAGCGGAAGGAATCTCCATTCAGAGCTCGATTTGTGTTGAACCTACGACCTTGGGTACGTCTCCATCATCATAAATAAGACATAGTTCAATAGATAAAATAGTGATAGTTAGTACAAATAGTAGTAGGAGTAGCAGTCAGAAGGGACACGGTAGTGGAAGTGATCAAACAAATCTTACACAACTGAGCATAGCATCAAGAAAGATGGCAGATCCAACACTTAGGATGCCTATATTCTATGGAAATGGAAATGAATATCCAAAGAAACATTTGTTTCTTTGTAATAATATATAGGAAGTGAAGCAGGTCCAAGAGGAAGCTGAAAAGATAGCACAGTTGAACTTACTACATTCTAAGACCATGCATTGCATTGGTATATGAAGTATCAAAATTATATACCACATGGATAGGTTAGATCCCTCGCGTAGATATGTGATGCATTCAAAACATAGTTTTAGAAGGCTATGTATGAGTCATAGTGTATTACGGAACTGAAGGAAATTAAACAAATTCCAAATAAAATCATTTGGAGCTTTGATCAAATATTCAAGAGGTTGTTAGATCATATGCCCTTTGAGGTACATTTGAAACAACATAGAATGGTTTATTGTTGCTTTGTTATTACACATCCGTTAATTGTTGATGCAACAAGCGCTCACAACACAAAGGGATGCACTAGAACTGGTAATGAAATTGGAATCCTCTCCTACAATGGAAAATAGTTCAAGTATGGATCAAGTTCAATCAAAATTACAAGCATTGACATTACAATTGCAGCATATTACGAAAGAAAAAGAAAAACATTAAGGAGTATGATGTACTACTTGTTATACAGAAGGTCATCATAGAGGAGAATGTCCCATGGTTGCGGACTATTTGGTAATAGGACACCGAAATCCATTGGTTCGAGGACCACAAGGGGGAACTTGGTGTGATATCTATAAGGTTTGGGTTCATCCAAGAAATAATTGTCCGGAGATGCAGACCTACCATTCTACACCTAAGAATTTGTTTTGCAACTTTTGTAAATCACTAGAACACGATGAAAAGGATTATCATGCACTAGATATGATGTGGGAGAAAACTTCATATTCGTGTCGATTTCAAGTGGATCCTGGAATAGCAGAAGGAGAAACATAATATAATGCACTAGCTAGAAGAGGAGGGTATATTCCAGGTGGAAGAGGAGGATTTCAAGGATGTGGAAGAGGAGGATTTGGAGGTTTTGGTCGAGGAAGGTGCCCTATAATTTGTTACAATTGAGGATGGCAATGTCATTATGCATGGGAATGTATGAACCCTTGTTCTAATTTTTCATATCGCCATGCACTAGATCATGTGACAGAGGATTGCTCACAATTAATAGCTAAATGGCAGTAGGAGAGGAATTAGAATCAAAATCAGAAATTAGAACTAGAATAACAATGTGCAGATGATAGTTGCAAAACCTCGGGAGGATCAAAAGAATATAAACGTGCTTACACTCAGAGCAGTCAAAATTGGAGCTGATGCGACAAATGCAGGGATTCAGAAAGTACCTTGAGTTAGAAAAGCAACACCATCTAGACCAAAGTTTGATCCAAGGATGGAAAAGGAAACTTATGTTTATGCATGAAATGAATTGCTCCAAATGGATCAGGGTGAGTCCTCGATTCCAAAAATTTAGGATGGTCGTTGGTATATGATATGCCCCCTATATACGATAATACAATTTCAAGAGAATCAAATAAAACGATAAGTACTATAGAAAGTTTCTTGAAAAGTTGTTTGGATCTAGTAAAATATGGATCAGCTATGAACACTTTGAACAATCTAATAGACCAATGTATAAAAGAAAGGGAAGGGTATCAATCAGTAAATAATATTTGGCGTAGGAGAAGAACCAATAGGAGAATATGACATGGATTATGTTGTTTTAGACTTGGGATCAAATGTGAATGTTTTTCCAAAGAAAACCTGAGAAGTTATGGGTAAACCTCAAATGGTTTGGTCTCCAATATAGTTGTACCTGGCCAATCAACTCAAAATATATCCGATTGGAAGAATTGATGGAATAACGGTTGATATTGATGGTCTACGTAGTGTAGCATATTTTGAGATCATTGAAATACAACATAATAGTACGCCATATCCAACATTACTAGGGTTATATTGGGATTTTGATAACCAATCAATTATCAATTTTAAAAGAATATAGATGGTATTTGAGTCAAGATACCTTAGGGTAACTGCCCCATTAGATCCAAATGAATCCAGACGTTATGTTGAGCATGTGATAAGTAGTCTCGATGCAGGAGAAATTGATCAGTTATACAACATGACTACGTGGATGGATGATTATGTGGATCCTACAGCAGACGGTGAATTAAGTTGGCGCAGTATCACTTCATGTACATATGATTCAGAAGAAGCTTTAGAGTATTGGAAGCAAAGAAAACATGAGGTATCTACCCAAAGATGCACTTGTTTGATACGTTCATTATGCTAGATCAATACTAAGGTGTGTGAACCATGTAGTTTTGATGGATTAACAAGGGTCAGTTCCTTTATAGTGAAGTTTGAATCACAAATTCTATAGAAACAAATAATAATGGAACTAGATGTTGCACTCAAAGTGACCGCTACAAGATGGTGGAGCACACACAAAGGTAAAATTGAAGACTGGAAACAATGCCAAAGGTTGATGCAAGTCATATTTGACTCTGATGTATGTTCAACTATACCAAAGTATAACGGGTTGAGTAATACTAAATACCATATCACCAATTGTATTGAGGAATGGAGAGAGGTACCTCCGAAAGAATGGGTAGACATATTTATTCACACATTGGATACTATCCCCAATAATTGGTACATAGAATTGGAAGTGTGCAGAGGAATGAAAAATTGGGCAGAGTTATTACAGAACTTTGTGGTCACACTCGGCTTTGAATATGACAACCTAAATGTTGATGCATCATTACAAGTAATTAAGTAGAATATTTTTCCTACAAATGAGCTAGAACCATTTTGGAGTATGTGTCCTACAATTATGACTCTACCAAAATTGTTATAATGTTATAGCATGGAAAAAGAGATGCAGAATTATAAATATCCAAGAAATATACATAAACCAGAAGCAGAAGGGGAACGCGTAGAAGAAGGTCATGCATTAGAAGTCCCTGATTATACATACCCTTCCATTGAAAATATGCAAGGTCAACATTGGGATAGAAGAAACACCCAATTATTTGAGTATAGGAGATTATTGTGATCAAGAGACAGTCCAGAAAATTACTGATCTTTTAGTAGAGAATAAAGAATTGTTTCCTACTATGTTTTATGAAATGAAGGGAATTGTTGGGGAATTAGGAGAAATCAAGATTCCATCGAAACCAAATGCAAATCTAGTTAAGAAGAGACCTTATAGACTCAATCCAAAATACAAGGAAAAAGTAAAAGCATAGGTTGATTGGATGTTGGAAGCTGGAATTATAGAACCCGTTGCAAGATCTAAATGGATTAGCCCTATAGTTGTACAAGATAAGAAGACTGGAGGAATAAGGATTTGTGTTGATCTATGCAAACTAAATGATGCTTGTCTGCATGACCCATTCCCGACCCCATTTACATATGAAGTACTAGAAAATGTGGGAGGACAGGAAGCATATTCATTCATAGATGGATTCTTTGGATATCACCAAATTAAGATAGCCAAAGAAGATAGTCACGAGACTAATTTTGCGAACAAGAGGGGTTGATATCAATACATGGTTATGCCATTTGGACTGAAGAAAGTGCAGGTTGTGTTTTCAAGAATTGTTTTGGCGGCTTTCAAGGAATTTATACAAAAAAAATTAGAGGTTTACTTGGATGATTGGACAGTATTTAGTTATTGAAGGATCACATT
Source organism: Larix kaempferi (assembly GCA_027924585.1). Classification (NCBI taxonomy): domain Eukaryota; kingdom Viridiplantae; phylum Streptophyta; class Pinopsida; order Pinales; family Pinaceae; genus Larix; species Larix kaempferi. The sequence goes on from BSBM01000009.1 coordinate 6,697,492, forward strand.
GAACTTCTACGCCTAATGTTAGATAAGTGTCAGAAGCATCAACTTTATTTAAAATTAAATAAATGTATTTTATGTTCACCATTTGGAATCTTATTGGGACATGTGGTATGTAAGCAAGGGCTACTGGTAAACCCTGCAAAGATAGTTGTAATAGTGAATTTACCACCAACCACATCTATGTGATAGTTGAGAGAAACATTGGTACATACTAGATATTATATAAATCTCATTAGGGGATATGCGTAGATAACTACACCTATGGAAAAGATGTTGAAGATAGAAGTCAAGTTCAATTGGAATGAAGTGGGCCAACAAGACTTGGATACATTAAAATAGACGCTAGTAAGTGCACTGATATTAGTTTTCTCATATTGGAATAAGGAATTGCATGTTCATGTAGATGCATCATCTATTGCTTTAGGTGTGGTATCGACTCGACTAGGTGAGGGAGAGTTAGACCATCCAATTGCATTTTCAAGTAGAAAGCTATCAGATGCATAGCATAATTACACTACTACATATCATGAATGGTTGGCTATGGTTTATGCACTACATAGGAATATAAACCATCTACTGGAATCACACTTTAGGATGTATACTCACCATTTTCATTGAAATATTGATTCAATAATCCAGTGTTGGGGGCGAAGATATGTAGATTGTTTCTACTATTCCAGGAGTATGATTTTGAAATAATAGGGAAGCCAGGTAAGACGAATGTTGGTCCATACCACTTGTCATGGTTGACCTTGTGAGAAGATACTAGAATTTAGATGACAACCTACCTAATGCACACCTATCTGTAGTACACATGGTAGATGCATATTTCACAGATATTGCGCGATGTTTTAGCACTAGAATTGCACCATCAGAATATGGAATTGCGTAGAAGAAACAACTAGTAGTAAAATCAGTTGATTATCAACTAATTGTAGGAAACTTGTATAAGTTGGGAACAAATGGGATCTTTATAAGATGTGTGATATAGCATGAAAGACCTATGATATTGGCATAAGCTCATGAAGGAGTTGCAAGAGGCCACTATGGAGGAAAATAAATAACACATAAGATATTCCATGCAGGACTTTGGTGGCCCACAATGCATATAGATTCAAAGCAATACTATCAAGATTGTGATGTTTGTCAAAGAGTTGGAAAACCATCAAGAAGAGATGAGATTCCATTAGTCCCATAGATTACTTTGAAACCATTTGAGAAATGGGAAGTAGACTTTATTGGATCTATTAATCCACCAGCAAAGTGATTGAGAGCTAGATACATCATTACTATCAAAACAAAGTTTGCACAATTACTCTTTACCTCTTTCATATTTTGGAAACCCTTTTTGATAGCACACTGTATACTTCTTTGATGTTGCGACTGAGTTGCCCAACTTTGAGTCTTCAAGATTCCATGAAATTTTTAGAGAGGAAACACCATGCTTGTTGCTGCACTACTCTGATTAAATTCACCTTATTAAGTAGGGACTCAATATCCCATACTACTTGTTTCTCGAAAAAAATTGAAACAAATGACACTAAAAATTATCCCAAGGTCCCATTGCTTGTATTAAACTCCAACAATTAGGAGTCCCCTCCAAACCATACAATCAAGAAAGAGAATTCTTGGATCCCATTTCCTTGTATGCATTCTTCCAAACATCATAAGTACAAAGGATATATCATCAAAGTACATAACGACATAATAAAAATGTACATCAAGGAGGTGCCTCATCAATGAACCATGAAAGTGCTTGTACCTCCAAGTAAGTAGACCACCATTTTCCAAGTGCATACAAGCATCAAGTGACCATTCAAATATGATCCAATGACATAGGTGAGGATCCCATGCCCTATAATGCTGCTACAAAAGGATGAAAGATACATCAAAATAATCATCCATGCGCTATTTCATCCGAGAAGTGAATGAAGAAGCTCCACTAAAATCTGAACCAATTAGGGAGCAAAGAAAGCAATGAGACTTGAAGGGGCTCACATAAGTACCCTTTATGCATCAATGGATATGTGTATCATCAAGAAATAACAAAGGATGTTTCTTCCAATAAAAAATTTCTCCAGTTATATATCTCTTCACCCAAGTAGTTGATGACGTTCCTCCAACATCAATTGAAGTAAGAAAGGAGCAAGGAAAATCATGAGTCTTCAAGTGACTCAAGTGAACATCATAAGTGCATCCATGAAGATATGTATCATCATAAGGTAAAAAAGTATTCCACTGCAAATGTAAACAATAAGGTTCTATAGTCATGTCATCATCAAAAGGAGAGATAGGAGTTTCATACTCCTCATGTGGCACCCTTAGAAAAACACCTTTCACCCAATTTTCATCTCCAATTGATGTGGCTGAAAATGAAGTAGGGGGTGAAGAATTATGAGCCAACCTTAACTCTTTGCAACTCTTACCCATCGAAATATTTAATTTGTCTTCTCCATAATTTTATGGTACAACTATTGTGAGATCATGTTCCTCCTTCAAGGCTTTGCAACTCTCTCCACGAGGCAGGTCATAACCCCTCTGAACAAAAACAAGTGCTTGTCTTACTTCTTGTTTGAGCACATAGCATCTTCAAGAAACTACATATCAACACGTACCTCATGTTACACCATTACATGAGGTTCCTCCTTTCTAAAATAAATTATTTCATCCATTGAATGATTATCAAGCAAAGTTGAATGGTTCCAATGTATCAAATCCAGGAATTATGTGGAAAACTCAAGCTTCTGGAGTGGATTGGAGTGTATTTTTCTGCTTTGCATGCACATGAGCAAATTCACATGAGATCTTTCATGCCAAAACTTCAGTAATTTTGAGCAAATTCACTCAAATCATCATGTAGAACACCTGTAGAAGAAAGATCTTGTCCCTGCAATGGCTCTGATACCATGTAAAATTAGTCACAGTAGATCTATTGAACAAGAATATCAATCACAATGATGTAAAACAAATTGGATTAAAAACTGTGCAAGAGAGATGCATCAGTGCTCTATAATCTAGAATAATGGAAATACAATACAATATTGTCACAATGAGTGAGCAATTCGAATTAGCCAAGGAGTTCATTCAAATATACTGCATGGTGTAGCTTGGCGCCAACTAGGATTCCTCATCATCAATCAATGGTGGTCATCAATGCACAAGTCACTGTCAGACAGGTGTCAAACTGAGTCTAACTGAGTGTAATAAGTGTAACTGATGGCAAGAGGCACTAATCTAGGGATGGAGGCTTACTGGAGGGTGCATGAGGAGTTAACTGCACTTAGAATAGGTAGTCATGTCTCATCGGAGGTCAATCGGAGTGATAACAGCAGTGAGGAGTCATTTTAGCCTCAAATCAAGGAAAGACTGGTGGCTAACTGAAGTAAACTGGACTAGTAGGTGAGTAAAGGCGCCCTTCTGCAGTGGAAGGTGAGAAGTGGGTGCATGACTGGCTAGGAGTGATAAATCTGAGTGGAAAGTAGCTCTCGAGTGTTGGGAGACTAGGGACTAGGTGCTGGAGGCATCATATGGGTGACTGGGCATCATGCAGGTGCATGAAATGCATGCATGCAAAGTACATAAGTGAATGATGAGATATCTTGACAATCGATGGTAGTGTGCACTACTCTACTAAAATAAAGATGAATGAAAATTAGATTATCTTCCCAAGTTTTTGGATATCTCTGATTGTAACCTAAATTCAACCCTACAAGAGGCCCATTCATTAGCCATTATGGAACAAGAACATTTCGATTGTGGGATCTTAACCTTGTTCGAACCATTTGTCCCAGGTCATTCTATTTCCTAGAATTCATCGCCTGGTGTGTTGAACATTACTCCCCAAGTAAGAAATCCATATTGTCATCAAACCTTTCTAAAAATTTATGTAACATAGATACCATCAACCTCGAAAATATGTTTTGTATCCCAGAATTCCTTTCTATGTAGAACTTGGATGAGAAAGTCCTTAGTTCTTCCTACCAAACACTAATAACTTCTGATATAAACCTTTTCCTATTAAAACATATGGAAAAAGGGATTGCTCTTCGTGTATCCCCTCCCCCATATGAAAGTGAAGTATTACCTGAAGTTTCAAGGAAATCTATTTCTCTGGTTTGTATAGTCCTAGGATATGTTAATGATGAAAAGGTAGATGAGGTGATCTTGGGATTTATTCTAATCTTAACTCCCATGTATACAAATACTTTCCCTAGATATAACATCTACAATTTGATAATTCAATCTATCCATGAGCAACTGGAAGAATTCCCATCCATTGGGGTTTTCAGATACCCATCATATATTTTTTATATGTTTATTTGTCAAAACTTTGAGCATTACAAATTCTTGGATTTGAATATGACTGATGAGACTGGAATCCCAATTTCAGTATTTAAATGGAATGACCCATTTTTTAGAATGTGTAGCAACTCCAACTATTTTTAGTTTTCCAATAGAGTGATAAAAATCACGTATACTATCATCCATGTGATTCTGCACCACCCAAGATGTTCCCAAAGCATAAAAAGTGGCTCCAGTTCACTCTTGATACCATGACAAGTGACTTGTTTTTATTTGAAGAATTCATAGTAATTAAAGTGTATGGATTTGAGGAGGATCCTTATCAGCTTCCAACTTTCCTAACACCTAGACTCTTTGCAATGGAATATGCAATACAAATATTCAAGGTGGATGAAATGCATTTCAAACATTTCAGGCATCTAAGAACCTTCCTACTACCACAAGTTATTGGCCCTTTTTAGCTTAGAGATATGAAGGCCCTTCAATATTTGGAAGGATCCTTGAACCAATTAAATATAAAGAAAGAAAAGGCTATACCTTATGATCCTCATGGAGTCATCTCTAAGAAAAGAGTAGAAAATAAGAATTCCACATATGAGCCTATGCTTAGACCAGAATCACAGGGAATTGCTAATTTAGAGACTTGGGAGGAAGTCCAGGAAGATAAAAGAAGGATGGAACAAGAAAGGGTTAAAGAGAAACGGGTAGGTTAGAAGAGAGGACTGATGCAATTTCTACAAACATGGAAGTGGATGATGTTGGACAGGGTCACCAAGATAAAAGAACCAGAACAGAAGGAGAAGATCTTGAACAAGGATTGATAAAATAAGGTTCATATGATGATATTTCCAGTGATATGGTCAACATGATCCCACATCCTCCAGCTAAAAGAAAAGGGTAATAAATCAATTTCACTCATTACCCTTCCATGGAATTCACAGATCCCAAAATGTTGCAAACATCACCTACACAATCACCTTCAGCAGATTTGGTCCAAGTAGAAACATATTTTAAAACTAAATACATGCATATAGGGGATCATAATATCAAGTTGATGAATGACGCTAGACAACAAATAGGGGCATCAGAGAAGAGGTTAATAACAGTTGCAAATCACAAAGTGACACCTTGAAGTGGTTTTTAGTACAACCATTAGTGCCTAATCCTACTAGCCTTAGTGATTGGAAGGTTGATGATTATCAAGTAGATTTCAGTCAGTTTGAAAATATGGATAAGTTGGAATTTTATAAATAGGCTATTTACACGATCTACAAGGAAGTAGTACATACCATCAAAACAGAGAAAAAGCTTAGAGTAGCATTAGATAATTTTGAAGAGTTATGGAAAGCAGAGAAAGTAACAGTGAGAGCAAAGAAAGTCAATATCAGGAACTTGGAAGGTAAAATCATGTCTTTAAGTTTTAATCCAAGTGATAGGTCTCATGCTATATCCATTCTAAAGGAGAAGGATAGTGAAACAACTCATCTCAAAAGGTAGTTAAATATGCTTATGACTCAGCCAATTCAAAACCCTAAACTGAGACAGACCTGGGAAGAGAATGAGAAGTTATATGCCAGTATGTTGAAATTTAAGAATATGGATGAGGATAAAGATAGCAGGATGAATGATCTTAGATGGTGATGTGGGAGCATCAATGCTGAGTCAGCAATGTGATTGTGTTTTCACATGTTGTGGCTAGAAAGAGGATGAGTTGTGTTGAAGTGGGAGGAAGCCTATTTATTAAGTATTTTGAATAATTGCAAATATGTAACCAAATAGTATGTTTCATATTTTGAGAAGGTAGAGCATAGTGGCGAGTTGATGCTCCCTACATGGAGATAAATCTTGTTAGCTAGTTTGTTGAATAATGATAGTGGCTCCTTCAATGATGGAGGAGAATCTGTTAGTTAGTTTATTGAGCCATTCAATTTTTGGAGGATATTTTCGAATGGATAAAAGAGGAGAGATTAGGAATTAGTAGGGGGTTCCGTGGGTCGAAAGTCAGTCAGCAGAAGTGAGAGATCTGCATGAAGAATATTTAGTGGGATATTTTCCTGCATATTAGAGGAAAATACGACTGTATAGATTTTTTTGCTTTCACTTAATGAAATTAGCTAGTTCTGTGTGTTATTGGTGTTACTGTGCCTTTGAATGAGATATAAACCTAGATTCTATCAGGTAGAGCTGTGTGCGAATGATAACCTAATATCTATGTGAATGAATCCTTGTCTTTGTGTTTGTATGAACAGTAAGAACACCCAATTCCTTTGTAAGCATACCATTAACACATAACCAAGATAATATCTTGTTGCGTTTAGTTCTTCATCAGATCCGAATGAAGATTGAGATGGATTGACCGATTCTATAATCAATCCACGAGAAAATTGCAGAGTCACCATCGATTCAAATAACAGAAGCTGGACGGTCCAAATCAAATTTAAAAGGAATATCGACAGTGGGAAAAGAATTGATCAATTGAATGTGCAGGGGAATTAGAATTTATGCAAGCTAGAGCGTAGTGTTCTGCACCGATCAAAGATCAATGGACGAGATCCCATCCGCAAAAGATCGACGGTCACTATCGCATTCTGCAGAAGAAAGAAGTGCGGGAGTTAACAATGAGAGGTTTCGGAAGCCGCGTTGTGGAAGAGGTATTGCGAAAGTGTTTTTGATAAATCCTGAGATGTGTGCCCGCAATCCGCAGTCCGCAAGCTGCGGAAAGGAGCGTGTGGAAAGGAGGTTGCAGAAATTGCGTTGTGGGAAGGAGGCTACCAAAGGATCATTCCAGAAGGCATTACAATTACGGAAGGAAGGTGTTTCCGCAAGACAGTTGCGGAAGGTCAATCCTGACTGCCAGAACCTTGCTGAAATCCCATTTTGAAGGGGAGAGCCGTAGAAGAGAAGAACCTAGTTGGTTGTTAGCTAAGGTTGGTGATTCGACTTCGAGGGATCACCCTATTTCTTGGGAAGGTGTGGGTTGGAGGGTTTGTGGTCATTCCCATCGGCACCAATTTTGGTATCATAGCGAGGCTTTGCTCAACACAGCAGAAGAAAGACATGGCGGTACGTGTAGGCTGAGCAAGAGGTCGTGAAAGAGGAAGACCAGCAACGAATGCAGAGGTCATGGAGGAAATGAGATAAATGCGAGCACGTATGGAAGCTGTAGAGATGGGTAGACGAAGAGACCATGAAGCAGGGGATGTGAGTGAACCTGATGAAGAGGAACAAGGAGAAGAAGCAGCAACCATGCAAGAGACACCTGAGCTAAGATACTTTCGATCATTTCTGGGAGCAATTTCGATGCCAAAACCTGAGTTTCCTACCTATGAGGGAAGCCTCACTGTTGAACACCTCATTGATTGGGTCGGCAAGCTAGATAAGTACTTTCAGTATGATCAAGTTGAAGAGAACAAGAAGGCCATATTTGGAATGACGAGGTTAAAACGACATGCGTCCCTGTGGTGGGATAGTGTGCAAGCTGAAAGGAGAAGGAAGAACAGGTCGTTGATAAAGAGTTGGGATAGGATGGTAGCTAAGATGAGAGCCAAATTTTTACCCAAGGATTACCAGCTGACGTTGTATAGACAAATACAGAACCTTAGGCAAAGATTACTGACTGTAAGAGAGTATACTAAATAATTATACAAAGTGAACCTAAGGGCATGCTATGTGGAAGAATCGACAGAGAAGGCTGCTAGATATATCATTGGTCTCAGGATGGAGATTCAGGATGAGATCAGCATGACATCATCAAGAACCATCGAAGAGGCATACCAATGTGTCTTGAGAGCAGAAGAAAAATTAGTGAGAAAGTAGAACTTCAACAAGGGAAGCGGTTCAACCAGAGGAAGGGGAATAACAACTGGAAGAGGAAGGTTTGCAGCCTAAGGAGGAGGACCGAGTAACTTAAACCAACAGGATCACCAAGGTAGAGGAGGTGACCCAAGAGGGAGAAGACCTTACCAAGGAGGTAGAGGTAGAGGAAGAGGTAGAGAATTTGTCTACAGATGTTACAAGTGTAACAAATTGGGGCACATATCCTTTGAATGTCTAGAGAAGGAAGACATAAGACAGAGAGGAGCCTATGTAGCTCAGAATGAGCAGCAGCTAGGGTGGATGAAAGTAGCCGAGGATATGCCAAAGAATGGAGAGTCTTTGATGACGAACAAATTCCTATTGAAACCTGTACAGGAGGAAGTGGAACCGGCTCAAAGGAAGGCTTTATTCAAGACCATGTGTAAAGTCAGAGGGAAGTGTTGTAAGATGGTTATTGATAGTGGGAGCACTAACAATCTTGTTTCCACAGAGATGGTGGAGAAATTGAGTCTGGAGAGGACCAAACACCCTGTTCCATACAAGGTATCTTGGGTACATAAGGGACATCAAATCCTGGTAAGTGAACAATGTGAAGTTGATTTTCAAGTAGGCCATATAAGGACAAGATTGTATGTGATGTTATGCCCATGGATGTTTGCCATATTCTTCTAGGGAGACCATGGAAATTTGACAAAAGGGTAGTGCATGATAGTAGTATGAATTTTCATAGTTTCGTTCAAGATGGGATAAAACATAGTCTTCATCCTTTGCAAGGAGAGAGTTCGACAGAGCAGAAAGCATCTAAGGTTCTGAAGTTGACAAGGAAAGATTATATGCAACAAATTGAGGAGGGGGAACTGAACTATGATATGGTATGTACTCCTAGAGTGGTAGTGAGGAAACTAATATTACAGATCTGCCTAAGGAGATTCAAGAGATGCTAGGAGAGTTTAGTGACATTGTGGTATATGATTTTCCCAATGAGCTGCCACCGAAGAGTGATATAAGTCACCCTATTGATTTTATTCTTGGAGCAAGATTAAAAAACAAGGAATCATACAGATTGACACCTCAAGAGAATGAAGATGTGAGAAAGAAAGTACAAGGGTTGTTAGACAAGGGGTTGGTTCAGAAAAGTCTGAGTCCATGTGCAGTACCAGCAGTACTTACCCCAAAGAAGGATGGTGAATGAAGGATGTGCACAGACTCCACAGAAATTAACAAGATTACCATCAGATATAGGTTTCTGTTACCCATGATGGATGACATGATGGATTTCCTGAGTGGGGCAACGTGTTTTTCAAAACTAGATCTAAAGAGTGGATACTATCAGATCAAGATTCGAGTAGGAGATGAGTGGAAAACAACCTTTAAGACAAATAATTGGTTGTATGAGTGGCTGGTTATGCCATTCGGACTATCCAATGCACCAAGAACTTTCGTGAGATTAATGAATGAATTCTTGAGAGATTTCGTAGGTAAATTTGCAATAATTTACCTTGATGATATTCTGATTTTCAGTAAAACAGAAGAAGAAAACTTGAAGCATCTTAGATGTGTCATGGAGAAATTACAAAAGGAAAATTTGTTGGTGAATGTGAAGAAGTGTACATTAATGAAATCAGAACTAGTGTATTTGGGTTTTGTTATCTCAGGAGATGGACTAAAGATGGATCCAGAAAAGGTGCAAGCAATCATTGATTGGCCTTCACCTCGGATAATATTTGAGGTAATAAGTTTCCATGGATTGGCAAGTTTTTTACAGAAAGTTCATAAAGAATTTTAGTGGTATTTGTGCACCAATCATTGAAACAATTAGGAAGGACAAACAACCATTTAAATGGACATTAGAGGCTGAAAGTAGTTTTTAGTTTTTGAAGAAGAAGATTACTAAGCAAGTAGTATTGAAATTACCAGATTTCAAACATCCTTTCCAAGTAAAGTGTAATGCTAGTGGAGTAGAAATTGGAGCTATACTCAGTCAAGAAGAAAGACCTATAACATATTTCAGTGAGAAATTGAATGAGTCAAAATAGATGTATTCATATTATGACAAGGAATTCTATGCTACTGTCCAAGCACTAAATCATTGGAGACATTATCTGATTCCTATAGAGCTTGTTTTGTTCTCTGATAATCATGCATTGCAGTACATCATGCAACATCCTAAATTGAATCAGAAGCATGTCAAGTGGGTTCATTTCATGCAAAACTTTACCTTCGTGATGAATCACATCAGTGGAAAATCAAATCGAGTAGTTGATGCCTTAAGTAGGAGAAAATTGGTTGTACAAGAAATCAGATCCAAGTCTTGGGATTTGAACACTTAAGAGGTTTGTATGAGACTAACATTGATTTCCAGGATGCATATAGAGTTTGCAGGAATCCTGTGGAGGTAGACAAAGAGCCATGGATGGAGTATATGTTGCAAGATGGTTTACTCTTTAAAAACAATAAACTTTGTATTCACAAATGTTCCATGAGAGAGAATTTGATATAGGAGAAACATAATGGAGGGATGGTAGGTCACTTTGGAAGTGATAAAACCTTTGGACAATTGAGCCATTTTTATTTTTGGCAAAAAATGAGGTATGAAGTTGAGAACTTTGTGAGCAGATGTAGGGTATGTCAGCATGCCAAGGGAAGGAGCCAAAACACATGCTTATACACACCATTGCCTATTCCAACTAGGCCTTGGGATTGTGTGAGTATGGATTTCATTTTGGGTTTGCCAAAAACTCAGAAAGGGAATGATTCTATTTTTGTAGTGGTGGATAGATTTACTAAGATGGCACATTTCATTCCATGTTATAATACTAGTGATGCCACACACATCGCTAAATTGTTTTTCAATGAACTTGTGAAGCTACATGGTTTACCTAGGAGCATTGTATTTGACGGAGATGTAAAGTTCACGGGTTATTTCTGGAGGACCTTGTGGAAGAAGTTGGGAACTAGGTTGAACTTCAGTTCAACATATCATCCACATGCTGATGGCTAGATCGAGGTGGTAAATACGGGTCTAGGTAACATGTTGAGAAGTTTGATTGGAGAAAATCCCAAGCAATGGGATAGAGTACTAGTTGAAGTAGAATTTGCATATAATGTTAGAATTTAATATGCTAAGACAGAAAATAGCAGCATTACATTCCATTTCACAATAATAACATATACAGGATCACTGAAGAAACAACAAGCACAGCATAAACACAAGAGACACAAATTTATCCTGGGAAACCCTCATGGGGTAGAAAACCCAGTAAAGCTTCCTCAATATAGATGACCAGCAATATACAAAGATGCAAACCAAAGACATGATCTCCTCCTCCACCATAGCAGACCTCTCCTCCACAAGTGTGCCTCTCTCAAGTGAGTGAGTGTGTCAAATGAGGAACATACCTCCTCTATTTATACACTACACTGACATGTATTTTACACAAGTACATTTAGGCTCGTATTTAACCATTAGGTTAAATACCCTATTATAACTAACTGGGCCGACCCCCACATGGTGAGTCTAATAACCCTAGTTACCACAACCAATTCAGAGGAATAAACATCTCCGGATTCATAGTATAATCACATCGGAGGGATGGAACATCTCCGGAATAAATAATATACAAATATAATATTCTTAGAAGTTACAATATTCAACACTCCCCCTTAACGAGAAGGATATTATAACAACATCCGCAGGAGCAATGAGTCATACATCATACATGATACATCTATATATCATTGGAAGCTTTCTTCAGTTCATCATCATCAATAACTCAACTAGTTACTGGAACATCGACATCACTCGATCATCAGCATCGTCATCACACGATCATCAGCATCGTCATCACACGATCATCAGCATCGACATCACATGATAAGCATCATCATCACACGATCATCAGCATCATCATCACACGATCATCAGCATCGTCATCACACGATCATCAGCATCGTCATCACATGATCATCAACATCATCATCACACAATCATCGACATCGCCATCACACGATCAGCATCATCATCACATGATCATCAGCATCGATCATTAGCATCATCATCACATGATCATATTACAGGATGATCAATCCTGCTCTCTTTAGGACATAGGTCCATGGATGATACAATCCAGATCAAGTTCCAGGATGATCAATCCTTATCTCTTTAAGACAAGTCTCATGTCTAGGGACGATCTAATCCCAACCACAGTGCCAGTACTTTTTCATACTGGATGTGACCTAGATCATATCTAGGATTTACCGCCACAGAGCCAGTCCTCTTTCGTACTGGATGTTTCACATCTATAGAGCCAGCCCTGTTTCATGCTAGATGTATCACATCTGCAGAGCCAGCCCTGTTTCATGCTGAATGTATCACATCTACAGAGCCAGCTCTGTTTCATGCTGGATGTATCACATCTACAGAACCAGCCCTGTTTCATGCTGGATGTATCACATCTATAGAGCCAACCCTGTTTCATGCTGGATGTATCACATCTACAGAGCCAGCCCTGTTTCATGCTGGATGTATCACATCTACAGAGCCAGCCCTGTTTCATGCTGGATGTATCACATCTACAGAGCCAGCCCTGTTTCATGCTGGATGTATCACATCTACAGAGCCAACCCTGTTTCATGCTGGATGTATCACATCTACAGAGCCAACCCTGTTTCATGCTGGATTTATCACATCTACAGAGCCAGCCCTGTTTCATGCTGGATGTATCACATCTACAGAGCCAACCCTGTTTCATGCTGGATGTATCACATCTACAGAGCCAGCCCTGTTTCATGCTGGATGTAACCTAGAACAATTCTAGGATTTTTCACGTACATTTTGAACCGAGGTCCAGGGACGATCCAGTCCTATCATGTACCTTTTGAACCGAAGTCCAGGGACGATCTAGTCCCATCATGTACCTTTTGAACTGAATTCCAGGGACGATCCAGTCCTATCATGTACCTTTTGAACCGAAGTCCAGGGACGATCCAGTCCTATCATGTACCTTTTGAACCGAAGTCCAGGGATGATCCAGTCCTATCATGTACCTTTTGAACTGAAGTCCAGGGACGATCCAGTCCTATCATGTACCTTTTGAACCGAAGTTCAGGGATGATCCAGTCCTATCATTCAATTCTCGGAGACCTCATGTCTACGGCTCAATTCAAAGAACCATAGTCCAAGGACGATCCAATCCCCTTACCTGTTCATTCAGGATTTAGTTCTTGGAGACATCATGTATACGACTCAATTCAAAGGACTAAAGTCCAAGGACGATCCAATCCCCTTACCTGTTCATTCAGGATTTAGTTCTGGGAGACATCATGTCTACGGCTCAATTCAAAGGACTAAAGTCCGAGGATGATCCAATCCCCTCAAGTCCACCAAGGACTTCATTCTCGAAGACATACGTCTACGGCTCTCTTTAGGACTGAAGTCCAGGGATGATCCAATCCCCTCAAGTCCACCAAGGACTTCATTCTCGAAGACATACGTCTATGGCTCTCTTTAGGACTGAAGTCCAGCGATGATCCAATCCCCTCAAGTCCACCAAGGACTTCATTCTCGAAGACATACGTCTACGGATCTCTTTAGGACTGAAGTCCAGGGATGATCCAATCCCCTCAAGTCCACAAAGGACTTCATTCTCGAAGACATACGTCTACGGCTCTCTTTAGGATTGAAGTCCAGGGATGATCTAATCCCCTTAAGTCCACCAAGGACTTCATTCTCGAAGACATATGTCTATGGCTCTCTTTAGGATTGAAGTCCAGGGATGATCCAATCCCCTCAAGTCCACCAAGGACTTCATTCTCGAAGACATACGTCTATGGCTCTCTTTAGGACTGAAGTCCAGGGATGATCCAATCCCCTCAAGTGTCAATCATGGGTACAAGTATCTTCATCCATACAAGTACATCAAGACATCATGTATCCTCATCATCAAAACATGTATATCAAAACATGTATCCTCATCAACAAAACATGTATATCAAAACATGTATCAACAAAACATGTATATCAAAACATGTATCAATCAAATATGTATATCAAAACATGTATCCTCATCAATAGCATCAAATACATATATCATTAAAGGCATGTATACATCTATCATCAAAAGCATGTATTCTCACTAATACATCTATCATCAAAAGCATGTATTCTCACTAATACATCTATCATCAAAAGTAAAAATATGAGGGTCCTAAAAAAATAATTCTAAGTAACTAAGTGCAGTAAAAGGTAACCTCATCATTCATGAGACAGACTTGTTATTAGATACTATGCTACTCCCCCTTTCGAGGAGAGTTCTTTTGAACTATACCAAGCTTGTCTCGAAAGTATTCAAACTTCACTCGAGACAGAGGTTTAGTCAAGATATCAACAATCTGATCCTCAGTGCTTATATATACGATCTTGATAGCTCCTCTTTGCACCATATCTCGTATATAAAAGTATCGGAACTCTATGTGTTTTGAATTATCGTGGAACACATGATTTTCAGTCATCTTAATGCAGCTTGATTGTCACACATAATCACAGTGGGATCCATTTCTAAGTCAAACACTCCATATAATAGCTTCTGAAGCCACACTGCTTCACAGCTGGCAGAGCAGACAGCCATATATACTGCTTCAGCAGTACTGAGAGCCACACTAGATCGTTTCTTGCTGAACCATGAGATCATGGCAGATTCAAGACTATAACATCCACCTGAATGTACTCTTTATGTCTGAGACACTTCCTGCCCAATCAGAATCTGAGTAACCATGTAAACAGAGTTCATGACCTCCAAGATAATATAGACCAAAAATCTAAAGTACCTTTTAGGTACCTCACTACATGCTTTGTAGCTATTAAGTGAACCTATCTAGGTTCTACTAAATAATGACTTAGGGTATTTACAGCAAAGCATATATCTAGCCTAGAACTTGTTAAATACATCAATGACCCAATGATTTGTCTATATAGGGTCAGGTCCACTAAATACGATGAGTTATTAACTAATAACTTCAAGTTGGAGTCCATGGGAGTGGCCATGGCTTTATACTCCAACATATCAAATCTTTTTAGAAACTTCACATCATACTTACCTTGATTTAAAAGATTCCTTTTGGATCTTGCCATACCTCTAGACCTAAGAAGTAGTGCATTAATCCAAGATCTTTCATTTTCATTTCTGCAGCCATTTTCATGACCTGTTTCTCATTCCTTGTCAGAAAGAGATCATCATCATACAATAATGGTATGATAGGTTCATCATCCACAACCTTAAGGTAAAGGTTAGGAACAGCTTTACTTCTGGTAAAGCCCAAGCTTTGTCATGAAGCTGTCAATTGTCCATTATTCACACTCTGCATTGAATGATCTTCTGCATATCTATCTATGCCATCTCTTGTTAGATGGGTCTACTAATATGAGCCTCAAAATCATTCGAACTCTGTGGTGAGTTCCTTCTTGCATCCATGTCATATGTGTATAGAAGCCATATTCAACCTTGTAGCAAAGGTTGAGATCCACATCACCCATGATGATCATTAAGCTCATCAATTGACTACCGATCCTGGGTACCCATACAGAACCTGATTCACACTTCTTCTTTAATTACATCATTAAGAGAATGGTATTATCTAGTCCCTTGGAGCAAAACATCTCATCATGATTCTCTTCCTCTTTCTAAGAGAATCTCTTAACCACAAGCTTTCTATAGTGTGTTTGATTTGTAAATCTTTTGTTGAACATCCATCGCTTGTTCAGAGTTCATCATTCATCATGATCTTTCCTACAAATCAAAATTAAGTACATGATTAGTAATGCTTCATAATCATCAAATCATGATAACCTATTATGCATACATATATCATTTACTATTTCTAATAACAACTCAAATACTTATCTTTTATGTTTGTGTGGTTGCCTCCCGCTTGATCTTCTGTATGTCTTCTGAACTTCTATTCATTCTGTACCACTATGCATGCTCAAGTGTACACTAGTGTCATCCTCATGATCTCATACACAAACATACATTCATTAGTATATTCTCAATATTATCAAAAACATTCTAATTCTAAATAATCTTGAATATGTACAGTCATGATCATTAGTATTCAGGGTTTCAAGGAAGTCTTCTTTTACTCATGCATATTCTTGTTTGATCTAGTTAGTTAAATCATCAACCAAGATAAGAGACATAATATGCATAAACCCTTGATTACTAACCAATCATACCAAGTATACTTACATAAGGGATCCTAACACAAGGTAAGATTCTAACATGACATAGGAAAACATACCTGGATTAGTATACCTGCTTAGTTATGTACTACATACCTAAACAATCTCTTTAATGATTTAGAGATCTTGAGCTAGAACCTGCATGTCTCATAGGTTAAACATAATATAAAAAGTCATACATACCTCGTGAGTCTTTGTCTTCATGTTGTCATGGTCATGGAACTTGATTTGTCTTTTGTGATGTACCTGTATCTTGTTAGCAGACAACCTCAACCTCACACAACACCATAATGCATTAGTACAATCATATAGCCCTAATCAATGAATGTCTTCGATCATTCACATGCATTCATACTATTACTAGGGTGACAAGACAATTCTAACATTAATCAAGATTGTACTAATAAATAATATGAAGACAAACACATCATGAACTTAATCAAGAATCAGATTTCAAGACATACCTGAACCTCCTTAAGTCATACCTGTCGAGACTTCTTGTAGTCTTCTTATGTAAGGCCTCAGCCTCAACTCCCCCTGAAACTTGATATGGAGCTTGATTAGGGTTTTCTAGAGAAACCCTAAAAATTCAATCTTTGACTTTCACACTTCCGAATGAATGGAAGGATGTGTCTTGCTGAGTTGATCAAACTAGCATACTTCAATTCCAAAATTTGACCCCTCAAAATTGCCTTTGAAACTTCTGGATCTTCTGGACAGGATCCCGAACTAGGGTTTGATGAAGCCCACCCTTCTACTCAATCAAAAGGTTTGATCCAAGGCTCTAAACTCTTATTTTTCTGAGGAGCTTCTAGCCGTGGTTACAGACTTCAAAAATTCCAACTTTTGCTGAAGCCCTAATTTTCCATCTTTCCGATCAAAATCTTGAGCTAGGGTTTGATCAAGCCCGGTCTTCTACCCAACAAAAAAATTTGATCTTGGTCTCTAAATTTCAATTTTCCTGAGTAGCATTCAGCCGTGGATTCCGATTTCAAAAATTCTAACTTTCTCCGAAACCCTAAATTCCGGAAGCCATGATCAAAGGTGCTCCAAAAATAATTATGTTTTGACAGAAATATGTACCTGATTGTTTCTGCTATAACTCTGAACTTTTCACTCCACAGGGCCTGAAAACGTTTTTTGCAGTAGCCTGACCTGTCATCTTTCCATCCTGACAGGTCTGACCTCAATTGGATTTTCTGAGAGAGATTTATGCCAAATGTCGTAACGTGACCTGTTTTGGGATAATACAGGAGAGCGAACTTGTACGGTGTGCCACGTGTCACTATTTGAACTTCGGCCTCTGAAAACTTTTCTTGAGATATCACGCCCTATTATATTTCCATCCTGATTGATCTAACGTCAATTGGACTCTCTGAGAGAGAGTTATGCCAAGTGTCACAACGTGAACTGTTTATGCAATAAAACAGGAGAGCAAACTTGTACGGCATGCCACGTGTCACTTGTTCAGCTTCAGCCTCTGAAAACATTTCCTGCGATAGTATAGTCTATGTACTACCTGTCAATTTTTACGAATTTTCATTTGGAGCTTCCTAGCCGAAGTTATGACCTTTTATCCTAGGTCACCTGATTTTGACTGAGATCTGGAAGAGGGAGAAACCCTAACTTGTACTGATCATAACTTACAAAGTACAACGAATCTGAGGGTGCCCTTTGGACACAAGTTACTTGGAGATGTTATCCACGACCTGTAAAGGTTTTAGATCCTGAACCTTCTCCAAATTGTTTTTATAGCGAAAGTTCCACGATGACTGGTTTTTGCTATATAAAACCCTATCCTTCAAATTGTCGTAAGTAAAGCAAGTGTCGTAAGTGCCATACCTTGCCTTCCTTCAGTTTAGCTCTGATACGATGTTAAAATTTAATATGATAAGACAGAAAATAGCAGCATTACATTCCATTTCACAATAATAGCATATACAGGATCACTTAAGAAACAACAAGCACAACATAAACACAAGAGACACAAATTTATCCTGGGAAACCCTCATGGGGTAGAAAACCCAGTAAAGCTTCCTCAATATCGATGACCAGCAATATACAAAGATGCAAACCAAAGACATGATCTCCTCCTCCACCATAGTATACCTCTCATCCACAAGTGCGCCTCTCTCAAGTGAGTGAGTGTGTCAAATGAGGAACATACCTCCTCTATTTATACACTACACTGACATGTATTTTACACAAGTACATGTAGGCTCGTATTTAACCATTAGGTTAAATACCCTATTATAACTGACTGGGCCGACCCCCACATGGTGGGTCTAATAACCCTAGTTACCACAACCAATTCGGAGGAATAAACATCTCCGAATTCATAGTATAATCACATCGGAGGGATGGAACATCTCCGGAATAAATAATATACAAATATAATATTCTTAGAAGTTACAATATTCAACATATAATGACTCACCAAACCGAAGTACATGAATGAGTCCATTCCAAATTCTATATAGAATGCATCTGAGGGGAGTGTGTGAACTTTGTGATTTGGGTCAGATGGAGAAGAGAAGTGCAAATGGAGAATAGTTTGCAACAATGATTAGTAAACTACAAGAGCTAGTTAAAGCGAGGTTGCAGCAGAGTAACAGTAATTACAAAGTAAGATCTGATTCCAAGAGAAGAGAGAAAAACTATGAGGTAGGAGATTTGGTCTTAGCACACCTGAGGAAAGAGAGATTTCCAAAAGGAGAGTACAACAAGATGAAAATGAAAAAGATTGGACCTTGCAGAATACTCAGAAAGTTTTCAGCAAATGCCTATGAGCTAGAGATGCCGAAAGGGATTGGAATCTCACCTATTTTTAATTTTGCATACCTATATACTTATGTGGCTGATGATACAAGACAAATGACAGAAGACAAGGATCCTATGGAAGATATTCAGTGGCTGAAGCAGATGCCTATGGCCCAGCCATCAAAATCTAAGTCTATCTTGGATACTAGAGTGGTGAAGAGTACCAGACAGAGAGACTACCTGGAGTAATTGATCAAATGGAAAGGACATCCTGTAGAAGATTCTACATGGATGGATGCTGAGTAATTGGAGACAAAGGGTTTCTCTGTAGCTGACTTACTGAACAAGGGTTCAAATTTTTTAACCTTGGGATTCTGATGCAGGAGCATCGATGTTGAGTCAGCAATGTGATTGTGTGTTCACATGTTGTGGCTAGCAAGAGGATGAGTTGTCCTAAAGTGGGAGGAATCCTATTTATTAAGAATTTTGAATAATTGAAAATATGTAACCAAATAGTATGTGTCAATTTTTGAGAAGGTAGAGCATAGTGGTGAGTTGATTCTCCCTACGTGGAGATCAAGCATGTTAGCTAGTTTGTTGAATAATGATAGTGACTCCTTCAGTGATGGAGGAGAATCTGTTAGTTAGTTTGTTCATCCATTCGATTTTTGGAGGATATTTTCGAATGGATAAAAGAGGGGAGATTAGGAGTTAGTAGGGGGTTCAAGGCGTCGAAATTCGATCAGCAGAAGTAAGAGCTCTGCGTGAGGAAGAGTCGGTGGGATATTTTCCTGCATATCAAAAGGAAAATATGACTGTATAGATGTTTTTGATTTCACTTAATTAAATTAGCCAGTTATGTGTGTTAATGGTGTTACTGTGCCTTTGAATGAGAGATAAACCTAGATTCTATTAGGTAGAGCTGTGTGCGAATGATAACCTAATATATGTGTGAATGAATCCTTGTCTTTGTGTTCGTATGAACAGTAAGAAGACCCAAGTCCTTTGTAAACAGACCATTAATACATATGTTCAAAAATAGTCATTACGTCGGATTAGTGTGAGAAAAGAGGAGCTGCGTTAAAGGATTTTGAAACTTGATGTTTCGACCCCTACTCTAGGATCATCATCAGGAGAAAGTTGAAGTCCTTTAACGTAGCTCCTCTTTTCTCACATTAATACATAGCCGAGATAATCTCTTGTTTTGTTTATTTCTTCATTATATCCAAATGAAGATCGAGATGTATTGACCGATTCTCTGATCCATCCATGAGAAAATTGCAAAGTCTTCGTCGATTCAAATAACAGAGGTTGGATGGTCCAGATCAAAGCTGAAAGGAAGATTGATTGTGGGAAAAGAATCGATCAAGTGAATGTGCACGGGAATTAGCGTTTCCGCAATCCAAAGCACAGTGTTTCGCACTGATCAAATATCAATGGACAAGATCCCATCCGCAAAATATTGACGGTCGATATCGCGTTCCGGAGAAGAAAGAAGCGCAGGAGTTAACGATGAGAGGTTACGAAAGCCCTGTTGAGGAAGAGTTATTGTGGAAGTGTTTTCAAGAAATCGCGAGACGTACACCCGCAATCCGCAAGATACAGAAAGGAGTGTGCGGAAAGGAGGTTGCGAAAAACACGTTGCGGGAAGGCAGTTGCGGAAGGATAATTTTGGAAGGCATTGCAATTGCATAAGGAAGATGTTTCTGCAAGACAGTTGTAGAAGGTCAATCCTGACTGCCAGAACCTTGCAGAAATCCCATTTTGAAGGGGAGATCCACAATTGAGAAGAACCTGGCTTATTTTTAGCTAAGGTTGGTGATTCAACTTCGAGGGATCACCCTATTTCCTGGGAAGGTGCGGGTTATACGGGCTGTGCTCATTCCCACCAGCACTAGATGGTATATTGCCTCCATGAAGTTGCAAATGGATACATTGTCAAATGAGAAGACCACTCAAGGCCTTCCTTCCAACACACAAGAGTTAAGTCGGCCTTAAGGGGAAACATAGCAGGATACAAGCGAGCCTCAAAAGCAAGATGCACTCAAGAAGGTAGTTGATTTAATGGATGAAGACTCTCGGACTAAGCAGCCTCATCAAGAGCCAATTCACAAGGACAATAAAATTAAAGAATTAGAGGCTGAAGTGAACTAGAAAAATGAGAACATTTTGGAGCTGGAAAGAGATATAATTCAGAGGGAAGATGACATCCAAGGGTTGGAAAATGAATTAAATGATATTAAGAGTGAAAAAACTAAGCTGAAGATGGATACCGAAAGGGAATCTTTATTTAGAATAACAAGCCAATATTTTTGGGACAACATATCCAATTGTTTTATAAATGCATGGGATCATTCTGAGGTTATCCATTAGCAGTTAGATTTGTATAAGTCATCTAAAGAATAAACCAAGAGAGTTTAAACGGAGTTGGAAGAAATGGCCAAAGAAGCGGAGAGAATAATAGAGTATTTAAACAGCAAAAGCAAAAGGCAAATGGAAGAGTTATAGATCAAAAATAGAACTCGGCTTATCAAGGTGGCTAAGTAGATTATTACAAAGCAAATTCTTTTGAAGAGAATCCAAATGCATATGAAAGCCTTGGATGATGATATGAATACCTTTAAAGGAATGTTTGATAAGGTGATAAAATTGGGGATGCCTCACCCATGGGATGGGAATGAAGATATGATATCTAAAGAAGAATATCAAGAAAAATTGAATCAAAAGAAGAATGAAATTCCTCAATCTAATGATTTGGAAGGAGTTATAATAGGGGATCAAGTTATTGAAAGACACAAGCATCAATTCCAAATATGGATCAATTTCAAGAGGTTATTAAAGGATCTAGGCCCCATATCATATGAGAAACGCACTGATGCAAAGATAGCCTAAGAAAGTTACTTATCCAAATATTTCCAAAAATATTTAATTTCACATTAAATTCCATAGAGATTCAGGTCGAAAATAATTAAAATTTGAGTTATTTCATGCCTTAGCATGCATTATTTCAACCTAGTACATCTCATGGAACAGCATGAGAAATGGTGTCACTGTCGGGGATGGAAGATAAGGAAAGATCTTCTTCGAGCATGACAATTGATAAATCTCTGAATTTTGTGTGGTGAAAGCGGATCAGACATAATTGGTTGAATTTTTTCACTTGGAAACTCCATAAAATCCAATTGGATTCTGGTACTAGGCATGCCAGAGCCAATCCACAATCAAAATATTTTGGGAGCCTTTATGACTCTAGAACGCATTGGAGAAATATATGTATAGCTCAAGACTCTCAAGGAAAAGGTATTCCTCATTTAAATTCCCCTTTGATGTCTCATTCGTTCTTAGATCAAGAAAGCTTATAAGATTTAAATAATGAGGGTGATACTCATAATAATCCTAGAACTCCTTTAAATCTTGTTTTAGAACCTACATTTTCCTCCTTATCACCTTATGTTAAAACTTATATCTCTGATCATCTTGAAGTTTATCCTCAAAGGACTCCCATAACACTTAAAGCGAAGAATATAATATTGCCATATCTAAATATGGTTGTAAGAGGAGGAGTTCCACCTCCACCCACACCTATAAACCCTTGGGTAGATACCAAGTATGGCCCACTAAATATGCCTAATAACCTTCATGACCTACCTGGTAGCTATTTAAATATTTTTCCGAAATTTGATGGAAAGAAAGCTAGAACAGCTGAGGAACACATGGCTATGTCCCAATATTTTACTGATAATATTTACATAGAAAATGGTGATGTGTTTATGAGGTTTTTTGTTCAAACCTTAGAAAGTGAAGTAAGGAAATGGTTTAGAGCCTTACTAGCAAACTCTTTGAACTCATGTCCTACTCTAGAAGTGCTGATTTCGTGAGACAATGGGGTGAAAAGAGAGATCACCTATACTATCTAAAAGAGTTTGTTGCATTAAGGAATAAGAATCGAGAAATAACTGGAGAATTTAACAAAATCTTTAACAAAATATACAATAAAATTCCTCGGTACAATAGGCCTTCACAAGTTTCTCCTAAAGTCACATATGCAAGAAATTTCGAGTCAGAATTTGCTATATATTCTCTGCATGTATGTGAAGGGGAGAGTGCACCTATCAATGGCGCAGGTGATGATCCCTCTAGAAATGGTCGATAGGTCGTTTCCGATACAAAAACAGTAGGTAGGCCATTTTTGTTTGCGAGCGTAGCAAGCAAAATGTTTTGGGGATCGCATGCAATTTTTGGGGATTATTCTAAAAATGTGTAATTTAATCCCGGTTAAGGGATTGGGGTCTATTGACTAATTCGAGTTAACGGATTAGGGTTTTGGATGCTACAGAATACCTATATTGTATTGTGAGTGATTCATAATGAGATGATGAGAAAAATAGGAGTGGTGGCTCCAAGGTTTGTTGGTTTTTCCGGTTAAGGGTTTCCAGGGTAAATCTCTGTGCACTATGTGTGAATGCTATGGTGTAATCTATGTTTAGCTTAAAAGAATCTATATTCTTTGCTTCTCTACACAGGTTTAAAAATTACAAAGTCACATATGCAGGAACTTTCGAGTCAGAATTTTCTATTATTCTTAGAGAAAGAATACCTGCAACTATTCTAAGTATGCCAGATTATGCTATAGATGTGGAAGGGAATATGAATTCCTCAAGAAGGCTAATATACAAACATGATTCAGACAATAAAAATCCTAGAGATAAAGTTGGTACCTCTGGTAGAAGTAAAGAAAATCAAGATGAAAAGATGGAGGAAATTTCAATATTACTTACAGGTCTTTCAACTGAAATCAGCAGGATGGAAGTGAAA
The DNA here is from genome assembly GCA_027924585.1 of Larix kaempferi. NCBI lineage: Eukaryota > Viridiplantae > Streptophyta > Pinopsida > Pinales > Pinaceae > Larix > Larix kaempferi. The sequence continues at coordinate 6,721,418 of BSBM01000009.1, forward strand.
GGAACCAGTCCCAATAGAAATCCTCAGGAATTTGAATAGAGAAATAAAAACTAGTATAGGAGGCCATTCAATCCTCAAATTATGACTAGAGATATAAGGAATGAAGATCAACCAATACAACCTCCTATAAGAGAAGGAAATAATGACAATATTTAGTTGATATGCCTCCAGATAAAGTGGACATTGAACCTCCTAAAGGAGTATTGTGCATGGAGGAAGAGAGTAGCATGATCCATCTCACACAAGAGGATCATGAGAGACATTTAGAAGAACAATTCTATCATATTGGTCAAGAAGTGTAAAGAAAATATAATCGCAGGCCAAGGAATAATGCTCCAAATTAGAAGTCTAATACTTCACCTAAAAGATCCTTTACAAACCCAAATAATGACAAAAACATTGATTATCCTAATCCTACTATAAACCCTACTCTTCCATAAAGTAAACCTACAAATATAGTTATCCAAAAGAAGGATAAAATTCCACAATCAAATAAGACAGAAATTGAAAGAAAAGAGCAAAATAAATCTTCAATTCCTTTTGATCTTGAGCATGAATTATTTAAGATAAAAATACATGTTCCTCTATCAGAGTTGGCCAAGATCCCTATGTATCAAAAGAAAACTGAAAAGTTCCTAAAACTAAATGGACCAGGTCTTCCCCCTAATACTCTAAACATAGTAGATGAAAATCCTACTATAACTGTATGTCCAACCGTTGAATAAGAGATAGATGACCGCATTGCTTATTTTTACATAACTCTGAAAGTGAAAGGGAAATTGTTACATAATTGTATGTTGGACTCTGGAGCTTCACACAATCTAATTCCAAAAGAGATCATGGAGCAGTTATATTTGGAAATTACTAAACCTTATCATGATATTTACAGTTTTGATTCCACAAAAGTAAAATGTATGGGAATGATAAAAGTTCTAGTAGTCACTTTGGTTCAACTTCCTTCCAAGAGTGTTGTAATGGATGTGGTAGTAGAAGATGTACCAGCAAGATATTTAATGGTTCTATCCATAAGATGGGCCAAAAAGGTGGGAGGTACTATTCAAATGGACTTGAAGTATGCTACTATTTCATTATTTGCGAGTGAGATAAGAATATTGTATAGGGAATCCATATTTGCATGTCATTAGTGATCAGATAAATCTCATAAACTACCCTATGTATGACATTGAAGAAGACATGGGGTGTTGCATTTTGGCTATGAATGAAGAGTATGAAGATACATCCCACAAAAAAAAAATTGTCCCAAGCATTGTAGCTTCTACAAGCTAATTATGGCAGATGTATTTTGATGGATATTCGGCCAAAGGAGAAGCAGGAGCTGGTGTGATTTTGTTTGCCCTAAATAAGGAATAAATTGCTTTATATTTCAAATTAAATCTTGAGACTACAAATAATGTTGCAGAGTATGAAGCATTGATTTTGGGATTAGAAGCTACTAAGAAAATGGAAGCGAAAGAAATGTATGTCTTTGGAGATTCAGAATTAGTGGTGCAACAAATCATAGGTGTGTACCAAACTAAGAATCCCAAGATGAGAGCATACAGAAATCAAGTATGGGATTTAATAGAAAAATTATTTATTTATTTCAATATCATTGATGTACCAAGAGAAGAAAAACAAAGAGAATAATCACTAGCTATAGTTTCTACTAGTTTTATGACTCTAATATGACCCAAACAGAAACATGAAGTTGAATTAATATACAGACCTTCAATACCTGACAATGTGAAACACTAGTAAGTGTTCAAATATGACAAACAGATAAAGAGATTTATGGATATGATTGAAGAATTATCAAATTCTGCCATAGATCAAGATGAAGATAAAGAATAAGGTGGGGAATTTTTTCCTAAAGGGGAAGAAGAAAGAAGTGAAATAAAACTAGAGCTTAGCAGCAAAATAGTCAATCATAATATTTTGCAACTCAAGAAAAATTTCATTCCTAAAGGCCTAGTGCCATTAGAGAGGATTTTTGATAAAAATGGCATCCCTGTAAAGCCTATTGTTCAACCAACTGAAGAAGACGTGTAAATTTTAAATATTGGCACAGAATGAGAGCCTAAAATCATCAAGTTATCCACGTTATTGCCTCTTGAAGTGAAGCAGAGGTATTTGAAATTATTACCATAATATATTGATGTGTTTTCATGTAAATATGAAGACCTTAAGACTTATGATATGTCCATCATTGAACATAAGATACATTTGAAACCTAGAGTAAAGCCTTTTAGACAAAAGATTAGGAAAACTAACACTATTTTACTACCCATAATAGAAAAAAAAATTAAGTAAGTTATTAGATGCAAAGATAATAATTCCTTTGAGATATTTAGAATGGGTAGCCAATCTACTTCCAGTTAGAAAGAAGAGTGGATAAATAAGGCTCTATGTGGATTTTTAGAAACCTAAATAGCTTCTCTTTAAAGGATAATTATCCACTGCCAAAAATGGATCAGATTTTGTAAAAAGTGGTTGGAGAAAATAGGATCTCAATTATGGGTGGCTTTTCGAGTTATAGTCAAGTGGCTATGAGTAAAGAAGATAATCAAAATACAACATTCACCACACCCTCGATAACTTTTATGTATGGAAAAATTCCATTTGGGGTAATGAATGTAGGAGCCACTTTTCAGAGGGATATGGATGTAGCATTTGTGGGAGAGAGAGACAAGTTCTTAGTGAGTTACCTTGATGACATGACTATTTTTTCCAAAACAGATAATGAACACATGTCACATCGAAAGAAAACATTCAAGAAATGCATGAAGTATGGACTGTCTCTAAACCCCAAAAATTAGCAGTTTTCCCTGAAGGAAGGAAAATTACTTGGGAACATTGTTTCCAAAGATGGAGTAAAGATAGACCCTAAAAGGGTGGAAACTTTTCAATTAATAGACCTTCCCATGAACAAGAAGGAATTCCAATGTTTCATAAGGAGAGTAAATTTTTTAGGAGATTCATCCCGAATCTAGTAGAATTGATAAACATCGTTACCAACATGATAAAAATAGTTAATGAAGTAAAATGGACCAAGGATTCCAAAGAATCCTTCCATCAACTCAATAATTCCATAGGGAAATCCCCTATGTTAATTAGTCCTAACTACACCAGGCCTTTTATGATATTTTCTTTTCCTTCCACCCATACCATAGCAATTGTACTTATGCAAAAAAATAAAGAAGGGTATGAACGATCCATAGCATTTTTTAGTAAATACCAAAGTGATACATAATTAAAGTATATCCTAATGAAAAACTAGGCATAGGCCATGGTGAAGGCCCTAAAATATTTTAGATGCTATGTATTGCACTCTCATGTAATTGCATATGTCCCACACAAAACAATGAAATATATTTTGAGGAAAGCAGACAGTGAAGGTAGAAGAGGAAAGTTGATTACCAAAATACAAGAGTATGGTTTGGAAATTAGGCCCACAAAGCCAGTAAAGGTCAAGGACTACCAAAGTTGTTTCCTGAGTCAAATTGTGAGGAACTGGACTTGAGTCTAGTGGTTGAATTAACTGAGGAAGAGGGATAGGAAACAATAATGAACCTGGAAGCAGGAATATGATGGTAAATCCTAAATTCTCAGAGTCCCCATGGTACAGATGTATTATTTTCTATTTGATAAATCTTGAATCTTAATAACATATGACTAGATCATAGTCTACATCCCTGAAACTAAAAGAAATATAGTCATATATTTTGGATGAATATATTTATTGAAAAGAACCAGAAGGGATATTGCATAATTGTGTAAGAGAAGATGAAACAGAGAATATAATTACAGAACTACATAAAGTCATTTGTGGAGGACATCATGCTTGGAGGGCCACCGCATACAAAGTTCTGAAAGCTAGGTATTATTGGCCAAAACTATTTGCTAATGAAAATCAAATCATAAGAGCATGCCTTGAATGTCAAATGTTTGTAGGGAAATAGAAGTTAAATCCTTTATAACCTTAGAAACCAATAAAAAATTATGCTCCTTTCCAACAATGGGGTTTGGATTTCATCGGAGAGATAAATCCTCACTCAAGTGGTCAACATAGATGGATCCTAATAACAACTAATCACTTCACTAAATAGGTGGAAGAAATACCCACTATATTAACAAATGACACTGTGATAATGAAGTTCTTGAAGGAAAATATTTTATCTAAGTTTTCCTTCCCAAGGAATATCATTGTTGATAATGCTCAAGCATTCAGATATTTGAAAAATATATAGTTCTACCAGAAATATAACTTGAATTAGGGCACTCTACTATTGATTTTTTTAGTAGCATCAGAAGATATTCTTATGTCAGCTCCATAAGAAAGAATAATAACCAACCGAAGATCAATTTGGCCTAGTTAAAGTGGAAATGACCCAATCAAAAAGGTCAATTCGTCCTGGTAAGGAAAATTTACTTCTTCAGTATAAAGATAAGTGAAAGTGCCTCATTTGACACACACCAATTAGCTCAAGAAAGAGAAGAAGTGCGTTGATCCAAGGAAGCATAGTCAACGGTTCAAGACGCATTGTGAAGACATATTTTGGGGTTTACTATCTTTCTCTCTCTTATTCATTCTCAGAAGGGCTCATCTCATAGGTTATTCTATATTTTTCTTATATACCACTATTCTATTTGTGAAACTAGTGCTCAGCACTAGCTTTGACATGGTATCTTGTTGAAGAATCTTTACTAGAGAAGTTGCTAGGTTTTTCCCGTGAGAGGGTTTTCCTAGGGTAAAGATTGTGTCTACTGTGAATGTGTTTCTTAAATGATCCTTTATATGCATCCAATTTATTTTTATGTGATAGATAAGTTATAAAAAGTTAAAAGCATCTAACTTCTAAGAAAAATCAACATGGAATCATAGTAGGACCGAATAGAATCCATTACAAGTGAACTATCAGAAACTAGGGCTTTCGAGTTTGGGAATATTCATCCATAGATTGGACTAAAAAGTGGATTTTTGGAACTCGCTCTAGGAGGGCACATCTATCTGTGGAAACAATTTTCAGATCCGATAAATTTTAGTTTTGACCTAATTTCTATTGGGGATCGAAAACTAGGGCTTCCATTTTTAATCCCTTCTATCCATAGATCATGTTTAATCTTAGAATATTTGAACTCACCATAAAAGGGTGGATATATTTGTGGAATTAGATCTCATTTTTGGAAAAATTTATTGTTCACCTACCCTCTGCTAGGGTTTCTAGGTCAAATCTCAGTGTTGACAAAATTACAACCAATATAAGGGTTGAGGATAGATTGGATGGACCAGATAAATTCAGATCCTGTAAGCATAGGCTACTTCTCATTTTAGAAGAGAATGATATGCTAGATTATGTCAAATAAGAGACCACGAAACTAGAATAGGAATAGGATAAAGAAAATTACAAGAAGAATATGATCAAAGAAAAAACAATTTTATCTTATTCAATCAAGGATCACTTGATCCTCATGTGTTGATGTATTTGTAACTTTGGAATGTATTTCATATATGTATATTGTATTCCTATAGAGATGTTATTATTCCTTTATACAGAAGTGTCATAATTTATATTGTAAGCGTCGTAACTTATACTTGATGGGTTATTAGACCACCTTGCTAGGGTCGGCCATGTATCAGTCATGTGGGTTAAAGGGTTATTAGACCACCCTATTGGGGGTCGGCCCTGACAGCATTATGTTATGTGGTTAAGTTAAGGCTGACCTAGTAAAGGTTATTAGGCAAGTCAAGTCAAGTATAAATAGAGTGCGGGAGGCACTCTATTTGATCATTCACTTTCTCTCATATACACTCATTGGACAGTGGCACAATAGTGGAGGAGGAGGAGCTGCTACTAAGAGACTATCTCTTATGCTTGGGTTTTGTATCATTGCTCTATCTATCTCTGAGGAAGTTATTGGGGTTTTTCAGCTTAATGGTTTTCCCCAAGGAAACTCTGTGTGTCTATTGTCTCTTGTGATTGCTTCTTGTGATTGATATGATGTACGTGTTATTCTCTCACTTAAGATCCTAGATCATATTGAATTCATGCTCAAAAATTAACATGGTATCATAGCTAACCTGAGAATAAGACACTGCGCAGTTGCGGAAGCTAGGGATTCTTGTTTCTTTTTGTTTTCTCTCCACACATATTGAAAGGCAGGAGGCTCGATTGACTCTCCTCAGCAAGGCACATCTTTCTGTTCAATCAAAATTCAATTCTGAGCACTTTTAGTTTTGGCCCTAAACATTAGGGTTTCCACAAAAAGTGGAATTTCTGAAATCTGAGACCATGGCTGGAAACTCCTTAGAAAAGTCGAAGTTTATAGCTTTGGATCAAACTTTTTGGTTTGGTGAAGGTTCGAGAAAATCAAACCCTAGTTTGGGGTCCTGTCTAGTGAAGCCGTAAATTAGGGTTTCTACCAAAGTTAGAATTTCTGAAATTTGAGACCATGGTTGGAAGCTCCTCTGAAAAATCTTGTTTATAGACCAAGATCAAACTTTTTGGATGGGTGAAGCTCCGGGAAAATCAAACCCTAATTCAGGGTCCTCCCTAGTGAATCTGGAAGTTTGAAAAGCAAATTTGAGGGGTGAAACTTTGCAGTTTTCAAATTCTGAGTATACCAGCTTGATCAACTCATCAAGGCACATCTTGCTATCCTTTCAGAACTTTCAAATTCAAAGTTTGAATTTTTAGGGTTTCTCTAACAAACCCTACTCCAACACGAGATCCAGTTTTCAGCAAATCAAGTGGTAAGACCTAATAACTTTTCTATTTCCATTTGAAGTACTTCTTAATATGTCTCACCACACCAAGCGTGAGGATAATCTTGAAGGGGTTGATAACTTCTGAACATGGAAGTATAGGATTGGGTTAATTCTAGAAGAGAGTGAATTAGACACCTACATAAGTGAAGAGGTTCCAGTTGCAAAGGGAGAAGAGGCTAAGGCCTTACACAAGAAGAACTTGGTCAAGTCTAAGAGGATCATTGCTGAAGACCATCTCATACCCCATGTGTCTTCCCTAAAGACACCTAAGGAGATGTTTGACTCCTTGACTAAGTTATTTGAAGAAAAGAACATAAATATGTTGATGTATATGTAACTTCGGAATGTATTTCACTTATATATTTATTGTACTCCTATATAGATGTATTATTCCTCTATACAGAAGTGTCGTCATTTGTATTGACAAGTGTCGCAAGTATGTTAACTTGTCGATGGGTTATTAGACCACCTTGTAAGGGTTTGGCCCGATATAATATAATATGAAGTTATTGTACCTAGCTATACAAGTCAGCCCCATCAGGTTATTGTGAAAACAGGACAAGTATTAATAGATATCGGGAGATCTCTATTTGGATCACTTCAGAACTCACACTTCCTTCACTCGGAAAGTGGCGCACACGTGAGGAGGAGGATCAGCTGCTAAGAGGATTCTATCTCTTGTACTTTGGTTGTACTTTGGTTGAGCTATTGCTCTATCTATCTCTGAGGAAGTTGTGATTTTTTCACCTTAGGGTTTTCCCCACGGAAACTCTGTGTGTCTATTTTCTCTCATGCTGTTGCTTCTTGTGATGATTGACATGCTTGTTATGATTGATATGCATTGATATACTGTATATGTTATTCTCTCAGTAAAGATCCTAGAGTATTGTGAATTAATGCTCAAAAATTAACAAAATCGGAAGATGACTCTACAGAACGAATTAAAAGGGGTAAAGCTTTAGAATGGAGAGACAATTCAATCCTGCTTTTCTAAGGTCTGTCAAATCAAGGAACAACTTGAAGCTGTGGATGAAGTGGTGGAGAATGGATAAATTATCATGACCACTTTGAATGGCCTACCTAGGTCATGGGACTCCTTCATCCAAGGAATTTGTGCAAGAAATAAATTGATCTCTTTCAGTAGATTGTGGGAGGAATGCTCACAAGAAGAATCTAGGCTTGTGGCCTGAGAAGAAAAATGAAGATCAAGCTCTCACAACACATACCAAGAAGAGGACACTTTTCCTCATATTGTCCTAATAACAAAAGGAACAACAACATCTACTACTACAAGCAATCTGACAGGTATAATTTACAGGTATGTTTTGAAATCTATTCATGATTAAGTTTATAATATGATTGTCTTCATGTTAATGAGTTTAGTAACAATCTTGTTTAATTTTAGACTTGTCTTATCACCCTAGTAAAAGTATGAATACATGATAGAAGACATTCATTGATTAGGGTTATGAAACTTATGATTGTATCATGATTGTACTAATGCACTGTGGTGTTGTATGAGGAGAATGGCATCCGCTAACATGAAGGTACAAATCAAATTCCAAGATCAAGGCCATGATGACATGAAGATAAAGACTCATCCATAGTCATGGATCACATAGAGGTATGTATGATTTGGTTCTACAATGGTTAAAATATGAGTTATGCAGGTCATTGAAGAGAACAAGAAAACATTGCTATACATAACTAGAAAATATGATAACTAGGTATGTTTTTCCTATATCAAGTTAGAATCCTACCCTATGTAAGGACCTTATACTTTTCTATGATTGATAATGATTACTCATGAAGTTACAAGTTTGAGTAATCTAGGTTTTATGCATATTATGTTCCTTACTTTGATTAATGATATGACTAACTAGAAAAGTCATATATATAAACCTTGAATACTAATGCTTATGATCTGTGTTTGAAACGATCATGACTATACATGCTTAAAATTATTGTGTTTTGATAGTATTAATATTATACTAATAAATGTATGATTATGTATGAGATCTGGAGGATAACACAATGATGATACTAGTAAGCATACATAGTGATTGAGGATGTATATAAGTTCAAGGACAGGTAATCCAGGAAGCAACGATCAAGAGGGAGCACACTCTGGTAGTTCCTGCAAGGAAACAAAGATTGAGAGGGAGTCCACCCAACAAACAAACAAAGATAAGTATTTGAATTGTCATTTCTTGTGTATTTGATTGTTTAAATAATACTATTCAAAGATGTATATACTTATGACTTAGATTGTGTATTATGCACATTAGAATAATTGAATTAATGAACAGTATACTACTAATACGCATGTAATGGGTAAGTGGCCTATGGCACTGTACAACATTCTATTGCTACTTATCTAGAATGAAACCTCTTTGCTGACATGTTGGGAGTTGTGCACACTCTTAACAATGTTCTGGTAGAGATTGGAAGGCATCTAGAAAGTTATGGGATATGGATAAATGTTGTATTGAAACATTGGCTAAAATAATTGCATGACTGTATGACATATGTCTTTATGCATAAGAATATGTAAGATTTTGTTCTGAAACTATGAGAAGTTTCTAATCCCGCATTTGAATTTGACTTGTAGGAAAGATCATGTACAATCACCTACAAAAGAAGGACTACAACATTTGTTCCAGCAACGAAGTTTAAAGAAATCTATTTATTGAAGATACTGAAGAATCTGAAGTTACTAGGATCCGAGATGCGGTAATGGAAGAATGCCATGATCAAGGAATACCAATTGATCATGAAGAATGATGTTTGGGATATGGTCCCAAGACCTGAAGGGAAGTCTGTTGTGACTTCCAAGTTGATCTACAAAATCAATCATCCTACAGATGGCAGCATAGAAAAATACAAAGCAAGATTTGTAGCTCGTGGCTTCTCCCAGAAAGAGGGAATTGATTATGAAGAGACTTTTGCTCCTGTAGCCAGGTACACTTCCATCAGATTAGTACTTGCTCTGGCTGCAGTGATGAAATGGAAGATACACCAGATGGATGTCAAGACATATTTCTTGAATGGTGTAGTCGAGGAGGAAGTGTCCGTGGAGCAGCCACTTGGTTTTCAGACACATGACAGGGTGTCATATGTGAGCAGGTTGAAGGAAGCCTTGTATGGATTGAAGCAAGCTCATAGGACTTGGTATGGTAGGATAGACAACTTTCTATCCAATTTGGGATTTACCAAGAGTAAAGTGGATTCCAACCTTTACTACAAGCTTGAGGAAGGCAATCCAGTGATACTACTACTGTATGTGGATAACCTGTCTATCACAGGTGAGGATGGGTTGATTGCCGACACCAAGAGGAAGCTTGCTGTCAAGTTCGAGATGAAGGACTTGGGGTTGATGCACTATTTTTTAGGCATGGAGGTGTGGTAGAGTGCATATGGAGTCTTCCTTGGACAAGGGAAGTATGCAGTAGAGATCCTGAAGAGGTTCGGGATGATGGACTGCAAGGCCATGGCCACACCTATGGCATCGAACCTAAAGCTTCTATGTGATGCTTCATCTGAGTCGAATTATGTCACTGTGTGTCATCAGATGATTGGGTCCTTGATGTACCTGATGAACATGAGACCAGATATTTGCTTTGCGGTGAACACATTCATCCAGTTCTTGACGGATACGAGAAGTTTTCACCTGATTGCTGTAAAGCATATTTTGAGGTACCTAAAGGGTACAGTTCATTATGGGCTCAAGTATGATGCGAATCAAAAGTTTAACCTACAGGGTTATGTTGATTTGGACTAGGCAGGAAATGCTACAGATAGGAAGAGTACTTCTGGGTGCCGCTTCAGTATAGGATCAGGTGTGATCTCTTGGTTTAGAAGGAAGCAGTCCTATGTAGCACTGAGTATAGCCGAAGCGGAGTATGTTACAACTTTTTTGGCTAGTTGTGAGGCAATATGGTTGAGGAAGATACTGTCTGAGTTATTTGATCTCCCATTGGATGCTACTGGTATCTTTTGTGACAACCAGAGTTTGGTGAAGCTGTCTGAGAACCCAGTATTCCATGACAGGTCAAAGCACATTGAGATCAAATATCACTATATCAGGGATATGATGTAGAGAGGAGCAGTGAAGCTCATGTATGTTGCGACGGATGAACAGGTTGCAGATGTGTTGATGAAACCACTAGCTAGAGTGAAGTTTGAGTACTTCAGAGAGAGGCTTGGTGTTCTTCAGATTGGAAACACTTTAAGGAAGAATTGATGGACACATTAGCAAGAGCCATTCCAAGCATGATGAGAGGAGGATCCTTCCCATGACTGTGGATGTAAGCGCTATGTGATGAGCATCAGGATGATGCTCCAGTTACTGCTTAGTATGATCAGTTGGATCATGTATTTTGTATATGTATCATGTTGGATGCCTGATATGATCAGTTGGATCATGTATATGTATATGCATCATGTTGGATGTTGGGTATGATCATTTGGATCATGTATTATGTATATGCATCATGTTGGATGCTTGATATGATCAGTTGGATCATGTATTTGTAAATGTATCAAGTAGATACATTGTATGATCAGGTGGATCATGTATGTGTATATGTATCAAGTAGATACATTGTATGATAAGGTGGATCATGTATTTGTATATGTATCAGGTAGATACATTGTATGATCAGGTGGATCATGTATTTTGTATATGTATAAGGTAGATACATTGTATGATTAGGTGGATCATGTATTTGTATATGTATCAGGTAGATACATTATATGATCAGGTGGATCATGTATTTGTATATGTATCACTTAGATACATTGTATGATCAGGTAGATCATGTATGGTGATATGTATTAGGTAGATACTTGGTATGTATCAGGTGGATGCATTGTATGATTAGGATGATCATGAATGACGAGCTTCAGGATGTTGCTCCAAATGATATGCATCAGGATGATGCTATGATGATGATCAGGTTGATGATGTGATGATGTACATCAGGATGATGTATGGTGAGTATCAGGTTGATACGATGTGGTCGTGGACAGGTTGTGCAGGTAGCATAGAAAAAATCCTTTAAAGTCCGGATAGGTAGAGCAGTGTGCTCGTAACAGCCTGGGATGCTTTATCGAGATCCAGACAAGTAGAGTGGTGTGCTTGCGACATCCTGGGATGCTCTGAGTAGGTTTTTCTACGGTTTCGCATAAAAAAATCCTTTAAAATATGGATAGGTAGAGCGGTGTGCTTGTAACAGCCTGGGATACGCTATCGAGATCCAGACAGGTAGAGCGGTGTGCTCATAACATCCTGGGATGCTCTGAGTAGGTTTTGCGAAAGTTCACATAGAAAAGATCCTTTAAAATCCAGATAGGTAGAGCGGTGTTCTCGTAACAGCCTGGGATGCTCTATCGAGATCCGTACAGGTAGAGAGGTGTGCTCGTAACATCCTGGGATGCTTTGAGTAGGTTTTGTGAAGGTCAACATGTAAAAGATCCTATAGTCTATGCTAGGTTTTGTTGACGTACGTAATCAGTCCTAGGTTCCACAATATGGCCACTAATGATGAATACCTATAGGTGGTGGGCCTACATCCAGCATGAAAAAGGGTTGGCTCTGTAGAACTTCCTATGACGAGTAGTTCAGATATTGATTGAGATAGCAGCAGCAGTGACGATGACGATGATCCAGAGAATAAGACTTGTGCTAGCAGATCTGTTTTGAGAAATATATTCCTACTTAAGAGGGAGTGTTGATGTATTTGTAACTTTAGAATGTATTTCATATATGTATATTGTATTCCTATAGAGATGTTATTATTCCTATATATGGAAGTGTCGTCATTTATATTGTAAGTGTCGTAACTTATACTTGATGGGGTCAGCCCTGTATAAGTCATGTGGATTAAAGGGTTATTAGACCACCCTATTGGGGGTCGGCCCTGACAACATTATGTTATGTGGTTAAGTTGAGGCCGACTTAGTAAAGGTTATTAGGCAAGTCAAGTCAAGTATAAATAGAGTGCAGGAGGTACTCTATTTGATCATTCACTTTCTCACATATACACTCATTGGAGAGTGGCGCACTAGTGGAGGAGGAGAAGCTGCTGCTAAGAGACTATCTCTTATGCTTGGGTTTTGTATCATTGCTCTATCTATCTCTGAGGAAGTTATTGTGGTTTTTAACCTTTATGGTTTTTCCCAAGGAAACTCTGTGTGTCTATTGTCTCTTGTGATTTCTTCTTGTGATTGATATGTTGTACATGTTATTCTCTTAGTTAAGATCCTAGATCATATTGAATTGATGCTCAAAAATTAACATCATGTGTCAGAATTGAAGAGTCCTAAAGAAATTTTTGAGGCCTTGACAAAATTATATGAAAGAAATAATACTAGTAGAAATTTATTGTTAAGACATAAACTAAGGAATGTGATGATGAACAAGTCATAGATAGTGTCCTCCTACTTTACAAGGGTTTCTCAGATCAAGGATCAGCTAGCAACTATTGGATATACTATAGAAAAGAAAGAGCTTGTGTTGACAACATTGAATGATTTTCTTTCTTCTTGGGATGTGTTTGTTCAAGGTTATATCTGTGCAAGGAAGAAGATACCCAAGTTTGACAAGCTATGGACAAATTGTATTAAAAAAGAGGCAAGGTTGATGTCAAAGATGCAGAAGACAAATGACGAAGAAAATCAAGCACTTGCAGCTCATCCAAGAAGAGGAAAGGGTACAAAAATTACCAAGAAATCCAATAGAAGATCAGTCTCAAAAAATAAGAAGGATATGTCCAAGTTCAGGTGTTACAACTGCAACAATTTCAGACATTATGCAAGAAATCGCACTCAAGAGAACAAAAAGGGAAAAAGGAAGCATCATGCTCATATGGTTGATGATGATAATCCTAATCAACACAAGAAATCAAGGGAAGCATTAGATGATGAAATTGTACTTATCTTAGCACTAATAGGTGTTGTTACTCAAAAAAATGATACCTAGTTAGTAGACAGTGATGCATCCAAGCACATGATGGGTTACGAAGATTCACTCTCAAACTTACTCTAAAAGGATTCTCCCTATCAAATGGAACTTGGGGACAACTCCAAGTATGCAATTAAAGGAATAGGAGAAGCTTATTACAAGCTAGAATTAGGAAAAAACCATGAAGATGAAATATGTACTATTTGTACCAAGTTTAAAGAAGAATATTCTCTCTATATGAACTTTAGAATATTGGGGATTCAGAGTAGCATTTATTGATGGCCAATTTCTTATGTGGTCAAGAGATTCAAGTATTGATTTAGGTACTACAATCAATGATCGAGAGGGGGGATTATACGAATTGAAGGGACACCCAGCTCAAGCCTTAGTGCAAAAATGTTAGCTCAAGTGAGCTATGTCATAGAATATTCACTCATATTCAATATAGAGCTATACCAATTGTTAGAAAGATGGTTATTGGACTACCAAACATCTAGGTGGAACATGAAGGCATGTATAGAGGATGTGCACTTGGAAAGAATGTCAAAGGAACATTTTCAAGCAGTGATAGTAGAGCAGAAGGAATCTTGGACATAGTACATTTAGATGTATGCAGATAGATTTCAGCACCCTCCCTTAGTAATTATTTGTACTATGTAACTTTTATTTATGATTTCTCACAAAAAACATGGATATATTTCTTGAAAACAAAGATGAAGTAGTCTTCAGTAAATTCAAGGAATTTAAAGCTCTTGTTGAAAATATTTCTGGAAGAAAGATTAAAATTTTGAGGTCAGATAATGGAGGAGAATTCACCTCAAATGACTTCAATGATTTCTACAAGGAAGCGGGGATTAAGAGGGAGTTGACTACTCCCTACAATCCCCATCGGAATGGAGTCACGGAAAGAAAGAATCAAACCATCGTGGAATCAACAAAGGAATTGATTCATGACCAAGATTTACCCATGCATTTGGGAAGAGGAAGCCAGGAGGGCTATGTATGTGAAAAATAGGATTCCCCATCGAATATTGGAAAAAAATACACCAGAATAAGCATTTACCGAAAAGAAGCTAGAAGTCATCCACTTGAGGATATTTGGCTATCGAGTGCATATACATGTTCCCATGGATAAGAGGACAAAGCTAGACCCCTTAGGAAGAAAGGGAATATTTTTCAGTTGTAGTGAGACTTCAAAGGCATATAGAATTTACATCATAGGATAGAAAGAGATTGAGATCAGCAAAAATGTGACATTTGACAAAGATACAGCCTTTAGCAAAAATTCCATGAAGTCTCACATGGATAAGGACTATGAGGATCCTAAATTTCCAAAGAAAACAAGTGCAGAAGACTATACTCTAGAAGGACATATTCCAGAAGATCATGGTGAAATAGTAGAGTCAGAACTATCAGTAGATTCACCTAGAGAGATGACAGTCTCTAAGAAGAGACCAACATGGTTCCGGAGCACAATTCAGGATGCAGAGAAGTATGGTTCTCTTAGTGGGTCTTTCAGAGAAAGCAAAATAAGGCTTGCTAGTATTCCATCTAATGACACTAATGAGTGACATCATTGATACAAAATCTTCCAGTTATAAAGAAGATACATATAAACAAGTATGGAAGGAATCCATGATGGAGAAGTACCAATTCATCATGAAGAATGATGTATGGGAGGTGGTTATGATACTAGAAGGGAAGTTAGTAGTAAATTCCAAGTGGATATACAAGATCAAACATGATGCAAATGGTAGCAAACATAATTAAAAAGCAATATTAGTGGCTAAAGGATTATCTCATAAAGAGGGAGTAGATTATGATGAGATGTTTGATCCAATGGCCAGACACATTTGTAGTAAAACTATTATCTCCATAGCTTCCATGATGGGATGGAAATTACACCAAATGGATGTCAAGGATGCCTTCTTGAATGGTGTAATTGAATAAGAAGTGCATATCAATAAACCTCCAGGATTTGAGACTCCTGACAAAGAATCACATGTCTGTAAATTAGAGAAAACTTTGTATGGGCTTAAGCAAGCACCCAGGGCATGGTATGCCAAGATAAACAGATTTATTATGAGCTTAGGTTTTAACAAAAGTGAAGCAAATCCCAACCTTTACTACAAGGTTTTGTATGGATATCTAGTGATATTAATACTATAGATGACATATTTCTTACTGGGGACAAGAAGCTCATAGATAAGTGCAAGAGGGAGATTGTAGCAGAATTTGAGATGAAGGATCTAGGAATGATTCATTACTTCTTGGGATTAGAAGTGTGGTAGAGATCATATGGGATTTTCCTCAGTCAAGGAAAATACACAGTAGAGATCGTGAAGATATTTGAGATGATGGATTGTAATTCCATGGAGACACCAATGGTGACAAATTCGAAGCTATTGAGTGACTCTTATTCAGATTCGGTGGATCCCATGATGTACAAAAAAATGATCGGATCCTCGATGTATTTGGTTAACACCAAATTGGATATATGATTTGCAGTGAACACTTTGAGTCGGTACATGGTTGAGTCCAAATATGTAAATTTTATAGAATCAAAGAATGTGTTGAGATACCTGAAGAGTACAGTTGGATATGGACTCGAATATGTCTCAAACAGTGAAGTGAAGTTGTAATGGTATGTAGAATCTGATTAGGAAGGAAGTGCAATGGACAGGAAAATCACATCAGGATGTTGCTTCATCTTCGGATCAGCCATTATTTCATGGTTCAACAAGAAACAGACATCCGTTGCACTCAGTACTGCAGAGGTAGAGTACATAGAAGCTAGTGCTTCCAGTTGAAAAGCGGTGTGGCTTCAAAATTTACTTGCAGGTTTATTTGATCAAGAGCTAGAGATGACTTAGATCTATTATGACAACCAAAGTTGTGTGAAGATTTCAGAAAATCCATTATTTCATGACAAGTCGAAGCATGTAGAGATCAAATGTCATTATATCCGATACATGTTTCAAAGGGAAGTAGTGAAGATCCAGTACATATCTACGGATGATAATATTTCCGATATACTTACTAAGCCTCTATCTAAAGTAAACTTTGAGTAATTATGGGACAAGATTGGTGTAGTACAAAATGAATCCCCTCGTTGAGAGGGAGTATTGATGTTTCTCCATGGGTAGAAGTGAGTAGTCATTCCCCCTACTAGTTATTCATGAGGTACATGACTCAGTCATCTTCCCCATTTCTAAGCCATGCAATGGTACATGGCTCAAAAACTGATTAGCCATGCAGTATTACATGGCTCAAACACTGATTAGTCATGTAGTGATACATGAATTAGACATCGATGAGTCATGTAGTAATACTTGACTCAGGAACTGGTAATTCATGCAGTGTCACATGGATTAGATATCATGGCTCAAACATTGATTAGTCATGTAGTGATACATGAATTAGACATCAATGAGTCATGTAGTAATACTTGACTCAGGAACTGGTAATTCATGCAGTGGCACATGGATCAGATACCAGTTAGTCGTGGTACATGACTAGATATCCAGGAGCTGCAATATCTCTTGTGGATTACACCCACATGAGCAGAGACATATTTGACATATGACTATCAGATAATAGTCAAGGTCTTCGAGACTATCAGTGACTATTATATACTCAAGTGATTTATAGTCAGGATTGTTGTGGAACAATCAATCCTCTTGGAGAGGTCAAATAGCCATATACTTGGTTAGTGGGGTATAGTAGGACAGTGAAGAAGAAAGAATCCACTTTGGAAGTGGTCGGGACTTGGATAAAATCACAGAGGATGGCAAGCTCATAGAGAACTTCTCTAGACCGTAGAATATTCCATAAGTCAACATGAAGTCAGTGATGAAGAATGTTCTAGAAGAATACCTTCCTCGCTAAGAGTGATTGTTGATGTTTTTAGTAGCATCAAAAGATATTATTCTGTTATATCCACAAGAAAGAATAATAACCATCCCAAGAACAAATCATCCCAGTTAAAGTGGAAATGACCTAGTCAAAAAGGTCAAGTTGGCCCAATAAGGAAAAGTGACTTATTCAATATAAATAGAAGTGAAAGTCCCTCATTCGATACACACCAATTCAATCAAGAAAGAGAAGAAATGCGTAGATCCAAGGAAGCATAGTCAATCCTTCAAGAAGCATTATGCAGACATCTTTCAAGGTTTACTATCTTTCTCTCTCTTCTTCATTCTCTTAAGGGATCAACTACTTAGAATTTATTTTGTATATTTCGTATATATAATTATTCTATTTTTTAAACTAGTGTTTGGCACTAAGTTTGACATTGTATCTTGTGTAAGAATCTTATGTAGCGAAGTTGTTGGGTTTTTCCCGTGAGAGGGTTTTCCTAGGGTAAACATTGTGTCTAATGTGAATGTATTTCTTTCTGTGATCCTTTATATGCATGTAGCTTATGTTTATTTGATAGAAAAGTTATAAAAAGTTAAAACCATCTAACTATTAAGAAAAATCAATATCTACCCCATACTATCCTCAAGGAAATGGACTAGCAAAATCATATATTAAAATTTTACTCAGAATCGTCAAGAAAATGTTATTAGAGAATAAAAAGGCCTAAAATGTAAAACTTAGATATTCTTTCTGGGAAGATAGAATAATTTTCAAAATATCTATTCAGACCTCTCCTTTTCAATTGGTTTATGGAAAGGAAGTCATTTTTCCCATCCAATTAGGAGTTCCTGTACTAAAGTTGATCCAAAATGAAATGGAGGAGAAAAATGATATGATCGGGAAAATGTATGAGCTAATAGAACTGCAACAAGACAGGGAACATGTTAGTTTGAAACTCTAAGAGAATCATAAGAGAATGAAAAAAAAATTAATAAGAATTCCATATCAAGATATTTCCAGCTAGGGGACCTAGTCCTAAAATGGAATGCAAGAAGATAAGATAGGGGCAAGCATGGGAAGTTTATTACCTTTGGATAGGCCCTTACCTCATATCAACTATGCAAGACAATAATACTTTCATCCTTGTTGACCTTTTAAATGTTGTTTATAGGTCGATCTACACCCACATATTGGGTATTTTGTAACATCCCAAATTTTCATAAAAATTTAAAATTTTTGATAACAGCATTAATTATGATAATAATAATTGCAGAAATAATAATTGAGATTATGACAGCATTAATTGTAAAGTTGATAGTACTAAACATGTTTTAATTTTTGTTTTAGCAACAACATGATAATGACAGTTTAACACATAATTAGTAAACATGATTATGATAACAAAAGTATTAAACGATCGGAAATTTGATGCGACACTGTTTCTTTTGCAATGATACTGACAGTTTGACTTTTGATGAAAAGGGTGTCCTACGAAGTACCCTGGAGCTTACTTAGCTGCAACGCTAAAGCATAATGACTGTCCTATGTGCAGACGATAGGTAAGAAGTTTCATGGCTGCGTAGAAACAAAGTACGTGTATAGTTCAATTTCAATGTCGTAACTCAATAAAATGTTAGAATTCTATTGTGATCCACCATAAGTATACAAGTATGGATTTATTAGCTATGGTTACTATTTTCAGGTGTTGTCTTACAACTCCACAATGTTTAGAAACAGAGTTCTCTATGTACGTCATCATGCTGAAGGTTTTGTCATTGTAATTTGTAACGTTGTTATAGCTGGCTTAAAGTCGTCTTAAGATAATTGTTGATCTTCCCATTACTGATGTAATGAATGTATCACAAAAATCATTAAATGCTAAAGTGAGAGAATACATCTGACATTTAGTTAGTTTATTAAATAATGAAATAACAACGGATTTATTGAATGTCTACTATACAGACTTTCTATAGTTGTGATAAAAGAATTCACGTGAATGCAATAAAATGTTGCCAAGATAATGTTAAAGTCTCTCATGTAAGGTCTGCACTTAATCGTAATTCTATCAGCTATATCTGATAACTTATAAGCTTGTAAGGCTTATGAAGAATATCAAATTAAAGTATGAATCCCATGTGAACAAGAACTATGTCATTTATGACTATAGTCATCCTTGCAACTATTACATGAATTATAAATTTAATATTTACATACTATAAGGCTTCACCTTTGGAAATATAAACTTGAATTTGTTGGTCTATAACGTAAGTCTAGCATGTAAATTAGACTTTGGGACTATATGGATCTATATAACGTCGTGGGTCAAAACAACACAATAATATGTGTTATGATACCTAACTTAGAACCCATACAAACTTTGGAATCTGACTTACTAATACATAAAAGATTATAATATTATAAAACAAGTTTTGAAAACATATGTTGGAAAAAGAGAGCGCTGACAAAGCAATGAATGGTGGTGGACAGGTTGACAGTTTCCAGTGATACGAATCGACATTGGCATTGTGTAACAGGCCTATATTAATGGCTGTCTCTGATGTACTCGGTGACGAGGACTTACAACTTCCACATGAAAGTAGATGAGTGCAAAGGTGACGGTTTAAACGTTGCCAAGTAATACATTTTGTTGATAAGTCTCCGAGTTGGTAGTTTGCATATCCACCGTATGCAATGGTTGGCACGATCGTGCTACGGCCATTGAATGAGAATTTAAGTGTTGGTTGTTCATTCCAATGCACAGTGTGTTAGCAATATCTCGATCGTTGATCAACTTGATCGTGATCGTTGGATCCAACCCTAATGTTGCGTCGGGTGTTGGGTTGAAAGAAGTTATTGTGTTCTATGCATTTGTTATTATTTCAAAAAGTTAGGGCCGACAGACAGCTCGTTTGTAGAGCTAGCAGATGAGGTTTAAGGGTTCGACCTCAAGACCTTTACGTCAGGGTTTTTAAGTTGTAGGTTCACAATCTCTACAATGGCGTCATGTCTAACAGTTTGATCTACTGATTTGAAGTGTCAAAGGTTGATAGTTTTTGAATTTTTCATTTAGTTGGGGTGAAAGATATACCCTAGTGCAAAATGGACAGAAGGTTTTCTATCTTGTCTACTGCATGGAAAACATCGTTTAACTCGTGAATGAGAAGAGCTTGGCCATTAAAGGTAATGGTTCCTATAATTGATAGTGATTCTTCTGTCGCCATTTGTTCTTTAGTTTTTAACTGCATCCGTTGTCTAATCCAAGCTATTGCTTGTCAGTTGCATGTTGTGAAGAACATTTTGAATAAGGGTTTGGACAGAAGGGCGAGCTCCCAAACTGGTAAGCTCCGGGTCTTTCAAACCCTCGTAGGTGTTCACCATCTGAGGTTGTTGTGGTTGTTCAAGGAAGGAGTAACTAGTTCTTGCCATGACTCATCGTTATTTGTTAGTTGGAGAACTTCGAAGCATCGTTTGCAAAACAAATGATAACTGTTTTTGGTGCTGTGACTTTCGTTTATTTATATGGCTTTTGGTTTTTCTACCTTAACATTTAACTTCATCAAATCTAGGAATTGTAAAGCTCGCCAATGTTAAGGGTTTGTGGACCGGTTTCAAATGTTGAGCTTGGGTATAAACCCTGTATGTTTTGTTTTGGAAAAACATGTTGTAATTTTTGTTCTAAACACAACGACTTTGTTTCTTGAAGTTGGAACTATGTAAACAATCTTCTCCTTCTCAGAAATGAAAACATATGCTATTTCACTCTGTGTAAAAACATCTGTGTTGTATGACTTGATACTATAAGTTGACAGCGAGATTTAATGATCTATACTTAGGGTTTGTGAAACTTGTCTCAGATGATAGATCTGTAATGTATGATGTTTAACTAGTATATACTTCGTTGGTAATGAAATGAATGGGCCATACCCTAGTTGGTGTTTTGATTTGAAAAGATATTAAATGAAATTTCAAAAGAACTTTGGATTTGATTCGAAGTCTGTGTAGGTTGTAAAAGTTGTTGTAGGATGTGAATAGTTGAATGGTTTTTCCCTTTCGTTTTTATATATGGAAAGATACAGGGTCAAACCCTAAATCGATTCTCGTCAAAGAAAAATAGTTAAGTTTTGAATAACGATTTTTAGAAAGGTCCTAGAAACTGAAACTTGGATTTCGATTCGTAACTTGCATTGATTGTTTTTGTTCCAAAATGTAAGAACAATGGAAAAGGAAAAGATAATTCTAGCTAGGGTTGAAAATGAACTCAGATTGGAAATCGGCACTTATAGTTCAAAAGTCTATTGAATGAAATGACTGGTAGTAATAAAATTTTTATAATATTTTCAATATTTGTTTAAGCTATAAAATTATAGGGAAACGTTATAGTAAGAAACGATAACAGTTTGAAAATGTGCAATGTGAAAAACTATGTGATGACTGTTATGTACAGCCTTGATATGATGAACACATCTATTTCTTTGCAGCTATGACATTATAAACATAATTGGATATATTGAAATATGGTTTTTATCTATTTCTCATGTACACAGTAATGATAAGAATAAAGAAATACAACTATACAGGAATTAAATATTGTTTTTTTTTCATATAGCTAAGTAAACATTTCTAATATATATATTAGATATTATACAAAACTTTCTACTATTATTAACTATAGGACAGAAAAACTGATAAATATATAAATTACTATCTATCTATCTAATTCATGGCAAAATGCCTATCTTCTCATCTATTCTTAATTTGCGTATCTATACTAGAGTACGATGCACAAAACAGCATGTGGAAAAAATATAGATATTGATTTATCAATTCAAATCATCATTTAAACTTTAACATTCAAACTTTCATCAAATTCATATTTGGATTCTTTTTCAAAATAGAAAATAAAGATTACTAATTATACAGAACAAATCTATTAACTGAGATAAGGTATAAAATTTGTAAAACCTGGATAAAATCTGTAGGGGAACAAACATCCCAAGAAGACTGTTCCACCCAACCAATTCCTAAAAATAGTCAAGTACTTCCTTAGGAATCCCGAGCCTGTTCACTGAACCACCAGGAGGAAGAAACTCAGGAAATAGGACCTCCACTTGCAATAGCACTAACTGTTGAATATTCAAGAACTAGCAGTCCAATAGACCTGCACTAGTTTCTCTGGTCCTTCTCAGCAATATGCAGACTTAAGATTGCACTCACCACTAGCCTCCCTATTCGAATCTCTCAGTGATCACCTAATGCACATGAGGAAAATATTTTGCAGAAATATTGATTAAGAGCTGCCTGCTCAATTCAAATTTGCCTTTTGTAGGTTGCCTAGTACTTTTCAGAGGTTACTGGGCCATTAAATGAGCTTCCTACTCACTCCCTCCACCTGGGGGATAATGCCACATTTTTAGGGGTAGTTGTCCCATAACCAACAGCTAGTGGTGTGATGCAATTGCTGCCATCTGTCCCATACCTTCCAACAACTTCCATTCCTCCTGGTCGGTCAGTGAACACTCATTTAACAGTCCCCTTGGGTGTTTGTCTCCTAATTAATTTACAAAACCAATTAATCCTTGATCAAAACTGATCATAATTACAAAACTTTGTAATTAATTTTAACATAAAGTATTTTGCAAATAAAATAATAATTTTCAAAAATTTGGGTAGGTGACATATTTTCGATACCCTTACCACATGACCCAGAAAAGACGAATATTTTTGGTACATCATAACCATTATGGAACATTGATTTGGGCCAAGCACTTGATGATCTTCGTATGCAGTTAATTCCAGAACCTCCCCATCGAACTCTACCACTTATATTACCAAGCGAAATTCTTGGTCGCACTTTAGGGATTGTTTCTAGTCAAGGGACTAATCTTAACATCTCTTCATCACCCATGGTTATTGGATTAGGTGCACATTCATTCTTGCAAGTCGGTAATAATTAAACGGTCACCCAAACCACCTAATCACTTTCCTTCAACGCTGTAGTCGGAAGTTCCCAAACCTCTTATGTTGGAATGTTGGTTGTAACTGGAGGTAAATCTTCAACTACAATTTATATGATATATGGAGGAAAAAAATTTATCGCTAGACAAAGTGTGGCAATATTCAACCTGCACTGATAGGACCATCTATCTCATTGGGGAAAAAACAACCACCTGCCGGGGGAAACCTATGGTAGGTAACCAGAACCTTACTGAGGGGAAAACGAATCAATTTCAAACTTTTTACCCCCCCAACCCCAATCTACATCCTAGTTTACCCTACCTCAGCATTGAAAATAATCAATGGATCCCACCCCCTCTGATGCCTCCTCCTAATCCAAGCGTTCTAAACAATCAATAAGTTCCACCCCCGCCAATGCCTCCACTTCACCAGGGAGTTTTTTCATCGCCCAATCAAGGAGTTGTAAACAATATGTGGGTTCCACCCCCTCTAAAACCTCCTCTTAATTCAGGCGTTGTGAGCAATCAATGGAATCCATCCCCTCCTACACCTCCACCTTTTAACCCCGTGACGTAGAACCCACAATCGGTTATTCCTATGGTTCCAAATCCAAAAGGCTTCTAGTAGTACCCCAAAGGTAACACATATGGGTATAACATGCAACAACCTTTAGTGCATGGCCCTATGGGCATTCCAGCATCCCATCAATATTATTCTTACCCACAACCAAATAGGAAAATTCCTTTCCTGGAAACATTGGACTTGCCGGACTTGTCAAGATTAATCACTGATCCCATTTAGCATGAACCTCATTGGCCAACCATCCTTGACAAACTACCATAGGATATCCCGGAATTCGATGGAAAACCCAGCGAAGATATGAAAAATTATGTTATGACATTCCATATTTGGTGTTCTTCCAACTCATTGATGGATGACTCCATATGATAACGGCTCTTCCAATTAACGCTCACTGGAACAACAACTAAATGGTATACTAAGCTGCCACAACACTCTTTGAGAGACTTCAACTCCCACGCAATACAATTTCTTACACATTTTTCAGTTACCGATTAGGTATCAAAAAAGCACATACATGTTAACCTTTTTGCGACAACACACCTCTACCCATATTTATGATCATATAAAGGAGTAGAGGTGCTGTTGAAGGTTGATAAAGGCCCCTATCCCTGATAAGTTACTATCTGATTAGTTTACCAAATCATTATTGTTTCTCATTTCTAGGGATGTTTCCATGGGGGGGTTATTACAGAAGAGCAAGCAATCAATCATGCTCAGTATCTAGGCTTAGTTTATTCTTAGTCTGGAAATTTATATGAATTTATCCCCAATGCTCCTCATCCCACCAATAATACTTCTAGTCCTGCTACCGAACCTCCTTCCAATGGAATAGTTGGTTCCGTAAAATACAAGCCTACATCAAAAAAAGGTGGACAACAGAATTATTCTACCTCAACTCCACTGCAAAATCACACTGTTTCCAACACTAAGAATACAACTTCTCCTACTCAGGCCTCCAAGGTGAATGCGGTTCAATCCTCATCACAACAATTCGGAGGTAAGAAGAAGAATAATAGAGGGAAATCCAAGAAATATTATAATCAATAGAAAAATAAAAAACCTCAGGAAACAAATGTTGTTAATTGTTAGCACCAGATTTGTGCTAAGCTAAACCCGCCACCTAGGAGGTTCACATGCCATTTCATGCACCCGCTTCATTTGCAATTTCGCTAAGATCACTCAAGGATACATGAGACTGCTCAAGAAAAATGTCCCATTTGTTTGGGATGATAAAACTCAACATTATTTTGATAATATGAAAAATGCCTTGAAAAATGCACCCGTGCTACAAACCCCCATCTATACACAGGATTATATTTTGTATCTCACAGCATCCAATTCCACTATTGGAATGGTGTTAGTACAAGAAGACGATAGTGGCCAATAACATGTGATATACTATCTAAGTAAGAGTCTTATTGATTCAGAAATATGATACTCACTTGTTGAGACGTTAGCTCTACAATAGTTTATTTTTATCCAGAGGTTTTGTCATTACATATTGCTCCACAAGACAATTTTCATTGCCAACATTAACCCCATGTACTACATACTAACACATCAAGTGCTTGGGGGAAAATACTCCAGCTGGATTGTGGTCCTCCAGGAGTTTGATTTGGAGTTTGCAAAGGATAAATACAAGAAATATTTGGTTTTTGCTGAGATGATATGCACACTTCCTCGTTTTAATGAATAATTTGAACCCATTGACTCTCTTCTTGATGAGTCTTTTTTCCTCATTGGCACAATTGATCCTTAGTACGGAGATATTGTTTTTTATCTCTAAACACAACAGTTTTGGCCTGATATCAACCGTGATGAACGAAGCTTCATTCGACATCATGCCAAATACTACCTCATCATTGGTGACACCTTATATCATCGAGGTATCGATTCTATTTTGCGTCGATGCCTAATTCTTGAAGAAGTTGAACACGTTCTTAATGAATGTCGCTACAGAGATTGTGGCGGTCGTCTCTTTTGGATGGCTATAGCCCAGAATATGTTTCATGTTGGATACTTCATGACATCCATATTCAAAGATTGTATTGAAGCGGTCAAGAAGTGTCTTTGATCTCAATTATTTCACTCAAAGAAGCGATCCCATCCATCTCCACTACATCCTGTGATTGTCATATGCCCTTTTGCAAAATGGGTCATTGATTCCATGCATTGTAAGCCTACCTCAGTCGAGGGGCATAGTTACGTCATTGTGGTGGTTGACTATTTTACTAAGTGGGATGAGACTATTCGTACATATGCTGAAGATGGAAAAACAATAGCACTCTTCATGATCAATCACATCATCATAATGTTTGGAGTCCCTCAAGCCATTGTAACTAATCATGGTTCCCATATTAGGAATAATATGATGGCTGAGCTAAGCACCAAATTGGGTTTTCGTCACAAAAAATCATCTCTTTATTACCCCCAAGAAAATGGAAAAGTAGAGGCGATCAATAGAGTCTTGAAAAATATGATCCAATGCATGGTGGGTACCCATAAATCAAACTGGCACTTGGCACTATAATCGTATCTTTGAGCCTATAGAAATTCTATAAAAAATGCCACCGTATTTATGCCTTTTTAATTAGTCTATGGTCTGGAAGTTATATTTTCGATTGAATGCGAAATTCCATCCCTCAAACTAGCCATTGAACTCTTTCCTAACACTTCCATAGAGGAAGAACGATTTCTATACTTGACTAAGCTTGATGAGACTCCTCGCGATCGTGCGCTCGCTAACAATTCAACGAAGCTCACAAAAAACTAATTAAGGCTCAATATGTTAAATCAATTAAACCTCGTGCTTTCAATGAAGGTGACCTAGTTTTGACATATGACAAAATGCATGATAAACTAGGAAACGCCAAGTTGGAATCCATGTGGTAAAGTCCCTATATCATAAAATGAGTCTTAGAGAAAGGGGCTTATGAGCAAGCTGATTGTGATGGTACATCCTTAGGGGAGCCTCGTAATGGGCTCTACCTGAAAATATTTTATGCATAGGGACATCCTGTGCATACACTTTGTATATAGTGTATATTTATGGTGTGGATTTGATTTCTTTTGCATGTTAGATGTTGTTTCACCTATGACTCTTTAACCCGATTTGTGCTTTGATGCACAGATGTATGTGTATTCTAGATTCGCAGACAATGCTGGTCGACATACCTGGAATGTTGTTTCTGCATCATGGGCCATCTATTCCTCTAGAGGAATCTGCTTAGGTCTCACAACAAATAACATCGTGTAATACTGTGCAATGATTGGGCTTCTAACTGAAGCATCCTCACTCAACATTTCCCGCATTATAGTCTATTTAGATTCCCAACTCGTGGTATCTCAACTCAATCGTATTTACACCATTCCAGATCCCATATTAATTCGTCTATACTGAAAGATATGCCTATTGGAAAGATTATTTGATTCAATTCAATATCAACACATTCCATGACAATTTAATGCAATTGTAGATTCCTTAGCTAATTTTTTGTTAGATTGGCATCAAGCGCATACATGAAACATTTCATTGTGAAGTGTAAACATCAAAGCATGAAATAGGATAATGTACATACACACATTTTAGGGAATGAAATAGTTGAAACAATAACTGTATATATATCATAGCAAAGGTTTGTATCAAAGTTTGTAGTCACATCATAAGTTCCAAAAAGGTACAATAGGGGAAAAATTCGGGCCTTATGGCCCATACATTAGATAAATGCCACAAAATATAGGTCATATATACGATCTAGACCCTATCTCTAGTCTTGAAGAGCATTGTGCTCATGATAGCACACTACGGCTTCGGCTACTTGGCTTAGCAGGAGACTAATCCTCTCTAGCACTCCCACAGTGTGCCTCTATAGACGGCAGGGTACATATTGCACCCTCATGGCAGGGATTCCTATGGTCAATCCCTCCAGGTTTCACTCCACATCTTGGATTCCACCCTTGTCCTCCTCATCCCATGCGAATCTCTCTCCTCGACGGTGAAGAGGATAAGATCTAGTTGGTCGTGTGACCCCAACATCTGCAACCCAAAATATACATACATCAAATCCCCATTGTACACCAAACAAATTTAATATAAAAAAAAAAATTAAAAAGGCATTCTTTCTACAATAGCATACTTGAAGCATCCGACTGCTCTCCCTATGGAAGCAACATATCTGGATCTCCATGTTAGGATATTCCTATACTCCATCCTAGTCCCACCAGTATTTTGATCATTTACATTTTCAGTCATGCATGCACCTTTTAGGGTTTGCATGCATTCTAGGGTTTGCATGCATTTTGCATGCATCCCAGTCATCAGTCCAGCACCTAACCCTCAGTTAGCCAGCCCCCAGGAGCTTCTCACTATTCAGTTTTAGCCCTCCAATTGCTTAGTGCGCCCTTCTTCCTTGATTTTAGGGAGCAACTCGCCCTTCTTCACCTACCAGTTCAGTTACACTCAGTTACAGTCAGTTACAGTCAGTTACATTGAGTTACACTCAGTTACACTCAGTTACATTCAGTTACAGTCAGTTACACTCAGTTACATTGAGTTACACTTAGTTACATTCAGTTACTCTTAGTTACATTGAGTTACACTTAGTTACATTGAGTTACACTCAGTTACACTCAGTTACACTTAGTTACACTGAGTTACACTTAGTTACACTGAGTTACACCTACCAGAGTTAGTTTGACTGATGGTTGACAGTTACTTGAGCATTGATGACTCCACTGATGATGATGAAGACTTCCAGTTGCGCTCCGATGATCATGAGGACACCTAGTTGTGCTCCGATGACACTCCAGTGATCCTTTGATCACTCCATGAAGGCTAATTCGAATTGCCACCTTAGGCATTCGAATTCCTCATGCATTGTATTATTTATATGTCCATTTGTGATTAATAACATAGTATGACCGAAGTATTATTGCTTCTATCTGAGTTCTACTGTACCATATTATTATGTTGCTCATTATACTGCATGTATCACTCTTCTTCTATTTTCTTGCTTAATCATAATTATTCTCTTGTGAGATACATCATCTCTTAGATCTGCTGTGAGGATTTTCACATGGTATCAGAGCATGTTGAGAGTATTGTTTATCTCCATTCTTGAGAGTTTTTTGCAGGTTATTACCAAGATTTCGAGTGCAGCAGTTGTAGCAGAATCTGCATTTTTGCAGCAGTAGCAGTTGCAGTTATTCTATATTGTTTTTGCAGGTCTTCTACAACTTCAATGAATTTAGAAGAAATTACTCCTCTTTCTCCATTCAACTATGATGAATGGAAACCAAGAATGATAGCATATTTGAAGAGCCATGATCTCTTTGATTGCTATTTTGAAAGAGAGTTCGAATCCTCTACAAAGAAGATTAAATGGTTGAATAAAGGTGACATGCACATTGGAAGAATGATGCTTGCTATGACCGATTACATATTGTACCCGACCATCATTGATATTGAAACTCCAAAAGAGTTATGGGCTCATCTAGATGAAAGATTCGGCAAAATGAATGATGGATTTGGTCCAAATCCCTTCAAAAGCAAGCAAGTTGATGCATTCACTCCACTTGATGGTCTCTCAGATCATGATGCATTCGCTCCTCCTGATGGTCTCTCAGATCATGTTGCATTCACTCCCCTTGATGATCTCTCAGATCATGAACCAGTATCATCTCATATTGAAGTTGTTGACAAAGAACTTGCAGATTCTCCGCTCATGCTCAAACTTTCTTCTCTTTCTGTGCCAGCTCACACTCTAGATATTGCAGAAGGTCCTAAATCCTCTCTTGCACCAGAGTCTGTTGGTTTGCATCATGATCACATGATTATTTCAGAGGTCAAATCAGCTAATGGAGGTAATGCATTCGCTCCTCTTCAGCAAACATCTCTTTTATACTACTATATGATCATAAATTCATGCTTTCAGAAGGTCATTGAAGAATATGGCCATTGCCATTCGCTTGGGATAATTTCTCATGCATCTACTGGTTTTGATCTCACCTCTCATGGTTCAAAGGAGATCTCAAGAAGCCATGATTCAAGTCTTGTATCAAATTTGGGTTCTAAGCAATTACTGCTTGGGAAAATTTCTCATGCATATGATAGTTTTGATCTCACCCCTGTTGGTTCAAAGGAGATCTCAAGAAACTATTTTGAAAGTCCTAAATCTGATTTTGATTTCAAGCAAACATGTAATAGTTCTTTTTGGCATAATCTCACCCATGGTGGTTCGAAGGAGAAGACAAAGGACTATATGCACATTCAAAAATTTGATCCTACCTCAGCTGATTCGAATCACAGGTTCAAGGATCATTCTAATACTGTTGGATTTGTTCTCATCACATTCGATCTGAAGAGCAAGTACAAGCACATGCTTTTTGAGCATGATCCACTTCTTCCCAAGAAGAAGATACCTCCAGACATATGACCAAGCATCACACATGCTTGAGTTTGGAGCTTTTATTTTTTATGTGTGCCTTACAGTCTATTTTTTGAGGAGGGGGTATGTTTCCCATGAAATTTTCCCACTTCCTTGGTTTATTGATTGTTATTATTCATTGTATTGGGTGACCTTTGGTCTTAGTTACCAGGGCCCAGGATCGATTAAGGGGGGGTGTTAGGATATTCCTATACTCCATCCTAGTCCCACCAGTATTTTGATCATTTACATTTTCAGTCATGCATGCACCTTTTAGGGTTTGCATGCATTCTAGGGTTTGCATGCATTTTGCATGCATCCCAGTCATCAGTCCAGCACCTAGCCCTCAGTTAGCCAGCCCCCAGGAGCTTCTCACTATTCAGTTTTAGCCCTCGAGTTGCTTAGTGCGCCCTTCTTCCTTGATTTTAGGGAGCAACTCGCCCTTCTTCACCTACCAGTTCAGTTACACTCAGTTACAGTCAGTTACAGTCAGTTACACTCAGTTACATTGAGTTACACTCAGTTACACTCAGTTACATTCAGTTACAGTCAGTTACATTGAGTTACACTCAGTTACATTCAGTTACTCTTAGTTACATTGAGTTACACTTAGTTACATTGAGTTACACTCAGTTACACTCAGTTACACTTAGTTACACTGAGTTACACTTAGTTACACTGAGTTACACCTACCAGAGTTAGTTTGACTGATGGTTGACAGTTACTTGAGCATTGATGACTCCACTGATGATGATGAAGACTTCCAGTTGCGCTCCGATGATCATGAGGACACCTAGTTGTGCTCCGATGACACTCCAGTGATCCTTTGATCACTCCATGAAGGCTAATTCGAATTGCCACCTTAGGCATTCGAATTCCTCATGCATTGTATTATTTATATGTCCATTTGTGATTAATAACATAGTATGACCGAAGTATTATTGCTTCTATCTGAGTTCTACTGTACCATATTATTTTGTTGCTCATTATACTGCATGTACCACTCTTCTTCTATTTTCTTGCTTAATCATAATTATTCTCTTGTGAGATACATCATCTCTTAGATCTGCTGTGAGGATTTTCACACTCCACGGAAATCCATACCTGCATAAGGATAATATTATATCATAGGGATCTATTTCCTCCAACAAGAGAAGAAATCCACATCATGTTTGAGCCTCTATGGGCCCCCAATCCTTCCTTCCAAATCAGTCCATAACTCCATCTGTGGCTTAGATGGAGGGAGAATTGGTACATCGTTCTGAGGGCAGAGTTGTGGCACCTACTCCAAGAAGAAGGTGACCAAAATGGTCCCATACTTGAACTGTTTCTTTCGAAAAAAAATTCATTTGGTTATTTGTTCTTTTAGGTTGACCAAAAATCCCCCACACTTGTTGATGTAGTTGTAACTTCGGAAGATTTTCACTTGTATATTTTATATTGTATTTGTATTTTGCTATTGTACCTCCGACGGAGATGTTTATTCCTCTGGTCAAAGAAGTCATTATTGTATTTGTGTCATGTAAAGTCAATGAGGTTAACCCTCCATTGTATAACGGGGCATTGACCCCATAGTTGGGTCTTTCATGGGTTATTAGACTCTCCTAGAGAAGTCGGCCCAGTCAGTTACACTTAGGGGTCCACCCGTTTGGGGTTAAGGCCAAGTGAAAGGTAAAGTATAAATAGAGAGGGTGCTCCTCTCTATTTGATCATTCATACACTCAGTCACTTTGCATTAGTGAGAGAGAGGAGGAGTTCGCACAAGTGGAGAAAGAGGAAGCTGCTGGAGACCATCTCTTTGTTTTTGGGTTTTGTATTATTGCTCATTCAATCTCTGAGGAAGTTGCGGGGTTTTCTCCTTTATGATTTCCCTAGTGAAATGCTTTGTGTCTCTTGTCTCTTGTGTTTGATTTGATGTGCATGTTATTCTCTCATTTAGTATCCTATATCATATTGAATTAAATTATGAAAAACTAACATGGTATCAGAGGTAGCCTGAAGGAAGGAACTGTATGGCATTTACGACACTTGTTTCACTTGTGACAATTTGAAAGCTGGGGCTTTGTATAGAAAAACCTAGTCATCGTGGAACTTTCACTATAAATCAATTTTGGAGAAGGTTCAGGATCTGAAACTTTGATAGGATGAAGATGAAATTTTCCTGAACCTTGTGTCCGAATTTCAGCCTCATATTCGTTGTACTTTCTGAGATATGATCCGTACAAGTTAGGATTTCTCCTCTTCTAGAATGAATCCCTAAACATGTCACCTAGGAAAAAAGGTCATATCTTGGGATAGGAAGCTCCGAATGGAATTCTGTAAAAAGTGAAAGTTAGGGCATGGAATTTAGTTTCACAGGTTCTATTTTCAAAGGCTGAAGTTGAAACAATGACATGTGGCACTCTATAAAAATTCGTTGTGTTGTTTCATCACTTAAACATGTCATGTTGGGAAACTGAGCATATCTCCCTGATGGAGAATCGAATGGAGCTCAAACTTATGGGGTTGGAAAGATGCCAGGTATGGATACCATAGGACGAAGTTTCAGACCCTGCAGATCCTAAATTTTAGAGTTATACCAGAAACAATACGACACATCTGAAATGGATCAACGGAGGAAATCAAAGAAGAGGAGGAAGAAGATCTCACTTAGGGTTTTCAGTTTTTAGGTATGGCATGACCTGATACAATGTTGGAGACACCTGATGCAACATTGAAAACTTTGAAAATTGATTTGGAATCCATTCATCATAGATATTAATCCTCCATCAAAATGTTGTGGGAGGAAGGAGATTGAAAATTAGGGTTTCCAAGTAAGAAGAAACCCTAGCAAAGTTGTGAGACTCATAGGGAAGCAATGAAGGAGGTTTAAATGGAACTGATATTCTATCATCCTAGCACCATGAACCTATATAAGATGTGTACAAGTGATCTACCTTGGATGGTTATGGTTTTACCCTTATAGAGAAGACTGCAAGCAATCTCGACAAGTATGACTTGTGGAGATACGGGTATGTTTTGAAATCTGTTTCATGATTAAGTCCATGATATGTTTGTATTCATATTATTAAGTTTATTACAATCATGATTAATTTTAGATTGTCTTATCACCTTAGTAAAGGTATGAATTCATGTGGATAATAGAAGACATTCATCGATTAGGGTTATGACACTTCTGATTGTACTAATGCATTTGTGGTGTTGTATGAGGATGATGTTGTCTACTAACATCAAAAGGTACATCAAGAAAGACAAATCCATATGAACGTGATGACATGAAGATAGACTCATCCATAGTCATTGATCACATAGAATCTCTACTTACAAGGTATGTAAAATTTGGTTCTACAATGCTTAACTTATGAGATATAGAGGTTACTAGCACAAGGTCTCTAAATCATTGAAGAGAACAAAGGAGACATTGTTTCGATATGTTAGACAAGCATGATAATCTAGGTATGTTTTTCCTATATCAAGTTAGAATCCTACATTGTGTTAGGATCTTAGATAAGTGTACTTTTGTACGATTGATAATGATTATTCTTGAAGTTAGAAGTTTAAGCAATCAAGGGTTTATGCATATTATGTTTCTTAGTTTGATTAATGATATGAGAAACTAGAAGAGTCCTATGGTCAAATACGAATATGCATGAGTAAGAGAAGTACTCCCTGAAACCTTGAATACTAATGCTAATGATAAATTACCTGTGTATTAAATGATCATGATCATACATGTTTAAGATTATTTAGAATCATAATGTTTTGATAGTATTGAGATTATACTAATGAATGTATGATTATGTATGAGATCTTGAGGATGACACAACGATGACAATAGTACACACTTAAGCATACATAGTGGTCCAGGATGGATATAAGTTCAAAAACAGATAATATAGGAAGCACAGATCAAGAAGGAGCACACTCCAATAGTCCCTGCAAGGAAGAAAAGATTGAGAGGGAGTCCACCCAACAACCAATCAAAGATAAGTATTTGAATTGTCATTTCTTGTATATATGATTACTTAAATAATGTTTTTTAGTCATGTACATACTTATGTTCCTATATTTAGGCTGTGTATTATGCATATTAGGATATTTTTATTAATGAACAACATACTACTAATATGCATGTGATGGGTAAGTGGCATATGGCACTGTACAACACTCCATTACTACTTATATAATATGAAACCTTTTTGCTAACATGTTGGGAGTAGTGCACACTCTTAACAATGTTCTGGTAGATATGGAAGGCATCTAGAAAGTTACAGGATACGGATGAATGTTGTATTGAAGCATTGGCTAAGATAATTGCATGACTGTATGACATATGTTTTTATGTCTATGAATTTGTTCTGAAAACTATGAGATGTTTCTAATCATGCAATTGAACTTGACTTGTAGGAAAGATTGTATGCATAATAAGTTATCATTGAAATGTCAACATAATTTGATAATTATGAAGTGTTACTAATCATGTAATTAAATTTGATTTGTAGAAAATATCATGTGCTATGATCTACAAAAGAAGGATGATGAACACATGTTCCAAAGAACAAGTGATGGGTGTTCAACAAGAAGACTTACAAATCAAACATACTATAGAAGGCTCGTGGCTAGAGGATTCTCTTAGAAAGAGGGAGGGGATCATGGTGAAATGTTTGCTCCAGTGGCTAGACACACTTCCAGAGATAGATTACACCCACGGATGACAAGACCGTTCTCTTGAATGGTGTAAATGAAGAAGAAGTGCATATCCAGCAAACTCCCAAGATTTGATAGAGAATCACATGATTGAAGAAATCTTTGTACGGGTTCAACAAGTACCTAGGATCGATAGTCATTTGATGAGCTTGATGATCACCATGGGTGATGCAGATTTCAACCTTTTCTACAAGGTTGAAGATGGTTTGTATATACATATGGATGCAAGAAGGAACTCACCATAGAGTTCGAGTGATCTTGAGGCTCATATTAGTAGACCCATCTGACGGGCGATGGCACGGATAGATATGCATAAGATCACTCAATGCAAAGTGTGAATGACGTTCAGTCACATTGGGAGGACAATACTCAAATATAGAAAACTCCACTTCAGAGGGAGTAGATCTCCGAATTAAAGAATATTGGCATGATTCTTGTGATTAGAAATGTGGTTGATATTAGATGATATTTTTCCTTAGCTAAGGAAAATTTGAATTAGAGATCTATGTATGATGCACTATTTTTTAGGCATAGAGGTGTGGCAGAGTGTGGATGGAATATTCCTTGGACAAAGCAAGTATGCAGTAGAGATCCTGAAGAGGTTCAGGATGATGGAATGCAAGGCCATGGCCACACCTATGGCATTGAACCTAAAGCTGTTGAGTGATGATTCATCAGAGTTTGTTGATGCCACGATGTATAGTCAAATTATTGGGTCCTTGATGTACCTGACGAATATGAGACGAGATATTTGCTTTGCTATGAACACATTGAGCCAGTTCCTGACGGATCCAAGACATGTTCACTTGATTGCTACAAAGCATATTCTAAGGTACCTGAAGGGTACGGTTGATTATGGGCTCAAGTATGATGAGAATCAAAAGATTAACCTGGAGGGTTATGTTGATTCTGATTGGGTAGGCAGTGACATTGATAGGAAGAGCACTTCAGGGTGCTGTTCATTATGGGATCAGGTGTGATCTCTTGGTTTAGCAGGAAGCAATCCTGCGTGGCACTGAGTATAGTTGAAGTAGAGTATGTCGAATCTTGTTCGGCTAGTTGTGAGTCAGTATGGCTAAGGAAGCTACTGTCTTATTTTTTTTATCTCCAGTTGAAAGTGACTTGTATACATTGCGACAATCAGAGATGTGTGAAGTTGTCTGAGAACCCAGTCTTCCATGACAAGTTGAAGCACATTGAGATCAAGTATCACTATATTAGGGATATGGTGCAGAGAGGAGCAGTGAATCTCCATTATGTTGCGATGGACGAGCAGATAGCTGACGTATTGACCAAGCCGCTAGACAGAGTGAAGTTTGAATACTTCAGAGAGAATCTTAATGTACTTCAGATCAAGGTTCCTTCCAAGGGGAAGTGATGATTCTAGAAGACGCAGATGCACACAAGCCACTCTCACATAGTGATAGGAAAGTCCTCCTATGGTGTAGATGTAAGATATGGGCCATTCTCAATTGGTGGTAGGAAAGGCCTCCCATGGTGTAGATGTAAGGGCTGGGATTTTCCGACATGGTCAGAGATTAGTCCTTCCATGGTCGTTGATGTAATTGCCGAGCTTTTCCGACATGTTCATAGGTTATTCCTTCCATGGTTGTTGATGTAATTATTGAATATTTTTCGACATGGTCAGAGGTTGGTCCTTCCATGTTTGTTGATTTAATTGTTGAGCCTTTCCTAGATGGTGATAGGAAATTCCTCCCATGCCAGTGAGTGTAAGTGTTATGTTATGTGCATATGGGTTGTGCTCCATTGACGATGAGATAATATGAAGATGATGAGTTGACAGTAGGGTACACAGGTTTTGAATAGGCATATAATCAGTCCT
Organism: Larix kaempferi; assembly: GCA_027924585.1. Lineage (NCBI taxonomy): Eukaryota > Viridiplantae > Streptophyta > Pinopsida > Pinales > Pinaceae > Larix > Larix kaempferi. The sequence continues at coordinate 6,758,521 of BSBM01000009.1, forward strand.
GGGATGCTCCTTCATATTTTGCAGTGGCATGTAATCAGTCCTGGGAGATCTTGCAGGCTTTGCAAGTGGCATATAATCAGTCCTGAGATGCTCCTTTAGGTTTTGCAGTAGCATATAATCAGTCCTGGGAGATCTTGCAGGTTTTGCAAAGGCATGTAATAAGTCATGATATGTACCTACTTGATGGCTTTCTCACAGAGATGATGAATACCTGCATGGAGGCTAGGCCTACATCCAGCATGAAAAGGGGATGGCTCTGTATAACTTCCTATTATGAGTAGATTGGAGATTGATGGTCGTGATTGTAGTAGCAGTGACGATGATGATCCAGTAACGAAGACTTGTGCTGATGAACTGTTTCAAGAGAATACCTTCCTAATTAAGAGGGAGTGTTGATGTATTTGTAACTTTGGAAGATATTCACTTGTATATTTTATATTGCATTTGTATTTTATTATTGTACCTCCAATGGAGATGTTTATTCCTCTGGTCGAAGAAGTCATCATTGTATTTGGGTCATGTAAATTCAATGAGGTTAACCCTCCATTGTATGATGGGGCATTGACACCAGAGTTGAGTCTTTCATGGGTTATTATACTCTCCTAGAGAAGTCATCCCGGTCAATTACACTTAGGGGGTGACCTGTTTGGGGTTAAGGCCAAGTGAAAGGTAAAGTATAAATAGAGAGGGTGCTCCTCTCTATTTGATCATTCACACACTCACTCACTTCGCATTAGTGAGAGAGAGGAGCATTCCACACAAGTGGAGAAGGAGGAAGCTGCTGGAGACCATCTCTTTGTTTTGGGGTTTTGTATTATTGCTCATTCTATCTCTGAGAAAGTTGCGGGGTTTTCTCCTTTATGGTTTCCCCGGTGAAATGGTTTGTGCCTCTTGTCTCTTGTGTTTGATTTACTGTGCATGTTATTCTCTCAGTTAACATCCTAGATCATATTGAGTTAAATGATGAAAAACTAATAACACTAGTTAAATATCATGGGATCCATGCACTCTAACACAATCAACATCCGTTCCCTGGTGGCATGATGTGCTCTCATACTTCCTGCTACCCTAGTAATTATGAACAAGATGACACGTAGTGGCAAGTCGACTACGTTCTTTATGGGAATCTTGTCGCTTGTCCTTTGAGTGCCCGAAGAACAAAACTGATCAATAAGGTCTTCAATACTATCTTCACCCCATCGGTGGCCACTCAACACCACCAGTGCACCTCTCTTTGAGAGGCCCATCAAGAAGTATATGTCCTCTATTTAGATCTCAAGGACATGTGAGCCGACATTACAATCTTCATTGTCCACATCCCGCATCTCTATGATGTGGTTCAAGAGTGCTCCTTGTTTCTTTATCCCTTGGGTCATGAATAACTTCAACAATCCATAGTTCCTCAATCCATTCAAAGTTCCTTGGTCATTTAGGGCCACTCAATCATCACTTTCATGCTCCATTTCCTTTTAGTGAATCATTGTTCTTTTTGTAGGTTGAAATCACTTGCCATGGACAACAAAAACACTTGGTCAAATTTTGAGAACCAAAATCAACCTTTAACCCACTAAACCAACTCAAAATATTTCCCCATCTGTGCATCATCTCACCCCCATAGTGTGTTACAGGGCGAAAAAGTGAGTTTTTCATGCCCCCTCCATTACGGGAAATGCGATGAACTTAAGATCATCATGCTTCATGATATGGGGTAGACACGATGATCTAGAGGGTGAAAAAGGGATTCCCCTAGAGCCCCAAAACCCTATACAACTTACATGAAAATGAAAAAAATGACCATGAAAGGAAAGAGTAGGGCCTAATCTATTACCCGGAATAGACAGTACATGAAATGATGCCCTGGATCTCCCACAATCGACAGTTAAATATTTCCTTCCAAATAGGGTAAAAACCCCTCCAAGAGGTAAATGAGGTAAATTGTAATTTCTTTATGACTATTTTTACTTTTAACCTTCTTGGAACCAATTATTTGACTTATGTTCACACTAGAGTTTTTCTTTTTTGGAATTTTTTACCCATTTTTACTAAAGTTTTGCTAGAGATCTACCCCCTTTTTGCGACTAGTTTCAATTTTTATGTAGGATCATTATGATTTTGGGTATGCATGCATAGTTTGAACTTTTCAATCACGTCATAAACATGAAATGGTCATCATTATGAAGTTAGTTTTAGTACTTTTTTGGCCTCGTAATGTTTACGATACGAAAAAGAAGCCTGATGGAGTTTGCTTTAAGCTCTTTTCAATCTCCTTAAAGGTGAAAAGATTGTCAAGGGAACTTATTTACTTTCACACTCATAAAAGTATCAGAAAGGTTATCTATTCAGTTTTATTTTACCCCTCTTTTAGGTTGGATAGCATTAATTACAAAAAAGGTATACCTTGGTCAACCATTGGCTAAGAGAGTTCTTTTAGGCATTATTTTACACTTTTTCAGGCTTAGGGGACTAACTTCACAAAAAAGTTATTTTGGAGTCTTCTTTTGGCCGTTTCAAACTCTCTAAATATGAAACGTCACCGATTTTTCCTTCTTTGGAATCATGAAATTAAACATCGAAGGTCCCATATGGGACCGAACCCCTCCTTTCTCATGTTCGTTAAAAATGTGAGATTGGAATCATCAAAAGATGAGCTACACCGAGCATCATATTAAACCTAATGTAACATAGTGGATTCATGGAATCATATGTTATTCTCCTCAAGCTCATTAAAAAAAAGGAGGTACTCATCCATGATGATGGGGTTTGGGGAGAAATAATCCGATTTTACTTCTAAATAGTTTTTTGGAAGCTTGTGTAACCCTTGAAAATGGCACCCGTTTGAGCCTCGTCATACGATTGGGGAATCTGATTTGTATCTGAGTCACACCAATTCATGAGTTCTCCTACTCCTTCGAGTCACCAGAAGAATGTCTCAATCTTTGTTACATTATTTCTTAGTCTCTGCCTCCTTGATTCAATGCTTCCAAGTTACCCGTTTTCGTGCCTTTAAGTGTTCAATGGTAGTATTTATCTGAGTCAATTTTTGCAACATTGTTAGTCTATACATCCTTTTGTTAGTCCATATTCAAAAAATCCACTATCTTACATCACTTTACCACATGTTCCATGTCAATGTTGTGGGATTCATCATGGCCCTCCTTTGACAAGTCTATTCCTTTCGACATCAACACATCATCCAGGAATTAGACTTAGGAACTACCCTAGTACCTTGGTACCTGCATGCCTCAATGGAAGGTTTCCTTGTGTTCGACAGTAGGTTCCCATCAATGACTTCTAATCAAATGATTCCACAAATTTTCGACATCAAGACATCTATTCACATTCATTGGGATGTATTGCTGATACCTTGGGGATCATTATCATCATTGGTGATTATCCTCGCACTTGTTAACAATTTACGTCATTGAATGGTAATTAACTGGTTTATTCCATGTTCAAATTCAAATCCTTGTAATCAAATGGTTAGATTTGTATCAATTCATGATCAGGTAGAAGACCCCACATGCTTCTGATATTTATCTAGTCATCCAAGTTGCGATGGTGATTTTTTAGTAGGTTCCCACATGGAAATCATGTTGGTCACCTTACTAATGTATTGTCACACATATCCACTTTTTTATTGGTGGGGGCTGTGTCATTATCTTATCATGGATATACGCTTGTATTCTAGTATCCATGATTTATCTCCAGTCATCTTCAGTCATGGATCTGCAATGTATTGGTCGGAAACCATGCTTTGAGTGAAATTCATTCTGAGCATTGGAATTACCACCTCGAGATTGGCATATTGTTAATAGTCGGTTGTGGGGGCTCTTATCCAGTTCTCTTTTAGTTATCCTTCATTAATGAGTCGGTAAAGTGTCTTGGACATCAATCCTGTTTCTGACCTCACACTTTAGGGGGCACCTGTTACACCTCATTTTGTCACTTCTAGCATTTATGTTATATTATCATGGAATATCAGTTCCCTAAGCAGGTTAGAACACTAGGTGTGTCACTTTGTCAGTATTCATATTATCTTGAGGGTCTTGCATGTCATCTAGACCCAAAAATCCATCTCACACCTTGCTTTCTGAAGCCTTGAGAGATACTTCATCGTGCCTTGCTGGTTGTTCAGGAAGCGATTATCACGCCTCTTCCAATCAGCATAGTGCAAAAATATCCCAATCATCTCACCTTGCACACCTTAGAAAGCGTGAAAAAATCTTCTTCATTGCATATTGCCTCATCTACAGGACGCGATAATGTTAGTTAGGAGGAAGTTCCATGCTTTTTGGATCTCATCCCTTCAAGGATATTTTTGTGGGATTGAGTTACCCTTGAGATCCTATCCTATTTCTAACCTAATAAATCTCAATATCGCTTGATCCACTGCATTCGCCTTTGATCCAAAGATCTCTCCTAGTTGGTTTGGCCTCCCTAACCTATATAATGGACCTCCTACCCATGGCCAAAGAGAGAGGAATTACAGAGGGGGGAATAATGGTCTTAAGATTATTAAAGGAGCACTGAAGGAGAGATGGAGGAGTCCTAATTAACTATTGAGTCAGGTATAACATTTTATTATGTACTTTTTCATGGATTTTTGATTAATAACAACTTGGCCTATTCTCCCATATTGTGTTTCTTGTTATTTGATATGCAATATGCTGTAAATTAGATCTAGATTAATACATCTATCTACTTGGATTTTTTTGTCATTTTTCTTGTTTCATAGGTTCAATATTTGGAGAGCAAGATTGGAGCAAGCACTTGGACAACCTACAGCTTGGAGGTAAGATATACTTCTTTCTCTTTCCTTCTATTCTTGGAGATTCATATGTGTACTAGTTATAGGATTTTAGATAACCACTTGTTTATTTTATGTTTTGGGTTAGGTGTCTAGGGACCTCATTAATCCCAAGAAGAGGATTTAACTATCCGTAGGAAGAATTCTCTAGTGTGTGTGTGCGTGTAAACCATTGTCCAAAACACTCCATCAAAGGGAAGAGACATGGATAACAGTTAACTCCAGAGTGAGACAATTGTTTGGGATGTTTTACGTTGTTACTCAAAAATTAGGAAACTATGTATGATTTTATGCCCATTACGTTTCTCATTGAGATTGGTAAAATGTTTCAATTTGAAATTCTCTAGGCCCTTTGAGGCCAAAATTATGATTTAAATTCATAGTAGCTAATAGGAAGGCCATAAAAGCATATATATAGAGAGAGAGAGCATCAATCATTGTCCAAAACACTCCATCTAAGGGAAGAGACATGTTTAAGAGTCAACCCTCTCTTGAGATAATTTCTTGGGATGTTGCAGCATGCTATTACTAAAAAATTAAGAAACTATTTATGATTTTATGCCATTACTTTTCTCATTGAAATTGATGGAAAAATGTTTCAACTTGTGGTTCTCTAGGATAGCTGAGGCCAGATTATGGTTTAAATTCATAGTAGCTAATATGGAAAGTCATATAATTGGATAATTAGTTGTTCCCCTGCTTTGAAGTAAAGGATAGGGATTGCTTAAAATGATGTGGCATATAGTCTAACTGAAGTTATTGGTTTTAAGACTGCAATGCTTTGGGACTCAGGCCTAACTAAAATAAAAGGGGAACATACAAGGCTGAGAGATGCACAGTCCAACCAATTCATTAAATGCTTAAAATCAATAGTAAAAATATGCATATAGACAGTAAGTGAAGTAGGATCCAACCAATACATATATATGTATGTATGCATGTATGACCTTCCTATTAGCTCCTATGAATTTATAGCATAAACTTTGTTGTTTTCTATTTAAATTAGTTAATTGGCAATGTTCAATATGTTAGTTGTATTTTTCACAATGAATAAATCTATTATTTCTACTTGCGATTAAATAATTTAAACTAAAATTGGTATTGACTTATTTATCACATTTTTAGCCTTAAATTGGTTAAATGATGAAGTATAAGTTCAATCTATATAATTCATCAATTTTTCTATTGCAAATTTCTCTTAACACACTCCAGAGCATATTCTTCATTGCTATGCAAAGTTCTACACCATATTGAGCATGGAAAGATATGGATATGTAAGTCATGATAGGACAACTCTCTCTCTCTCTCTCTCTCTCTCTCATACACACAATAAACAAATAAATTATATGAGCATTATTACAAATAAATAATTAAACAAATAAATTATATGTGAATTATTACAAATTTGAATAATATAAGTTTTTAATTTTAGAGGACCCGCCATCTATTTGTGTGGGAACTTTTACCAAATAGTATCAAGGTCCAAAAAAATATGTTGTGTAATTTTTTATTCCCTTATGAGTGTTAGGATATCTCATCATTCACTTATGTACTTTGCATGCATTGCATGCACCCGCATACTGCCCAGTCACCAGTATGATGCCTCCAGCACCTAGTCCCTAGTCTCCCAGCACTCGGGAGCTACTTTACACTCAGATTTAGCCCTCCTATCCTGTCATGCGCCCACTTCTCACCTTCCACTGCAGAAGAGCACCATTCTCACCTACCAGTCTAGTTTACTTCAGTTAGCCACCAATCCTTCCTTGATTTGAGGCTAGACTGACTCCTCACTGTAGTTATCACTCCGATGAGACATGACTACCTATTCCAAGTGCAGTTAACAACTCATGCACCCTCCAATGAGCCTACGTCCCTACATTAGTGCCACTTACCATCAGTTACACTTATTACACTCAGTTTGACTCAATTTGACACCTGTTTGACAGTGACTTGTGCATTGATGACCACCACTGATGTAACGCCCATATTTTGATTAGGCATATTTACCAGTTAGACACACCATACTTTATTTTCTTATATATTCTGTTGAACTCAGCTTGACTGAGTAAACTATATTACGATATGATGGACCTCATTATATGATGTTACCTTGTTTTATGATTTCACCATGATTATGATGTTACTATGTTATGCGGTTACGATGTCATGATTATCATATGATTTCTTATTTTATGACTACAGTATATGTTTATTTGTTTTCATTAATAGGATGTGAAATATATGATTTGGTACATGGATACCATCTTCTTATATAAATTATTGAAGTGTTATATGTCATACGCATCTATGATGAACTAAAAAGGTTACATGAAATAAAATGATTTTGATAACATGGATCAATTGGAGATCAATGGGAAATGCTTTCTATAAATTTGTATTTTGCAAAATACTAACCTACAGGACACAAGGGCTATGGGATAGCCAGTTACTTGATCTGATATATGGGACATAAAGAAAACTTGTTCGTACAGTAAACCTTTGCAGCCAAAATGATGATACGATAACACAAACTGATAATCCCGATAGCAGCAGAGTATGAGTTGATAAGGGCGTAGGCCCAGTATGTTGAGAGGGATTGATGTGTTTCCCACCCTATGTTGCCATGAGACCCAAGGTCGTGGGAGGGCCGTGCTAAGACATGCTCCCCATGTAGTTGTGATGACAATGGTCGGATGCCTGCTAGGGGAGGATAGGTCCGTTGTTCAGTCGACGCTATCGCTCTCAAGTTTTATGTGGTCAGGTCGGTGAGTCCGACATCCACTTTTGTACTAGCAGAGGAAGGATAGGGAGGATGCAGGACGTAGGTTATGATGGGAGGATGTGTTAGTTAGTATTGCTGAGGGTTGAGTATTCCTTGATTATGAGTTAGTGGTAGTAGGTACCCTTCCTGTACATGATTGATTAAACTAATGTAAAGATAAAGATAATGATGTGAAATTGTAAAGAATTAACTGATAAATAACTGAGGATGTTAAAGTACTTGTACTATGTATATTATGCTTGTTTTTTTACATGGTGGTAAATACTACTATTAGTTAGCAGGTATCCATAGGCGGGATGGGGTTTGTCTATAGTACACTTGTGATTTGTGCATACGATGGCCACGCATGCACATCTTGCACATGTACACTAGTATCGATATACAAACACTTAACATATTGAATAAATGTATAAGTCGTCATAAGTAATTATATTAATCATGCATTGGTCGAACTCAGATAATGAATATAAAGTTATTTAAGAGGTGTAAAACAAATCAATTAAGCTATGTATTACTTGTTGGTAAACATCGTGATAAACAATTGAGACAAGTGTCGTCAGTTCACATTGTCATCTGAGAATTGTTGTAAATAAGGTAATGGTACTGTCTAATTAATTAGTAAGATTGTTTAAGCCCTTAAGGGTGCTTTGTTTAGAAGAACGACGATACTATGTAGATGTTAGGGTACTCATGTGATAAACAAATGATTTAAAAGACATTTTTTATTAAATTCACCATTTATTATTACTTTGTGGTGATTTAATTAATATTATTAATTAATTAATTTTATTTTAATAATATTACTATCCATGTCATAACAATTGCAAAATAGGTAAAATTTAAATATTGATTAATGAATGATTAGAGTGTGATTATTTTACATTTCTAAGTTAGACATAATAGGATAACAATTTTGGAATGAATGTGATGTGATGGAAAATGGTTTATTACTATTTAATTATTCAATACGAATCTTAGAATTTAAAATATCAATATAAGTGATCTCAACGGATGAGGTAGACCATTAAGACACACCATGTCCAAGTTGAAAAGGGTCAACTATTTATAATATTTTATTAATTACATTAATAACATTAAATACCAAGGATGGCGAATAGACTTGTAATTAATGAACCTTGTCCCGAATGGATAACCTTTGGGTAATAATTCCCACCGTAATAAATTCTTACGACCGTCAATCAAAATCAAATAAATTTACCATGAGAGTAATTAATTATTCGGTACATTGAGTGTGAAAAATACATTTTTATAAAGAAACATGTATGAATGAACTAGTGAAAGGAGTAAATGTTTGAGGGGCTCGAGAGGAGGAGTTTGGGGCGGTGGAGTAAGACTAAGGTCTTCTCGAGGAAGGGAATGTATATAGAAGGGGAGAGCTTGGAGTAAAGGGGGAGTTTTGGGGGGAACAGAAAGAAGGTTTGAGAACAGAAAATTTTGGAGAACCTAAGTGAAGACTGCTCTCGGGATTATCAGATTGTGGGCTCAGGGGCTTGAAAATCCTTTGATTTACAAGGTCCAGCAAGATAATAGCTGGTCGATAGGGTGGACACATCATCTTGGCTGACTAAGAGAATAGAAAACCTGCTACAACCTCCAGTCTACTAGCATCAGCATCAGGTAATTTCCTTGTTATTTACGTTATTTGATTATTATGCTAAAACTTACTCTAAACATGCATATAACTTGCTATTTACTGATTTACTACTGTGAAACATATTCTTATGCTGGAACAAATTGTTGAAAAGAAAATATTGATATGTTTGTTTATTTTAAAATACGAATGTATGGTTGATAAAGACAAGACAGTACACTAAATATCATTTAGAAGCATAGAAATTTTTAGAAATCTACTCCCATACACCTGAATAAGTTTAAATACATAGAAAATTAACCCTGAAATTTTAGTTAGTGCTCTGTTGTAAAAACCAGAGCACTACAGATGGTATCAGAGCCACTGGCTCAAAAACTCGAACCTCAAGAGGCCTTTACACACCTAACTATCCTAAATTTTACTATGTCTAAGCTTAAATAATGACATGGAACTTAGGACAAAACCTTGTCTCGAAAATTGAACACCAACAATCCAAAACTCAATTACAGATTACCTGCATAATACACAAACGTAAATTACATTAGTAAGCTAAAGAATATATATATATATATATATATATATATATATATATATATATATTCTTTCCATTATGCAAATTAATAATTATGTGAAAATTTTCTTTTATTTTATTTCGGAATTATCAAGTGCATATATATATTATCAAATAAAAGAAGATAAGGTAATTTTATGCGTATATAGGAAATTTTAATCTTCAAACCATAGGAATACATATCTATATATATTTGGCACAACAAGAAAAAAAAAAGAAAAGAAAAAAAGAGGTGTTTTCCTCAATATAAAATCTGAAAAAGAATCACCAAATACCTGTAAAAATATTACACTGTAAACGGAGCATAGTCTGTATGGACTATATTACTTATCTGGATTACCAGTAAGCAGTAGTAGCAGGATTTTCTGAAAATGGCACTAGTTTTATTTCAAGGAAAATGAAGAATGTAAACGACAGCTGCTCCTTCTAAGGAAAATGATATCATGAAAATATATAAATGCGAAGAGTACATGCAAGATGTAATTTCTTTCTCCATCGAAATAAAATTATTTTTTTTTAAAAAGGAAAAAAAATAATAATTAATACTAGTTGGATGGGTAGCTTAGAGGAGCTGAGCTGTATCAGAGAGGAGCAGACGAGCTGTGATGGATTAGCCCATATTGGTCAGGGAACTTCTCCTTGGGGTATGAAAACGAATCTAAAACCTGGACAGAAAATGAGGCCTGATAAATAAAAAGAACTCTCCATAAAACCAGTTTAGCAGTACTTGGAACTGAAATTTTTTAGCCGTGGATATCCATGGGTTGTGCATATCCGCCATTGTCAGAGCGAAAAATCTCTTGTGCATATCCGACCATCGTCAGAATAGAAAAAGGTGAAACCCTAGCGCAGGTCAGAAGGGGTACTAGGCCTATCTGTGCACTCAACACGGAACGTTGCCAGTTAGCAGTTAGAGGATAGGCCCACGACCACAACTGCAGACCAACCGTCAAGCCATAGAGCTTTCCTTTCCTCAGCTTCAGAACAGAAATATTTAAAAGGATATTCGAACCCAGCCCATGCACCCAACTCCAAGTATCAACTGCCAGGTCGAATGGGGGTCCACGTACACCATCGCAGTCTGAACACCATGCTCACTCACAAGCTTTCTTTTCTTTTGTTCCTATCAAGCGACTGGTCCAACCAATGCGCGAACGCCCAACACCGAGGACTACCCATAGGAAACCAGCACCACAGAAGACCCATGTATCCTACATTTCCCAAGCGGCCAACGCCGAAGGCTTTGTCCTTTCTTTTCTTCCTTATAAAATTATTGGGACCTGCAACAGTAGCATCCAATCTCCAAATAATGAAACCCTAGTCTGCGAATCAAAGCCAGCATATGACCAAGTCCAAGGGCCCAGCGCACTAGTGCCAAACTCCAATATAAAAGCCTTGCGCTACAGCCAAACTCGAAGGGGGTCACCAAACTCGAAGGGGGTCACCACGCCCGCCACTACAGCCCAAACACCAAGCACAAGCGCAGTGCCTTCCTTTATTATAACAGGTCCAGCCCAAGCGCTCAACACTGAGAGTGTTACCAGCAGCCAGCCGCCAAGTCGAAGATGGGCCACACAAGCCAGTACACCCAAGCACCGGGAGCACCCAAGGGAATTCTTTCCTTTATACACATACGTATCCATATTTAGTGCCAGGGCTAATCAGTTTAGTGTTGTTTCGTGGGAGATGGCGAGCTCTTCGTCATTAGAGTTAAGGCATCGTCTCCCTCAACCAACTCCAGAACCTTCAAACGCAGACGATCTTCCTCCCGATCAAAGAAAATATGTAAATGGCGAGCCATCCGGAAAAGAGGGAAACAACTCTGGAAAAAGAGGGGAGGAAAGGGCCGCTCCTTGGGGATTGACCCTATTTAGGGTTTCCCCACTTTCACATGGCGGTGGGTTTCTTGGAGAGACCACGTGCCCTCCATGCTTACTCGCTCTTTGCATGGTGGTGATCTAAGTGGAGAGGCCACCCTCTTTGCATGGCGGTGAGAGGCTGCGTGGCGTTCAAGCCTTCAGACATAAGAAGGTGTAGGGCTAGGTTTAAACCGAAAGCATTAAGGGGGTTCTCCAGCTCAACAATCCAAATGTGAAGCCAAGCCCTCCAAACTGGTGTGCTACTTGACACATGGAGGACATGTAGTTTCGGTTGACCGTAGTGTTGAGTGCTATGAAATATTGCTATGAAATAATGGTAACTCATATATATATATAATTGCTTATGAATATGTAAATCTACGTTATATTGTATATAGTTTGTAAAAGTATATATATATGTTTGTAAAATATATATATAGGAGGTTATAATATATGTTGTATTAAATTTTAAATTTATTTCTATATATTTTGATAGAATATATGTTTTATAAAACTTAAATTTATTCATATTTTGTTAGATTATATGTATTATAAAAATTAATTTAATCTTTGTTATAACTTACGTTGTTAAAATATATGTTTTATAGAAATTTTAATTTTTAGTAGTACACTTAACTATAATTGGTTAAGGGTTAACAATTAATGTTAATAAGGTTAATGTAAATTAGGTTATTTAGATTAAGGGGTAACATTTAAAGTTAACTAAAATATATATATTAATGATAACCATAACTCTAAATGGTAAGACTCAAAAAAAAAAAAAGATATAAAAAAAAAAAATCCTTCTACCGAGATTTCAACTCTTAGTCGAAGGGATGAGAGAGACCCGAAATCTCAAAAACAAGAAACCGTTAAGATTAGCATGACGAGTTGAACACCATGAAAAAAATTGTTTAATAAAAACGACTGTAGATTTTACTGCGCTAATCCTGACAATTTGTTATCCCATGATGCAAGTTATTCCTTATGCACAAGTATAAGTGTATGAATACCTACATTTTAGTTCCGCATGTATTTGATTGAACAACTAAGGATATGATTTTATTTCAATAATTCAGGATCAATCATGGTAACAACATGCAGAGGTCGAGGTTGGGGTCAAGGTCGACCACCGCCACCGTCATCGTCGCCAACACCACCACGATCAACCTCAACACCTAAAATGCAAATCATAATGAGGTCTTTGAAGGCTATTATGACCATGATGAACAGGCAGTCAAAAAGGGCTGTCGAGGTGGAAACCACTCAAGTGAGTCGAGAGAACTCTGAAAGGGCACATGGCCCAGGACAGGAACCGCTTCAGGACATATCGAGGGAGTTACAAAAGATAAAGGTTCCAGAGTTTTCAGGAGGACGACCCGGTAAGCATGCCGAAGCATGGTTGGAAGGCATGAAGAGATGCTTCGCATTGAATGAGTACACATCTAGTTCCAAGGCTAGGATGGCCATCTTTCAGCTTAAAGGTGATGCTTTGAATTGGTGGTCAGATCTCGAGAAGCAGTTGCACCTTACTCCTCTTACAACTTCTTGGGAACTGTTCAAGGAGAGGTTCCACAAGAAGTATTTGCCAAATTATTACAAGGAAGAGCATGCAGGTGCACTCCATGCCTTAGTACAGGGAGACAAGACGGTGGAGGAGTATGAATCTTGGTTTATGGAACTAGTAAAATATGTTCCTTACCTAGATGCAGATGATTGTCAGGTAGAGTGTTTTGTGTATGGACTTAACTACAAGATTAGGGCTGCTATGCGGATGTGGAAGCCAACTTCAATTTCCATGGCAGTTGAGTATGCTCATTATGCAGCTGATATGTCAGATGAAAAAGGGGGTAGTAAGTTGACAGGAACCAATCAGTATGTTTCAGGGAAGGCATCACGTCCTTACTTCAGGGGAGGACAATCTAGACCTCCTCCTTACAGTAACAGGTTCACACCGAGGGGTAATACTTCAGTTAACTCAATATCGCAAGCATCGTCCGCAACCCACCAAAGCCAGGGACGTACACAAGGAAGTTCCTATAGAGGATCAAGGGGTTTTAGAGGACCCAGGGGAAGGAACTCATCTCAGAGGATTCCTCCGAGCAACATGCAAGCCCCTCCCAATCTCTCTTGTTGGGGATGCGGAGGTCCTCATTTCCAGCGAGACTATCCTAAGGTTCAGTCAAGCAATAGGCACAGGGAAGGAAAGGCACCCATGGATAGTTCGGGTAACAGTCATCGGATTCATGCAGCGGTTCATAACCACCAAGCAGAACATCAGTCTACCGTAGTAGAATCCACTGGTAAAGTAAACAATGTCAAACTTAAAAAAAATTTTGATCCGCGAGCAACTGATAGTTTTATTTCACAATTTGCATTAGATAAATGTGGGTTGGCAGCCTACAAGTACGATGATTTCAAATTGGTTGAAATGGCTTCAGGAGCTAATCAAAGAGTAGGTCTTAAAGTGAGAAGTTGTGAGGTTGACTTAGGAGTGTGCACCACTAATTTGGATGCTTATGTCACCAATTTGGGGACTTATGACCTCATTATTGGCATGGATTGGTTAGAAGGCCATAGAGCTTTCTTAGACTGCTATGCAAAGAAGGTGTTGTGCCTCGATGACGAGGGAAGGACAATTCAAATCCAAGGCTTGAAGAGGAAGGTATCCCTCCGTTTCATCTCTATGGTGAAAGCTAAGCAGTGCCTAAGACAAGGATGCCAGTTGTTCATAGTGGAGGCTGTGAGCGATAGTAAAGGACCTCCCTTGAATTCTTACCCAGTAATTTCCCAGTTCAAGGATGTCTTTCCGAAGGAATTGCCAGGACTACCTCCAAAAAGAGAGCTCGATTTCACAATTGAACTAAAACCTGGTGCAGAGCCTATCTCAAAAACTCCTTATAGAATGACAACTCCAGAGCTCCATGAGTTACAGATCTAGTTAAAAGAGTTGCTATATTTGGGACTGATTAGACCTAGTATCTCGCCGTGGGGAGCACCAGTGATCTTCGTTAAAAAGAAGGATGGATCTCTATGACTGTGCATAGATTACAGATATTTGAACAAAGCCACGGTGAAGAAAAGGTATCCCATACCAAGAATTGATGACCTCTTTGATCAAATGAAAGGCGCGTCAGTCTTCTCAAAGATTGATTTATGATCAGGGTATCACCAGTTGAGGATCAAGGAAGGCAGCATTCCTAAGACTTCCTTTCGAACTCGATTTGGGCATTATGAGTTTGTAGTGGTACCATTTGGTTTGACCAATGCTCCAGCTGTATTCATGAGCCTCATGAATGGTGTCTTCCGAAAATACTTGGACCGCTTTGTTCAGGTCTTCTTGAATGATATTCTTATCTATTCTAAGAATGAGAAGGAGCATGAGGAACACTTGCGGTTAGTCTTGACATGCTTAAGGGAACATAAACTTTATGGTAAATTAGCAAAGTGTTCCTTCTTCCAAAAAGAGATTCACTACTTGGGGCACATCATCTCAGGTGAAGGGATCTCTGTAGACCCAAAAAAGGTAAAGGCCATTGAAGATTGGCCAATTCCAAGGAATGCTCATGAGGTGCGCAGCTTCATGGGGTTAGCAGGCTATTACCGGAGGTTTGTGGAAGGATTTTCTAAAATTGCAAAACCTATTACCACCTTGCAACGCAAGGGAATATGGTATGAATGGACCGATGAATGCGATGCCACTTTTACAGAGTTAAAGAGATTGTTGACAAGTGCACCGATCTTGCGGGTACCAGACATGGATAAAGATTTCATGGTATGCACCCACGCCTCGAAGCAAGGACTAGGAGCGGTGTTGATGCAGGAAGGTGGGGTAATAGCTTATGCATCTTGAAAGTTGAAACCTCATGAGGAGCAGTATGCCACGCATGATCTAGAATTGGAAGCAGTAATGTTGGCACTAAAATTATGGAGGCACTACCTAGTTGGTAGAAGCTTCACCCTTAAAATAGACCATCAGAGCTTGCAGTACATCTTTATCCAAAGTGATTTGAATGCTAGGCAAAGGCGATGGAGTGAGTTCATGAGTGAGTATGACTTTGGTATCTCTTACATCAAAGGAAAGGAGAATGTGGTGGCAGACGCTCTAAGCCGAAGGCCGATACTTTTCTCCTTAATTCCCTTGAAGGTTGACTTGAGGGAAAGAGTACTAGGACAACTATTGGGCGATATTTGGTACCTAAAAGTAACCTCAGCTATTCAGAATGGAAAGGAACAGGAATTGAAGTATGATGGGTACCATCTTGAGGAAGATGGATTGTTGCAGTATCAGGGAAGGATGTATGTTCCTAAGGAAGGTGATATCAGGGAAATGATCCTTAGAGAGGCCCATAGATCACATTATTGTGCGCACCTAGGGGTGAAGAAGATGTATACTGATATGAAGAAACTCTTCTTCTGGCCAGGTATGAAGATGGATGTAGTGGATTTTGTTTCAAAGTGCCTTGAGTGTCAACAAGTTAAGGCAGATCATCGTCACCCAGCCGGTCTCTTACAACCACATGATATTCCTATGACTAAATGGGAAGTCATTTCCATGGACTTCATTGTAGGATTACCACTCACATCTATGAGACATAATGCTATTTTGGTGGTAGTTGACAAACTGACCAAAAGCACTCACTTCATTCCAGTCAGAGACACCTATGATGTGACAGATGTGGCAAGGGTATTCATAAATGAGATTGTACGTCTTCATGGAGTTCCTAAAAAGATAATCTCTGACAGAGACCCTAAGTTCACCTCTAGATTTTGGACAAGCATGCAGTCAGCATTGGGGACACAGTTGAACTTAAGCTCAGCTTATCACCGCGAGACAGATGGACAGACAGAGAGGGTGAATCAAGTGATGGAGGACATGCTTAGGATGTATGTTATGGATCAACAGACACAGTGGGAGAAATATCTTCCTTTAGTGGAGTTTGCATACAACAATAGTTATCACGGCTGCATTGGTATGCCGCCATATCAAGCATTGTATGGGAGGCCGTGCAGGATGCCACTCAGTTGGGATAGGTTAGAGGATCGAGTGTTAATTGGGCCTGAATTGATTCAGGAAATGGAGGAACAAGTGTTACAGATTAGGCAGCGGTTGAAGGAAGCGCAGGATAGGCAAAAGAGTTACGTTGATGCACACAGATCAGATAGAAGTTATGGAGTAGGGGATCGTGTATTTATTCGCATCAGACCAAATAAAAGTACCATTCGGTTTGGGAAGGGTACCAAGTTGTCACCTCGCTTTATAGGTCCATTTGAGATTCTTGAGAAAATCAGACCAGTTGCTTGTCATCTTGCGCTGCCACCCCACTTGCATAAAACTCATAATGTATTTCATGTTTTTGTATTATGACATTACATAGCTTATGAGACTCACAAAATTCATTGGAAGGAATTGCAGGTCTCGGATGAGGGAACCTTCAGGGTCAAACCATTACGTATACTTGATCGTACGGTTCGATAGCTCCGTAGTCACCATGTGGACCAAGTTAAGGTCCAATGGGACAAGTATAGCCCAGGGTCTGCTACCTGGGAGGATGCAGAGACCATGCATCAAGATTTTCCCTCACTATTTTGACCATAACTTCGGGACGAAGTTTCCCAAAGTGTGGGTGTATGTAACGCCCATATTTTGATTAGGCATATTTACTAGTTAGACACACCATACTTTATTTTCTTATATATTCTATTGAACTCTACTCGACTGAGTAAACTATATTACGATATGATGGACCTCATTATATGATGTTACCTTGTTTTATGATTTCACCATGATTATGATGTTACTATGTTATGCGATTACGATGTCATGATTATCATATGATTTCTTATTTTACGATTACAGTATATGTTTATATGTTTTCATTAATAGGATGTGAAATATACGATTTGGTACATGGATACCATCTTCTTATATAAATTATTGAAGTGTTATATGTCATACGCATCTATGATGAACTAAAAAGGTTACATGAAATAAAATGATTTTGATAACATGGATCAATTGGCAATCAATGGGAAATGCTTTCTATAAATTTGTATTTTGCAAAATACTAACCTACAAGACACAAGGGCTATGGGATAGCCAGTTACTTGATCTGATATATGGGACACAAAGAAAACTTGTTCGTAAAGTAAACCTTTGCAACCAAAATGATGATATGATAACACAAACTGATAATCCAGATAGCAGCAGAGTATGAGTTGATAAGGGCATAGACCTAGTATGTTGAGAGGGATGGATATGTTTCCCACCCTATGTTGCCATGAGACCTGAGGTCGTGAGAGGGCTGTGCTGAGACACGCTCCCCATGTAGTTGTGATGACAATGGTCGGATGCCTGCTAGGGGAGGATAGGTCCAATGTTCAGCCGACGCTGTCGCTCTCAAGTTCTATGTGGTCAGGTCGGTGAGTCCGACATCCACTTTTGTACTAGCAGAGGAAGGATAGGGAGGATGCAGGACGTAGGTTATGATGGGAGGATGTGTTAGTTAGTATTGTTGAGGGTTGAGTATTCCTTGATTCCGAGTTAGTGGTAGTAGGTACCCTTCCTTGTACATGATTGATTAAACTAATCTAAAGATAAAGATAATGATGTGAAATCGTAAAGAATTAACTGATAAATAACTGAGGATGTTAAAGTACTTGTACTATGTATATTGTGCTTGTTTTTCTACATCGGGGTAAATAATAATATTAGTTAGCAGGTATGCATAGGCGGGATGGGGTTTGTCTATAGTATATTTGTGATCTGTACATATGCTGGCCACGCATGCACACCTTGCACATGTACACTAGTATCGATATACAAACACTTAACATATTGAATAAATGTATAAGTTGTCAAAAGTAATTATGTTAATCATGCATTGGTCGAACTCAGATAATGAATATAAAGTTATTTAAGAGGTGTAAAACAAATCAATTAAGCTATGTATTACTTGTTGGTAAACATCGTGATAAACAATTGAGACATGTGTCGTCAGTTCACATTGTCATCTGAGAATTGTTGTAAATAAGGTAATGGTACTGTCTAATTAATTAGTAAGATTGTTTAAGCCCTTAAGGGTGATTTGTTTAGAAGAACGACGATACTATGTAGATGTTAGGGTACTCATGTGATAAACAAATGATTTAAAAGACATTTTTTATTAAATTCACCATTTATTATTACTTTGTGGTGATTTAATTAATATTATTACTTAATTAATTTTATTTTAATAATATTACTATCCATGTCATAACAATTGCAAAATAGGTAAAATTTAAATATTGATTAATGAATGATTAGAGTGTGATTATTTTACATTTCTAAGTTAGACATAATAGGATAACAATTTTGGAATGAATGTGATGTGATGGAAAATGGTTTATTACTATTTAATTATTCAATCAGAATCTTAGAATTTAAAATCTCAAGATAAGTGATCTCGACGGATGAGGTAGACCATTAAGACACACCATGTCCAAGTTGAAAAGGGTCAACTATTTATAATATTTTATTAATTACATTAATAACATTAAATACCAAGGATAGTGAATAGACTTGTAATTAATGAACCTTGTCCCGAATGGATAACCTTTGGGTAATAATTCCCACCGTAATAAATACTTACAATCGTCAATCAAAATCAAATAAATTTACCATGAGAGTAATTAATTATTCGGTACATTGAGTGTGAAAAATACATTTTTATAAAGAAACGTGTATGAATGAACTAGTGAAAGGAGTAAATGTTTGAGGGGCTCGAGAGTAGGAGTTTGGGGCGGTGGAGTAAGCCCAAGGTCTTCTCAAGGAAGGGAATGTATATAAAGGGGGAGAGCTTGGAGTAAAGGGGGAGTTTTGGGGGGAACAAAAAAAAGGTTTGAGAACAGAAAAGTTTGGAGAACCTAAGTGAAGACTGCTCTCAGGATTATCAGATTGTGGGCTCGGGGGCTTGGAAATCCTTTGATTTCCAAGGGCCAACAAGATAATAGCTGGTCGGTAGGGTGGACACATCATCTTGGCTGACTAAGAGAATAGAAAACCTGCTACAACCTCCGGTCTACTAGCATCAGCATCAGGTAATTTCCTTGTTATTTACGTTATTTGATTATTATGCTAAAATGTACTCTAAACATGCATATAACTTGCTATTTACTGATTTACTACTGTGAAACATATTCTTATGCTGGAACAAATTGTTGAAAAGAAAATATTGATATGTTTGTTTATTTTAAAATGCGAATGTATGGTTGATAAAGACAAGACAGTACACTAAATATCATTTAGAAGCATAGAAATTTTTAGAAATCTACTCCCATACACCTGAATAAGTTTAAAAACATAGAAAATTAACCCAAAAATTTTACTTAGTTCTCTGTTGTAAAAACCAGAGCACTACAACTGATTGATGATGAGGAATCCTAGTTGGAGCCAAGCTATGCCATGCAATATATTCGAATGACCTTCTTGGCTAATTCGAATTGCTCACTCATTGTGACATTATTGCATTGTATTTCCATTGTTCTAGATTATAGAGCACCGATGAATCTCTCTTGCACAGTTTTTACTCCAAATTGTTTTACATATTTGTGATTGATATTCTTGTTCAATAGATCTGTTGTGCCTAATTTTACATGGTATCAAAGTCATTGCAGGGACAAGATCTCTCTTCTATAGGTGTTCTACATGATGATTTGAGTGAATTTCCTCAAAATTAGTTAAGTTTTTGCATGAAAGATCTCATGTGCATTCGCTCATGTGCATGCAAAGCAAAAAAATACACTCCAATCCACTCCAGAAGCTTGAGTTTTCCACATAATTCCTAGATTTGATACATATGACCCATTCAACTTGCTTGATCTCCAATCCCAGGTGTGATGCAACTCTAAAATGGTGGATTGTTCGACCTTACTATTCTTGTTTTGATTGTGATTTGCAGGTTCACCTTCTCCATCAAATGCATTCGCTATCTCTTGATTTGCAGGTTCTTCTTCACAAATTCCACTCGTTTTCAGTGATGGACTCCTCTTCTTCAAAGCCTATGCTAACTCCTTTCAATTATTTTGATTGGAAAGATGACATGGAGATAATATTGCACTCAAAAGGGTACTATAGAGTCACCATGGGCCTCGAATTAGAGCCAAACAATCTCATTGAAAAGTCAAAATACTTCAATAAGCTTGATGAAGCTTATGGTCTTCTTTGCCTCTCCATCTCCAAAGATATTCACTTCCATCTTAGCGGATTGAAGTCTCCAAAAGCAATATGGGAGCAACTTGACAAACGTTTTGGCAAGCAAGATGAGCTTAGAGATTTTCAATTGGAAAATGAATTAATTGCTCTTAGTCCTGAAAATTTTGAGATCATCAATGAGTTTTTCACAAGATTCAAGCACTTGTCATTGCAGTTGAAGAATAGTAGTGTTGTGAAAGAGGATAAGCAATTGATCCTCTCCATTCTCACAAATCTTGAGAAATATTACTCGGTATTTGTCTCTACTTTCAATTCCGGTCGGCTAACTACCCTGAATTGTAAGATTCCTACCTTGAATTCCTTCATTGAATCTGTAACCAAAGAGCATGAGAAGTTGATTCAAATGGGGTCCATAAACTCCAAAGATTCAGCCCTATTTGTTCAAGGATCCAAGAATTCGAATGGCAAAGGAAATAAAATGAAAGAGAAGCCCAAATTCAAACCTAACAAGCAAAGAGAGAAAGGCAAGCAATCGGATGCACCATCCAGTTCAAGGAACAAGCAGAAGGGTAAAGAGGGTAAAGAAAAATCTAAGTGTTCTTATTGCAACCGTGGCTTTCATCCTGAAAGTTCATGCATGAAGAAAAAAATAGATCAAATGGCCCTCCTTTTGGAAAAGAACAACATATGTCTTCCCAACAGTGCACAGAAGAAGGATAGAAATGATGATCATGAAAGAGGTCAAGCACTCATGGAAACTGTTTCGAAACCCACCACTCTACTGATAGATTCCGGTGCCTCGAATCATATGTGTTACACAGAAGTCTTCCACCCTGTGAGCATCAGTATTCTTTGGCCTGTAGGATCCATTTCAGTGACTTAGATCCATTTTTATCCTTCAGTGATACCAATTTGCCCTATTTTTATTCCTACCCGCATGTTGCAGCACTATAGCATGCATACCCGCTCGTTGCATCACTATAGCCCGCGGGTATCAAGTAAAATGGTACAAACCAGTATTTTATCACTTTTTACTCCCAAAAAGCGGTCTCGTGACCTTTGGCTCTCCATATTCCCAAGTAACGTCTCGATGAGTCCTTTCACCTACCTTTGAGAGGACTATATATTGAGCACATATGGCTTATGGATGGGAGGAATAAGAGAATAGTAAAGGAACTCTAGTGGATTTTTGCCCTATCTTGAGTCTACACTCATTGATCCTTGTAGTTGTGAACCTCTTATGTTCACCTTCCAAACTCCTTCTAGTTTGAGTTTTCCATTCATGGAGGATTGAAGTGGTGGAGGCACAAGTGGATTGATCTAGATCTTGGTTCAGATTGGTTGCCAGCAAGAGGTCGTATCACTTTGTACTTCTTCTTGTTCATTAATAGAAATGCTCATATTCTTGTCCATTCATGGTGTGAATGTTGTTTATTATACATTGGGTTACATTTGCTTATGATATTATGGACCACTGTTATTGATAATGTTAATGCCATTTATATATTATATGTACTTGTTGGATATTGGTTGTCAAGACTAATTTGCAGATTACAAGTGCGTGGATTGAAAGCTCCAACGGGGATCTACATCAAACGTTGGATCGAGGTTGGTTACATTTCTCCATTAAATTAACATTGTCATTTATAATAGCATTGCTTTGAGAATTGAGTAGATTTCTGGTAGTCATCTGTCTGTTGTGGTATTCCCAAGCCATAGTGAGTTTTCTCCAACATAGAAATGGTGATTCCGTTGGGGAAAACATCCATGTTTGGGAAAAAATTTCAGCATTAGTCGATAATTAGAGTTGATGTTTATCGAAGCTCTGTGTCACTGACTGGCCGTTAAGATACACTGTAGGAAAATTGCTTTTTCTGAGCCTTTGGACTCTCTGTTTGCCCATTTTCCTTTCCTCACCTACAGGCTAGCTTAGTTCTGCCCGCGTCTACCCACCTCTATTTACTCTACTGCTCGCGGGTACCCGCAGGATTTCCTTCGATAGTAGCGTGTAACTCCATCTTTTGTTGGTTTATGGCTATTGGTTGTTGCTGGGTGAGTTTGGTTGGTTCCTGAGTCTTTGTTGGCCTCTTTCTTGACTGTTTCATGCCTTGGTTGTGACTAGATCTCTTCGTTTCTCTTGGTTGAGCCTTTTTTGGTTTTTTACCAATCTTTGGTTTTAGCCTCTTGGTTTCTTCCTTTTGAGCTCATTCCTTTGGCTGAGTCTTTCTATTTAGGATCTGTTGGGTTGTCTTAGTGATCTTATTGGCACTTCAGTGACTGAATAGTAGGATTTGCTTGCATTTTTTCAGTCTATTTATATTGAAAAAAATACAAAAAAAATACATTTAGTTTTTGCATTTTACTTTCTGTTTATAAGCGAAAATTCAAAAATATTTTACTTTCATGTACTACATCTTGCATTGAGTGCTTGTTGCCTTCATTTTAGGTTCTGCTTGTGCATTGAAAAAATAAAAGATTGCATCTTTATTTTGGAACTATTGGTTGATTTTCCATATTAGTGACATTGTTTTATTGGATAGATGAGTCTAGGATTGGACGATGTTGCATACTATTGAGTCTACACATCACTAGTTTCACGATCATATCCCTTGAGTAATCATAGCCACTAAAATTAATGCTTAATCATAAAATTGATTAGACTGATTTTATTTATAGGGTACACCAACTAGCATAGGTTTAGAGTCTTGGAATAGATCATTTTGAGTTAACAATCCAAGACTACTAGATGAAACATTAGGTGTCTGACCAAGGAGTAGAGGAATCCATGGTATAGATCGGTGTTCTCAGGAAGCTCTACTCAATCCAGAGTTAAGCACGAGGTCACGGGAGGTTGGTTGAGGAGATATCCCTCTGATACCGGCTGAACGTGGGAGATATATCCAGGATTTGTTCATATCTAGGGGTACCAGAGGTTCATCCTCTTGTGCTTCAGGCTTAGCTACCCTGCCCATACGACGGGTCCCACCTGCGACTATCCCCCTGAGCATTGGTTATATTGCAGTGAACATAGTTTCCTTACCTATGTACTGCACAGGGTACTTGCAGTGGTTATGTTGTTTGTGTCCTGAGTCAGATAGGGATTGGACAGCACAGTTGTGTTCATGCAGTGGAATTGACCCTATCGACACAATGAAGCCTGGGTGTCTCTATAACTGATTATGTTACCTTCGGCTATCGTTTGGGAGTCTCAAGCCTCTCCTAGGAGAGACATACTGGCTCTAGTGTCGCGAGCTCATTTAGCCACTCTATTTGTCTGATCTTATCTATAGTTTCTCTAGGTGTGTGCTTTTGATTTACTGTTTTTTATCGATAGTTAGCCTTTAGGGGACGTTGTGTCTCTCTCCGGAGATATCGTGGCGCGGAGCCCTACACCCGGTCAGTCTCATTGTTTGGCTGGTTTAAAGCCACTCGAAGTTACACGCCGTATTGCTAGAGGACGCCAGAGGGATCCCTCTGAGTCTTCAGATTCTTACGTGACTTACGTCGAAGACTACATGGCTGCACATCCCGATATTGGTAAAGACCCTTCCACTCCTTCGGGTAGAGTTGGACATACTTTCGACCCCCATACTCCTCATGAGGATTGGGGAGGTGATCCACTTGATACTCAACCTGGTTCTATTTGGCCTAATCCACTTGAACGGGATCCGTTTGATCCTTCAAATCTGGATAAATATCTTTACGGGATGCCTGACATACTCGAGGAGGAAGAACAGGATGAGCCTTTCGTTCCTTCGTTTCCACGTGATTATAGATACGGGAAGCCTTAGACTCATGATGACATTGGCCCTACGATCAACCCCACCACACTCTCTTTTGGTATGCTTGGTCATAGTCCTGTCGAACCTTGCACTACAGTTGGTACTCATGCTGGCACTAGTCAAAGTTTTAGCCATACTATACCCACTAGGGGCACTACCCTCGTTGGGGGCACTACCCTCGCTGGGGGCACTACGTTGTCCACCCACTCACATAGTATGGCGACTGGTCAAATTCCTAACCATTCTAATGTTGGAAGATGACCACCTCCTAGGGTTACCCAACCTAACCAGAATGTTGTTCGAAACACGACTCACCATCCACCACCTAATACACGTGTCACTACTCGTCAACCCAGGACTACTTTTGCACATGATACCATTCCTCCCAACCACAGGGGTGGACATATACCGCATACTTTTTCGTCCACTGCCGCCACTAGATATGCTAATGTAAGGGGTGGGAATATTTCCTATCCACATGGACATCATACCACCAACCCTGCTACTAATCACACTAATGTTGGGGATGGGCATACTTCTCATGCTTTTGGTCACCACACGACTGCTCAAGCTAATCCTAATGTTGGGGGTGGGAACATACCATACCATTACAGTCATTACAACACAGTTCCTGCTATGACTAGTACATACATGCCCCATGCTCATTGTGGAAACCCTTACTACAACACAGTCGGTGCTGGCCACCAGTATCACCCACCACCCCAATATGGTGCTCAAAACGTGCATATACCTGCTTACTCTCAAATGGGTCAGCCAGGAGCAGGTTATCAATCCTATGGCCATGGGCAAGCTTATGGGCCGTCAAGTCCTCATTATCAGCAGTTTAACCCTCATGGTCAATCTTTTGGTCCATCCTATAACACAGTTCCGTTTAACCAATCTTTTATGGGGGCTTCTAATCAAGCTTTCTAGCTACAGATCTAGTTCCTTGCATTCTTGAATCTCCCGGATCTTTCGAAGCTCACGAATGATCCGGTGTGTCACGACCCTACTTGGCCCCCGGTCCCTACCAAGCTCCCTTCAGACATTCTGAAGTTTGAGGGGAAAGGTGGTGAGGACCTGAGAGATCATGTCATGACATTTCACCTTTGGTGCTCCTCTAACTCTTTGAATCATGATTCCATTTGTTTACGACTATTTCAACGCACCCTCACGGGGAAAGCCGTGAAGTGGTATGTGGAGTTTCCTGGAAAAACCTATAGGGGATTCAACGAGATTGCTTTGGTTTTCTTAGACCATTTCCAGTTACCAATTCGTTATGATACTGGTACTGAGTTATTGTACACCTTACGTCAGAATAAGGCCACACATATTTCTGACCACATTCAAGAGTGGCGTTGACTGAAGAGATTAGTGAAAGCCAACATTCCTCCAGAGTTCCTATTGGAATGGTTCCTCAAGTCTTTACTTCCATACATTGCTAAGGATGTTTCAATGTCTGGCATTGTGACTGAGGAAAAGCTATCTTGAAAGTCCAGCAGTTAGATCTACTTTATTCTCAGTCTGGAATTTTGTGTGACATTATTCCTGATGCATCGAGAACAAGACATGAGCCTACGTCAGTTCCTGGACAACATGTCGATGGCATCGTGGGGTCCACATGCACTTTCCTTGTAGACTTGGTAGCTAATCAAATACAAAAAATTTTCCTAAACCAATCTGCTCCTGGAAAGGTTCACACCTTGTCCACTTCCACTCCGTCGTCTGATGTACACAATGTGCAATCAACGAAACCGTCGGGTAACCAGCAACCTAGTGGTAAGAAAAAAGGGAGAAATAATCTTAGGGGTGGAAAAAATGGAAGTAATAACAATAGCAATCGTAATACTCCTCGTAAAGAGAATGCCAACCCTCCTCGGGAAGGCGGTAATGCTGGCGAGGATCGTAAACCTAGGCGTAAGGTGAAATTCCCTTGAAAGCTTTGGGGAGAGGATCATCTTACTCATTTATGTCCTCGAATTGAAGAAGCAGCGAAGCATTTGTCACAGAGCCCAACTATTTTGAAAGATCCCCTTCCTCATCATCAAAATAGGGCTTCGCATGCTCCCACCGCTGGTTATGGTACTAATGAAATGGCAACGTCTTCTTCCAATACTAGTGGTTATGGATGTGTGAATATGGTTCAGTTGGAGGTTTGTGTTGCTACTTGTCAACGCAATTATGGTGCACCACAACCCAATTTGGGGAATGAGCCTCCCCCTCCTCCTGAAAATTCCTTGCATATCGAGAAGCCCTCTATTATGCCATGGATATCGAAAGGTGTTCTCAAGTGCTCCACGCATAATCCTAATGCTCGAGCCGCCCAGAACTACTCCATCGTAGAATATTTGGGCCAAACTCCATGTGCCATGTCGGCTCTTGAGGTTTTGCAAGCCTATCTTTCTCAGAAGCATGCCCTTTTGAGCGCGTTAGGAGTTAAGGATGGGGGAAATCCTAGTGTTATCAAGTTCGATACTACTGATGTCCAACCTCGCTTACCTTACCACATGGCTTTTCAAATCTAGGTGGTTTTCCTTAAGAGCTTCGTCAAACATACTATGGTTGATGAAGGTGCCTCTGCGTCAGTAATGTCGTTATCTTGTTGGAAAGCTCTTGGCTCTCCTCCTCTACTCACGTCTAGAACTACACTCACTGCATTCGACGGTAGGTCTTTTACGCTGCATGAAATTATCCCTTCCCTTGTTGTCTCCTTGGGAGGTAAGTCCATGCCTATTGAAGTCGAAGTGGATGATGCGCCCATCGACTACAACCTTTTACTGGGTCGAAACTGGATGTACGCTATGAAGGCTGTCGTGTCTACTACATTTAGAGTTATCTGCTTTCCCCATGAAGGAAATATTGTGACGATTGATCAGCTGGATTATCTTGGCACTCCTTCCACAGCATCTACAGGATCTGTAGTCCCGCAAGTTTCTAATTCTCAGCCAGCAACTGGGAACATAGGTGTTGGAATGTACCCCTCATTGATGGGAACTTTTAACCATTTTGCGCCTGTGAACTTTATTGGAACCATTACCGACAATGCGTCTCCTCCTTCGAATAATATGCTATTCTGGACCTCCTATTCAAATGATCCGTGGATTTTACCGTCCATGAGCTCCACGTCTAGAGACATTGCGCATGTCGGGATTCCTATGCCTTTATATGTAGCGGAGCTCACTTACGATCATATCCAACAAACCACTGCAGATCCAGATCTTTCTTCTTCCTAGACAGTTGAAGAAGATTCCGTTACGCTTCCAGTTTGGGCAGCCAACTCATCTTTCTCTCGTGATTACCTTGATGATACTTTACCATCTGATGAAGCTATCCTTGAAGCCACGTGTGGTAGTGAGAGGACTTGGGAAGATATGCACCACCGCTCTTATTTCCTTCCCAACCTCGAGCTCATTAAACAGGAGGAGTTTAGGATGACTCTAGCTGAGATGGTTGGTCACCCTATGGCTCTTTTGGAGTCACATGATGTTTTTATGGAGGGGAATATGGCCAATATTTCTCCAACCACTTCGATCAACATCTCCCGCACTCCAGGAAAGATTGAGAATGTTTATGCCAGTGCCGATTGTACTCCTGAGGAGATTACTATTTACACTGATTTGTTTACTAGACTCTGGGAAGCTTTCGCCTGGTCATATAAGGAGACGCCAGGAATAGACCCTCACATTGTTGAACATGATATTATAACGTATCATGATGATAAAACGGTTCGGCAACGCTTACATGCTGTGAACCCTAGGAAGGCAGCTGCTATTAAGGCAGAGGTGGAGAAACTGCTCAAAGATGGTTTCATCTACCCCATTCCCCTTACCGAATGGGTGTCAAATCCCATTCCTGTGGATAAGATGTAGGGAACGATCCGTGTATGCACTGGTTTTAGAGATTTGAACCGTGCATGTCCGAAAGACAACTTCCCCACGCCTTTCATTAATCAAATATTGGATGCTTGTGCGGGGAGTGAGATTTTTTCATTCATGGACGGATTCTCGGGTTATAATCAGATTCAAATCAAACCCACGGACCAACATAAGACGGCATTTATTTGTCCATGGGGAACATTTGCATACCGAAAAATGCCCTTCGGCCTAAAAAATGCCAGAGCTACTTTTCAGCGATCCATGACCTATGCCTTTCACGATCTTAAGATGATTATGGAAGTTTTCTTGGATGATCTTGTTGGCCATTCTTGCAAGAGAGTGGACCAACCCAAGCACCTCCGTATGATTCTCAAATGATGTATCCACTACAAAATTTGATTGAATCCAAACAAATGCATCTTCGCTGATAGGACTGGTCGCCTTCCAGGATTCATAGTTTCGAAGGAGGGTATTAGAGTCGATCCTCTCAAAGGTTAGGCAATACTTCAGTTTCCTCCTCCACGTAATCTGTTACAAATTCAGAGCCTCCAAGGGAGAGCTACTTTTCTGCATCAGTTTAGAGCTAACTATGGTAGTATTACTAAAGGTTTCGCACGCCTATTGAAGAAAGACACACCTTTTATCTGGGATGAGCGAGCCCAACAGTCTTTCGATGCCCTTAAGAAAGCTTTGGTATCGGCCCCTGTGCTTAGTCCGCCGGACTTTACACAAGATTTCATTCTTTATGTGGCCGCATCTCAAGAGACTATTGGCATGGTCTTGGTCCAGGTAGATTATGTGCTCATCGAGCATGTTATCTGTTATCTCAGTCGAAATTTAGTAGACGTTGAACTAAGATATACTCACGTAGAAAAGCTGGCACTTGTGACTGTTCACGCATTCCAGCTGTTACGGAATTACATTTTGCTTTGAACAACCACCGTTGTAGCTCACATCAATCCATTTAAGTTCGTGCTATCACGATGCCTTATCGGGGGTAAGTATAATAAATGGATTGTGATCCTTCAGGAATTTGATCTTGATTTTTCTTCAGCAAAATCGGTGAAATCATTGGTGTTCATTGAGCTTATGTTGGACCTCCCATGGCTTGATGAGGATGTCATTCACGAATATTCATTTTTGGATGAACACTTATTTCTTATCTCGACCGAGGACCCTTGGTATGGGGATGTCATTGTATATCTCCAAACTTTGAAGTTTCCTCCGCATTATTCACGAGACGAGCGACGGCGTGTGAGACATCACGCTAAAGATTATACTATCGTCGGTGACACTTTGTATCGCTGAGGAAAGGATTCCATTCTTCGTCGTTGCTTGACTCACGAAGAAGCGAAACGGGTACTTAATGATTGCCATGCGGGGGCATGTGGCGGTCACTTATTTGGGCTTGCTATAGCCCAATATATCATGCAAGCTAGTTATTTTTGGCCTACTATCTTTAAAGATTGTATTAACACTGTGAAGAGATGTCACCCTTGCGAGGTGTTTTCTCAGAACATACACTCGCATCAAACGCCCCTCCATCTAGTTGTCATTATCGGCCCCTTCACTAAGTGGGGGGTGGATTTCATGGATTGCAAACCAGCTTTGGCTGGGGGGCATCACCATATTATCGTGGCCGTGGATTATTTTTCCAAATGGGATGAGGCCATGCCTACTGTAAAAGCCGACGGTGCCACTGCAACCCATTTCGTGTTCAACCAGATTATCACTTGGTTCGGTATCCCGAAAGAGATTGTCACTGACCATGGCAGTCACTTTCAAAATAATATGATGGAGGAGTTGTCTCTCAAGCTTGGGTTTCGTTAGGAACACTCGTCTTCCTACTATCCTCAAGTGAATGGTCAGTCTGAAGCAGTAAATAAGTCTTTGAAGACCATTCTCCAATGTACCATCCAACAAAGCAAGACCAATTGGCATATCATGTTATATTCTGCTTTGTGGGCATATCAAACCACAGTTAAGACTGCCACCAGGTTCTCACCATTCCAGTTAGTTCATGGTGTGGAGTCACTTTTACCAATTGAATGTGAAATCCCTTCGCTCAAGCTAGCCATATAGCTCCTCCTTGATACGACAGAGATTGAGCAACGTTTAGTACACCTCGAGCACCGTCGAGATGCCATTGTGGCCATTGATGTTAACAAGCGTTGTGTCAAGGTTCAATATGATAGGTCTGTCCATCCCCGACAATATGCTGAAGGTGACTTGGTACTCTTGTATGACAAAGCTAACGAACCCCTGGGGGCAGGCAATTTCAATCCCATGTGTCACAGTCCTTACATTGTGAGGCATGTCCTTGAAAAAGGAGATTATGAGTTAGAAGAATATGAGGGAGTTGTCTTGAAGGAGCCTAGAAATGGGCTCTACCTCAAGCAATATTACGCTTGAACCTTTGGTTCGATCTGATACTTTTGTACACTATTGTATAGTTTTTCTGTACATAGTTTAGATTTTCTTTTTGGTTGTCGGGTCTACTGATTAGCCTCTGTTTGATTGACAGATGTCAACAGGATGTCCTACGTTCTTAGGTTTCGCGGATGGTTCTAGCCGACATACGCAGCAGCTTGCTTCTGCTGCCTGGGTTATCTTTTCACCTAACCACCTAGTTGTGTCTTGAGGAGGTTCTTGTCTCGGTCCTACGTCTAATAATGTGGCTGAGTATAGTGCCGTTGTTGAGCTACTTCAGGATGCCATTTCACATGAAATCCAATCTTTAGAAGTCCTCCTAGATTCACAACTAGTTGTGTCTCAGCTGAATGGGCAGTACTGTGTACGAGACCCTACATTACTACGGATATTCCTTAAGGTACGGCTCTTGGAGAGACATTTTGTTTCAATTACATATATTCATATTCCAAGAATTCATAATTATATATCTGATGCATACTCTAACTATGTATTAGATTGGAATTTGTCACATTCATCGTGAGCACGTAAATACAAAGAAATTCATACATTTGTAACATACACACATAGTAGAACCGAGAACCAAATTTATATATATATATATAAATACATCCAAAAATGGTAGTGTCATACAAAACTGGAGCCCGTAGCCCTCAAAAATATACATATCGATACAAAATGATGAGACCCTGGGATATCTACTCCCTCCAAGGAGGTCTAGCTGCCGCCTGGACAGGATGTGTCTCATAGTAGTACTGTACTGCGTTGGCCATCCGCTGCAGTAGCCACACCTACTCACCAGGAACACCCACTACCTGGCATTGCATAGCCTCAGGTAGTTGAGCTACCTCTATCAGTGGTACTCAGGAAACCATCCGTGATATGTTGCACCGCAACGTCTGGAGTGTGCGTCCTGTTGCAGCATCTGCTGCCACCTCATCCCTACCCTGACGACCATGTCTTGGGAAGCCCTCGGGTCTCACTAGGCCTTTGTCTGCAAGCAAACAGTCACCCATTAGCACATGATACTACCACCAAAAAGATTTTTTGCATTTTAACTATAATAAAAAAATCCATAAAAATTTAATAACCACAAAACCAAAAGAGTACTCACCGATGTCTCTGAAAGCTGCGCCTGGTGGGAGCAGCATGTCACGGTCTTGTCTAAAGTCTATCCCCACATAGGGGTAGTCCTCGATAGCAATCACCTACCGGTTCCACCAGTGGAAGAACTCCTCAGTATATGGTGATGCCAGATGGCCACCACCCTTTCATGTCAAGATCTTAGTCCACCGGGTCAGGGCTGGATCACGGAGACTATGAGGAGGGACATCCACCCTCGGGCTAAGTCCCGGAACCCTCTCAAAGAAGAAACTGCAGAGGATGCTGCCATACCTGAATTTTTTGGCCTTACCCTCTTTGCACTCCGTTAGTTGTGTCTTCATCGACACCAGCAGAGTAGTACATCAGTCGAATATAGTAGGTTGCAAGCATTGTGATGCGTAGAACATCACCGGTCTGGATGCCTGATGCAGTGCTTTGGATCCCGTGATCCGCACTAGAGTATCCACAATGATCTTTGTACTCATATTGTTATGGCATTGACTAGCACTTGACTTCCCACCGGTCGTGTGTTGGCGGGACAATACCATACTATGTAGTCTTGCACAGTGATCCCACCACCCACGGTCCATGACCGAAGACTAGCCACCTCCCCTCTACGGGAGAAACTGGTAATGAATTAGATATCCTCTACTTCCAGTGTCAGTGTTGTCCCGTTGAGGATGAAGTGTTGAGCATCCACATCCCAGTAGTTTATCAAATGACGGAGTAGTAGGTTTTGGGCCCTTGAACCCCCTAGACACTAGTATTTATATAAGCCACATGCTTGCAATGCTTGTTGTGCTTGCAAATTATTGCGCATGGCCTCATCAACCCAGTCATGCTCTCTCTCCCTCCACTCTAGAACCATCTTGGAGTGCAAAGCAAGTAAATTTTGGTCAGTTTCATGATTAAAAATTTCTTCACGGCTGTACCCGCGGGCTAATTTGTAGACAGTCGCGGGTATATGCGGGCAGTCTATTTTTTGATTGCGCATTTGGTGCCCTACCCGCAACCCGCATACTTATAGCCCGTGGGTAGCGCCGAAGCCATCTAGGGCTTGGCCAAACTAAAAAATCCACAGAACAAAACTAAAATAAAAGCATTCAAATGAAAGGTATGGGAGTAACCACCAACCTGCTCCAGACAGTTCACTGAATGGTCACTTGTAGCTCCCACGATCGGTGACTGAAGTTTCAGGTGAAAACTACCCACTAAACTCCAAATTTGTGAATAGTGCAAATGAATTGAAAATTACAAATTTTTATTACTATTTATAATTTTCTGGACCCACTTTTCTATATTTTTTGCCATTTTGAGCCATTATGAACTAATATCATGTCATGGAGTAGTGTTTTTTAATTATATTTCCTCGGTGAGAATTGTTCTGAACCATTTCACACCTATGGCAGGTATGTTTCAGACCTGGCATATAGGTTAGATGTCATTTTTGCATGCATTATGCATTTGACCTGTTGACCATTTTCATAAACCCTAGGTGCGACCCCACTTCGTGACTGCCACGGAACCTTCACACTGCTATAGAAGTGTCATTATATGGCAGTAGGGCTTTCCCAAACATGGGTACCCTAGTTAGAATCCCGTTATGCATTTTGGTGCCCATGTTGTTGTTTGTCCTTAGGATTGGGAGTCCTTTGTAGTCACGCCATGACATTGCGATAAAGACTCATACTCTACTTTGTCTTATGCTGGCCATCTCCCTTAAGGAATCCCCTCAATTATATCATGTTGTGATTGCATTGCATCATCCTACTTGCCACTTGAGCCTTGTGCTGGCTCCCGCTTAATCAATTGTTAGCCTCGTGCCTGAACACTTTTCCCCTGTCGAGCCCTGCAGAGCCTATATTTTCCCCTCACAATTTGATGACCTTTTGACCCTGAGGGAACACACCCCTGAGTGTCCACATCCTGCATGCACTTCCTTGCATTGAGCATAGGTATGTTCCACTGCTTGGGACTAGTCTGCTAGCTATTTGACACTCGTTCCCTCACTTGTTGTACTATAAGCAATTTTATTCTTTTTCAAGCTTTTCCCAAATATGAAAAAGACCAAAAAAATCAAATATTCCAAAAAGCCGGACGGGATTATGGTCACTATTTCTTGTTGGCAGTTGTTGTGCTGCCTTTGAACAGAGCATTCATTCCACTCCATACATTATGATTCCAGACTATAGTTGGGCCTTAGGAGCTGTACTTGTTTCTCATTTTTCTCCACCGATTGGTTAAGATTCCAGTCATTATGGAGCCCTCTGTGATGCCTCCTACATTGCACAGTTTATGTCAATTCTATGCTACCTGAGTCTATCCATCTGCTCATGCTCTTGTTCAAAGGAAGTCCTGAAACCAGTGTCAGCCACTCCTCAGTTCTCTTGACTATTGCATGTCGGCCATCCTTATTGAGTCAATCTGTTTCACTTGAGATCTTCCAAATCTTTCAACATTGCTGGTACCTCGTGCTGGTTGATGGGGGATGCCTTAATTCCCTCCTTCCAGCAAGTCTCATTCCGTCGACTTCAACTCATTTATTCTGGGACTTGAGGCTTAGAGTTCAGTTGAGTACCTTGAAGCTTGCAGTAATTAGTGGCAGGTTCTCTCGCCATTGACAGTTTTGGGAATACATCAATGTCCCCTGATCAATGGATTCATCCTAGTGTTCGACTTTAGCCCATTTATTCACACTCTGATGATTGTGCTTTGTTCCTTGATGCCCATTTTCATTATCGGTGGGTCATCTCACATCTGTTAACGGTATACATCATTGATCAGTAATTAGATGATGTCTCATTAGGTTTGACCCCAACTCCTTTATTCACTTGATGGGACTTGCACCATCGAAGACTTGTGTAGAAGACCCCAGGCGATTGTGGCATTCAGTATGCTACATATGACTTTGAATTTACATCTGAGATATCACCTCTCAGATTCCAGTAGTTTGTACCTCCAGTTTGTACCAGTTGTCTTCTTTTCAGTAGAATACCATATCTTACTATATAGGGATCATGACTATGATCACTTATCACATGTATCCATTATGTACTGCTTATTCATGGCCATTGTATCAGATTGTTGTACTATACCTACATGTATTCAGAGATACTATTGTATTATGACGAGTGTGTTGTTCTTTCCACTTGTGTGTCCATCACTCCACTTCTAAGTTTTATAACATGTATTTCAGCCATCGTAGAACATTTCAGTGTCTAACCTCACACATTAGGGGGCATCTGTTACACAGATATCTTCCACCCTATGAGCATCAACATTCTTTGGCCTGTAGGATCCATTTCAGTGACTCAGATCCATTTTTATCCTTCGGTGATACCAGTTTTCCCTATTTTTATTCCTACCCGCATGTTGTAGCACTATAGCATGCGTACCCGCGTGTTACATCACTATAGCCCGCGGGTATCAAGTAAAATGGTAAAAACCACTATTTTATCACTTTTTACTCCCAAAAAGCGGTCATTAGGTGACCTTTGGCTCTCCATCTTCCCAAGTAACGTCTCGATGAGTCCTTTCACCTACCTTTGAGAGGACTATATATTGAGTACATATGGCTTATGGATGAGAGGAAGAAAAGAATAGTAAAAGAGCTCTAGTGGATTTTTTCCCTATCTTGAGTCTGCACTCATTGATCCTTGTAGTTGTGAACCTCTTATGTTCACCTTCCAAACTCCTTCTAGATTGATTTTCCATTCATGGAGGATTGAAGTGGTGGAGGCACAAGTGGATTGATCCAGATCTTGGTTCAGATTGGTTGCTGGCAAGAGGTCGTATCACTTTGTACTTCTTCTTTTTCATTAATAGAAATGCTCATACTCTCGTCCATTCATTGTGTGAATGTTGTTTATTATACATTGGGTTACATTTGCTTATGATATTATGGACCATTGTTATTGATAATGTTAATGCCATTTATATATTATATGTACTTGTTGGATATTGGCTGTCAAGACTAATTTGCAGATTACAAGTGCGTGGATTGAAAGCTCCAATGGGTATCTACATCAAACGTTGGATCGAGGTTGGTTACATTTCTCCATTAACTTAACATTGTCATTTATAATAGCATTGCTTTGAGAATTGAGTAGATTTCTGGTAGTCATCTATCTATTGTGGTATTCCCAAGCCATAGTGAGTTTTCTGCAATACAATATGGATGCAAATATTGACTCCTTCTCTTCATTTGATCCAAACAGCTCCATCCCAATCCATTTGGGAGTTGACTCAAAAATTTCTTCAAAGGGTAAAGGTACCATCCATGTAGAGCATGGAAGCTTCCAGA
The DNA here is from genome assembly GCA_027924585.1 of Larix kaempferi. NCBI lineage: Eukaryota > Viridiplantae > Streptophyta > Pinopsida > Pinales > Pinaceae > Larix > Larix kaempferi. Next base: position 6,794,839 of record BSBM01000009.1, read on the forward strand.
ATGTTCTCTATGTATCTTCCTTGGCTTCAAATATTCTGTCAGTGTATCAAATGACACACACTGGTGAACCGAAGCAAGTGACATTCATCCCTAAGAAATTTGAAATTTCTGATATTGAAAGTGGAAGACTTATTGCAGTCGGAAAGGCAAACCATTCTGCAAAATACTATGAGTTTTCACACTTTGTGCCGCTCGAAAATCCCACTGCTCTCCTCACTCATGGAAACGAGGTTGGTAGGATTTGGCATGAAAGGTTTGGACACCTTAACTACAAGTATTTGTTGCTGTTACAAAATAATTCCATGATCAATGGTCTTCCGCAACTCCGTTCCTCAAAGGGAATTTGCCCCGGTTGCATTGTTGGGAGGCACCCTGAGCACAAGTTCGACTGTGACAAAGCTAGCAGAGCTTATACAGTTTTGGGTCTCATACATTCTGATATCAGTGGTCCACTACCCAACATTTCCATGAATGGGTCGAGGTACATCCTGACATTCATCGATGACTTCTCCCGCTTTACTTGGGTATTTTTTCTCAAAAACAAGTCAGAAGTGCTTGGAAAATTCAAGGGTTTTAAGGCTTCTGTTGAGACCACCACTGAGAGAAAGATCAAAGATCTTAGATCTGATAATGGTGGAGAATATATCAAGACTTATTTGCTACAACTTTGTGCCGAAAAAGGAATTCAAATCCAACATACAGTTCCCTACACACCCCAACAGAACGGTGTAGCGGAAAGGAAGAATCGGTCACTGAAAGAGATGGCTACCTGCATGCTTGAGTCAAAAGGTTTGGATGCAAATATTTGGGTTGAAGCCATTAATGTTGTTGCATATATTCATAACCAAGTTCCACATTCATCCGTGAAAGGAAAAACACCTTTCGAAGCAATTTTTGGTCGCAAACCGGATGTGTCCAATTTGAGGGTTTTGGCTCCACTGCATGGGCTAGAATTCCTTCTGAAAAGAGAAAAGCCTTGGATCCACAAAGTACTGAATGTAGCCTAATAGGATATGGAGAAGAATCAAAGGTATACAAACTCATGAATATCAAATCCAAAAAGATATTCATAGATCAAAGTGTGAAGTTTCAAGAACCGTTGCCAGATCTAAAACTAGTTGAGGAAAACAATGTCGATTCGCAGTCTCCACCAGAAGAAGTTTCAAGAGAAGATGATGAAAGCATTGGATCTGATATCTCTAATATTATATCAGACTTTGATGGCCATGACATATCAATTTCAGAATCAGAACATAATGATCCTCCTCAGTTACCAAAGTGGTCTCAAAACACTCTACACTCTGCTGCTCCAAACATTGGAAATCTTGTTGATCCAAGGAGAACACGAGCAGACTTTCAAAGAGAGAGTATGGATATTTATTTTTTTGATCCATTATTATCTGAGAAATGTTATTTGATTATTGGTTCAAATCCCAAATCATACTATAATTCCCACTGAGATCCACGATGGAAAACCGCCATGGATGAATAGTACAGTTCTCTTCAAAAGAACAATACATGGGAGCTAGTTTCTCTTCCACCTAGAAGAAAATTAGTTCAATGCAAGTGAATCTACCGCATGAATGTTGTTTCTAATGGTTCTATCAGCAAATAAATAGCTAGGCTGGTGGCAAAAGTTTTCTCCCAAGTCCAAGGAGTCGACTACACTGAGACCTTTGCACTGGTTGCAAAGATGGATTCCATCCACCTAGTTTTGGCCATTTCTGCATCCAAGCACTGGGAAGTGCACCATATGGATGTGAAGAGTGCTTTTCTACATGGATACCTTGATGAAAAAGTATATATGAAACAACCAGAAGGATACATATCAGACCCATCACTAGTTTGCAGGTTGAAGAAATCTTTGTATGGATTGAAACAGGCCCCAAGAGCTTGGTACGCAAAGATGGACTCCTTCCTTCTTTCTCAGAATTTCAAAAGATGCAAATCTGATCCAAATGTGTACCTATAGCAATTTGAAGGTAATTTCTTGATTTTTTTTTTATGTTGATGATCTTCTCATTACTGGTAGCACTCTCCTTACAATTAACAAGCTAAAAACTGCCTTAAATCTAGCTTTTGACATGAGCGATTTGGGGTTGCTTAAGAAATTTTTGGGCTTGGAGATAGCTCAAAATTGTGATGGGATTACATTATATCAAAAAAAGTATGCTAAAGACCTACTATTAAAGTTTAATATGGCAGAATGTAAGGCTGCTCCATTTCCATTCCTCTCAGGAATCAATCTTGAACAGGGAAACTCCACACCACTTGCAGATTGCACTATGTATCGACATTTGATTAGTTCACTACTCTACTTGACACACTCAATGCCTGATATATATTATGCCATGAGTGTTGTATCAAGTTATATGCAGTAGCCCCATGAGCTTCATTGGCGGGAAGCCAAGCGGATCTTGCAATATGTGCAAGATACGAAACATTTTAGCATACATTATGCTACAGATTCTGAGCTAGATTTCATTGGTTTTACTGATTCAGATTGGGAAGGTGATAGCATAGATCAAAATTCGACTTTCGAATATGTTTTCATGATTGTACATGGGCCTATTTGTTGTTCAAGCAAGAAGCAGGCATCCATTAAACTTTCTTCAGTAGAGGCAGAGTATCGAGGGGCAGCCAATGCCTACATTCAGGCAGTTTGGTTGCAGGGTATTCTTTCCAACTTTGATTTTGGTAGCACTACTTCGACTGTCCTATTTTGTGACAATAAAAGTGCTATTAAGATATCCACTGATCCAATTCATTGGCAGAGGACCAAACACATTGAGATTCATATGCACTACATCCGAGAGTTGGTGCATGATCGCACCATCATTCTACAATATTGCCCTACCGATGAGCAAATTGCAGACATCTTCACCAAGAGCTTCATTGAGAAAAAGTTCTCTTACCTCCGTTCACTGTTGGGGGTGAGTTCCATCATGGTAGAGACAGATTAGATCCATTTTTATGTTTAGCTTGAGGGGGGCTTTCTTCCCACTGGGTTTTCCATCTTTCCTCACTTAGCTTATTTTCAGCATTTTTTGGATTATTGTATTGGGGTGACCTTTGATATGAGTAACCAGGGCCCTACATTTTATTTTTTACATCATAGTATAGCTTGAGGCAGGTTGTTAGGATATCTCATCATTCACTTATGTACTTTGCATGCATGCATGCATGCATTGCATGCACCCGCATGCTGCCCAGTCATTAGTATGATGCCTCCAGCACCTAGTCCCTAATCTTCTAGCACTCGGGAGCTACTTTCCACTCAGATTTAGCCCTCCTAGCCTATCATGCACCCACTTCTCACCTTCCACTGCAGAAGGGCGCCTTTCTCACATGCCAGTCTAGTTTACTTCAGTTAGCCACCATTCGTTCCTTGATTTGAGGCTAGACTGACTCCTCACTACAGTTATCACTCCGATTGACCTCCAATGAGACATGACTACCTATTCCGAGTGCAGTTAACTCCTCATGCGCCCTCGACTGAGCCTCCATCCCTACATTAGTGCCACTTACCATCAGTTACACTTATTACGCTCAGTTAGACTCAGTTTGACACTTGTTTGACAGTGACTTGTGCATTGATGACCACCACTAATTGATGATGAGGACTCCTAGTTGGAGCCAAGCTATGCCATGCAGAATATTTGAATGACCTCCTTGGCTAATTCGAATTGCTCACTCATTGTGACATTATTGTATTGTATTTTTATTATTCTGGATTATATAGCACTGATGCATCTCTCTTGCACAGGTTTTACTCCAAATTGTTTTACATCTTTGTGATTGATATTCTTGTTCAATAGATCTATTGTGACTAATTTTACAATGAATATATATAGTTTTGAATGTTTTATTTCATGAGAAAACAAATATTTAATGTAGATTGTTTTGCAATGTTGGTATATTCTAACGTTAAAATACCCATAGTGAATGAAAATGCCTTGCATATGACACTAGTGAGTGTCGATCAATTGATGACATTATACTAGAGGGTTGAAACACAATAAATTTTGGCATAAAAATATCATGAAGAGTGTTGTTTCCTAAGATGTACTAGGTTGAAATAATGCACGCTAGGTCATGACAAAACTCAATTTTTAAATATTTTCGAGTTGAATATCTATGGAATTTAATGTGAAATTAAGTCTTTTTGGAAATATTTGGATAAGTAACCTTTGTGAACAATTCTGATTGTGTAAAACAATTGTGGAGGAGTTTTACAGAGTGTTACAGTGCTTTGGATAATAGTGAATATAGAATTTAGAAGATGGAGAAAAAAACGTGTTCAAGAGATGCATGCAATATGAATATTTTGAAACCTAGTGGAAGCATAAACATACTAAGCTTTGATATAAAGGGTTAAGTAGTTTTTAACAAAATGCATGGCATATCATGATTTTATTCTGTGAATTTATTGGCAACAAGACATTAATGAAAAAAAAAATACTTCAAATACTATTGAACAACAAAAAATCCTTTGATAATGGACTAGAGGTCAAAATTATCGAAATCTTAGCAACCTATCTCAACATTCATCAACATACATTATCAATGACACAATATGGAGTTGAACTGTTACTCATAACTTTTATTAGTACTTCATGAGAGTATACATAGACAAAGATGAGTATGATAACAATGAAGATGAACAAAATATAGAAGAAAAATGTCTTTGTAACCATGTGGAAGCTTAAACTCTAGCAATGGTATCACATTACAAAATGGTTCACAACTCATCAAAAATGATATAGTCGCTCTACACAAATTTGATAACATCAAGTTATGAAATTGTATTGCATTGTATAGGAATCTTTTGTAGTAACTAAATTTAGTTAATTGTAACATACTTGTAAGTCTATCATTTTCAGTAAAAATTTATCATTGATTTCAATATTTCACTTTTTACTTGAGCTTTTCTTCTTGCCTGTTCTCTGCATTTTCTTCCGTCACATGTACACATTTGGCTGCACAACTAGCGGTCCCATCTATTGAACTGTTATTTGAATATCTGGAGGTATGCCTATTTGCCTCATTTCATGCATCATTTGAATATTCACATGCCCTCCAGGTGACATAAATTCCAATGGGGTTATCTGATTTACAAACTGCCCTGGAAGTGCGGGATATTGTTGTCCACTTGTTTGACCTTGTGGCATGGTGCAAGTTTGTCCTGTAGAATGATTTTGAGGTGGAATACATTGGGATAACCTTGATAATAATTTCTAGTTTTTCCATATTTTCATTTGATGATACTTTAATGCTTCTAAGGATATCTCTGCATCAGTGTGATTTTCATATTATTTGGGGCCTATTTCCTTTAATAACCTCTTTAAATTGATCCTAATTTGGAACTGAGGCTTGAGTCTTTCAAGAAATTGATCCCCTATTACAACGCCTTCCAATGCATTAGATTGAGAAAATTTGTTCCTCTTTTGATTCATTTTTTCTTGATATTCTTCTTTGGATATCCTATCTTCATTCCCATCCCATGGCTGAGGTAGCCCCAATTTTATCACCTTATCAACCATTCCTTTAAATGTATTTAAATCATCAGGGAATACTTTCATATGAATATGACTTCTCTTCAAAAGAATTTTCTTTGTAATCATCTGCTTAGCCATCTTGATAAGCTGGGTTCTATTTGTGATCTATAATTCTTCTAGCCACCTTTTTATTTTGATTTTTAAATAATATATTATTCTCTCAGATTCTTTGGGCATTTATCCCAACTCTATTTCAACTCTCTTGGTTTATTATTTAGATGACTTATACAAATCTAACTCCTCTTGTATAACCTCACAATGATCCCATGATTTTATAAACACTTGGGATATGTTGTACCAAAAAGACTAATTTGTTATTCTTAAGCTCATTTATATCATTTTCCAACCCTTGGATGTCATGTTCCTTCTGAATTATATCTCTTTCTAGCTCCAAAATCTTCTCATTTTTCTAATTCACTTCATCCTCTAATTCTGTAATTTTATTTTCCTTGTCAATTGGCTCTTGATCAAGCTGTTCAGTTTTAGGGTCTTCATATTTTAAATTGACTACCTCCTTCAGTGCATCTTTCTCATGAGGCTCAATTACCATATGATCAGTTTCCCCTTCAGGTTGACTTAACTCTTGTGTGCTGGAAGGAAGGCCTTGAGTGGTATGCTCATTTGACAATGTATCCCTTTGCAACTTCAAGGAGGAAATATTCCATATGAGATGATTGATATAACTATATTAATCCTCAACCATCTTCTTAAATTTTAGCATATTGGCATATAACTTCAAATTCTCTTCTTGGGCCTGTCTTAGTTCAGGGGTTTGAATTGGATGAGTCACAGGAATATTTATCTACCTTTTCATATCAGCTAATTCATTATCTTTCTCCTTCAAAATGGATGTAGCATGATACCCATCACCTGGATTCAAAATTAAGGTCAATATTTTACTTTTCGGATTCCCGATACTGACTTGCTTTGCTCTCATTGTTACCTTATCTTCCTTCCATAACTCTTCAAATTTTTATAATGTTGCTCTAATATTTTTTTTTATGGATTGTACTACTTTCTTGTATATCATGTCACTGGTATGTTTATAAAATTCCAACTTATCCAACTTTTCAAACATATTGGAATCTACTTGATACTCATCAAACTTACAGTCACTAAGGATAGTAGGATTAGGCACTGTTGGTTGTGCTATAGACCACTTCAAAGTGTCACTTTTGTCATCTGAAACTGTTATTAACCTCTTCCCCAATGATCCTATTTGTTTCCTAGTGTCATTCATCATCTTGATATTTTTCTCCCCTATAGGCATGTATTTAGTTCCCAAATATGTTTTCACTTGGACCAAACTTGCTGAAGGTGATTGTGTAGGCGATGATTGCAACATTCTTGGATTTGTGAATTGAATGTAAGTGTAATTATTAAAATTGATTGTTGACCCTTTTATTTTAGCTGGAAGATGTGGTATCATGTAAACCAAATCACTGGGAAGCTCATCATATGACCCTACTTCTATTAAGGCCTTTTCAACCTCTTATCCTTCTGTTATGGATCTTTTATCTTGGTGACCCTATCTAGTATCATCCACTTCCATGTCTATTGAAATTTCATCATCCCCTCTTTTATGTACTTCCTGTTGCTCATTAACCCTATCTTCTTCCATCCTTCTTTGAGCTTGACATGGAATTCCTCCCAAATATCTAAATTAACAATTCCTTTCCATTATGGTCTAGGCATAGGATCATACGCACAATTCTGATTTTCTACTCTTCGCTTAGAGATAACTCCATGAATATTATAAGGTAAAGGCTCTAATTTCTTCATATTTATTCAAGAATCCTTCCAGATATTGAAGGGCCTTCAGACCTCTGAGCTGAAAATGTCATATCTCTTGTGGCAGTAGGAAGGTTCTTAGATGTCTGAAATGCATTTCATCCACCTTGAATCTTTGTCTTGCATATTCCATTGCAAAGAATTTAGGTATTAGGAAATATGGAAGATGATAAGGCTCCTCCTCAAATCCATACATTATAATTACGGTGAATTATTCAAATAAAAACTAGTCACCTCATCTACCTTTTCATTATTAACTTACCCTAGGACTGTACAAATCAAAGAAATAGATTCCCTTAAAACTTCAGAGAATACTACACTTTCATATGGGGAAGGGGATGCAGGAAGAGCAATCCCTTTTTCCATATGTTGTAAAATGGAAAGGTTTCTATCAAAAGCTCTTAGGGTTTGGTAGGAATAAGTAAGGAATTTCTCATCCAATTTCTACATAGAAAGAAATTTTGGGATACAAAACATCTTTTGGAGGCTGACGGGCTCTATGCTACATAAATTTTCAAAAAGGTTTGATGACAATATGGATTTCTTATTCAAACAGTCATGTTCAGAACACTAGGAGATGAATTCTTGGAAATATATTGACCTGGAACAAACGGTCCAGTAAAGGTTAGAATCCCACAAATCGAGTGGGTCTTGGTCCATAATGGCTAATGACTCGGCCTTTTGTAGGGTTGAATTTAGGTCTAAGCCAGTGCTAATTGTATTAAAAATACTGGCATGTTTATCATATATATGTTCTTCACCAACAAAAATAGGCTTGGGAAACTTGGATTTATATTTTTGGGCCATTTTGAGGTAGAAATTATAGTTGGTGCTCAATTGGGATGGTTAGGCTTAACAGAGTAAATTAGGACCAATTATTGTTTTAGTAGATATTAAAAACAAGGAATGGGTGAAAAGATTAATACTGTAAATATCCGGGTAAAATTTCGGCGATGGACTAAGATTTTTGGTCATTGGTGCTTTGCTGGGAAGGTACAAAGGTTTTGGATGTCTGGTATCTTTCAAAAATTGTTGATGTATATGTAACTTCGGAATGTATTTCACATATATTCCTATAGAGATGGTATTATTCCTCTATAAGGAAGTGTCGTCATTTATATTGTAAGTGTCGTAACTTATACTTGATGGGTTATTAGACCACCTTGTTTGGGGTCGGCCCTGTATAAGTCATGTGGGTCAAAGGGTTATTAGACCACCCTATTGGGGGTCGGCCCAGTCAGCATTATGTTATGTGGTTAAGTTTGAGCCTACATGAGTTAGGTAAAAAGGCAAGTCAAGTCAAGTATAAATAGAGTGTGGGAGGCACTCTATACACACACTCACTTCTCACACATGCACTCAAGGAGGAGTGGCGGACTTATGGAGGAGGAGGATCTGCTGCTAGGTTATGGCTATCTCTCTTGGTTGGTTGTATCATTGCTCTATCTATCTCTGAGGAAGTTATTGGGGTTTTTCACCTTTATGGTTTTCCCCAAGTAAATCTTTGTGTCTCTTGTGTGCTTGCATTATTGTCTCCATGATTGATATGCTGTACATGTTGTTCTCTCAGTTAAGATCCTAGATCAGATTGAAGTAAATTCTGAAAATTTAACATGGTATCAGAGCTATCCTGAAAGAAGGCATGATATGGCATGTATGACACTTGTTGCACTTACGATGCTAGGGCTTGATATAGCAAAAACCAGTCATCGTAGCACTTTCGCTATAAATCCGTTTTGGCGAAGTTTTCGGATCTGAAATTGTTACAGGACAAAGCTAAGATCTTCAGGTATCTTGTGTCCAAAGGACAACCTCTAATTCGTTGTACTTTGTGATTTATGATCTGTACAATATAGGGTTTCGGCCTCTTCCAGATCTGAGTCAAAATCAGGTGACCTTGGGAAAAAGGTCATAACTTGGGCTAGGAAGCTCCAAATGAAATTTCGTGAAAAGTGACAGGTAGTACACAGGCCGAGCTATCTCAGAAAACGTTTTCAGAGTCCGAAGGTCAAACAGTGACACGTGGCACGCCGTACAAGTTCGATATTCTGTATTATCCCATAAACAGGTCACGTTGCGACACTTGGCATATCTCTCTCTCAGAGAATCCAATTGAGGTCAGACCTGTCAGGATGGAAAGATAACAGGCCCAGATATCTCAGAAAACTTTTCCAGAGGCCGAACGTCAAACAGTGACACGTGGCACGCCATACAAGTTCGCTCTCCTGTATTTTCCCAAAACAGGTCACGTTGCGACATTTGGCATAACTCTCTCTCAGAACATCCAATTGAGGTCAGACCTGTCAGGATGGAAAGCTAACAGGTCAGGCTATCTCAGAAAACTTTTTCAGACGCTGTGGATAAAAAATTTCGGAGTTACACAGAAACAATCAGGTACATATTTCTGTCAAAACAGAATTATTTTTTGGTACCTTCATTCATGGCTTCCAGAATTTAGGGCTTTGAAGAAAGTTGGAATTTTTGTAATCGGAGACCACGGCTGGATGCTACTCATCAAAATAGAAATTTAGAGACCAAGATCAGAATTTTTGGCTGGGTAGAAGGCCGGGTTTGATCAGACCCTAGTTCGGGACTTTGATCAGAAAATGGAAAATTAGGGCTTCTGTAAAAATGGGAATTTTTGAAATCTGTGACCACGGCTGGAAGCTCCTCAGAAAAATAGAATCCTAGAGCTTTGGATCAAACATTTTGATTGGGTAGAAGAGTGGGCTTCATCAAACCCCAGTTCAGGGTCATGTCCAGTGAATCCGAAAGTTTCAAAGGCAAAATTGAGGAGTGAAACTTTGCAGTTTTCAAATTCTGAATATACCAGTTTAATCAGTTCATAAAGGCGCATATTCCTATCCTATCGGAAGGTTGAAATTCAAAGTTTGAATTTTTGGGGTTTCTCTGACAAACCCATATCCAGCTCAAGGTCCAGTTCTTGCAAATCAAGTGGATTGGGTTAATCCTAGAAGAAGATGGATTGATCACCTGCATAAGTGAAAAAGTTCATGTCTCAGAGGGAGATGAGGATAAGGCCTTACATAAGAAGATTACAAGCGATCTCGACAGGTATGACTCATCGAGGTATGTTTCGATATTTGTCCATGATTAAGTTTACGGTATGTTTGTCTTCATGTTATCACGGTTAGTACAATCTTGATTTTAGACTTATCATATCACCTTAATAAAATTATGAATGCATGATAGAAGTCATTCATTAGGAGTATGAAACTTATGCTTGTACTAACACATTGTGATGTTGTATGAGTTTTATGTTGTCTACTAACATGAAAGGTACACCAAGAAAGACAAATCATGTTCTGGTCCAAGAACATATGATCATGATAACATGAGGACAAAGATTCATCCATTGCCATGGATCTCATAGAAGATCCATTCTCGAGGTATGTATAACTTGGTTTTATAATGGTTAACTTATGAGACATGCAGGTTACTAGCACAAGTCACTAAAGAGAACCAGAAGACATTATGCGGGTATGTTAGACATAAATAGCTAGCATGCTAATCCAGGTATGTTTTTCCTATATCAATCTAGAATCCTACCTTGTGTTAGGATCTTATACTGTTGTTGATAATGATTATTCATGAAGTCATAGGTTTGAATAATCATGGTTGGATGTATTTTTTGTTCTTACCATAATTGATGATATGACTAACCAGAAGAATCATGATGGTATAGGTTTGAATAATCACAGGTTTTATGCATTTTATATCTCTTATCTTGATTGATGATTCAACTAACCTGAAGAGTCATAGGTTTGAGTAATTACAGGTTTAGACATGTTATGCTTCTTATGACTTGACTAACCATAAGAATCCTACATAAACCTTGAATGCTAATGCTTATTATTTCTGTTTGAAATGATCATGACTATACATGCTTGAGATTATTGTGTTTTAATAGTATACTAATGAATGTATGATTTTATATGAGATCACAAGGATAACACATTCATGATACTAATAAGCATGCATAGGGACTAAGGATGAATATGTAAGTTCAAGGACAGGTAATCCAGGAAGCAAAGATCAAGAGGGAGCACACTCCAGTTGTTCCTGCAATAAAGCAAAGGAGCACACTTCAGTAGTTTCTGCAAGGATGCAGATATTCAGAGGGAGTTGACCATCTCTCTACATTCCACAATAGAAAAATGTAGAAGAAGCTACTTCAGATTATGACTCCAGCAGCTCTTGCAAGGAAGCAAAGACTTAGAGGGAGTCCACCCAACGAACAAAGAAAGATAAGTATTTTAATCATCATTTCTTGCATATTTGTTTGTTTAAATAAAATTGTTCAATGATGTATATGTTCATGTTCCTAGACTTAGGATATGTATTGTGCATATTAAGATAGTTGCATTAATGAACAGTATACTACTAACATACGCGGGTAAGTGGCCTATGGCACTGTACAACATTCCATTGCTACTTATCTAGAATGAAACCTCTTTGCTAACATGTTGGGAGTTGTGCACACTCTTAACAATGTTCTAGTAGAGATTGGAAGGCATCTAGAAAGTTACAGGATATGGATAAATGTTGTATTGAAGCATTGGCTAAGATAATTGCATGACTGTATGACATATTTCTTTATGTGTAAGAATTTGTTCTGAAAATTATGAGATGTTTCTAATCATGCAATTTAACCTGTTTTGTAGGAAAGACCGTATATCTTCACCTACAAAAGGACTACAACATTTGTTCCAGCAACAAAGATATCTATTGAAGATATTGAAGATATTGAAGTTCCCAAGATCTGGGATGAAGAAATGGAATGCCATGATCCGTCGATCATGAAGAATGATGTTTGGGATGTAGTCCCAAGACCTGAAGGGAAGTTTGTTATGACTTCCATATGGATCAAGCATGCTACAGATAGCAGCATAGAAAAATATAAAAGTGATGAAATAGAAGATACACCAAATGGATTTCAAGTCAGCATGGTGTAGTCATATATATGTGCAGAACTTGGTATGGTAGGATAGACAGCTTTCTATCCAGTTTGTTCTTTACCAAGAGTAAAGCGGGTTCCAACCTTTTCTACAAGGTTGAGGAAGGCAATCCAGTGATACTACTTTTGTATGCGAATAGCCTGTTTGTATCAGGTGAAGATAGATTGATTGCCGACATGTAGTGGAAGCTTGCTACTGAATTCGATATGAAGAACTTGGGGATGATGCACTATTTGTTTTTGGCATCGAGGTGTGGCAGAGTGTAGAAGGAATCTTCCCTAGACAAGGGAAGTATGCAGTAGAGATCCTGAAGAGGTTCGGGATGATGGATTGCAAGGCCATGGCCACACCTATGGCATCGAATCTGAAGCTTCTATGTGATGCTTCATCTGAGCTGGTTGATGTCTCTATGTATCGTCAGATGATTGGGTCCTTGATGTACCTGACGAACACGAGACCGGATATTTGATTTGATGTGAACACATTGCGCCAGTTCCTGACGGATCCGAGGAGTGTTCACCTAGTTGCTGTAAAGCATGTTATGAGGTACCTGAAGGGTACAGTGGATTATGGGCTCAAGTATGAAGTAAATCAAAAGTTTAACCTGCAAGGTTATGTTGATTCAGATTGGGCTGGCAGTGCTGCTGCTTCAGTATGGGATCAGGTGTGATCTCTTGGTTTAGCAGGAAGCAGTCCTGCGTAGCACTGAGTACAGTTGAGGCAGAGTATGTTGCAGCCTGTTCAGCTAGTTGTGAGGCAGTATGGCTACGGAAGCTACTGTCTGAGTTATTTGATCTCCCGCTGGATGCTACTGGTATCTTCTGTGATAACCAGAGTTGTGTGAAGCTATCCGAGAACCCAGTGTTTCATGACAGGTCGAAACACATAGAGATCAAATATCACTATATCAGGGATATGGTGCAGAGAGGAGCTGTGAAGCTTCTGTATGTTGCGACGGACGAGCAGATTGCAGATGTGCTGACGAAGCCACTAGCCAGGGTGAAGTTCGAGTACTTCAGAGAGAGGCTTGGCGTGCTTCAGATCGAGGACACTTCGAGGAAGAAGTGATGAACACATTTGCTGAAGCCATTCCAAGCATGTTGGAAGGGGGATCCTTCACATGGCTGTGGATGTAAGCGCTGAATGATGAACATCAGGAGGATGTTCTGGTTTCTGCTTGGATATGATCAGTTGGATCATTATATGTATTTTGTGTATGCATCATGTTGGATGCTGGACATGATCAGTCGGATCATTATATGTATGTATGAATGCATCATGTTGGATGCTGGATATGATCGGTTGGATCATGTGTATGTATTTTGTATATGCATCATGTTGGATGCTGGATATGATCGGTTGGATCATGTGTATGTATTTTGTATGAACGCATCATGTTGGATGCTGATGGATACATTGTGTGGATCATGTATCTTTGTATGATCAGGTAAATCATGTATACTGATGGATACATTGTGTGGATCATGTATCTTTGTATGATCAGGTAGATCATGCATACTGATGGATACATTGTGTGGATCATGTATCTCTGTATGATCAGGTAGATCATGTATGCTGATGGATACATTGTGTGGATCATGTATCTTTGTATGATCAGGTGGATCATGTATGATGGATACATTGTGTGGATCATGTATCTATGTATATATCAGGTGGATACTTGGATGATCGTGGATGACGAGCTTCTCCAGATGACATGCAGCAGGATGTTGCAGTAATGATGATCAGGATGATCATGTGTACATCAGGATGATGTTTGATGAGTATCAGATGATACTTTATGGCCGTGGATCAGGTTGTGCAGGAAAGCATGTAATTTGTGCCCTGGGAGATTTGCAGATGGTCTTTCGAGGTTTTGCCTATGGCATGTAATTCGGTGCCCTGGGACATCTGGCAAATGCTCTTGCGAGGTTTTGCTTGGGAGGACATGTAATTTGTGCCCTGGGAGATTTCAGGTCGGAGTTGTGTACCCGTAACATCCTGAGATGCTCTTGCGAGGTTTTGTCCTATGGCATGTAATTTTCTCCTGGGAGATCTGGACAGGATGAAAAAGGCCTCAGATGCTTCAGCCAGGTTTTTCCATGACCACATGTAATTTGCTCCTGGGAGATCTGGACAGGATGAAAAAGGCCTCAGATGCTTCAGCCAGGTTTTGTGGTGGACCACATGTAATTTTCTCCTGGGAGATCTGGACAGGATGAAAAAGGCCTCAGATGCTTCAGCCAGGTTTTGTGGTGAGATCACATGTAATGTGCTCCTGGGAGATCCGACAGGTAGAGCCGCGTGCTCGTAATAGCCTGGGATGCTTCAGCCAGGTTTTGTGATGGGTCACATGTAATGTGCTCCTGGGAGATCCTACAGGTAGAGCTGTGTGCTCGTAATAGCCTGGGATGCTGCAGCCAGGTTTTGTGACGCACGTAATAAGTCCTGAGGATTCCACAGTATGGCCAGTGATGATGAAGACCTGCAGTTGGTGGGCCTACATCCAGTATGAAAAAGGACTGGCTCTGTAGAACTTCCTATGACGAGTAGATTCAGAGATTGATTGAGATAGCAGCAGCAGTGATGATGATGATGATGATGATGATGACGATTATCCAGTGACGATGATCCAGAGAAGATGACTTGTGCTAGAAGAACTGTGCTGAGAAATACCTTCCTAGTTAAGAGGGAGTGTTGATGTATATGTAACTTCGGAATGTATTTCACATATATTCCTATAGAGATGGTATTATTCCTCTATAAGGAAGTGTCGTCATTTATATTGTAAGTGTCGTAACTTATACTTGATGGGTTATTAGACCACCTTGTTTGGGGTCGGCCCTGTATAAGTCATGTGGGTCAAAGGGTTATTAGACCACCCTATTGGGGGTCGGCCCAGTCAGCATTATGTTATGTGGTTAAGTTCGAGCCTACATGAGTTAGGTAAAAAGGCAAGTCAAGTCAAGTATAAATAGAGTGTGGGAGGCACTCTATACACACACTCACTTCTCACACATGCACTCAAGGAGGAGTGGCGGACTTATGGAGGAGGAGGATCTGCTGCTAGGTTATGGCTATCTCTCTTGGTTGGTTGTATCATTGCTCTATCTATCTCTGAGGAAGTTATTGGGGTTTTTCACCTTTATGGTTTTCCCCAAGTAAATCTTTGTGTCTCTTGTGTGCTTGCATTATTGTCTCCATGATTGATATGCTGTAGATATGCTGTACATGTTGTTCTCTCAGTTAAGATCCTAGATCGGATTGAAGTAAATTCTAAAAATTTAACAAAAATAACCAAGGTAACAAAAAAATTGTAATTTTTCCCTTTAACGAAATATAGATTTGAAAGTATTTAGGAGAACTGGAATCAATTAATTTGGCGCTATTTGGATGACAGTAATTGCAATTTGGGCCTCATCTAACAAATTTCTACTTGGAATGTACTGATGTCTATGCCACGGGGTCAGCCACTTTATGAATGTGTACACTTTATTAATTTGTGGTTTTGGAGGAAAAAAAGTAGACTTCATAAGTGGTAACTCCCCATGGTCTTGGCGGTATTGTAAAAGTGATTTGTGAGTAGTTGCCACAAAAAATCCACTACATGTTCGGTAGTGTCGGCGTAGCTCCTCCTCAAACCAAAATGTCCTCAGCGTTTTTTGTTAGTGCACTTTTGATGTAGACCATTGATTTGATTAATCCCTTTTTCATATACTCAATGGCTCACCTTATCGTGCTAGCACTTTCCCGTCATGTTATGAAACATGACCATTGATATAATGTCAGATCAATGGTTTTCCATTGCTACCTTTAGCATTGGAATGATGTTGGCCCATGGTCCCATGGTTTTATCATTTTCTTATAGTATAACCACTCTATTGTGTGTAAATTTTATCATTAGCTCCTCATGGGCTAAAGTCTATACCTTTAGCATCATACTATTTGGAAGGCTGAAAAAACTGTTAAAATATTAGTACTAGAATGAGCTCCAGCGGGGACAGTTGTCTACTATGTTGGCTGCTAAGAATTGTAGACTAGGGCCTTGTATTGGGATTTGGATTCATTCCTCATGAGACCCTTTTAACATGAGTTTTTTAAATTCATGACCATATTTACAAACACAAATATAAAATTGTAAATTCTTAAATGCTTAAATGACTTGTAATGGAAAGAAAGCAAATTGTAACCACCTGTATGCTACTATGTACAATTAGGATACTCTTCTGAGATTTCAATACATGAAGAAATGTTTGAGGAGTCTCTCGTTGACAAGAGACTCCATTTTCAAGGAAATAATTTTAAAGGTAATACACCACAGAATTTTACAGCTGCAAGAAATAGAGACATGCCTAATAATTATGTTGAAAATAATGAACAAAAGAAATCTGTAAACTGCTTTGAATGTCAAGGACCACATTATGCAACAAATTGTCCCAACAGAAAAAGGAATGTCAGCAACATCCATACAGTGCAGGAAGAGGAAGCAGTTGGTGACTTGGCGAGGGAAATGCCCATGATCAATGCAGCCTTGGAGAATCGACAGGATAATCATCAGACCTCAATGGTTGAAATAGAAGGTATGCTAAAAGACAGACCCATCTCTATATTAATTGATCCAGAAGCTAGCTTAAGTTATGTATCACCTGGTATAGTAGAAAAATGTGAATTGCAAGTGGAAAATTTTGAAAAATCTTGGTTAGTTCAACTAGCTACAGGAACCAATAGGAAGGTAGTTGATTTTGTTAAAGATTGTGAATTGTTTATGAATCAGTTTAAGACCCAAGTAAAATTGAATGTATTGTCGTTAGGATCTTATGATGTTTTAATCGGAATGGATTGGCTGGAAAAGCATAGGGTAGTACTGAATTTTTTTGAAAAGACATTTACATGCTTGAATGATAAATGAGAAATAGTAAAAGGAATCCCTAGAAAAACTTCAGTTAGACAGATTTATGCATTGCAAATGAAAAAGGTTGTACGTAAGGGATGTAAAGTATTTGTTGTACATGTAATAAATGATGAACATGCTACTAAAGAAGATAAATTAAAAATTGAAGATATACCAATCCTAAGAGACTTTTCAGACATATTCCTGAAAGAAATTCCAGTATTACCTTTGAAAAGAGAATTGGACTTCACCGTTGAGTTAGTACCTGGTGCGGTACCCAACTCAAAAGATCCTTACCGGATGAATATCCTAGAGCTTAACGAATTAAAATCACAGTTAAAAGAATTAATAGATCAAAAATACATAAGACCAAGTGTGTCTTCTTGGGGAGCACCTGTCATTTTCGTTAAAAAGAAGGACAGTACTTTGCATTTATGCATAGATTACTGTTAGTTAAATAAAATGACAATTAAAAACAGATATCCGTTACCCCGCATAGATGATCTATTTGATCAAGTACATGGAGAAACGATATTTTTGAAAGTAGACATGAGATGTGGATACCATCAAGTCAGAATTAAAGATGAAGATATTTTCAAAACTACTTTTAGAACCCGTTATGGGCATTATGAATTCACAGTTATTCCTTTTGGGATGACTAATGCTCCAGCAGTTTTTATGTGTCTAATGAATAATGTCCTACATGTTTATTTGGATAAATTCATAATTGTTTTCATTGATGATATTTTAATTTATTCAAAGACTAAAGAAGAACATGATGAACACTTATGAATAATATTACAAGTCTTAAGAGAACATGAACTGTACGCTAAATTCAGTAAGTGTGAATTTTTCAAAGATAAAATACAGTATTTAGGTCATGTGATATCCAAGGATGGAATCTCAATTGACACGGATAAAATAAGAGCAATTAATGAATGGCTTGTCCCTAAATATGTAATAGATGTGTGATTGTTCATGGGAATCACAGGGTACTATCGAAAATTTATAGAAGGATTCTCAAGAATTGCAAATCCCGTAACATCTTACAGCTAAAGGGAAAGAAATTTGTTTGGGATCAAAAGTGTGAAGAAAGTTTTAAAAGGATAAAAGAACTGGTAACTACTGCACCTATCCTAAAAATTGCAAACCCAAAAAAGGACTTTGTTGTATGCACTGATGCATGCAATGATGGCCTTGGCGGAGTCTTAACACAAGAAGGTCACGTAATAGCGTATGAGTTAAGAAAGCCGAAAATTCATGAAAAGAATTACGCTACCTATGATTTAGAGTTGGATGCCCCGATACATGCTTTGAAGATGTGGAGCCATCACCTAACTGGTAGAAAATTTTCATTAATGATGGATAATAAAGGTCTAAAATATCTGTTGGATCAACAAAATCTGAAGGCAAGGCAAGCTAGGTGGTTAGCTTTCCTTAGCGAATATGATTTCGAGATCCAACACATAAAAGGGAAAGAAATAAGGTGGTTGATGCCTTAAGCAGAAATGAAAAATTAAATTTTATGGTAGCAGTCAGCACTTACAAAACAGATTTAAAAAATCAGTTTGAAGAAGGGGTAAACTTGGATAAGAATTATTTGAAATTACAAGAAAAATTTGCTTAAAATATATCTGAAAATTTAATAACAGATTACAATCTGAATGAAAAAGGTATAATGTTGTATAAAAACAAACCGTATGTACCAAATGTACCTGAAATTAAGTTGTTGATTTTAAATGAAGTACATAAAAGTCCTTATTCAGGACATCCTGCTTACCAAAAGATGATAGCAATGTTAAGAAAATATTACTTTTGGCCAAGTATGATGAATGAGGTGGCTGAATACATAGCTAGGTGCATTGAATGTCAGCAAGTTAAAGCTAAGCATCAACACCCAACTGGTTTATTACAGCCATTACCAATTCCGTACTAGAAGTGGAAAATTATTAGCATTGATTTTATAATTGGATTGCCTAAAAATAAAAAGCAGAATGATTCAATAATGGTAGTAGTGGATAAGCTTAGCAAGGTAGCTCATTTCATACCTATTAAAACAACTTTTAAAGCTGCTAATATTGTTGATGTGTTTATGAAGCAAGTTTTTTGTTTGCATGGAATTCCTAAGGTAATAATTTATGATCGAGATTCTAAATTTACTGGAAATTTATGGAAACCATTGTTTAAAGGTTTGGATATCAAGTTAAATTCCAATACATCTTTTCATCCACAAACGGATGGACAAACTGAAAGAGTAAACCAGATTCTAAAAGATATGTTAAGAATGTATGTTAAAGATCATCCAAACAAGTGGGAAGAATATCTGCACTTAGTTGAATTTGCTTATAATAATCACTATCAAGCTTCAGCTAAACTTAGTCCTTTTGAAATTATGTATGGTATAAAGTGTAATACTCCCATTTCATGGAGTAATCCAGATGATAGATTGATGTTAGGGCCTGAATTGTTAAAAGAGATGGAACTAACAGTGAAGCAGGTACAAAGCAATTTGAAAATTGCACAAGACAGACAAAAGAGTCATGCAGATATGAAAAGAACTCAGAAAGAATTTCAAGTAGGTGAACATGTTTTTGTCAAGGTAAATCCCAGAAAAAAGATCATTTAAGCTAGGGAGTTGTGCTAAATTAGCACCCAAGTATTGTGGACCATTCGAAATATTATCAAGAGTTGGACCAGTGGCTTATCAGTTGGCTTTGCCACCTAATCTGAAAATACATAATGTTTTCATATCTCTATTTTGAAAAAGTATGTTCATGATGCTACTCATGTAATCGATTGGAATGACATACATGTGGAACCAGAAGGAGATTTTTAGGTGGAACCGGATTGTATCCTAGGCAGGAGAGAAAATTTTCTCTGGAATTGCACCATTGGAAAGGTAAAGGTGCAATGGAAGCACCTTAGTCTAGATGAAGCAACCTGGGAATTGGAGAGTCATATGCAGGAATCATATCCAATTATGTTCCAGGAGGACTCAGATGATGCTTAAGCAACATCGAGGACGATGTTGAACTTAAGAGGGGGTGTTTGTAACCTACCTAATACTTGAAACATTTTATGTTTCTAGAAAAAACATTACTTTAAAACTTATTGTAAATTTTTATGTTATTGACCAAGGATGATCAAGGATGACTGTAATTGAATGTCATCATTATTTAATAAAATAAAATAGGAGACACTCATCCAAAGAAGACTATTGAAGAGTGTTCACTGACCCACTAGGAGGAATGAAACTAGAGTAGAAGGCAATGGACAAGTGGCAACATCTGCACTCACTTACTAGCTATTGTAGGGGGGGACTTCCCTAAAAATGTGGTCATGTTCCCCAAGGATGGTGGAACTGAGCAGGTGGCTCATTAAATTGTAAACTGACCCTAAAGACCTAGGAAATATTTATATAGCCATCGAACTGAGCAGGAAGCTCACACAATATATTTTTCCTTGTGGTTGTTGTAAACTACTATGTTGAGAACACAAGAGATTCGATGAGGCGATTGCTAACTAATGAGTTGTAGTGTAGGACTGTCTGATGTTGTTGAGTTGCAGAGAGTGCGTGTATGCAAGTCTTCATGATTGTTGGGATACAAAGAGATTGTCATGTGCTTCTACACAGAATATTCATTCTGGTCGTTCACTAAACATGATCGAGGGTCCTAAAGCAAGTAGACTTGGCTGCTTCAGGAGACGGTTGGGAGGAACCGTCTTCTTTGGGTGTTTGTCCACCTACTCAGTTTGAATAGGTTTTGCATTGTTTGTTTTATCATTTCTAGACTCTCTATGTTTTATTATGAATAATTCTATTTGCAAGTTATCTAGTTTTCTTCTTTATTAAATTCTAGCTATTAGAAGTGATAGATTATTGAACTGAATATTTGTTTTCTGCACCATTGAATGAATGATAAGATTGAATATTATAGATTGATGAATAAAACCTTCTCTGTATTTTTCCTTTCACTTTCGTGATGTACTCTAGTACAGAGAAGCTTGTTTAAGAATACATTAGAAATTATTCCAATATTGTAAATAGAATAATAATCTCCTAATTGTTACCAAATATAGATATCATCATAGAATGCATGGAAGTAAAATTTAGAACTTCATAATGTTCTAGAGTTCTTCTCTATTTTTCCTACAGTAATTCTCAAGTTTAAAAACAGTAGAGTATATCGATGATATAGGAAAAATATTGTTCTCAATAACATATGTATATATATATATATTCAATATTTATAAAACAAGCTAATATTGAAAACCTAGCAGTAAAATCCACATTTTAATCATCAAAAGTTTTTACACAACAAATATAATTATGAACCCTAGATATTTAAACATTTTGATTTTATGCTAATAGTATACATAGATAGACTATCTTATACACTCTTTGAGTATAATACAGTCGAGATACTTATAGCATCAAACATCAAGTTCGTATAATAAACCAGCATAAATTACATTTGACACAGAACTCTTATAAAATTCAAATGATTACGCTTAGGGTTATCCCAGAAATAATTACAATATCACATATAAAAACAAAGTTACATGCTCGTGGCTATGCCCAGATCCTTTATTTAAACAAATAATTCTAGTAAATGAAAATTGCCATCACTGGCAAGAAACAAGTAATATAAATCTTGTATATCTCAAACAGTCGAGAGATTGTGTACCTAAGTCCATATTTATTCACATAAGGAAAACAAGATTTGAATATCAATTAAATAAAATTCATTAGTCAAAGGTTCGAGTCTCTTATGAGCTCACCTCTTAATTTATAAGCGTATAAATATTCAAATATGAATAAACAGTCCAAATATTTACAAACCGACAGGGTTAAATCCTATGAAAATTATATAAACCATATATGATCAACTTAATAGAAAAGCAAACAATTTGATAGGTCAAGGGTTCGAAGCTCGAAGAGCTTACGAGATATATAAATAAATATATATCAGTCTTGTATTAAAAATACATATGACAGGGTAACTTAAACCATTCATAATAGAAAGTAATTCAAAATAAACAATTTAAAATCTATTTAGGTCGAGGGTTCAAGACCCGTGACGATCGACTTTAGGTTCACAAAGTTTCCATTTATTTCCCGAATTCGAAACCTGTTGAAAACATTTTTCCAGGGATCGAATCTCTTCCACACCATTTATTTATCATTACACACCGAGTTAAATAACAACAGAAACTTTTAAATAAAACGCAAGTTCACCACAGTAGGGTTTAAACCCGATTTTTTACACCATAAACATTTACAACAAAACAAAATCACTTCACAAGAACACTTAAGCAACAGTCTCAACAGAGATGTTAAAACGTTGTAATATTTCATTATCGAAATGTTGGTTGAAACCCCAATGTTGGGTATGAACCCAAGAAACCTTACAAGTTTTCATTATCAAAACAAGAGTGCCAAATGGATTACAACAAATAATGAAGGCCAACGTTGGATTTATGCAAGCAAGAGTTGATAGAGGCATCATGGTGAAGGCTTGAGGCTTACCATGGTTTTCCAACCACTGAAATCGCCACACCCCTCTGCTATGCCAACGTCGAGACCACAAATCGAGACCGAGGAGAAACTGGAAGTGATGGAAGGAATCCCTGCCAAGCACGTGCATTAGTTAGTATGAATTAAATGATTTTATCATAAAGATAAATGTAAAAACAAGTTCACCAACAAACTGGAACTTACCTTTGATAACAAGTTGTGCATTTCGATAGCAAAAGTGCTTATGGATCCTTTCAACTGAACCATACCCTATAAATACTGCGAATTCTAGAGCCGAGAGATCCAATCCTCACAGTAACCAAACCAAAGCAAATAACTCATCACAATAGCATCATTGGAACCTTGAAAGCCCCTCTACGTTTAATTAAAACTGAGCAAGGTGTGCCAATGGACATGGCGACCATGGGAGCTCGGCTCTCCCACCTTCACAAACATGCAACAAGTGTTAAACACCAAAACCCTCAACGCTTAGTTAGGGTTTCTCCATACATGTAACCCTTCACCAACTTTCACGTGAAGGCATTTAATACGTTGTCTGTCATCCACTATCATTTAAATTTAAACCCACTATCAAATAGCTCGGATCACCTTTGATTACCATCAAGCTCCATTAAGAGAGGCGCCATATTTCATGGTTTATGGTATATTTTCAAACTTATAACCTTCATCCAACCTTGTTAAAAGCCCCTTTAAAAACTAAAATGACTCCATTCTTTAATAAGACATGAACCTATTTACCTTGGTAATACTCTAAACCATCTAGCTAGGTTATCATATAACCTTAGCTCTTTTTTTTGTAAAATAAACGTTAATTGATGTTACATAAGAGTCCTCGCCTGTAACCCTGGACAAATGCGACAACATGAATTAGCTTGATATATCTAAGTAAGCATTGGTGCATCACTAGAACCCCTTTCAAGTAAAAGAAGACAGTCAGCATCACAACATCATAAATTTAATAGATTATACTATGACATTAATAATCACAGTGGATGAACTATGACTTAAGACAAATAGTGTCGTTTTCTGAATGACTTCTTAAATTATTTTAAAGAACTATTTTATTGGTCACTTAATCGAGGATGTATGTTAGACAAAGACACATTTGAAAACATCATCATTTTTCAAAACAGTAAATGATCCATAGTCCTACTTTCATATTAAGGACAAGATAAATAAATGACGATAGTTATGATTATCAAATAACGCAAGGATATATTTAATCCAAACAACAAGATAAAAGAAATTCCGCAAGTATAATATTGATTTTATAGACAGTTACGCTATGTATAAAAAAAATTGATTTTTATGAAATTTTGGAGATGTTACACATGCACATGCATTATCTCAAAAAAAAAATGAGATGGACTAAACCAAACTAAATGCAACTCAAACTTAAGGCAGCGAATACAACAATCCTTTTAATATGCAACACTAAACACTAAGATGCACTTGTTTTTTTTTTCAATTTTCTTCAAAAGATGCCTAAAAAGAAAATGAGTACAACTTTTAGTTCTCACTATAATTCGTAGCAGAGAAAGGGTAAGAAAAGATAACAAAAATCAATGTTATTTCAACAACCACACAAAGCATGAGAAGATAATAAAGACTTATTTTCTTTCAAATGGAAATATGCTTCCAATAAATTTACAATCTTTCATGCCAAAGAAACAATAATAATCACTATTTTGCAAACTTTTCAAGAATACCAATGGGTTGTAAAAACAATGAATCTTTTCTTCTAACCAAACTAATGATAACAGAAAATTTCCTACAAGCAAATTAGAGACAAAAATATGGCAAGACAATTGTACAATCAACCAAAACCAAGAAGAAAGTGAAGTGTTCACCTCTTCAAATCAAAAACCAAAAAAAAAAATCCTAATAGTTCTCCTTGAAACCAATAAATGCAGTCAACTATGATATCTCTGAGGATGAAAGATCATACTCAAGAGCCTTGAATGGGACGTAGGATCAAGTTAACTTATGCCAAGTATAGACCTTCAAGTACCAATGATAATAGAAAATCAAAGTTGCTCAAATGGATTTGAGAGATAATCAAATGCTTCACATAAGCATACATCACCTGACAACAACAGTACAAGATCACACAAGCAAATCTAAGACCAAAAACTAGATAGTCTTCAAGCAAACCAAAACCAAAAATTGACCCAGGCCAAAATTATCGCACTCTATACTATGAAGACAGGGAAAAAATAGGATATTATCGCGCTTTAGTAAGCAGTAGGGGCGCTAAAAATAGGGATCATCGTGTTTGGTAGTGCTGGGCTCACGTGAAAAATATTAGATTTTCGCTCCTTGGCAAGTTTTGGTGGCGCGAAAAATAAATTTTATCGCTTTGTATGAGCCTATAAGGGCATTATGATGTTCACACAAAGGGTCTAAAATTGTCTGATCCTGTTTAGGACCAGGAAACGACTTCAATGGCCATAAAAGTACTTCCAAATAGCAATCAAATCAACTCAAAAAATTCAAAAATGATCATACTTAAAGGGATGAAAAGATCTAAATCAAAATTCAAGAGGGAATGTAAATTGGGTAAAACTAGGGTTGTTCCCCAGTGGAGTCACCCATTTTTGTACTATATAATTCTTCATGTGGATATTTAAATCCTCTTCTTTGGATTAATGAGGTCCCTATACACCCAACCCAAGGCGGAAAACAAACAAGTGGTTATCTAAAATCCTATGTCTAGTTCACACATGAATCTCTAAGCATAGAAGGAAAGAGAAAGAAGTGGATCTTACCTCCAATTTTTAGGTTTTCCAAGTGCTTTCTCCAAGCTTTATCTCCAAAGCTTGAACCTGTGAAACAAGACAAAGGAAAAAAAATTCCAAACAGATAATTGTATTAATCTAGATCTAATTTATAGTATATTACATATCAAATAAAAAGAAACACAATATGGGAGAATAGGACAAGTTGTTATTAATCAGAAATCCATGAAGAAGTACATAATAAAATTGTAAACCTGACTCAATAGTTGATTATGACTCCTCCATCTATCCTTCAACACTCCTTCAAGAATCTTAAGACCATAATTTCCACCTCTCTAAGTCCTTTCCCTTTGACCATGGGTAGGAGTTCCATTATATAGGCTAGGGAGCCCAAACCAACTATGAACTACGAGAGATATTTGGATCAAAGGAGAATGAAGTGGATCAAGGGATCTTGAGCTTTCTTAGGTTAGCAATAGGATAGGATCCGAAGGGTAACTCAATCCCACAAAATTATACTTGAAGGGACGAGATCCAAAAACCATGGAACTTCCTCCTAACCAACATTATCGCGTCCTGCATATGAGGCAATACGTGATGAAGAGGATTTCTTGTGCTTTGCAAGGTGTGCAAGGAACGATGATTGGGATATTTCCATGCTATACTGACTGGCAGAGGTGTGATAATAGCTTCTTGACCAACCAGCAAGGCACGACGAAGTATCTCTCAAGGCTTCAGAAAGCAAGGTGTGAGATGGATTTTGGTGTCCAAATGACATGGAATACCCTCGAGATAATATGAATACTGAGAAACTGACACACATGGTGTTCTGACCTGCTTAAGGAACTGAGCTTCCATGATAATAGATCATAAAGGATAGAAGTGTCAAAATGAGGTGTAACAATATATATATATATATATATATATAAGAAAATTTCACTAGATGGTGCTCTCCAAGACAAACAAGCATCATTAAAATATTGTAGGTTAGTACATTAGGTTTCTCCTTCTCAATATACAATATAGAGTATTAACTATTAATGGAAATGATTCACTGACGAACTTGGAATAGTCATAAAATGGGGATTTGGTAGTACAATAGATCACCTATGCAACCACATATGTCAAGTCAACTTATTAAGCAACATTTATCATTGAAAAAAATTCCTTTGGGTCTCTGAAGTGATTTTGAGGAGTTTGGGAAAAGGAAAGAGGTGTGCATTTTCTTAAATTATAATTGTGGGAAGTAATAAATCATTAAGCATAACATATAACCCATGTTACACACACAAACAATTTACAGTATAAAACTATCAAAATAAAATTTTATTTTATACATCTAGTTAACAACTTCATAATTTTCATTAATTTCCCACAAACATAATTTAATATACAGGAAGCCATAAGCATGCCATCCGCTTAAGTCACATAATTATACAACAGGGGAACTCTACCCCTTGCTTCCAAGATTGCCATCTTCACCAGACCTACAAAGACATTCTGAAACATATCAAGGTTCAACTCTATCTTTTTCCAGAGTTCAGGTGAAGACTAACCATCCCTTAGCAGGATGAAGGATGATGAAGGATAATACATAAGAAACGTAAATATTGACACTAATCTAGATTAACATATCATAGCAAGCAGAGTTAATCAACACAAAACAACCTCATTCGTGGGAAAGACACCCAATCATGCATTCAGTCCTCATATCTAGATTTATGCCTATCATTCTATGAACAAGACATGATCCATCCATTCATCAATAAGGTATGACAGCATAAGCATACATGAGGTGCATAAATTAGGTATAACCAATACATCTTCCACATGCAATATTCATAGTGCAGATAACTTATGCAATTGAAGGAAACATCCAACATGAATACAACCTTCTTCACAGGATTATGCATAGCATAATTATGGATTACATTTAATTTCAACCTTCATTCAACAATTTGAACTTAACAATCATAATATATCATATGAACATTAAAATTCATCCACGGAAACACTTATCTGAAATTCACATAATTGTGGTAACTGGCTGCATGTGAGCCACGCTCCACCCAACCTTGGAACTTGTCCAGCCTATACTATTTCATCTCCCAAGTTCACCCCCGAGACGAGATCCAGACATTAACCCAAGGTGTCTCACCAACCTCCTCAACTCACTCATAGATTCCAAGGTGGAAATAATAGGGAGAATGGATATACATAGGGGTTCAACAAAACAACAGTTTGATAACCAATTCCTTGTCAATTCTACAATTGACCCACTAGAGTTCCTTCCCCATACGAACAACAATATAGTGCACTACAAGCGTCGAAATTCACTCGGGGTCTCATGCACAATTTCCAATTGACTGGTAAATGAAACCAAGGAATTAATGGCCAGATCAGATTAACTCAGTATAACCAGGTTCCGGTTTCATCACAGGGATTCTTCCCAAGTTTTATTCACTCTCTGTGAACTCAAAGACACACAATGATACTCTTCACTTTCCACGTCTGAATTTCACTACAGGATTTTTGCACACCATGATTTCCCAGGAAACTATATCTGCCAGCAACCACACTGGCATTTCCTCACGTTCGTGCCCCCCCCCCCTATGTTCATTTTTCCATACCTGCAACCTCTTTTTGGTCTGTCCGCAGTCCATCCCGAAGAAACCCCCCCCGTGTCCTCCTTTGGGCTCCCACATGTCTGTCCCAAAATAACATGTTCCTCCCATCCATAATCACTATTAACCACTAAATATCCACATTAAATAGTAATTAATAATATTTAATTATTAATTAATCCCCCCATTAATAATATGGCTTAGGAGTATGGGTTTTGGGATTTTATCATAAGGTTTAGGAAACAAAGGTTTAAGGAGACAAGGTACATAGGTAAACCTTTCCCCCTCATAGCCCTTGGTTAATATCTAGATCTCCTCTTCAGCGTATTGCTCATCATGCAGCCAGCTGGTATTTGTATTAAAATAATATCTTGCTATGTACATACTTTAAAGCAAATTGTTCAAGATACAATATCAGTACCTTATTCGGGCCAGGGGTATGACATTAGGAATAAATAACTTTAATTTTATTGGGGATAAATTATGTATAATGTTATGTCAAAGATGCAAATTCACCATTAGAACCTTGGGAATCGTAACAATGATAGAGTATTATATAAGAGAAAGGAAGACAACGGTAAAATTGTTTCTAGACAATTAATTTTTTGGAGTCCACACATTATTTAAAAATATTATCATAAACATAAGGGTATATCATTCCTTGGAATGATACAAAGTGACCATCATAACCTTGACAATGACAAAAGTGATATAGTGCTACAAGGAAGAGGAAGATGATGGTGAAATTTTTTTGAGGCAAATTTTTTTAGACTCCGCATATTTTTTTAAATATTATCATGAAGATAACACCTTTTAGAGACAATATTGTTATTTGTTGGTGATGGAATTTACTTATCTTCAATTTTTTTTCCTTCAAATCAAAATGTAAAATTTGGAGATGTAATGAGCTCATATTGTTGTGTAAATGATCATGTAGAAGACAACGTTTACTACATGGAAAGAGAGGGGGCATTTCCTAAGGATTAATTGGTTTTCTCTTCGGGACAAAAATGTTCAAGGAAGTCCAATGAAAAGGTGTCATCTGTTGAGGTAAGGATATCAATATCAACACGCATCAGTGTTGATAATCGAAGATTGTCGGATTCATCTAAAGAATCCAATCTGTTGTATCATGAGTCTGGTACTTTAGATTTATGTACATGTAAATTTGTGCATATATGCTTAGGTATTTTAATTTAATGAAACATTGAAATTATTAATTTAAGATTTTTTTAAAGGCGTCTTTGAACATATTCTCTCAAGAGAGTGCTTGAATGAGGTCATATGATCACCATTCGATGAAAAGGGATAATGATATGGGCACATATGATTCTCCCATGTCATCCTTTGGACAACATCCATCTCGACCACCTTCTATTGGTATAATCTTGTGTAAAATTTATTTATGTTAATATGTAACAATCTCTCATCCTCCTATCCTTTCATGATGACCATGTTGTCAAAAGACCTCCTTCTTGAAAATGTTCCATAAAACATGTGAATAGAATTTCCTTGCTATCAAATTTTCAAAAGAAATAACAAGTTTCTTCGCATCCCAAGAATATAGAGAACATCATGCAAAAGAAAATCCAGGAACCCAAGCAATTTGATCCTGATGGTGACAATTCTTGAAGTTTTGATATTATATATATCTATAAATTATATTATACCTTCTACATTTTCATTCAAATCCTCACATAAGTCTCTCTAAAAACTCATGTGTCAAGTATCACTAGCATTAAGAAATCATACATTTCTCTAAAAAGAAAATGAAGTTTTGAACAAGTCATCATTTATGCCAATACTGCAATGATAAATAACAAAATGAATGGATTCAGGAGCTTACATTTTTCTTAATTTTATTCCTTATTTTCTTTGATATTATCCCATGGGATCCTACATGTATTTGAATAATGTACATTATTTCCACAATGAACACAATGAAGATCATATCTCTCACCTTAATTATGCCTACTCCCCTACCTCTTAATTTCTTATTTCCATATCTTTTCTTACTACCTTCTCCTCTAGAAGAATCATGTGATTGATTATTCCCTTTTTGAGTAAGGAACATAGTCTCTCCAATTATATGAGCTATCTTCTTCCCAAAAGCTTTCTCATGTTTTGCAACTTTCTTCACCAAATTATCAAAATTGAAGGACTTTAATTGGCCACTAGATTGAAGTGATTCAAGATATTAAGAATATGTGGGGTAGAGGACCTTGATCAAGGATGTAAGAGCAATGTCTACCCTCACACAAATAGCATAAATGTTTCACATGATGGATTTAATTTCATATGCTAAATCCATGGGATCGTTATCCTTCAACTCTAGTTTGAATAGATTCACCATCTATTGAATTATATCCAACTCTAAATGTGAATCATACTAATATTTATATTTCTTTAAAGTGCCTGAAGAATCTTCAATAAATATGATGTGACAAATCAACTCTTCACCCATAGAATCAAAAATCAAGGAATATTCTTTCTTACCTTTATTTGTCCAATCAATAACCTCTTTATCTTTTGAAGGTTTCGTAGGTGAAGTATCTCCATCACAAGTTCCATCACAAATATCATTGAAGATAAGAGTATGCTCGAACTTTCTTAACTATTCTAGATTTCCATTAAGAACCACACCAACAATTGAGGAAAGAGAATGCATTTTCATAAACAAAATCACTTCAAGTTATAATTCATACAAGTGATCAAATTGAAATATAAATCTCTCCAACAAATTTTACTAATTGGAAATGAAAATTTTTCAATGAAAATGTCTTAGTGGTATTCTATTCCAAGAAGTTCTTAAAATGTTGTGAAACTTGGAAACATGGTTCTATTTTGATTTTACAATTTACACAATGCTTTATTCAAATGTTGAAATTGGTCCTCCAAATCTACTGAACTATTAAATGGTTGGAGAAGTAATGCAAAAATTTTAAATAATTTTGAAGTTTGAAGCAATTAGTTCCTTTGAATTACGATTAACTGTAAATTTTAAGAATCCTTTATGAGAAAGTCACCTAATTTGTTAAGTAAATTTCTTCAATTTATTAGAATTCCTTAAACTGAAAATTCTCTCAAACAAATGAATTCAAGTATTTACACTCAACATCTTTGTTTCTCATGTGCAAGGTCGCATGAAGTGCGGGCACAAACGATACATAGAGCTCATAAAAAATCTTGAGACTTAAAACATTTACACTCGAGATCTGTGATTCTTGTATGCAAGATCACTCGAAAGTGCAAGAAAAGAGGATACACAGGGCACGAATATGCTTCAAAATTTAAATTCCTTACACTTGAGATCCTTGGTTCTCGTTTGCAATATCACTTGAAATTGCAAGCAAAGATGATACACAAGGCTCAAATATGCTTCTTAAGACTTAAAATTTGATTAAAGCTAAGGTCCGTGCTTATCATTTCCAAGATCACTTGAAAGTGCAATCAAATAGGATACACGTGGATTAGACACAACTTATCACAAGAAACTTGAATATGAAAATGACAAATATCTATAATTATGACTAAGGACAACAATTCTAAAACTCCCAAATAAGAAATTTGCCTATTTGTAAGCCATTTTCTTCCATTTTGGAGGTTTTTCAAATTGAAAATTTTCAAGAATGATTGTTTCAAATTTTTACAAGAATGATACTAACTGATCCTAATAGCGATCTAATGTGTGCCAAAAGGCCACAAATTCCAAATTCTTAACAAATTATGGGCCTACAGCTGTGTGCAACAATGATTTATAATTTGTTATTTTTTTGAAATTTTTTGCAAATAAGTAAACTAACCTTTTAAATCATTGTGAAATCAGAAACATTCATCCATGGTAGGTGAAATTAGGAATCTAAATGCTAAATATGACCTTCTAGCATTCATATATGAGCAAACAAATTAAACAAATCAAAAATTTGAGCAAAAACTTCCATTTCTAAGGTGAATACACACTTATAGGGCTAAAATAGGTGACTCGGTCTCATATTTAGGCCCAAAAACAGTGATTAAGGTGTAAAGTTGCTTACGTCAAGCATATAAGTGTGAGTTTGCTTCAAGAAAGGGGAAATTCATCCAGGAAACTGAGCAAAATTCCTCCAAATCAACTAAAATTTACCCCAATCTACCCCTACATGAGATCTCTACATATCTAAAAAAAGAATTTAAAGAATCAATCGCAAGAATACCAAAATTAAGGAAAGGAAATCCTAAAAAACAAATTCCTATTCCCCAATATGGTCGCCAAACTGTTACTTGGGTTTTCTATATTAGAAGCTAAAGATCATTCTCTTATTTCTATGGATTGCTGAGTTCCAATTGACAGTAGTATGAAACAATTATCACAATTTTCCTAATATATTAATCATCATTTCCATGGAGTTTGAGTTAGGGAAGGGAGAATGAAGATTACCTCTTGCGACATTCCAGTTGATGAAGCTCCTTTCTAGATGATCCTTGTAGCTCCTTAGATCTTAATTAAACCTTTTTAACTACAATGAATTCTCCTACACTTCTGATAATAAACTTTAAGAATTGAAATCTATATCTAATTTCCTACCAACTAACTTTCAAAATAAATTTTTTGGGAAAACTGAAATGATTCATATTAATTCAAAGAATGAGATACTTACAAACACTTTACATGGATATGTCTTCTCCCTCCTTTGTTTAAATCCACTCCTTCACCTTCCAAGTTCATGATCACCAAAATCCTTTTAAATCCAAAAGAGTTCCTTGCCTTTGATCCTTCAGCATAAATTTACTCTTTTCATATGTGTCTTACTTCATCCCAAATGCCTCCTTTTATAGCTATAGTATTTGGGTGTTCAGGAGCAATGTGGGATAGAACCTTAATTATTCACTTTGATTTATTTCCTTAAAAATTAATACATATGCCATGTATTTACTTCCACTCTTAGCTAGAGTAGACTGGATCTTAGATTTTGGTGGGTAATTCAATCACTGAATCTTACCCCTTTTAAGATACATGTTTCTTCACCCACATCTTGCATTTGTGAAAGTGGTGGTTAGATTAAGAGGGCATGTCTCTTATTGTGTTTGATTTGTTTCTTCATGTTGCAGGTGAATAGTAAATTGTGTTTCCAACCTTCATTATTTAAGGGTGTTAATTTGATTGTTAAGAATGAGGAAATTCAATATATCGAACAGGAATATCGAAGGACTCACTATGGGTATAACTATGACTCGGATTGATGATTCCCTTAGATTCCTACAACGACATGTAGTGCAAGTATCCATGCATTTTATGCATCTACTACAATGACTAGCCATAACAGTCGTATGTTATCATGAGACACATCACCCATGTAATTCATTAGAGGAGAGTCCCTAAGGAGACTATGTTGTGTTTTTTTTAGCAAATTCTATCTATTTTTGTTGGCATAGAATTTATGGACAATCCATGATGATATAGATAAAATTTTCTATATGAAATTTTTTACATTTTGGTTCCTTGTGTGGTCATTTTATCTATTTATATGGATGTATTTTTTTTCAGAGTTTTCTTATGTGTTTTAAATGGTGTATGCAATTAAATTTCATGCTTTTATTAGACATGCTTTATTCTATTATAGTTTTTTAATGGGATTTATGTCAATGGATGACATAAATAGATAATGAATAAACCAATTCACTTAATCTTCTCAGAGGATGAGTATAATGAATAAATTCAAACTAATGTTCTAGAAGACATACTTGTAAAAAATTTCAAAAGTGTAGGATCTCAAAAATTATAACCATTGTTCATTTGATATAAAACCAAACAAGAGTTGAGTTTGACAACAATATGATGAATTCCAAGAGCAATAGTTTTGGAAATAAACTCAATGGCTACACTATACTCAACAACAATGTTGGTTGTAGGACCAAGGAAAGTGCCTCACAAACAAACTTACAAGTTGGTTGGTGGGTGTAAATATCACCCATGTGGTTAAATCAATGTTATAGGTTTTTCATATAGTGCCATCCACAAATCCTAGATATGTGAGTTTTTTATGAAATTTGCAAACAAAAATATCAAGCAAAATAATCTCGTTATCAAAAAAACTATCATACAAAAAGAAAGTAATTATAGAACAAAAATGGATAAAATACAACATAATATAACAAGAGTTGTGAGGTATCAATGCTACATGAATTATTTTTTCAGAGAGAGCTCATTGTGTGTCTCTAAGATCAAGTTTCCATCATAGTCTACTAACTCATAAGCTCCCCATTTTAGAACACTTTTAACAATGAAAGGGCAATGCCACATACGTTCAAAATTTCTCTCCCCAAGTTTATCATGGTATTGCTCACAAACCAAAAATAAATATCCTTCTAAGAATATAGGGGGATGAACATTTTTATCATAGTGGTTTTTGACTCATTTTTATGAACTTCATTGGTAAAACCGGCCTCTCATCGAGTTTCATCAAGACGTTGCAAATAGAGAAGATGTTCTTCTTCAATAAAAGTCTCAGGGGGGATCTCAATGGTGAGTTTTAAAAATGGAATCTCATACTCAATCAACAATACTATCTCAATTGCATATACTGTTGATGTATATGTAACTTCGGAATGTATTTCATCTATGTATTTCATATATATTTATGGTACCCTTATAAGAGATGTGTTATTCCTCTATAAGGAAGTGTCATCATGTGTATTGACAAGTGTCGCAAGTGTGTGTACCTGGCGACGGGTTATTAGACCACCATGTGTGGGGTCCGCACTGAAATATATATATTATATTGTGGATGTACCTAGCTAGACAAGTCGACCCCATAAGGTCACTGGGAAAACAGGTTAGTATAAATAGAGATCAAGAGATCTCTATTTAGATCATTCGGAAAGACACACTTCTCTCACTCAGAAAGTGGCGCACTAGTGAGGAGGAGGATCATCTGCTCTAGGAGACTATCTCAAGTGTATTTTGGTTGTACTTTGGTTGAGTCATTTCTCTCTCTATCTCTGAGGAAGTTGTTGGGTTTTTCATCTTAGGGTTTTTCCCACAGAAACTCTGTGTCTCTTGTCTCTCATGCTTTTGATTCTTGTGATGCTTGTCATGCTTATTGTGATTGTTATGCATTGATATACTATATATGTTATTCTCTCAGTAAAGATCCAAGAGTATTGTGAATTAATGCTCAAAATTTAACATGGTATCAGAGCTAACCTGAGAAGAAGACATTTTGCAGTGATGAAAACTTGAGTTTCTTGTTTATTTGGTTTCTCTCCATAGATTGTGGAAACGTAGTATAGTAGATTGACTCTACTCATCAAGGAGAATCTATCTGTCCAAACAGAATTCAATTCTGAGCATTTTCAGATTTTGCCCTAAAAATTAGGGTTTCCACAAAAATAGGCATTTTTGAAATCTGAAGATATAGCTGGAAGCTCCTTGAAAAAATCGAAGTTTAGAGCTTTGGATCGAGATTTTTGGTTGGGTAGATCTCCGGGAAACTCAAACCCTAATTCAGGGCTCTCTGAGTGAACCTTGGAGGACAAAAAGGCAAATCTGAAGGGTAAAGCTTTGCTGATCTCAAATTCTGAATACACCGGGATGATCAACTCATCAAGGTGCATCTTTCTATCCTTTTAGAAATTTGAAATTCACATTTTGAATTTTTAGGGTTTTTTCGACAAACCCTAATCCGGGACCAAATCCAGTTTTCAGCATTTCAAGTGGTAAGACCTAAATCTTTTCTATTTCCATTTGAAGTACTCTTTAAGATGTCTCACCACACCAATCTTGAGGATAAGCTTGAAGGGGCTGATAACTTCCGAGCTTGGAAGTATAGGATTGGGTTAATCCTGGAAGAGAATGAGTTGGACTCATATGTAAAAGAAGACATCCCTATCCTAGAGGATGAAGAGGCTAAGGTATTGCATAAGAAAAAATTGGTCAAGGAAAAGAGAATCATTGCTGATTCTATCAAATACCATCTCATACACCATGTATCTTCTCTAAAGACACCCAAGGAGATGTTTGACTCTTTGACCAAGCTATTTGAAGGGAAGAACATAAATCGGAAGATGACCCTACGGAACCAATTAAAAGGAGTAAAGTTTCAGAATGGAGAAACCATTCAATCTTATTTTTCAAGGTCTATCAGATCAAGGAACAACTTGAAGCTGTAGATGAAATGGTGGAGAAAGGTAAAAAATTTATGACTACTTTGAATGGCCTACCTAGGTCATGGGACTCTTTTATCCAGGGGATCTATGCCAAAAAGAAGTTAATCTCCTTCAGCAGATTATGGGAGGAATGTTCTCATGAAGAAGCAAGGCTTATGGCAAGAGAAGAGAAGATGGGAAATGAAGATCAAGCTCTCACAGCTCACACTAAGAAGGGCAAGTTCAAGAGGGAGCCATCCCATCACAAGAAGAAATCTTCTCATCATTTTCACAAAGACAAGAAAGATCGAAGGTGTTTCACTTGTAATGAGAAGGGTCACTTTGCTTCAGAATGTCCCAAGAACAAAAGGGACAACCACCAAAACAAAAACTCCAGCAAGAAGAAGAAGGGTAACAAAAGAAGGTACCATGCTCATGTTTCCGAAGATGATGAACCTCCAGAGAAGAAGGCTAGGGCAGAAAGTGATGATAGTAATGATGACTCATCAAGTGAAGAAGAGTATGTTCTAATCTCTGCTCTCACAGGTACTATCTCCCATGGTTGTAATGATTGGTTAATTGACAATGGGGATTCCAAACACATGACTGGGTTTAAAGAATCCTTTGTAAATCTGTCTGAACATGAATCACCCCATAAAGTGAAACTTGGGGATGATTATCAATATCCCATCAAAGGAAGTGGTGAATCCTTCTACAACCTAGATTCTGGAAAATATTTAAAGATGAAAGAAGTCCTTTATGTACCTGGACTCAAGAAGAACTTACTCTCCATCTCTGCATTGGATGCAAAAGGTATGAGGGTTGCATTTGTGGATGGCCAAGTCCTAATGTGGCCAAAGGGAAAGACCATAGATGATGCAGTGGTGATTGGAGAGCAAGAGGGAGGTTTGTATAAATTGAAAGAACAACCTGAACATGCCATGGTGACATAAAGACAAAGATTCATCCATATTCATGGATCACATAGAAGTATGTATAATTTGTTTTTGCAAAACTTAACTAATGAGTTATGCAGGTCATTGAAGAGAACAAGAACACATTGCTAGACATAACTAGCAAATATGGTGACCAGGTATGTGTTTCTTATATCATTATATAAGTATGCATGACATGATTGATGATGTTTATTCATGAAGTCATAGGTTTGAATAATCATGGGTATATGCATATTACGTGTCTTACCTTATTTAATGTTATGACTAACCAGAAGAGTCATAGGTTTGAGTAATCACGGGATTAGACATATTATGACTAACCATAAGAGTCCTATATAAACCTTGAATGCTAATGCTTATTATTTCTGTTTGAAATGATCATGACTATACATGCTTGAGATTATCGTGTGTTGATAGTATTGAGATTATACTACTGAATGTATGATTTTGTATGAGATCACAAGGATAACACAATGATGATACTAACAAGCATGCATAGGGATCGAGAATGAATATAAGTTCAAGAATAGGTAATCCAGGAAGCAAAGATCAAGAGGGAGCACACTCCAGTGGTTTCTGCAAGGATGCAGATATTCAGAGGGAGTTGACCATCTCTCTACATTCCACAATAGAAAGGTGTAGAAGAAGCTACTTCAGATTAGGACTCCAGTAGCTCCTGCAAGGAAGCAAAGACTCAGAGGGAGTCCACCCAACAAACAAACAAAGATAAGTATTTTAATTATCAGTTCTTGCATATTTGTTTGT
Source organism: Larix kaempferi (assembly GCA_027924585.1). Classification (NCBI taxonomy): domain Eukaryota; kingdom Viridiplantae; phylum Streptophyta; class Pinopsida; order Pinales; family Pinaceae; genus Larix; species Larix kaempferi. Next base: position 6,832,804 of record BSBM01000009.1, read on the forward strand.
TTAAATAAAATTGTTCAATGATGTATATACTCATGTTCCTAGACTTAGGATATGTAATGATTGCATTAATGAACAGGATACTACTAATATGCATGTGATGGGTAAGTGGCCTATGGCACTGTACAACATTCCATTGCTACTTATCTAGAATGAAACCTCTTTGCTAACATGTTGGGAGTAGTGCAAACTCTTAACAATGTTCTGGTAGAGACTGGAAGGCATCTAGAAAGTTATGGAACATGGATAAATGTTGTATTGAAGCATTGGCTAAAATAATTTCATGACTGTGTGACATATTTCTTTATGTGTAAGAATTTGTTCTGAAAATTATGAGATGTTCCTAATCAAGCAATTTGACTTGTTTTGTAGGAAAGACCGTATACCTTCACCTACGAAAGAAGGACTACAACATTTGTTCCAGCATCAAAGATATATATTGAAGATATTGAAGTTCCCAGGATCTGGGATGAAGAAATGGAATGCCATGATCCGTCGATCATGAAGAAGATGTTTGGGATGCAGTCCCAAGACCTGACAGGGAGTCACATGTGTGGAGATTGAAGAAATCCTTGTATGGCTTGTAACAAGCTCCTAGAACTTGGTGTGATACAAAGAGGAAGCTCGTTGCTGAATTTGATATGAAAGATTTGGAAATGATGCATTATTTTCTAGGTATGGAGGTGTGGCAGAGTGCAGGTGGGATCTTCCTTGGTCAAGGGAAGTACACAGTAGATATCCTGAAGAGATTCGGGATGATGGATTGCAAGGCCATGGCCACACCTATGGCATCGAATCTGAAGCTTCTATGTGATGCTTCATCTGAGCCGGTTGATGTCTCTATGTATCGTCAGATGATTGGGTCCTTGATGTACGTGATGAACACAAGACCAGATATTTTCTTTGCAGTGAACACATTGAGCCAGTTCCTGACGGATCCGAGGAGTGTTCACCTAGTTGTTGTAAAGCATGTTCTGAGGTACCTGAAGGGTACAGTGGATTATGGGCTCAAGTATGAAGCTAATCAAAAGTTTAACCTGCAGGGTTATGTTGATTCAAATTGGGTTGGTAGTGCTACAAATAGGAAGAGGACATATGGGTGTTGCTTCAGTATGGGATCAGGTGTGATCTCTTGTTTTAGTAGGAAGTAGTCCTACGTAGCACTGAGTACAGCTGAGACAGAGTATGTTGCAGCCTGTTCAGCTAGTTGTGAGGTAGTATGGCTACAGAAGCTACTGTCTAAGTTATTTGATCTCCCGTTGGATGCTACTAGTATCTTTTGTGATAACCATAGTTGTGTGAAGCTATCTAAGAACCCATTGTTTCATGACAGGTCGAAACACATAGAGATCAAATATCACTATATCAGGGATGTGGTGCAGAGAGGAGCCGTGAAGCTCCTGTATATTGTGACGGACGAGAAGATTGCAGATGTGCTGACGAAGCCACTAACCAGGGTGAAGTTCGAGTACTTCAGGGAGAGGCTTGGTGTTCTTCAGATTAATGACACTTCGAGGAAGAAGTGATGGACACATTTGCTGAAGCCATTCCAAGCATGTTGGAAGGAGGATCTTTCACATGGCTGTGGATGTAAGCACTGGATGATGAGCATCAGGATGATGTTCTGGTTTCTGCTTTGTATGATCAGTTGGATCATTTATATATGTATGTATGCATCATGTTGGATGCTGGATATGATCAGTTGGATCATTTATATGTATGTACGCATCATGTTGGATGTTGGATATGATCGATTGGATCATGTGTATGTATTTTGTATATTCATCATGTTGGATGCTTGGACCATGTATCTGTATATGTATCAGGTGGATACATTACATATGATCAGGTAGATCATGTATGTTGATATGTATCAGGTATGATCAGGTGGATCATGTATTTGTATTTGTATCAGGTGGATACACTATATGATCAGGTGGATCATGTATGATGATATGTATCAGGTAGATACTTGGTGTGCATCAGGTGGATGCATTGTATGATTAGGATGATGATGGATGACAAGCTTCAGGATGCTGCTCCAGATGACATGCAGCAGGATGTTGTAGTGATGATGATCAGGATGATAATGTGTACATCAGGATGATGTATGGTGAGTATCAGGTTGATACTCTGTGGTCGTGGAACAGGTTGTGCAGATAAGCATGTAATTTGTGCCCTGGGAGATTTGCAGATAGTCTTATGAGTTTTTTCCTATGGCATGTAATTTGTACCCTGGGATATCTGGCAAATGCTCTTTCGAGGTTTTGCTTGGGAGGACATATAATTTGTGTCCTGGGAGATCTGTAGATAGTCTTTTGAGGTTTTGCCTATGGCATGTAATTTGTGCCCTGGGATATCTGGTAGATGCTCTTTCGAGTTTTTGTCCTATGGCATGTAATTTGTGCCCTAGTAGATCCGATAGGTTGAGTCGTGTGCTCGTAATCAGTCCTGAGATGCTCTTTCGAGGTTTTTCCATGACCACATGTAATTTGTGCCCTGGGAGATCCGATAGGTTGATCCTTGTGCTCGTAATCAGTCTTGGGATGCTCTTTCGAGGTTTTGTGGTGACCACATGTAATTTGTGCCCTGGGAGATCCGATAGGTTGAGCCTTGTGCTCGTAATCAGTCCTGGGATTCTCTTTCGAGGTTTTGTGGTGGGGTCACATGTAATAAGTCCTGGAGATCTGGACAGGATGAAAAAGGCCTCATATGCTCTTTAGGGTTCTTTCTAGTCAAAAGACTCTTTTAAGGTTTTGTGACGCATGTAATAAGTCCTGCGATTTCCACAGTATGGCCAGTGATGATGAAGACCTGCAGGTGGTGGGCCTACATCCAGTATGAAAAAGGACTGGCTCTGTAGAACTTCCTATGATGAGTAGAGTCAGAGATTGGTTGAGATAGCAGCAGCAGTGACAATGTTGATGACATTGCATTGATGAAGATGATCCCGAGAAGAAGACTTGTCTAGCAGATCTGTGTCGATAAATACCTTCCTAGTTAAGAGGGAGTGTTGATGTATATGTAACTTCAGAATGTATTTCATCTATGTATTTCATATATATTTATTGCACCCTTATAAGAGATGTGTTATTCCTCTATAAGAAAGTGTCGTCATGTGTATTGACAAGTGTCGCAAGTGTGTGTACTTGGCGACGGGTTATTAGACCACCATGTGTGGGGTCGGCCCTGAAATATATATATTATATTGTGGATGTACCTAGCTAGACAAGTTTGCCCCATAAGGTCACTGGGAAAATAGGTTAGTATAAATAGAGATCAGGAGATCTCTATTTAGATCATTCGGAAAGACACACTTCTCTCACTCAGAAAGTGGCGCACTAGTGAGGAGGAGGATCATCTGCTCTAGGAGACTATCTCAAGTGTATTTTGGTTGTACTTTGGTTGAGCCATTGCTCTCTCTATCTCTAAGGAAGTTGTGGGGTTTTTCACCTTAGGGTTTTCCCCACGGAAACTCTGTGTCTCTTGTCTCTCATGCTTTTGATTCTTGTGATGCTTGTCATGCTTATTATGATTGTTATGCATTGATATACTATATATGTTATTCTCTCAGTAAAGATCCAAGAGTATTGTGAATTAATGCTCAAAATTTAACATATACCAATTGGAAAGGAGTGAAACTAGTTGCAATATTTTTTGAAGTTTGATATGCCCAAAGAGCGGAAAATAATGTAAGATGTCAGTTGGATTTGTTCTTATTAATTGTCCTCTTCATCATAGTCTTCAAAACCTTATTGATGGCTTCAAATTGACCATTACACTAGTGCCAGCAAAGTGAGGATTATTCTTTCCCAAGGCCCAACTTGGTAGTGAGTTCCTACATGGATTTATTCCAAAATATAGACCTATTATCAGTAACGATCTCTTTAGGTACACCAAGTCTGGTGATTATGTGGTTGAAGATAAATGAATTTGTGGTATTACTATCATTAGTGAATGTTGGCATGGATTCAACCCACTTGCTAAATTAATTAATACCCACAATGATGAAGTGGTGTACACTAGCTGAGGCGGGATTGCATGTCATAAATCAACATCCCATATTTCCAAAGGGCCGACAGTAACCACAGGGTGTAGTGGTGTAGGATGGGCATGCATTTATTTGGTAAGACTTACTAACTACATAGATATAAAATTTAAATATAGTAAACTAGAAATATCCCGTGCTCAATTTTTTATGAGTTGTAGCTAACCTAGAAATAATATCACCATATGCTCCAGCATGGAAATCATTTAAAAACTTCTCAACTTCCTCATAAATAAAACATCGTCCCAATATTAAGATGATGCCTCCACAGTATAGAGTATCCCCAATGATAAGGAAACTCTGATCCTAATGTTGAATATGACATTGCTCAGCACGAGATAAGTGAGAGGAAAACCATTGAATCTGGATATAAAGAAAAATGTCTATGTACTAGGGATCAAATGAAGAAATGAGGAACAAATGTTCATACGGAAAGGATTCAACTACTAAGGCTTCCTCAATGTTTTGAGCAAGTTCATACATTAGCTCAACGAAATCCAAACACTTCTTAAATTTGGAATTGGAAAATTCTAAGTCAAATTCTTGCAAGATAACTATCCATTTTGAATATTTTCACCCAATTATGCTTCGAGTCAATATGTGTTGCATGGGATTAGTATATGTCAATACAATGGTTTTTCAAGTAAGTATGTAATGTCTAAAACGTTTTACAATGTGCATGGCTACCAAATACAACTTCTCGACATGGGAATAGTGATATTTGGGACCAACAAGACCCCTAAGTAATAAACAACATGTTCCTGAAATGAATCACCTTCTTAAACCAATATCATCCCTAAGATAGACTTAGTCATAGTTAGATAAAGAAAAAAATATCTACTATAGTCTAGAGGACTTAGTGATGGGGCTGACACTAAGGAAATTTTTAAGACATCAAAAGAATGATTAGCTCGGTCATCCCATATAAAAGGTAAATCCTTTTTTAAGATACACATTAAACCTTTTTGAAATTTTGGCATAGTTAGCAATGAATCACCTTAGGAATTTATCCTTCCCCTGTATTCTATGAAGTTGTCAGATTGTATGAGGAGGATGGAATTGGATTATCGCCTAAACCTTGTAAGGATCAACCATGATCCCAGACTTGGATATGGTGAAACAAAATATTCTCCATGTCACCACACAAAATATGCACTTATGTGAGTTTAAACAAATTTTATAGTGTCGACATCGGATAAATATGACATGAAGGTGTGCCCAATGTTTGGTACGTTTCCATGAGCGAGCTATCAAGTCATCCAGATAAACTTCAACAGCGTGCTTGATATCATGAAAAGCATATGGCATGGCTCATTGGAAAGTAGCCCTAGTGTTTTTAGGGTCGAAAGCATCTTCCAATGTGTGAAGGTGCCCCAAGGGAAAATGAAAATTTTTTTTTTTTGGTCTTCCTTTTTAATTTGAATTTGATTGTAACTAGAGAATCCATCCATGAAAGAAAAAATTTCACTACCAGTGCATTCGTCAATGGTCTGATCTTTAAAGGGAGTAGGTTAGTTGTATTTTGGACAAGATTGCTTCTAGTCCCTAAAGTTAGTAAAGACTCAAATGATCCCATGCTTCTTATCAATAGGAATAGGATTAGGGAGTGATGTAAATAGGATTTATATATGGCTTTAGAAGGTTAGATATGATGTGGAGGTCGAATTGGTCAAGTGGAAAAAGATTCCATTTCGACTAGCTTTATCTTTTCCACTAGAAAGTAGAAAAAACAGTACAAAGCTAACTAAATCAGGATAGTGTCTTTCTAATTCAGGAATGGAATAAAATCAGAAAGAATCCAAGGAAATCTCTATCCAAATTTGTTTTTGTGAATTACGATAGTGTGTGGTCCACTAAAAGACAAAACTGGCCTATTCTACCTAGTCAAAACTCAGGAAATTAATCATAAATGATTAATTAATTTTATCCTAAGTCTAGAATGACATAGTGGGTTTTTTAAATGTTCCAACACCCCCCTTAAGCCTGAATTTATGTGATGGGAATCAGAAAAATATCATAAATATAGGTCTCAATCAACAAGGCTTATGGTCACCCCAATACAAAAATAACTAGTCCATGTAAACCAAGGAAACAGGGAAAACCTAATGGGAACAAAACCCTGCCTCAAAAATGGACATGCTTGATGTATTCATATTGTCATGTTGCTCATTTGAATGAGTTGAATGAGCTGAATGAGCTGAATGGGCTGCTTCTGAGTAACTGACTTGATGAATAGATTGTGGATGTCATGATCATGCATTAGTGCATCAATGTTGCGTAGGCAAGAACCAGGTGTTGAAGCTCTATGAAGTTCATCTTCTGATGATGGAGGAGCATCAAATGAATTTTTATTGCTTCTGTAACATACATGATCAGATCTAAAAACATAATCAATGATGGAAAGAATATCTTCCCAAGGAGAAACAGTGAACTCAACAAGATCAATTTCTTTTGTAGCTGCAATGTGGTGTACTAGTTCTTGTACTTTCTTCTCAAACTGATGTAGAACCTTTCTGATATTTAAAATGAGATCATGCAGCTCTGAAATATCAGAATGTGATTCATATGGAGCAGCAACCATTAATGATGTGGAGTCTCCATGATCAAACAGAGTTTCAGTAGGAAAATTGTGAGATACTAGGTCACCCTGACAGCTGAGTGAGCTTGGAGAGTGTGAGGACTTGAATTTTGAACCATGAGTGATGGGGTCCATATGTGTGGAATATCAGTCCAAATATGGCCAAAAACATGGATGTCCAACCAATTAAAGATATGAAATACAAAAGTGCAGCAGAGGCAAGTGACACGGTGTAAAAAAACATAGAATTGTGTAGTTTCTTAACTGGAGAACTTGGGAGTTGTAGGGTCTTTGTGCATCCAAAGGTTTGGTAAATGGTGTGGGATATGTAATCACCTGCATATCAGACTGTAAATCATCTTCTAAATCAGAATCTAAAATATTTGAATTTTGGTGAAAAGATCTTTCAGAAGACAAGTCAAAAGCTAGTAAAAAATGACTAGTTTTGAGAGTAGCCTTTGGTGAACTGACTGAAGAATGTATTGAGGAAGAAGTGGAGGTTTCTGATTCTGATATATCAGAATGTGAATCAATATTAGATACATCAGAAATATATTTCACTCTAGCACTCAAAGCATAAGCATGATTACCTTTGGGAGAGGCTTGGAAACAGTGTTCTTGTTCTACAACAAGCTTGCCTTGTTCTTTCTTTGCAAAGTCAGGAACATCAATGTTATGCTCTTCAAGCATCTAGGTCATGATGTCCAATTTATTCTTGAAGAAATATTTCTCAGGTCGAATTCCTTTGCAGAAATAAAAACACTTGGGCTTCTCCTTCTCCATCTTCTTGGATTTGGAATCTCCATCAAAATCCTCTTCATCTGATAATATCTTCTGTTTGGATTTGTCATTCTTGAAACTCTTTGCTCCATGAGCAACAAGTGCAAAGTCTTTGGAGGATGATTGATCTCTCATTTGCACCAGCTTGTACTTTTCTTGAGTGAGCAAATCAATGAATGCATCCAAGGTTGGCATCTTCCACTTGGGAACTGCAAGTCTTGTAGAATGAAAAGTAGACACAAATATTGAGTATTCAGAGCTCAATTTTTACATAATGGTAAGGATTAATTGCTCATCCTTCTTCTCTATACCACATTACTTGAGTTGAAGCACTAGGTTCTTGAATTTTGAGATGAACTCCTCCATATAATCAAAATTAGTTGGACTAAGAGAGATCAGCTCAATCTCCAACAAATGACCTCTGAGCTCATCTTGTTTTCCAAAGAGAGATTCTAGCTTTGTCCACACTTCATTTGGAGTGGATAGAGAATCAATATGGAATAGCAGATCTAGAGATACAGAGAGACAAAGTAACCCATAAGCTTCATCAAGCCTATTAAACCATTTGGATTTTAATGCAACAGCTCCTAGCTCAATTTCAAGCCCCATAGTGACTCTATACAATCCTTTGCTCCAAAGCTGGATGATCATATGCGCCTTCCAGTCAAAGAAATTGAAGGGAGTGAGAGTCACAGCTTTGGCTTGATTTTGCTCCATAGTGATGCACTCCTGGTGATGGAAATACCTGCTAAACACACTCTTTGAAATTGATTTTAATCAAGCTAGCTCTGATACCATGTGAGATTTTCAATTGCTAGGAACTGGATTCATAAGACAATTTCACATGGAATATTTTAGACAATGAGAGAAGAAGAATAGAGAATAAATTGTGGAAATCACTCTGTATATTATTCATTGATATTGTAACAATATACAATACATCCTCCATGGATAAAATTTAATTCCTTTGAGGCAATATGGAAAGATAAAAAAGAAAAGGCTTAGAAAAGGCAAAAAAACCCCCTAGGTGGCAAAAGCAGTTTCCAAAACTGTCCTAGAGGCTCACAAATTTAGTAAGGATGGTATGGAAGCTCATGATAGAGGTAAATAGGATGTATTTTTGGCTTTAGAATGTTAGATATGATGTGGAGCTCGAATTGGTCAAGGGGCAAAAGATTCCAATTCAACTAGCTTTATATTTTCTAGTAGAAAGTAGAAAAAATAGGACAAAGCTAACTAAATCAAGATAGTGTCTTTCTAATTCAGGAATGGAATAAAATCAGAAACAATCCAAGGAAATCTTATCCATAATCTATCCAAATTTTTTTTTGTGAATGAGGATAGCATGTGGTCCACTAAAAGACAAAACTGGCCTATTCTACCTAGTCAAAACTCAGGAAATTAATAATAAATGATTAATTAAGTTTATCCTAAGTAGAGAATGACATAGTGGGTTTTTTAAATGTTCCAACAATAAATATGTATATAATGATGAAATGGATAGAATCTAAACAAAAATGGCCTAGTATGACCAAGATGATGTAATTATGTAAATTTTATGTTTAACATAAAAACCATCACTACTGTAGAAAAATAAGGACGAAGAAGAGATGAGAGGCTATGATTCCACAAGAGGGGAAAGTGAGAAGGGGGCTTAAGGGGGCGATGACCCTAGTGACTTGTAAGTTAATTCATCATCCTTATTATTTATTTTATCCTAATTTTTATTAATCCCTCTTAATTAAAGTGTAGTAGCCATGATGTTTCGTTAATTATCCTAATCTTGGTATTAATTTGGGAAAAAGTGAACTATACATGTATGTCATTTGTTGACTTCTCATCACTTATGCATGCCACTTGGCTAGTTTTCAACATCCATAAAAATTATTGAGAAATATTTCATTCAATCATTATCCTATCATTCAACTATCAAAATTATATCAATCATTGAGCCATCATTTCGTACCATAGCTTGAATCCATACCTTAGAACAATGGGATTACAGAGTTGTGAATGTTTTTACCCAGGGATATTGGCGCTTGAAAAATTGATTTTTGTTGTGAGAGGACATGTCCTCCAGCTAATTTCCCTAGAGTCCCAACACGGATATTACATGGTCGACCTATGTTGGAGCCTTGGAAGGGAATCGAGAATCACCCGAGGGATTTTTAACTCAGAGAAGGGAACCCCGCTACTTAGGTTGTGTAGGATTATGGGGGAGGAATGATATCATATTGGAATAGTTGTGAAGGGGATCCGGCACATGTGAGCATGTTGGGTATTAAGTTTAGTTTTCCTTCTTGTGGATTGATATTCCCAGCTTGGGGGTGGCCTCCATTATAGAGAGAATTGGTATAACATAGTGCCTATGGATGGGAGGAATATCCTTCGTTTGTAGTTAGTTGGATTATATGTTAAGATAGGTTTCTAACTATGTATAAAATACCAGGTATTTATATATGTTATGCTTATTTCTTAATTATTGTTATGTGAATATTTAATTGAATGGATATCCTGGAATTGTATGAATGCATTTCATGCTAGAAATGCTTATATATGTTAGTAAGTGCATATGTTTTATTTTAGAAATCATACATTTAATTTCTACTGTAAAATTGATAATTAATTTATAAAAAACGAATTTGGGTATCAGTGATGAATTTGGTAAGTTATTTGAGTCTAAGTCACAATATTGGTGAACTTGAACCTTGAGGTTCGAAATTCCTTGAACCTCAATACAGGGATAAAAATCATTTCAAATTCACCGAATATGAAGGCTCAACTCATGTGTGAACTTGCTATGTATTTTTCCCTCTTATCTCAATGTCGCTCAACAAATAAACCTCACACTCGGAGCTCACGACCATGAACTGAATTTTTTATCTATGTTCATTGTTAATCATTGCTAGTTTTCTACTGGTCACTACTCAATACTCGTGGACCCTCGATTTTTCTCTACCGTTATTGAATATTGGCGTTAATCATGAGCCAGATTCCAGGATAGAAGACTCACATTACTGTTCAGGTTAGTCACGAATCATGTTTCTAGCTCCACCAATCACGAGTGTAAATTTCCTACAGCTATAGCTATGTCCAGTTCTATTGTCAAATTGACACTTTATATATATATATATATATATATAATCCAAAATTTTGAATTTGAAATGAATCAAATGGTTGTCAAACTCCAATTTAAATTCGAACCATGTGACTTAGATTTGAGTACCTCGTAAACCCAAAAGCAGAGTGTGGTCACTGGGTATGTAATAGATTGGTATTAGATTCATAGGTTACAACACTAGAACTACATGGGGAAAAATTGAATTCTACAGCAGAGTTTTAGTTCGCTGAAGAAGTGTTTTAAAAAAAATATAGAAGAAATTCTCGGCTTGAAGTGCTCAAATTTGGTTTTCATATCTAGAATGGAAGGTTGTAATAAATCAAATCATGAATGGAAAATTCAAGTCTTAAAAAAAATGGGAAAAAATTTATATTAGTGTCAAAAAATTTAGATTTTTCAATAAACGGAAATTTAGGAGTAAGAGGACAGAGCTTGGAATGCTCAGTTATATTGGTTTGGTTGACATAATAGTTTCTAAACTTGGGGCTGGCCAGGTGTAAATTTGGGTTGGCCACCATTTTATGGAAAAATTCCAATTGTAAATTTCATAGAGCCACTTGACAAAAAATTGAGTTTTTGAAAATTTTCAAAAAAAAATATGTGGACCCCTGTAACATCCCCTCCTATCATACCAGCATGATGGAGAGGATCGTGATACTAAATCCGGGCATATATCCCCATATCCATTAAATAAAAACTTATTGATAAAAAGACATATACATGTGCATGTTATAGAAACACAGCGGAATTAAAAATCATGTTTGATATCTAACATAAATTCAAACATTCCTGTGACAACCATTAAATAAGACATTGCAGAATTATAAAAGAGAATACTTATCCGAACAAAGTAGTCCCAAGCAACCAGCTATGCATCTGCAATGTTCCACCCAACCATAGGCCAGTTGTGCTTATCAACCTCTTGATACAACTGCCACCCCCAAGCTGGGCATGATCTCTACAAGGAATCAGGGAACAACAGACTCATACATAGCCCAAAGATACACCAAATCAGCCAAGCCAAACTACAGTTGGGTTTATCAGGCTATTAGGAAATGGAAAGGAAGAATTGCTAAGCTAGTAAGCTCAACCACAGAACTATGGATACCTCTACAAGATCTATTTAGCTTGGCACCCACAATGCCTACACACCCCCACTGAAGGAAGTATTCCCTTCACCAATCCACAGTCCCTCAGGCCATACCTTCCAATTCTAGAGTGTCCCAGGTGTGCATAGAAGAGTAGCCAGCCCTCTTGATCTTCTTGAGAGGTTACTTCCTTCACTAGGTTTATCAAGCCAATTCTTTCCACTACCACTCTAAGTTTCTTGCTCATAGGTTTGAATCAAAACAGGGATGCACATAACCATAGAATTCTAAGTGCTGGGCATGAAGAAACGTTTTCACAGTGAGATGCCCAAAGATGGGGTTTTCATTAACTTCAGAAAAACATGGGTAACCCAAAATGAAACTAGAAGATGGGGAACAACCCTAGGAATCCAAATCCGTTTTTAGAAAAATGTCCATGGACATTCTGGGGCAAAAACGGCCTCCATAACAGTCCCAAATCGTGGCCCTTCTCTCCCAGCTGCTGTCCAATGTAAAAATGAGCTCCCAGGCATGGAAGATGCAGGGAAAATGGTGAAAAACGTGATGGGAAAAAGGCCCTATAGTTCAGACTCCGTGAGAGGGAAAAGACTGTGCGTTCATAATGGATTTGGGCACCATTTCGTGGGTGTTTTCTTTCCCAAGAAGCAAAAACATGAATTTCCAGGTTGATGGCTTGTCCATGCACGAAATTGGCTGCCATACCTCTTCATTCCCAAGGCATTAACTGCCTCAACCAATTTCTAGAAGAATTAAATGATTGGGTCCATAACCCAAAATGGGTAGTTGGTGGTTTATGGGTTTTTTCATTGACACATGGATTAACACCATTGGCTCAAGGGTTTGAATAATTTCCCTCCCTATTCCTTGTAGAATCATGCCCCCATCTCTTTGTTGCATTGCATAGCTAGTTGTGGGTATTTTCATTAAAATTCGTATTTACATGATGTCTTAATTTACATTGTGCCTATCTAGCACAAGAGCCATAGGCATCTATTTTTAATTGCCGATACATAAAACGATAAATCAATGGTTGGGCCTTGGCCTTGAGCTCCTCACCATGATCAAATAACAATATTTACATCATTTACGGTTTAATACAAAGGGGGTCAAAATGGGGACATTACAACCCCACAAATGCCATGTGGATGATTTGATGTGGCGGTGCCACATGGAACCCAAATGATTTGGAGATTCCACATGGATGAGGGGGTGTGATGTGGACCAGCCACATCAATCAAGTACATAGTGGAACGCATGTGACATGTGCAAAGGTAAGAGGATATCAGGTCGTTGGATGGATGTGGTGATCAATGACACCGAATAATTCTTGCTTGAAAAATTGTATGGGAGATAAATTAATTAGCATGAGATGGAAATTGAAAACTTCCTTGTTGTAGTTTTGTTCGCTTGTGCATTTCATCTCGCCGAGGAATTTTAAGAAAATCACTTTCACATTGAGACGAATCCACCATCAAGTGGGGACTTTGTGACCATTGGATAATGGACAATGATTGGGAAAAGGGGATAATAGTTAGTTCCCAATCACTAGTGATAGATGGAGAGGTAGGCACCCCATGACCATGGAATGAGATCGGGGGCATATCAAGAGATGGAAGAGATCAATGGCCATTATTCATCCAGGCTCATAAAAACTTTCATGTGTTATTATAATATGCACGAACCTGAAATTTGAAAACACCGAAGTGACATGTCATTCCAACATTCATTCCACCTCACCAAGGTATTTTTAGAAAACCACCTTTTCCAAGAGCCAGAACCACTTTCCTCCCTTGTTGAAACCATCGTTGGGGGTGGAATGAGTAAAAGTGAAATGCTAAGCGGTATGATGACATGGAGTCCAGTGGAGGGTGACATGTTGGACCCCACTAACATATCAGTAGACACATGTCATGACATGTTAGTACCCTACTACATCAACAGAAAATTAGAAAAGTTATTTCGAAAAATTTGGAACCTAAAAATTGAATTGGTCATAACTAGAGAAGAATTTCTCAGAATTGGGTGAGACAAGTGGCATTCCGATGCCATTTACAAAGGCCACTGAAATGCCAAACAAATATATTAGCTTATTCTGATCGATTTTTTTCTAAAACTGGAAATAGGGACTTTTGAAGACTAGCACCCACATGATGCACGAGGGCCCAGATTGTGATAAAAACTTTATAGTTCAGTTTTTTTAATGCACAACATTAGCTTGGGTGAAAATTGATGAATTTCCAAAGAGATGTTGAAGAAGACCAAAATACACTATTTGGGTGCATACCAGGTCAAATTTTGAAAATTTGAAGGAAAAAGTGAACCACGAACTCATAACTAGAAAATTTTCTAATTTTGACATTTTTCCTACTCATCAAACTTAACATCATTTCTTACAAATGATTTTTCCATAAATGCCTAGATTGTGGGATAGCAATATTCAGTAAAAATTCCAAGTTCGGAAGAATTGCAAAAGCTAAAAGTTGACAATAACATAATTTTAGTAAATATGAATGGAGCATCAAATTTGAGTGTTGGAAGCATTAAAGTACTCACAATCATATCACCTATCAATTTCTGGTAGAAAAAAAATTCTGATTCTTTACAAATTTTCTTCTACATGTCTCGGAAGTCGGTACGTCAGAATAAGTGCAGCTACAAGAAAAGTGTAAAATTGGGCAAAATTATGATTCTCAAAAATATTTAACTTTCACTTATGATTTTAGAAATTAACATGGGTATAGTCACTAGAAAGAGGATAAGCAGGATCATAAGAGTGATGAATTTGATTATGAATTAATGCTTCTTATCCTTCCAAAAAGTTAGCAGAAAAGGGGGATGTAACTTATTTTGACAAAATTGTCAAATGGTTATTTTCCATAATTTTTCTATATGCATGAAAAGTTTTATGAAATTCTGGAAAAGGTTTTATCTAACATATTTAATGATATGACAACATTGTATATACAATTTTATATTTATCACATCATATAAAAGAATTGGATAAGGATGGAAATACAAAGTTGTAGAGCTAATCATGAAAGAATGTTGCGGGCTCGTGAATAGCAAAATTAGTTGAACACTCAACTCATGCAAAGTTTAAACCTGTTACAGAGTCAAATGAAAGTTTCACCAATGTCATGACATGAGAAATAATACATGTACATTTTAAATAAGAGGTCCCATGAAAAATATAGACACTCAAAGACTGATACCAAGGGTCATAGGCATCATTATTCACCACCTCATGCATCCAGGAGATCATATACAACTGAGGATTCTAGCAGCATCCATAAATGTCTCTAGTTAAGAATAATAAAAGAATACATGTGGAAGAATTTATACAAGGGGAGGTACAAAAGATCAAACCCCCTACTTTTGATGGTAAGAACAAGAAGGTGTTAATTTTTTAGCATTAATTCAATATACTCTAGGATCTTTACTGAGAGAATAACATGTACATCATATCAAGTATAACAATGTAGTTCAATCACACCAAGCAATCACATGAGACAATAGACACATAGAGTTTCACTGTGGAAAACCATAAAGGTGAAAAAACCCACAACTTCCTCAGAGATAGAAAGAGCAATGATACAACCAAAGTACAAGAGATAGTCTTCTCCTAGCAGCTGATCCTCCTCCTCACATGTGTGCCACTTTTCGAGTGATGGAAGAATGAGTAATGAGATAATCAAATAGAGATCTCCCGATCTCTATTTATACTTGTCCTATCCTGCCCAATAAACCAGTGGGGCCGACTTGTCTAACTTAGCCTAATAACCCATGGCTACATTAATCTAGGCCGACCCCTTACTAGGTGGTCTAATAACCCTTCAGCAAGTTACAACACTTGCGACACTTGTCAATAAAAGTGACTACACTTTCGTATAGAGGAATATACATCTCTATAGGAGTACAATAAAATACATAGATGAAATACATTCCGAAGTTACATATACATCAACACTCCCTCTTAACTAGGAAGGTATTTCTCAACACAGATCTGCTAGCACAAGTCTTCTTCTCTTGATCATCGTCACTGGATAATTGTCATCGAATCATAATCGTCGTCACTGCTGCCGCTATCTCAATCAATATTCGATCTACTCATCATAGGAATTTCTACAGAGCCAGCCCTTTTTCATACTGGATGTAGGCCCACCACCTGCAGGTCTTCATCATCACTGCCCATACTATGGAATCCTCAGGAATTATTACGTGTGTCACAAAACCTCGCAAGAGAATTCAAGCTGTTACGAGCACATGGCTCTACCTGTCAAATCTCCTAGGGATGTATTATATGTGACTCCCACCACAAGACCTTTAAAGAGTGTCTTGACTTAACAAGAACCCTAAATAACATCCGAGACCTTTTACGTGACTAGCACAATCTTTCAATATCTCTAGGATGGATTACATGTGGTCATGGCAAAACCTCGAAAGAGCATTCTAGGACTGATTACGAGCACACAGCTCAAACTATCAGATCTCCCAGGTTCGGATTATATGCCATAGGAAAAACCTTGAAAGAGCATCTGCCAGATATCCCAGGACCAGATTGCATGCCATAGGAAATACCTTGAAAGACTATCTGTAAATCTCCTAGGGCCAGATTATATGTCTTCCCAAATAAATACCTCGAAAGAGTGTTTGCCAGATATCCCAGGGCCACATTACATTCCATAGGAAAAACCTCAAAAGACTATCTACAAACATCCCAGGGTTGGATTATATGCTTATCTGCACAACCTGTTCCATGGGAATAGAGTATCAACCCGATACTCACCATACATCATCATGATGTACACATGATCATCCTGATCATCATCACTGCATCGTCCTGATGCATGTCATCTGGAGAAACATCCTGAAGCTCGTCATCCATGATCATCCTGATCATATAATGCATCCACCTGATGCATAACAAGTATCTACCTGATACATATCATCATACATGATCCACCTGATCATACAATGTATCCACCTGATACATACACAGATACATGATCCACTTGATCATACAATGTATCCACCTGATATATATCAACATACATGATCTACCTGATCATACAATGTATCCACCTGATACATACACATATACATGATCCACCTGATCATACAATGTATCCACCTGATATATATCAACATACATGATCTACCTGATCATACAACGTATCCACCTTATACATATACATATACATGGTCCAAGCATCCAACATGATGCATATACAGAGTAGTAACTGGAGCATCATCCTGATGCTCATCATCTAGCGCTTACATCCACGGCCATGGGAAGGATCCTCCTCTCACCATGCTTGGAATGGCTTCTAGAAAATATGTCCATCACTTCTTCCTCGAAGTGTTGTCAATCTAAAGAACACAAGGCCTCTCTCTAAAGTACTCAAACTTCACTCTGGCTAATGGTTTTGTCAGCACATCTGCAACCTGCTCATCCGTCGCAACATATAGAAGCTTCACGGCTCCTCTCTGCACCATATCCCTGATATAGTGATATTTGATCTCAATGTGTTTCGACCTGCCGTGGAACACCATGTTCTCAAATAGCTTCACACAACTCTAGTTGTCACAAAAGATACCAGTAGCCTCCAGCAGGAGATCAAATAACTCATACAGTAGCTTCTGGAGCCATACTGCCTCACAACTAGTTGAACATGTTGCAACATACTCTACCTCGACTGTACTCAGTGCTACGCAGGATTGCTTCCTGCTAAACCAAGAGATCACACCTGATCCCATACTAAAGCAGCACCCAGATGTGCTCTTCCTATCTGCAGCACTGCCTTCCTAGTTTGAATTAACATAACCTTGCATTTTAAATTTTTTATTCGCATCATACTTGAGCCCATAGTCAATTTTACCCTTCAGGTACCTCAGAATATGCTTTACAACAATCAGGTGAACACCTTTGGGATCCTTCAGGAACTGGCTCAATGTGTTCACCGCAAAGCAAATATCTGGTCTAGTGTTTGTCAGGTACATCAACGACCCAATCATCTGAAGATACATAGTGACATCAACTAGATCAGATGAAGCATCACACAGAAGCTTCAGGTTCGATGCCATAGGTGTGAACATGGCCTTGCAATCCATCATCCTGAACCTCTTCGGGATCTCTACTGCATACTTCCCTTGTCTAAGGAAGATTCCATCTGCACTCTGCCACACCTCCATGCCTAGAAAGTAGTGCATCATCCCCAAGTCCTTCATCTCGAACTTGGAAGCAAGCTTCCTCTTGGTATTGGCAATCAATCCATCCTCACCTGTAAAAAACAGGTCATCCACATAAAGAAGTAGTATCACAGAATTGCCTTCCTCAACCTTGTAGTAAAGGTTGGAATCTTCTTTACTCTTGGTAAAGCCCAAACTGGATAGAAATTTGTCTATCCTCCCATACCAAGTACTGATCTAATGGAAGTGTACCTGGGTACAAGAGAAAATTTTTCTTCATAGTCTATTCCCTCCTTTCGGGAAAAGCCACGAGCTACAAATCTTGCTTTGTACTTTTCCATGCTACTATCTGCAGCATGCTTGATCTTGTAGATCCACTTGGAAGTCACAATAGACTTCCCTTCAGGTCTTGGGACTACATCCCAAACATCATTCTTCATGATCGACTGGTATTCCTTGACCATGGAATCCTTCCATTCTTTCTTTTCCGCTGCCTCTTCATAACTGGAAGGTTCTTTGTTCATAATATCACAGAGTAAAGCAACATAGCTGGTATGTGATCTATTTCTCTTCTTTGCTCTGTGTTCTTCTTCTGGAATGCCATATCTTTCTGCATCTTGAATGAGATATCTATCCCATGCAGGTTTCCTCTTGTGAGATTTAATTTCACGGGGTGGATCTACAGGTATTTGTGGATCTTCAACTTCACGATCTGCTTCTGGAATTGATTCAGTCATGGTGGTGTCTTGAAATCTGGTTTCCTTTGGTTCTTCATGATCTTCAACAGGTGTCTTCCTTGATTTCATGAAGGCTGAGTTTTCATCAAATGTTACATCCCTCCTGACATCAATCTTCTTGAACCCTGGAAAGTATATTCTGTAAGCCTTCGAGCTTTCACTGTACCCCACAAAGATGCCCTTCTTTCCTAAAGGATCTAGCTTTGTCCTCGTTTCCTTTGAAACATGAGTGTATACTAGACAACCAAATATTCTGAGATGGTTGACTTCAAGTTTCTTACCAGAGAATACCTCTTCTGGTGCTTTGTTTTCCAATATCTTGTGAGGTGTTCTGTTTTGCACATATACAGCTGTCCTAGCTGCTTCTGCCCATAGATGCGTAGGAAGATCTTGGTCATGCAGCATTGCCTGTGCTGCTTCCATGGTTGTTCTATTCTTTCTTTCTGCAACTCCATTTTGTTGTGTATTGTAGGGAGCAGTCAACTCCCTCTTAATCCTTGAATCACTACAAAGCTTCTTGAAATCACCTGAATTGAATTCTTCGCCATTGTCGTATCTAAAGGTCTTGATCTTCTTATTAGTTTGATTTTCCATCAAGGCTTTGAATTCCTTGAATTTATCAAACACTTCATCTTTGTTCTTCAAGAAATAAACCCAAGTCTTCCTGGAGAAGTCATCAATGAAAGAGACATAGTATACATACCCACTCAAAGAACTTTATGACATTGGACCGCATACATCGAAGTGGATAATTTCCAAGATTCCTTTTGATTTGCTTTCACTGCTTGGAAATACCTTCTTTATGTTCTTTCCTTTTGCACAGCCTTTGCAAACACCTTCATGCTTGGTCTTGATTTCAGGAAGACCCTCTACTATTTTACTTGCAATTGGTGGTTCCCTATAGTGCACATGTGCAAGCCTTCTATGCCAAATTTCACTTGGCTCCATGGATTCATGTACCATGGCATGTTCAAGTTGTCCCTTTAATTTATACAAACCTCCCTCTTGCTCTCCAATCACTACTACATCATCAATAGTTTTACCTTTTGGCCAAATTAGTACTTGGCCATCTACAAATGAAACCCTCATGCCTTTTGCATCCAATGCAGATATGGAGAGTAAGTTCTTCTTGAGCCAAGGTACATATAGCACATCTTTCATCTTCAAAGACTTCCCAGAGTCTAGGTTGTAGGAGGCTTCACCACTTCCTTTGATAGGATCTTGGTAGTCATCCTCAAGTTTCACCTTATGGGGTGACTCATGTTCAGATAGATTAGCAAAGGATTCTTTAAACCCAATCATGTGTTTGGAAGCCCCACTATCAATGAGCCAATCATTACATCCATGAGAGATGGTACCTGTGAGAGCAAAGATTAGAACATATTCATGTTCACTTGATGAATCATCACTTTCTGCTCTAGCCTTCTTCTTGGGAGGTTCATCATCCTCAACAGCATGAGCATGATATCTCTTCTTATTTGCTTTCTTCTTCTTGTTGAAGTTGTTGTCCCTTTTGTTCTTGGGACAATCTGTAGCAAAGTGTCCCTTCTCATTACATCTGAAGCATCTCATATCTTTCCTATCCTTTTGATGGGTGTGAGGGGATTTCTTGTAATGAGAGTGCTCATTTTTAGGCTTGCTTCTTTTGGTGTGAGCATTCCTCCCACAGTCTACTGAAGGAGATCAACTTCCTTCTTGCACAAATTCCTTGAATAAAGGAATCCCATGACCTAGGTAGGCCTTTTAGAGTGGTCATGACAATTTCACCATTCTCCACCACTTCATCCATAGCTTCAAGTTGTTCCTTGATCTAAGAGACCTTAGAGAAATAGGATTGAATGGTCTCTCCATTCTGAAGCTTTACTCCTTTCAATTGATTCCACAGAGTCATCTTCCGATTTATGTTCTTTCCTTCAAATAGCTTGGTCAAAGAATCAAACATCTCCTTGGGTGTCTTTAGAGATGATACATGTGGTATGAGATGGTCTTTGATGGAATCAACAATGATTCTCTTTGCCTTGACCAAGTTCTTCTTATGCAATGCCTTAGCCTCTTCATCTTCTGGGACAGGGATTTCTTCTTTTATGTATGAGTCCAACTCATTTTCTTCCAGGATTAACCCCATCCTATACTTCCAGGCTCGAAGTTATCAGCCCCTTCAAGCTTATCCTCAATCTTGGTGTGGTGAGACGTCTTTATAAAGTACTTCAAATGGAAATAGAAGAGTTTAAGGTCTTACCAATTGATTTGTTGAAAACTGGATCTGGTCCCAGATTAGGGTTTGTTAGAGAAACCCTAAAAATTCAAAATGTGAATTTCAACTTTTTGAAAGGATAGAAAGATGTGCCTTGATAATCTGATCATCTTGGTATATTCAAAATTTGAGATCTGCAAAGTTTCACCCTTCAGAAATGCCTTTTAGTCTTCTCGGATTCACTAGAGAGGACCCTGAATTAGGGTTTTAGTTTCCTGGAGCTTCACCCAACCAAAAATCTTGATCCAAAGCTCTAAACTTCCATTTTTCCAAGGATCTTCCAGCTATGTCCTTAGAATTTAGAAATTCCTATTTTTGTGGAAACCCTAAATTTTAGGGCCAAAAATTAAAGTGCCCAGAATTGAATTCTGATTGGAGAGAAATATTCTCCTTTATGAGTAGAGTCAATCTACCTTACTGCTTTTCCAAAATCTGTGGAGAGAAACCCAATAAACAAGAAACCCTAGTTTCCGCCACTACACAATGTCTTCTTCTCAAGTTAGCTCTGATACCATGTTAATTTTTTAGCATTAATTCAATATACTCTAGGATATTTACTGAGAGAATAACATGTATAGCATATCAAGTATAACAATGCATTTCAATCACACCAAGCAATCACATGAGACAATAGACACATAGAGTTTCACTGGGGAAAACCATAAAGGTGAAAAACCCCACAACTTCTTTAGAGATAGAAAGAGCAATGATAACACCAAAGTACAAGAGATAGTCTTCTCCTAGAAGCTGATCCTCCTCCTCACATGTGCGCCACTTTCCGAGTTATGGAAGAGTGAGTAATGAGATAATCAAATAGAGAAATCTCGATCTCTATTAATACTTGTCCTGTCCTGCCCAATAAACCAGTGGGGCCGACTTGTCTAACTTAGCCTAATAACCCATGGTTACATTAATACGGGCCGACCCCTTACTAGGTGGTCTAATAACCCATCAGCAAGTTACAACACTTGCGACACTTGTCAATACAAGTGACGACACTTCCATATAGAGGAATAATACATCTCTATATGAGTACAATAAAATACATAGATGAAGTACAAGAAGTTACATATACATCAACAGAAGGGAGAAGATGTTGAGGCTTGGTTATTGGGATTGAGGAAATATCATCGATTGCATAATTATTCTTCATATAAGGAGGCTATAATTTCCATTTACAATCTACATGGGAAGGATTCCATATGGTGGGATCAGTTAGTTGAAGTGAATCATATCAGTGAGAAGAGAGTTTCATGGAAGCAATACAAAGAGACCTACTTCTATCAGAAGTAGCTATCTAAACATTACTATAAGAGGAAAATGGAGGAGATCTTTGAGCTCAAGTTGGGATCCATGAGCATGGAATAATGTGAGAGAGAAAATTTGGAGTTGTTGAGGTATGTTGGGTTCAACAAGGAAGATAAGGTGAAAATCCAGAGGTACTTCTTGTTTGGATTTCCTTCATTTTACAAAGACAAAATTTAGTATGATGAACACGGGACTCTTGAAGAGGTGATCATATATGATACACTAAAACACCTTCTCAAGATCTACTGAAACACCTTCTTCATATATGATATGTCCTAAGTAGTGGATTTTTATCTAATAGAAAGAGCATTTACTTAGATTGGCATACAAGTGGTGATCTCTTAATACTTGCATTACTAGCCTTGGATGTTTTTCATGCTCTTCTTTTTTCATTGAATAGATAAGGATATCATCCAAGAAAATAATCACAAGCTTATCCAAGTATTTTCTAAGAAACTCATTCATCAAGCTCGTGAAGACTGTGGATGCATTTTTTAACCGAAAAGGTACCACAGTGAACTCACAATGCCCATACCTTGTTCTGAAAGATGTCTTATTGATGTATTCATTCTTAATCCTGACTTGGTGATATCTTGATCTCAAATCTATCTTTGAAAACACATTGGCTCCCCTTAACTGGTCAAATAATTCATCAATCCTTGGTAGGGGGTACTTGTTCTTAATCGTTTATTTGTTCAACTACCTATAACCTATGCATAGCCTTAAAGTCAAATACTTCTTATTTATAAATAGCATAGGATCCCCTCGTGGTGAAACATTGGGTCTTATCTAACCTTTCTTCAACAACTTCTCTAATTGCATATGTAACTCTTTTAACTCTAGAGTACTCATTATATAAGGAGCTTTGGATAAAGGTATTGTTCAGGGCACCAAATCGATAGAGAAATCAATGTCCTTCTTAGGAGGAATTCCCGGTGGTTCTTGAAATACATCTACAAACTCCTGTAATATTGGATAATATTTCAATTTTGACTCCTTTCCTTCTTTTGACTCTTCTACATGAATCGCAAACAACTGACACCCTTTTCTGAAATACTTCTTTAACTGCATAGCTGAGATCTTCCTCAAGGATATTGGTATAAGTGCCTTTAACTGTTACTTGATTTCCTTCTGCATTTAGTCATGTGTAAGTCTTATTATGGAAATCGAGTATGGCATGATGTGCTTCCAACCAATCTATGCCAATCAACACATCATACAAACCCAAGGGTATGATGTTTAAATCTACAAAGGTTTTTAATCCATTCATTTCTAAAGGAAACCTCTTTATAAACTCAATGATTTTTCTCTTGGTTCTGGTAGCTAACTGCACTAAACTTGTTGTCTCAAGCTTACTTTTATTTAACCTGCATTTATCAGATAAGCTAGGTGTAATGTAACTATTGATATCTCCATAATCAATCAAAATCGACATGGTTTTGTTAGCAACCTTACATGCCACCTCAATCATTCCATATTGGTGACTGTATTTCCTTCAATCCAGGGTTGTGAAGATCCTTTGAACACTTCCTCCATTGTCTCCAACATTTGAAGCTTATTGAACACAACTTCCCTTTTGTGGAAACTGGTTGGCATAGTGGTTCCCCTTACATTTCCAACATTTGACTAGTGGTATTCTATCTGATTTCTCTTCCCTTGGCTGTCTTTGTTGATATAAGTTTTTTTTTTTTTACTGTTGGAGGTTGGAAACCCTTCTTCCTGTTCTCTTGCTTGTTTTTCTTCATGTCCTTCTAGTTCTTCTGATAAGGAGCCTTCCTATTGTTTTTTTCATAAAAGTGTCTTGATTTCCAAATGGATTCCTTAATATTTCTTGGGTCTATCGTACTGGATTTTATATTTATAAAATCCATGTAGGCCACTTAGGAACCTTTGAATTTTTACCTTCTCATCTATGATGAAGTCTGCATACTTCAAAATATTTAAAAAATTCTTCTCATAGGATTCCATAGTCATTGTTCCCATTTTGAGCTCAAAGAATTATTCCATTTTTTATCAAATTACTACTCGAAGAGATACTTTTTAGAAAGTACTTCTTAAACGTATTCCATGTGATTCTATCTTCATCGATATCCTTCAGTCTGACTAGTTGGTCCCACCAAATAGATTTCTTTCCTTGCAGATGGTAAATAGATACTCATGTTTTCATATTAGATGTATACTAATGCAACTGGAAAAAATTCCTTAATACCAACAACCAAGCTTTGGAATCATCTCTTTTCTTAGTTTTCCCACCAAAATTTGGATTCTTAATTCTCCTTAATTATCCCACTAGTTCATTATAAAAAAATCTTCTCTTCTTATGTATCATTGGGGATCTTCTAGGACTACATTCTGAGCTATTTGAGGAATATCCTGTCTCCTTAACTATGTGCTAATATTTCCTTGAATATGATCTAGATATTTTCGTACTTCCCCCATGTATTTTTTCAAATGATTTTTGGATGGTATTCAATGTCTTTAATTCATTCATGATCTATTCCTAAATGTGGATAATCCTTTCATTATCATCCATACACTTCCTTACTGAATCTTCCAAACTGAAGGGTTCACCACTCCTCTTATTCCTACTTTTTCTTGCTTCATTTCTTCCAACAAACTCCTCTTCCAAGTTATAGGGTCTCTATACCTCCTCATAATGCATCTCTATTGCCTAATTCCCTACTTGTTGAGTCTTCTAGTCTTTGTCGGTTTGACTTAAAAAATTATTAATTTGATAACCACACTGCTTAATTAAATTTCATCGGGATTTGTAGTGTGTTCATTAAAATTTATTATTAGCGGGCCACACAAGATTATTATTGTTAAAAACTATTAAAATTTAAATAAAATACTTATAATACATATTTACAAAATTTTACAAAGTTGCGGAAGGCCCAACAACCGTAGTGTTGAAACCTTCACTCTGATACCACTTGTAATGTCCCTGACCCTTAACTAAGGTTAAGGGTGTTAATATTAAGACTAAGTTAAGTTTAAGCACATGATATTGAGACAATACAGTTAGCCAACACTTCAAATAATCAAAATCTTGATTCTAGATTCAAATTATTTATTTAAGTTGTGATAATTAATTAATTACTTAATTAAAATAATTACGACACTTAATGAAGTTAATTGCGACACTTAATTAAGTTAATTACGATACTTAATTAAGTTAATTACCAAAGGTCATAATCGCAACAAAATGTGATTAAGGCATATTATTCATCATCCTTAGGGATAATAAGGTCCTAGAACCCATTCATGCATTATAAATTATATTAATGCTGAAACCACAATTGTTAAATAGTTGAGTATTGTTGTTATCAGTTTTTTCACAAACTAAGTTAATTTATAGTGTTTTTATGTGTGTGTTGTTGGTGAGGCTGAACAGTAAACAAATCACACATCAAGAAACATCCATAGGATTTAACCTACAACCACTCCACATCCAAAGCAAAATAAAAGGCATCGGCTGCAATCATAGCCCACAAAATCAACTCCTGATGGTTGTCCCCTACAGCCATTTTTCACTAATATATTTCAGATTGTATGGATATCTCCCTCCATCCCTCAATCAATATTACATTCAAATTACATTATTCAAACTCATATCTACAAATAGAAGCATATCCATGCACAAAACATTTCCAATCTAACTACCGGTGCACTCATCCTAGCACCGAGAAAACTATTGGACCAAAAAGGACATATCTTGGTCATCTAGAAACATTTTTCGATGAAACGAAAGGTGATCCTTACTAGAAATTTTTTCTCAGGCATAATGGAACAATTCCCACAAAAATGATCATATATTTGTGAACCAGATCATATGGTTGAGCCCCTCCTAGTACAGTAGAGTCATGGTTACAATTTTTGAAGAAGAGAAAGAAGATCAAAATGAATAGCATCTCGGTTTTTAATTCTACGGAGTCCATTATTCCTGTAACCATATCTTGAAATATAATAACCAAGCATACAGATAAATCAATTCATCCATCATTGCACATAATCATCATAATAATATGTTAAAACATAAATAAAATCATATGAGAAATACTTATCTCAAGATATGGGCAACTGGATCCAACGGGACAACGTTCCTCCCAGTTGTAGTCATAGTCAATACATAAAATTGAACAAGCCACCCCCAAGATGAGGCCACATATCCACAAGTAGAGTACCCTTAGTCTAGAAATATACTCCCATAAATTTCACATGACCATCTGCTACCTATCCATCTCTATTTCCGATGGGATCCTCCCATACCTAGATGAGAACCAAGAAGAGTATATGTACCTATGTAGAAGAAAGGGAAACACCTCACACGACCACTACTACATTTCTATATCCACTACCGATGGGAACCTCCCATACCTGGCTGAGAACCTGGACACTAGATGAGCCTTCTAAGGGAATCAAGCAACATTAACTTAGTCCCAACTCAACAGCACAACTGTCACACTCACAACCCAGTGAGAATAGCATCAGCCAAGCAATCCAAGCTCAATATTAGCTTTAACAAGGAGAGAGCACATGAATTTATAAGGTGGAGAGGAAAATCAAACCAAGGTAATCCAACTCAAGTCAGGAGAAGGGGTTAAATTTACCACAAGGGGTCAATTCGAATAAGAAAAAAAAATATAATTCCAATAGGAAAATGGAGCTAATTCAAGTTGGGTGGGACCCACTCAAATTTCATGCGAGAGCAACTCAAATTTGCATAAGGAGGGGTTGGATAAGGTGGGGCCCACTCCCAAATTCGAATTAGGAGAGTAGAGGCTCATGTGGGGGGGTTACTTAACCCAAAATAGCTTCATGAGGAGGAGTTACATCAAATTATTATGTGGAAGCACAAAAATAGGGTCATCAATGCATTGTGTAAGAGTGGAAGCTAGAAAATAGCTTGCGGCCCCTAAAAACTAGGAAGAGGGCTCATAAATTATCAAAAACACATAAATAGGAGAGAATATTTCCCAAAGAACGCTTTCACCAAGTGGAATCCACAATATCTCCATGAGGGTGCACAAGTAACTCTTTTAGTCATAAAACATCACAATTAACTATTCCAAAGTCTCGAAATAGTTTAAAAAGGGTCCAAAATAACTCAAATGACATAAACAAGGTCCAAGATAGTGCAAGTACAAAGTTCGAGTTTCCAATCAAGCACTAGTAAACAATCACCCATCCCCCTCACTTGTGAAACCATGGCCTCCCATACTCTTTTAGTTTCCCGTTGAACCAGTTGTTTATTTATTTAAGAGAAACATCAATAATAATATCAATATCTAAGTCCATACTCCATAGTCACGTCATCAAACATGCCATAGTCACATAATCAAATAATCAACCAAGTCATCCATCATCAGATTACCAGACATGTCATAGTCACATGAACAAATAATCACATTCATGTTAACTAAACAATTAATTATAAACCATAGTCAAACAATAATCATATAGGCATGTCATCGCACCCTTAATTAAACAAATCATAGTCACCTAAGAAAATTATTATAATAAGTCCAGCACTTAAAAAATGTGGTATTACATCAGAGGAAACAAAAAACACATAAATAAAAGCACTGTGGATTATATTATTGGCATTATTAGCACACAGAACACTTATATATTAGACTTAATTTTCTATAAACAATTCAACAGCAATTCCCTCTGATATAGTGGACAATATTTGACGAAGCTAAAAATGTAAAAAGGAACAAAAAATAGATGGTCCTCTCAAATGCAATTCCATATCAAGTGTTGGCAGACGGTTTGGATGAGTCAGCATCGCGGATGCTACACAAGGCCGAAGGTACCGCGAAAGGAGGAAAGTGGCGCGCAAGTCGATTAGTTTATGTATTTTGGGTCATTTGGACCGCGTTATGTGTATTTTGGGTCATTCGACCGCATTATGTGGGATTTTGGGCTATTCTTTTGTAAAGTTTGTTGAGAAGTAGTTAGACGGTTGCCTAAGTGGACCGCAATTGTAAAGGTGTAAGCCTATAAATAGATGTAGGATTGTAAGTGTTGAGATACCGAAGACACGAAGAGATAGCTGATGATAGACCAATTTGGAGATACATGATTTGATCTGCATGTTATTGTATGTTAATCTGGATATGTGACAGAAGGATTATCTTGTTGTATCTAGGTTTTTGCAAACATGAATATGATATGACATTGTTTTGAGCAGAATCATTATGTATTTCCTGACTTCCATTTGATGAATGCATTATAAGATATGAATTTATGAATGATGCGATGTTTCCTTGTTGCATTTAATGGTTTACTATTATATATGTTGCGCATTTATAGTTCTTTCAATGATGAGATCTGTTGAATGATGTTGCGGTTATGTTTAATGCTAAGTTGAATGCTTAGATCTATTTCTGAATGTTGCAATAAATTGATTAGTTAATGCACAACATCCTCCTTCAATCGGAGGAAACATGGTTTTGTCAACTCTCCCTTGAACATCTCGAGTGAGACCTCATCTGCTCCGCAGGTGTTGCTGGATAGGGTAAAACTTGTCTGGGCCAGTGCTCATGGAGATCGTGGTGGGTTGGATGTCAACATACTAAGGAACCCCTGTCGACTGGGTTTGTGTCAGCAAATGGTTCTGTTGTTGGGACCCTAGCGCGAAGTGAAAGGCAGATATGTTGTGGCATCCGACAAGACCGTAGATCCAAGATTGGTTTGACCTAAAGTTGAGAGAGTTCACTGAAAAAGAAAATCAGAACCCTAGGTTGTCGACAGATTGGTGGTTGGCGAAGTACATACACGACGGCCCAAGAAAATATTTTTTCTACAAGTTCCCAACCATCCTGTATGAATGGTTAGAAAAATTGACCTATCAGAAGAGGAACTTCCAAGGTGGTGAGCTGACAGCGTGGACCCTAGAACTGATCCAAGAGCTGCAAGAAGTCGACAACAAAGCATCGCAGGCTGTTGAGGTTTGGGTTGACAGTACTAGAAGGCTATATCACTAAGTTTGCAGTTAATATGACAAATTATTTTAGTGAAGCAGAAAGGGAATTCTTCAACAAACCAAGAGGTAGGTTTCTATTGTCGCTACAGTTGTCCATTAAGATGCTCATTTGCAAAAAGGGAATATTGAAGATGCACCTAGACCAGTAAGAACCCTGGTGAGTGGAAGCTATGGATACCACGACAGTAGGGGGGGAGGTACATGGAATGACAAGGGGTAGATGGGTGCAAGTTATGATGAGACTGCGAAGGAAGTCGAGGAAGAGAATGGTCTTACAAGGGGAGGAGCAAGGTTTCGATAGGAAAAGAGGCAGAGGATAGGATAAGGTCCTGCTGCGATCGAAACGCAAAGCCGCAAAGGAAGACCACACAGGACGAAGCGACCTCACAGTTCCGACAAGGACAACTAGGCTATGCCTAGGATAGAGTCAGGACCAATCCCCAGCAACAACATACCCACACCTCCGCTCACTATCTATCAACCAGTAAGAAATACAACTTTGACACCACCGTGTTCATTAAGTGAACAAAAATTGATTTCTAGTAGCTCAGCGACTGTAGGAAGGATGCCCAGGATGGCGGGAAAAGATGAAAAGTTGTCGTTGTTCCACGGAAATGGAATAGATAATCCCAAGCAATATTGGTTCTTATGTGAAGCAGAATGGACTGTTAAGAAAATTACTGATGATAATGCCAAGAAAGGACAATTGGTGGCAACTCTTCAGAGTCATGCATTAGACTGGTTCATGAAATTTGTGCAGGTTCCTATAGGTGCTCCATAAAAGACATTGGATGAAGTTCGAGTAGGACTGATTGCAGAATTCAGAAAACCCAAGTCTGAAGCACAGTATATTACAGAACTAAAAGAGATTAAGCAGTATCCCAATGAAACTATGTGGGATTTTGACCAGCGGTTCAAAACAATGATGGCAAGGATCGGCTTCGACATGAGCAATGTCCAACACAAAGAATGGTTCATCGCAACATTGCTTCCTCACATTCGACTACCGCTGGTGCAGCAGAACATTACAACACCAAGTGAAGCCCTGGAAATTGCGATGCAGTTAGAAGCTTCACCGATTGGTGAGAATGCAGCTGGTATGTCACAAATTCAGACACCGCTGCCCAACTTGACAATACATTTGCAAGACCTTAAGAAGGGTAAGGAACATCGTGAGTAGGTGTGGTGTACGCGATGTCATGGAGAGGGGCATACTAGAGATAGTTGCCCAGACTTCTGCAATTATCTGGTATCAGGAATGCTGAATCCACTGAGCAGCAGAGGTATATCGTGGTGTCGCATCTGTCAGGTATATGGGCATCGACATGAGGAGTGTCAATACATGCAGAAGATGGTCACAAATCCGATGAATTTGTATTATACCTTCTGCAAATCTATGGGACATGAAGATAAAGATTGCCGCGCATATGGATTTCTTCAAGAGAGAATGTATGATGCATTCTATGTGAAGGAAAACCAGTGTGTTGTACAACAACCGCAACTGTAGCCACAGGTAGCCTAGCCATTGTCTCAACCGCAGATGCAGTTTGTGCCACGGCCACAAACACAAAAATAGTTTATGCCACAGTATACTCTAATGCAGATGGCTCCACAGCAGCCACTATACGTTCAAGAGCCACAGTACATTCAGCCATGGTAGTGTGTGCAACTGCAACCAAATCCCATGCAGCAACAGTTCAATCAACCGCAATATCAGCAGCAAGGGGGATTTGGTGGAGGATTCTGGGGTGGATGTGGAGGAGGTTTTCGTCATAGAGGAGGACGAAAAGGTCACAGACTTGTCCGTGTTATAATTGCGGAGTGTTGGGACACTACCAGAGAGATTTCCCACAATTGCAGACACAATGTACGTTTTGTTTTGTTACTGATCACACTGTTGAAAACTGTCCGCAGTTGATTGCACGATGGCAAGCGGGAAACATCCAGCAGTTGCAGAACCATAATCAAATGTAGCAACAAGTGTAGAATCAAAACCAGCCGTAGAACCAGAACCATCATCCAAATCAAAATGCCAACCAGAATGCGAACCAGCCTGGATATCCACCGCTGAACTAGACTCAGGGCGCAACTATCGCGACAATTTATGCGGAGCTGAGGACACAAGATGTTACTGTTGCAGTTATCACTTGTGTAGGTGCGACGACAGGAGAAGATGGTACACATCCACTTATCCGGTTAGCTGGGTCGAAGAAGATGCAGGTTGACATCGATGCCGAGCAAGATACGTTCTTTCAAGCACATCAGCCGATGGGACGAAATCCTGGTAAGGCAATTATTTGTGATATGCCCCCTGTGTTTGATTCAACTTCAAAGGCAGGTCAATCGTGGCAGTATGGTACTTTACAGAATTGTTTTGAAAGTTGTTTGTCGCTGGAAAGAGATCCTGATTCTCTTGTCTAGATTGAGGGGTTGTTGCATCGACCAACCAGGGGACGGAAAGAGTCCATGATAAACTCTTTACAGACGAGGAATACAGGTAAGGAGATGCACATGAATATCCAGATTGGGGACAATGAGATCGATTCAGTCATTCTGGATCTTGGATCAGATGTCACCATCCTAACCAAGCAGGCCTGGCAGAAAATGGGGATCCCAACGCTAAGATGGTCTCCAGTGCCGCTCCGATTGGCTAATTAGGCCAAGGTGACACCAATTGGGCGAGTTCTGCACCTTTTTGTGGATATTGAGGGAGTGAAGACATACGCAGATTTTGATGTCATTGAGGTTGTCGAAGGGGGGAGATCCTATCCCGCGTTGCTAGGAATTGGATGCGCTAATGACAGTGCAGCAGTAATTAACTTTAAGAAGTGGATGATGACTTTTGAAAACTGTGACCTCAGATTCATAGCTCCATTGGATCTGGCTGAAGGACACAAGTATGTTGAACTGATAAAAGATGGATTTCCCAGTGGATGGGATCATGCATACAATATTTCAGAAGATTACATTCATTTGACTGCCGACGGTGAGCTTGGGTGGCACAACTCCAGTTCTGCGTCTTCCGACTCTGATGACGCTTTAGAGAATTGGCATAATCGCTTGCATGAGGTGTCGCTTCACAAGTGTGGGTTGATCACGCAATCATTATGCTATGTCATGACTGAAACTGTTGCACTGCCAGTATATGAAGCATTTCCCAGATTGTCTGAATTTCTCATGGCGTTTGAGGAATAGGTCTCAGAACCACAGTGATTACTGGCATTCGAGGAAGCATTGAAGGCTGCTCTAGCACATTGGTGGGCGACCCATAAGAAGTCGATTGCTGGGTTGTCACAGTGTCGGATATTGGTGACAGTTTGCTTTGGTGACACCGAAGTTTACCACATAGGGAAATACGATGGACGGAATGACCCTGGTAGTCATTTGATGGAATGTCAGACGTTGTGGGCATTGCGACCAAAGGATGAGTGGGTCCATGCCTTTGTCCATAATTTGGACGAGATGCCACGATCATGGTATGCCACAGTTGAATTGCGAGGGGAGATTACTACTTGGTTAGAGTTTACAGTTTGCTTTACTTATACCTTCAGCTTCGGGGATACCAACCTGGATGTCCATAATGCTTTGCAGCTCATCCGCGATGTTGTTCTGAAGGTTGTTCTAGTGGCATATCCTGCGGATCCGCACACGCACTGCAAGATGCAATGGATGATGGAATGTTATAATATTACTGGTGGGCCAAAGGATGGTGATGACCCACGGAATGTCAATATTCCAAAATTAGAAGGCAGTCGTGATGTTGTCGCTCCTGATGTACCGACAAATCTGATCAATCAGACGCTGAAGCTCAGAAAGTCAACATTGGGACGGAGGAGAACCCAAATTTTGTGAATGTCGAGGCCTATTGGGATGACAAGATGATGGCGAAGGTCACAGACCTATTGCATGAATTCCAAGACCTGTTCCCTATGAAGTTTTCTAAGATGAAGGGAATCTTGGGGGATTTGGGCGAGATGAAGATCCCGTTGAAACCAGATGTAAAACCAATAAGGCAACGACTGTATCGACTGAATCCGTGCCATAAGGAAAGGGTCAAAGTAGAACTTGACGGCATGTTGGATGCTGGCATCATTGAACCGAATGAAGAATCATACTAGATTAGTTGTATGGTGGTGCAGGACAAGAATACAGGTGTAGTGCGAATTTGTGTCGACTTTTCAAGCTGAATGACGCATGTCTACATGATCCATTTCCGACACCGTTCACTAATGAGGTGCTCGAGGGCATGGGCGGCCAAGAGATGTATTCTTTCACATATGGGTTCTCTAGCTATCAGCAGATCAGAATTGCAAAAGAGGACCGCCACAAGACAACATTTGTGATAGAATGGGGTTGTTTTCAATACATGGTGATGCCATTTGGGTTGAAGAACGCACCTGCGAGATTCTCTCGGGTCGTTGTTGCTACTTTCAGTGATTTTATTTAGAAGTTTATGCAAGTTTACATGGATGACTGGATAGTTTATTATTTAATCAGCAATCATCTGGAAAATCAGCGACTGATGTTGGAGCGCTGGCAACAGCATCAGATATCGCTAAAATTGAAGAAGTGCATCTTCTGTGCACCATTTGGGATATTACTAGGTCACATTGTTTGCAAGCAGGGATTGTTGGTTGACCCAGCCAAGATTGCGCTCATTCTGAGCTTAACACCATTGACCAATGTCAAGTAGTTGAGAGCAACGTTGGGACACACCGGGTAATATCGCAAATTTATCCAGGGTTATGCAGGGATCACGGCCCCTATGGAGAAGTTGTTAAAGAAGGACACAGTATTTCAATGGAGTCCAGAATGTCAAGTTAGTTTTGAGACACTGAAGGCTAAGATGGCTTCAGCGCCCATACTGGTATTTCCATACTAGAGAAAGGAATTCCACGTCCATGTAGATGCATCATCAATTGCGCTGGGAGTAGTGCTTGCACAACCAGGGGAAGGGGATCTGGATCACCCAATTGATTTTGCGAGTCGGAAGTTATCGTCTACAAAGAGGAACTATACGACCACAAAGAGGGAAGGTCTGGAAATGGTATATGCATTGCAGAAGTTTAGGCATTACCTATTGGGAGGTCACTTTAAGATGTTCACAAACCATTATGCTCTGAAATATCTAGTCAAGAAGCCTGTGTTGGGGGGGAATATATGTCACTGGATACTTCTTTTTCAAGAGTTTGATTTTGAAGTGATTTTGAATCCAGGTCGTTTGAACGCAAGTGCCAGATCATCTGTCGTGGATTGAGACTAGGGAGGAACCAACCAACATTGAAGATGGGATACCAGATGCGCAACTCTTCAGGGTTGACGTAGATGATGACTATTATGAAGAAATCATTTAGTTTTTGGCGACAAGAACTACACCGAAGGGGTTCACCACTAGTCAGAAGAAGCAGCTGGTGATTAAGGCTACAGATTTCCAGCTGATTGCAGGACAGTTGTACAAACTGGGATTAGACGATATCTTGAGGCGCTATGTCGTGCCTCATGAGCAAGGGCAGATCTTGTCGGAAGAACATGCAGGAGTGGCTAGTGGGCACTATGGCGGTCATGCGACTGCCAGGAAGGTGCTTTGCGTAGGGATTTGGTGGCCCAGTCTTCACATTGATGCGATGGACTATGCGCGGACCTGCAATCTTTGTCAAAGAACTGGGAAACCCTCCAGGAGGGATGAGATGCCACTAATACCTCAAGTGACACTGCAGCCATTTGATAAATGAGAAGTGGATTTTGTGGGGCCTATCAACCCACCTAGGAAGCGCACTGGTGCACACTACATAATCACAGCGACAGATTATTTCACAAGATGGGCGGAGGCTGCACCAGTCGTAGATTGCACTGCTGCAACAATAGCGCATTTCTTGTAAGACAACATTGTCACTCGGTTTGGTTTCCTGAAGGTATTGATGAGTGATCAGGGCAGTCATTTCATCAATCGCGCAGTCAGCGCATTGACCACAGAGCTTCAGATACCGCATAAGAAGAGTATGCCATATCATCCGCAGGAAAATGGCACCGTGGAAGCTTTCAACAAAGTATTGGAGAATGCACTAGCAAAGGTTTGTAATGCGAACCACAATGACTGGGATTTGAAGATTCCAGCAGTCTTGTGGGAATATCGCACCACTTGTAAAAGGTTGATGGGACACACACCATTCAAATTGGTGTATGGGCAAGAAACGATTATGCCTATGGATTACATTGTTCCGAGTCTATGCATAGCGGCAACAACAAGCATGGATGATGAATCTGCATTAGGAGAACATCTAGTGTAGCTAGTGCAGCTTGAGGAAGACAGCTTAGCATGATCGCCATATCAAGAACAAACAGTTTCAATAGGGTGACTTGGTGTTGTTGTATGACAGCAAGTTCATGAAGCATCTAGGGAAGTTATAGATGCATTGGATTGGTCCATATCGCATCATTAGCATCAATTTAGGAGGCGCAGTACAGATACAACAGTTAGAAGGAGCGATGCTCCCAAAGTTGGTGAATGGTAGTAGGTTGAAGCCCTATCGGATGGTATCAGACCAGCACGGTGCTTGAGTCGCATCAGAGAAGAAAAAAAAAAACACAGGATGCTAGGTGGCAGGGTGGTGCACCAGCAAGGACAAAATGCACAAGATGGAGCACTTGCATCGCAATTTAGACATCGGGCCGCGACAACTGCAAGGTCGCAACCTCGTCAAATCAGCAATAAATGCATGAACTTAACAGTAGTTAATTAGTGGCGCATGATGAAATGATAGGCATTAATGGAAGATTCGGCCGTTGGATTGACAGAATCGATGGCGGATTTGGGTAATTAAGGCATGATTTGGTCATGATGAATGGTTTGATTTGGTAATTATGGTTAAAGACGCAATTCGGCACTATAAGAAGGGGCGGATTCTGGTCGGAAGGGACCATTGTGCAGAGCAAGAAGTATAGTTCAGTATTGCATCAAGTTGCTCAGTTAAGTGTTGTGTGTTTTCCAGCAGCAAGTTGTGTCGGAGGGTGAGGAACTGTTGAGCCGAGAGGGGCCCCGGTGCGGCATGCCGAGTACACCCGTGGTCGAAGTTTCTAGTGGGTTAGAGTCACCAACTAGGCTAGTAAGCATTGAAGAAGAAGTCACCAGCATGTCGGGTGGATCGGCATTCACAGGTATCCCAAAGAAGCGGAGTGGGGACCAACAGTCCGAGTCCCCGCAAAGCAAAAGGCAGCTAAGATCATCCATAGTTGTTGTGAAGGAGGTCTCGGCGGAGGTGGGACAGTCGAGCCGTGGAATTGAATATTCGGCCACTTGGGAAAGGATATCTGCTGTGGATATCCATGGGTATGTACCCCCATGTCTTCCTGGGGTGCTGACCTGCAAGTCTACAAAGAACCAGCGGTATCAAGTGAAGATGCCAACGCTACCAGCAGGAATGGAATGCTCTGCCGATATTGTGTCGGCATTGATGCGCATGAGATATGACGACCACGACATGCTAGCGTACAAGGATATTACAACGAACCCTTTCGTATCGGGGACACAAATTGGTAGCCAGCCGATTCCACAAGATTGGGCATGTGGGTTGGACAAAGCAGGATTTCTCGATCTCATCAACATGCCCCACTTTGGGTGGTTGCCATAGGTCAATGCATGTGTGAAGCAGTTGCTAGCCTTCTTCCACAGTGGAACATTGTGGTTGGACAGAGTAATGATAGTCACTATTGATTTAATTGTTGAGATCATTGGGTTGTCGAAGGATGGAGTAGACTCTTCGTAATACTTCAGAGGGAAGGAGAATGATAAAAGAAGTCAGCCCAGTTGGTACTGCGTTATGGATTGGAACGTGATGGCCGCTCCTACCGCACTAGAAGCATTAACGATAAGTCGTTCCTCACTGGAGCAAAGAGACTGTGTTGCAAAGTGGTCCTGAAGAATCGACCCAACCAGTGTAACTCGGGGGTCATGGAGTGTGCGAAGCAGTGTGCAGAAGGCGTACAAATGAAATGGTCACTATTTTTGTTGAACTAGTTGGTGGAGGATGCAACAGATGTACAAGATGGGAAGGGAGCATTCACGTACAGTTGGCTCCTGATTCTGATCGCGCTTGTCGCATGGAAGGATCCCAACACCTACCAAGGGATGGAAGTCAAGGTCGCCAAAGACTGTAAAGAGGCACGCTATCATAATTTGTGGTGGGTGCAGGAACCCGAGTGCCTTAAGGAATGTGCAATGTAGTTTTGGCTCTATTGGGAGACATTGCAGGTAGCAGTGACAAGAGTGCCTTGCTTATCTGAAGAAGCTATGGCAAAATACAAGCAGATTACGTTGTTTGCGATTAGGCCTCATTCTATTCATGTGCAAGAGCGGTGCGACCCCGCAAAGCAATGGTTGCTGACACAGTACAAATTGTCCGAGGAGGAGCTAGATGGCATCGTCAATGATTGGCCTGTCGAATGGTGGGAACCAGTTAGTCATTTGATGGCCTAATTCTAGATTCATTTTCAGTCTTCTATCAAGGTATGAATACTAAGAAGTTGTTATTAAGCTAAACATGTATTATTAGTGATTTGTTTCTTTTATTTTGCAATGATGAGGTTGGTTCATTTTACTTCATACTAGATACATGAAGATAGGGAAGATAGATTTGATACGGATTTTTTTCCAATTGTAGCTTTAGCAACAACCTAGAGCTTCCTCTTTTGAACTGTACAAGTAAAAATAATTTGACTAAAGTGACGGATTATCAGTCTTTTCAAAGAACTCGAAGAATTATTTCCTTGTTAAAGGAAAGGAATCAAGACACTGAAATAGAACCAAAGCTAACCTAGTTTTCTATCAAGTTGGGGCTATGGAATTAAATTTTGGCAAGACCTATGATTTTATCTTAGGGAAAGGTAGGAGATTAGTCATAAGAAATCACTAATGAGACAATAGTAAATACTATTTCTAAGGAATGGATTGGGAAAATAAGAAGAGAATCAGTTGCAAATCGGAGGTAGATTTAGACGAATGAAAGAATTTAATTATATAAGTAATTTGACTAGAGTGACATATTTTCAGCATTTGCATAGAACCTACATAATTATTTGTCTGTGAAGGGGGATGGATTAAGACACTAAAAGATATTCAAATTTAACCTAGTTTAATACCAAGTTGGGGATATGGAATTAAATTTTGGCAGGAAATCCAATTGTATCTTAGGAGAAGACGAGAAATTAGTCATAAGCAATTACTAAGGCAATGTTAGGATCCTTTATTCTTAAGGAACAAACTGAGCAACCAAAAAAAATATCAGTTGCAAATTGGAGGTAGGTTTAGAATAATCAAAGTATTTAATTGTATAAGTACAAATATCAACCCTAATTTGTGGTAGGAAGTTGGCTAGTAAAGTGGCAGCTAGAACAGGGAACACAACTATAGAGTTAGAGTGTGGGAAAGTACTTGTATTCCATGACGAAGAGATAATCAAGTCTTGGGGACCCCAATCAATGATTTATTTAATAAGGAGAAAAAAAATAGCTTTCTCATAGGTAGAAATTCAAATTTTTTACATAGACAGGAAGATAGTGAAGGAAGGAATTGGGAAGATGAGAAAGAGAATCAGAATCCCAATGCGAAACAATTGAAGTATTTACATACAAATCAAGAGTTGAAAAAAGCATGGGTCCCTAGGGGGCATGTAGTTTGTACAAAATATGGTTAACGAGGTTAAAGAAAATAAGGAGCTGGAATGAACAAGAGGCAAGGAACCTTTCTAAAATACAATATTTTTATAGCTATATAAAAAATGCATTGGGTGGAGGATTTCCTTGAATGAATAGTAATAGGAATGGATAAATTTGGTAGAATTAAGAAAACAAGGATAGAGAAGAGAGAAAACAGGCCACATTGGAAATTATGGATCAAGAGAAGATTGACCATAGTACAGCAAATTCCATGGTTATGGTTAAAAGTGACAAGTATACATGGGTAAGGAAAATGCAAACATCAAAAGGGATGCAGAAGTGATGAGATTTTGAAAGGGAACCAAAGAAGAATTCGTGGAGCTAGGAGAGAAGGATCACAATAAATAGATTGTCATTTGTTTTCATAAGAACTATGAAATAGTTTTGCCTAAGTCGATTTGTAAAATTAGTAAACATGAATTAGATTTTAAATTTATTAAAGGAAGACTACAAAATCCTTCATTCTTGAAATTTTAGAAGATAAAATTATGTATAGGCATAACATCTTGATAGAAATTCAAGCATAATGTTTCTTGAGAAGCTAATTGGCTTCATAATACAATACAATTTTCCTAACTAGAATACTCACAAGAAACTTGAGAAAGTTGTGTCCAACTTTATGATATTAAAAGAACAAGATTCAAAATACACGTAGTTATTGAATCTCTATCCAATTTTACTCGAGCAAGAAATTTTTAAATCAATAGTTATACATAGCTCTTTTTCCTTTGAAGCAATAATAATGATTTTTCATTTTCTTCCCGTAAGTAGATGTTTTAGCAACAAATTTGCTATTACAAAATGTTGCTGGCAATTGAAATCATGGGATAGTATCAGGAGAATTTGAATTCTCAAACAAGGTGGGGGGGAGTTATTGTTGATGTATATGTAACTTCGGAATGTATTTCACATATATGTATATTGTATTCCTATAGAGATGGTATTATTCCTCTATAAGGAAGTGTCGTCATTTATATTGTAAGTGTCGTAACTTATACTTGATGGGTTATTAGACCACCTTATTTGGGGTCCGCCCTGTATAAGTCATGTGGGTCAAAGGGTTATTAGACCACTCTATTGGGGGTCGGCCATGTGGGTCAAAGGGTTATTAGACCACCCTATTGGGGGTCGGCCCACTCAGCATTATGTTATGTGGTAAAGTTCGAGCCTACATGAGTTAGGTAAAAAGGAAAGTCAAGTCAAGTATAAATAGAGTGCGGGAGGCACTCTATTTGTTCACTCACTTCTCACACATGCACTCAAGGAGGAGTGGCGCACTTATGGAGGAGGAGGATCTACTG
The DNA here is from genome assembly GCA_027924585.1 of Larix kaempferi. Taxonomy (NCBI): domain Eukaryota; kingdom Viridiplantae; phylum Streptophyta; class Pinopsida; order Pinales; family Pinaceae; genus Larix; species Larix kaempferi. The sequence goes on from BSBM01000009.1 coordinate 6,872,928, forward strand.
CTAGGTTATGGCTATCTCTCTTGGTTGGTTGTATCATTGCTCTATCTATCTCTGAGGAAGTTATTGGGGTTTTTCACCTTTATGGTTTTCCCCAAGTAAATCTTTGTGTCTCTTGTGTGCTTGCATTATTGTCTCCATGATTGATATGCTGTAGATATGTTGTACATGTTATTCTCTCAGTTAAGATCCTAGATCAGATTGAAGTAAATTCTGAAAATTTAACATGGTATCAGAGCTAGCCTGAAAGAAGGCATGATATGGCATGTATGACACTTGTTGCACTTACGATGCTAGGGCTTGATATAGAAAAAACAAGTCATCGTAGAACTTTCGCTATAAATCCATTTTGGCGAATTTTTCGGATCTGAAATTGTTACAGGACGAATATTAAATCTCCAGGTACCTTGTGTCCAAAGGACAACCTCTAATTCGTTGTACTTTGTGATTTATGATCTGTGCAATATAGGGTTTCTGCCTCTTCCAGATCTGAGTTAAAATCAGGTGACCTTGGGAAAAAGGTCATAACTTGGGCTAGGAAGCTCCAAATGAAATTTCGTGAAAAGTGACAGGTAGTACACATACGGTACTATCTCAGAAAACTTTTTCAGAGGCCGAAGTTGAACCAGTGACACGTGGCACTCCATACAAGTACGCTCTCCTGTATTATCCCATAAACAGGTCATGTTGCGACATTTAGCATAACTCTCTCTCAGAGAGTCCAATTGAGGTCAGACCTGTTAGGATGGAAAGGTAACAGGCCGAGATATCTTAGGAAACTATTGCAGAGGCCGAAGTTAAAATAGTGACACATGGCACGCCGTACAAGTTCGCTCTCCTGTTTTATCCCAAAACAGGTCACGTTGCGACATTTGGCATAACTCTCTCTCAGAGAATCCAATTGAGGTCAGACCTGTCAGGATGGAAAGATAATAGGTCAGGCTATCTCAAGAAACTTTTTCAAACCCTGTGGATCAAAAAACTCGGAGGTACACCAGAAACAATCAGGTACATATTTCTGTCAAAACAGAATTATTTTTAGTACCTTCATTCATGGCTTCCGGAATTTAGGGCTTCATAGAAAGTTGGAATTTTTGTAATCCGAGACCACGGCTGGATGCTACTCATCAAAATAGAAATTTAGATACCAAGATCATAATTTTTGGTTGGGCAGAAGGCCGGGCTTGATTAGACCCTAGTTCGGGACTTTGATCAGAAAAGTGGAAAATTAGGGCTTCTGTAAAAATGGGAATTTTTTGAAATCTGTGACCACGGCTGGAAGCTCCTCAGAAAAATAGAAGCTTGGAGCTTTGGATCAAACATTTTGATTGGGCAGAAGAGTGGGCTTCATCAAACCCCAGTTCAGGGTCACGTCCAGTGAATCCGGAAGTTTCAAAGGAAAAATTGAGGAGTGAAACTTTGCAGTTTTCAAATTCTGAATATACCAGTTTGATCAGCTCATCAAGGCGCATATTTCTATCCTTTCGGAAGTTTGAAATTCAAAGTTTGAATTTTTGGGGTTTCTCTGACAAACCCATATCCAGCTCCAAGTCCAATTCTTGTAATTCAAGTGGATTGGGTTAATCCTAGAAGAAGATGGATTGATCATCTACATGAGTGAAGAAGTTCCTGTTTCAGAGGGAGATGAGGCTAAGGCTTTACATAAGAATATTACAAGCGATCTCGACAGGTATGACTCATCGAGGTATGTTTTGATATTTGTCCATGATTAAGTTTATGGTATGTTTGTCTTCATGTTATTACGGTTAGTACAATTTTGATTTTAGATTTGCCGTATCACCTTAACAAAATTATGAATGCATGATAGAAGATATTCATTGGTTAGGGTGTTGACACTTATGATTGTACTAATGCATTATGGTGTTGTATGAGGTTTATGTTGTCTACTAACATGAAAGGTACACCAAGAAAGACAAATCATGTTCTGGTCCAAGAACATATGATCATGATAACATAAGGACAAAGATTCATCCATTGTCATGGGTCTCATAGAAGATCCATTTACGAGGTATGTATAACTTGGTTTTGTAATAGTTAACCTATGAGATATACACGTTACTAGCACAAGTCATTGAAGAAGAACAAGAAGACATCATGTGAGTATGTTAGACATAAATAGCTAGCATGCTAATCCAGGTATGTTTTTCCTATATCAAGATAGAATCCTACCTTGTGTTAGGATTTTATACTGTTGTTGATAATGATTATTCATGAAGTCATAGGTTTGAATAATCATGATTGTATGCATATTATGTTTCTTACCATAATTGATGATATGACTAACCAGAAGAATCATGATGGTATAGGTTTGAATAATCACAGGTTTTATGCATTTTATATCTCTTATATTGATTGATGATTCAACTAACCTGAAGAGTCATAGGCTTGAGTAATTACAGGTTTAGACATGTTATGTTTCTTATGATTTGACTAACCATAAGAATCCTTGAATGCTAATGCTTATTATTTCTGTTTGAAATGATCATGACTATACATGCTTGAGATTATTGTGTTTTAATAGTATACTAATGAATGTATGATTTTATATTAGACCTAGAGGATAACACAATGATGATACTAACAAGCATGCATAGGGATCGAGAATGTATATAAGTTCAAGGACAGGTAATCCAGGAAGCAAAGATCAAGAGGGAGTACACTCTAGTGGTTTATGCAAGGATGCAGATATTCAGAGGGAGTTGTCCATCTCTCTACATCCCACAACAGAAAGGTGTAGAAGAAGCTACTTCAGATTAGGACTCCAGCAGCTCTTGCAAGGAAGTGAAGACTCAGAGGGAGTCCACCCAATGAACAAACAAAGATAAGTATTTTTAATTATCATTTCATGCATATTTGTTTGTTTAAATAAAATTGTTCAATAATGTATATGCTCATGTTCCTAGACTTAGGATATGTATTGTGCATATTAGAATAGTTGCATTGATGAACAGTATACTACTAATATACATGGGTAAGTGGCCTATGGCACTGTACAACATTCCATTGCTACTTATCTAGAATGAAACCTCTTTGCTGACATGTTGGGAGTTGTGCACACTCTTAACAATGTTCTGGTAGAGATTGGAAGGCATCTAGAAAGTTACGGGATATGGATAAATGTTGTATTGAAGCATTGGCTAAGATAATTGCATGACTGTATGACATATTTCTTTATGTGTAAGAATTTGTTCTGAAAACTATGAGATGTTTTCTAATCATGCAATTTAACTTGTTGTGTAGGAAAGATCGTATGCCATCTCCTACAAAAGAAGAACTACAACATTTGTTCCAGCAACAAAGATATCTATTGAAGATATTGAAGTTCCCGGGATCTGGGATGAAGAAATGAAATGCCATGATCCATCGATCATGAAGAATGATGTTTGGGATGTAATCCCAAGACATGAAGGGAAGTTTGCTATGACTTCCAAATGGAACTATCAGATCAAGCATGTTGCAGATGGCAGCATTGAGAAATATAAAAGTGATGAAATAGAAGATACACCAGATGGATTCAAGACAACTTCCTTGAATGGTGTAGTTGAAGAAGAAGTGTACGTAGAGCAGCCACTTGGTTCTGAGACACATGATAGGAAATCATATATGTGCAGAACTTGGTATGGTGAAGATAGATTGATTGCCGACACGCAGCGGAAGCTTACTACCGAGTTCAAGATGAAGAACTTGGGGATGATGCACTATTTGTTTTTGGCATGGAGGTGTGGCAGAGTGCAGATAGAATCTTCCTTGGACAAGGGAAGTATGCAGTAGAGATCCCAAAGAGGTTCGGGATGATGGATTGCAAGGCCATGGCCACACCTATGGCATCAAATCTGAAGCTTCTATGTGATGCTTCATCTGAGCCGATTGATGTCTCTATGTATCGCCAGATGATTGGGTCCTTGATGTACCTGACGAACACGAGACCAGACATTTGCTTTGCTGTGAACACATTGAGCCAGTTCCTGACGGATCCAAGGAGTGTTCACCTGGTTGCTGTAAAGCATATTCTGAGGTACCTGAAGGGTACAGTGGATTATGGGCTCAGGTATGAGGTGAATCAAAAGTTTAACCTGCAGGGTTATGTTGATTCAGATTGGGCTGGCAGTGCTGCAGACAGGAAGAGCACATCTGGGTGCTGCTTCAGTATGGGATCAGGTGTGATCTCTTGGTTTAGCAGGAAGCAGTCCTGCGTAGCACTGAGTATAGCTGAGGCAGAGTATGTTGCAGCCTGTTCAGCTAGTTGTGAGGCAGTATGGCTACGGAAGCTACTGTCTGAGCTATTTGATCTCCCGTTGGAGGCTACTGGTATCTTCTGTGATAACCAGAGTTGTGTAAAGCTGTCCGAGAACCCAGTGTTTCATGACAGGTCGAAACACATAGAGATCAAATATCACTATATCAGGGATATGGTGCAGAGAGGAGTTGTGAAGCTCCTGTATGTTGCGATGGACGAGTAGATTGCAGATGTGCTGACGAAGCCACTAGCCAGGGTGAAGTTCGAGTACTTCAGAGAGAGGCTTGGCATGCTTCAGATCGAGGATACTTCGAGGAAGAAGTGATGGACACATTTGTTGAAGCCATTCCAAGCATGTTGGAAGGGGGATCCTTCACATGGCTGTGAATGTAAGCGCTGGATGATGAGCATCAGGATGATGTTCTGGTTTCTTCTTATATATGATCAGTTGGATCATTATATATGCATCATGTTAGATGTTGGATATGATCAGCTGGATCATTTATATGTATGTACGCATCATGTTGGATGTTGGATACATTGTGTGGATCATGTATCTTTGTATGATCAGGTAGATCATGGATGCTGATGGATACATTGTGTGGATCATGTATCTTTGTATGATCAGGTAGATCATGTATGATTGATGGACACATTGTGTGGATCATGTATCTATGTGTGCATCAGATGGATGCATTGTATGATCAGGATGATCGTGGATGACGAGCTTCTCCAGATGACATGTAGCAGGATGTTGCAGTGATGATGATGAGTATCAGATGATACTTTGTGGCCGTGGATCAGGTTGTGCAGGAAAGCATGTAATTTGTGCCCTGGGAGATTTGCAGATGGTCTTTCGAGTTTTTTCCTATGGCATGTAATTCGGTGCCCTGGGACATCTGGCAAATGCTCTTGCGAGGTTTTGCTTGGGAGGACATGTAATTTGTGCCCTGGGAGATCTGCAGATAGTCTTTCGAGGTTTTGCCTATGGCATGTAATTCGGTGCCCTGGGATATCTGGCAGATGCTCTTGCGAGGTTTTGTCCTATGGCATGTAATTTGCTCCTGGGAGATCTGGACAGGATGAAAAAGGCCTCAGATGCTTCAGCCAGGTTTTGCCATGACCACATGTAATTTGCTCCTGGGAGATCTGGACAGGATGAAAAAGGCCTCAGATGCTTCAGCCAGGTTTTGTGGTGGACCACATGTAATGTGCTCCTGGGAGATCCGACAGGTAGAGCTGTGTGCTTGTAACAGCCTGGGATGCTTCTGTTCGGATATCCACATCATCTTTTTCAGGATATTGCATGCAATTAGGGTTTGCATGCAAATTCTAGGGTTTGCATGCACTTTGCATGCATCCCAGTCACCAGGTTGATGCCTCCAGCACCTTAGCCACCTCTTTCTAGCACCCGGGAGCCACTTACCTCAGTTCTTTAGCCATCCTAGTCTGAAAGGCGCCCACTTCTCACCTACTTCCAGAGAAGGGCGCACTTTCTCACCTACCACTGCAGTTCCACTTCAGTTACATTCAGTTAGCTCCGATTCTCCCTGATTTGAGGCTAGTTTCACTCCCGACTGACTGTTTCACTTCCGTTGGACCTCCAGATTGACTAGATGACTTGTTCTGACTTCAGTTAGCCTCCCATGCGCCCCCCACTGAGCCTCCTTCCCTTAATCAGTGCTACACACTTCAGTTACACTTGTTACACTTAGTTAGACTCAGATTGACACCTGGATGACTGGTTCTTGTGCATTAATGAGCACCACCGATTGATGATGAGGACTCCTAGTTGGAGTCAAGCTACTCCATTCAGTGATTCGAATGGCCTACTTAGTCAATTCGAATTGCTCACTCACATTGTCAGATTGTATTGTAATTATTCACCCTTATTGGGATATTGAGCACTGCTGCATGTCTTGCACAGTTTTGCACCATATTTTCTATGTTCATCTATTGTGATTGATTTACTTGTTCATAAGATCTGCTGTGACTAATTTTACATGGTATCAGAGCCATTGCAGGGACAAGATCTCTTTTCTACAGGTGTTTATACAAGAAGATTTGACTGAATTGCTAAAAATTGCAATAAGTTTGGCATGAGATATCTCAAGGGCATTCGCTCCTGTGCATGCAAAGCTTGAAAAATACTCCAATACCACTCCAGAAGCTTGAGTTACCACATAATTCCTGGATCTGATACATTGGACCTATTCAACATTGCTTGAAATCCAATCCCAGGTGTGATGCAACTCTCAAAGGGTGGATTGTTCGACCTTATTGTGGTTGTTTTGATGTGATTTGCAGGTTTATTGTCTCCTCCAATTGCATTCGCTACCTTCTGCATGCAAGCCTTTCTACAGCAATTCCATTCGCTATAGTCTGCATGCAAGCTTCCTCTTCATCAGTTGACTCAATCCTTGCAATGGAATACTCTTCTTCAAAGCCTATCCTCACCCCATTCAATTATTTTGATTGGAAAGATGATATGGAGATCATATTACGTTCAAAAGGTTACTACCGAGTCACTCTTGGTCTTGAATTGGAGCCAAACAATGTAGCAGAAAGAACTAAACACTACAACAAGCTTGATGAAGCTTACGGTCTTCTTTGTCTCTCCATCTCCAAGGATCTTCACTTCCATCTCAGCGGATTGAAGACTCCAAAAGCCATATGGGAGCAACTTGAGACACTATTCGGCAAGCAGGATGAGCTTAGGGCTTTTCAATTAGAGAATGAATTGATTGGCCTTAATCCTGAGAATTTCGAGACCATCAATGAATTCTTCACAAAATTCAAGAACTTGAACTTGCAATTGAAGAACAGTGGTGTTATCAAAGAGGATAAACAGTTGATCCTCTCCATTCTAAGCAAGCTTGGGAAAGATTATTCGGTATTTGTCTCTACTTTCAATTCCGGTCGGCTAACTACCCCGAATTGGAAGATGCCTACCTTGAATGCCTTCATTGAGTCCGTTACGAAAGAGCATGACAAGTTGATTCAAATGGGGTCCATAAGCTCCAAAGATTCAGCCCTATTTGTTCAAGGACCCAAGATCTCGAATGGTAAAGGAAAGCTAAAGAAGGAGAAGCCCAAATTCGAGCCTCACAAGCAAAAAGACAAAGGCAAGCAAACGGATGCACCATCCAGTTCGAAATCCAAGCAAAAGGGCAAAGAAGGTAACCAAAAATCTAAATGTACTTATTGTAACCGTGGCTTTCATCCCGAAATTTCATGTATGAAGAAGACTATAGATCAAATGGCCCTCCTTTTGGAAAAGAACAACATAACCCTTCCTGACGGTGCAAGGAAGAAGGATCGGAATGATGATCATGAAAGAGGACAAGCACTCATGGCAACGGTTTCGAAGCCCTCAACTCTCTTGATAGATTCGGGTGCATCAAATCATATGGCTGCAAACATTGATTCTTTTTCCTCATTCGATCCAAACAGCTCCATCCCCATCCATTTGGGAGATGACTCAAAAATTTCTTCAAAGGGCAAAGGTACGATTCATGTAGAACATGGATGCTTTCAGAATGTTCTCTATGTGCCTTCCTTAGCTTCGAATCTCCTTTCTGTGTATCAAATGACACATACTGGTGATCCAAAGAAAGTCACATTCAGCCCTAATACAGTTGAAATTTCTGATATCAAAAGTGGAAAACTAGTTGCGGTTGGAAAGACAAACCACACTGCTAAATGTTATGAGTTTTCGCACTTTATTCCGCTTGCAAAGCCCACTGCTCTTCGCACACATGGTAATGAGGTTAGTAGGCTTTGGCATGAAATATTTGGACATCTAAATTATAAGTATTTGCTGCTGCTATCAAATAAATCCATGGTTGATGGGCTTCCACAACTCCGTTCCTCGAAGGGAATATGCACCGGTTGCATTATTGGGAAGCACCCCGAGCACAGATTCGACCGCGGCAAGGCTAGCAGAGCCTCTACTATTTTGGGATTGATCCATTCTGATATTAGCAGTCCGCTGCCCCATATGTCATTAAATGGTTCAAGGTATGTTTTGACATTTATTGATGATTATTCTCGCTTTACATGGGTATTCTTTCTCAAAAACAAGTCAGAAGTGCTTGGAAAATTCAAGGATTTTAAGGCTTCTGTTGAGACCACCACTGAGAGCAAGATCAAAGCTCTTAGATCTGATAATGGTGGGGAATATATCAAGTCTGAGTTGCTGCAACTTTGTGCCCAAAGCGGAATCAAGATCCAACATACAGTTCCCTACACACCCCAGCAGAACGGTGTAGCGGAAAGGAAAAACCGGTCACTGAAAGAGATGGCTACATGCATGATTGAATCGAAAGGTTTGGCTGCAAATCTTTGGGCTGAAGCAATCAATGTTGCTGCATATATACAGAACCGTGTTCCACATTCATCCGTGAAAGGTATGACTCCTTTCGAAGCATTCTTTGGTCACAAACCGGATGTGTCAAATTTGAGAGTTTTTGGCTCTACTGCATGGGCTAGAATTCCTTCTGAGAAGAGACGAGCTTTGGATCCACAAAGTATCGAGTGCATATTGATAGGATATGGGGAAGAATCAAAAGCATATAAACTCATGGATATCAGATCTAAAAAGATATTTATAGAGCGCAGTGTGCAGTTTGAAGAACCGCTTCAAGAATTGCAACTAGTTGAGGAGAAAACTGCCGATTCACCGCCTTCACCAGAAGAAGATTCGAGCAGCGATAATGAAGGTATGAGTTCTGATATTTCTGATATTGTAGCAGCATATGATGATCATGACATATCAGGTTCGGAATCCGACCATTCAGATCCCCCTCAGTTACCAAAGTGGGCTCAAAACACTCTATAATCTGCTGGTTCTAGTCTTGGAAATCCTGCTGATCCGAGACGAACAAGAGGAGACTTTCAAAGGGAAGGTATGGCTCTTTCTATTGCTGATCCATTTCTTCCTGAGATTTGTTATTTGATGGCTGGTTCAGATCCCCAATCATACTATTCATCCCATCGAGATCCGAGATGGAAAGATGCCATGGATGAAGAGTACAGTTCTCTTCAAAAGAACAATACATGGGAGCTAGTTTCTCTTCCACCTGGAAGAAAATTAGTGAAGTGTAAATGGGTCTACCGTACTAAAGTTGCTGCTGATGGCTCTATCAGCAAATACAAATCAAGGTTGGTGGCAAAAGGTTTCTCCCAAGTCCAAGGAGTGGACTACACTGAGACTTTTGCACCGGTTGCAAAGATGGATTCCATCCGCCTTGTTTTGGCTATTTCCGCATCCAAGCACTGGGAAGTGCACCACATGGATGTGAAGAGTGCATTTCTACATGGAGACCTTGCTGAAGAGGTATATATGCAGCAGCCAAAGGGCTACACATCAGATCCATCATTAGTTTGCAGATTGAAAGAATCTTTGTACGGGTTAAAACAGGCCCCAAGAGCTTGGTACGCAAAGATGGACTCCTTCCTTCTTTCTCAGAATTTCCAAAGATGAAAATCTGATCCGAATGTGTATCTTCAGCGAGTTAAAGGTAATTTGTTGGTTATTGTACTTTATGTTGATGATCTTCTCATTACTGGTAGCACTCTTACTTCAATAAACAAGCTAAAAACTGTCTTAAATCTAGCTTTTGACATGAGCGATTTGGGCTTGCTGAGTCACTTTTTGGGCTTGGAGATAGCTCAAAATTTTGATGGGATCACTATATCTCAGCAAAAATATGCTTCTGACCTGTTATTGAAGTTTAATATGGCTGAATGTAAGGTATCCCCATTCCCATTCCTCTCAGGAATCAGTCTTGAGGAGGGAGATTCTACACCGCTTGCAGATTGCAATATGTATCGACAGTTGATTGGTTCAGTACTTTATTTGACACACTCAAGGCCTGATATTTCATATGCCGTGAGTACCGTGTCAAGATATATGCACCAGCCACATGATCTTCATTGGCGAGTAGCCAAGCGGATCTTGCAGTATGTGCAAGGTACGAGACAGTTTGGCATACATTATGCTGCAGATTTTGAGCTTGATTTCATTGGTTTTACTGATTCAGATTGGGCAGGTGATAGCATTGATCGAAAGTCCACTTCCTGTTATGTTTTCATGATTGGTCATGGTGCTATTTGCTGGTCCAGCAAAAAGCAATCAGCCATTGCACTTTCTTCAGTAGAGGCAGAGTATCGAGGGGCAGTCAATGCCTGCATTCAGGCAGTTTGGTTGCAGGGTATTCTTTCCGAGTTTGGTTTTGGTGGCACTACTTCGACTGTCCTATTTTGTGACAATCAAAGTGCTATCAAGATCTCCACAGATCCAGTTCAGCGGCAGAGGACCAAACACATTGAGATTCATATGCATTACATTCGACAGTTGGTGCATGACCGCACCATCATTCTGCAATATTGCCCTACTGATGAGCAAATTGCAGACATCTTCACCAAGAGCTTCACTGAGAAGAAGTTCTCTTACCTCCGTTCACTGTTGGGGGTGAGTTCCATCATGGTGGAGACAGATTGATCCATTATTATGCTTTAGCTTGAGGGGGGGCTTTCTTCCCACTGGGTTTTCCCTCTTTCCTCACTTAGTTTATTTTAAGCATTTTTTGGATTATTGTATTGGGGTGACCTTTGGTCTTAGTTACCAGGGCCCCACATTATTTTTTTTGCACATCATAGTCTAGCTTGAGGGGGGGTGTTCGGATATCCACATCATCTTTTTCAGGATATTGCATGCAATTAGGGTTTGCATGCAAATTCTAGGGTTTGCATGCACTTTGCATGCATCCCAGTCACCAGGTTGATGCCTCCAGCACCTTAGCCACCTCTTTCTAGCACCCGGGAGCCACTTACCTCAGTTCTTTAGCCATCCTAGTCTGAAAGGCGCCCACTTCTCACCTACTTCCAGAGAAGGGCGCACTTTCTCACCTACCACTGCAGTTCCACTTCAGTTACATTCAGTTAGCTCCGATTCTCCCTGATTTGAGGCTAGTTTCACTCCCGACTGACTGTTTCACTTCCGTTGGACCTCTAGATGACTTGTTCTGACTTCAGTTAGCCTCCCATGCGCCCCCCACTGAGCCTCCTTCCCTTAATCAGTGCTACACACTTCAGTTACACTTGTTACACTTAGTTAGACTCAGATTGACACCTGGATGACTGGTTCTTGTGCATTAATGAGCACCACCGATTGATGATGAGGACTCCTAGTTGGAGTCAAGCTACTCCATTCAGTGATTCGAATGGCCTACTTAGTCAATTCAAATTGCTCACTCACATTGTCAGATTGTATTGTAATTATTCACCCTTATTGGGATATTGAGCACTGCTGCATGTCTTGCACAGTTTTGCACCATATTTTCTATGTTCATCTATTGTGATTGATTTACTTGTTCATAAGATCTGCTGTGACTAATTTTACAGCTTCAGCCAGGTTTTGTGGTGAGATCACATGTAATGTGCTCCTGGGATATCCGACAGGTAGAGCCGCGTGCTCGTAACAGCCTGGGATGCTTCAGCCAGGTTTTGTGATGGGTCACATGTAATGTGCTCCTGGGAGATCCTACAGGTAGAGCTGTGTGCTCGTAATAGCCTGGGATGCTGCAGCCAGGTTTTGTGACGCACGTAATAAGTCCTGAGGATTCCACAGTATGGCCAGTGATGATGAAGACCTGCAGATGGTGGGCCTACATCCAGTATGAAAAAGGACTGGCTCTGTAGAACTTCCTATGATGAGTAGATTCAGAGATTGATTGAGATAGCAGCAGCAGTGATGATGATGATGATGACTCGATGACGATTATCCAGTGACGATGATCCAGAGAAGATGACTTGTGCTAGAAGAACTGTGCTGAGAAATACCTTCCTAGTTAAGAGGGAGTGTTGATGTATATGTAACTTCGGAATGTATTTCACATATATGTATATTGTATTCCTATAGAGATGGTATTATTCCTCTATAAGGAAGTGTCGTCATTTATATTGTAAGTGTCATAACTTATACTTGATGGGTTATTAGACCACCTTATTTGGGGTCCGCCCTGTATAAGTCATGTGGGTCAAAGGGTTATTAGACCACCCTATTGGGGGTCGGCCATGTGGGTCAAAGGGTTATTAGACCACCCTATTGGGGGTCGGCCCACTCAGCATTATGTTATGTGGTAAAGTTCGAGCCTACATGAGTTAGATAAAAAGGCAAGTCAAGTCAAGTATAAATAGAGTGCGGGAGGCACTCTATTTGTTCACTCACTTCTCACACATGCACTCAAGGAGGAGTGGCGCACTTATGGAGGAGGAGGATCTGCTGCTAGGTTATGGCTATCTCTCTTGGTTGGTTGTATCATTGCTCTATCTATCTCTGAGGAAGTTATTGGGGTTTTTCACCTTTATGGTTTTCCCCAAGTAAATCTTTGTGTCTCTTGTGTGCTTGCATTATTGTCTCCATGATTGATATGCTGTAGATATGCTGTACATGTTGTTCTCTCAGTTAAGATCCTAGATCAGATTGAAGTAAATTCTGAAAATTTAACAGTTATTACATCGATTGTACAACAACTTAAGACTCTTGTATAAGGGTTTGAATACTGAAAACCAAGTGAACATAGCTAAGTTTTCTTTTTATAAATGAGTTTCTAATACAAGTTCAATTTTTTTCCTATTGGAAACATATTTTTTTATTGAGATCCAAAGAATTCAAATTTTGCATCACAACAAAAGAATTTCCAAATGTTATAATGAAAATACAAATCAACTTGTATTTATTTCATACCTATATTTTTTTGGAAGAGAACATACATAAATTCCAATATTGACTTCAAATGACAAAAAAAACATATGTTATTGCGAGAGGAATTGAAAGACAGGTTGCATGATGGTCAGTCCAGTAGGCATCAAAGATGTCGAAGATGATATTAGTATCCTTTATATTTGACCAAAAATGATCAAGCATGGAGCCATTGTCAGTTGTTACTTCGGTTTTACGCAATAAAAAGCCATTAGTTTTCATGAATGATTCTAATTTGTTTTTAGATGTGTTTTTGTGCAACATATCAATGTTGAAATCTCCAGCAATCAAAATCTATTTATTTTTCCTAGCATGCAAGAAAATGGAACTAAAAAAGGAAAGAAGGCTTTGAAGTGGAGCCCCTAGCCTATTGTAAATATTTACTAATTTCAAAGAACTATTGCTAAGTTGGAATTCAATTACAATTGCCTTTGTATATTTTGTTACATGGTTTTTTGAATTGTTAATTACTATGTTTTTTTTAAACATGTAACAATGCCAAGAACATCTAATGATGCTAGGCAACTATATTATTTTTTCAATATGGTATGTTTGGGAACTATGTGAGGATAAGTCTCTAAAACATAGAATATATGATCCCATTAGCTCTTGATCATTTATGATATTTTCCATATGCAATGGTAAGCTTCATGTGTTCAATGAGCATATAAGAAAACATCTTTGTTTACTTATTGAATGGATCCCATATTCAAATTCTCAATGGGCATGTGTTTGAAGTCAATCTATTTCCATAGCAACTTTTTAGTGAAGTGAAAAAAATGTTGAGCTTGGTGTTATCATTGATGTCAAAGAGATTGTTGAACTTGGTTATGGAATTGAAGTCTTAAATCTAGTTTGAAGAAGTATATAAAAAATATGTGCACAAGTCTCAGCAAGCCCTGTGATATTTTAGAAGTAGGGTCACTCAACTGTAGCATACCTCACTAAAACTCACTCAAGAAGTGCAGTAAGAAGAATAAGAAATGTTGATTCAATAATCACTCATACACGAGAAATGACAAAAACTGTTGTATCATATATCAGCTGTGAGCTGGCACTCTGAATAGTGACTAATAACTGAATACAATCAAATGAATTCGAATGCCTCCCAAGGTCATTCGAATTCTCCTCGATGTGTGTCTTGGATGACATTGGAGACATCATCCAATCAGTAATAGTGGTCACAAGTGGTCAAACATCAGTCAAATGAGTCTAACTAGTGCATGTAGCACAAATGTAGGAAAGGAGACTCCAATGTGGGCACATGAGGAGCTATCAATAGTCAGTATAGCTGATCTAGTCTCTCTAGAGGTCTATCTAAGTGGTTCAGTCATTTAAAATAGTAATCAGTCCTTAAATTAGGGAACATATCCAATAATAATGGAAATAACTGAGGAATCTCTTAAATAGGTGGAAGAGGGCTTACTTGTACTCCAGTGATGAAAACAAGGGCGCATATGTGGCTAGGAGGGCTAGAACTGAGCATAAACACACTCCTGGCGCTAAAAACTGGCGACTAGGTGCTCGGAGACTACCATACTTGTGACTGGATGCATGCAGGCATGCAAAATATAAAATTTATGGCGAGAATATTCCAACACCCCTCCCTGCAAGCCAAACTATGAGGAACAACTGAAATGGTAGGGTCATGTTGAATCCCCGGATGTGTAGGTTGCTGGAATGGGTTCCAAGGCTAACAACAGAGGGTGAAAACCCAAACTGAAAGGATTCAAAAGACTATGCGCAAGAGAAATTCTATCCCCAGCCTATTTGGGGTAGTTAACTCCCATGGATACAAAGGCCTCCGCTGGCACTTATAGGGTTTGATCCTGAAAGGATTAGTCTTCCTATAAAGGAATATTCAAGTGTACTAACTCTAAGACAGAATTAAACCTAGAACAACTCTACCTTAAAGGAAATCTAAACTGAGTCGAATCTAATCTAAAAGGAGTGTTTTGACTGTGTGCAGGATAACTTGGCTTGAAATTAATAAGTCATTACACCAACTTAACAGAAATGTGAAATTGGATCACTTCTTATTACTTCAAAATACAATCAGGTAATGAAAATTAATTGATGATAGTTTAAATATTAGGTGCATGCAAGATTATGCTGTAGTTCTTATGCTAATTGAAAAATTAACATGAATTAATAATTTATGTGAATCATTTGCAGAAATAGATAAATATTTTAATTAAATAAATTCAATTAAAACATAAATACACAAAGACCATGAATTAAGACAAATTGAAATCATAGATCAATGCATTAATGATTGCAAAAGTTTAACAGTATGCATTCAATATTTAAGGTGAAGAAATCAGACATGATCAAAGAAATTTGGTAACAAAGACAAAGAAGATGCAAAAGAAACTAACTTTGATTCATTAAGTCTGCAATAAATTATAAGATCTCAAGTGAAGCAGTGTTTCTCCGGTCCTTTTCTGGTGATTTCCCCCCTCCCCTCTATGAGAGTTCTACCCTTTTAAATAATAATTACAAAATAGTTACAAAAGATAGACTTCCCATAAAACAGGGATTACAAAATCAAACTATCCTAATCATGACCAAGGGAAACTTGCCCCTTGCTCTAAATTCTAACAGCTCATCAATATGTGGATAGTTGGATGATTCAATCCCCAACTGAGCATCACATGTGAATATTTCCATCTCGTTTTTGGCCAACTTATGTCAGGTGCGCAGGAATATGTGGATCTTGCCTTCTAGGCTGATAGGTTGTTTGATGAACTGGTCCACATCAGCAATCTGGATGTGCTCGAGCTGCTGAATCTTTTCCTTGACCTCACCACATCTGCATTCAACCTGTTCAATCATTAATTTAGGTGGGAATGCCTTCTGAATAAGGTCCATAGTAGGAAACTTCAACATTTCCATGATATTATCCACAGCATACCACGTCCTCCCACATACAGCCTGTGCCTTTTTTATTGTTTCCTCCACCATGTCAAGGATATTTTGCCAGGCATTCAAAGAAGTCCTAACTCTTCTGAACTGGAAGTTGTCCAACATAGGAATGTCATCTGGTTTATCCTTGATGTACCTCTGCCAATCGACAATCTCATCAATGGATTTAGAATCCAGTTGCCTCTTGTCCATCTGTTGGTAAAGGGTGATAGACATCTTCTCAAAAGCATTGTCAGTTTCCTTAATCTCATTCTGAGAATTAAACAATGCATCTAAGAGCTCATGATGTCCTGGATTTATCAGATTAGCCAAATCTTTGAATTCTTGTTGAGAACAACTAGAGAAAGAGGAGGAAGTTGCACTTGTAGTTGCATCCTCAAGTTGTTTTTCCAACACAGCTATATTTTCAAGTTTGGAAGTATTCATAATCTCTGAATCCTGTAATTTATCCTGGAGGGAATCACTTTGTCCTTGTAGGTCCCTGATCTGACCTTCATAATCATTCTTTAATATCTGAAGCTCAAATTCATGTTGCTCATTGATTTTTACTATATGCTTCTGAATCTCTTTCAGCTCTTCTTTCTTCAAATCAATTTCTTTATTCAAAGATGTTACTGTATCAAAGTTATCTCTAGTAAATGCCCCCATGGACGCTGTAGTTTCTAATGATTCCTTTTGTATTTCATCAGACTACCTAGCCCAAATTACCTAATTGGGAAAAGGCTCTTGCAATACAACTGATCCCATGCTTCTCTTGCTTCCTCTTTTAACCACTCCTTTTGTTGTATTGCTATAAAAATAATCTCCAAGGGGAACTACAATATCCTCCTCACAAGCACCTTCCAACTCAGTACAAGATGTAACCACATCTCCTATTACAATTAGTGGAGTTGTCTGTGTAACACTAGCATTGGGTATTGGAATGGTGATCTGGGAGGTAGTTAGAGCAGAAGGGACGATTTCAGAAATTGATGGTGTAGAGGTCGGAGAAGTAGTTGAAGTGAGAATTTCATGAAGTGAAATAGGGGTTGCAGCAACTGATGGTGAATAAGGGGTTCTTGGTTCTTGGACATCAGTGACTAGTGGCATTGAAGTAGATGGTGGTAGTTGTAGAGAGACACTTGGAGACTGGATCTCTATAACTATTGGTGGTGGAGTGGCAAATGTAACTGACAAGGTTGAAAGGGAAGTAGTGATTCAGGTTAGTGCATCAAATAACTGAGAGATGGTGGATGGTGGTGCAACCTCAGAGGATGAAGTGAGAAGAACTTCAATAGTGGAAAATGGGAGTGAAGAAGTTGTTGTATGACCAGCAGCAGTGACCTCAGGAAAATGTTCATTTGTGATAGGGTCATCCATCATTATGTTGTCAAGTAAATCTATGACATCCTGAGAGGTTTATGTGACTTCCTATAAAACAGGGACAACAGTAGAGAAAGAACTTGTTGGAATCCTTTCATCTTCCACATCACTATCCTCAATATTTAATGTAGGTATGGCATATGCAAGAGTCTGAATCTTCTGCCTCTTTCCGGGCTTACTTGCAACCACCATTTTGGCATCATTGGATGGGTGGCTTGCAGCAGACACTTGAACCTCACTGACTGGACCACTTGGAGCAACAACTTGGGTATCAAGCATTGAAGTTATATGTGCCAACTCTTTATTCAATTCACAAGCTGACTAAATCAGGAGCTTGCTGGTCTGTTGAACATCCTCTACAAGCCCCTTTCCTTCACATCCATCTGGATAGCTCAACATGAGAGGAGTAGCTACCTTTTGTGCTTATTTTTCTTCCCTTTCCTTTCTGACCTGCTCTACCAGTTGCAGGTCCATTCTTTTGTAACTCAAAACCTTATTTTTGAGTTCTTGTTGATACTGAAGAATGTGACTCTATTCCTCTTTGCTTTTATCCCTCACTAGGACTTCAGCGAAAATATTCACTCCCTGATAAATGGAGTCATCAGGGACATCTTGATGAACATATTCTGTCTTCATGTGTTCTTGTTTGAAGTGAGCATCAAGGAATGCTTTGGGGTCATGCATCCTTTTGGGAGTGAGTCCCAATTTCAAAGAATCAATTCTCCTTCCTAGCACTGCAGCCCAAGTTGAAGCGGGAATGACCAAAGGTCCAAGATTTAGAGGAAATTTAGGCCATCCCCTCCTCTTAGGTCCATTAAGCTTAGGAAATACCCCATCTATTACAGTCTGGAAGGATATATCTTCAAGTAGCAGCCTGTCTAGGAATACCCTTGGCAGTAAATGCACTATATGGCTTCCCCAAATTATGATGTAAGAAAAATCTTCTCCCACATACCAATCGCCAAGTGTAGGGATTAAAGTTTTAGCATCAGGAGAAAAATAAGGTGCATCTTCTCTGAATATTATAGCACTGAAGAAATGGTCACAGATATCATACAGCAAAGGAATAAAGTTGCTTTCCCACAAATCTGAACAGTAAATATGGACTGGGGGTGATGACAAGTTCCAACTCCATCCCATGGAGGGATACTGGAATTCTGAGCAGAAGACATCAATCACATAGGCAAAATAAAATAATTGGGGATTCTTTGGTGTTTTCTGATATCGTTCAATGGTTGTTTTTAGTTCTGTTGACAAGATGAAATCCCAAGGGAATGACTCCCCCGTTGTAAGGACATGATGGGCTACGGGTTCCCATTCAGATTTAAACACTGAGCAATTAGGAAGACCATAAATCCTGCAGAGCATGGATTCCAAAAGGGAATAAGGTTCCCTGAACCACGAAACCGAGTAAGATTTATCATCTCTAGGCATGAAAATTGTCGGTTTGTTCATCCAGGACTTCACCATTTCATCAAAGTTATACCTAGTCTTAGCAGAATCTAGGAATGCGGCATTAAGAGGTTGGATGGCCGCTTTAAGGGCATATGCTCTGGTGAAAACCTCAGGACAAAAATTGGCCAATTGAGCCCCTACGATGTCGTTAAAAGAGCGGTCCTTAGGGTTGGCATGGTCAAGAATCCATTTAACAGCATCAGTGTAGGGAAGAATGGAAATCCTAGCAGCAATGGCATGCAATTGTGAATTCCTAATTTTCTCATATGTGGGTTGGTCATTCTGGATGTCTGACAAGTCATCATTATCAAATATGGTGTATATTTTAGACCATACAATTTTGTACGTCTTAGAAACTTTGTCACTAGTGTCGATAAGGAAGCTGAAGTTAGGTTATTTGTTCAGTAAGTCTTTCTGAGCAGTTATGGAGCGGGTGTTCCGTGACCTTTTGAAAAACTCGAAATTTCCGATAAATAAGTAAACACAAATAATAATAAATCCAAAAATAGAAAAAACCCATAACTAACGAACAAAACAAGGGCATGAAACCGACCTGTGAGCGACAAAAACGACAGAAAATGGCCCTGGTAGAATCTCGTGGTAAAAACCTTCGTAACAAGTAAATTCTTCGAAAATAAAATTGATAAAAGAAAGTAGAAAAATTCAACATATTTATCAATTTTACCAGGTAAATTCTAGGTCGTAGGATTACAACAGATCAAGGATTGACATCCAATTAGGCGGGATGCGGAAAGAGAGTTGTGGGCATTATTTAGAAAATATACACAATCTTTCCTCAATTTGCAATCCGCAATTCCGGGATGCGGGTCGCAGAATCGCAACTCTAGGTATTAACAAAACAGAAGTTTCTATAATCCACAATCCACAATTGTGGGTTGCAAAAACGCAAACCACGCTAATGAATATAATGACTCTTCTGCAATCCGCAATCCACATTTTTTGGTTCCGGGTTGCGAAAACACAAGACGTGAACTTATTATTCAAACACCTCCCGCAATCCACAATCCGCATTTCTGGGTTGCGGGTTGCGGAAATGTAAAACGCAAACCTATTTACAAAGTGTTCCCGCAATCCACATTTGTGGGTTGCAGGTACAAACAGCCACGATTATTCGAAAAACAATTCTGCATCGGAAATCTACATTGTGGGTTGCGAAACGAAAACATTTCAAAGCTGAAAAACCAAACTTCCACAATCCGCATTGCGGGTTGCGGAAAGAATTAACTTTTGGGAAAACCAAAGCTTTTCGCAATTCACAAAAACACACAAAATGAAAGGAATTTTGAAAAATGAAAGCTACTAACTTAATAAAAACATGACAAAGCAATAAAAGCATGATGAAAAACCCCAAAATGACCATGTAATTTAATCATCACCTTTGCATATAGAAATCTGGGGCTCCCATGTTTTGTTGAAAACATGGGATCTTTTGTACCTACAACAAATTGTGACTGGCTGGGATGAACCAGTTAGCTCTGTGAATAAAATATGTAGTTACAAGGAAGACATGTCAGCAAACTGATATTTCAACCTATAATTCATAAAATGTTCACATGAAACAAAATCAAAATAGCAGAGTTAGTCATATGATTGATATATCCCCATCCAAAACCATTTAATGATGATGTTCATATGACAAGGCAGTATTAGAAGCAAACAGGAATCCTTTACCAGTATGCAGTCATAGGAAGGTATTTTATGATGAGTCTTAGAGCAATCTTAGAGCCATTATGGGTTACCAAATCTTGAATCACCTTGAGTTTGTTAATTAATTTTTTATATACAAATGCATTACTCACAATATATACATTTTCTTTTCCCCTTATTTTTTTTTCTCTTTTTTTTTGAACGGAATGAAAATATACAAACGAGACTTCTGTTGATACAAGGCCATTGCCCTGACTTGGTGATCACATGTTGGAAATTCCATTCACAGCCCTGATCTGGAAATTGAACAATCCAACTCGGTAAGGAAACTCCCTGTCTTTTAGCTTTTGACACTAAAAGAAATTACCATGGCTTGGTGACCATATGTGGTAATTTCAGTCCAAAATCAGACCCATGATCATGGTAGGTATGGCTTATAATAAGACCCCCCTTGTCCTCATATACAACAAACTGTCTTACAAAGGAAAACAAAATTCATTAGTGCATAAATTACAAGACACTACCATGGCTTGGTAACCATATGACAGTAGTGTTACTCACCAATGTTTTGCAGATCATGAATGCACCAACCTGTGATAGGATCTTCCACCTTCCAGCAGCGGCTGAAAGTCATCTCCCAAGTTTTTGGCTTGATGTGGAGATGTCATTCCACTTAAACATCTATGAACATAATGGGTTGGCTTGCAATAACACCCCCATCTTGAAATCTATAATTATTAAAGTGAATTATTTTCAAGGTGATCAGAGTGGGATCCAGAATAGGTAGGGATGACAAGGCTATGAATATATGTTGCCATTCACTAATGAAACATAAGGCAGGAAAACCAATTGCTTCCTCAAATTCAATTAACCAAACAAAACATCCATAAAGATATTGGTTAAGGTGGGAAGGTATCAATCAAGGCTTTGCCAATATTGATTGTTGATTTCATGAAAAATATTTTTTGATGTAGGCTGAGTGACATTAAACTGACATTACAACCCGTAAAATTCAGACTAAATTAACTTTGAAACACACCGTTGAACAGCCTTTTCCACAAGTGTGGACATTATTCAAAATAAAACCAATGTACAAAAGAAAAATCAAATGACAAGAAAGAAGAAAAGAAAACAAACCACACTTTATGTACAGTAAGTGAATCTGCTTAATTAAAAAAAGTACTTTTTGAGCAATTGCACATTCACTGGGTAGGTGTTTATGTTACCTTCTAGTGTCTGCAACCGGACAGTACTAGGACCAATATTTTTCTGTAGCAATGAATGGTCCTATCCATAAGCATTGGAACTTGGTGTAATAATTTTTATCTTTGTGTTGCTTATCCCACTTTAACACCAAGTCCCCCACTGTAAACTCCCTGTTAGATGAGGACTTCTCATCAAACCACCTCTTTACCAACTGTTGACGTTGATAAAGCTTTTTTTTGGACTTCTCCCTATCTTCATCGAGCTTGAGTAACATATCAATTATGTGTTGGAGTGGGGAAGAATCATCCTCTTGTATGGATTGTTCCAATTGTAGTGAAGGGATCATGAGGTTGGATGGAAATATGAACTCCTTGCCATAAACTAAATAGTAAGGGGAATTTGCTATGGCTACCTTTGGGGTGACCCGGTCTGCCCAAAGAGCATTGTATAGATGGGTGTTCCAATCTTTATGGTGAGTGGAAACTGTCTTCTTTAATATGTTAATTAATTTTTTATTGGAAGACTCTGCTAGTCCATTCCCTTGTGGATAATAATTGGCAAAAAACTTTGTCTTTATCCCTTTTTCAAGGGCATACTATGTAAGATCAATGGAAGAAAAATAAGACACATTATCAAATACTAGAAATTTAGGGGCACCAAACCTAGTGACGATTTGGCTTTCAAGGAAGGATATCACTTGGTTTGTATTGCATTGTATGAGGTGGACTGCCTCTACCCATCTGGTAAAGTAGTCTATGGCTGTCAATATATACTTGTGTTGTAGGGAGGAAGTGGGGTTGATGGGTCCAACAAAATCCAGTCCCCATTGATGAAATGGAAACTGAATTGTTACTGGATGCAAAGGAAAGGCAGGTTTTTTCATTTTCCCAGCACACTTCTGGCATCCCTCACATCTTCTGACATAGGAGAATGCATCTTTGAACAAAGTAGGCCAGTAGTATCCTGCTCTCAAGATCTAATGTGCAGTGGTTTCTCCTGAGAAGTGCCCTCCCGCAAGTCCTGCATGAAATTGCAAAAGAATATTATCAGTTTCTTCCTTCCATAAACATTTGAGAAAAGCACCATCATAATTCTTCCTAAACAAAACCCCATCTATGAATTGATACAGAGTAGCTTTTAACCTTAAAGCTCTGCATTTTTTAAAGTCAAGGGTTTCAAGAGAAAACCCATGGGTAAGGAAGAACTTAATGTCATCATACCATTCAGATGTTTGCATTGTGATAACATTAACAGAACCTGTTGTTGAACTCTCTTCTTGTTCCCACTCAAGCTGTTGTTGTACAGGATCATTGGATTGAGCGGTTAGCAGACACAAGCCTTGGCCTTTCACGATATTTGCTGGCCTGATCTCCAAATCATATTCTTGCAAAGCTGCCATCCATTGAACTCTCTTTTCACCTTGCTCCTTCTGAACCAGTACATTTCTAATAGCTGCATAAGGAACAATGACTTTAGTCCGAGATTTCAATAAATATGGCCTAAAATGTTCTACCGATTTATAGACCGTGTAAGCTTGTTTATCGATCTGGGAGTAGTTGATTTCTGCTCCTTTGAATGTGGAACTCATGAATGAAATATGGATTTCAGCATCATTATCATGTTTCTATGTAAGGACAGCTGCGTAGGAGAAGTCAGTAGCAAGCATGTACAGAATAAAATATTTCCTGAAGTCTAGAGACATCAAAGCGGGGGCTTCCACAATGGCTCTCTGTATTTCAGCAAAGGCATTTCTTTGTTCCTCAGACAATTTAAACTGAGCATCTTTTCTAACCAATTGTTGCAACAGCTTAACAAGCTGAGCAAAATTCAGAACAAATATTCAAACAAAATTAATCTTACCAATAAAAGATTGCATAGCTTTACATGACTCGGGTAGGCCAATCTTCGCAATGGCTTATGGGCATTCTGGATCAATGATCATGCCTTCTTTGGAAACAATAAAACCCAACAACTTACCTTCAGTGACTACAAATAGATTTTTTCGGGTTCAATGAGATTTCGTATATTCTGCAGCGTTCAAACACCTGTCTTAAAGCAGACAAATGTTCATGTCATTTTTTAGAAAAAATGGTAATATCGTCTAAATATACAACGATAGAATTGTGCATCAATCCCCTAAAATCTATGTCCATAGCTCTCTGAAAGGCAGCACCAATATTTATCATCCCAAAAGGAATTCACTTGTAGGAAAAGGTTCCCCAAGGGGTCCTAAAAGTTGTTTTTAGTTGATCATCAGGGGCCACTAGGACTTCGTTATATCCCGAGAAGCCATCAAGGAGAAAAAACATCTCAGACCCTGCTACTTTCTATAGAATCTATTCCATTGGAGGAATAGGGTAGTTGTCCTTTTCAGAAGCTTTGTTTAAGTTTTTGAAATCAACATAGAGTCTGATTTCCCCTTTCTTCTTCCGAACAGATACTAGATTAGCAATCCACTGTGTATGTATGACAGGGAATACAATTCATGCTTCCAGGAATTTCTCAAGCTCCTTCTTGACAAAGGGTTCTAGACTGGGATGCATCTTCCTTAACTTTTGTTGATAAGGTTTTACTTCGGGTTTCATTGGTATATTATGGTGCATGATACTGGCATCAAAAGTTTTGAGTTCATCGTATGTCCATGAAAAGACATCTTTGAACTCTTTGCAAATTTTTATAAAACCCCTCTTCTCCTCAGCAAAGCAATCAACCCCTAGATTGACGAAACGAGGATTCTGTTCAGTTCCTAGGTTGACTGGCTCATAGTTGAGGGATGAACTCTGGGTTTTACAGTTGGTCTTTTGCTTGAACTTGTCTTGCAAATTGTAGTATTTCTCCAAGTTGATGACTAATTTAGGGATAAGGTTGGAAGGATCAGACAAATACTTCTCATGCTCAGCTTCATCTATTTTGACATCTTGAAACGTGTCCTGGGCTGTGAGAAAGTCTAATATTTGTTGGTCATCATCAAACACTTTCCAATTAGTCACATTATCAGGAATGGAAGGCATGTACATAAGTTCAATTGAAAAAGTGTCAGTGGAAAAAACCTTCTGGTGGAATCAACCTGGATGCAGTATTAGCTAGTAAATCTGCATCAAAATTCTGTGATATGGGGACTGATTTAATGTTAAATGCAGAAAAAGAATTAGTTAAGTCCCTTACCAATTTATGATAGATAATCAAACAAGGATACAAACAATGAATTTTGTTTCTCACCTACTTGACTATGATCTCAGAATATCCATAACATTCAATTACTTGGGCACCCATGTCAATGGCCTTCCTGAGTCCTTGGACCAAGGCCTCATACTCAGCTATGTTGTTGGTGCATTCAAACTCAAATCTGTAGACAATCATAGTTTTGGTTCCTTTTTGGATCAATCAAGACACACCCTGCACCAGCTCCATCTTTACATCTAGAGCCATCAAAAAATAGAGTCCATGCATTCAAGTCTATCCTAAAATTAGTATTTACATTGTATACATTATGTACAACCGTACCTGAGAATGAAACAGAACTAAGATGACAATTTGAGACTGATTCTGTAAGTTCTCAGCTAGTGACAAATATGCAGGTAGATCCCCAAAGAAAGTATCAAAAATGTAATGTTCCACATGTGAGCTGAAGTATGCAGCAGGCTCACTAGGATCATTTAAGTCTGTGACAATTTGCTTCATGTAAGGTTCCTTGTTGATTTTAATAATGTTTGGCCTTCCATTGTAGGGAAGCCATAAGTGAGACCAGTCAGTAAAAAAGTAGCCTTTGAGCTTCTCTGACCAATCTCTGCTCAGCCACATTCCATACATTTATGGGATGTCTACCACAATAATATCCACAGTCTAGTGAATTTTGGGGTTAGAAGACAGTGTTAACATGACATTCTTCAATTCTCCCACTACCCTAACTTTAGATCTGTCAAGTTGAACAATTTGAGTAGGACAGGGCTCCCAAGAGGCATTTAACTTTTTGCAGACAGATAAAGGCATCACATTTTATGAAGCCCCTGAATCTATCATACAATTATGGACATTTCTATTGAAAACTTCAAAAGTAAGCAAGAAAGGAGGTGTTTTCTTGCTACCTGGTTTCTAATTTCTAGGTTTAGAGTATGTCTCAAGATTGTTGTTTTGAGTTTCCCTGGGCTTGTTGAAAATCACACTTTTTGGCAGATTGTCTCTCATTGCAGTGATTTTCAGAAGTTCAAAGAGAGAAATGTTGGCTTTTACTCTTTTCAAGTCCTCAATCAGGCTGTATTCTATTTCAGGAATTAAAGTCTCCTTAACTGTTGGTGCTTTACCTCTGTTTGGTGTGGGTGTTGAAGTGGAAGATTCTTGTGTGGGTTGTCCTTTACTCCTTGTATTATAGGGATGTTGGACATTGAAGACAACCTTAGGCTCATCTTCCTCCTCAGCCATGAGAAGTTCTGAAAAGAATCTAATTGTGTTTATCTATTGATCTTCTACTTCATATCGTGGTTAAGGATCTTGATTCTCTTGTGGATTTTCATCTTGATGATCAAAAGAATTATGTGATTCTGAAACCAAAGCCTTAAAGATAGAAAGAATTTCTTCAGATTTCAATCCTTCATTAGGATTGGGTGGGAATTGGTTTTGGGGAGGTTGATAAGGTCTTCTGAAAGGTCGTCTGTTGAAACCCCTGTTGTTGTTCTGGTTTTCTGTGTTAGTTTTATTTAGGTCTACCATTTCATTTGAGATATTTTGGAGGAACTTATTCATGTCATTCATCTCAAATGGGTCTTTGTTTTGCACTGTGGGTTTTGGAGGATTTTCTTGCTTTCTTTTGAAGGTAGAAGGATGTTCTGCTGAAGAATCGGGGTTATCTTTCAAGCAATATATATCTTTCTCAACTTGAACAGCCTCAGCAAAGGCCTCCTGCAAGTTATATTTTCATGCTCTTTTTACCCACATAGCAATGGGAACGGGTAATACTTTAACATAATAAGCAACCAGCAGTTCTTCGGTAGGAAGAACAGTGGTAGGAATTCTATTTTTCAGATATGAAAACCTTTGATTGTAATCTTTAACTCTTTATTTACCTCTGATTTTCATTGAGGACAAGTCTATAACCAAGTCTTCAGGAGTCTTTTTATCTCCAAACTTCTGGATGAACATTTTTTTGAAATCATACCATGTAGAGATGGATCTGGCTTCCAGGGAAAAGTACCAAGTGGAAGATTTTCCTTGGTAAGTGTAAGGAAACAATCTACAGACTACATCTTCGTAAATGACATTCCTAAGTCTGATGGACAGCATAAAAGTTTTGATATGGTCAAGGGAAGGTGATTTTTCATAAGGATCAAACTTAGGGATCCACTTTTCAGGGTTCTTAGGGAGTCTTTGTTGGTCTCCAATAATAAACATAGCATCCTGGTCCAACCAGGGTTTGTTTCCACCTTGTGCCATAGGTATGTCTTTTGAGGATGAACTGGAGTCTGACTCGCTATGTGATGATCCGTTAGATGAGGATGACGAAGATGAAGGAGGAGTCATTGGTGGCCCAGCTATGGCAACATTTGGTTGGTCTTGTTCTGTTTCCCCGAATAATGTATCAAGGTTGAAATCGGGAAGCAGAATGTGGCAAGGTGAATTATGTTGTCAGGGTTTGTGTGATCTAAATTTTGATTATATGAATTATTAACTTGCGGATCAGTGTTCTACTGATGTTGAATTGCTGCTAATCCAAGATTACACTCTTCTACGATTATTTATTGTAACCTAGCAACACTATCAGAAGAACCTTTAAGTAATTGTTTGAGTGTGAGGGGTCCCCTAGTGGGTGATATGAAAACAATATTGTCCCTCCTAGTTTGCTTCTCTATCGCAGGGGTAGCAGGAATGAGGGTTGGATCTTGTGTTGGTTGTTCAGCAGAGGTTGATTCCAACGTGTGACTACGGGTGACAATCATTATTCTTGCTGGAGGAGGTCTATTGGTATTTATTTTAGGCATATCTTGCTTCTATCCCTCCTTCTAGCACCATTTGTTGAAGCCCCATATGTGTAGTTTGTTGGAATGGGTTCCAAGGCTAACAAGAGAGGGTGAAAACCCAGACTGAAAGGCTTCAAAAGACCCTGCGCAAGAGAAATTCTATCCCTAGCCTGTTTGGTGTAGTTAACTCCCACGAATACAAAGGCCTCTGCTGGCACTTATAGGGTTTGATCCTGAAAGGATCAGTCTTCCTACCAAGGAAAATTAAAGTGTTCTAACTCTAAGATGGATCTAAACCTAGAAAAACTCTACCTTAAAGGAAATCTAAATTGAGTCAGATCTAATCTAAAAGGAGTGTTTTGACTGTGTGCGGGATAACTTGGCTTGAAATTAATAATTCATTCCACCAACTTAACAAAAATGTGAAATTGGATCACTTATTATTACTTCAAAATACAATTAGGCAATGAAAATTAACTGATGATAGTTTAAATATTAGGTGCATGCAAGATTATCCTGTAGTTCTTATGCTAATTGAAAAATTAACATGAATGAATAATTTATGTGAATCATTTGCAGAAATAGATAAATATTTTAATTAAATAAATTCAATTAAAACTTAAATATGCAAAGACCATGAATTAAGACAAATCCAAATCATAGATCAATGCATTAATGATTGCAAAAGTTAAACAGTATGCATTCAATATTTCAGGTGAAGAAATCAGACATCATCAAAGAAATTTGATAACAAAGACAAAGAAGATGCAAAAGAAACTAACTCTGGTTCAATAAGTCTGCAACAAATTACAAGATCTCAAGTGAAGCAATGTTTCTCTAGTCCTTATCTAGTGCTTTCCCCCATCCCCTCTATATAATAATTACAAAATATAGACTTCCCATAAAACAGGAATTACAAAATCAGACTATCCTAATCATGACCAAGGGAAACTTGCCACTTGGCTCTAACTTCTAACAGATCATCCATATCTGGATAGTTGGATGATTCGAGCCCCAACTGAGCATCACATGTGAAGATTAATCATCTCGTCTTTGTCCAACTTATTCCAAGTGTGTAGGAATATGTGGATCTTTCCTTCTAGGCTGATAGGTTGTTTGATGAACTGGTCCACATCAGTAATCTGGATGTGCTCGAGCTGTTGAATATTTTCCTTGACCTCACCACATCTTCATTCAACCTGCTCAATCATTAATTTAGGTGGGCATGCATTCTCAATAAGGTCCATAGTAGGAAACTTCAACATTTCCATGATATTATCCACATCATACCACCTCCTCCCACAAATAGCCTGTGCCTTTTTTATTGTTTCCTCCACCATGTCAAGGATGGTCGGTTTAAGGGCATATGCTCTAGTGAAAACCTCAGGACAAAAAGTGGCCAATTGAGCCCCTGCATTGTCATTAAAAGAGCGGTCTTTAGGGTTTCCATGGTCAAGAATCCATTTAACATCGTTAGTGTAGGGAAGAATGGCAGGCCTAGCAACAATGGCATGCATTTGTGAATTCCTAATTTTCTCATAAGCAGGCCAGTCTTTCTGGATGTCTGACAGGTTATCATTATCAAATATGGCGTATATTTTAGACCAGACAATTTGGTAAGTCTCATAAAAAATTTCACTGGTGTCGGTAAGGAAGACGAAGTTAGGGTCTTTGTTTAGTAAGTCTTTCTGAGCAGTTCTGGAGCGGGTGTTCCGTGACATTTTGAAAAACTGGAAATTTTTGATAAATAAGTAAACACAAATCAAAAAATAATCAAAAATAGAAAAAACCCATAACTAACGAATAAAACAAGGAAATGAAACCGACCTGTGAGCGACGAAAACGTTAGAAAACGACCCTGGTAGAATCTCATGGTAAAAACCTCTGTAACTGGTAAATTCTTCGAAAATAAAAATGATAAAAGAAAATAGAAAAAATCAACATATTTATCAATTTTACCAGGTAAATTCTGGGTCGTAGGATTAAAACAAATCGATGACTGAGATCCAATTAGGCGGGATGCGGAAAGAGAGTTGCGGGAATTTATTTAGAAAATATACACAATATTTCCGCAATCCGCAATCCGCAATTGTGAGATGCGGGTCGCGGAATCGTAACTCTAGGTATTTACAAAACATAATTTTTTCGTAATCCGCAATCCGCAATTGCGGGTTGCGGGTTGCGGAAACGAAAAGGACACTAATGAATATAATGACTCTTCCACAATCCGTAATCTGCATTTGTGGGTTTCGGGTTGTAGAAATGCAAGACGCGAACTTATTATTCAAACACTTCCAGCAATCCGCAATCCACATTTGCGGGTTACGAGTCGAAATGCGGGTTGCGGGTTGCGAAAATGTAAAACGCAAACCTATTTACAAAGTGTTCCCGCAAAATGCATTTGCAAGTTGCAGGTTACAGATGCAAACAACCACGATTATTCGAAAAACAATTCCACATCCGCAATCCGCATTGCGGGTTGCGGGTTGCGGAACGAAAACATTTCAAAGCTGAAAAACCAAACTTCCGCAATCCACATTGCGAGTTGTGGAAAGAATTAACTTTTGGGAAAACCAAAGCTTTCCGCAATTCAAAAAAACACACAAAATGAAAGGCACTTTGAAAAAGGAAAACTACTAACTTAATCAAAACATGACAAAGCAATAAAAGCATGATGAAAAACCCCAAAATGACCATGTAATTTAATCATCACCTTTGCATGTAAAAATCTAGGGCTCCCATGTTTTGTTGAAAACATGGGATCTGTTGTACCTACAATAGGCCCTGGTAACTGAGACCAAAGGGCCCAAGTACTTTCGACTTTAATTTGAGAAAGTATACCCATGTAAATCTTGAATAATGATCAATAAAAGTAAGAATATACCTTGCCTTGTTCAAACATAGATCTGGAAATGGCCCTACAACATCACTATGAATCAAATCTAGAGGTTAAGAGGCTCTCCTTTCCTTCACCTTCTCAAATTTCTTTTCAGGATGCTTTCCAATCAAACAACCGTGACAGTTGCCCTTGGAAAACTTGATTTTGGGAAGTTCTTCAACCATCTCTTTAGAATGCATGTCTTGCAAGTATTGATAGTCGAGATGCCCAAATATTTCATGCCATAGCCTACTCTCTTCATTTGCATGAGTGTGAAGAGCAGATTGTTTAGAAAGAGGTAGAAAATGGGAGAACCCATAGAGTTTCGACTTATGGTTTGCAACACCTTTTGCAGTGGTAGAACCTGATACCATGTATTGAATTTCGACCTCATTTGGAGAGAAGATCACCCTCTTGGGCTCTCCAGTATAGGTCATCTGATATACTAAAATTAGATAGTAGTGAGAGTGGGTACATAGATCACATTTGAGAAGTACCCATGATCAAGTTTGATTCTTCCAATTCCCTCAGAGGAGACCTCAGAATCATTCCCCGACATTATGGATGGTCCAACAGTAGATTCGAAACCAGTGAAGAGATCCTTGGAGGAAGACATGTGTCTTGATGCTCTAGAATCTATGATGAAGGAGGATTGAGTTGATGCACCTTCCATGAGGACATGGAATCTCTCTTTGTTCTCATATCCGGATGGTTCACTCTCTTTCTTTCTAGCACATGCAGGTACTGGAAGATTTTTTTTTCAAGAAGTGAAGCCATGAGATCTATGGTATTCTTCGTACATGAGATCTCAGGTTGATCTCCTTGGTTACAGTATGTGCACTTGGATTTTCCCTTTTGAGATGTCTTGTCCTTCTTAGGATTCAAAACTCCATCTAAATGGTTTGGAACCTCCTTCTGCTTTTGTTCATTCGACTTCCTATCATAAACTTTTGTTTTCCTTTACCATTCACTCTTCTCATCTCGGTGGCTGCAAGAGATGAATCTAATTTGGGTTTTATCACTCACATGTGCACTAGCTTCTCCTCTTCAAGTGTGAGGGATTGGATGAAGTCTTCAAGCGAAGGGAATTTCCATCTTGGAATGGACAACTTTGTTGCCTGGAAGGTCGAAAGAAACACTGAATAATCAGGGCCTAGCTTCGACAGAATGGAAAGGATGAATTTTTTTTCTTTCATCTCAATCCCATACCTCTTCAACTGTGAAATCAAGTTCTTGAATTTATTGAGAAACTCCGTGATAGTTTCGAAACTTCTTGGGCTCAAGGAGATGAGCTCATTTTATAATTTATGACCCTTCAAATCATCCTTCTGACCAAGAAGAGATTCGAGCTTGTCCCAAATCTCCTCTGGATTCTTCAAATCGATAACATGAAAGTGTAGGTCTTCAGAAATTCTAAGTATCAGCAGTCATGTTGCTTCATCAAGATTTTCTAAGTACTTGGATTTCTCTACTGCACCAGTGGGCTCAACTGCAGAGCCATTCACCAATCTAGAAAGGCTCTTCGAATTCAAGAAGATGTCCATATTTTTCTTCCATTTGAAGTAGTTGAATGAATTCAACTTGATATCCATGATACTGAAGAATTCGAAGTTGAAGAGGGGATAGTCCTTCAAAAAAAATGAGAATTGTGAAATGGAGATCTACTGCAATTCGAATTGAACACTGCCTTAGGACACTGATCACATGTGACTGGGTCTTTCACTATTAGGGTTAACCTTGACTCACGAATGAGTCAAAGGTGGTTAGGTCTAGCACATTGTTTGTGGTAGCCCATGGTATTGGCCCAAGGTATTGCATGCAAAGAATCCTTTATAAGGCTTGGAGAGGCTCCATTGTAAAGTGGACTGGAGGTGATCGAGTGAGCTCACTTAGCCCGGATGGCCGGTTTGGCCATGTAATGAATATCTTCATTGGGTGTTTTTTTTCCCTGCATGGGGTTTCCAGGGTAAATTATGTGTCTCTTAAGTGTATGCTTGTTATTTTTGTTTATTTCTCTCGCAAGATAAAATATGTATGCTCTTATAACCTAACAAGTGGTATCAGATCCATGGTGTTTGGAGTCCCATCCGGAGAACATAAGGGGGGTCCAGGGGCCTCGTGGAGGCCCCTGGCTTGAAGGTTCGTGGGGGTTCGGCGGTGGGAGCCCCCGAGAAAAAAATTTGTCCCATTTTTTTTTACATCTAGTCAGTGAGAAGCTGAAGGGAAGCAGCCGCAGAGAAAAACCCTAGCCATCAGGGATCCTGCGTGAAGTCCGAGAGAGAGCCGCAACCTGGAAGGGTCGCTGAACCCGATTTCCCTCGTGGAAGACTGTTGCGTGGAAAGCTACACCATGAGCATGAGAGAGCTTGAAGTCTGTAGAGTTGGCTGGTGGATATCCGTTGCCCGAGAGAGGCATCGTTGAGCCTGCTGGAATAAAGAACCACCGCTCGTGGAGGAAATCGAGAGGTTGTGCGTGAGCAGAGGTAGCCAGTTGTCAAGAAAGGGTCGCAAAAGACCATCCAAACCAGCCGCCATTGTGAAGCCTGATCCACGCATTCTAGAGGAAGAGGTGAACCCTGATCCACATGTGAAGTGGGAGAGAGAGCCGACCAGCCATTAGTGAGCCGAAGGTGAAGTCGCCTTCCCTGGAGAGCCGCTGGAGTGGAAGAACCAACCTCTGGTGTTTTTCTCTGTGAAGGTGTAAAGAAGGCCGTGATATTGTGGATGACAAGATGAGAAGAATGGTAGCTGGTGGAGTTGAATTAAGAAGTGGATCGCTGCTTGTGAAAAAGGATGATGTGTTCCTTATTATTCAACTAGCATATATGAAGACTCCGCATCAGATATAGTCACCGGAATACCAATTTTGAATAAATGTGGGGAGATTTGCGTTGAATCATGTAGAAGATGGATTGAAGAAGAGATTATGTTTCGAGAAGAAAGATCATACTGAATATTGCAATGTGAGATTGTGGAGAGGCGAGCTCCTTGGAATCCTTATCATGGAACCACCGGATTCAGTAAAGCCGTGGAAAAAGACCTACCTAAAATTGTTGAAGTGAAGTCGTGAAAAGAAGTTCACTTACAAAGGTAAACCATATAATGAAGAGAAGCCTTGACTTGTGCAAAAGGAAAAATTTAAGTGGACTCATGGTAATATGAAGGGATTTATTTATGGTATTGATTAATTACTTTTAAAAGGGTAATTGAGATTAAAAAAGGGGAGTGAAGTTTTTATGCTAAGCATGGGTCTATGAAATGATGGTTCATGGTTTTATGAATCATGGTCATGAATGTGGGGCATGGAATATGATAAGTATGGAAACCACACAGTTATAAAGTGGTAACATAAAAATTATGCACATGAGAATTGAGAAGTAAGATAAGTATTTTAAAAGGGTGCATGGAAGAAAATGAGCAAGAAAGCGAGCATGGAAAAGTGAGAAAATGAAGCAATAGATGGTGATCATGTAGTCACCATGAAGACACATGAAAAAAAAATTAAAAATGGAGTAGTTTGCATGTAAAAGGGCATATGGTTGTAATACCCGGTAAGGCATGCATACCCCTGGTAACTCACCGGTAAAGTTGGGAGAAAGACCTAGGTTATAGGGGGGTGTATGTGAGGTTCATCGGTTAAAACTTTGAGGGGGGTTGGTGATTACTCCAAGTAAATTTTAAAGGGGGAATTGTTAGGGTTAACCTTGACTCTTGAATGAGTTAAAGGTGGTTAGGTCTAGCACATGTTTTTGGGAACATGGTTTGTTGTAGCCCATGGTATTGGCCCAAGGTATTGCATGCAAAGAATCCTTTAAAAGGCTTGGAGAGGATCCATTGTAAAGTGTCCTGGAGGTGAGAGGGTGAGCTCACTTGGCCCAGATGGCCGGTTTGGCCATGTAATGAAGATATTCATTGGGTGTTGGTTTTCCACGCATGGGGTTTCTAAGGTAAATTATGTGTCTCTCAAGTGTATGCTTGTTATTCCTGTTTATTTCTCTCGCAAGATAAAATATGTATGATCGTATAACCTAACACTTCACACCTAGCTATACCTCACTGGATTGGTCTAGTGAATTCAAGGAAGAAGCACCAGGATTGTTGTGGAAACCCAGAGGCTTCTGGTGCTCAATGAAAGAAATTTGCTCAAAGAATTGTTGCAACTGCTACTGCTACAATTTGAATAGTTGTTGTCAGCTCTAATACCATGTGATATTTTAGAAGTAGGATCACTCAGTTGTAGTAGACCTCACTAAAACTCACTCAAGAAGTGCAGAAAGAAGAAGAATAAATGTTGATTCAATAATCACTCATACACAAGAAATGACAAAACCTGTTGTATCATACATCAGCTATGAGATGGAACTCTGAATAGTGAATAATAACTTAATACAATCAAATGAATTTGAATGCCTCCTAAGTTCATTCGAATTCTCCTCAATGTGTGCTTGGATGACATTGGAGACATCATCCAATCAGTAATAGTGGTCACAAGTGGTCAAACATCAATCAAATGAGTCTAACTGAGTCTAATTGGTGCATGTGGCACAAATGTAGGGAAGGAGACTCCAATTTGGGTGCATGAGGAGTTGTCAATAATCAGTATAGCTGATCTAGTCTCTCTGAAGGTGTATCTAAGTGGTCCAGTCATTTAAACTAGTAATCAGTCCTCAAATCAAGGAACAGATCCACTAATCATGGAACTAACTGAAGAATCTCCTAAATAGGTGGAAGAGGATGCACTTGTACTCTAGTGATGAAAACAAGGGTGCATATATGGCTAGGAGGGATAGAACTGAGCAGAAACAGGCTCATGGGGATGAAAAAATGGGGACTAGGTGCTGGGAGACTACGATACTGATGACTAGATGCATGCATGATGACTGGATGCATGCAAAATGCATACAGGCATGCAAAATATAAAAATTATGGTGAGAATATTCCAACACCCCCCTTGCAAGACAAAAATGAGGAACAACTGAAATGGTATGGCCCTGGTAACTAAGACCAAAGGTCACCCCATACAACAATCTAAATAAATAAAGTAAGGAAAGAGGGAAAACCCAGTGGGAAGAAATCCCCCCCTCAAGATAGACTGTGGTAGGATGATCAATCATGTACATCACTCACCCCAAATGGTAAGCGGACTTCTCGACCGAAGAAAGATCTATCGGCAAGAAATGGATCAGTAATGTGAGAAGGATAAAACCTTCCAATCTGAAAATCAGATATGGTTCTCCTCAGATCAAGTGGATCTCCAACAAGATCTCAAGCATATCTAAGAGTAGTGGCTTCCCATCTAGTAAGAGGAGGATCATCAAGTTAAAGATCATTAGGTTCTTGTGGATTTGGATCTTCCATTCGCTCATCTTCACTAATAGGTGTTATATCTTCAGGTTCTTTTGGATCTGGATCTAGCATTCGCTCGTCATCATCTTCACTCTCATACTCTGAATATGAACTATCATGTGATGAAGATTCGCTCTCTTGGAGCTCACCAAGCAATGGAGGTGTGGTAGGAAAGCTCTCTTTCTCAACAGGATGAGCATCATGTAGAGGCCATTCCTCAAACTGTACACTCCTATCAAGGAATGTGGTCATAGTAGAAGGATCAAGAAGCTTGTAGGCCTTTACATTCAATGCATAACCCACCATAACACACTCTCTGCTTTGTGGATCTAGGGCTCTCCTTTTCTCAGTTGGAATCCGTTCCCATGCTCTTGATACAAACAGTATAAGATGAGACACATCAGGTTTGTATCCCATCCATGCTTCGAAAGAAGTCATATCTTTGAGTCCTTTGTGAGGAACTCTGTTCTGAAGATAGGTGGCACAGTTGACGACTTCTTCCCAAAGACTAGGATGCAACCCTTTCAACTTTAGCATGCAGGTGGCCATCTTTTTCAATGTTCTATTTTTCTTTTCAGCAACGCTATTTTGTTGTGGTGTATAGGGAACAGTATGTTGCATCTCAATTCCTTCTTCAGCAAAAAAGGTTTGAAAATAACACTTGATGTATTCTCCTCCATTATCAGTGCGAATGGCCTTGATCTTTCTATCTAAAAAAAATCTACAAAAGACTTGAAAAACCTAAAGAATCCAAATACTTTTGACTTTAATCTCAGAAAGTATACCCATGTAAATATTGAATAATCATCAATAAAAGTAAGAACATACCTTGCCTTGTTCAAATATAGATCTGGAAATGGCCCTACATCATCACTATGAATCAGATCTAGAGGTTGAGAGGCTCTCCTTTCCTTCCCCTTCTCAAATTTCTTTTCAGGATGCTTTCCAATCAAACAACCATGACAGTTTCCCTTGGAAAACTTGATCTTGGGCATCCCTTCCACCATCTCCTTAGTATGCATGTCTTGCAAGTATTGATAGTTGAGATTCCCAAATATTTCATGCCATAGCCTACTCTCTTCATTTGCATGAGTGTGAAGAGAAGATTGTTTAGAGAGAGATAGAAAATGGGAGAACTCATAGAGTTTCGACTTATGATTTGAAACACCTTTTGCAATGGTAGAACCTGATACCATGTCGTGAATTTCGACCTCATTTGGAGAGAAAATCTCCCTCTTGGGATCTCCAGTATGGGTCATCTGATATACTGAAAGCATATTAGCAGTGAGAGTGGGGACATAGAGCACATCTGAGAAGTACCCATGATCAAGTTTGATTCTTCCAATCCCCTCAGGGGATACCTCAGAATCATTCCCTAACATTATGGATGGTCCAACAGTAGATTCGAAACCAGTGAAGAGATCCTTGGAGGAATACATGTGTCTTGATGTTCCATAATCTATGATGAAGGATTATTGAGTTGATGCACCTGCCATGAGGGCATGGCATCTCTCTTTGTTCTCAGATCTGGATGGTTCACTCTCTTTCTTTCTAGCAAATGCAGGTACTGGAATATTATTTTTTTCAAGAAGTGGATCCATGAGATCTATGGTCTTCTTCATACATGAGCTCTCAAGGTGATATCCTCTATTACAGTATGTGCACTTGGATTTTCCCTTTTGAGATGTCTTGTCCTTCTTAGGATTCGAAACTCCATCTAACTGGTTTGGAGCCTCCTTCTGTTTTTCGTCATTCGACTTCCTATCAGAAACTTTTTGTTTTCCTTTACCATTCGCTCTTCTCATCTCAGTGTCTACAAGAGTTGAATCCAATTTGGTTTTTATCACTCCCATGTGCACTAGCTTATCCTCCTCAAGTGTGAGGGAATGGGTGAAGTCTTCAAGCGAAGGGAATTTCCATCTTGGAATGGAGAACTTTGTTGACTAGAATGTTGAAACAAACACTAAATAATCAGGGCCTAGCTTCGACAAAATGGAAAGGATGAGTTTTTTTTCTTCCTTCTCAATCCCATACATCTTCAAGTGTGAAATCAAGTTCTTGAATTTATTGAGAAACTCAGGGATAGTTTCCAAACTACTTGGGCTCAAGGAGATGAGCTCATTTTTTTATTTATGACCCTTCAAATCATCCTTCTGACCAAGAAGAGATTCGAGCGTGTCCCAAACCAACTTTGGAGTCTTTAGATCGATAACATGAAAATGTGGGTCTTCAGAAATGCTAAGTAGCAGCAATCCTACTACTTCATCAAGATTTTCTAAGTACTTGGATTTCTCTACTGCACCAGTGGGCTCAACTGCAGATCCATTCACCACTCTAGAAAGGCTCTTAGACTTCAAGAAGATGTCCATATTCTCCTTCCATTCAAAGTAGTTGAATGAATTCAACTTGAGATCCACAATACTGAAGAATTTGAAGTTGAAGAGGGGATAGTCCTAAAAAACAAATGAGAATTATGAAATGAAGATCTGCTGCAATTCAAATTGAACACTGCCTTAGGACACTGAGCACATGTGACTGGGTCCTTAACACCTAGCTATACCTCACTGGATTTCTCCAGTGAATTCAAGGAAATAGCACCAAGATTTGTTGTGGAAACCCAAAGGATTCTGGTGCTCAATGAAATACAGCTGCTCAAAGAATTGATGCAACTGCTACTGCTACAATTCAAATAGCTGATGTCAGCTTTGATACCATGTGATATTTTAGAAGTAGGATCAATCAGTTGTAGCAGACCTCACTAAAACTCACTCAAGAAGTGCAGAAAGAAGAAGAATAAATGTGATTCAATAATCACTCATACACAAGAAATTACCAAAACTGTTGTATCATACATCAGTTGTGAGCTAGAACTCTAAATAGTGAATAATAACTTAATACAATCAAATGAATTCAAATGCCTCCTAAGGTCATTTGAATTCTCCTCAATGTGTGGCTTGGATGACATTGCAGACATCATCTAAATAGTAATAGTGGTCACAAGTGGTCAAACATCAGCCAAATGAGTCTAACTGAGTCTAACTAGTGCATGTGGCACAAAAGTATGGAAGGAGACTCCAATGTGGGTGCATGAGGAGCTGTCAGTAGTCAGTATAGTTTATCTAGCTCTCTCGAGGTCTATCTAAGTGGTTCAGCCAGTTAAACTAGTAATCATTCCTCAAATCAAGGAACAGATCCACTAATCATGGAACTAACTGAAGAATATCCTAAATAGGTGGAAGAGGGCGCACTTATAATCCAGTGATGAAAACAAGGAAAATATGTGGATAGGAGGGCTATAACTGAGAAGAAACGGGCTGCTAGGGCTGAAAAACTGGGGACTATGTGCTGGGAGACTACCATACTAATGACTGGATGCATGCATGATGACTGGATGCATGCAGAATGCATGCAGGCATGCAAAATATAAAAATGATGGTGAGAATATTCCAACAAGCCCCACCAAACATGCACCAGTTTGAAGAAGTATATAGAAAATATGTGCGCAAGTCTCAGCGAACCCCACCAATCGTGCACAATAAGTATGCACCAAAGTCTCACTAGAGTTATCTATATAGGTCCCAAAACAAGTATGATGTGAAATACACTATGCAATATTTTGTGTGCTAATCAAGTCAAAATATTAAAGTCCACAAATTAAAATCCAACAAAGGAATAATCCTATGAGGTCTGAAAAATGTGTGGGTAAACTTATTCATGAAGAAAGGAAGAAGGGATATAGCCGACATAGAAAATCCTTTGCTCATGTATAATTCAACTGAACAAAGAAAAGAAGGAATAGTATAAATAAGCAAAAGATTGAAGTGTTTTGACAAGCTTGGGGTGAAAATATGTAGTATTTTGAAATTGCAAGCTTCGAGGAACAGATGAAATGCTCAAGGGAATCAATGACTGTATGACGTGAGGAAGTGTGCAAATACAGGACAAGGAGAAGTCACACAGAAATATAAGGAGCATTTTTTAAGAGCACAAGGAGAATTTCTACAAGGAACGTTTGAACAGAAGGATACAAGGACTGGTCCCACAAAAAGAGTTGTAAATGTCAAATATAGTATGCTCAGTAGTTTGCACAAAACAGAGGAAACAAATCAGAAAGTGTAGAGTGGATTGTGATCGAGGAATACAATGACAAATATGTTGATTTTTATTAGAAGTTATATGTTCTTAACTTATGATTGCTTATCATTCACATAAACATAAATTACATGCATAAAAGGATCACTAAAAGAAACGCATTCATAGTAGACACAATTTTACCCGAGGAAACTCCTCTCATGGGAAAAACCGAGCAAACGTATCTAGATAAGATTCTTCAACAAGATACAATGCCAGCTTTAGTACCCAGAACTAGTTATAGAATAATGATACAAGAAAGATACAGAATAACCTCTGAGTCCGAAGAAGAGAGAGAGAAAGATAAAACCCCAAAAGAATGTCTTCACAATGCTTCTTGAACCCTTGACACTACTTCCTTGGATATGTGCACTTCTTCACTTGGTTGGGTGAATTGGTGTGTTGCAAATGATCCAACCTCACTTCTACTTATACTGGAAAATGTCACTTTTCTTACTGGGCCTAATTTTCTTCTTGATTGGGTCATTTTCCCCTTTAACTGGGTCGACTTGACCATTTGATAGGGTCAATTTGACTAGGTCGACATGTTCTAGGATGGTTGTTATTATTTCTTGTGGAATATCTTTCGATGTTATTCAAAACATCAACACTCCCTCTTAGCGAGGAAGGTATTCTTCTATTCACGATCTTCAGCATTGGCTTTATGCTTGTTGACTTTTGGAATATTCTACAGTCTAGAGAAGCTCTCTGCTGACCACCTACAAGGTGGTTTCATTGTCTCACTAGCCAAGTGTATGTCTATCTAGCCTCTCCAAGATGTTTGAAAGTCCCTGACAATCTTGACTATTACTCCCAGAGTATCTGATAGGCACTAATAGTCTCGGAGACTTTGACTATAATTTGATAGTCCTCTAAGGTATTTACCATGCTCATGTGGATGCACTCCATAAGAGATACTACATCCCCTGTCTGTATACTATAGCCCCTGGCTAAATACTGGAGCCCCTAGCTGACTAACTTACCGATATCTAATTCTGGCATTACTACATGACTTATCTAATTCATGTGACACTACATGACTAATGAGATTCATGTATCACTGCATGACTAAACTAATTCATGTCTCATTGCATGACTAATTAGTGTCTAATTCATGTACTACTACATGACATACCGATGTTTGAGTCATGTAACTCAGCATGGCTTATTTGAGCCATGTATTAGTGCCTAATCCACACACCATTGCATGAATAATCTGAGCTATGTACTACTACATGGCTTATCTGATCCATGTACCTATGCATAGCTAATCTGAGCCATATACCACTGTATGGCTAACTAGTGTCTGATCCATGTCCCACTGCATGACTAACTAGGGGAATTTGTTTACTCATTGTTGCCCATGGAGAAACATTAGTACTCCCTCTTAACGAGAGGATTAATTCCGTACTATACAAAGCTTGTCCCAGAAGTGCTCAAACTTTACTTTAGACAAAGGCTTAGTTATTATATCGGCAATTTGCTCATTCGTGGATATATACTGGAGCTGCACTGCTCATTTATGCACTATATCTTGAATATAACTGATTAATAACCTTATGAAGCCTTACTACTTTTCATCTTGCAATAATGGCTACAATATGCTCAGCCTCTGTTGTACTGAGTGCACCTAACGACTATTTTCCTAGTAAACCATGATATCATATCTAATCTCATATTGGAGCAAGATCCCCGATGTTCTCTTTCTCATCCACAGCACTAGTCAGAGTCCATATATCCTTGCAGCTTCATTTCTCTGTCTGAGACATATCTGAGTCCATATCCAATCATACCATGTAGGTACCTCAACACATGCTTTGTTGTACATGTCTAAACTCTACCATGCACTAAATGCAAAGAATATATCTAATCTAGTGCTAACCAAGTACATATAGGATCCAATCATATGTCTGTACATTGTGGGATCCACCAAATATGAAGAAGAATCACTCAATAGCTTCAGATTTGTCACCATTGGTGTGGCCATGGACTTACAGTCCATCATCCCGAATCTCTTCAGGATCTCTACTGTGTATTTTCTTTGACTGAGGAAAAATATCATCTGGTCTCTGCCACACTTCTAATCCCAAGAATCATGCCAAGATTCTTGAATGATGTGATCTACTCCTTCTGCATCTGAGCACCATGCTCCCTCTACATCTGGACATCTTGCATTCTATGCCTCTGAATGTCTTGTCCTAGAGTGACTTGCATCCTTATCTATTGTTGATCTTCAGTGTATCCATTTGTGTCATCTCCCATTAAATGGGTCTACTGATACAAGCCTCTTTCTCTCAAGATCACTAGATACCTCTCCATTCTCATTCTGTAACTTATGCTGCAAGACTACTCATGATCATTTGAAAGATGAACATCTATAGTAGAAATACCAATCATTCGTTGGAGCCTCCTACTCCCAACCACCAGTTTACATATGAGATTATTTGGACCTGTGGGTCATGGGTCCACATATGACTGCTGTCACTACTGAACAGTCATCACATCCACTATAGTTGCTCCCTTTTTTATGGAATCCATCCTTCTATCTAATCTGGGACTTGAGCTAAGAGTCGTGCTCTTAGAAGCATCCCTCTTTTGAGCATCTTGTCTCTTCTCGAACAGTGAATTTCACATCCATCACTTGTTCTTCAGAATAAGTCTTGTCATCCTTCTCTTGTAGGCCATAGCATATGGTATTTCCTACAAGTCAAATTTAGTCAGATAGTCAACAACATTGCATACTAATCAATCAATTCAATGCAATGACAATTTCTTATGCATAATTCACACAATCATGTAACCAATGCATCTTATCCAATGCTTCAACACAACACCCATCCATTTCCTAAACACACACGGTAACTATTTGGGTGCCTTCCATCTTCACCAGAACACATTGTCAAGAGCATGCATTGCTCTCAGTATGTTAGCAAAGAGGTTTCATCCTATACTAGATCCATCAAGGACTCATGGGATGTTGTGTAGCACTATAAGCTGCTTACTCAATATATAAATAGCATGCACTACATGAGCCTACCACTTGTCAATCTCAGTCATATATAGCATGAAAGAAAAATGTATTACAGATCTACATATAACTATTATGAGCATTATCCTTCAAAATACGTAGGAATTTAAGGAATAACTCAAATGACAGTAAATACTTATCTTTCATGTGTTTTGTAGGCTCCCCCTTGATTTCTACCTCCTTATAGAAATCACTGGATTTTCTGGAAGTGTATTATGCTCCATCGTCTAATTCTGAAGACCTTGACCTTCTTCTTCATCAAGTCTGGAACTTGAATTTTGGTCCTCATGTCTTCCAAAACCATTGGATCCACAATCGTATTGGATCTACCTTCATAGTTGGAAATATCCCTTGGAATTATAGCCTAGAAGTATATAATCTGCTTCATCTAAATCTAGCTAATAGGAGGATTCTCCTACTCTTTAACTTTATGCTTTGAATTGTTTCCAATTCATTCTAAATAATTTTTGTCACAAGTTGAGAGCTTAGAAACACTCCTCCCTTGAGTGATAGTACTTAAAGGACAAATTCT
Organism: Larix kaempferi; assembly: GCA_027924585.1. NCBI lineage: Eukaryota > Viridiplantae > Streptophyta > Pinopsida > Pinales > Pinaceae > Larix > Larix kaempferi. The sequence continues at coordinate 6,916,432 of BSBM01000009.1, forward strand.
TCATCTAATGATTTCCTTGACTTCTTGTGTGAATTAGGTTCATCATCATCCACCATATAAGCATGATGTTTCCTTTTTTCCCTTTTGGTTCTTATGAGTGTAATTTCTTACATAGTGTCCTAAATCATTACAGTTGTAGCACATGATCTTGGAAATATCCTTCATGTTATCTGATATGGGTATTTTATCAGTATTCTTAGTAATCTTTCTTCCTTTTCCTCTTCTTACATGAGCTGCAAGTGCTTGATTTTCTTCATCATTTGTCTTCTACATTTCTGAGATCAACCTTGCCTCTTCTTAAGTGCAATATGTCCATAGCTTATCAAACTTGGGTATCTTTTTCCTTGCACAGATACCTTGAACAAACACATCAACATGATATGGAAATCCTTTCAATGTTATCAACATGAGCTCTTTCTCTTCTACGAGATCTCCAATAGCTGCTAGTTGATCCTTGATCTGAAAAACCCTTGTAAAGTAAGAGGACATTGTTTTTTACTTGTCCATTGTCACATTCCTTATTTGATGCCTTAATAATAGCTTTATGCTGGTATTCTTGATTTCATACAATCTTTTCAAGGCCTCAAAATTTTCCTTAGGATTATTCAATTCTAGCATGAGGGATCAAGTGGTCCTTGATTGAATTAGATAGAAGTCTTTTTTATTTGACCATACTCTTCTTGTACTTTTCTTTGGCCTCCTCTTCCTCTAGTTATAGGATAACTTATTTGACATAATTCTTAGATCATTTTCTTCTGGTATGAGAAGTATCCTATGCTTCCAAGATATGAATTTATCTGCTCGATCCAATATATCATCAACCCTTAGATTGGTTGTCATCTTGTCAAAGATGAGATTTGACCTAGAAACCCTAGCAAAGGGTATGTCAAAAATGAAGTTTATCAAATGATAAATCTGATTCCACAGATAGATGTCCCCTCCTAGGGAGATTTGGAAAACACTCCTTTTCTATCTGTTTTGTGGACAGAACAACTCAAAACAAGAAGCCCTAGTTCCTAACCTCCTGCAAAAATTAGGTCACAATCAAAATTTCTCGGATGTAATATCTGGTTCCACAGATAGATGCACCCTCCTAGTATGAGTTGGAGGATACTAAGATCAAGCTTGATCTATGGATGGAAAGGATTAAAGCTAAAATCCCTGGTCCTTGACCCCCGATTGAAATTAGGTCAAAAATTGAAAATTATCCAAACTGAAATATGATTCCATAGATAAGTGCTCCTTCTAGAGGGGATTTCAAAATACTATTTACAAGTCCAATCTATTGAGAGAAGTGTTTGGAACTAGAAACCCTAGTTTCCAAATTACAACTGTTGAAATGTCTTCTTTCAGCACTGCTCTGATACCATGTTGATTTTCTTAGCAGTTAGATGTTCTTAACTTATTATTACTTATCATTCACATAAACATAAACTGCATGCATAAAAGGATCACTGGAAGAAATACTGTCACAGTAGACTCAATTTTACCCTAGGAAAACTCTATCATGGGAAAAAACCAAGCAAACTTCTCTAGATAAGATTCTTCAACAAGATACAATGCTAGCTCTAGTGCCCAGCACTAGTTATAGAATAATGATACAAGAAAGATACAGAATAACCTCTAATCCCGAAGAAGAGAGAGAGATAAATATTAAACCCCAAAAGTTTGTCTTCACAATGATTCTTGAACCCTTGACACTGTTTCCTTGGATTTGCACACTTCTTCACTTGGTTGGGTGAATTGGTGTGTTGAAAATGAGCCAACTTCACTTCTATTTATATTGGAAAATGTCACTTTTCTTACTGGGCCGACTTGTCTTCTTGACTGGGTCATTTTCCCATTTAACTAGGCCAACTTGACCATTTGACTGGGTCGACTTCTTCTAGGCAGGTTGTTATTCTTTATTATGGAATATATTCTGATTCTACTCAAAACATCAGCAAAATATATATATGGGTGGTAGGATTGGGCAAGGATAGAATATTGGTGTCTTCCACAGGTAGGTACCTGGTAGGTCAAGTGGGTGCATGACCACTCAAGTTGTTGCTTGTTGACTATGAGTTGGTGCTCATAAGAAGATTGGTGTCCTCAAAGTTTGGTGCCTATAAAATGTCAAGTTGGTGCTTGTAAGGGATTGGTGTCAACAAAATCAGTGAGTGGGTTCTTTCACTTGTATTGGAGATTGGTTTCCCCTAACATTATTTGTAATAAAAGATTATTTATATATAATATTTATCTACATACTCTTTGCACGCAGTGTTTTTTGTATTGAAATTTTTTTTTGATACATGGTATATGTGTTAATGAATGATTACATGGTATAGAAAATGTTTGAAAGAATAAAAAGTATGAAATATTGATTCAGCCACTCCCTCTCAGTATTTCCAACAATTGGTATCAGAGCAGGTTCCTTTAGAGATAGTCTAACCACTAGAAGGAAGATCATTGTGCAATCTAGATTTATGTGCAGATATGGATAGATAGGACTGTCTCTCAACAAACCAAGCACCACGTTTTAATGGGTCTAATTATTCTTTCTAGATTATAAGAATGGAAGTCTTCATACAGTCGCTCAGAACTGATATTTGGTTGGCAGTTGTAAATGGTTATAAAGTTCTAGATACTCCTCCAACTAATGTTGGTGATAAGAATATGTATGAATGCAATGCAAAAACGAAAAATGAAATACTAAGTGGCCTAGCAGACACAGAATTTATAAAGGCATGCAATGTAGCTCAGCAAAAGCGATATGGGACAAAATTTAGAGAATTTATAAAAGAGATGACACAATGAAAAGGGAAAAGCTAAAAACTTATAGAGGTAATTTTGAGAGCCTAAAAATGAAGGATGATGAGAGCATTTCATCCTACTTTCTCCCTGTAGATGAAATAGTCAATACTCTCAAAGGTCTTGGGGAAACAGTCCTTGAAGAAGCAATTGTACATAAGGTGTTGAGATCTCTACATGTGGGATTTGACTCTAAAGTATTAGTCCTAGAAGATAGAAAGGATCTTGAAAAGGTAACAATGGATGAAATCCATGGAATTCTCACTGCCTATGAAATGAGAACTGAAAAGGAAAATCCTTCAAGAAGGGAAGCAACCTTCAAGGCCTCCAAGAAAACAAAAGGAAGCAAGCAAGATTCCAATAAGAGTTCTTCTAACGAATTTGATCTTGAAGAAGCAAACTTTATGAAGAAACTTCAAAAAGGTTGTGGAAAGTACAAAGGTAATATTCCTTTCAAATGCTTTGAATGTGGTAAAATAGGTCATTTTGCTTCTAAATGACCTTATAAAGAGAATAAAGATAGTGATGATGAGGAGGATCATGATCATGAAGAAAATAAAAACATATACAAAGGAAGTAGACCTGGAAATTATAAAAGGTTTGGAAAACAAAAGAAACGTCTATACTCCAAAGAGGATAATAGCTCAGCAGATGAAGATGACAGAACTTATGATGATGAAAGAGAAGTGCTCTTTATGGAAATAGAAGAAGAATGTGAAAATGAGAACTCTGAAGATGAAGTAAGTGTTGAGGTAGAATTTGAAGGAGAACTTATAAGTTCTTTAGAGGATTTGAAAAACTTAAGAAAGAAGAATAAGTATTTAAAGGACCGGCTACTGAAGTATGAAGAAAATGTGGAAAAATTCAAAAGAATAGAAGAAGATCTAGCAGGAAAGATGAAAGAGAAATAAACAACATGTGAGGAATTGGAGAAGGAAAATATATCCTTAAAAAAGGAACTACAAAAGGTAAGCACTCACTTAGGCTATGGACAAAATTTTGGTAGAAGATCTAAATTATTGGATGAAATCATCAACAATCAAAGATCATTTTCAGACAGGTTTGGGTTGGGATATGAACAATACAACTATGATAAGGATTCAAGTTCAATTTCATCTAACCATGAAGCAAGTATAAGTAGATTTGCTTATGTACTTAATATTCCTATCAAAGAGGAAAATAACAGAAAGAATGACCAACAATCTGCCTATGTAAACAAAGGAGTTGTATCGTTTAGAAGATCTCTCACTACTAGGTATCAAACTATATTTTGGGGGCATTGTTATTTATGCAATAATTTTGGTCATAAGGCTGAAAATTTCAAATCATTTGCAAACAATAACTTTGAGATAAATAGAAGTCTTCTCAAAAAATTCAAAGCTAACAATATGAACAAAGGAACCAGAAATTCTAATGAAGTCATCAATCCCTTTATTCTTTTGGGAGTGGAAATCAAATGCTATTAATGTCACAACTATGGTCATAAAGCTCGAGACTACAAAAACCAGTCAGTGACTATGCACTAGGATAAAACCAAAAGTTTCGTCTGCAAGAAAGAACATACAAAGATTTCGCAAAAAATGACCAAAGAAAAATGCCAAGAAGAATGTAATTTGTTCTTGCATGGGGATCATGGGTATATTGATAATGAATGTTCTAAACATATGATAGAAGATAAAGGAAATCTTATAGACTTACAAAGGGAGGAATGAGACAAAGTGTAATCAAGAAAACAAGACATGTCGCAGAAAGGAACCGCGACAGACTTCAAGAAAATACAAGGGAAGCACTAAATATTGAAAAAGCGGAAAAGATAAGACAAGGAGAGGAAACATTGTTCGGAATAATTCAAGGCTCAATTCAAACCCTATCCATAGACAGAGGCCAAGATATAGTATGATCAGTGCAAGAGAAACAAAGAGGATGATAGGGATGATTCGCGCAGCGAAACAATGAAAAGGAAGAGAAAAAAAGCAGTATTTTTTCGCAAAGGTAATGCTACCCATCTTGCAAGGATCAATAGGATAAATAGGCATTTAAAAACTATACCAAGGCCATTTTTCACAATAGGTTGTTAAAAGGAATCAACCAAAGGAAATAGCCAAAAAAACTTCTCCATAGAAATTTGTTTGTTTTTATTGGATTATGTTCAAGCACAAACTAGGAAAGAAGCATATGCAAGAAAAGATACCAATTGTCATAGGACCAAAGTATGCAGGTTTTTAAGTGGAAGCATAATAGGAACTAGAATTTTTTTGTAGAAGGTAAATGCTCTTGTTAAATCCTCATTGAAAGAAGGATCATAGTCCATTATTAAAGTTCCATATAAATCATTGGACCATGACCCATGTTATATAATAAACAATCTAATAGTCAATCTAGAAAGAAAAAACCAAAAGAGAACTGGAACCTGGTTATAAATGACCTGTATCTGTATCGAAATATAGGTTTTTAGGCTATTAGCTTCTCTCCATATTCTTCAAGAGAGAAGCCAAATTTGGTGAAATGTATTCCTGTAATAAATAAATGGTACACCTAGAAACAGTTGAAGTCAACCATCTGAACTAGCGACAAGCACTAACTACAGTTCATTCTAGATGTCTTGATTTTAATTTCACTTTAGTTGTAGATTAAAAAAGGATGAAATGCACGATTGACAAAAACTTTGTCTTATCTTAAGCCGAACATAGCTTACAACAACAATGCTACACCATCTTCTTGAGCTTTAGTTCAACCACCAATGTTTTCTAGGATTATTTTAAATAATTGCAAGAGGGAGCATTATTCCAACACTCTTGTTGCAAAGTGTTATCTCCATGAATAGTCCATGACCTAGACATGTATATTCATAGGAAAAGAGCTATAAATTTTTTCCCAATAGGCTAGATCATCATGCTAGTCAATTATCTCCTCTCGAAACATTGTGAGAAGCAGCCAGCATTGTTTTGAGATCGGATTTTATTTACATTTATGCTCTTATAGAATCTATCATAGATCTAAAATTCCTAAAAAAGATGAAAAGGAAACAAATTATTTTTTGCTATGTTGAGTCACCAAGCATTGATTTGGCTTGGACAAGAGAGTTGGGAAAACCTACAATCACCAAAGTAGGGCTGCACTTCTTCACTGAAGACATCGCTAACAAAAATGGCCTAAGCTACAATTCGATATAGTTGTAGTCAAGCTATACATGGAAAATATCTCTAACAATAGACACACATCCAACATTCGCCCTAAAGAATCGCAACAATACTCCAATAAAAAGTATATATTCAACACCATCTAGTCAAAATAGTACATTGGAAGCAATAACGACATTATTCATGTAAAATGATCATAGTAACATTATTTAGTCAAAATAGTAACATGCAAGCAATAATGACATTGTTCATGTAAATCAATAACAACAATGATTCAAGGAAATCCTATCCCATCTAAATCATGTGCTATGCACCTTTGGATGAATGTCTAACAAGTAGGAAACAACATCTAGAATCCCTAGTTTGAATGCCTCTAAATCCAAGATATTTTTTTCCTGTTATTTTTTAGTGGGGGATGTCGATCAAATACCAACCACTAAGTAAAAGCGACTCTGAATCTACAAACTACAGTTATCATTACAACAACTGCCCATAAAAGACACTATTCAAGCTCAATAAAATGTTAATCAATAATGGTGAAGCAAATAGAAGAGGCTATGTAACAAATCAATATATACAAAAACCCAATAGGGGCATTGGGATGCCATAATAGGACTATGATTTTTTTATTAAATATATTGCTAACAACTATGGCCTAAACTAAAATGTTAATCAATAATGGTGAAGCAAATAGAAGAGGCTATGTAACAAATCAATATATACAAAAACCCAATAGGGGCATTGGGATGCCATAATAGGACTATGAATTTTTTATTGAATATATTGCTAATAACTATGGCCTAAACTAGCGATAGACAAATGCCCAATACCAATCCCAAAGAATCCCAACAATACTTTAACACCAACTAAATATTCAACATCATTTAGTCAACATGGTGGACTGCAAACAATAATGGCATTATTGATCAAGACGGTTTTAGTAACATTACTAAGTCAAAATAGTGAATTGTAAGCAATAACAACATTGTCAATCTACAACAAAAGCCAACATTGCAAACTTTGGCAAAAGGGAAAATTCGTGCCAGTACATCTACCCAAAACGGACCATAAGAGCATTCACTTTATGTCGCTTGTTACCGCAGAGACATAATAAATGTATTGTACTAATTTTAATTTAATATTGTAACAAGCACAACACCGATTGAACAACTTATCTTAGCCAAAGAACATGTGCTATAAAGACTATCAATAGACAACAACCGAATCTAATTGTTACAAGAATTAAATCTCACTTAAGCATCGCATCAATGATTCCAATATATAAGAACAAAACAAACAATATCCAAACATGCCACTCAACATATATGATTCAAATTGGTAAAAAATTTCCACCTCAAAGATTTAATAACTAGATATTTTAAAAGTCAAATTAATATAAAAGAAACCCCAACAATCCAAACTTTATCAAAAGAGAAAAATCTAGCATGTATGGCCACCCAAGATGAACAACAACATTTATTTTGAATCAAAACAATATTTTAACACCATCTAAATATTCAACATCATTTAGTCGACATAGTGGATTGCAAACAATAATGGCATTATTAATACAAAACAATTTTAGTCACATTATTCAATCAAAACAGTGAACTATAAGCAATAACGACATTGTCAATGTAAACCAAGCACAACATTGGTTCAGCAATAGCTTATGTTGGGCCTTAAGCACATGCGCTATAAAAATCGTCAATCAAGAACAAAGTCGACATGAAAATTTCATATAACATATAACACATGTTAAGTCTTTCCTATCACATATATGCTTCAAATTGCTAATAAGACTCATTTTAAAATTCAGGTGAACAAAACAATAACATAATGAAAAGAAGCCACAATACCTAGCATCAAAAGGATGATAGTTCAAGAAACAGAAAAGTGCTTGCCACTACTAGCACTACCTAGGTCTGACACATAACATAATTGAGAATTACAATTCCAACATAAATGTTGGCACGAGTCCAGAGTGCACAAGTGCGGTACCGCCAAGCGACAAAAGGCTCATTGACAGGAACAAAGGACCAGTCGCGAAGTATAAAATAGCCGACAAATGCGAGATATTTGGTTAAGTTAGTTAGTAATGGGTTATTTGGACCATTTTTTAATGGCCAAGTGATCCTATAAATAGGAGTATGATTTTAAGCCTAAGGGCATCTTTGATTTATCTTTTTGAGCACGAAGAGAAGCTAGTTATCTTTTGGCATCTTTATCTTTTGCAAAGTATTGTTTTGCTCTGAGTTTGTACTGGTTTCGTGATGTGGAGAACTCCGTGATGTATGGAACAATTTGATGGATAATGAGAATGATCGGTAATGCTATATCTATGTCTCTCTTTGTCTTGTTGTAGTATGATTGAATTCAAGTATCGTAGTGTTTGATATTTCAATGAAGTCGCAGTTATGTTATGTAACGTTGATTCCATATGCATGTTTTTATAATCTGTTTAATTTTTCAAATGTGATATGATAATGTGTTGATGCGAATGAAGATAATATTTAAGTAGATCTGTTTGATAGATCGATAATGTGATGTTCTGATGCTAATGTGAATGAGTGTGAGATAACGCAAGTCTTCTTACAACTGTAGAAACTTGGTTCTTGCAACCCCCTTAGACATCTCGCGTGAGACTTCACTCGCTCTACGGGTGTTGTTGGAAAGGGTACAACCTTTCTAGGCCGATGTTTAAGGGAGTCTGTGTTGATGTTTTTTGACAGCAGTGCGAAATGAACCCCTATCGACCAAACTGTGTTAACAAATGGTTATGTTGTCGCTAAATTTGTGGATCAAGATGCTCATTTGTGAAAAGGGCATACTAAATATGAACTCCGATGAGTAAAGCTTGGGTGTGCGGAAGCTGTGGGTACCGTGCGGATGCGGTTCTAATAGAATGATGCAAGGTAGATGGATATGAACTACGACGAAATTTTGAGGGAAGCTACGGAAGACTGTGGTCGCCTGCAAAGTGGGATGAGGTTCCAACTGGAGAAGAAGAGGAGGACTGAGATAGAGGGAGAGTATCCTAGCGTGATCAGAACAAAGAACTGCAAAACGGGACCACAAGGGAATAAGAGACCCTACTATGACAAAGAGAACGACCAGGATACCCTTGAACCTGAGTAAGGACAGACCCAAAGCTACAACGTACCCACAACTCTGTGCACTGCACCAAACTTTGGAAGAAGAAATATAAGCTATTCGCAGGTTTGTCCTACGTGTCAAAACATTATTAAGAGCAGCAGATCTACAAACAACAGTAGGAAACCAAGGATTGAAGGCGACGATGTAAAGATGCCTCTTTTTTAGGGTAACAAGACCAACGATCCCGAACAATACTAGTTTTTATGCGAAGCGGTGTGGAGAGTGAAACAAGTTCAAGATGATGATATTAAGAAGGGACAATTGGAAACGACCTTTAGAGATTGTCCACTGGATTGGTTTATGAAGTTTGTATAAGTACCTACAGGGAGTCTGCAGAAAACCTTGGCACAAATCAGAGCAGGATTGATCGAGGAATTTAGGAAACCAAAATCGGAATCATAGTATATCACAGAGTTGAAGGAAATAAAGCAATTTCCTAATGAATCGGTATGGGAATTTGATCAAAGGTACAAAACTCTGATGGCCAAAGTAAGTTTTGGAATGAGCGACATGCAGCTTAAAGAATGGTTTATTGTAGGATTGATACCGCACATTCGGATGCCACTAATGTAGCAGAAGATTGTATCCCAGGTGGAGGCATTGGAAATTGCGATGAAGCTTGAGGCTTCGTCAGTTGGCGAAACGGGGATTGGCATGAACCAGATCCAAGCGCAGCTAGCGAACTTGACTATCCAACTACAAGATATCAAGAAGGGGAAGGAAGTTAGCGAAGAAATATGGTGCAGTGGATGCAAGTCCGAAGGACACCATAAGGATTAGTGTCCTGAAATCCTCAAATATTTACAATCTGGCGCACCAAACACACTCAGTCAAGGAGGAATGCCCTGGTGTCAAATTTTTCAAACGAGAGGACATCGCTGAGAAGAATGTGTGTACTTACAAAAGAATGTGTCAAATCCGTCTAATATTTTTTGTAACTTCTGTCAATCGGTTGGTCATGAGGAGAAGTATTGTAGAGCACATGATTTACTCCAAGAAAGAACTACAGATACATTTTTTATGAAGGGAGAGGAGAAACCTCCTGTACAACCGCAATAGTAGTATAATCAACCGCAGCCATAGTATAATCATCCGCAGCCGCATTATAATCAACCGCAGCCTCAGTATAACCAACCACCACCGCAATACAACCAACCATAGTATCAGCCATCACAATATAATCAGCAATAGTACAATCAGCTGCGAGGAGGATTCTGCGGAGGTCGGGGTGGAGGTTTTGGTCATGGAGGAAATTTTGGTCGAGGTCAAGGATCGGTTACGTACTATAATTGTGGCCAGATTGGAAGTTATCAAAGAGATTTCCCGAATCCAACACCGCAATGTACCTATTGCAATGCAGCAGACCACAACATCAAAGATTGTCCTCAGTTGATTATGAAGTGGCGGACTAAGAATGCGCCATAGCCACAACCAAATCCGAATGTAAATCAGAATTAGAACCGAAATCTGAATGTGCAAAAATCTTAGAAGAGATAAGAAGTCGACCTGTGAATGTCGCGGTAGTGACCAAGGGAGGAGCTGCGATAGGAGAAGACAGGCCACTACCAAATATTTGGCCTGCAACCCGGAAACAGGTTCGATTTAATGTAGAAGCAGAGAAGGAAACCTTTTTGGCAGTGCGGGATACGATGAGAAAGAATAATACTAAGTTTCCGCACATTGGCCAGAAGTAAGGTGTCTATGAGATGCCACCGATATTCAATACAAAAAATTCACACAGACACCAGGGAAGGTCAGCACCCTGAGGAATTTTCTGGAAAGTTGTATGACGTTAGCGAAGGATCAAGATGCACTAGAAGATATAGCTAGTTTATTGTACCGATAGGAGGAAGGGCAAAAGGATAGGACAGTGAACCAATTGCACAGAAAGAAGATGGGAGGAGAAATGAGGATGAACGCCCAGATTGGTGCATACAATGTAGATTATATCATTTTGGACCTAGGTTCGGATGTAAAGATCCTAACTAAGCAAACATGGGAAATGATGGGGAAACCACAATTGATATGGTCCCCTATGCAACTTCGATTGGAAAATCAGAGCAAGGTCACACCAATTGGTCGATTATCTCATCTTCCTGTCGAAGTAGAAGGACTGAAGACTTACACATACTTTGATGTCATAGATATAGTTGATAACACAAGCCCCTATCTAGTGTTGTTGGGAATAGACTGGGAAATGGAGAATCAGGCTGACATCAATTTTAAGAAAACGACGATGCCTTTTGAAAACTGTGACCTGAGCGTAATTGCCCCGCTTGATCCACTGATAGGGAAAAGGTATGTTGAACCAATAAGGGATGAGTTTACAGAAGGATGGGACAATTTCTACAACGTTTCATACAATTACATCAATCCCACCACCGACGGGGAATTGGGGTGGTGAAGTGTTAGTTCGGCGTCGTCGGTCTCCGACGAAGCGCTAGAAAACCAGCAGAATCGATTGCATGAGGTGTCATTCAGAAAGTGCGGACGAATCACTCAGTCATTGAGATGGGTAGCAACAGAGGTATGTGAGGTATTTTCCAACATATAAAGGATTACCTAATATGTCTATCTTCATCACCGAATTCGAAGAAAAGGTATTAGAACCACAACGAATGTTGGTGTTAGAAGAAGCACTAAAGGCTACGCAAGCAAGATGGTGGGTTGTGCACAAGTCATCGATAACAAGTTGGAAACTATGTTGACAATTTATGGAAGTAAGGTTTGAGGAGATTGAATGCTACTATGGGAAGAAATACAATGGATGGGGTGATCCAAGGGATCATCTGGGAGAGTGTCAAAGTGCATGGGGAATGAAACCAAAGCAGGAATGGGTTCATGCGTTCATCGATACGCTAGATGAAGTACCGCGGAGCTGGTGCATCGCATCAGAACTATGACGAGGAACAACTACATGGGAAGAATTGAATATTAGTTTCATCCAGACTTTCAGCTTTGCGGATGAGAATCATTTCGTCCACAGTGCATTATAGGAGATCTGCGAAAAGGTACTCGAAACAGTTCCGACAGAAAGACCAATGGGATTACAATGGATTGCGACACTGTAAATGATGATGGAATGCTATAATGTGTTGGGAGGACCTGACGACGAGGATGATCCTAGAGCCTTCTATGTCCCAGAGTCGGAGGGAATCCACGATGTTGAAGCACTAGAGATGCCATTCGACAAATTTTTACAGTTGCTGAAAATTAAGAAGGTTAATATTAGGTCAGAGGAAAATCCCAAGTTCACTAGTATTGGACATTACTGGGATGATTCGACACTTGGAAAAGTTATTGATCTACTGCATGAGTTTCAAGACTTGTTCCCGAAAAAAATTTAGAAATGAAGATCATTTCCAGGGACTTGAGTGAGATGAAGATCCCCCTGAAACCTGATGTGAAGCCAGTAAAGTAGCGACCATATAGACTGAATCTCAACTATAAGGAGTTAGTAAAGGCTGAGATAGAGTGAATGTTGGATGCAGGAATCATAGAACCTGTCGAAGAATCGGAATGGATCATCCCAATGGTTGTCCAAGATAAGAATACTGGTGAAATCCATATTTATGTTGATCTAAGGACACTGAACGATGCATACCTTCATGATCCATTCCCCACGCCATTCACTGATGAAGTACTGGAAGGTGTTGGAGGCCAAGAGGTATACTCATTTACAGATGGATTTTCAAGATACCACCGGATAAGGATCGCGAAAGAAGATCGACATAATACAACTTTTGTGACAGAATGGGGTTGCTTTCAGTACACAGTGATGTCGTTTGGTCTTAAAACCGCCCCTGCAATCTTTTCAAGGCTAGTTTTTGTTGCGTTTAAGGATTTCATTCATAATTTTCTAGTAGTGTATATGGAAAACTAGACCATATATGGGTTGGTTAAGGACCACGTTGCGAACCTAAGGATGATGTTGGAACGGTGTTGACAGCATCGAATTTCATTGAATTTAAAGAAGTGTATTTTCTACGCACCATTTGGGATCCTATTGGGCCATATCATATGCAAGGAAGTCATGTTGGTCGACCCAGTGAAGATTGCAATTATTGTCGATCTACCACCACCGACGATACTAAAGCAACTAAGGGAGACGTTGGGACATACAAGATATTACAGGAAGTTCATAAGGGGATACGCAGTGATTACAACACCTATGGAGAAGCTGTTACAGAAGGATGCAAAGTTCGAGTGGAACGATGAGTGCCAGAAGAGCCTTGACATACTAAAAGCGAAGATGGTCTCAGCACCGATATTAGTCTTCCCCGATTGGAAGAAGGAAATTCATGTCCATGTAGATGCTTCATCGATAGCGCTGGGGGTAATATTGGCCCAGCTAGGAGAAGGATCGATTGACCATCCGATCTCATTTACGAGCAAGAAGTTGTCCACCGCAGAGAAAAATTACACGACCACAGAGAGAGAAGGCCTAGAAATGGTATATGTGCTGCAGAAATTCTGACACTATCTGCTTGGAAGACACTTCAAAATTTGTACTAACCACTCCACATTAAAGTAATTGGTCAATAAGCCTTTTTGGGGGGTTAATATATGTCGATGGTTGCTGCTATTCCAGGAGTTTGATTTTGAAATCATTGTGAAACTGGGGCAATTGAATGCAGCACCTGATCACCTGTCAAGGATTGAATCAGGAAAAGAACCAAGGAGCATTGATGAAGGATTTCCCGATGCGCATCTATTCAGGATTGGAATGGTCAATGACCATTACAAATAGATTATTTAGTTCTTGGCTACGGAAAGAGCACCGGAGGAATTCACTACCAGTCAGAATAAACAGTTAATCGTTAGGGATGTTGATTTTCAACTAATCGCGGGACAGCTCTACAAGATGGGACCAGATGAAGTTATTCATCGATGTGTCCTTCCGTATGAACAAGAAAGAGTATTGGCGAAAGCTCACGACGGGATCGCAGGAGGTCATTATGGAGAGTGTGCAACTACCAGGAAGATACTTAGGGCTGGACTATGGTGTCCAACAGTGCATGGTGATGTCGCAGACTATGCTAAGAGCTGCGACGTATGCCAAAGGACAAGGAAATCATCACGGAGGGATGAGATGCCACTAGTACCTCAGTTGACATTACAAGCCTTCGACAAATGGGAAGTTGACTTTGTAGGACCCCTTAACCCACCAGGAAGAAGAACAGGTGCAAGATACATTATTATTGTGACTGACTACTTGACCAGATCGGATGAAGCAGCACCAATGAAGGATTGCACAGCTGCGACAGCAGCAAGGTTTCTCTTTGACAATGTGGTCACCAAATTCAGGTGCCCAAAGATATTCATGAGCGATCAATGCACTCATTTATTCAAGCAAACCATCAAATCCATGGAGGAGGAATTTCAAATTCAACATCGAAGGAGTACCCCATATCACCCATAGGAGAATGGCTCAGTGGAGGCGTTGAACAAGATATTGGAACATGCACTCACCAAGGTGTGTAACACAAACTGTGTCGACTAGGATTTGAATATTCCATCGGTATTGTGGGCCTACAAAACGACATGTAAAAGGTTGACAGGTCAGACTCCTTTCAAGTTAGTATACGAACAAGAAGCAGTGATGTCGATGGAATACATTGTCCCTAGTCTGCGCATCGCAGCAGCGACAGGAATGAGTGACAATGGAGCCATTGAAGAAATATTGGCGCACTTGTTACAGATCGAAGAGAATCACTTTATCACAGGATTTCATCAGTAGGTAGAAAAGGATCGACAAAAGGCATGGCATGATCGCCACGTACAGGAAAAGCATTTCCAACGCAGAGACATGGCTCTCCTTTACGACAGTAAGTTTGCAAAGCACCCAGGTAAGCTATATATGCATTGGTTGGGCCCATACATTATAAATTTTATTACTGACGGAGGTGCAGTGCAGTTAGAAAAGTTAGATCGAATGTTGTTGACAATTTTAGTGAACGAGAGCCGGCTAAATCCCTATCGGGATAGCCAGGCGCACATCGACATGAAAAAAAAATCTTAGGAGTCTATCAACAACACTATGTCTGTCGATGGAACAGTGGCGAAGTTTGAAACAATGATGAGGTTCGAGGCCTGTCAACATTTAGCGAGGCGCGAATGGGTCAAATCCAGTAGTAAATGTAGCCATTAAGGCACGGCAGACGACGACGCAAGTGGATGAAAGCGCATTTAATGGCCAATGAGTGCGCAGGATTCAGTAAATCGACGGAGGATTCGGTAAATTGATGTAGAATTTGGTAATCATTGTCCAAAGATGGACAAGATGGACGGGAAGTGGGAAATTGAAGTTATAAATATACGCACATATGGACAGTTCGACTCACTATGCGTTGTGAAAGTTAGTGAAGAAGTTGCAGAAGAAGAGTTAGAACGAAGAGTAATAGTGAAGTTAGGTAGTTGTGATGGCACATTTCATCTCCAGCGCGAGCACACAAGATGCACCAAGGGCGAGGGTGAACATCGTCCATGAACAACCAAAAATTGCATCGGCACAATCATTCAAAAAGAAGAGAAGTGTCAGTCATCCAATGGATACCGACCAAAGTCCGAAGAGGGATACTCGTAGTTCGGCATGGGCTGCGACTGCAGTAGGTGAAGCGGGCACATCAGGTGCCACAGAGGAATAAAGAACAGCAAGAGGAGGGAAGCACGACCCAACAATAGCATACATACCAGGGTATGTGTCATCGCAGAAGGAAGGGGCACCAGCAATCTGGTTGGGGAAGAACGCGAAATACAGCATCAAGGAGATGGTGATACCAAAGGGTGTCCATACCGCCAGAAACACAGTAGATCGACTGCAAAAACTGTAGTATAGCGACCATGAAATTCTGGCATATCCAAAGTGCACTAAGGATACACATGTTGAGATAGTGCATGGAGAAGGAGGTCTGATTACAAGAGAGCCAATGAAGTGGGCATTAGGGCTGGAACGATCAGGACTTTTGTCCATCATTCACATCTCACACTTCGGGAGATCAGCAGAAGCGAATGCATGCGTAAAGCAGCTACTGGCTTGCTTTCATGGCGGATATTTGTGGTTGGCAACAAATATTCCAATCACGGTCGAGTTGATTTCACTGATGACAGGAATACCCAAGGCCGGAGTAGATCTCTCCCAATATTTCTAGGGGAAGGATAATGACAAGAAGCTTACTGCGAAGCTAAAGACAAAATATGGGGTGGAGAAGAACACCGAAGGATACCTGATCGGCACAATCAATGATCAGGCGGTTAGGATTACAGCAAAGTTGATGGAAATCAAGATAGTACGAAAGAATCGACCAAACCAATATACATCAGGCATGATTGCGTCCGTAGAACAGTGCACAGCAGGAGTTCAAATGAGCTGGTCACTATTTTTGTTGAACAAGTTGATGGAGGGAGCGGTAGTAGCGCAGGATAAAGGAAATCCATTCACATACTCATGGTTGTTAATATTAATCACGTTAGTTGGATAGAGGGAACCATCGCACTATCAAGGGATGGACACAGAATTAGCAAAGGTGTACCAAGGGGCACGGAACAAGAACCTATGGGCATTAAACAACAAAGAAAGACAAACAGGTAATAATATCAAATTGTTTATTTATCTAGAAATGTTGAAAATAGATGCAGAAGCGATTCCGTGACTAACAGAAGAAGCAACTAAGAAGTACAAAAGAGTCGCAAGGTTGTCGGTAGAGCCTCAAACGATTTTCATTTAGGCGCATGCAGACCCACAGAAGCAGTGGTTGTCAACGCAATACAAGCTTAGTGACGTAGAACTAGATGCCATCGTGGACGAATGGATAGAAGAGTGGAAGGTTCTAGTAGGGGAAGACCAATTGTCGAACCCAAAGGATGGGCAGTCGATGGTTGGGTCGAAGGCACCCACTAGGTTTTTTTGACCCAAAATCCGACGGCCAAAAAGTTGGATTTTCTACATCTTGTGGTCGACCATCCGACCACTTTCATATTTCTTTAACATCGGTCCAATTTCGGCTGTTATCCGACGGTAGGATGGTTGTCGGATAACCAACTCCATTATGCTGTCGGATATTCGACCATTATCACTTATTAGGAAGTCAGATATCTCTAGAGAGGTAGTCGGATATCCGATGATCCGTCCATGTGGAAATGGCCTATATCCGACATTCTTTTCCATCGGTGGTATGGTGAGAACGTCGGATATCTATGGCATGGTAGTCGGATATCCGATGACTGTTTGGTATTTTTTTTTTTAAAATACACTATTAATTGGAAATAATTGCATAATTTTTCAACAGTGGTTTAGAGACTTTATTGGATACACTACTTTTTTATCACAACATAAACTAGTGTTTCCATATTTGATTCTTCAACGACAATCTAGAGGCGAATAGTGGCATGACTTTTTTGTGACTACAATATGGTGACATTGCCTTCTTGTAGAGGGCTAAGGGAATTCAAATTTGTATTTTTTTATAGATCATCTAAGGATTTTTGGCTAGGCAGGGTTTCATATATCATTTCTTACTTAGCATTTGATCCTAGGATTTCAACCCGTCTTCAAGGATTTCCACAATGCACTAGGAACCTGTCACAAGTACAAGTGTCTAAGTTAATGTTTGAAGCTAGTACATTTGAATTGAAAGACATGTGAACATATTTCAATACTGCAAAAAAAAAGAAAAATTGCATCAATTCTATCAGGATAATATATTCATAATAATAGAATAAAACGTCATAAAAGGTTTTAGTATCTAACCTTATAGGTAGATGATGAATCTCACCCATCGTTTGCTCGACTTTTCTGACCACTAACGGCTCTTGGATAATTCTCGCTTTCAGTGAAGATGTAGAACAAAATCTCACTTAGTGTTGTCATGAAAAACATTCTCACTTTTTCCTGCTTATCTCTACGGACATCAATTAGCACTGATATTATTCCAGTACTAGCCACTTTATCTTCATTAAGAGTTTCATGCTGAATCAACAAACCCATTACAAACAAGATCTCACTCTACTCCACAAATAGTTACTCAAGTGATCTTTCATCATATGGAAACCTGAAATTGGTTATGAGGAGCAACCAAACATCACAACAAGCTTCAAGAAATTGTCAAAATTTAGATGACACACGAGTGGGTTGTAGAAAGCCAGCATCGTAGCCATTCATTGAGCTCCTCTCTATATCGAGAATAATTTAATATTCTCTACTGAACAGGGCCAACCACGTGAAGGTGGAATCTCTTATGGCCCCTCCCCCCCCTCACATCACTCTCAATTCCCCATACCCAATGCATGTACTTGACAAAAAAAAAACGTGCAAATTCATCCATATTTCATCATGAACTTTCATCTACCATTCATTCAATAAAGAAAGGCTAACATTCATTAAACCATTGTTTCATTCAGTCAACACATTCATTCAATAAAAGATAACATTCAATAAACCATTCATTCATTCAGTGAACACATTCATTCAATAAAAGCTGACATTCAATAAAGGTCACAGTTTACTACAGCCTTAAACCATTGTTTCATTCATTCATTAAACCATTCATTCATTCAATGAACACATTCATTCAATAAAAGCTAACATTCAATAAAGGTAACCATTTACTACACTGAATCATTAAACCATTTCTTACCTTGATTTCAAGAGGCGACTGTGAAGACGAACAGTCATAAAGCATTGTTTCATATATCGCTGATTTTCTCAAAACTCGAGAATGAAGAGAAAGAATATTTCCATGGTAATTTGTTCCATCCAAACCTATCAAGTGTACTTTCAGGTCAGCAATATTCTTTTCTCCGAACTGTAGCAGTTGTTTGGCCATTTTCACCCTGTAAATTGAAGGATTCCTGCAAACAAATCCCTGAAAGAAGTTGTGCGATGGTGTTTAAATGTAACAAAGCCTTGAAATATATTAGAAGCAAATGTAACAAATCCCAGAAAGAAGATCGCGTAACATAGTGGTTTTTGTTTGCAGGAATCCTTCAATTTACAGGGTGAAAATGGAAAAACAGTTGCTACAGTTCAAAATCAAGAATACTGTTGACCTAAAAGTACACTTGGTAGGTTTGGATGGAAACCATTTTCAATGTTGATGCCACTTCCCTCCTAATTGTATTACAAAATGGCATGAGAATGAGGAAAAAGAAAATTAAAGAAAACATATAATTTGCATCGAAAAAAAACAGGGTCCGAACTAAACTGAGGAAATTTGAACCTGCGACCTATGTCTAGTCCCAAGGCTACCACCTTCAAGCTTTAAGTGCAGGTGACAATGGAAGACACAAGTGTAGTTTATTACCACAATGCGAATTTAATTTGACCTTTCAATTCCCATCGCCATTTCCTCTCATATGACGTCCCACAACCATTTCTCTTGACACCCACTCTTCATTCATTCTGTATGCATTTCACTATGTAGCCGTCTCAGATTCTCACTTCGTTTTCCCTCAATTAGTTTATCAATTCAGTATGACCCACGCCCTCCGTCCGAGGAGTGTTTCCAGCGGTCTTGAGTTTCATCCTAGCAATGGTGACGATTCATGGTATTATGTTTAATCCCTTCGACTGCAATATGGAAAAGTACTCATAGTTAACTACGAAGGTTTGTTTGACAAATGTGATGGTTTGGGTTCCATTCCCCAGGAGCAATTCCTCAAAGTGTCCCTGAATGGCACTGGGGTTACGGAACCCAAACCATCATATTTGTTAGACAAACCTTCGTTGTGAACTTTGAGTTTGCCATATTGTAGCCGAAGGGAAACACAATACCATTAATCGTCACCGCTGCCAAGCTGAAACTCAAGACCGTTGGCAACACTCCTCGGACAGCGGGTGTGGGTCATACTGAATTGATAAACTAATTGAGGGAAAACGCAGTGAGAATCTGAGACAGCTGCATAGTGAAATGCATATAGAATGAATCAAGCTTGAAGGTGGTATCCCGATGTCTCCCATTTTGAAATGCATACATAATGAATCAAGCTTGAAGGTGGTCTCCCATTGTCAGCTGCACTTCAAGCTTGAAGGTGGTAGCCTTGGGACTAGACATAGGTCGTAGGTTCGAATCTTATCTTACTTAAAATCCAAAGAAATGCAAATCCTACAAAAGCACCTTTATTAAACACCACAATACATTATTTCTTAATAGTGGTGATATTGTACTTTTGTACATATCTAAGTGTTTAATAAAAAATAATTATATAATATAATATGAAAGTCTAACAATTAGTGAAGAGTGGATTCATTAATTAGTGATTGCTTTATTTTATTGGTATGTGATTGATGATGTATAAAAATGAAAAAAAAAACATCTCTAACTTCATATATTTTAAGCAATGGCAAGAACTAAGCCTCAAATCATACCAATCGCACTAAATAGCATGTGCATTGCATGTGTGAATTAATAAAGATTCAAAACCTAGAAGCTGCGAATGTAGGAGAAAAATGATAGATACTCTAGTCTTGTATCTACTCATTTCGCAATCTTATTGTAACATGAAAGATTGAGTTTGAAGGTTGATGTTATGGTAGAGTAGTTGAATGGAGTGGAAAGTTTGCAAATAATTCATGTATTTGTCTTCAGTCCTGGAGTAGAGCACCTTTAGACCATTTCCTTCTAGTAACAAATAAGTCATTTTCTAAGCACATAATAATCATAAAATGGTTCTAACCAAGAAATGCTATCCTCCTTACTTGCAACAAGTATGTGTATAAGTTAGTTGGTGACTTTGGTTGGTATGTCTCTATTCTAAATGAATATGGAGGCGTCCCTCATTGTCTGCATGGTAAAGATGTGGAAAGGCATTTTGGAAAAGACTAAAAAAATGGTTCTGTAAATATTCGTGGAGAGAGTAGGGCAAGCATCAAAAGCTACCCAATTTATGGGAAAGGTGGAACTGCTGGAAAACAAGAAAGAGGATTTTAATCTTGTATTTGATCAGAAGCCTTGTAGAATCATGTATGTTCTTTCCCAAGGTGAGCAATGACCAGTTATGACAACTTGAAAAGTGCAATATGAAGACTTGAACTAGCATAAATTTATGGCAACATATTGTGGTGTGTACAACAATCCTGTAGCAGCAAGGCATGACAGCAAATAGTCTCAGATCTGGAAGAAATTTTGAAGCTTTCCTTATATAGCACATTCACATGAATGAAGATCCTACACAAGCAAATATTAAAATTCCCACCAAGGTGTCACATGAAAGAGAAATATGTGCCATTCATTGAATATGCTCTCCAAGCTAATAAAATACTCACCAAGCTAAGGAGTATTACCACCACGCTAAATGTCCACCAAGAAAATGCCTACATGCCATGAGAAAATGCCAGTAGGCCATGAGAAAATGTCCACGAGCAATGGCAAATTCCTTCCATGCATAAGAAATTCTTTCCAGAAAAGAGGAAATTCCCACCAGGAAGGTAGAAATGCTCACTACTCATGAAGGAAATGTACACAATAGCCACCATTGATGAGGAAATGCCCTCCAAGCATGAGGAAATGTTTACTAGGTAATGAAGAAATGACCACCACTCTTGAAGGGAAATCAAATTACAAAGAATGCATGCAAACATAAATCAAATTTGAAGTTAAATGTTGATGGGGTTCAACATTTTCCTAAGAGACTTGAATTTGTCTAGCATCATCATGCCCAAGTGGATTTCCAGTCTCATATATATGCTAATAAGAGAACTGCAAATCCTGAAATTGTTACACATGAATGGGAAATGACATATGATGCAACAATTACTAAAATAAAAAGGGAAGATACACTATTTGATCATAGTAGACTGGCACACTTTCAAGGGAACTTGTGGATTGGCTTATGATAGAATTGGATTAGTTCTCAAGGGTAGATTGAAAATAGTTTTTAGGAAATCTCTAAGGCTGATTTCTGGACATAATTTGGATAAGGGTTGAGCCACTTGGTTGCAAACCTTAAGATAGATAATCTATTGACATTATCTGAAGATAAACTTGGCTCATCCAATATGGATTTGATAGTAGATATGTGAAGGATCTTCTTGCATAAATTTGAAAAGAAAGGAAGGGCTCAGCTTTTTGTGGCCCTCATCTAGTAGGATTATGGAAACATGACTATGGCTATGGCATTGGATACATTGGACTCAACCAAGAAATGGTCTTAGAGTTGTAAAATCGTCAATGGTAGGGGATACTACCAAGATACTGTCAAAACCCTTTGGAGAAATCAAAAATTCGATGGACCCCATGCATGTTTTGTATCCTTCAAATAAATCATTGGTCGTTGCTGAGTTTCCTATTTTAGATACCCTAAAGTAAATTATTTTTTTCTCTACAAACCAACTTCCTGAATTTCATCATCAACTGTTCGATTTCTGTAATGTGAAGTAATGAAATATCAGGTGCTATCCTCTATTCTAAATGAAATTGGGGGAATCCCTCATTGTCTGCATAGTAAATAGGTGGAAAGGCATTTTGGTTCTGTAAAGATTCGTGGAGAGATTAGGGCAAGCATCAAAAGCTACCCAGTTTCCGGGAAAGGTGGAACTGCTGGAAAACCAAAAGATGGATGGTCATCAAATTCTCTTATTTCACTAAAGAGAGAGACACCAAATACCTAATAAGTCAAGCCACCTCAAGCAAGCTCAACATCGTTTCTATTTTGGAAATTCGGTTGTACAAACATAGGAAAAAACTAAACATACAGGAAAGCATAAAGGCCAGTACTGGAGACAAGTAAAGGGCTGGAAATTTTTGCAGCTAAAGTTTGAGAGAGGTCGTGAGGGCCACTATATTTTTCCATAGACCAATAAATCAATCCAGAGTATTCATTTCCCACATGGAATAATCTATCTTCTATAGGGGGGAAATGGTCTCTTTGATCCTACTATCAATTTAGACTTTTGTACATAACATGATTCACAATTTGACATAGTTGTTCAAATCAGTGAAGCTGGGGCGCA
This sequence comes from Larix kaempferi, assembly GCA_027924585.1. Lineage (NCBI taxonomy): Eukaryota > Viridiplantae > Streptophyta > Pinopsida > Pinales > Pinaceae > Larix > Larix kaempferi. The sequence continues at coordinate 6,939,466 of BSBM01000009.1, forward strand.
AGAAGGCACCAGATGTGAATCGATGGAAGCTAAAATAGATATTCAACATACTACTAAGAAGCATGAATATAAAGGTGATAGCAGTGTATCTCAAATAGCTGAAGTATTAGGCGAAGACATAAATTTGGAGGTTGAACTGAAATGCCACCAAGATCAAAATAAGGGCGTTGCTACAAAGTAAAGGGAAGGGAGGTTCTTTATACCATGGAAAAAATCGTCTGGATGGGATCAATTGCCTCCATCTTGGAGGATTTCCCACACCAAGATGGAGTTGGGTAATGGCCAAAGTGTGTAATGCCCGTCAATGTTAATGCACGTTGATGTTAATGTGATTTGAGGTTTGAGAGAGCAAAAATGGGATATGGGAGAAGTGTGTAAGGCCCGTTGACTTTGCAAACTCAATCATGTAAATTCAACACAATAAAACTTGCAGAGGTGTGAGCATTTTACCAAATACATTGTAGGGTTTAGGGTATCTCCTATGCTCCTTTGCTCCTATCGATTTCCCATGCCAAAAGAGGTTTTCCCACTTTCCCACGCTAGAAGAGGATTGCACGTGGAGGATTTCCCATGCCAAGATTTTGGGATGGAGAATGTTGGTGTTTTTGGAAGGAGAATGTTATCAAGCTTCAGATGAAAGGGGAGGGTCGCAATGGTCCAAACTTACCACGGCCATTCGACATCTTCGAAACCCTTGCAGACAAGAACCACCCACGCCCAAACTTGTTGCTCCAAATATACCCACTCACCCTGCCATAGAAACAGAACAGGGTTAACACCATTCCATCATGAATACAAATGAATAAACAAATCAAAACGAAATTTATGGATAGATCAGTTGGATTGAACAAACCACTTACCAGATTGTTGTTCCATGAGTGACACACGTTCCTTATAAACACCATAACCATTAGGGAACGCCTTAGCTATGCTCATGGTGCAAGCCCCATGACCACCAACGTTAAACCACTACAGGAGCTCTACCTCCTCCCAAAACTCAAATCAAGTACGAAATGACAAATGAACAAGCCTGCAAGCAACGAAATTGTGGAGTTTTGCCACACTAGCTATAACCACCATAACGACCAGGGCACGCCTGAGCTATGCTCATGGCACATGCCCCATGACCATGGCCAACGTTAAACCACTACAGGAGCTCTGCCTCCTCCCAAAACTCAAAACAACGAAATGACAAATGAACAAGCCAAGCAACCAAATCGTGGAGTTTTGCCACACTAGCTAGCTGGGTACATTTCGATTTTAGGTTTTAGTTAAATTTTGCCAAGTGTTTAAATTTTTGCATGCACTTCATATAGTGACCACGTCTCTTTTCACTGATATCCGCAGGCTGTCAGATATCTGACTGCTAATTATATCATTTTTTTTTCATCAAATTTCATAACTGTGAAGGTGAAATTCGACACCACAGACCTTTTCGTCGGATGTTGTTGTCGGATTTTGGCCTCAAATCTTGTAGTGACCAGAAGAAGCCAAAGACTCTGAGAATGAAGGGGAAGGTGCGAAAGAACATTCGCACGCTGCAAGTCACGACAGGGCGTCATCAACGACTCCAACAGATTTGGAACTAGAAGCGCAGTGAGAGGAAGCAACGACAAAGCACAGGTTTGAGAGAGGCGAGGGGAGTGCAACTAGCCTCCCTAATGAGCAAATGAACAAGCTAATGAATAATATAACAACGATGGAGGAAGAAAACAACTCGAAAGTCACACAGCATGTGACTGAGTATTTCCATCAGGTATCGCAGCTGCTACAGATGTTGACCAATGCAATGATGGAAACAAGGTTACCGCAAGGAGAAGTGGCGCCAAGTGCGTCAACAAGTAGGGTCGAGGTGGATATTAGCACGAAGCGAAGGATAGTACAAATACTGCCTAGTGTCATCAATACTGGCGACGAAGACATGGATTCCGCATTGCGAGGGCATGACTTGATCAGCATAGATTTCAACATGTTGTTGATGGTTATGTTGCATCACACTCATACCGCAGCAAGTGATGAAATCGATGACCGAGAAGCTACAGCGCATGATCAAATGGTAAACTACAAACGACAAGTGCGGGGCACCGAGGCGAAGGTTCAGTGACTCCAGGAAGAGAAAGAGACAATTATGAATGAAACAACAAAGGCAATTAAGGACAGAAAAAAATTGGAACATGCCATCTCCATGGCATGCGAAGATGGACCAGAAGTCGATAAAGATATGACGACGGAAGAAAAATCATTGAGGCTAGGCACAGTCATTGCAGACCTGTGAAAAGAGAACGAGGAACTACAAACAAGGGAGGTGCCAAGCACACCGCCGGAGCAGAATGAAGAGAGGAAGAGCATGATTAAAGAAGCTGCAACAGAGATCCCAACACTGGAAAAAATAGCACAGACAATCGCAGAAGATGTAACACAATTTTGGGGAAGCCTAGTACAGGATGAAGAGTTGCACCAGCTGAACGTACAACTCAGCAAAGCAAAAGCACAGCTTGAGGAATTGAGGGGATCACTTAAGGTGATGCCCCTACTAGTGCAAATGACAAAGGCAACAGAGATGAAAGAACTACAGCATCGGGTCAACAACGTGCGCACTTGGACGAGCTGCAGACAAAAGCTGAGCAGTTGGCGATCAAAGCAATGGAAGGAATGACGAAGATCAAAGAAGAGTTGGAGAAAGCGCAACAGATGGGTGGTGAACACCCAACATAACATGAAGTGGAAGATTGTGCAGCACTCAAAGCATTGACCAAAGAAGTTGTCGACCAGGTTAGCATGAGGTTAGCGCAGCATATGACGACTTCAAGATGTAGGTAAATGCACCCGCGGTATCCAGCTGAGGTGGCTCGAGGGCGAGCCACAAGTTTGTGTTGGGGGCCTGTTGGTACGTGTCCAGAGCGCACAAGTGTGGTATCGCCAAGCAACAAAAGGGTCATCGACGGGAATAAAGGACCGGTCACAAAGTATAGAAGAGCCAAGAAATGCGGGATATTTGGTTAAGTTAGTTAGTAATGGGTCATTTGGACCATTTTGTAATAGCCAAGTGAGCCTATAAATAGGATTATGATTGTAAGCCTAAGGGCATCTTTGATTTAACTTTTTGGGCACGAAGAGAAGCTAGTTATCTTTTGGCATCTTTATCTTTTGCGGAGTATTGTTTTGCTCTGAGTTTGTACTGGTTTCGTGATGTGGAGAACTCCGTAATGTATGGAACAGTTTGATGGATAATGAGAATGATCGATAATGTTATATCTTTGTCTCTGTTTGTCTTGTTGTAGTATGATTGAATTCAAGTATCGCAGTGTTTGATATTTCAATGAAGTCGCAGTTATGTTATGTAATGCAAATTCCTTAAGCATGTTTTGATAATCTGCTTAATTTGTCAACTGTGAGATGATAATGTGTTGATACGAATGAAGATAATATTTAAGTAGATCTGGTTGATAGGACGATAATGTGATGTTCTGATGTGAATGTGAATCTCTGGTTTATGATGCGAATGAGTGTGAGATAATGCATGTCTTCTTACAATTGCAGAAACTTGGCTCCTGCAGCCCCCTTAGACATCTGGGGTGAGACTTCACTCGCTCTGCGGGTGTTGCTGGAAAGGGTAAAACCTTTCTGAGCCGATGTTTAAGGGAGTATGTGTCGATGTTTGTTGACAACAGTGCAAAGTGAACCCCTGTCAACAGAACTGTGTCAATAATAAACCCTGTGACTACAACACAGGTATTATGAATTGAAGGCTTATCATATTTGTTACTCCATGAACATGATGAAAAATGGTTCCCATAACTGAAATCATAACTGAGTCCAGAACAAAAAAAAGTCATCAATGATCAATAGGGATTGCACTAATCAGAACACAATTCAAACATCAAATGACATGGAGAAGGCAACTATCGTATCAATGTTTAACCATTCAAGACTCGATGAGTTGAAGCATTCATCAAAGTTTAATGTTAGCATTAAATTTCTCAAGTGTCTACCCTGTTTAGCAAAACTAAGAAAACAAAACACATACATAAACTCCTCTATTTTTTACACACAAAGAAGCAGAAAACCTAAAGTTCAAAATCCTTGTACGAGCCCTAGGTCTCATTCATCTATGATGTGCTTCAAAATTCAAATGTTTCCATGACTATGTGTACCGCAAGTATACAACTACTGAAAGATGTATTAAAGTTGAAACCCTATCATATAAAATTGCAGACATGAAGTCTATGGTGGTAGAAACCAAGATGTTACTAAAGAAGTGTGAATAAGTCTTTCATTCTAAAAACGTTAGTATGTAAAAAAGGTAGAGGAATTAACAATGTTTTGTTTGTAATAGAGCTTTTTTTTTTCTGCAGTAGATAACAAAATGGCAAAATCTAACACCTCGAAACACCCAAAACCAAAGGCAACATACACTACATCAAGGATATACAAACTTTATATGGGGGTGTACAAACTGTAAGTGATGGAGATGGGATAATCTAACAACTACCCTACTCTGCTCGATCGCCCATGATGTTGTTAGGCAGGGGTTTATCTTCGGTTTAAAAAGGTCATTAACTTTTCCCGCTAATATAATGCCAAATGCATATACACAAGGATATGAGTGGTAATAGGGATTGATTCATTTTGCTAAGGTAGACCTGGATACTTAATTAACTATGACCTTGCTCAAACAGAATTGGTGAGTCCATACAGGTCTATTTAAATGGTATATTGTGGACACAACTTCCGTTGTTGACCTAGGTAACAGTTAAAGCCATGAAGTGTATTTTTATATGTAATTTTGCGAATGGGGACCCTATTGGGTGGGCTTCGCTGGCTCCATTGATTTTGAGGTAGATAGATTTATCTTCCATATACCAATCCCCAATGTTCTTCAACACTTTAATAACTAGATCCAATAACCTGAGGCAAGGGATGCAGAGCATTAACTTGTATAGTGAACGAAAAAATTATCACAAATTTTAACCTAATTGTGTGTATATTGGTGCTCGATAAGACCTAGCAACATATATTGAACTAGGGGATCACCAGATGTCCATGCCTAGCCCATTCTAATAGGTAAGGATGGAGGGCATGACTAACACCAAGAACACGAGGACATCAAACCTAAACCTTAAGAGGGAAACAGATTACCAACTAATGCAATCGATGGCAAGCTCGACACATTTGCCCTAAATGCCCTAAACCGCCACGAATAACCGTAACACACTGAAGACCAAGAATTGAAATATTCCATCGACCAACACAACAAACACAAATAACACCCATGACTCATGCTTTGAGCCCAACCACTCTCAGTTAGGTAAATCACAACCAATGCACACCCAAAAAATCAATCTTTAAACCACATTTCAACAACCAAGGAACCATAAACTCTACAATATACATGAACACAAACACATTTGAAACAGAGCAAGAGAGTTAAAGATTTTCGACCATACCTTAACCAAAGTCCCGAAACACTAGTCAACAGTCACGAGACACAAAGGAGAGAACAGGGCAACAAGCACACCTCTACCACTCATTGAAGACAACAACAAACAGTCAACAGAGACCGCCCACCTCTATCAAATGTGCAAAACAATAATCTGAAATGCTCACCTCCAACACTAGAGAACAAGGCATCGAAACAATCAAGACAAAACCCACAAAACACTCCCAAAAGAAACACATAGAATAGTCGATGAACTACTCTCCTTTGGCAGAGAAGAATCCAGACGAAACCCGTTGCATAAAAACCTACAACCCACACACATTAAAACAAACCTAGAACATTAAAACTAGTTGGCGTCATGACGCTGCCAATGCTCAGGGTCCAAAGCCTAAGGCTAATGACACCATGTCCTTGACCAATGAGAAATACAAATTCGACATTTAGAAATTCAATTTAATAAAAAACAAAAGCCAACATTAAAAACTTTGACAAAATAAAAAATTGAAACCAATATAACCAAGAAAAGCATTTGCTTTTATATCCCTTGCAATTTTATATTCAAAAATATTGAAAACAAATTTTACATGTTACTATAAATATTTTGAAATTAAAATTTAATGTGAATATACAAAATGCATCAAAATAAAAAAATTTAATTTTCCACCTTTTTAATATCACACCAAAAAATGTACTTGTCCATTAAAACAAATTCTTTCATTTTAATGAAGAATTTTTATATATTTTAAGAATTATTAAGACTATCTGGCTAAAAAGTTTAATGTTTTAACAATAATAATTTATTTTAATTTTAAATTTATAAAATAATTAAAATATTAAAAATTCAAAATAAAATTTTGAAATGTTTACATTCTTTAATAATAATAATTACCAAAAGGATTCAAAAACTATGATAAATTCAAATCATCGCTCTTTCCTTGCGATTTCTTAAAATGAAACTTCTCGCATATTAACACCATATTCACATTTCAAACATCCCCACGTGCTATAAACTTGATTGTGCAACATAAAATAATAATCACCGTCCTCGTCAAAAAGTTATATTTTGATAGCAAATAATAAAATATCGTGAATTGATTCCAGCACTCGGCAATCTCCGTACTTGTACGTGTCTGCTACCTCCACCATTTTCTTGGAAACCATTAGTTTGGACGCCTAATTTCATTTCAATTCCGGTCTGAGGTCTATCAACTCATTCCTGTCGCATGCAGTCAAAATAGTCCAAGGTTCCAATGTTCGTATTACAGTGTCAGTTATTTCATTTAAAAGTTCGTATTACAGTGTTCGTTATTTCATTAAAAATTATTCCGTTGTTGTGATTGATATTTAGTTCAATCAGAAAGCAGTCCTCGGCCAGGCGATGAATTCAAATAAATAATAGAATTGAGATGAGTCGGTGAAGTTAAAACCATAACTATGTCATTAAAAAATCCCAACTACACACAGACACTCGTGCCAGAGGATTCCATACCGTATAAGGAGAAGAGTAATCACCCCCGCGGTTCTGGGGTTTCAATGACATTTTGTGATCACTCTCGTACATGCTGCTGCACGGGATGCGCGACAGAAACCCAGGGCCAACTAATGCCAGGCCCGTGAAGATATAACTCTTCCTCACTGCCTCGTACTACCCACAAAATTTGCACGCCGGACCTTCCCGCAACACCAAATGCAACCCCTTCCAAAATTTTACAGGACATTAAAACCATAATAATATACAGACGACCATTTGAAGCTGTATGCTTCAAAACAGAACGTAAATCATCAATGGCTACGGCCAATACAAGATAACTCTGCTTACCTAGCGAGAACTATACCTATTTTCTATTGATGAATTCTCAGCAGAAAGCTCTTGTATAAATAAATGCAATAAAATATTATAATTCAATTTTCTATTCTCCATATGAAAATCCCTGCGATTTATCCCTTTCTCGATAAGCTGCTTTAAGAGATTCATATGATAGTTTGCCGTAATTCACCGGTGGGTCTCCATTCAAAGACAGTTTCCCGCTAAAGTCCGCCAGAATATAACCGGCAAGAGAGCCGCTGTGGTTTATTGCAGGTGAATTCGGAACCCCAAATCGATGCAAGTGTTCACTAGACATCCTGCCACTTCGGCTGCCCAAGGAAAAATTATCATAAACAGGCGTTGCAGCACAGCTTGAATCGATCACTACATCGCCCTCTAGTATCCGGAGGACCTGCTTTTCAATTTTAGGAAATTAGATGCTATGTGGAGGAATACAGCACCATACCCCAATCAGTGCAAAGCAAGGAAAATATTGTGTAATTTAACATACCTGGGACATTCTAGGCCTCTGGTGGGGATCTCTTCTAATGCAAAGACAAGCAGCATGAAGCATACAGTAGACTTCATATTCTGAATAACGGTTCCCCAGACGTGGATCCACCAGTTCATGGATCGCATGTTCTTCTAGCAAAGGGCGTGCCTGCAAATGTTCCATGACGGGAAAAATGTAAATTCCCCTACTGACAATTATAAAGGAGATTTTCAAATAGAAAACAAAACAAAAAATACATCATCGGCAAAATGAGAGGCAGAGTTCAGTGCAATTTACCCAGATGATCCGAGTGGATGTCTAGAAAAGAATGGAAAGATTATTTTCATGGGTTCGGGAAACTGGGATTCCTAGATCTACATTGACAGTAATGACAGAGTAACTAACCCATTCTGTGAGGCATTGCTCTCCCCTGGGTCGATTGATATCCACAGCTTTGCGTCCTGTGACTAGCTCTATTAGCACTACCCCAAAGGAATACACATCTGCCTTCTCTGTAATTTGCCCACTCTGGGCATATTCGGGAGCCAAATACCTTCATAAAAATATAAGAATAAGTTTCAGAGGATAAATTCAAATACCAATAAAATCTAAAAACTACTGATTGGCAATGCAGCATAATAAATACCACTGATAATTTACCCAAAGGTGCCAATAACTCTTGTTTCGACAGCAAGATCACCATCGGGTTGCCACCGCGCAAGACCAAAGTCTCCAACCTGTTGCAATCAAACACAAGGATGTAACATTAAATCTGCATATTTCTTTAAGACGGGTCTGATATTTCAGGACATATTTCTTTCAGATGAGTATGATCTTTTAGGATTTGAGGAACAAGAGATCATTGAGTTGATTAATGACTAGTCTCCTTTTGCATAACATAGGAATAATAGGGCCACGAGTGGGATGTTCAGCGTTCAATGTCTAAGTAAATAGGAATAAGCTTATAGATAGAATGCTAAATTGCAACATGTCTTGCAAGACGAATGAACTGCCTATATCTTGAATTTAAATTTGAATAAATGCATGACTAGAAAAGGGCTCTACTAGTGGTCTGAACTTTAACTGTAAAGTTGTAAACAACACAGACAACTTAACTTCTAAGAAACAAGAGTGGATTTTCTCTTGAAAATTTTGAAGAACTGACCCATCTTTAAAAGGTCGAGGGCCTCTAAAACTTGGATTCAGGATTTTTCAGTCACTTGCATTATTTACTTGGTTATGTCCTTAGTATATAACCAAGCTTGAGGGCCTGTAAAACTTAGATTCAGGACTTTTCACAGCCATTCGCATTATTTACTTGGTTATATCCTTAGTAGATTCCAAGTTGAATCTAACTCAAAATAAGCTTTCTTACGCTCACTTGTGTTATTTGTCTTGGATAAACAAATCAGTATAGTTACCAATACCATGCCATGTGCCAAGAATACAGAATTATCTTCGAAAAGTGAATCATACAGGAATTGCATAGCATTCCCATCAAATATTCATATTTAGTTCTGAAATTTCTCCTAATTACCAGGCCCATAGTCTCAGTTTTGCTAATCCAGTATTATTGGTTGACAAGAATTTTGCTACTGAATAAATGCCAGATTCAAGTAAAGACTACTCCACTGGAAACCACTATCAATTACAATAGAGACAATTGTTGTCATATGACTCATATCCAGTCTTTCATAGTTATTCTCGTATACCCTTCTACTGACAACGAAGATTGCAACAACACTAAGAAAATCCCCTATCCGATGACAGAGTTAAGAATCAATTATACATGAAGCGGAAGTTTCCAACTCCAAAATCTCTCTAGTTTAAGCTAAAAACTATTTCTTCTGATATTGGTGGAGATACCACATCTGTATCATGTAAGCAAATCTATAAGCTGGACTCCATAGTCAAGTCTGGACTATTAAGGAGCTTGTCAGTAAATCAATAAGCTGGACTCCATAGTCAAGTCTGGACTATTAAGGAGCTGCCAAGGGAAAAAGGTGCTTCCACATGCTACAAGTGACCTCTCTAGCCTGTTCTCAATGGTTATTAACACCTCTGAGCCTTGAAACTTTTTGTTAAGGCTTATTCATTAAACTATGAAGATTCAGTCAATGGGGCTTTCGTTCACTGATGAGGTCAGTGGGGTACTAAGCTGTTGGCTTCCATTTTCACTGTGGTCTGCCTCACTCAAATGGCATAGCTCAAAAGGGGATGAGGCTAAGCTTCAATTCCTGGGAGATTTTGACAAAATAGTTATGCCTCAAACCTGGTACCTAAGTTAAAGGAAGTCCATGTTATGCAGTCTAGCCCTTGACCTGCACCCTGGACCTCAGGATGTAAATGTTGAGGGAAGGGTGATATGCATTTTCATGCCTGGGCCCAATAATGTATGATTTATTGATGCATACTTTTACGTATATTATGGAAAAATGAAATAGACGAGAAATTATAATGCTCTGGGTGCAAACGTTGCTAAAACAATGGGTCATGCCCTACCTTGGCCGTGAGTTTCTAAAATGTATAAATGTATCCTACATCGAATGTTTTTAAAGTGACAGATCGCAAAATTACCAAAAGAAATTGTCATGGAAACGGGATCGTACGGCCCTCCCCCAGGCAAAGTTTCAACAATTTACCCTTTTCTGAAACGCTCACAGGAAAGGACTCAAAAAATGACCCCGAACATTTGCCAAAAAGGGAAATGCCTGTCAAATGTTTCTGGGGCATTTCCCGATCATTTCAGGTTGTTTGGTGCATTTCTTCTTTTTTTTCTTGTGGTATAACCCACCAATTAACAATAAAAGAGGAACCTCCCAGAAACCCTAGAGCTTACCCAACACACAAACACTACAGGTAAAAAGAATTTCGAGACATTTAGGATTCTGATAACCTTCACCCGGAGGCACTAGAAAATGCCTCTGTCGGCCTGTTCAAGGGCTGTAAGCAAGGAGTATTTGGAGGTCTTTGGTTTCCCCAAAGCTGGAGAACATTAATCAAGTTTTTTTCTCTGCGATTTCTGGCTCTGCCCATTGCCTTGAAGAGGTATACTGAAAGATTATGGATTTGTTTCCAGTATAGGATCCAATTTTCTGAGTCTTTTGCGATCTTTTTGAGCTCAACATGATGGGTTATGGTTGAACTCCTACAAATTTTGAAGATTGGTCTTTTAGTTCTCTCAAAAGAGTTTTGGTTTTCGGGAAGGAATTCTTTACATTTTGTGTGCGTGCTGCCTTAGCCTGGGCGACGGCTCTGCAACACCCATTCATCCCACACGCCTTCCCAACAACTAGATGGCACCTTCAGCCCCCCGCTCTTGCAGTTGGCATATCCTCATGGGAGCTTCCTGTCCAGCAGGCTCGAGAAATTCTTTCAGAGAGGCTTTGGCCCACTTGTCATGTTGAAGCTTCACATTCTCACTCCGTTGGATGCTTTATTATTGAAAAGGTTTTTTTTATTCTGGTCATTTCTCTTGGCCAGGAGGTGGTTGTAGACTAAGAAGAATTTTATTTCGAATATTTTTAACAGGTATTGGCCTCAGCTCACATATCTCCATCACTGGTTTTCCAGGTTTGGAAAAGAAATTTATATTTATCGATACGTTCGTGGTTTCTTTACTGTAGACTCATATCTCCATCAATGGTTTTCAGGGTTGGAAAATAAGTTTACATTTATCCATATGTTCGTGGCTTCTCTACTGTATATTTTGATTTTATTGAAGAAAAGAAGACTATTTTTCACTCCGTGTCTTGGTTTTGAGACATGTTGATTTATGTATGAAATCAAATTACCTTACTTTTAATCTCTTTACAAACATAACTTCGACTCCAATGTGGATTGGGCCTTCCAACCTATCGTTACAATTTTGGAGTTTTGACTCCGACCTGTAGAAAAGTTTCATTAATGTTCCCTGAAACCCTTGGTAAATATATCACAACATGCAATGTGAAAATAATGTCCTCAACCACTGAAACACTATCATTGGAAAGGATTTATGCCAACAACACTTCGCTGGTGCAGGTGACCTAAAGACAGATAAAAAGGATAACTAAATAAGAGTTGCCTATCATTAGGCTTGGAGATTGAAGAAAGAATCCATGACCGGAGTCGCTGTGTTAACTATTTATTATTTTTCAATGCAACATACTCCTCATAGCAAATGAAGACTCGAGACAAAAGGCCGCTAATTTAGACAGATAGAAAGGATAATTAGATAAGAGCTACCTATCATTAGACTTGGAGATTGAAGAAAGAACCCATAACCGGAATTGCCGTGTTAGCTATTTGTTATTTTGCAATGCAACATACTCCTGTTATGAATATTTTTTGTAAGTTTTTTGATAGCATAATTTTTCACAGCGTTGTGTGAAAATAAGAGTTTGATGCTTACATAGTTGAAAAAAACACTGAATCTTCCAATTCAAAATTTGCTCAGCTATGATGCCATGCTGAATTAATTTGGTCTAGACTCTAGAATCTGACTCTCTACTATTGAGTCAAACGCACCAGCAGCAGAGTAAGACCTGCGAGTTACACACTGGTCACTATTTGACCTGCAAGTCACCGCAAGTTCAACTTGTGGGTGGATGGAAAAAGTCGCCGACAACAAACATAAATGTCAAAAATAAAAGAAAAACCCTTATTTTGACAATGTTTGTGGCCAAGAGTTTTTTCCTAGTCCAAACCAAACTCTTACTCCGGCCTTGACAAGTCATTTACCAGCCGAGTTTTTTCGACATTAATTTGAAATATGGAAAACACTTAGAGAGAAAGACCTACTGTCATTTCTTCCATATCCAGTTGAAATGATCAATCAGTACTCGTGGATGTGATTCCAAGAGAGCCGTTAATAGATAAAAAGCACTGAAGCAGATGAAAATGTCATTTAAGGTTTTGTTGCACTAGATATGATTCTTGTCAGTTTCAACAAGCAGAGATGCCTAATATCATTAAGGTGCTTGGCCCCTTTCCCGTTGATCATTTCATGCAAAATTGCTCTATCACTCTCTCTTCTGAAATTCAGCTCAGAAAGGACTGCTCGTTCATGTTCTTTGCAGCAATATTATAAGGTTCATTTTAAAGTCGAACGGAAGTGTTCCTGAATTTGGAAAACAGCAGGTCAACCTGACTTCAATAACATACTCATTGCAGAAATGACACTAAGGGCAACAATATACCCTTTTCCTTGAGGAAAAGTAAGAGGAAAATCGTTATTAGGCTACAGACAATCAAACAGCTAAACAAATTTACTTATTCTACTGCAATTTTATGTCCTACATTATTTTGCAAGGAAGCGTACTAAAACCTCCACTTTTTGTGAAAAAAACCTACATTGCCTCATGCAAGTCACAAAACTGCACGAGTGCCATCCATGGCCAGGCAATAAGAAACATAACTCAAAAATCATATTTTTTCCTCGGTAGCTTAATCTAGTGTCATATTGTGTCATATTGAGGATCCAAAAATTATAGGCTCACCATTGGTTCAAAATCATGAGTCAAAAGAATATTATTTGGACGCATATCACGATGAACAATACAACCCACTCTACACTCTTCATGCAGATATCTCAGTCCTCTAGCAGCCCCTATTGCTATTTTCTGTCGCGCAGTCCATTCTAAAGTTTCTCGACCTCGACCTGCATAGAGATAAAAAAATTGGAGTATCAGAACAAAATTTCCTACTAAAACCGTATTCTGAAAAATCTTTAACAATCAAACCACTGAAAATTAGGTAGTACTTACCATACAAATGGGAATCCAATGAGCCATTACAAACATACTCGTAAACTAATAGCCTTCTCTTATCTTCAATACAATATCCAATCAGCATCACAACATTACGATGTTGGGCACAACTCAAGACTTCCACTTCCGAGCAGAACTCCAGATCACCTTGAGAGCTTGCAAGTTTATGTTGTTTAACAGCTACAGCCTGGCCATCAGGAAGTATACCTCTATGAACAGATCCAAAACCCCCTTCTGCCAAGAAATTAGACTGAGAAAACCCATCGGTGGCACGCTGCAATTCAGCAAAGCTAAACCATTTAGGAGGCTTTCCAAAAACAGGGGCCTTGTGCTGGCAAATAGAACAGAGGGGCGGAGGCCCAGGAGGTGCGTTTCTATTCAAGGACATGGCTTTTCGAACACTAGATGTACGATCTAAGTCCCCCTCATAGTCTTGCTTGCTTATTCCTGCCTCTCTGTCCAACTCGGAAAATCTCTGAAGCAGGGTTTTTGCAGTCTCGGTTTTGGAATTGTGTTCGTTCATATGCAAATTTGCTGCCGGATTTTTTATCATATTTTCTTCTCTCCATTTTGATGAACGTTGCCCAGTGCTAGAAAACTGTTCCAGTGCACTCGACGACAAATAAGGGTAGGATAGTAATCCGACCCTAGAGATCGAAGTTTGTTGTTGCATTGCAGATTTTCGACCTTCCGCAGCTAAAGGATTCCTATATACTGATTTCAACAAGATAAGGATGCCGACATCACTACAAGTAGAAAAACCATGCTAGTGGGAGAAAGGAAAAGAGAAAAACATTTCTCCAAGCGCTGAACAGCTCTATTGGTTGGCAATTAGTTCAATCTTTAGGGTGGTTGAACTTCTTGACTGTATAAAATAAAGGAACATGAACATGAACAGATGCCAAGTTCGTAGAAAATGTACTGAAAATAAATTGTTTAAAGGATTCCAGAAACATTGATCTTTTATTGGAATCATACCTGGGTGTGGTTTGGCGTCCATCCAATGCTGGGCAAGGAAGTCCAAATTCGTTGAAAGAGAGACTGAATCATCACTATCGGAATCTGAAATAGCAATTGCATCTCCAGAATCTGTTGTTTCCTCGTCACATATTGGTTCTTTCATTATTGTTTGTACAGACTTTAATTTATTTGATCCCAAGGCAGGCTCAGAAACCAGGAATGGTGAAGCTCCTGGTTCGGAGCTTGACGTAGATGACGTGGCAATCTCTGTAGTTGTAAACGGCGTTCCCAAATCTGGACTACTGGAGGGAGCTGCAGTTTCTCCATGAACAGAATCCCCCGATTTGCCTGAAATTTTTCCTGTGATTTGGTCTTCACCTTTGAGCACACCGGCGAAAGACGGAGAGCAATCTACACCCTCTGTTCTAGGGGATCCTACTAGGTTTAGCCGGAGAATTTTGGGTTTAGAATGCTTTATAACTACGAGATTGCAGTGTAGTTCTTCCATGCAAGATTTTTCTTCTTTCTTTAGCTGTCTGCAGGGGGGAAAAATCACAGAAGCAGGACAACACTATGAAGTTTACTTCACAACAATCCTAAAACTTCAAAGGGGAAGATATTGTAAAACCCAAACCTAAGCAATAATTTGGTAAATCAGTAATTCATTGTTTACTGGAACTTCTGAAGTACAGGGGACGGAAGCATACTTGTCCAAGACGACCCAGGTTGCCCGTGCCTTTTTCGCTTCAGCAGCTGCGACTCCAGGTAATGCAGCGGAAACTACCTTCACCTTCACATTCACCTGCGAAATTAAATTTCAAAGCTTCAACGATAGTTTAAAGACTACAGAAAATGCAACAATAAATGCGCCCATAGCATATCTTTCCGTTTCGCAGTGCTGCACTGATAAATTTGTCAAGTACAGCAAAAGGAATTAAAGGCAAGTTTTCCGTTTCAGTTTACTTCGATTTCTAATCGCAACCAGCATAATCTGATATGAATTTTAAAAAAGAATAACCGTGCTGAGCTCAATCTAATTATAAGATTCAACAGAATCGAAGAATTTTGGTTTTACCTTCTTTGAATCGCAAACATCGTTTAGCTGCAGCATCATCTGAGAGCATGAATTGTTGATTTCGTTACGAAGCTCCTGAGAACAATATCCGTTATTTTGCTTCTTGTAGCCGCTCGCACAGTCTCCTGCTAATCTCGGAAAAGCCCACATTTTCCGACCTGTACACATAAAATCGCGGCAAAACATGATTGATACAAACGGTAATGCTTGGCGAAATCATCGCCGGTTTTAGCAAATCCACCAAAATATTGACCTGAAAAGCCCATGCCATATCTATAGTTTACCAAACAAATGATGTAAGATTGAAGTTGAAAGAAGCGGCAGTAGTTGTTACCAGTTTTATTGCCGACTATAACTGCCAGTAAAGTTATAGAGTCGCCGGGCTGCACAACATGCTTCAGTGCCCATTCCAAAGCATATTTGGTAATCTCCTTCGCGCCATTTACGGCGACTACGATTTTCTCGGCGCTATCTGAGATCGAGGCACGACCTCGACGCTTTTTATGGCCATTTCTGTGCTTTGAACTCTCTGTGCATTGTTTCAAATCAACTTTCTTCTGTGGATCTCCGGCCACAATGGAATTCATCACAACCTGCCAAAGTAAACTTGGAAACCAAATCCCTGCTCACACTTATTTTCAGCTAAGGCCGATAGATTTCTTTGAGCATGATGCAGATACTCCTGCACGCCTTGATTCTAGTCTTCAGTACCTTAAATATAAAAAACCTCGAGCTAGACTGCAGAGATTTCCAAAGGAGATAGCGCTTTAATAGCGAATCTGGCCGATCTTTTGACTGCAAATGAAAGCTTACGCTTCCCTTCTTCGTCGGCAATCTAACGGTCCGGCCGCATAGCAGACAGCATTAAAGTAAACCTGTCTACAGCAGAGGACATCAGAATCAGAAATCCACCTGTGGAAGGCACGCATACTCCCAAGGTGAAATGACGTACTACCTGTCATTGCTTCGGGAAAATCGTCCCCAAGTTTACATTTGCCGGAATCGTAAGCGTCTGCTTCGAGAATGCATCAAAACAAAACGCTTTACATCTATTTACAGAACGCAGGAACTTGGAAGTACCGCTCAAAAGCCTATTCTGCCAAGAATTCCACACGAACAGATATACGCAACCAAAAGCTGATGCTACAGTGCCTTGTTCCTCAACAAAGAGGCAAACGATCGCGCTGGAAATGATATCAAGAGAAAATCAAGAATAAGCAAACCATCGCTCTGAAGATTTGTCGGTCCACAATGTTATACAAAACCGTCCATATTTTC
Organism: Larix kaempferi; assembly: GCA_027924585.1. NCBI lineage: Eukaryota > Viridiplantae > Streptophyta > Pinopsida > Pinales > Pinaceae > Larix > Larix kaempferi. Next base: position 6,956,269 of record BSBM01000009.1, read on the forward strand.
AAAAGCAATGCAGCTTCCAATTCGAACTCTCAAAGTTTCAAAAGCACAATACCTGGAACAATTCGAAGCACTGAATAAATGATACAATTTCCATCAAATCGACCAGACAAACTGAACAATTTCCGAAGAATTAACAGCTTCCGGCTCTATCCACTAGTTCGCAGAGCTAAAATTCTACCATCACCACAATTTTCAACGGAAAAGAATACTAGCTAATGGCACGAGCAAATCTGCATCTCAGAGCACAAAACACATCTCCAAAACACCTTCTTCACGAAACGCCGCCAGTGCTTTAACGATTTCAACCGATTTCTTCATAAATTACTCCACCAAACGCAATTTCCACAGCTCTTGAGCTCCGATTCACACAATAAACGCAATCCGCCACCAAAAGAAGTAAACCTCCCCAAATCGCCAATCCACAGTCGTTTGTGTTCCTGCAAATTTCGCAGAAACAACCCTTCAAAACTAACAAAGAATCATCATCATCCATCCATCGGATTCCACGATATTTTTAACACTTCCCGCCGTCTGCGAGCCACCAAAACCGGATCTCGGCGGGTGATTGGTGCGCAAAGAGTTACCTTCACCCATCGCCCGAACTGCAGAGCAAACGCAAAGGCAAAAGCATGATCTTCAATCAAACCAAACGGCCTATCAAATGATTCCAACTAACTCAACCGTGGTTTATCACTTCACTCCCCAGTCCCCACGCTGACCTTTAAAACTCTCCACAAGTCAGCCTTAACCTCGGTTAACTAACGCTGACGAGGCACTTGTAAATTGTACCTCAAACCTATAAGGTTGTAAACCTATAAGGTTGTAAACCTATAAGGCTTGGGGTCGCCGAAGCACAAACCCAGACCTGAGCCCTCATTCATGACGGGCCTCCCTCGCCAATGCGCCATCTCCTTCGCCCCGCTGCCCCTTGTCACAGCTTTTAATAAGTGGGAGAATAGGATTTTTATATTATTTTAAACCCCCGGGTTTTCAGAATTACAGATCTGAATTACGACATATAATATGTTGAGAAAGATTTGTCCCGTTATTTCTTTTAATTAATACGTATTACCTTCATTGACGTCACACCCCCACCTTACCTATCTTCATTCAAAAAGTTGGTTAAATGTTTTATGATTTTGATATTTTTATTAATTATTTGCGAAAATTTTAAATATTTTGTAATTTAATATTTTAAATTAATTTAAATTTAAATTAATTATTAATAAAAAAATTATTTATTATTAAATTTTAGTAAAAATTATTGAAAAAATCAAAACAAAACTATTAACTAACTTTATTTAATTTAATTTTTTAATGGAATGTTTTGTAATTTTGATTTAAATTTAATTTTTTAGATTAAATGTTTTATAATTTTGATTTTTTATTAATTATTTGTAAATATTTTATAATTTAATTTTTAAATAAATAAAAATTATTTTTTACTAAATTTTAATTCATAATTTAAAAGTTCTAACAATTTTAACTGAAAAAAAAATGATGTTTTTACACAATTTTCGGCATAAATTTTGAATACCCCAAAGATTTTTTATGACCTTCCAAACCAAATCCTCAAATACTTAAAAAAAAAACTCCAAAATTTAAAAATTACAAAAACAAATCCGAAAAACATAAAACAATTAACAAAAATTACCATAAAAATCCAAAACATAAAACAATTAACTAACTCCTTATTTTTCTTATAATACTATTTACGAATGTGTATGTTTTGTGAAAAAGACCCGCAAACGATTTGGAACAACAAAAATACGAGCTGTACAAGTTGATTGTCCGAGTTGTAGGCGATGTGATCGTCGTGCAAACGTGATATAGCTGTTTTGTTTTACTTGGAATAAGACAATACGAATGAAAACAAAACATGTAAATATAGGATTAAGAATACTCGAAAGTATCCTTCCTTAAAACATAAATATAACCTTAGGCTTTAATCTTCTTTTTATAATTATTATTGCGCCAACCCCAACCGAGAGTTGGGTGCAATGTCCCTTTTGTCATGAACAGGAACAGGAATAGGTTTTTCTTATAATATAAAATTTAGGGGACAAAATGGAGTAAATCGAGATGAAAGTAGTCCAATCATGAAAAATGTATATTAATTTATTATCATGATATATGGGCAATACGTGAAGCTCGCTGCCATAAATGAATGAACTAGTTCAAGTATTAAAAATTAATAATAAATTAAGTATTTAGGCAATAAGAAATAACGAGTAAAGTTGAAGTGAAATGATGCATAAACAATGGGCCATAATATGGTAATGAATGCTTTGTACTAGCCGCTGCATTGTTTTGTATTTGTCCAAGTATGTTGGCAGACTTGCATTTGCCAATCATGCTTAAAAAAGGTCAGTATATTCATAATGTTGTTGAGTGTAAAAATACTCATGATGATGATGCTGAATGTAAATGTAAGTTACATGATAAAATGTTGTGGTGTGTGTTACCTATTGTTTGAAGGTGAAGTTTTAGTATTCATTGTTACTTATTTACTGCGAATCTTTGGTTTTATGTATAGTAAATTTATAAATCATTTTGAGTGTATTTCTTGGTCTAAAATAAGTATGTTCTAGTTTGTTGTGGTTATTAAATGTAACCATAATATAAGTTGGTAAGTTGTGAGGTTCTAATCTATATGTAAATGTAATTTTTTAATCAATGTTAAAATTCTATTTATTAATTATGTTTTCACTACAAATTTGTAAGTTTATATAATTAATTTATTTAAAACATATTAGTATTTGGTTTTTTAGTTGATGGTAATATTTGTGCTATCTTTTTACACAATTGAGGAAACCAATAATATTACATGCCATAACATATTCAATTATTAGAGCATGTGTTATTATGATTACAAGACAAAACGTTTATTGCAAAGAGGTGTATAGATGTATCAAAACTTATTTATTGCAAAGAGGTGTATAGATGTATCAAAACTTATATGTTATGTCATTGATAAGAATCTATCTAACTTGGACTTGGGTGTCCTCATTCTCTTATTAATTAAAGATTGTTTGCAAATTGACAACAACATTGGTGAAGGATGTCCACAAAGTTGTTTCTATTGTTGCTCCTATGTACAAAGGTTTGTCCTTTACTAGTGATAGTTGGGCCAAGTATCTAATAAGCATTATTGATAAATGGGTCAATGTGCAATTTTTAGTAGCTAGAAATGTCACTCAAATAAATCTCAATGTGTACAAAAAGTTTAGGCCCCATGAAGCTTGTCTCATTAAGGAGAATGCAATGAATATGGTTCATATTATCAGGGATTATTGCCAATGATTGTCCATGTAAAGGCTTCATGCTCTTTCTAAGGGCCATAAGGGTTGTTTGTAAAGTGGTTGTGTGTACATGTGAAAAGTTGCAACCAAAAGTAGTATTGGAATATGTCCAAAAAGTGCTTTAATGGATAGTGCAACTTTAATGCTACATTTTTTCATTGATAGAAACACACCCACCTGTTATTCTCGAGGGAATCAAGGTGGGGCAATTACAATCGGATTTTATGTCATGTTTTCAACTCTATGACTTGAACTCGAGCGGAGACTAGGAGAACCGAATGTCTTGACCACTCAACCGATGCTCAGCTGACAACTTTAATGCTACTTATAAGGTAAGACTTAGTTATGTCGAATGTTCATTGGATGATCATCTTGAATGGTTCTATTGTTTCTCCTTGTTGAGAATGTTGTAAGGCTAAGTTGAATGCCTTGGTTGATAATTTGGAAATAGAGGCATGTGATGGTTGTTATTGTTAGGAACCCATGTCTTTACTTTGTTAGTATGTTGTTGTTGGACACATATGCTTTGTAAGTCGTCCCGTAGTATTTGTTGATCAATAGTTTGTGTTATTGTTGTTGGTGCATATGCTTTGTATGTCACCCGTAGTATTGTTGATCCATAGTTTGTAGTGGCCCATGGTTTTGACCCATAGTATTGGCGCCTAGACTTAGTATATAAGTGTGTGTTGAGACCTATGAAGGCACCGTGAAGTTATTTGTATTGAGCTTGCTCATAGGAGGTTGCCCCCTCGAAGTGGCCTGTGATCAATATAAAAGTGATTCTGAGTTCTGTCATTTCTGCTATTTCGCATATTCGTATTAATTAATTGTTGCAGGTGCATCCCATCTGGTATTAGAGCACTTTCTTGGGCTCGCTGGGTGAAATTTCTGCCAATTTTTTTTTCGCATCTATTGCAGGTTCGGATTTGGGAATAATCCCTATCCGCTTAACTGTGGGAAGTACTTGGGCATAAGCCCTAAAACTCATTGTGAGGAGTACCACAGGAACCCCGAAGTAGTTGGCCCATTGAGAGGACCTACCAGCGAAAAGGGCAACGACCCCTACCTGATTGACTAGTTCCCACCCGTGAGGTAAACCAAGAGCTGTCGTTTGTGGCAAAGTGGTTATCAGTTTTACCTGAGTCGTGGAGTGAGGGGTACTACCCCAATACGCAAGCCGTCAGACAACATTGGTGGCCAAGTGAAACCCCTGAACTGTTAGGAAGCAGCACATACCTGGGGTCCATATCTACTTTCAGCTGAACTATTGTCGATCACTACTGCGTCGATTCAGATCCATTTTGCAAGCCGTTCCAGATCCAACCGTTTTCAATCCATTCGGCAAAAAAAAAAGGTATAAAATTCAGTTTTTTGTCCATATCTCCCTTGTTTTCACTCTGTTTCCCTTGAAATTTTCGGGGAACCCCTGTCATCCCATTCTGCATATTTCATTCCTGAGGACCCTATCCCCAATTCCCCTTCCCAAATCCCGAAAGCCCACATTTATCTATTTTTAGGGTTTGCCATAACTTCCTCAGATTTCACCCAATCACCTTCAAATTTTACCACAGAGTTCCTTTCTGAATTCTGCTTCTTTGTCCCCCTCTGCCAAATTTTTCCATTCTTTCACCCCACTTCTGAAATCCTCATTTTTGCTTCCCTGTCTAGTCGACAGTGTCCAACACCTAGTCAAACCCCAATTACCCTTCAGATTTTTTCCCAAGTCCAGATTTTCCCTTACTGAAGCAGTTTCTGTTTTTGTTTTCCTACCTAGTAAAAAAAAAAAACCTCCTGGTTATGGTTGTCACCTGTGTAGGAGCAAAAACCATGGAAGAAGCACTTGCAGCCATCCAAGCCAAACTCCAGGATCTGGATGAAAAATTTCTCGGCCTCCATCTTGAACATTCAGCTATGAACAACAAACGGCAGTCCAAGTCTTCATCAGACAATGGGTTCTCTTCTTCCATCAATTTCTGTGGTCCGAAGCTTGATTTTCCTCGCTTCAATGGTACTGATCCAACTGGATGGATCTATCGTGCAGAACAGTGTTTCAGTCTACATAATACTTTTGATGTCAACAAAGTTCCGCTGGCATCCTTTCATTTGGAACAGGAAGCTCTTCAATGGTACCGTTGGTACATCAAGGCTCATCCAGAGCCCAAATGGTCAGACTTTTGCCAGCTCCTTTTGCAACGATTTGGTCCTAGTGCTTTTGATGACTTCACAGGAGCCCTCACTAAACTTCGCCAAATTGGCACTGTGAGAGAGTATCAAACCGAATTTGAGACACTAGCCAACCACACCGAAGGATTGTTTGATGACTTTTACCGGAGTTGTTTTATTAGTGGTCTAAAGGATGACATCCGCTCTGAGGTCAAAATGTTCTGTCCCACCACAATGATGGAAGCCCTAGGGTTGGCTAAGTTGGCAGAAGACAAGATTGCAGCCCAACAACGCTCCAAGCCCAATTTTGTTCCCTTCCGAAATATGGGTTCTCAGCGACCACCTATACCGCAAGCTCGTCGACCGACTCCTATCAAGCATTTGTCTGAAACAGAGATGCAAGCACGTAGAGAAAAGGGGCTTTGTTATAATTGTGATGAGAAATTCACTCGGGGACATAGATGTGTTTAGCAAAAGCTCTATCTCTTGGATGTGGAGTCTCCGCCTGCCTCCGAAATTGGTGACGAAGATCTAGAAACACTAGATGCTCCGGTCGACATTTAGGAACCGCCTATTGACCCTCCGTCTCAGGATGACCAACCAGAGATATCTCTCCATGCTTTAGCTGGAATCACCACCCCCCAAACAATGCGGGTCAGAGGTTACTTCAAGAAGCTTCCTCTTACAATACTCATTGATTCTGGTAGCACTCATAATTTCATTGACCCTCGGATCGCCAAACAAGCTGATTGTTTTATCCATCCTTGCTCCAACTTTGAAGTCATGGTTGCCAATGGGGGCACCTTACCTTGCAAAGGGAAGTGTCGAAATGTGCATATCTCTATGGGAGATTATACCTTGCGCTCTGACATGTTTACCTTGCCCTTAGGCGGATGTTATGTGGTTTTGGGCGCTCAATGGCTACGCACACTTGGCCCTATCTTATGGGATTTTGCTGAACTTTGGATGCAATTTTCCCTCAATGGACAAAAACACACATTGACAGGATTAGAACCAGGTTCTCTCAGCATCATCAGTTCACATCGCATAGAAAAACTCCTCAAGAAGAATTCACATGGTGTCATCGCTCAGATCCATTCCATTCAGATGCAACCATCAGCGGTCTCCACTACTCCTTTGGATCTACAACAAATTATGGATCGATATATAGGTGTCTTTGCTGAACCAATGGGATTGCCACCTTCTAGGCCAGAAGACCATAGTATTCAGCTCCTTCTTGGCAGCGTTCCTCCCAACATCAGGCCCTATCGCTACCCATTTCACCAAAAAATGAAGATTGAAATGCTCGTTCGGGACTTATTGAAGCAAGGTATTATTCGCCCAAGCACTAGTTCCTTTTCTTCTCCAGTTATTCTTGTCCGCAAAAAAGATGGGTCATGGCGCCTCTGCATTGACTTCCGAGCACTTAATCACCTCACCATCAAGGATAAGTTTCCAATTCTTGTTGTTGATGAGCTTCATGGGGCTCACTTTTTCTCCAAGTTGGATCTTCGTTCTGGGTATCATCAAATTCAGGTTCATGAAGATGATATCCCTAAAACAACTTTCCGCACACATGATGGCCATTATGAGTTTTTGGTCATGCCCTTTGGCCTCACTAATGCTCCTTCCACATTCCAGGCCTTAATGAATAAAATATTTCGACCCTACTTGCGGAAATTCATTCTGGTATTCTTTGATGATATCCTCATCTACAGTAAAACATGGGATGAACATCTCCAGCATCTGGATCTTCTCATGCAACTTTTCTCTGACCATCATCTCCATGCCAAGCAGTCTAAATGTGTTTTTGGACAGAAGGAAGTTGAGTATCTCAGGCACATTATCTTAGCACAAGGGGTTCGCGTGGATCCTGCAAAAATCGATGCCATGAACAATTGGCCACATCCTCAGACACTCAAGAGCCTTCGTGGTTTTTTGGGGTTGACTGGCTACTACAGCAAGTTTGTTAAGGATTATGGGAATATTGCAGCTCCATTAACTGCTCTATTGAAAAAGGATGCTTTTACATGGACACCTGCTACTTAGTGTGCATTTGACAAACTAAAATAAGCTATGTGTACTACACCTGTGCTAGCTATGCCCGATTTTTCCAAGCCCTTCACTATTGAGAGTGATGCTTGCGGCAATGGACTTGGTGCTGTTCTCCTTCAAGATGAACACCCCATTGCATTCACCAGCAAAGCCCTTTCAGGTAAGAATTTAGCTGCCTCTACCTATGAGAAGGAAATGATGGCTATTTTGCATGCAGTACAGAAGTGGCGCCCATACCTATTAGGGAATCATTTTTGCATCAAGACTGATCACCAGAGTCTGAAATATTTCTTGGAACAGCGTGTCTCCTCCCCGGCACAACAGAAATGGGTTAGCAAACTCATGGTTTATGACTATGAGATCACTTACAAGAAGGGTAAAGACAATATTGTGGCAGATGCTCTTTCTTGCACATTTGATGCCCAAGGTTCTTTTTCAGCTATTTCTATGCCTGTTCCAAATTGGTTGCAATCTGTTCAACAGGGTTATGTCAATGACTCTTCCTTATCTCAAATCATCCAACGCTTGACCAACAACCCTTCTGTTGTACCACATTACTCTTGGGATGGTGCTTCTCTGCGATACAAGGGTCGTCTGGTGCTTCCCCAGAGCACAGATATTCAACAGGATGTCTTCTATGAACTCCATGCTTCTCCATTGGCAAGGCACTCTGGGTTCCTCAAAACGTATGAACGAGCATGGCGTAACTTCTTTTGGCAGGGCATGAAAATGACAATTCAACAAATGGTGGCCGAATGTGATACCTACCAGTGCAATAAGGGTGAAACAACACTCCTTCCAGGATTGCTTGAACCCTTGCCCATACCTACACGGATTTGGACACATATTTCTATGGATTTCATTGAAGGGCTCCCTAAATCTGGTGGGAAGACAGTGATTCTCGTTGTGGTTGATCGCCTCTCCAAATATAGTCATTTTTGTGCTCTCATCCATCCCTATACAGCCTCCTCCATCGCTCAAATTTTCCTGGACCAGATCTTTAGTCTTCATGGTATCCCTTCTTCCATTGTCTCGGATCGTGATGCCACTTTCACCAGTCATTTTTGGACAGAACTATTTCGCCACACTGGCACCAAACTGAAGATGAGTTCAGGGTATCACCCACAAACAGATGGTCAGACTAAAATTATTAATAAATGCTTGGAAACTTATCTTCGTTGCTTCACCTCAGAATAACAACATCAGTGGGCAAAGTGGCTCCCTCTCGCTGAATGGTGGTACAATACCTCTTACCACACTGCCTCTAAAATCACCCCATATGAAGCAGTCTATGGTCAGGAACCTCCAGCTCTTCTTCCATACACCCCCACCAGTTCACCAGTTCAGGAAGTTGACACGGTCCTTCGAAACCGCGATCAGATTCTTTGCATTTTGTGGGACAATCTTCACATGGAAAGAAATCGCATGAAGCAACAAGCTAATCAGCACCGTTCTGAGCGCACTTTTCAAGTCAACGATATGGTTTTCCTTCGTCTCCAGTCGTACAAACAATCCTCCTTGAAACTCAAAGGGCGTCATAAGCTCGCTCGAAATTTCTATGGGCCATATCGAATTCTTCAGAAGATTGGGTCCGTTGCTTATAAATTGGAACTTCCTCCTTCTTCTCGCATTCATCCAGTCTTTCATGTCTCTTGTCTGAAGAAAGTTCTTGGCACCAACATCAGTGGAAAAACGATTTTACCCGAACTAGATAATGAAGGATCCATCCTTTTGGAGCCAGAGGCCATCCTCAATTGGCGCACGCGTCAACTTCGCTCTCGCTCTATCACAGAGGTCTTAATTCAATGGCACGACATGCAACCAGAGAATGCTACATGGGAACCACTCCTTCAGATTCAACAACAATTTCCACATCTAAAGCTTTGAGGACAAAGCTTTTTTTAAGGGGGAGGGGATGTTAGGAACCCATGTCTTTACTTTGTTAGTATGTTGTTTTTGGATGCATATGCTTTGTAAGTCGTCCCGTAGTATTTGTTGATCAATAGTTTGCGTTATTGTTGTTGGCACATATGCTTTGTAAGTCGCCCGTAGTATTGTTGATCCATAGTTTGTAGTGGCCCATGGTTTTTACCCATAGTATTGGCGCCTAGACTTAGTATATAAGTGTGTGTTGAGACCTATGAAGGCACCGTGAAGTTATTTGTATTGAGCTTGCTCATAGGAGGTTGCCCCCTCGAAGTGTCCTGTGATCAATATAAAAGTGATTCTGAGTTCTGTCATTTCTGCTATTTCGCATATTCGTATTAATTAATTGTTGCAGGTGCATCCCAGTTATGTATGAGCAAGTGGTTTGTTAGTTGAGGAACATGGAGGACAATCCCAATGGATTATTAATGAGATGGAACTATAGAAGGTTACCTTGCATATTATGGGATTTGATGATAATGGGAGCTATGGGATTCATACCTAAATGTATTCATATGTGCACACATACATGTAGGAATGCAAGGGACACCACTTTATGGCACTTGGTTGTAACCATGTAGTTCACTCACAAAATTATACATGTTATCATACTATTATGTAAATTGAAATTGATGGTGAGCCCACTTGATCCAAAATGGATCTACATAGTTACTTTATGACTTTATGGATACTTTGAAATCAAGGATATGGAATTTGGTACCTAGAAGGATCAAACTGGGTTAGATCTTATAAATCATGCTAGCATACTAGAATTGAAAATCTACTAATTTGGGTTCAAAGAAGTGGAATTTTAGGGTCTCTAGCATCAAGTACATATTTCCTATAGGTTTTTACTGCATTCTTTGAGACAATCTCACTCTAGTGGTGAGTTGTTTTTAAAAAATGAAGTGTGTATGCAAAATTTATGCCCTCAACAAGCTAATAATCCAATTATTCTTCGAATGTCCAAGTGGAAGACACGCCATCTCACCATGATTCAAACACATGGATCTAGTAATGCAAAAGAATCCACTAGAGATTTTTAGAAGCAACATGGAGATTCCAAGAGGATTATGAAACTCTAAACATAACCTTAATTCAAGCTATAAAAAAATAGTCGAATGAGGGACAATGGTTCACTTTTCTTTAGCTACTATTGTTGTCTCATAGTATGAGCAAAGAATGTGGAGGAGATACTAACATAGAAAAGAGAGGGAAACATACTATAGAGAAATACAAAAGACCATAGGGTCTCATAGCTTTGCAACAAGCTTGGGTACCTTTCTAATTTGTACTAAAATCTTAGTCATACTATCATATGATGAAAGGCATAATCCTTCATTTCTTGTTAGTTTTCTAATGTGTGTCTTTTCCATTATAGTTATTATTTCATCTAAGAAATGGTCTTAGTATTGAGGCAAGCACTAAAAGGATTTATAGAGGCCATTTAATCTCATTATAGTTGTTGATATGTTTTTGTAAGCTAGCCATTAAAATAACCACTGCAATTTATATATTACCACTTCGTCCAACTCTCGTCTAAGAAATGGTCTATCGAGGAAAGCATTAAAAGGCTTTATAGAGGCCACATGTAGTTTACATACCAAAAAAATCAAAATTTGTTTTATATCTTTCATAAACACAAGCACAATCATCATATTTATGAGCTAGCATGTCTAAACCAATAGTTTGTAAGTACTCTAGTGAACAAACCCTTCAAATCATTGAAATTTTTTATGCAAAGGCATCAAATATGGGTTAGGCAAGTGTTTGTGTTTATGTTCACTTATAAAGGACAAATATGAAGGTTGTAGGCATTCTAATGACTAAATCTCAACAACTCCCAATTTGAGAGAATCAAGTGTTAAAATAGTAAGTTCAATGTTAAAATGAAAACACTAAATTAAAAAGAAAAAAGGAAACATCCAAATCGAATTTTGGGTGTCAGGGAAATACCAAAATGATTTGTACTTCTATATAAGAACATTAATTTTATATCATGTCACTTTAGTTTGTGATCACTTGTCCACCAAGTTATTCCACTATTTCATTGCGCCGAGAGGTGCTCTACAGCCCAATATGAGAGAGATCTTGTAACATGTGTCGAGTGTTTGTCGAGTAACAAAATAATACAAAGTAAACAAAATAGAATAATACAAAGTAAAAAATAATAAATATTATGTCGGTCATAAACAAAAAAGAATAATACAATGTAAAAAGTAAATATGAGGGAGATCTTGTAACCTTTGTTGAGTGTTTGTCGAGTAACAAAATAATACAAAGTAAACAAAAAAGAATAATACAAAGTAAAAAGTAATAAATATTATGTCGGTCATAAACAAAAAAAAATAATACAAAGTAAAAAGTAAATATGAGGGAGATCTTGTAACGTTACTTTGATTTTGTAAAGTAAATTTGATCCCTTTTGGCACTTGATAGAGCCTAGGATTTGGATGTAGGCTAGTTAAATTGCATTTATGAAGATAATGAGCTAAAACAAACTCTCATTAAAAAGAAACAATGTTTGGTGGAGGTTTTTAGTGTTATAAGATTGGACAAAATTCCAAAACAATATATGAAAAACCTTTAATAATAATTGTGGAAGTAGTGATAACTAGAAGTTATCCATGCCTAGGATTTTTCAAAGGTTATTTTCCTCAATGCATCTTTTATAAACTCGTGCACACTGGTGTGCTATATGTGTATGCATCGATGCACTCTATGAGAGTACGCACCAATGCAATATATATCCATGTGCACTGGCACATTCTAGAGCCATGAGCATTACCAATCCCATGCAGTGGCAGTTGGAACAAGAATGTTGAGGTGTACCAAATTGTGTATTCATCATAGACACATTGATGCACACATTACAATATGGAGTTTCAATGTACACATTTTTGTATGGAGCCACAAAGCATACATTAATATTTAAGAGCGTTAATATGTACAATGTTAACAAAAGCACCACTCAATGTAATCATTACAAGAGTACTAGTGTAATCAATGGTGACAAGAGAACCACGACATTTTAGTTAAACAACCAGTATTATCCTATAGAATATTTATTAGGCCTACAAATGTAACTTTTGGATTTTTGTCGATGTTTACCAAATGTCAAATAATAATGTAAAAATTAAATCATTATTTTAATAATATTATTTTTAGTTATTTTAGTCAATGTATTTGATTTAATCTTTGCATAAATATATTGTATTGTATACTTAAACAATAAACTTGACCCATCTAACATTTAATGTTTTTTGTTACAATATTGTAGATAATGCATAATGATTTAATCACGATATAACATGTTAGGAAAACATTGCAGTAGAATAAGAAACTCCAAAGTATTATTTACGAATAAGAAATCCCATCATAGTTATAAATAATATGATCCAAATATAATTATTACAATATTTGGTAACCATGTCATACAAAATGTGATAATAGGTATGTGATAAACAAACTATTGGAGTTATATAGAAATATACAATTATTCCTAAACATTGTGACATTCATTAATATATGTGATTTTGGTTTGAATTGCTTTCATTGCTAGTGCCTAAGTACTAAGCACCTTACTCAGAGGGAATTGAAGAAAGTAGAATTCGTGAATTCCCTTATATTACTAGAGAGATCTCAGATTTGACTCATGACCACTTGAGCTAACCCTCAAAGCTATCACTCAGTGAAGTTGTATTTGCATTAGTTGCAATGTAAATCCTCTAGACAATCATCAATGCCCGACCCCGACCATACATTTTACTAAATCTAGTGTCTTTCTATACATTGAGATATGGCCATCATTTTGCTAAACCCCCCCTAGTAGTTACAAGGAAACCATTTTCCAATGTTTACAACATAATAACTTTGCCAATCCACATACATGTTTTGATCAACTTACCATAACATTCATTATTTCATCAAAAACACAAATGGTTTCAAAACCCCTTGAGATACAGCCACCATTTTGTTGAAAACCCCCTAGTGGTTACACATAAACCATTTGCCAATGTTTACAACATAATAATTTTTTTTTTCAAAAGAAAAAAGTAGTAACTTGCTATTGAATGGTTGAATCAAATTTATAGTAGAAAAGACAAAACTCATAGTCTCCAGCACTGCTTTGCAATCTCCATAGGATCAGCTCTCCTCCAAAGAGAAGGAAAAACAAAAAGCGAGAATTACAATTCCATAATACAAGATTATAATTCTTCCAAAAAAGACATAATAAAAAACTACATCACCTACAAGATCAACACTTCCCTAAACATGAACAACCATGTTCCAATAGATACAGAAACACTAACAATTAGAAGAATGACAACAACTAGAAATCATGATCAATGGCTTTAATATGCAATCACCGAGCCCTCCTCAACAGTAATGTAATCCTCAAATTATTCATAGGAAAGGACTCCCTCCAAGAACCCAATAACTTTTTTGGACAGAAAATAAACCTCCATATTAAACTTCCTATAGATATGAGAAAAAGACAGTTCAACAAAACCCTCTTTAAGCTCTTGGATCCTAGCACACCATTGGTCTAATTTATCCACCTGGAAGGAGGACTTGTTTGCATCCCATTCTATCACTTCCTTTGAGTCACCATAGGTGTTCCTAATTTACATACCCTTATTCTGTGCAAAAAAGTAGAAACCCCCATAAAGCAAGTAACTCGGCCCAAGTATTCGTTCTGACCCCACAACCCATCCATAAAGAAATTATATTTATGTTAGTGACAAAAATTACGATACCAACACCACATTGCATGGCTATAGTAGCACCATTGAAGAAACCGAGGATGACATCAGTTGGAAAGCTTGGTTCAATCATTCTCCTTAACTTTGGCTGAGCCTGTGATCTGGAGTAGTCCTTATGGAGACCTACAATCTTAGAGCTTAGACATTGAATATGTTGTTGAGTATCATCAAAAATCTGTGATTTCCTTACTTTCCATACAAACCAACAAATAATAAAGGGAAGATCCTTAAACAGGGGAGCCATAACATACCAAAACTCCAAACAATCATTAAAATATTCCTGCGACCATTTAACAACAATATTGAAAAATGATAGAACCTATGACCATACCTATTTGGAGAAGAGACAATCCACAAACAAATGTTGAATGGTCTCAGACTCTTTCCTACATAACACACAAAAGCTTGGGCCTTCAAAACCTTGCTTCATTAGGTTGTCTCAAGTTAGGATTTTGTTCTCTAAGCAAATCTAGGAAAAACATTTAAACTTCAGTGGTAAGTACAGTTTCCACAATTTTTTAAACCACCATTTCCTTGGAATATGTATATTTGATACTGCAATAGTTGTGTGACCCAGTTTGGCACTAATTTGGCCATATGAGCAGTTCCAATCCCAAACAAGACTGTCCGGATTTTCCACCAATATAATACCAAGTCGATTTAAACCAATAGTATAACAATTCAATTCTAAATCTAGAGCTCACCAGTGAGACCTAATTCCACCACAGAGAGCTAGTAGGATTGAGAATCCTCTAGCCCATTTCTCACCCGAGCTAGCCTATAATGACTTGTATAATGCAGTTCCTGAATAAGTCGAGAATACAGCTGAAAGAATGATTCCCCGACAATGAATGGATCAATTCCCATAATCACAAGGCTACCATCCCCTATACTCCCAGCTTCATGCTTCATGGCTTCATCCCATCCAAGAGTATACTTTCATGAAGCCAAACCAGTATGGAGAAGCATTGATAGCAGCTTTTTTGGGGTACCTAATCCACTGAAGAATATGCATATTTTTAAATATTTAGCAATGATGTAGTAGGTCCCTCCATAAACCCATGCTAAACAACCCCTGCCACAAACTTTTCATTCTTAAAGCATCACTAAACCAAAGAATATTTTTTATTCCCTAGCCACCCAAGTATTTTGGAAATGAGACTCTTTCCCAGTTGACTAGATGAAATTTAGATCTACTCACATTGCCTGACCATAAAAATTGCATCATTTTCCTTCTCAAAGAGTGTAGGATTGCTACAATATTTTTTTCCAATGCAAGCCAATACACCAGAATACTTTATAAGACTGACTTCACCATAATAAGTATGCCTCCCAAAGAGAGCCATTTGTAGCTCTAGCATTCAATCCTTTTCTCTAGCTTCCAAAGAAGCCACACCCAATCAAATCCAACATATTTATTAGGCTTCAAGAGGAATCCCAAATATTTGAAACTAGGAGCTAATACCTCAACTCTGAAGGGGAACCATTGAAGTATATGAGCCAAAACCCTGTCTTTCACTGCATGCTGAATGAAATAAGATTTATGAGGACCAATATCCATTCCTGAGGCATTACAAAAAATATTAATGATTTCAAAACAAGTATGCCATTTTGAAATAGTGCCTGCCCCAAATAACAAGACATCATCCACAAATAATAAGTGAGTAATGTGCAAAGTAGAGGTCACTTTACCCTCGATGGTCTTTTTGTTGACTTAGTTTTTCCAATGAGTCTACTAAGGCCCTTAATAACCAGTAAAAACAACAGTGGAGAAAGAGGAAATCCTTGGTGGAGACCCCTAGTGCATTTGAAGAAATTAGTAGGACTGCCATTGATAAGCACTAAAATATTTTGCGGAAGAAACACGAGACATAATCTAGTCAATCACAAAGTGTGGAAGGCCGATTTGGAGAAGAACCATCATGAGATAACCTCAATCCACTCTATCATAAGCTTTGATGAGATCCATTTTGAGAATCAGAGTTTCTAACTGTTTGATATTAATGGAGTGTAAACACTCCTATGTGACCCCGATGGCATCTAGAATTTGTCTTTTATTAAGAAAACCAAACTGCTCATGAGACAAACAATCAACAAGATTTGGTTTAATACGATTGGCTATCACCTTGGAAATAATTTTATAAACCAGATTATAGAGGAAAATTGGTTTGAAATCATCAAAGGGTATCGGCTTGGAATTTTGTGGGATAAGGGATAGGAAAGTGGCATTTAAGGAGCCAGTGACCACACCCTTGACCATCAAGTCTTCCACCACCTACACAATATATTCTCCCATCAAATAAAAATGTAGAGAAGAGTTCGACAGACCAGCGATCAGGACCAAGGCTCTTTGATCTAGCAATTTTCTTAATAACAGATTCAACCTCTTCCAAGGTGACAAGGCAATTGACCTGCATACCCTCCTCCTCGGTAAAAAACCTAGGATAATTTTGAATCACCTTCAGTTGGGAAGAAGTATCAGTATTTTTTGGATCTTTAAAAATAGAGGAGAAGTGAGATAGTGCTTCCCTCTCCAAATCCATTTTCCCATATATCACTCTACCCTCTTTGTATTTGAGATCCCATATGGCATTACAAATCCTCCTATGATTGGAAAATTTCTTAAACAAATTGGTGTTATTATCACCTTGTTTGATCCATATGGCCCGATTTTTAAGTCTCTAGGTTTCCTCCTAGATTCTTAGGAAAGATGCTTTTTTGGCTTCCAGCTCAACGAACAGGGCCTTATCATCTAAAGAAAAAATACCAGAAGGGTTCTGAGAATAGATGGAGTCCAATCTCTCTTCACACAAAAGAAGGTCTTGGATGAGTTTCTGTTTTCTATACTTCTCCCAAAGAGCAACCTGTTTTTTAAGGATTTCACCTTGGAGACTAGATAATCCATCACAAAGAGATCATTGTTAGCAGGAAAGGTTGATGCAGGGGCATCAACGCCCAGAGAAAAAAGTCGAAGATAGATGATGGAAAGGCCCGGAGGACAGTCGATGACCTCCAGGAATAGGGGCAACAATCAATAGACGATGGATGTGTCGCAGAGGTTCCAACCAATAGTGGTCAATGGCAAGCGACAAGACAGGGGAGCAGAACTATCGAAGGTGGTACCGACCAGAGAAAGAAGTAGTCGAGAGTCAACCACGATTAATGGAGGAAGTTAGAAACTCGAGGAAACTAGCCGTGGAGGTAGTTGGGAAGTTGCAGGAGCAATTATGGTGGTAGTTGTAGAATTCGAGGTGGAGCCACTTGATGAAGAAGGTCATGTACAATATTTAATGCAGTTTGACCATCCTTGGAAGTGATCGAAGCTTCTGAAGGACGATCGAGTAGGTTAGAACGAGTATAAATACCTATGCATGTCCTAAGAAAGGGGTCTTTTTGAGATCCTTTGGAAGGAAGGTAAGGGAGATGCTCAAAGAAAGCTAAGTGTAGAGTGTAACAGAGAGTCCCGAGGACGAAGATTCCCTCACAATTGTATGAAGTTGGTAATAGTCAATGCTCATCCCGAATGATCTAAGTATTAACTCATGTTGTAAATAATTATGTAAAGAGATTTACACATTTAATTGAAAGCCATAATTCACATAAATCCTCTTGTTGTTGTCGTGTGACTATATGTGTTGTTTTTCCATTGTGTAACCCTGATCTCCGGACCGACCACGACCATGTCTACATCAGTTGGTATCCAAAAGTTATCCTGCATGTAGAAGGTCCAATTGCGATTGGGTAGGGAAGAACAACTCTAGCTGTGGTTGGGTAGAGTTATGGAAGTGGTGATTTGGTTGCCTAAGCGGAGCGATGGATTAGAGAGTCGTAAACGTCTATGGTAGAGGACAAAGGACGCGTAGAGGCGCAGGGTCATGATTGATTGAGAGATGTTCGAGGAATGTGTCCAAACCATGAGGAGTCTGAAGAGCTAGTTGGTTGCAATAAAAGAATCCCAGAAGAGGGTACTAGGTACTGATACTCTCGATCATAGTGATGAGGAGGTCAAAGAGGAAGAGTAGGTTCCTGAGGATGAACGTGAAGAAGACCCAGGAGACAAGTTGTTAAAGGTGTTGTCTGAGATGAAATGTAGATCAAAGATGGAAGTCTCTACCTACTTAGGGAGTCTAAATTCTAAATAGTTGATCGACTAGATAAGAGAAATGGAGAAGTACTTCGACATGGAGCATGTAGAGGACCTCAAAAGGGTAAAGGTTGCATGTCTAAAGCTAAAAGGTCATGCCTCATTGTGGTGGGACAATGTATAGGCTAACATAGTAAGGAAGGGAAAAGATAAAGTGAAAACTTGGGATAGGATGGTCGCTAAGTTGAAGGATAATTTCCTTCCAACCGACTACGTGATTTATTTGTTCAAGAATCTCTAGAACCTGAGATAGAAGGAGATGACCCTGAAAGAGTTCACATAGGAGTTCTATTGATTGTCGATTCGGTCGGGACAGACCCACGAAGGAGAGGAGGCAGTCACCAGGTATGTGAATGGACTGAAATATGCCATCCAAGATGATTTAAGTCTTTTGAGGTTTAGGATAGTTGAAGAAGCCTATCAGCTAGCCCTAAAGGTCAAAGAGAAATTGTCACTAAAGACCTCGACGAGCAGGGGAAAATTGACTGCTCGAAGTCATAATTTTGCCTCCACCAGAGGATAGACTAGTGGGGTGAGGAAGGAAGAAAGTCGTCATGAATGACGAGAAGAAAACACGATTGGGGAAGATGCACCTGAAAATCGACGGGGAGGAGAGAACCCTATAGGTCGAGGTGCCTACGGTCGAAGAGGAGTTTATGGAGGAAAACATACAGACCAACAAAAAATCGTTTGCTACAAGTGTCGAGAATTGGGACATAAGGCATATGAGTGGCTAGAGAATTTTCACACCACCGGTCAACCAGACGCTAAAGGCCAAAGCAAGGATGACGAGGCTGGTCCTACTAAGAGGGAACCTCGGATGAAGTTTCATTGGAAGGAGGTCAAAATTTGACGACCCAGAGAACGTTGTTACAATCAGTACGATGAGATGAAATGAAACCGACCTAGAGAAAGTCCATTTTCCGTACAAAGGTTAAGGTTCGGGATGTATTTTGTATGACCATTGTCGATGGAGGTAGAACGGAGAATCTGGTCTTGACGGAGGTAATCGACAAACTGGGGCTGAAGTGTCGACCACATCCGAATGCATACAAGGTATCATGGTTGCAAAAGTTTCATCATATCACGGTGACGCAACAGTGCCTGATAAATTTCAAGATTGGAGGGTGGCAGGATAGCGTGTTGTGAAACATAATCTCAATGGATGCATTTCATTTATTGTTGGGACGACTGTGGAAATACGATCAAAACATGATTTATGATGGCCAAAAAATGTGGTTGCGGTCGAGAAGGATGCCAGGAGTTTCTAGATGATTCCATTAGTCAAAGAGCGGGATGGTCAGGAAAAGGAGAACATCTATTGGGATAAAAGAGTGTTGATGTGTTCATCTAAGGATTTTTTAAAGGAGGAAGAGAAGCAACTGTATTGCTTTGCATCCATTCCCAAGGGATTGAATGTCGATATGCCGATGGAATAAATCCTAACGGAAGTCAAAGAGGTGTTGTCAGAATTCAAGGGAATAACGGTCGATGAGATGTCGATCGGATTGCCACTGTTGAGGACCATATCCCATCAGATCGACTTGATTCAAAAGTCGAGCCTACCGAATAAGGCGCCGCATAGGATGACACCAGCGCAGAATGCTAACTTGAACCAACAGGTCCAAGAGTTGTTAGACAATGGATTGATCAGAGACATCTTGAGTCTGTGTACAATACTAGCTATACTGGCATCCAAGAAATGAGGAAACTGGAGGATGTGCATCGATTAAAGGGCCATCGACAAAATTACTATCAAGTACAGGTTTCCATTGCCAAGTATGGACGACTTGATCGACTTCTTAAGTGCGACATACTTCACCAAGATTGACCTAAAAAGTGGATACCACCAGATCCGAATCAGGGATGGTGATGAATGGAAGACGACCTTCAAGATAGAGGAAGGGTTGTATGAATGGTTGGTCATGCCATTAAAGATGACTAATTCCCCAAGCACATTTATGAGATTGATGAATGAGGTGCTGAAACCATTTCTAGGGAGATTCGTCATAGTCAACCTCGACGATATCCTGATTTTTAGCAAGATAAAGGAAGAGCACTTGTTGCATATTCGACAAGTCTTGCAGAGGTTAAGCCAAGAGGAGTTGTTGGTGAATCTGAAAAAGTGTTTCTTCATGCATAGGGATTTTGTGTATCTGGGATTCGTGATTTCTTGACAAGGGCTAAAGATGGATCCATAAAAGGTACGGGTTATTTTGGAGTGACTGGAGCCGACGAGTGCTACAAAGGTGAAAATTTTTCATGGACATGCCAACTTTTATAGGAAGTTCATAAGGGATTTCAGTCGGATATGTGCACCATTGATAATGTGCATGAAGAAGTGCGAGTTCAAGTCCACTGTGTTGGCACTGGATAAGTCCGCAGGAAGTGCAGAAGCCGACAGGTGCGAAAGGGTCATTCCGCGAAAGAAGGACCATTCGCGGAGTTCGCGGAAGTGCAAGATTGTTAGATTAGTTAATTTGGTCACGTGGACCGTTTTGTAACCAAATAGAAGCATATAAATAGAGTAGGATTGTAAGCCTAAGGGAATCTAGTTTTTTAGGATTGATCCTATCTTTTGGGTCTGTTTTGTATCTGCAACATGGTGTATTGACTATTTCTGCGAGGTTCATTCCGCGGGGTTTAATATTCAGGGGCTAGGGGGTCCCAAAGATGGATTCCCTCAAGAGATTTTTTTCTTTTATGAAGCCTGATATAATATTTATTCAAGAAACAATGTCCTCTACTTTAAAATCCTGTGATTTCTTCTTAAAATTTTTGCCTAGGTGGGAGGTCTTGGCTCTGGACTCTATGGATTAGTCAAGGGGGCTCCTATCTATATGGAACCCTCATACTGCTAAGTTTAAATCATTCATTACCTCTGTAGGAATGCTTTTGGTTGGGTCTTGTAAGGGCTTTCTTCAGGAAGTGAGCATTGTCAACTACTATGGGCCCTATAGTGATTGAAAATCCTTTTGGGATTCAGTAGCCTCTAGTGGTAGTTTGACGGTCCCAAACCTTATCTTTGTGGGATATCTTAACCTCACCCTTGATTTTGTAGAGATACGGAGTTCCTCCTCTAAGCAGGATCCTCTCTCTGATTTATTCAACTCTCTATTTTTAGCTCACAAGTTGATAAATGTTGTTATGGCCAAGCTTGCCCCTACGTGGAAGAATGGTAGATTTGTCTCAGCCGCAGTTAGCAAACATTTTAACAGATTCCTGATGGCTAAAGAGTTCATTAGGGGTTTAGCTAGATATTGGTCTTGGATCTCTCCCTCCTCTCTATCAGATTATGACCCAATCTGGTTGCAACTGGATGGGAATTCGTTTGAAGGTCGGTTCACTTTCAAATTTAATCATATGTGGGTTGATTTCTGTCAGATAGTTCATAGTTGTTGGGTTCACTTGTCTAACCCGAAAGATGCAAACGTCATGGACATGTTCTGCTTCAAGCTGAAGGGTTTGAAATCCTTAATTCGCAGGTGGGTTAAGAAGAATAAATTGAAATCCCAATAGGAATTGCTATATATTGAGGAAATTTTATCCCAAACTTATGGTGATAATATGTTAGGTTCCTACTCTTCAGAAGAAAAATTGATCATTTCAGAGCTGGAAGAAAAGAAATTTTGTTTACTAAAGATTGAAGAGGAAGAATGGAGATTAAAAAGCAGGGCCACATGGATTTCTTAGGGAGATAATGGCACCAAATGTTTCCATAAGTATGCCAATTACAGAAAAAACCATAATGTCATCTGGGATTTAAAAAATGTTGATGGGTAGAGGGTGTCTTTTTAGAAAGATTTGGAAAAATTAGTTGTTGGATATTTTTCAAAGTTGTTTTAGGATCAAGGGAACTCTAACATAGTCTCCTAGCTTGAAGTAGTAAAGCACTTTCCTTCCTTCTTCTCTTTGGAGGAGGGTTACCAAATTGGTATCCCTGTCACCTTGGCTAAGGTTGAAGGGGTTATTAAGCAATTGTACAAGGACAAAAGCTCTGAGCCATATGGGTGGCCCATAGAATTCTTTAGTGCTTTTTTCGACATTGTTGGCAAAGAACTTCTGGAGGTTGTTGAATTTTCAAGAGTAGAGGGGTATATGTCTGGAACCTTGAACTCTACTTTCATCACTTTGGTACCTAAAAGGGACATGCCAGAGTCTTTCAAATACTTTCGACCCATATCCCTTTGTAACTTGGTCTATACATTTGTCTCCAAAATTATCTCCAACAAAATTAGACCCAAGCTGGCTGGGAAAGTTTCTTCGGAGCAATTTGGTTTCCTTCCAGGAAGGAAAATATCTGATGCTATCAGGATCTCTCAAGAATTTTTTCACTCCATTAAGGTTAAGAAGTTGAAGGCCTTGGTTCTTAAAATGGACTTAGCCAAGGATTTTGATAAAGTGATTTGGGGCATGCTAAGACTTATCCTCCTTCAGGTTGGGATTCCTTTGGCAGTTTGTAATTGGATCATGGCATGTGTCTTTTCTGCTAACTTCACAGTCTTGGTTAATGGCTCCCCCTCTAGTTTCTTTAAGAGTTCTAAGGGATTAAGGAAAGGGTGTCCCCTCTCTCCCTTTTTGTTTATGCTAAGTTACATAAGGGCTCAGTAGAATGATAGAAGCTGCCAAGAGAGAAGGGAAATTATTCGGAATTGAATTCTCTTCTGTCTTGTGTATTACACATTTTCTTTTTGTAGATGATGTCATTTTCTTTGGAAAGGGGGATATTGATGAATGACACAATTTTTATGAGATTATATCATGTTTATGTGCAACTTCAGGCATGGAGATTAGACGAGTCAAATCAATTTTTTACAAGAGTGCTGGCATAGTAGATATCAACCCCCTTTTGGTAGACATCTTCCCTTTCGGGATGGAGGATATGGATTCAGGTTTGAAATATTTAGGTTTCTTGCTTAAGCCTAATAACTACTCTCCCAAAGATTGGGGCTGGTTAATTAAAAAGGTCGAAAAAAGAATCAGTAATTCGTCTTTCAGGTACCTTTCACTCGATGGCAGGTTGACTCTTGTTCGATCGATACTAGTAGCAATTCATGTCTACTAGTTCTCTATGGCATTGCTGCCTCAATCAATTTTGCAGCAGCTAAGACAAAAAATCTTCATTTTTTTATGGTCAGTGTCTGACTAGGGCAGCAAGATTCACTGGGTAAATTGGAATATACTTTCTTAGCCGAAAGCTTTTGTGGGGGTGGGATATTAAACACTTCAACTCATTTAATATGGTTATGTGCTTGAAGAACTATTGGAGAGCCTTATGTGGCAATGGTCTGTGGCATGAAGTTATTAGTGTTAAATATCTGAGGGGTATTCATTTTTCAAGTTGGATTAGGAATTCCCAAACAAGTTAAGGGGAGCCTCCTTCTGGAATGGCTTCCTAAAGTTCTTTCCATGGATTAATGAAAAGGTCGTTTGGAAGATCGGTAATGGCTCCAATTTCTACATTGGTGTGGATCCTTTCATTGGTTGTGGTGGGCATTTTGCTCTCAGCTCCAACCTCCTTGAGTAGGGTTATATTACTCTAGATCAGGTTCAAATTAGGCTAGATTGGTATGTTTGCAGTATTTCTTACCGGTTCAAAGTGGAGGACTTAGGGCTTCATGGTCCTTGGGATTTTGAATGGTCCAACTATATAAATTTGTTGAATCTAGTAGGTATCAGGTTGTCCCCCTATGAAGACTCCTTAGTGTGGGACTAGAATAACTCCAATGGTCAGCTTACAACCAAAAATGCCTATGTTGCAATCGCTCAAGTTCGGTGCTCTATAATTTCAAAATGGTGGTTTCCAAAAATATGGAGGTGGAACATTCCATCAAAGCTCAAATGCTTATTTTGGTTATGTTTGGAGAATCACATCCTCTTAGGGGATGGATTGGGCCTAACTTATGTTCACTTTGCAGAAAAGATTTTGAGTCCATTGACCACCTTTTCTTCTTATGTTCATTCAACAATCATGTTTAGGTGGAAGTTCTTCATCTCCTTCATGTGTTTGATCATTGGGGGATCATGGCAGTTTTGAATTTAGTTGTGCCTCCTGTTCCAGAAAGATGCTATGAATAGATTCTTACTCATCTTTGTTTGTTGGCAGATCTAGCTTATTATGGGGAATAGGGTTATCTTTGAGGACTGCTGCCCAAACATTAATTTTTGTGTTTTGAAGAGCCTGTGTCTATACAAGGATCTTCTCACGATTTAGATGCAAAAGAAAAGAAGGCTGCTCTCCGGACCTTCTTTCTCGGATGGTAAGGCATCAAGGTTCTTTGATAGTGTTGTTCAAGGCGGTTTAGTAGGGTGTGGAGTGCTCCTTAAGATCAATGATGATCATATTTTTCAGCTCAGGATGGCCTGCGGAAGGGTCTCTAACACGAATTTGGAACTTTTGGCGTTATGGTGTCTCTTGGCATTTGCCATGATCAATGGTATCATCTCTTTGCAGGTATTTGGAGACTCTTCCTCCACTGTTAAGTGGCCGCGGGGAGCTTTTAAACTGAACTATTTCATCCGAACAGACGCAACCAAACTCTCTGATGCTGCAGTTGATTGTTCTTCCACAAAGAAGCAAACTCTGATGCTGCAGTTGATTGTTCTTCCTCTGAATTAACATCTTCAAGCTCTATCTCATCGTTCGTAGAGCCAAAATCCTTTGACGTGCCTTCACGGTAATTTGAGCTAACGACACGAACAAATCTGCACCTCAAGGCACAA
The DNA here is from genome assembly GCA_027924585.1 of Larix kaempferi. NCBI lineage: Eukaryota > Viridiplantae > Streptophyta > Pinopsida > Pinales > Pinaceae > Larix > Larix kaempferi. The sequence goes on from BSBM01000009.1 coordinate 6,981,348, forward strand.
AACACAACCCCAAAACTGCTCCTCTACGAAACGTCGCCAACCGATTTCTTCATAAATTACTCACCTGATCAAACTCAATTTCCACCTTTCTTGAACCCTAATTCACAAAATCAACGCAATATAACAGAATAGAAAATTTCCCCAAATCGCCGATCTGCAATCGTTCGTTTCCCTGCACATTTCGCAGTAGCGCTCGGTCAAAACAGGCGAATCATCATCATCGTCATCATCCGTCTATCAGATTCCACTCGATTTTAAACACTTCCCGCGCTGTGCCAGCCACCCAATTAGGGTTTCGACAGCTCCTTGAGGCACAAACTGCAAAGCAAACGCAAAGGTTATTCCAACTAACTCAACTGGTTAGGCCACCGAAGCACAAATCCAATCCTGAGCCCGCATTCATGACGGACCTCTGTCCCCTTCTCACATTGTTTATTTAGGGGAAGAATAATATTTTTACAGCATCCCTCAGGTTTTCAGATTACCCAATCTGAATTAGAAGCAGGAAATAAAATATCTTGATAAAGATCTGTCCGTTTACTTATTTTAATTAATATAAATTTGACATCCATCGACGTCACGCCCCCACCGTAAGAGATATGCTCAAACGTAGGGTACTAATTTTTAATATTAAAATATCTAAGATGTTGGCGGTTGCAACGCTCGAAGTCGACTGTATATCGTTGTTTAAGAGTTGTGATTAGGACCAACAGCGATTTGGGATTAAAAAATAAGAATGGGATAAAGCGTTGTTTGTCGACATTAGGCAATACGATCCATATTACTGTTTTGATTGACTTCGGACTAAGACTCACCCATTAAAACAAAACATGTAACTAGTTTCTAATTTTCTTTGACTGGATTTCAGCTTAAAAAGGATCGGAAAAATATGATTAAATTATTTTATTCTTATTATGATGAAAAACCAACCCCCAACTCTAACTTAGACTTGGTTGAAATGTTCCTTTTGTCATAAACACGAACAAGGTAATTCTCATAAGAGACAAAATGGAGTAAATCGAGATGAAAGCAAGGTCCAATCATGAAAATGCATATTAACTTATTATTATACATGGGCACTACACGAAGCTTGGTACCCAAATGAAAGCAATATTTCACGTATTAAAACTTATGGAACTCAATTAATGATAAATTGACATCTTAAGAAATAATGAATGCATTAACATTGGGGTATGATATGTTAATCAATGCTACCCATTTTGTTTTGGTTGGATTAGGGTTTTAAATTTGTATTTTGTTTTAGTATTTTCTAAATAAAAATAATAATTTATTTTGAAGGTTTTTTGTTTTAGTTTATTTAAATAAAAATACTAATACTAATACTTTATTTTTAAGGTTATAGCCAAGTCATTTATCAATTTGGTGTATGAAACTCTCTTATTTGTGGGACTTCACAGTTATACATACCCTACATCCCTTTGGATTTGAACCTATAAATCAATCATGCTTATTTACAAATTAGCTTACATTTTAAACAAGTCAAATGTCAAATGAATCAGGCTAAGTGTTATCTACACAAGTTCATACATCTTAAGATCGCTTGGGAGTGCTATAAAGTTCTACATGGACCATCATAACATGGAAAATTTTAGGAGCATAATTTAGTCCATGCGATAATTTTCGATATTTTTTTCCAAAAAAAATCATCAGTTTTCATTTTTTTTCTTCGTATGTCATAACAATTACAACCATTCCCAAAATTCTACATGAAAGCATTGTTGAAAGGCATGCATGAGCATGAGGTGAAAGAGGTTTGCCATCAAGCTTGAAATAAAAGTTGTATATGTTTATTTTGTAGTGGTTTGGACTTTAGTTTTTATGACTATCAAATTTTGTATGATCCTTTTATGTGTTATCTTACATTGGTTGTGAGTACTAGCTCTCGAAAACATATAAGTCCCAACAGACTGTCTGTAGGTAACTCTAGTAAAGAGATGTATAAATAGAGCTTATTAGTAGATGGGATTATTAAGCAATCATTATTACTATTTGATTACAACTAGAACTAGTGTGTGGAGAGAGAGAGAGAGAGAGAGAGAGAGAGAGAGAGAGAGAGAGAGAGAGGTACTCATGCTTCGCACTTGATTATAACTAGAACTTGGGTTTAAGGAGAAAGAGAGAGAGAGAGAGAAGAGCACTTGTGAGTCAATCTAAGATATTAAATTAGTTCCACTTTGAGCTGACATGGTAGTAAGAGGAGAAGGAATTCCAAACAAAAAATGGTTCTTCATGAATGTCTGTGCACACAAACAACCAACAAAACCTTTATTTTCTCTAGTAAATAGTAAAACCCTAACTCTTTAGTGTAAGAGGAAGTAGAACCCGCTAAGTTCTATTAATGGTTCTATCAAATCTTAATGGATATCAATGAACATAGACCAAACAATATATTAATTTGTTGGGGAGAGATTAAGATATCAATCAATGAAAGATGAGATAATAAATGGTTTCCTTTTTATCAAGTGTTGGGTGATATTTTATGCTCCAAATCTTCACAGATTCATCATCTCTTAGGCTCGAGATTCATCTAGTCTTTAACTGTGGAAATCTAAGATGTTACTAACAATTTCTATAGCATAACCATAGCTCAAACCTAAGATCCCTAACTATTATGGAGAAGGTTCTTAATTTAGAGATGAGGTCTCCTAGAGAATTTATATTATTTATGTGGTCCATTAATTGATGATTCCCTCAAATCAAGCAAGATAGGTGCTCCCAGGGTGATCGATATTGACAAAAACAATGCAAGAGAGCACATCAATTAAATTTGACCTTGTATACGGGATGTGCATAAGTATTGGGCCTTTTCTATCACCTTGTGCACATATATTGAGGGAAAAATTTGTGCCCATCATCAAGCTCAAGTAAAATTAATTTTATTTCCAAGGTTCTACAAGACTAAGGTATTCTTTCATAATTCACATGATAATGTATTTTGGGGTCAACGGTAAATGTCTCAAGGTGATGAGATTTGGGTGTTAACAAATGCCTCTAATGAATGAGGGTGTGAAATCATAGTATGGTTGAAACACATAATTATATATATAAGAAAACACCAAAGGATAAAAAAGTGAAAGATTAGAAATATTATCTACAAACATAGACAAAGGTAAGAAGAAATAAAATATTTGTACAAGTTAGACATACCCATACTCATGTGCATATTAAGTTAATGTGCATATAGTGTCAAGGCGACAGAGAAATGGGGTACGTCAAGATACAATTAGTGACTATGGAAAATCATGATAGTGTGCCAAGGTAGGATACATCAATATTGTAATAGATCTCTTGAATAATTGAAGTAAGATTTCCTAGAAGAGGTGCACAATCTAGAAAAAAAGGCCCATAACTAAGAGGCCTCACATGTACAAGCTCAAATAAACTAGTGAATGGGATCTATACATGTCTAATACAAATACAACTTAGAATTTGAAACATAATCAAACTTAAGAATGAATCTCCATGATTGGGATAGTGAGTAGTAGTTGAACATGGGAGAAATAATATAGTCAATAACCAATGATGGTAGTTATTTCCAAATGCGAGGTAGCTCACCATTGTGTTGGAACAGCATGCCTTGATAGTTCATCACTCCTCTAGATCTTCCAGAGACAAACAATCAACAATTGCTAGTCAATGAATGATTGAATCATGGGCCAACTAGTCAAACTATCTGACTGATGAAGGAGGTGACTAACTAATCGACTAGTTGGGAAGTTAAAGTAGAACCATTAACCATGTCACAAAACATGGTAGAAATCAAGGAATCCATTTTGTTCTATGATCCAAGAATGTGTCATATTCTTCCTCACTTCAAGGGAGTTGGTTATATCTTGGCACTATAAAATGATGGCCCTATAGGTCAAGAACGTGATGAATTATGGTCAATGAATAATGCATTTTTATGTATTGTCAATCATGATGTGATGTGCTTAAGTGTTGAAATGGTGCATGTTGACACCACCTCTTCTTTGAATGGTTATCTCACTAATATATTTGATTCCTTTATTCTCCAACATGGGATTAGATCTATTGGTTTGAATTGTATCATGTTGTCTACAAGTCTCGAGGTGTCGGCTAGACACACTCTGTTGAGTTTGATCTGTCTGTGATTGAATTTGAGTTTTCAGTTGTAGATTGTATTAGGGTTTAGATTGAAAAATCAACATTATGGATTCCAAGCAAGTATCAATGATATTTAATGGTCACAACTATGGAATATGGGTAGAAGATATGGAGAGCTTGTTGAAAAGTAAGGCCCTCCAGTAGTTTACCAAGGTTGCGATCCTAGATTCAAAGGATGACCAACAAAATCTCATCCTCGATGGAAAGAAGGCTGATATTGTAGGAGTAATTACTATGTACATTATGAGGGAGATTCACTTTCATGCAAGTGAGATCAACTATCCTCATCAGGTATAGAAGAAACTGAAGAATTTGTTTTATAAAGTCAACAAAAGTTAGGTTATGCAAATTGATAAAAAGTTGATCTCTCTAAATCATCTCTCCGTTGAAAGGATTGAGGACTACTTGGCTCATGTCAAGGAATTACAATTGAAATTGGGTGAATGTGGAAAGGAATTTCAAAAAAAAAGATGGATATCTCAATGAATTGATCCTCATGAATCTGAAGACACCCTATGATATATTATGTTTGATATTTTGTGCGATTTGGGTATCCAGAAAAGAAGATGGTAAGGAATATACCTTTGTCTCTTTCTATGGATTGTTGATTAGGGCAAAGGAGAAATTGCTTGATGAAGTTAAATAAGTGTCAAGTTGTAGATCCATCTGTTGAAGGGAAAATGTCGACAGAATTACAAAGAAAGGGGTCAACAATGTAACTTGGAGAAAATTTGAGAGTGTCTCAACCATAATGAGAAGAAGAATCATGATGAGCCAACTTAGACTAAGAAAGATAGGAAGAAGAAGACCTACCACTATTGTGGAAAGTGGGACACATGAAGAAGGTTAGTTGGAAGAAGACCAGTGATTTAGAAGAGAAGTTCAAGAAAAGTGAAGCATATGTGTCAACTAGAGGGTCGACCAATGCTCAACACTAACTTCCATAAGGTATGGAAGATAATTATACATTCTTTGTTAATGCTTCTTAGGCCTTGCATGTTCATACTGCTCAAAGTGAGTGGATAGTTGATTCTAGTTGTACCCACCATATGGATAAAGATGCTTCTCCATTTTCTTCCTTAAGTGAAGCTAAGTAAAATATTTGTAGCATATGATTATGCACTTATCGTTGCTAGTTTTGGTGACAATGAATGTCAAAATGGTGTAATCACCAATGTGTATCATGTACCCAACTTGAGTGCAAATTTTTTGTTGTCACCCTAACTTACCCAAACTTGAAAAAAGTTTGAATTTTGGTCAAATCAATTTGTTGTGAAGGATGTGAATCATTGAGAACTTGTTGTTGAAGGGATCCTTTACCCATAACATGGTGAAACATATCATGGTTGTTGGAATACCTAAAATGATTCCCCCTAATGGAGTTTGTGAAGGGTGTGTGGTTGGAAAGCATCACTAGGATCCCTTTGAGATAGGAAAATCATTGAGAACAAAGACTCACCTGGAACTTGTTCACAACAATCTATGTTCCATAAACAAGCCATCACTAACATGTGTGAGGTATATTTTAACCTTCATTGATGATTTTTCTAGGTACACTTGGGTATATTTCTTGAAGAATAAGAGTCATGTATTTGTAAAATTCAATCAATTTAGGGCATTAGTTGAAAATCAATGCATTCGACATGTGTTAAGCCCAATATATTGTGACATTACATTTATATTGTTATATTATTATATTAGTATTGTCTTTATTGGTCAGCTAGGGCCTTAATTGTAATTGTATCCTTTATATCTTATATATATACCAAGGATACCTAGTTTTAGGATCATCTCATCTCATCTTGTGCATATGATACATCGTAAAAGGAGGTTTCCCCCTAAAAGAGGCTTCTTATTCGTCTGTTTATTTCATTCTCAAGCCTTTGGGTTACCCTTTCTTTCTATTTTTATCCTATTTTGGGAACTTGTTGCATAACATTTGGTATTAGATCCATTTTCACTATAATTGTTTTTTGTTGTGTTTTAGACAACAAATTTTTGAGGCATTTCAAGAGACATACTAAGGTACTTATGATAAAAATTGTAGGTCCTAGTTCATTATAAGTTCAGAATTATACCTTGTGGAAGTTAGGGTTTTTGATTGGTCCAAAAACTAGTCTCAAATAGGTTCTAAGTAAAAAATTTATATATGAAGATTTAAAGCTCCAAATTGAGTACGACCTATTCCATAAGAAAGAAGACATACCATAGTTTTTATGGTAAAAATTTCAGAATCACATCAAAAAAATTGGACACATGGTAGGTCATACAAGTTTGATCTCTTAAAAAGGACAAAAACAAGAAGTTACGAGAAAGTTACAATTACTTTCTCGTGACACCATTACAAAAAAGACATATAATTCTACTACAAGTTCAAATTTCAAACTCATAGGGGCCAAAATTTCATAGATAATTTAGGATAAGGATCATCCAGTGAGACAACCTACAAAATAGAGTTTCCCAAGGTATGTTAACTTGAAACTTGCATAACGTTTGATTGGAATGTCTATTTTGGATGATTCAAAAGGTGTTATAAAGAGGAAATAGAGAATAATTATAGGTAAAGATTATTTTGGGCTCATATGGCAAGGGGTTTTGCAAAAATACTACACCAATTAAACCTCCAAAGAGTTCAACCATGACACATGAAGAAAATGAAGAAGTGTATAACTAGGTATTTATTTGGTGGACAAAGTTAAGGACATGAGTGATAGGTCAGTGACACATGTTCAATTGGTTATCTCTAAAGATGATATAGAAAGTTATTTGAAAAAGATAGATCAAAATATGGAAAACATGGATCAAAAGAGAGAAAACATGGATCAGAAGATGAAAATGATGGCCATTAAAGAGGATCTCAAAAATATGAAAGGGGTTATTCTAAATGAGATGAGACATATCTTTAATTCTAATTCATGTCCTCAAGAAAAGGATAAGGAGAACAATAGGGACTCGTTCCAGTCACCTATTGAGAAAATTGAAAAACAATTGGAGAACAAGAGGTTTGAGTCCTCGACATTTTATCATTCACCACTCCATAATCCACATCATCAAGGGTTCAACTCAAGACCAAGGAATTACTTGATTCCCAAAATTTATATGAGAAAGACTGATGGCAGTGATCCAATAACATGGATATTCCTAGAATGAAGTAATTATTTCATCTACACCAAATGCCAACTTTACAAAATGTAACTATTGCATCTTTATAGTCAGAACCTAATCAATTTCTATGATACCATTGACATTGTGATTGTAAAAAGGACTCTATTGTTTCTTGGTATATATTTATGCATGCATTGATATCACATTACGAGGATATTAAAAGAAACACCTTATTTAGCTAATTGATAAATCTCAAGCAAAAAGGTCAAGTTATAGAGCACATTAAACAGTTTCAAAAGTTGATTCTTAGAGTGAAGAACATTCCAGAGGATAATTTGACGGAGAGCATCCAACCTGAGGTATATCTATTTGAACCTAAATCATTGGAGAATGCTTTTATTTTGGTAAAGAAAGTTGAAAGTAAAAATATGGCTACTAGAAGGGTTGCTACTAACACCTATAGAGAGGGAAATGTCCCCCCCCCAACCTCACTGAATTTACAATATTGATGCCTTAACAAGTAGAGGAAAGAAGAACAAAGGGACTATGTTTCAATCATGACAACAATTATAGTAAGTGGCATAAGTGTAGTGAGGAGAAATTATTCTACATAGATTGTGAAGAGGAAGAAGATCCAAAACATGAACAATCTCAAGATGTAGAACTAGAAAATACTACACCAACCATATCTTGTCATGCATTGGTTGGTATTAGCACTCCTCAAACTCTTAAGATAAAATGATATATCAAAAAGAAAAATGTAACATGTTGAATGATTATGGTAGTGCCCATAACTTCAATAATTGCAAATTAGTCAAACTTCTCAATTGCTTTATATATCCAACACTAGAGTTTCAAGTAATGATTACAAATGGAGGTACCATAAATTGTTCACGGAAGTGCCATAGTATTGAGCTTACTATGGGGGAATATTTATTGGACATTCCAATGATTGCAATCCAAATGGGTGGTGTTGATGTTGTATAAGGGGTCTAATGGTTACAATCATTGGGAACACTGGATCTTGATTTTTAGGAACTTTTCATGAGATTCTCCTCATGCGGTAAGGGAATTGAACTCAAAAGTATGCCACAAAAACCCTCTAAAGTGATAAGTTCCAATAGCATGATAAAATTACTAAAAACAAGACACCATGATTTAATTGCACAATTATGCTCACTAGATGTTCAAGCATCTATACCCTCTATTTCAATGGATCTACAAAGAATTATTGAGGATCACTCCAAGGTATTCGGAGAGATGCCTACTGGTATTCTTCCACATGTTCAAGATCATGACCATCCGATTCACTTGCAACCGAGAAGTGTACCACCTAACATTAAACCTTATAGCTACCCGTATGCACAAAAGAGTGAGATTGAGAATATGGTTTAAGAGATATTAAATGTTGACATCATTCAACCTAGTCAAAGTGCTTTCTCCGCACCAGTGGTGATGGTTTGTAAAAATGAAGGTTCATGGTGTATGTGTCCATATTATAGAGTGTTGAACAAGACAACCATTAAAGATAAGTTATATATTCTTGTCATTGATGAAATATTAGATGAATTACACATAGCAATTTTCTTTACCAAGTTGGATCTCCATTCAATATATCATCTAATCAAAATAAGTCAAGAGTCCAACACATATTTCATTAAAATTGGAAATATTTTATTACAAGGATATTGACTATAACTTAGTTTTTTTGTTATTTTGGAATTCTAGATCCATTATTTAATTACAAATTTAGAAGGCATTCCTCATTCAAATCAATTCAAACAACAAATCATCATTCAAAGGGATCTTGTTTTTTGATGAAAAGACTTCAAGTTTTAAACCACGGAATTTCTCTTATGGGTAGCAGTTATGCAATTTGACGAGTGAATTGCCCTCATCAGCCAATTTAATCGCCAAACACTCCATCAAGACCATTACAAAATGGCTTGTAATGTGAAAAACGTTTCAAAATTTAATTATAATCATAATTTTGACAAGTATCAGCAATTTGAAATTCCAACCCTAATGGGTAGTGATCATTTTGAAATTGTGATAGAAACATGATCGACTCATGTGGTTAGGCCACCGAAGCACACCAAAGCACAAACCCAACCCTAAGCTCGCATTCATGATGAGCCTTTCTCTCTCCTTGTCACATTGTTTATTTAGGGGGAGAATAGTAATTTTAACCCTTGGGTTTTCATATAACCCAATCTGAATTACATTCAAGAGAGAAAATATGTTGATAAAGATGTGTCGGTTTACTTATTTTAATTAATACAAACATGACCTCCATCGACGTCCTCCCTCATCGTAGGAGATATGTTCAAACGCTAGGTAGTCATTTTTAATTGGGCTTCTTTATGAGAATATGTAAGCGTGTTGGCAAATGCAACGCTCGAAGTTGAGTGTGTATAGTTGTGATTAGGACCAACATCGACCTCGGATAAAATAGGAGTGGAATAAAGCGTTGTTTGTCGACATTAGGCGAGTAGTAGGCCATACGATCCATATTACTCTTTTGTTTGACTTGGGAATAAAGCGTTGATTGTCTAAATTAGGCTATAGTATATTCGATCCATATTACTGTTTTGTTTGACTCGATAATAAGATATTATCAATTAAAACAAACTTGTAACTGTAGGATTCTATTAAATATTATTATGGGAGGCCAACCCCAACCCCCTCTTATAATGTGTTTGTAATGTTCCTTTTGTCATGAGCACGAATAGGATATTTTTCTAAAATAAAATTAAGTTGAAAGGAAGGGTCAATCATGGAAATGTATTTTAATTTATTATTATACATGGGTAATATGTAAAGCCTTTTGCTTCATTGAATGCACGTATTAAAAATTATGGCTTGAATTAATGATAAATTAACAGCTTATGGTTCAAGAAATAATGAGTAGAATGCGAAAGAATGAGTAAGGTTGAGGTGAACTCATGCATTAACACTTTGACATGATATGGTAATCAATGCACTCTGTTTTGTTTTTTGAGTAAGGTTGAGGGGAACTAATGCATTAACACTTTGACATGATATGGTAATCAATGCACTTTTAAACTTGTATTTTGCTTTAGCTTTGTATAATTAAATTCAATCATCCTTGCTTACATACTAGCTTATCTTTTAAATGGGTGAAGGAAACTTTCCTTTAGAATGTGGTCAAATGTTATATGAGTAATGACAAACGTAAGGCTAAGTGTCAATTGATTTCTTAATAGTAGTCTTATGCAAGTAAGTTCATAATGAATGAAAATATTGGGAGTATTATAAAGTTATATTATAATAATTACAATTTTTCTCAAAACTCAAAATTTTACATGATATTATTTTGAAAGGCATGTAAATATTAAGTAGAAGAAGTTAGTCATTACATTTGAAATTGATCCGCATCGTAGTTGGCATTTGTGTCGAATGCTAACTTCATTGTAGTTGGCATTTGTGTCGAATGCTAACTTCCCGTTGCGACAAGTCGTCGATGTCGACACAACTCCGACGAGTCTTGACTCTGACATACGATGACACACTTCACACCTTCGACATGTTCAACAAACTCACAGTTCGCGACATCAACATGCAACGTCCACATGTGACCAGCGACTGTCGAACTTCGACATACTGTCTCTCTGTCTTCCAACCGACTGTAACGGTTGAACTGTTGAATCGTTCTAACTTCTTCTTTGTAACTGAACGTAACAAGAAGGCAACCAAGCATTTGAGAATTCTATATAAGCATGTATAATATTGTAACATACATCAATCTATCTGTTGCAAGTAATAGAGAAGAATAGTTCACATTCCTGCATATTATCTGTGCGTATTTTGTGTTTATTGATGTAGTGTAATCTTGATTGCTCATTCTACTTTTTATTGCTTCGGCCGTAATAGAGCCGACTCACTCAGTTGAACTGTTGTCCCCTTGGTGCTTCATGGACACGACTTGGATCATTGGTATCAGAGCAAGACTCAATCAGAGCTTGCAGTTTTTGTGCTTAAGTTCTGTGTATACACTTTTCTTGAAGTTACCTGACTTATGCCGGTTCAAAATCGCTCGCAATCTCAGCAATCCAAGCAGATGCTACCTCTAGAAATGACAGAAGAAACAGACGATAGACATGCAGCCGACGAGACAACACAGCTTATTGAGCAAGCTCTAGCTCGACAATGGACTGAAATGTTTGCCCAGTTCAATGAAATTCTCACGTGATTTGCTTCGACATCTGGAGGATTTTCGATGAGAACTCACTCCGCTAAAATCAACCCCTTCAAAGTGCAAATGAATCTGGACATACCAAATCTTGAAGGTAAGATTGACGCGGAATTCGTCAATAATTGGGTACAACAATTGGAATCCTATTACGCTGTGAACCAACTCTCAGAAGCTGAAAAGATCACCATTGCATCCTTAAAGATGTCAACATCTGTGCATTGCTGGTGGGAGAACCTCTCGACAAAGATGGAGAAAAGTGGAGACCCCATCGACACATGGGATAAATTCGTCGAACACATCCGAAATGAATTTTACCCGCCTAAATACCTCGAGCAACAGTATAAGAAGTGGCAACAGCTAAGGAAATGGAAAGACCAATCAGTACCGAGTTACACCGACTCATGGCTAGACTTGGCGTCCAAGAAGAAGAGAAATTGCTTGTTTTGAAGCATGTTAGCGGATTGTCCCAATACATTCAGTAAGAGATGGAGTTTCTGACTGCCAATACACTTGCGGATGCATTCCACTACACCAACAAACTGGAAACCAAGCAGAAAGGGAAAGCACACTTCACGACAAAGCCAACATCAGGATGACCACTCGACAAGAAGGCATCAGCCGACTTCGACAAGTTGAAATATTCTCAGCCGACATCGCCAAATCCAGACCACGACAAGAAGCCTTTTCACAAGAGGGAATGTAGAAAACAACCGCCGACCGAAAAATGGTGCCATTACCACCACTCATCTTGGCATGATACATCTGAATGCAAAGCTCAGAAAACATTTTTGGTGAAAGTGTCGACCTCCGACGCGTTCGACAAGATGGTGGAAGAATCTGATCTAGACGCAATGACCCTTTTGACATCGACCACTCTAACAGCCTCGACTATCATCGACGAGGAGGAACGAGAACTCATGTTCCATACACGGATATGGGTCCAGAGCAACCCATTGCATCTGATTGTGGACAACGGTATCCAGAAGAACTTCGTTTCTGAAGATCTCATGAAGAAACTAGGTCTTGTCACCACTCCACATCCTTAGCCTTACAACATCTGTTGGATGAAGGATGGATAAGAACTACGGATCACTCAACAATGCAAGCTCCCCTACTTCACAAAATTTTTTAAAGATGAAGTACTATGTGATGTGGCACCACTCTCCATAGCCGACGCCCTATTTGGGAAACCTTACCTCTGGGATAGACATGGAAGTTATCAATCACGACCTCAGAAGGTGATTGTCAGAATCTGAAATCGATGGTTCAACATACCAAAGCATCAACATACACCAACGGTTGCATTGATATCTTCCAAACAGACAAAGAAGCTCATCAATCATGCTTAGAAGTTCGCATTAATCATGATCAAGCCACAACATTCTAAGAAGAATGCAGCGACGAGTCGAGTCACCAACCAATGCAGCTCCCGACAGAAGCAGTAAGTCGATCATATTCTCGATGAGTACTAGAACCTATTTCAAGATTTCGACGGAGTACCTCAACATTGTCAGGTAAAACACTCCATTGAACTTGTTCCTGGCTCTTCTTTACCTAACGCATCTGTTTACAGAAGATCCATTCTCGAAAATGAAGAGATTCACAGACAGATCCAAGAACTAATTGACAAAGGACACATCCACCCCAACTCCTCTCCTTGTGGAATTTCAGTAGTCCTATGTAATGTCCCTTTTTCAATTTTTATAAAAATGCCCAATTTTTCACTTTTTTCCAATTTCGACCCTTGACTAGTTTTGATGCCTAGGTCCCAATTTTACCCCAAATGCTCCCAAATATTTTGAGAAGGTATGTGACTAATGTTAGGACTTGAATATGATGTTCAGGGATGATATATGGCCACCAAAATACCTCTGCAAACTCTCTTAAGATTCTGGACCAAGTATGCAATTTTACTAGTAAATTGGGGTTCAAATCCCCCTGGGGTAAGTACTGAAAATGGCTTCCCAACCCACTCGAATTTCTGAACAGAGGTAGGGGATGTCTCAAGGATGTTATTAAGGTCCAAAATGTACCATTCATTAATTATTAATTTTGTTCCAAACCTCTCCCAAACAACAACAAAAACCACTAATTCGACCCTTGGGGAAATGTCACCAAATCTTCTTCAAATGCAAATAAAATGAGTATAAGGGATTCAAATACTCACTGAATATGAAACTTGTAATACACATCAATGGAATTCCATTAATCACAAATATATCATAGAAACATTCCTTTATTTGAAATCATCATCATTATAATGGCATACATCAATGTAGTGGGGAAATGGACATTGTTTGCTCAATAATCTTCATTTTTACATACAACCACTTGGTATTTCGACCCGAGACTTTATGAAGGTGAAGAATAGAGTATATAATTCTTATTACAATCATAAATACATTATGAGAGGCTCTCCCAAGAAGTACAAGAGCTCACCAAAAATGTCCTCCCTCAAGGAGCATGAATATGCTTTCAAAACTGGAAATGGTTGAGAGATGGTGCTACACTAAAAAAAATCACGAGCTTCCCTGTAGCTGATGCCTACAAATAAAAATCCATTAAATATCCATGAAAGACCCGAGTGGCCTCTCCAAACACCAACTTGGATGGGAATCTTTCACCCTCTAAATGGGCTAAGCCAAGAAACTAGTCATCCACTAGCTCTCTCTTCACAAATGCAATTTTTCTCAAATCATCAAAATCCATTCTCATATTTGATTTCTACATTTTATAACCAACATTAGCCTCCTATGGTTCGAATTCCTCCCATTATCTTCTAGATATTTCCACTTAGGAAATATTCCACATTTGCCACTTGTCTCCTCATTCCCAACCTTCCATCTCCTCCCAACTCGAGTAGGGGTCTCTTGGGCTTCTCCAACACCCATGAGCGCCTTCCTTGAACCTATTTTTGGGGCTGACATGTCATAATGTTTATATGTCAGAAGTTAGATCTGAATTTTGTCATAAATGTCATAGATGCTTCATCATTGTTGTCATAGAGCTAGGGAATCTAGCCCAAGTGTCCACAAGCTTCCAATTTGACTCTTCCGCTCCCATGGAGGCTACCGTTCCATCCCATTTCAACCTAAGATGCTCAATGCCATGTGTATGACTTACCAACTCATTCCATAATGCTTTCCTTCCCATGGATTCGAAATGGAAAGAGAGATATGCCATGTGGTAGTGAGAAACCATGCTAGTGTGGGCCCCACATCCTCCATATGTCTTCAAAACCATTTGCCACCTATAATTTCTCTTGGATTTATTTATTCAACCTACATATTAAATACTTGAACTATCATAATGTATAAACATCATTCATTTTCTCCCTTATTACAATTCCAAATGTACCAATTCAACCTAGGGAACTTGGTAGGATTTATGGGATTGTCTACTATGCAATTATTTGAATGGAGACATTACAGTCCTCCCTACCCAACATTGCTTGTCCTCAAGCAATTTCAGATTTGGATGCTGCAAAATATTCTCATATTCCCATGTGGCATCTTCATTTGTTAAGTCCTTCCATTGCACAAGATATTCTTTGATAATTCTACTCCTCAACCTCCTTTCCCATGTCTTCAAAATATTTTCTGGAACAAGTGTGAGCTGACCTTCATCATCCAAAGGAGGAAGTATTTATGAAGTGATGATTTGCTGACCAAGAGATTTCTTGAGACAAGAAACATGAAATACATTATGGATTTTACTCTCTTCCGGAAGTTCTAGTTCATATGTTACTTCTCTAACCTTCCGCACTACCTTATATGGCCCATAGTACCTTGGTTTTAATTTTTCTGCTCCATTCTTTTTGAGAGATGTTTGTTTATATGGCTGCAACCTTAAATATACTAAATCATTGACTTGAAAGGTCCTTTCTTCCCTATGTATATCAACATATTGTTTTTGCTGATTTTGAGCAACCTGCAAATTGTCTTTCAAGAGCCTTAAAATTTCTTGGCTCTCTTCCACCCAATCTTTAGCCTTTGGGGATCTACTATCACTAAATATGATTTCAGAAAATGTAAGTGCATCATAACCATATAACTATTTGAAAGGAGACATTCCTATTGACATATGATAAGTGGTGTTGTAGCAAAACTCACCCAAGTGCAGCCATTTTGCCCATCTTTTTGTTGCTCTCCCACATAGTTTCTTAGGTACCCTTCCAACCATTGATTCACCCTCTCTGTTTGTCCATCAGTTTGGGGATGATAGCTGGTACTTGGAGTCAATTGAGTGTCCACCAATCTAAAAATTTCTTGCCAAAAAGCACCCATGAATCTACTATCTCTATCACTGACAATGCTCTTAGGGAGCCCATGTAATCTGAAGATTTCTTTGAAAAAAATATCAGCCACTTGTGCAGCACCAAAAGATGATGTAACAGCAAAGAAATGAGCAAATTTTTTCAACCTATCCGATACCACATATATGCAATCCTTACCCAAAGATTTAGAAAAACTGGTGATGAAATCCATGGAGATACTGTCCCATTTTTGCTCTGGAATGGGTAATGGGTTTAATAAGCCAACTAGACATGTAAGTTCTGATTTGTTTTGTTGACATACTTTACATTCATTCACATATTTATGAACAACTTCCTTCAGCCCCTTCCAAAAAAACCTTTGCCTCAACTGTCTATAAGTTTTGAAGATCCCCGGATGGCCTGCTAGTGGGGAATCATGTGCTTCTTGCAAAATTCGGTACTTGAGCTTTGAGTTCTGAACTAAATAAATTATGCCCTTATAATATATCAGCCCATTCAAAATCATGTGGTTATCATTCCCTTTGATTCCATCCAACACATCACAAGCAAATTGGTCTTTGGCATATTCAACTAGTAGCATGTTTTTCCAATCCTTGGCAATGTCCATAAGAGAGAAAGAAGGTCTTCTTGATAAAGCATCTGCTACTATATTATTCTTTCCTTTGACATATTCAATATCAAAATCATAAGCTTGAATCTTGCTTACCCACTTTTGTTGCCTTTCATTTAGATCTTTTTGGGTGAGAAAGTGTCTTAGACTATTGTGGTTAGTTTTCACCACAAACTTGCTGCCCACCAAGTATTATCTAAATTTGGCCAATGCATGCATAATGGACATCATTTATTTATCATAAATGGAGTAAAATTTTTCTTGAGGCTGCAACTTTCTGCTCTCAAAGGCTATGGGGTGTTGGCCTTGCTTTAGGACAACCCCTATCCCTCCACCTGAAACATCACATTCCACAACAAAAGGTTTAGTAAAATCAGGAAGTGCAAGTATGGGACAACTACTCATTACCTCTTTCATTTTTTGGAAGGCCTTTTCAGCCTCTTCATCCCACTTGAAAGCATCCTTCTTAGTCAAATCAGTGAGTGGAGAAGTCAACTTGGAGAATCCTTTCACAAATTTTCTGTAATAGGTGCATATGCCAATAAAGCCTCTCAATTCGGTAATATTTTTTGGTGATGGCCATTCTAAGATAGCCCTGATTTTTTCCATGTGTACCTTCACTCCTTCTTGTCCAATAATGTGCCCTAGATACAATAGTTTTTTCATCCCAAATTCACATTTTGATAACTTAGAAAATAATGACTCTTCTTGCAAAATTTTTAACACAATCTCTAATTGCTACAAATGCTCTTCCCATGTTTTACTGTAAATGAGGATGTCATCAAAGAAAACCAAAACAAGCCTTCTTAGTTGCTTGCAAAAGATCCTATTCATGCATGCTTGAAATGTGGTTGGAGCATTAGTTAACCCAAAAGGCATGACAAGAAATTCAAAGTGGCCATAATGACATTAAAAAGCAATCTTTTGCACATCTTCATCTTTCATTCAAATTTGATGATATCCTGATTTAAGGTCAATTTTGGAGTAGCATTTGGCCCCATGTAGCTCATCCATGAGCTTGTCAATCCTAGGAATAGGATACCTATTCTTGATAGTATTTTTGTTCAAGGCTCTGAAATCTATGCACATTCTCAATGTTCCATCTTTTTTCTTTACTAGCACTACTAAAGAAGCATAAGGGCTAGAGCTTGGTCTAATGAGTACCAACTCTAAGAGCTCTTGGATGGATTTTTCAATCTCATCTCTGAACCTTTTAGGACGTCCAGAAGGTGGTATCTGAATGGGTGAAGTACCCTCCTCCAAAACAATGCTATGCTCAACCCCCCTATCTGGTGGTCTACCATGTGGAAGGTCTCTAATTTTTATTTTTTTTTATTTTTGCAAGAGTCTCTCTATCTCCTTTGGGTGTTCAACAACTGTATTGGAGAAAACTCACTATGGCTTGGGAATACGCAGGCATAACTATGCCAGCCCACGGGTGGGGAACAACAAATGGTCAAATAAAGAGTTCAGGGGCACAGAAAAAGCAAGTTTCCTACAGTGTATCTTAATGACCAATCAGTGACATAGAGCTTCGATAAACAACAACTCTAATTATGGACTAATGCTCAAAATTTTTTCCAAACATGGATGTTTTCCCTAGCGGAGTCGCCATTTCTGTATTGGAGAAAACTCACTATGGCTTGGGAATACCACTACAGACAGATTACTACCAGAAATCTACTCAATTCTCAAAACAATGCTATTATAAATGACAATGTTACAACAATGGAGAAATGTAACCAACCTCGATCCAACGTTTGATGTAGATCCCCGTTGGAGCTTTCAATCCGTGCACATCCAAGCACTTGTAATATGCAAATTAGTCTTGACAACCAATATCTAACAAGTACATGTGATATATAAATAACATTAATATTATCAATAACAATGGTCCATAATATCATACGCAAATGTAACCCAATGTATAATAAATGACATTGACACCATGAATGGACGAGAATATGAGCATTTCTATTAATGAACAAGAAGAAGTACAAAGTGATATGACCTCTTGCTGGTAACCAATCTGAACCAAGATCTAGATCAATCCACTTGTGCCTCCACCACTTCAATCCTCCATGAATGGCAAACTAAAACTAGCAAGGAGTTTGGAAGGTGAACATAACTGGTTCACAACTACAAGGATCAATGAGTGCAGACGCAAGATAGGGCAAAAATCCACTAGAGTGCCTTTACTATTCTCTTCTTCCTCCCATCCATAAGCCATATGTGCTCAATATATAGTCCTCTCAAAGGTAGGTGAAAGGACTCATCGAGACGTTACTTGGGAAGATGGAGAGCCAAAGGTCACCCAATGACCGCTTTTTGGGAGTAAAAAGTAATAAAATAGTGGTTTTTACCATTTTACTTGATACCCGTGGGCTATAGGGATGCAAATTGCGGGTACGTGTGCTATAGTGATGCAACATGTGGGTAGGAACAAAAATAGGATAAACTGGTATCACTGAAGGATGAAAATGGATCCGAGTCACTGAAATGGATCCTACAGGCCAAAGAATGCTGATGCTCACAGGGTGGAATATTTCTATGTAACAGATGCCCCCTAATGTGTGAGGTCAGAGATTGAAATGTGCTACGATGGCTGAAATACATTATAAAACTCAGAAGTGGAGTGATGGAGACACAAGTGGAAAGAACAGCTCACTCGTCATAATACAATGGTATCTCTGAATACATGTCGATATAGTACAACAATCTGATACAATGGCCATGAATAGGAAGTACATAAGTAGATACATGTCATAAGTGATCATAGCCATGATCCCTCTACAGTAAGATATGGTCTTCTGCTAAAAAGAAGACAACTAGTGCAAACTGGAGGTACAAACTGCTAAAATCTGAGAGGTGATATCTCAGATTTAATGTCAAAGTCATATGTAGCATACTGAATGCCACAATCACCTGGGGTCTTCTACACAAGTCTTCGGTGGTGCAAGTCCCATCAAGTTAATAAAGGAGTTGGGGTTGAACCTGATGAGACATCGTCTAATTACCGGTCATTAATGTACACCGTTAATAGACGCGAGATGACCCACCGATAATGAAAATGGGCATCAAGGCACAGAGCACAATCATCAGATTGTGAATAAATGGGTTGAAGTCGAACACTAGGATGAATCCATCGATCAGGGGACATTGATGTATTCCCAAAACTGTCGATGGCGAGAGAACCTGCCACTAATGACTGCAAGCCTCAAGGTACTCAATCGAACTCTAAGCCTCAAGTACCGGAATAAATGAGTTGAAGTCGACAGAACGAGACTTGCTGGAAGGAGGGAATTAAGGCACCCCCCATCAACCAGCACGAGGTACCAGCAATGCTGAAAGATGTGGAAGATCTCAGGTGAAATGGACTGACTCAATAAGGATGGCCGACGTGCAATAGTCAAGATATCTGAGGAGTGGCCGACACTGGTTTCAGGACTTGCTTTGAACAAGAGCATGAGCAGATGGATAGACTCAGGCAACATAGACTTGACATAAATTGTGCAATGCAGAAGGCATTACATAGGGCTCCATAATGACTGGAAGCTTAACCAATCGGTGGAGAAAACTGAGAAACAAGTACAGCTCCTAAGGCCCAACTATAGTCCCAACTCATAATGTACAGAGTGTAATGAATGCTCTGTTCAAAGGCAACACAACAGCTGCCAACAAGAAATAGTGACCATAATCCTATTCGGATTTTTGGAATATTTGATTTTTTTTGTCTTTTTCATATTTGGGAAAAGCTTGAAAAAGAATAAAATTGCTTATAGTACAACAAGTGTCAAATAACTAGCAGATTAGTCCCAAGTAGTGGAACATACCTATGCTCAATCCAAGGAAGTGCGTGCAGGATGTGGACACTTGGGGGTGTGTTTCCCCAGGGTCAAAGGGTCATCAAATTGTGAAGGGAAAATATATAAGCTCTGCAGGGTTCGACAGGGAAAGTACTCAGGCACCAGGCTAACAATTGAGTAAGCGGGAGCCAGCACAAGGCTCAAGCGGCAAGCAGGATGATGCTATGCAATCACAACATGATATAACTAAGGGGAGTCCTTAAGGGAGATGGCCAGCAGAAGACAAAGTAGAGTATGAGTCTTCACCGCAACATCATGGCGTGACTACAAAGGACTCCCAATCCTAAGGACAGACAACCGCATGGGCACCAAAAGCATAATGGGGTTCTAACTAGGGTACCCATGTTTGGGAAAGCCCTACCACCACATGACGACACTTCTATAACAGTGTGAAGGTTCTGTGTCAGTCACGAAGCGGGGTCGCACCTAGGGTTTATGAAAATGGTCAACAGGTCAAATGCATAATGCATACGGAAATGGCATCTAACCTATATGCCAGGTGTGAAATATACCTGTCGTAGGTGTGAAATAGATCAGAACAACTCTTGCCGAGGAAATCTGTTGAAAAAAAAAACACTACTCCATGACACGATATTAGTTCATAATGGCCCAAAATGGACAAAACTATAGAAAACTGGGTCCAGAAAATTATAAATAGTAATAAAATTTAATAATTTTCAATTCATTTGCACTATTCACCATTTTGGAGTTGAGTGGTAAGTTTGCACCTGAAACTTCAAGCGCTGATCGTGGGAGCTACGAGCAACCGTTCAGCGAACCGTCTGGAACAGGTTAGTGGTCATTGCCATACCTTTCATTTAAGTGTTTTTATTTCAATTTTGGTCGCTGGGATTTTTTGTTTGGCCAAGCCCTAAATGGATTCGGTGCTACCCGCGGACTATAAGTATGCGGGTTGCGGGTAGGGCATCAAACGTGCAGTCAAAAAACTGACTGCCCGCGTCTACCTACACCTGTCTACAATATAGCCCGGAGGTACTACCGTGAAGAATTTTTTAAACATGATATTGACTAAAAATCTCTTGCTTTTCACTCTAGGATGGTTCTAGAGTGGAGGGAGAGAGAGCATGATCGGGTAGATGAGGCAATGCGCAACAATTTGCAAGCACAACAAGCATTGCAAGCATGTGTCTTATATAAATACTGGAGTCCTGGGGGCTTAAGGGCCCAAAACCTACTACTTCATCATTTGATTAACTACTGGAATGTGGATGCTCAACACTTCATCCTCAACGGGCAAACACTGACACTGGAAGTAGAGGATATCTATTTCATTACTGGTTTGTCCCGTAGAGGGGAGGTGGCTAGTCTTCAGTCATGGACCGTGGGTGGTGGGATCACTGTGCAAGACTACATAGCGCGGTATTGTCCCGCCAACACATGACCAATGGGAAGTCAAGTGCCGGTCAATCTCATAGTAGACTTGAGAACAAAGATCATAGTGGCAACTCTGGTGCGGATCACGGAATCCAAAGTACTACATTAGGCATCCAGACCGGTGATGTTCTATGCATCACAATGCTTGCAGCCTACTATATTTGACTGGTGTACTACTCTGCCAGTGTCTATGAAGACACAATTGACGGAATTCAAAGAGGGGAAGGCCAAAAAATTTGGGTATGGTAGCATCCTCTGCAGTTTCTTCTTTGAGAGGGTTCCGGGACTTAGCCTGAGGGTGGATGTCCCTCCTCACAGTCTCCGAGATCCAGCCCTGACCCGATGGGATGAGATACTGACACGACAGGGTGGTGGCTATCTGGCGTCACCATATACTGAGGAGTTCTTCTGCTGGTGGATCCGACAGGTGATACCTATCGAGGACTACCCCTATGCGACGATGGACTTCAGACAGGACCGTGACATGCCACTCCCACCAGGTGCAATCTTCAGAGACATCGGTGAGTACTCTTTTGGTTTTGTGTTTTTTAAATTTTTATGGATTTTTTGATTATAGTTGAAATGAAAAAAATATTTTTTGGTGGTAATGTCATGTGCTAATGGGTGACTATTTGCTCACAGATAAAGGCCCAGTGAGACCCGAGGGCTTCTCGAGACATGGTCATCGGGGTAGGGATGAGGTGGTAGTAGATGCTACAACAGGGTGCACACTACAGACATTGTGGCACAACATATCATGGATGGTTTCCCGAGTACCACTGATAGAGGTAGCCCGACTACCTGAAGCTATGCAGCGCCAGGTAGTGGGTGTTCCTGGTGAGTGGGTGTGGCTACTGCAGCGGATGGCCAACGCAGTACAGTACTACTATGAGACACATCCCGTCGAGTCGGCAGCTAGACCTCCTCGAAGGGAGTAGATATCCAAGGGTCTCATCATTTTTTGTATCGATATGTATATTTTTGAGGGCTACAAGCTCCAGTCTTGTATGACACTACCATTTTTGGACATACTTATATATATATACAACTTTGGTTCTCGGTTCTACTATATGTGTGTATGGTACAAATGTATGAATGTCTTTGTATTTATGTGCTTGATGATGAATGTGACAAATGCCAATCTAATACATAGTTAACATATGCATCAGATATATAATTATGACTTCTCGAAATGTGAATATATGTAATGGAAACAAAATGTCTTTCCAAAAGTCGTACCTTAAGGAATATCCGTAGTAATGTAGGGTCTCGTACACGGTACTGCCCATTCAGCTGAGACACAACTAGTTGTGAATCCAGGCGGACTTCTAAAGACTGTATACCATGTAAAATGGCATCCTGAAGTAGCTCAACAACGGCACTATACTCATCCACATTATTAGATGTAGGACCAAGACAAGCACCTCCTGAGGACACAACTAGATGGTCAAGTGAAAAGATAACCCAGGCAGCAGAAGCAAGTTGCTGCGTATGTCAGCTAGCACCATCCATGAAGCATAAGAGCGTAGGACATCCCGCTGACATCTGTCAATCAAACAGAGGCTAATCAGCAGACCCAACAACCAAAAAGAAATCCTAGACTATGTACATAACAACTAAACAATAGTGTACAAAAGTATCAGCCCAAACCAAAGGTTCAAGCGTAATACCGCTTGAGTTAGAGCCCATTTCTAGGCTCCTTCAAGACAACTCCCTTGTAATCTTCTAACTCATAAGCTCCTTTTCAAGGACACGCCTCACAATGTAAAGACCGTGCCACATGGGATTGAACTTGCCTGCCCCCAGGGGTTCTTTAGCTTGGTCATACAAGAGTACCAAGTCACCTTCAACATATTGCTGGGGATGGACAGACCTATCATATTGAAACTTGACACGATGCTTGTTAACATCAATGGCTACAACAGCATCTCGACGGTGCTCGTCAAGTTGCTCGAGGTGTACTAAATGTTGCTCAATCTCCATCGTATCAGGGAGGAGCTCTATGGCTAGCTTGAGCGAAGGGATATCGCATTCAATCAGTAAAAGTGACTCCACACCATGAACTAACTGGAATGGTGAGAACCCGGTGGCAGTCTTAACTGCGGTTTGATATGCCCACAAAGCAGGATATAACATGATATGCCAATTGGTCTTGCTTTGTTGGATGGTACGTTGGAGAATGGTCTTCAAAGACTTATTGACTGCTTCAACCTGACCATTTGCTTGAGGATAGTAGGAAGACGAGTGTTCCTAACGAAACCCAAGCTTGAGAGACAAATCCTCCATCATCTTATTTTGAAAGTGACTGCCATGGTCAGTGACAATCTCTTTCGAGATACCGAATCGAGTGATAATCTGGTTGAACACAAAATGGGCTGCAGTAGCACCATCGACTTTAATGGTAGGCATGGCCTCATCCCACTTGGAAAAATAATCCACGACCACAATAATATGATGATGCCCCCCAGCCAAAGCTGGTTTGCAATCCATGAAATCTACCCCCGACTTAGTGAAGGGACCGACCGTGATGAGCGGATGGAGGGGCGCTGGATGCGAGTGTATGTTCCGAGAAAACACTTGGAAAGGGTGACATCTCTTCACAACGTTAATACAATCTTTAAAGATAGTAGGCCAAAATAACCCACTCACATAATACGCTAGGCTGTAGCAAGCCCGGATAAGTGACCGCCACACGCCCCCGCATGGAAATCATTAAGTACCTGTTCCGCTTCTTCGTGAGTCAAGCAACGACGGAGAATGGAATCCTTTCCTCGGCGATACAAAGTGTCACCGATGATAGTATAATCTTTAGCGTGATGTCTCACACGTCGTCGCTTGTCTCATGAATAATGCAGATGAGACTTCAAAGTTTGGAGATATCCAATGACATCCCCATACCAAGGGTCCTCAGTCGAGATAAGAAATAAGTGTTCATCCACAAAGGAATATTTCTGAATGACGTCCTCATCAAGCCATGGAAGGTCCGACATAAGCTCAGCGAACACCAGTGATTTCACCGATTTTGCAGAAGCAAACTCAAGATCAAACTCCTGAAGGATCACAATCCATTTATTATACTTACCCCCGATAAGGTGTCGTGATAGCACGAATTGAAATGGATTGATATGAGCTACAACAATGGTTGTTCGAAGCAAAATGTAATGCCATAACCACTGGACTGCATGAATAATCGCAAGTGCCAACTTTTCTACGTGGGTGTACCTTAGTTCAACATCTACTAAATTTCGACTAAGATAATAGATAACATGCTCGACGAGGGCATCATCTACCTGAACCAAGACCATGCCAATAGTCTCTTGAGACGCGGCCACATAAAGAATGAAATCTTGTGTAAATTCCGATGGACTAAGCACAGGGGCCGATACCAAAGCTTTCTTAAGGGTGTCGAAAGACTGCTGGGCTTGCTCATCCTAGATAAAAGGTATGTTTGACTTCAATAGGCATGTGAAACCTTTAGTAATACTCGCATAGTTAACTATAAACTGATGCAGAAAAGTAGCTCTCCCTTGGAGGCTCTGAAGTTGAAACAGATTATGTGGAGGAGGCAACTGAAGTATTGCCTCAACTTTGAGAGGATCGACTCTAATACCCTCTTTCGAAACTATGAATCCTAGAAGGTGACTAGTCCTAACAACGAAGATGCATTTGTTCGGATTCAATAGAATTTTGTAGTGGATACATCGTTCGAGAATAATATGGAGGTGCTCGGGGTGGTCCACTCTCTTGCGAGAATGGCCAGCAAGATCATCCAAGAAAATTTCCATAATCTTCTTAAGATCATGAAAGGCATAGGTCATGGCTCGCTGAAAAGTAGCTTCAGCGTTCTTGAGGTCGAAGGGAATTTTCCGGTACGCAAAAGTTCCCCATGGACAAATAAATGTCGTTTTATGTTGGTTCGCGGGTTTGATTTGAATCTAATTATAACTCGAGAATCCGTCCATGAATGAAAAAATATCACTTCCCGCACAAGCATCCAATATTTGATCAATGAATGGTGTGGGGAAATTGTCTTTCGGACATGCACGGTTCAAATCTATGAAATCAGTGCATACACAGATCGTTCCCTGTTTCTTATCCACGGGAACGGGGTTTGAAACCCATTCGGTAAGGGGAACGGGTTAGATGAAACCAACTTTGAGCAGTTTCTCCACCTCTTCCTTAATAGCAGCCGCCTTCCTAGGGTTCACAGCATGTAAGCGTTGTCGAACTAGTTTAGCATCATGATACATTTTAATCTTGTGTTTAACAATGCGGGGGTCTATTCCTGGCATCTCCTCATATGACCAGGTGAAAGCTTCCCAGAGTTCAGTAAACAAATCAGTGTAAATAAAAATCTCCTCAGGAGTGCAATTGGCACCGACGTAAACATTCTCAATCTTTCTGGGAGTGCGGAAGATGTTGATCAAAGTGGTTGGGGAAATATTGGCCATATTCCCCTCCAAGAAAACATCATGCGACTGCAAAAGAGCCACAGGGTGACCAACCATCTCACCTAGAGTCATCCTAAACTCCTCCTGCTCAATGAGCTCAAGGTTGGGAAGGAAATAAGATCGATGGTGCATATCTTCCCAAGGCATCTCGCTACCACACATGGCTTCGAGGATAGCTTCATCAGATGGAAAAGTATCATCGAGGCAATCATGAGAGCAAGATGAGTTGGCTACCCAAAATGACAGTGTAACAGGATCTTCTTCAACTGTCTGTGGAGAAGAGAGATCCGGACATGCAGTGGTTTGTTGGATGTGATCATAAGTGAACTCCACTACAGATAAGGGCATAGACATCCTAACGTGCGCAATGTCTCCAGACATAGAATCCGCAGATGGAAAAATCCATGGATCACCACAATAGGAAGTCCGTAATGGCATACTATTCGAAGGAGGAGGTGCACTGTCGGAAATGGTTCCAATAAAATTCATAGGTGAATAATGGTTAAAAGTTCCCATCAACGAGGGGTACATTCCAACACCTATGTTCCCAATTGCTGACTGAGAATCAGAAACTTGCGGGACTACTGATCCCGTGGATGCTATGGAAGGAGTGCCAACATAATCCAGCTGATCGATCGTCACAATCTTGCCTTCATGGGGAAAGCAAATAACTCGAAATACAGTAGATGCGACAACCTTCATAGCGTACATCCAGTTCCAACCCAGTAAAAGATTGTATTCGATGGGTGCATCAACCACTTCGACTTCAATAGGCACGGACTTACCTCCCAGGGAGACAACAAGGGAAGGGATAATTCCATGTGGCGTAAAAGATCTACCGTCGAATGCAGTGAGTGTAGTTCTAGACGCAAGTAGAGGAGGAGAGCCAAGAGCTTTCCAACAAGTTAACGACATTACTGATGCGGAAGCACCTTCATCAACCATAGTACGTTTGACGAAGCTCTTAAGGAAAACCACCTGGATTTGAAAAGCCACGTGGTAAGGCAAGCGAGGTTGGACATTACTAGTATTGAACTTGATAGCACTAGGACTTCCCCCATCCTGAACTCCTAATGCACTCAAAAGGGCATGCTTCTGAGAAGGACAGGATTGCAAAACTTCAAGAGCCGACATGGCACACGAAGTTTGGCCCAAATATTCTACGATGGAGTAGTTCTAGGCGGCTCGAACATTAGGATTATGCATGGAGTGCTTGAGAACACCTTTCGGTATCCACGACATAATAGAAGGCTTCTTGATATGCAAGGAATTATCAGGAGGAGGGGGAGGCTCATTCCCCAAATTCGGTTATGGTGCACCATAATCATGCTGACAAGTAGCAACAAAAACCTCCAACTGAACCATATTCACGCATCCATAACCATTAGTATTGGAAGAAGACGTTGTCGTTTCATTAGTACCATAACCAGTGGTGGGAGCATGCAAAGCCATGTTCTGGTGATGAGGAAGGGGATCCTTCAGCACATCTGGGCTCTGTGCCAAATGCTTCGATGCTTCTTCAATACGAGGACATAAGTGAGTAAGATGATCCTCCCCACAAAGCTTGCAAGGGAATTTCACCTTACGCCTAGGTTTACGATCCTCGCCAGCATTACTGCCTTCTTGAGGAGGGTTGGCATTCTCTTTACGAGGAGTATTACGATTGCTATTGTTGTTACTTCCATTGTTTCCACCCCTATTATTATTTCTCCCCTTTTCCTTACCACCAGGTTACTGGTTACTCGATGGTTTCGTTGATTGCACATTGTGTAAATCAGATGACAGAGTGGAAGTGGACAAGGTGTGAACCTGTCCGGGAGTAGACTGGTTTAGTGACAAATTTTTCATTTGATTAGCTACCAAGTCTATAGGGAGAGTTCATGCGGACCCCACGATGCCATCGGCATGTGGTCCAGGAACTGACGTGGGCTCATGTCTTGTTCTTGGTGCGTCAGGAATAATGTCATACAAAATGCCAGACTGAGAATAAAGAAGATCTAACTGCTGGATTTTCAAAATAGCTTGTTCCTCAGTCATAATGCTGGACATCGAAATATCCTTAGAAATATATGGAAGTAAATACTTAAGGAACCATTCCAACATGAACTCTGGAGGAATGTTGGATTTCACTAATCTCTTCCACCGACGCCACTCTTGAATGTGGTCAGAAATATGTGTGGCCTTATTCCGACGGAAGGTGGACAACAACTCAGTACCAGTATCATAACGAACTGGCAACTGAAAATGGTCTAAGAGAACCAAATTAATCTTGTTGAATCTCCTATAGGTGTTTCCGGGAAACTCCACATACCACTTCATGGTTGCCCCCGTGAGGGTGCGTTGAAATAGTCGTAATCGGATGGAATCATGATTCAAAGAGTTGGAGGAACACTAAAGGTGAAATGTCGTGACATGATCTCCCGGGTCCTCACCATCTTTCCCCTCAAACTTTGGAATGTCCGAAGGGAGATTGGTGGGGACCGGGGGCCAAGTAGGGTCGTGACACACCGGATCATTCGTGAGCTTCGAAAGATCCGAGAGATTCAAGTGTGCAAAGAACGGGAGCTGCAGTTGGAAAGCTTGATTATAAGCTCCCATAAAAGGTTGGTTGAATGGAACTATGTTATACGATGGACCAAAAGCTTGACCATGAGGATTAAACTGCTGATACTGAGGACCTGATGGCCCATAAGCTTTCCCATGGCCATAAGATGTATAACCTACCCCTTCCTGACTCATTTGAGAGTAAGCAGGTATATGTGCGTTTGGAGCCCCATATTGGGGTGGTGGGTGATACTGGTGGCCAACACCGACTGTGTTGTAGTAAGGGCTACCACCATGGGTATGGGGCATATATGTACTATTCATAGTGGGAACCGTGTTGCATTGATCGTAATGGTATGGTATGTTCCCACCCCCAATATTAGGATTAGCTTGATCATTCGTGTGATGACCATAAGCATGAGAAGTATTCCCAGGTCCAATATGGGTGTGACGAGTAGCAGGGTTGGTGGTGTGATGTCCATGTGGATAGGAAATATTCCCACCCCCTACATTACTATTACTAATGGCGGCAGTGGACGCAAAAGTATGCGGTATGTGTCCACCCCCGTGGTTGGGAGGAACCATATCATGTGCGAAAGTGGTCCTAGGTTGACGAGTAGCGACATGTGTATTAGGTGGTGGATGGCGAGTCGTGTTTCGGACAGCATTCCGACTAGGTTGGGTATTCCTAGGAGGTGGTCGCATTCCAACATTAGCATGGTTAGGAATCAGACCAGCCCCCATACTATGTGAGTGGGTGGATAACGTAGTGCCCCCAGATAGGGTAGTGCCCCTAGTGGGTATAGTATGGCTAACACTTTGACTAGTTCCAGCATGAGTACCAACCATAGTGGAAGGTTCGACAGTATTGTGACTAGGCATACCAAAAGAGAGTGCAGTGGGGTTGAACATAGGGCCGGAATCATCATGAGTCTCAGGCCTCCTATATTAAGAATTCCATGGAAACGAAGGAATGAAAGGCTCGTCCTGCTCTTCCTCCTCGGGTAAGTCGGGCATCCCATAAAGATAATTATTCGGATTCGACAGATCAAACGGATCCCGGTCAAGTGGATTAGGCCAAATAGAACCAGGTTGAGTCACAAGTGGATCACCTCCCCAATCCTCACGAGGAGTCTGGGGATCAGAAGTATGTTCAACTCTACTCGAAGGAGTAGAAAGGTCTTTCCCGATATCGGGATGTGCAGCCATGTTATCTTCAACGTAAGTCACGTAAGAATCTAAAGACTCAGAGGGAGCCCTCTGACGTCCTCTAGTAATAACTTATGTAACCAAAGTTGGCTTTAAACCATCCAAACGATGGGACCGGTGGAGAGTAGGGCTCCGCGCCACGTTCTCTCCTGAGAGAGACACAACATCTCCTAAAGGCAAACTATCGATAAAAAAACAGTAAATCAAAAGCGCACACCTAGAGAATCTACAGCCAAGAGCAGATAGACAGAGTGGTTAAATGAGCTCCCGACACTAGAGCCGGTATGTTTCACCTAGGAGAGGCTTGAGACTCCCAAACTATAGTCGGAGGTAACAGAATAAGTTATAGAGACACCCAGGCTTCACTGTGTCGACAGGGTCAAGTCCACTGCATGAACACAACTGTGCTGTCCAATCCCTATCTGACTCAGGACACAAACAACATAACCACTGCAAGCACCCTATGCGGTACCTAGGTAAGGAAACTATGTCTACCGCAATATAACCAATGCTTAGGGGGACAGTCGCAGGTGGGATCCGTCGTATGGGCAGGGTAGCTAAGCCCGAAGCACAAGAGGACGAGTCTCTGGTACCCCCAGATATGAACAAATCTTGGATATATCTCCCACGTTCAGCTGGTATCAGAGGGATATCTCCTCAACCAACCTCCCGTGACCTCGTGCTTAACTCTGGTTTGAGTAGAGCTTTCCTGAGAACACCGATCTATACCATGGATTCCTCCACTCCCTGTTCAGACACCTAATGCTTCGTTCAGTAGTCTTGGATTGTTAACTCATAATGATCTATTCCAACACTCTAAACCTATACTAGTTGGTGTACCCTATAAATAAAATAAGTCTAATCAATTTTATGATTAAGCGTTAATTTTAGTGGTTGTGATTACTCAAGGAATATGGTCGTGAAACTAGTGATGTGTAGACTCAATAGTATGCAACATCGTCCAACCCTAGACTCATCTATCCAATAAAACAATGTCACTAATATGCAAAATCAACCAACAATTCCAAAATAAATATGCAAACTTTTATCTTTTCAATGCATAACCAGAATCTAAAATGAAGGCAACAAGCACTCAATGCAAAATGCAGTACATGGAAATAAAATATTTTTGTATTTTCTCTTATAAACAGAAAGGAAAATGCAAAAAACTAATGAATATTTTTGTATTTTTTCAATATATATGGAATGAAAAAATGAAAGCAAAATCCTACTATTCAGTCATTGAAGTGCCGAGAAGATCACTAAGACAACCCAGTAGATTCTAAACAGCAAGACTCAGCCAAAAGGAAGAGCTCTAAAGGAAGAAACCAAGAGGCTAAAACCAAATATTGGAAAAAAACCAAGAAGGCTTAACCAAGAGAAACGAAGAGATTTGGTCACAACCAAGGCATGAAACAGCCAACAAAGAGGCCAACAAAGACTCAGGAATCAACCAAACTCACCCAGCAACAACCAATAGCCATAAACCAACAAAAGCCGGAGTTACACGCTACTGTCGAAGGAAATCCTGCGGGTACCCATGAGCAGTAGTGTAAATAGAGGAAGGTATACGCGGGCAGAACTAAGCTAGCCCATGGGTGGGGAACAACAAATGGTCAAATAAAGAGTCCAGGGGCTCAGAAAAAGCAAGTGTCCTACAGTGTATCTTAACGGCCAATTAGTGACACAGAGCATCGATAAACAACAACTCTAATTATGGACTAATGCTCAAAAAATTTCTCAAACATGGATGTTTTCCCCAGTGGAGTCGCAATTTCTATATTGGAGAAAACTCACTATGGCTTGGGAATACCACAACAGAGAGATGACTACCAGAAATCTACTCAATTCTCAAAACAATGCTATTATAAATGACAATGTTACAACAATGGAGAAATGTAACCAACCTCGATCCAACATTTGATGTAGATCCCCGTTGGAGCTTTCAATCCGCGCACATCCAAGCACTTGTAATCTGCAAATTAGTCTTGACAACCAATATCTAACAAGTACATGTGATATATAAATAACATTAACATTATCAATAACAATGGTCCATAATATCATACGCAAATGTAACCCAATGTATAATAAATGACATTCACACCATGAATGGACGAGAATATGAGCATTTCTATTAATGAACAAGAAGAAGTACAAAGTGATACGACCTCTTGCCGCCAACCAATCTGAACTAAGATCTAGATCAATCCACTTGTGCCTCCACCACTTCAATCCTCCATGAATGGCAAACTCAAACTAGCAAGGAGTTTGGAAGGTGAACATAATTGGTTCACAACTACAAGGATCAATGAGTGCAGACTCAAGATAGGGCAAAAATACACTAGAGTGCCTTTACTATTCTCTTCTTCCTCCTGTCCATAAGCCATATGTGCTCAATATATAGTCCTCTCAAAGGTAGGTGAAAGGACTCATCGAGACGTTACTTGGGCAGATGGAGAGCCAAAGGTCACTTAATGACCGCTTTTTGGGAGTAAAAAGTAATAAAATAGTGGTTTTTACCATTTTCCTTGATACCCGCGGGCTATAGGGATGCAACTCGCGGGTATGCATGCTATAGTGATGCAATATGCGGGTAGGAACAAAAATAGGATAAACTGGTATCACTGAAGGATGAAAATGGATCTGAGTCACTGAAATGGATCCTACAGGCCAAAGAATGCTGATGCTTAGAGAGTGGAAGATTTCTGTGTAACAACAACCTTTATATTTGGGTTGGGGGATGTAATATGACATTCAGCAGCCCATTCTATGTCCCCATGTCTCAATATAGATCTCATACTATTGCAAGTCACTACTTGATTGGGATAGGTGTGTTGCCCTCTCACAACTCTTAGTACTCCTTTTAAATCTTGGAATTTCATTTCAGGAATTTGATAATTTACTGTATGCTCTCCTATTGAATAAATCCATTGCACTCCTAGAACCACATTAGTATCAGCAACATCAACCACATAAAAACTATCAACAAAAGTATAGTTACCTACGGTGACTTGCAGCTTTGGAACCCATGTTTTGCATTGCATTGTGTTGTGACCGGGAATGACAACTGTGAAGCCATCAAATGGTTCAATAGGTATCTTTCTTTTCTCCACCATCTCTGCATCAATGAAGTTATGAGTGGCTCCTCCATCTACCAAAATTGAATTTCTTTGTCCTAGTACCACACCCTTGCATCAGATAGTATGATACCGAGGTATTGCTGAAAGTACTGCCATTCTTGCTTTGTCCGGTGAAGGCTGATTTTCTTCTTGTCTTTCCTCTTCTACTGCTATCTCATATGCCTCCTCTTGATCTGAAATATGTCCATCTTCATCCATGCCCCCATCATACCCCTCATTATCAGAAAATACTTCTATGTATTGAGCCTTTCCTTTAGTATATTTGTGCCCTGGTGTCCATGGTTTAAAGCATGTGAGGCACAATTTCTTTTTTCAAAGTTCATCCCTGTTTAGTCCTTCTTTTTTATTCCTTTCAAATGAATCTTTTTGCCAAGGTTTCTTATCATATGCATCCCTTTTCCAAGGTTTCTTCTCAAATTTGTAGTTAGGCTTGGGAGGAAATTTTGTTCTAGGAAGCACATTTTGGAGATCCCTAGTCAAGCTCATTGCATCTTTTAATGTAGTTGGCTTGTGGGCCTTGAACAAACCTTTTAAGGGTTTAGCCAAACCTTCAATGAACATCAATACCAACCTTCCCATAGATACATCAGCCACCTTGACTGATATGTTTTGAAAGTCCAATATATATTCAGTAGCGGTCCCAGTTTGCTTCAATTGAACTAGTTCTTTGAAAGGCAATTCTGGATCTTTTTGTTCAAATCTCTCTAGTACCCTGTCAAAAAATTCTTCATATGTTTTAACCTGATCATGACCCAAGTTTCTTAGGACACGGAACCACCATTCATTAGCATCTCCTTCCAAGTGCAAAATAGCTATTTTTAATGCATCCTCTTCCAACATAGGATTCAGCTGAAAATACACATCTAATTTTGGCACCCAAGTATT
This sequence comes from Larix kaempferi, assembly GCA_027924585.1. Classification (NCBI taxonomy): domain Eukaryota; kingdom Viridiplantae; phylum Streptophyta; class Pinopsida; order Pinales; family Pinaceae; genus Larix; species Larix kaempferi. Next base: position 7,015,194 of record BSBM01000009.1, read on the forward strand.
AGTAGAATTTTGAGAGGAACCATCAAAAGTAGGAACTGACATTTTACGAATAGCACCATTTAATTCTTTGTTTTGGAATGGAATCCTATTGTCCTCCTTCCTTTTCATTCTATATACAACATCAATGTATTGACTAAATGGTAGACCTCTTTTACATTCTTCACTCAATGCATTCCATTCGTTTGCTAGTTTACTATAATCCACCTGAATATCAGGATATTCTTTGGGTGTGAGGAATGTAGGTGTAGTATGCCTTTGTGTGATTTGAAATTCATCAGGTCTATTATGAGGTCCTGTACTTGAGAAAATATGCTCACCCATGTTCTTCTTTTCTCCTGAGTGTAAACCACTGTTATCTCCCATTCTTTTGCTTGCAAGTTGGCTACCCAACAATTCCAATCCTTTCATCAACTGCCGACTCATCTCTTACATACCTATGTAAAGTCCATCAAAACAGGGTTTTAAGGCTGCAACAAGTTCCTCCTTATGTCTTAAGTTTTCATCCTCCTCTCTACCCATGGTTTTAACAAAAGACTCTTCTTCTTCTACTACCTCTTCTTCAACAAAAACCTCTTCAAATACTGGTTAAAAGGGTGGTGGTTTATTATTTTGACTTCTTGTTAAGACCATCAGGTGCCAAGAATATGCTCTGATGCCACTTGCAATGTCCCTTTTTCAATTTTTATAAAAATGCCCAATTTTTCACTTTTTTTCTAATTTTGACCCTAGACTAGTTTTGATGCCTACGTCCCAATTTTGCCCCAAATGCTCCCAAATCTTCTGAGAAGGCATGTTATTGATGTTAGGAATTGAATATGATGTTCATGTATGATATATGGCCACTAAAAGACCTCTGCAAACTCTCTTAAGAGTTTGGACCAAGTATGCAATTTTACTAGTAAATTGGGGTTCAAATCCCCATGGGGTAAGTAGTGAAAATGGCTTCCCAAATGCCTCCCGACCCACTTGAATTTATGAACAGAGGTAGGGGATGTATCAAGGATGTTATTAAGGTCCAAAATGCACCATTAATTAATTATTAATTCTGTTCCAAACCTTTCCCAAACAACAACAAAAACCACTAATTCGACCCTTGGGGAAATGACACCAAATCTTCCTTCAAATGCAAATAAAATGAGTATAATGGCTTCAAATGCTCAAGCGCTGAATATGAAACTTGTAATACACATAAATTGAAGTCCATTCACCACAAATTTATCAAATAAACATTCCTTTATTTGAAATCATCATCATTATAATGGCATATATCAATGTAGTGGGGAAATGGACATTGTTTGCTCATTAATCTTCATTTTTATATACAACCACTTGGTATTTAGACCTGAGACTTTATGAAGGTGAATAAAAGAGTATATAATTCTTATTAAAATAAGAAATACATCATGATAAGCTCTCCCAAGAAGTACAAGAGCTCACCAAAAAATGCCCTCCATCAAGGAGCATGAATATGCCTTCAAAATTGGAAATGGTTGAGAGATGGTGCTGCACTAAAAAAAACCACGAGCTGCCCTATAGATGATACCTGCAACTAAAAATTCATTAAATATCCATGAAAGACCTGAGTGTCCTCTCCAAACACCAACTTGGATGGGAATCTTTCACCCTCGAAATTGGCTAAGGCAAGAAACTAGTCATCCACTAGCTCTCTCTTCACAAATGCAATTTTTCTCAAATCATCAAAATCCATACTCATACTTGATTTCTATATTTTATAACCAACATTAGCCTCCCATGGTTCAAATTCCTCCCATTATCTTCTAGATATTTCCACTTAGTAAATATTCCACATTTGCCACTTGTCTCCTCATTCCCAACCTTCCATCTCCTCCCAATTCGAGTAGGGGTCTCTTGGGATTCTCCAATACCCATGAGCGCCTTCCTTGAGCCTATTTTTGGGGATGACATGTCATAATGTTCAGATGTCAGAAGTCAGATCTGAATTTTGTCATAAATGTCATAGATGCTTCATCAATGTTGTCATAGAGCTAGGGAATCTAGCCCAAGTGTCCACAAGCTTCCAATTTGACTCTTCCGCTCCCATGGAGGCTACCGTTCCATCCCATTTCAACCTAAGATGCTCAATGGCATGTGTATGACTTACCAACTCATTCCATAATGATTTCCTTCCCATGGATTCGAAATGGAAAGAGAGATATGCCATGTGGTAGTGAGAAACCAAGCTAGTGTGGGCCCCACATCCTCCATATGTCTTCAAAACCATTTGCCACCTCTAATTTCTCTTGGATTTATTTATTCAACCTACTTATTAAATAATTGAACTATCATAATGTATAAACATCATTCATTTGCTCCCTTATTACAATTCCAAATGTACCCATTCAACCTAGGGAACTTGGTAGGATTGATGGGATTGTTTGCTATGCAATTATTTGAATGGGGACATTACATCCTAGTTCTGAATAAAGACGGGACTTGGATCATGTGCATCGACTACAGATCTCTCAACAAAATTTCGGTAAAGACTTGCTACCCTCTTCCGCGGATAGACGAGCTCATCGACTGTCTGAAAGGTGCCAAATTCTTTACTAAGCTCGACCTCAGGTCGGAATATCATGAGATTCCAATCGAGCCCTCAGATGTGTGGAAAACTGCTTTCAAGACCAAGGAAGGATTGTTTGAATGGTTAGTCATGCCTTTCGGCTTAACCAATGCACCTGCGACCTTCATGTTACATATGGATAACCTTCTTTGACCTTTCATCGGAAAATGGGTCATTGTCTATCTCGACGATATATCATGGGAAGAACATGTCAGACATCTTCGACAAGTCCTCGACACTCTCCAGCAACATCGACTCTATATGAACATGGACAAGTGCTCTTTTGCGATGACCAACATCAAATATTTAGGGTATGTAATTGACTCTGTAGGAATTCACATCGATCCAGACAAAGTACAGATCCTCAAATATTGGCCCATTCCTAGAAGCATTCAAGAACTAAGAAGTTTTCTTGGTTTGGCAAATTGTTATCGACGATTCAAACTCGGTTTCAGTCACATAACCTAGCCCTTGAATCAGTTGATGAAGAGAAATGGGAAAATTGTCTTCCAATGGACAACAACATATCAAGTAGCTTTTGAACAACTCAAACACAAGCTTTGCACTCCACCAGTACTTGTGTTACCTGATTTGCATCAACCCTTTGAGATTGAGACGGATGCATCAGACTATGCCTTGGGCGCAGTGATCACTCAATCTGGTCACCCAATTGCTTTTCATTCCGAGACTTTTAACGACACAGTTAGAAGATACTTGATGTACGAAAAAGAACTATATGCCATTATGTAGCACTCAAACAATGGAGGCATTGGATCCTTGGCAAGGAAACGGTCATTCTCATTGATCAAAAGCCTCTACAGTTCACTCCGACACAATCAAAGTTGCAGACAAACTGACAACTCAAGTGGATTAATTACCTACAACAATTCCAGTTGGTGATTTAGTATCGAAAAGGTAAAGCTAACACCGCCGCTGATTGCCTCAGCCGACCACCCATTACTCTCATTTTGACAGTGATGAGTATGCAGGGATACGACACGACCACTTGGCCACAGTTGTATGAGGACGACAAAGAATTCTTAGCAGTCTACTGACAATTACAGACTAACAAGTTGTCGACCTCCGACTATTTCCTGAAAGACACCTTGCTATACAAGCTTGGACAACTTTGTGTATTGATTAGTGAGTATTGACAGCAGCTCATTTGGGACATGCACTACTGCAAGACTACAGGACACTTTGGAGTAGCAAAGACACTTGCTATTTTGCATAAGTATTTCTTTTGGCCTACACTTAAATACGATGTCAACAAGTACATTCGATCATGCATGGTTTGTGCCATTGCTAAACCGCCTAATCAACGACAGGGATTGTATACGCCTTTTCCAATTCCTAGTCGACCATGGGAATATATTTCTATGGACTACTTGATAGGTTATCCTACTACTAGACATCAACATGACGCGATATTAGTAGTAGTCGATCGATTTTCCAAGATGGCCATTCTCCTACCATGTAAGAAGACCACGACAGTGCAACAGACCACTCAACTCTTCTTTACACATGTTTGGAAACACTTTGGTTTACCAACGACCATTATTTCTGACCGAGATGCCATATTTGTCAACATATTTTGGAAGGCCCTTTGGCAACTGCTAGACACACGACTCTCATTGTCTACAACTTTCCATCCTCCGACCGACGGACAGACAGAAGTTGTGAATCGCTTGGTAGTACAACTGCTTCGCATGTACAACCACAAGCATCAATGCACATGGGATGAAAGTATTCCATACATCCAGTACAACTAAAATCATGCTTAGCACAACTCTACAGGAAAAAGTCCATTTGAGATTTGTTATGGATTTCAACCCTCAGCGCCTATCGACTTAATCAGCTTCTCGACACCGCCGAACTCCGACACCGACCACAACCAATGAGAAGTTGACAAAGCATTGAAGTTTTGTGAACAAATTTGTGACATCCAGCGACAAGAACAGTACATGTTGCATAGAGAAAATGAGAAAGCTAAGGCCTGACACGACAAGTACTGTATTCCTCATTCATTCCAAATTGGGGATAAGGTCTGGTTACATCTCAAGAAGGAGTGCTTCACTAGTCCATTCAAGAAGTTGAAACCTTTGTGATATGGTCTGTACAACATTCTTCAACAGATTGGCGAAAATGATTTCCAATTCGACTTTCCTGCATGCCTGAGTCTGCATCCAGTATTCAATGTGGATCTACCTCGACCATACCATGCACCCTTGTTGGAACATAATGACTTACCGACAACATAACCCAAAGACATCCATCCAGACGTTCAGGAGGCTCTTCCTTGCGACACCATTGTGGAACGACAAGTACACCATACAAGGACGAACACAATTCCCTTGTTCCAGGTTGCCAAAGCTGGCCAGCTCCCATCTCAAGGAAAGTGGTACTCTGTTACTGAAATAACCGATAAGTTTCCTCACCTTGGCGAGCAAACAATGGGGACCATTGTTTCTTAAGGAAGGAGGTCTGATCCGCACCATAGTTGGAATTTGTTTCGAATGCTAACCTCATTGTAGTTGGCATTTGTGTTGAATGTTAACTTCCCACTGCGACAAGTTGTCGATGTCGACACAAATCCGACGAGTCTTGGCTCCGACATACCGCGACACACTCCGCACCTTCGACTTGTTCAACAACCTCACAGTTCGCGGCATTGAAATGCAACGTCAACATGTGACCAGAGACTGTCGAACTTCAACAGACTATCTCTCTGTCTTCCAGTCGACTGTAATGGTTGAACTGTTGAATCGTTCTAACTTCTTCTTTGTAACTGAACGTAACGGACAGGGACCCAAGCGTCTCAGAATTCTATATAAGCATGTATAATATTGTAACATACACTAATCTATCTATTGCAAGTTATAGAGAATAACAGTTCGCATTCCTGCATATTGTATGTGCGTATTTTGTGTTTATTGATGTAGTGTAATCCTGCTTGCTCATTCTACTTTTTATTGCTTCCGCCATAACATAGCCGACTCATTCAGTCGAACTATTGTCCCCTTTGTACTTCCTGAACACGACCTAGATCATTATAATGTGAAAAACATTTCATAATTTAATTATAATCATAATTTTGACAAGTGTCAACAATTTGAAATTCCAACCCTAATGGGTAGTGATCATTTTAAAATTGTGATAGAAACATGATCGACTCATGTGGTTAGGCCACCGAAGCACACCAAAGCACAAACCCAACCCTAAGCTCGCATTCATGATGAGCCTTTCTCTCCCCTTGTCACATTGTTTATTTAGGGGGAGAATAGTAATTTTAACCCTCGGGTTTTCATATAACCCAATCTGAATTACAATCAAGAGAGAAAAAACGCTGGGTAGTCGTTTTTAATTGGGCTTCTCTATGAGAATATGTAAGTGTGTTGGCAAATGCAACGCTCGAAGTTGAGTAAAGCCTTTTGCTTCACTGAATGCACGTATTAAAAATTATGGACCTGAATTAATGATAAATTAACGGCTTAGGGTTCAAGAAATAATGAGTAGAATGCGAAATAATGAGTAAGGTTGAGGTGAAATGATGCATGACATGATAGGGTAATCAATGCCCTTGGAATTTGTTTTGTTTTTGTTCGAGTATGTCCTTAAACTTGTATTTTGCTTTAGTTTTGTATAATTAAATTCAATCATGCTTGCTTACATACTAGCTTATCTTTTCTTTTTAAATGGGTGATTAGAATGTGGTCAAATGTTATATGAGTAATGACAAACGTAAGGCTAAGTGTCAATTGATTTCTTGATAGTAGTCTTATTCAAGTAAGTTCATAATGAATGAAAACCTTGGTGGTATTATAAAGCTATATAAGTAATATTATAATAATTACAATCATTCTCAAAACTCAAAATTTTACATGATATTATTTTGAAAGGCACGTAAGTATTGAGTAGAAGAAGTTAGTCATTACATTTAAAATAATAATAAAATGTAGTTATGGTGTAATGTTGTGAAATAATTGTTATGATTATAAAATTTTATATTTTTTTATTTGTTATTTTAGATTAGTTACTTAATTTAGATTGAGATCTTATTATTATTGGATTATTAATATCTATAAAATAAAATCTCTATTCTATCATCTTTCAATCAATCATTATTAGTACATGGGTATAATTAACGCTAGGGTTTCAAGAGAGAGAAGAGAAACTATGAGTCATCCAAGGTGTCTATCCTCTTTCAATAAGTAATGATTATAACACTTGATGAGAGAGAGAGAGAGGTATGTACCCTCTTTCAATAGACAAGCATTCGTAGTAATTGCGGAAAATTGAGAATATACCTTTGAAGCAACCACTGAAAATTGAGGAAAAATGAGAATAGAACTTTGAAGCAACCACTGAAGGATGGATGATTCAACCAACCATCAAGGTGGTGACAACTAGATGATATGAGTAAAGGAATACAAGTGGTGCATACTCAAGTTAGTGACCAAGGTATGATAGGGTGGATACAGATAATGAACTCAAGTTACAAGAATTCTTTGGCCAAGGAAAACACATTGTGAAATAATCCATAAAATAATGAAATAATCAAGAGAGAAAGAAAATGTTCACAATGCAAGAAACTTAGGTCTCAATTACCTAAGAGGTCATATGTAATGAACAAAATATATAATAAATAACATAAATAATTATTATTATTAATAAATCAATAATTAAACACTTAATGAAGAGACACTTTGATGAAAGGTTATGCCTCTTCACGAAATGAGACACTACATGGGTATATATACAAACCCTTATTTGTAATTTTCCATATTCATCATCTTATCAATTATTTATTCTATTATTTGTCCATTTATGAATCATCTGTGTTATTTACACTGGATATTTGTGTAAGAAACGGTTTTATCGTATCAGTGATATCAGAGCCACATTTTCTGATCCGACCTTTGGCCACCAAAGGAAAACAAATTTTAGAGTTTCTCTATTTTTCAGGTCATTGAGCAACATGCCTTTGGCCATTTTAAACTTTAGAAGTCTGTAGAAGAAAATAACAAAAAATCAATGAAAGTGAAATTCGCCATATATTACATGGCCCAAAAAAATCCACCGTATTACACTATCGTGGGAAGAGTTATATTAGCAACTATAATGAAGACTGCAACGATTGCTAAAAAAGACATCCACGCAAACCGTTGAAGATCGTAATCGAGCCCAAGCCGCCAATCTATTAAAGTCGTTGGCATAAATTGTTACGTTAAAAATATTTATGAGCTTATTGGGGGTTGTCCCTCTAACTAGGTGTTGGTCAAAGAAAAGAAATTGGGGCCATAGTTATTAAAATCCGTTGCAACAAAATCTGAAGCATAAAAATAATGAGAACCAACTCCTTCATAATTCATAAAAATAATGAGAAACCACTCATAGCATAGAAACCATTCAAATCAGGTTTAAAAAGGCAAGTAAAACCCTGGATTTTCCACCACAATAACTATTCGTTGGCAACTTGGAAATCTCAATTTGTTCGTGGTGGTATCAAAGAAAATCGAGAACTTCAATACAATCGTCATTTTTGCAATACATGATATATCCCAAGTGGATAGGCTTTGGTTTGAAGCGGTGTCACTTGTACACCATACGCCACATCTGTTCCACCCACCTTTGCTCTATACGTCGTGGTCTAGATGTGTAGTAGCATAGATTAATTTATGTTGTGTATGTTTATCGTACCATGCTTCTACACATATGCATTTTATTTGTATTGCTATGAATTTATTCATGATGAATGGGGCTGAGTTTCTTAAAATAGCCCAAGAACTTTAGTCATGTGCCCTTCCTTGTGTTGGATCGACGGGAGGGGATGTGACACTCATGTATGCACAAGTCAAATGTGCCCAGCTCCACACTCAACCTCTGTCACGTCTGCATGAGCCTTTATCACATGTTAGGGGAAGTGCACCCCAACCTTCATGCCGAGGTCGTTACACTATTTATTTTTATATTTTCAACTTATCTCCTTATATTTTTACTCAAATTTCATTTGTAGGAACTCATTAAAATTTGCATCTAATGAGCACCCACACTGCATACTTTTAATAGATCCACTATGAGATAAGCTACTAAAAATACAATAAAAAAACATATTTAAACACATTTTTAATTGTATTTTCAATGCATATCATTCATTGGATGCCGAATTTAATTCCAAATCCAATGAGTGACTACACTTCAAATTTGAGTAAACCAATAAGAAGATGAGTTTAAAAAAAGATAAAAAATAGTTTTCTTTCTTTCCCTCCAAAAACCGTAACTCTTATTTTATTATTTTAACTATTATTGTATTATTGTCCCTAGGAGACTCATTCTATGCCTCGAAATTTCTCTAATATGCCAAATGGAAAAATGGTGCTACTCTACATAATCTCATCATAGGAAGGCTCTCTCATTATATGTGTGCAAAGGTGAAAAAAAAATGGTCCTAGTGTCTAACAAGTTGAATCCTACAACAAATTCAAGAAGAAAAAGGTTCAAATGCAACATTGCATATGGAAAAGTGGTGCTACTCTACATAAGCCCATCATAGGAAGGCTCTCTCATTATATTTGTGCAAAGGTGAAAAAAAAATGGTCTAATGCACTAGTGTCCAACCACTTGAATCCTACAACAAATTGAAGAAGAAAAAGGTTCAAATGCAACAGTGCAAATGGAGATCCTAATTCTAAATAGAGGTTTTCTAAATTAAAAGTCACGGTCTTAGAATCTAAAGGGTTCTAGTAAGTCATCGCCAATTAAAACAAAACGTGTAACTATGGGATTCTATTCAATATTATTATGGAAGGCCAACCTTGTTGTAATGTTCCTTTGGGAGTAAATCGAGATGAAAGGGAGGGCCAATCATGAAAAGGTATATTAATTTATTATTATAAAATGGGCAATATGTGAAGCTTACTACCTTAATGAAAGAAAGCACGATTGCACGTATTATTAATAATTATGTAACTCAATTAATGATAAATTAACGTCTCAAGGAATAATTAAAAATAATGGAACTCAAAGAATGATAAATTAATGTCTCAAGGAATAATAAATAATGGGTATAGTTTAGGTGAAAAGATGCATTAACACTCGGTCATGTGGAAATGAATGCCATCTGCTTGTATTTTTCTTTAGCTTCAATAATCCAGTTCAATAATGCTTAATACACACTAGCTTATCGCTTATCTTTTAAACATGTGAAGGAAACTTTCGAATGTGGTCAATTGTGAAATGAATAATGACAAACGTATGGCTAGGTGCCAATTAATTTGTTGATAGTAGTCTTATGCAAGTTCATAATGGATAAAAATCGCTTGGGAGTATGATAAAACTCTACATGGAAGATCATAATAATTGCAATTACTTTCAAAATTCTACATGATAGCCTTTTGAGTAGGCATGCAAGTATGAGTAGAAGAAATTGATTATTACATTTGAAATAACAATAGGATATAGGTATTTTGTAATAATTTTAAACAGTTATGATGATTATAAAATTTTATATGGAATGTTAGTATTAGTTGGTGATTAGATTTTATTAGTATATTGAATTATTAACTTACATTAAATAAAATTTTTTATTTTATTATCTTTAAAAAAAATTATTAATCATTATTAGTACAGGTTATAATTAAAATTAGGATTTTGAGAGAGGGGAGAAACCATGAATCATTCAAGGTGTTTATCCTTTTAATAAATAATCATTCAATGCTTAATTATAACTAGAAGTAAGGTTTTAGGGGGAGTGGGAGAGATAGAGACAGAGGGGGACTCATGAGTTGGTCTAAGGTATCTACACTCTTTTAATATGTAAGCAATCATAGTAATTGAGGAAGAATGAGAATTGCCCTTTGAATTAATAATTAAAATGATGGATTATTCAACCAAGCATCAAGGTTAGGTGACAACTTGTTCAAATGAGTAAATGAATACAAGTAGCATAGACTCAAGTTAGTAACCAAGGTATGATATGGTGGATACAGATAGTGAACTCAAGTTACAAGAATTTTTTGGTCAAAGAAAAAACTTGTTTGGATTCAAGGATAAAAAAAAAATATCTTTCCCCTCTTATTTGTTTTTTGTTTTAGTTTTTAGTATTAGTTTTGCATTTTTTTCTTATTTAAAGAATGAAAGAATCTAGAAAAGAATGAAATAATTGAAAGAGATGGAAAATATTGATAGTGAAAGAAACTAGTGTCTCAAATGCTTGAGAGGTCATATGGACAAAATAATGCAAAGTGGTAGATACATTACAATTAGTGAAAACCCATGCACATGCCCTCTCTCAAATGTGGAAGGTTAAAGGTAGCAAACAACTAAAGGAAGTGAGTAGAAAAAAATAATGCACACCAACTAAACTAAAAAATAAATGGTGGGATACTTTATGGGAATGGCTAGAAAGAGATTTGGTTCACTATGCAAATCTAGAATATTTCTCAGTCTTAAGGAAATATCTCAAAATAGGTGCCAAACAGAAAGTGGTGACACTCTAGGGAAACCCATCATATGAACACTATGTCATTAGACATGTGTAAAGGTGAAGAAGCAAGATGATCTAGTGCACTAGTGTCCAACGGAGTGGATCATTCAAAAAATTCAAGTGAAAAAAGGTTCATATGCAACCGTGCATATGGAGATCCTATCTATATGTAAGTTCAAGAATATACCTTACTAAGTGAACCATGGCTAAGAGGATGGTCTAAAAGTACCAAAATATCCATTTCAAAGTCTTGTGCCCACAAAACAAAAAATTGGAAAATATTGTCAGATTCACTAAGGGCTATCAAAGTTGTGGAAGTGTTCACAATGTCATATTATTCAAATACATCCCAAGTGGCGGTAGAATCAATCGTATTTGATTTGGAAGTGTGGATGAAGGTAGCCTCATCCAGTGCAAGAGGTTGTGTTGGTAGAAAGGAATTAAAAATATTGCTAAAATATATAGAGTATAAGGGCATGCTAGTGGAGTACTTCGGCCTATGTAGGAAGTTGATAGGAGAACTAAAGTGTAGGTCATCCTAGGGACCATCAAAAGAAGTCACGGGCCCCAAGAATTCATCATCATCACGAGATATCATGGTTGAAGGGACACGAGTACATTTGTACATGAGGGGAAAAAGTGGCTTCATGAGACTCAAGTGTGAAGGTACACCATTAATCTCTAAGTCAAATTCATTCAAAGGGTCCAAAGGCTCATGCTCAATGATAGTGGATATTGAGCAAATGGTGGGAATGGGCACACATAGTATTCTTGATGGAGGTTTGTGTAACCAAATAAAAAGGATATAAAGTGAATGAGCCACTGAAGGTGATACATTACCCTATATTATATGTGGTTTAGCACTACAACGTGAGAGTTGATCAATGGTGATAATGCGTCCTTTGCATGGTCATTGCATCACATGAAAGAGTGAAGACACCCCATATTTTATGATATATACACAGTCACACCCAAGGAGAATGCTGAAGTCAACATGGGATGTCACAATCATTATATCAACTAAATCAACCTTATCACTTAACACAGTTGGAAGATTAAGCACAACTTCTACTAATTCATGGTTTACCATCAAAGCACCATATTTTGGTTGCTTGTGGAAAGAGGGAAGAAGTACCAAAGTTCTACCAAGAAAAGAAGGAAATAGCCTAGGAAGAGGATTCTTCATCTGCTATACATTGATGAACGATGATATTCTTAATGATGGCCTTTATTTGGATATGATGGAGGAAGGAAAATGTGGCTCTCAAAGGTTGTCCAAGTCAAAAGTCATGCTCTTAGAATATGAAGGGTTCACACTTCCATTTTCCTTAGCATATGTACATGTAGTGGGTGTTGAAACAATAGAATTGGAATGTTTCCCCCTTTTTTAGATGATTCCAAGTTGGCAATGAGGTAGACATGTTGGGAGAATTCATCACTCAAATGTTGGCCAATTGAATAGGTTGAATGAGGTAGAGCCTCCAAATTAGAAAAATGGTTTCATGACAAGGGAGGGGTTGTTACAAGTGATGAGCTTTTTAATTACTTCCTAATTTCCCAAGAATACAAATAAGAAGTATGTACATTAAATTGTCAACTTGGGGTTCTATGGTGACTTGCGAGTTACCATGCAATGTAAATGCCAATCACAACTTCTTTACACCAATTTTTCTACTATGAAGTTGTAGTTTTTAAAATTTTCACTCATGACAGTGGTAGGGGTAGCAGACATGTATTTTTGCAAGGATCTATGTAACAAGGCTAGATTGCAGGAAAAGTAAATCAATCAACATAATCATAAATTGCATAAATGTAAATTTGTACTATGCTTGAAATAACACGCTTAGTACTAGAAGGAAATTCTAAGACTAAGGTCACATTGTGCTCTAAAAAGAATTGCTGGAAATGAAATCACATTGTACTAGAAATGAAATTTGTACCATATCCTAGTTGAAAAGCAACTTGCAAAACATAACAACTAATCCTTTCCAACTTACAAATCATTGCTTTTAATCAATGTAATAAGTGCAAATGTTTAAGTTGAATATTTCTTGTGAAAATATGATCCAATGCAATACTCATAAACTTAATCTATGAATGAAATCTCTATGAGCAAAACTTGATACAATCATGTTCAAGAGAGTGAGATGTAAGATTTGTTGTTACACCAAAATATGCAGATGTTGGTAAATCTTTGAAACCAAGAACAAGGTCCAATTATCTAGGGTAGCGGTTAGTCCACATTATATTCCTAGGGGTGCAGCGGTTATCAACCGATACTCCAACACCCCCCCTCCGATGTAGCTCGGGGGAATTGAACCTAAGACATCAGCTCTGATACCATATAATATTTGAACATGTATAGATCTAGGTACATAAACTAACTACATATGCAATGAGAAACAAATCAACCATCAAATCATAATGTAATAAATGGATAACATTGATTACTACATAAGAAACTCAGAATGGAAGATAAAAAAGTAATCAAGTTCATTGAATAACTGAATGGAGAAGCTTACAATATATAGAGAGGCCATTTGAGTTAGGCTAGAAGGTAATTCGAATTTCCCATGCCATGCTAAAGGACTAGTTAGGATCAAATTAGAGAAAAAAACCTCCCTTATTGATGCAAGCTCTCCTACACTGAGTTGAACTATCTTGAACTGAACTGAACTGAATTGAAATGAATTGAACTAAACTGAACAAACATGTACTGAATTGAATTGAACTGGCATGCACCGACCTGAATTGAACAAGGATGCTAATGTCACTAGAGGACCAGTTATGAACAATTAGGTTTAGTTAGGACCTCAATTAATGGGGCGCACATCGTCTTCACTTAACTACCTCCTTAAATCAGGGAATGTGAGCCAAATTTAGCAGATGCACCCTCAAATCAAGGAGTGTGCCCCCAAATCTAGGGTTTTGGTGTATGTGTGACTCAGGAGGTCAATTTTGGTGTGGTTGGGCCCATTAGAATGAATAGGTTAGGATCTAGGTGGGTTATATATTCTAACATGAGAAAGATGTAGATTACTAATTGAGATGACAATCATTAAAATATATGATAACTAGGTGCATTAAGAAGAATAAAATCTATTGTACCAACGCAACTGAAAATTACATGCATTGGAAATTAAACGTGAATCATCACAAAACCAATCAAAGATGAAAATAAAAAAAATTGTTTACACACTAATCCTATAGATTAAAATACAACAAAAACACATGTCTATCAGAGTGGGTCCGCCTCCTTGGACAAGGTGCTGGAGGTATCATACAACACTAAATAAATTAACTCAATTGCACATGAAAAAAGCAATAACCAAATCCATAGGTTCAATCAATCAAAGAGACTCTTACATAATTTCATTACATCTTCTTTCTAATTGTTGGATAACTTCCTAGTGTTGCGAATCTGTCTTTATAATAGCCCATGCAAATCTAAAATTATCAAATAGTTTTGGACAAGATTGAGAACTTATGGTTCTCAATTTGTCCTCATAATCATTAATAACATGTTACTAAACATAAATTGACTATTCAATCTCATTGTATAGTTGGTCAATTTGACCTTCCAATGTCTTTGCTACTAAACATGAAATACATTTTAACCTTCACAACCGTAAACCAAATCTAAGCATTTGCGAACAACTCATATTAACAACTCTTCTTGGGAATTCAAACTCTTTAGCCAATTGTTGAATCATCTTTCCATGTGGAATCCTAAGCGTTAGACTTAAAATGTTCTGCATAATTGTTCCTATAGAGTTTATGCAACTTCAATAAATCTCTTATAGATTTTATGCATATTTTGTAAATTTCTGGTAGAGTTTCTGCAGTTTCTATAAATTTCCTGTAGAGTTTCTGTAGATGTCCTGTAGTGGCTTCCACACCTTTTGTAGAGCTCCTATAAGAAGCTCCACATTTTCTATAGAGTAGATACTTCTGCAAGAAAATTTGCACTTTCTGTAGAGAAAATACTTCTATAGCCCTGCAATACTCCTGCAAGCTAATATAAGTACATATATCCTTACTTATCCACCAAATAATTAACAAAATGCAACGAAATGCAAACCAATTATAACTTATTCCAAAAAGTTTCCATTTATGTACTAGGAGGATAAATAAAGGCTTAAGAAGTTATGAAAAAGGATGTCAATGGTATAAAAAAGGGTTTCTTAAGTATGCCCTTATTGAGGCTTGCCATCTTCCCTCGACCAAAGGTATTGCATGTCCTCATGTAATCGTTTTCTATTCTTCTGGGATCAGAGAGTCTAGACACATAGCCTCTTAACATAGTACTCTAATTAGATTAGGGATGGAACTATTCCTCTATTGTATAATATCCCATCTGCTGAATGACAACATTCCAAAAATCATCCTTCTTTTCCTCCCTTGATACAAGGCTCCACCAAAGGGGAAAGTAAAACTTCATCCCAATCTAGTCAGAACCGTGCACTTTGAGGCAATCAAAATGTTTGAAACTCTTCTACTACATCCTTAAATTGGTCATAAGTAAATGGGTCCTTCTTTCTCAATTCTGGTTCTAGGGACTCAATCCTCCTCCTTAGGATCAATATGACCTCTAACCTATGCATGGTTACCTAATCCTTACAAGCAACCATGGATGAGTTTTGTGCTTCTTTGAGGGAAGTTATGATTGCATGATCTTTGACAATATCATCTCATTATACAAATAGCTTTATAGGTGGTAGAGATCCTCTAACCCACAGGTCATCGTCCCACTTTGTAAGTTCGAAGAAGGAAATTGCAATAATCTATTTCAACTGATTTATCATAAATCATACAAAATCACATAACTACACATCCCCTAAATAGGGGTTCTTATCCCAGTAGTCAAACCCAATCATTACCAAATTGTGTAGATAGAATTCACATAACAATTCTTGATCTTCTGCATTACTCCTTACAAAGATTGTACTGACTACTATGGGACCAAAATCTGAGCAATATTTCCTATTGCAATAGTTCTGATTTAAAAGGAAGCCAACTATTCCTTCAAATAGACATAATATAATGGTAAGGGGAGGAATTAGTTCTTCATTATGTGATCTAGGTGACTCAGATATAGTTTATCGTGCTTCAATTACTAAATCTTGGTATTAAATCTTTGGATAGTCATTATTGCCCCTCTTCTTTTTATTTTTCCACTTCAATTTTATGGTCATCTCCCTTTTACTGCTCGAGTAGGGAAGTGACTTTTTATTCTAGGTATTTTGCTTTCGCCTTCCATCTCCCCACATCACTTTCTAGGTTTTGAACATTGATTAATTCTCTTAGGAGTTTCTACCCTCTCTTCTTTAGAAGGTTCTTGATGAACTTTGTCATCCTCAAGTCCCTTTTTTTCTAGGTCTTCATTCACATTCTTCAATTATAGTGTTGATAAATCACATAAGAGTGTCTTCTTGTTGTGTTGTATAGTTATTTTTTATTTCAATAGCTTGTTCTAGAGCATCTAAGTTTCATCAAGTCTCATAAATTTGCAATTTTCCTTCGTGAAAAGCAACTCTTTAGACAGTGCTCGGTATAACTGCTTTAATTTTCGATAGCATTTGCTCATATTCTGATAGGATTTTCTATATTTAGTCAAGATAAAAGAGTGAAATTTTCTAATTAGGATTACCTTGCCTTGTTTTGCTTTGTCATCCTTCGTTTCTCTATATTTTTCAAACCAATAGACTCTACTAGTGCTCTCCACAAGTCTTTTACTCCAGAGCCCAATTCTCCTCCTAATTATTGTGTTCTAATTCCTCATCTCTTTTTGATCATTCAACATGTTCCATAATTCTATTTTCATCATATTTCTCGGATCCCTTGTTCTGGTTTCCCACCATACATTTTTCTCCAATCACCTCAATCACGTTTGATCGATTCCTTGGTCACCTAGAGTACTCAACATGGGCTTCCCTCCAAAAAATATTCCTTTTGGGTGGCGAGGTTTCTTCTATTAATAGAGTGAAATCCTGTAGGGGTTTTGTACTTTCCACCATCTCCATAATTTTCAAAATCTATGGTGGTATTGGATCTCTTACAAAAGTATCCTAGGTCTAGTTGATTTCCAGAAGGTATCTTCAATTAAGAGCCTAATTAGCCAGTGGTGAGCTAGGTTAGCTATTGTTGACCATTTATGTAAAGTATCATCGTATGCCCACTCAGATAATTTTTCAACACCTCCATAATCAACAATAAAGGTGGAATTTATTCCCAATGATTATGGTTTAAATGGATCTTTCCCCAAGCATACAAAGCATTGTGAATGTTTCTCTTGGTGGAAAACTGATGCTGATTATTGTTCTCTTTCTCGCTAAGGATAGTAAATAAACTTGTGGCTTCCTGAAAGTGAATTCACATCGAACATTTCCCACTAGATCCTGTCGTGTATCCCCATCAATTGTCCATGTAAGTATTTTTAAAGTTCCCTCCCATCTTTGTGAATTTATGTGCATTGTGTTTAGTTTGTTGAGATTAGTTTCCTGCAAAAATCCTCCCTATCACCCAAAAAGTCTTCTCCCAGCTGTTGTGCAAATAATTATCAGTTTTCCTCCATCTCACATCCAATATGACTAAGAAAAGGAGCAATGTCTCTAATATCTCCTCATCCCGGGCTACATCCATTAGGTGTAGTGATAGCAATGTATCATCCCCTCAAGAGACCTCCGTTGTATATTTATGGGATACTATGGCCACACCTAAAACCACAAAACAAATGTTTCAAAAAATCATAAGGTATTCCCTCGGTAAGTTATTCTCTCCAAAATAGACTAGCAAACTGTGGCCATCTGTGCTAGCTTAAATCTTGGTCCTTGATGTTTTTTCTTTCCTTGAATTTGTTCAACTATGTGTCAATAATTTTAACCTAGCTACCTCAGCACTCACCTCTGATTATGGTAAAAATACCATGTTCTAAATATAATGGCTATCTATCACCCAAATGATGGGCACCTCCTCAATAGGTGAAGTGATATCCCTCGAGGCTCAAGCAACCCGATACCGAAGGATGAATCAACCTGAGAGAGATAAGATGTTTTCTCGACTCAAATACAATCAGGGTTGGTAAATTCAGATGAATCCATAGGTGAATCCATAGATACATATATGAAGGCACATTTTGTAGAGTTTAGCAACATTGGGATCTTCATATGTTATTCCTATCTTTTCTACCTCTTGATTTTCAATCAATCCTAGTATTATGAGGCCTTGGTTGTTCAAAAAGACAATGGATACATTTCCAATAGGGTATAAGATTGGATACCCTAGGTCAAAAAGGGGGAAGAAGAAGGGGTCACAAGGTCTCATTTTGTGTACATATATTTCACTTTGGATAACAGGGAAAGAACCATAGTGCATGCCTATGGAGATTAGGCCCCATTTTCCGCTAGGAGAGGAAGCTAGGAGGTGTTATTGGTATTTGGAAACATATTATATAGTTATAAGAATTTATGGCACTGAATCCCTCCCATACAGGCTACCTAAAATCCTCACCCCTAGAACATTTGTTCTATAATATGTAAGATATATGCTGGAAGTAGATACACTCCATTTTTTCAAATCAAAGAATAAAGGGAGGACTGAGTTACCTATACCCATGGGTGGGTATGCCATAAGAGACAAGAGAGGTATTAAATAAATGAATCCAATCTTGGACATACCAAGGAGATATGATCCTCATCTCCTAATTGGGAAAGATAAGAGAAGGAAGTTTCCCAACCCCCAAGATCATGAACCAAAACCAGAAATTGAAAAATTGGTCAGCAAAGATACATTTGAGTAAGTTGAGAGGATAATTAAGGGGGAGGTAGATCCCAACAAAGTGATGGTCCAAGCATTTCTTGATCCTACTCCTGCTCCATCAGAGTTCCCATCCTATTTTACCTTTATAGAGCAAAGGGAGCAATGATAACCAATGAAGAAATGGATTTTACAACTCCTACACAACAAAGATATGATGATCATATCCAACATCACAGTAGAAGATACATAAGAGGATGATGGTGGAGGATGCACAAGTATCTTGGAAAAGAATCATTCCTTATATTAGCATCCCTGTAGATGTATTTTTGGACAAATTATATGAGGAAGTGCACAGTGATGATGATGAAGATATTCCTATAATGAGACCAATTTATCAGTAAGGAATGGGAGAGTTGACACTTATGTAAGAAATTAAGCGGGGTGGTGATGTGGAAGTGCAAATATTACCTGAAGTACATATCCCTCCTCCTCCCAAAGAAGTAGTTCCCCATCAGAAAACACTTCCTATAATGCAATTAATGGGCTATGATCAAAGTCAAGGGCCCATGAAAGATGGAAAAGGAAACAACGAGTTCATCCATATATTGAGAAAATGCCTCACAAGATGGCACTAGTAGCTAATGCGACTACTTCCACAGATAAGGGAAACGAGTTCTAAGAAACATTTGAACAGATGCCTCTTGAAACAATGCAAGATAATATATGGTGGAAACAAGACCCCTTTCTCCTAATCTACTTCCAGGATTTGAGTAGGAAAAGGAGGTAAAGGAGCATGATTGTATGATTATAGAAAAACCCAGAGAAAAGAAGACATCAACACTAGAGGATATGGTGAAAGAGTTTTTACTTACTAAAGTAATTAAGAAATACATGTCACCCATGGCCCTAGTTTATATTACAATTCAATCTATGGTAAGGGAAGAAATCGCAATCAAAGAGGTTGTACTAGAGGAACAAAGGGAAATAAATCCTTAGGGCATAGAGGAGACCTTGGACAAAGAAAGCAAGGATCCCAACCAACCATGGTTGGAAGTATTGACCGAATATTCAAGGGATGAGAAAATGAAATCATATGAGATAACAGGGGATACTATTGAAGGGGAACCGGTAAATAAGAATGCTGGGGTAGATCAAGAAGAGGAAGATACAATTGAAGGAGGAGAACATGAAGAGTTGCTACCCATGCTATACCTCCAATAGATCTTTGAACAACAAGAAGAACATCCACATGAAGGAGGTGAATCTTCGCCTATTTCCTTTCCATTTGATTTTAATTCTAATCATATTCTTTCTATTATGGTCACATAAGGTATTGTTGACACACAATCCACTTCCACAGTAACAGAAATAAATCAACATATTTCCTGGGAAAGTATAACTCATTCAACTACAGTTACCAATCCTCTGGAGATCTCATAGAAAGAACAAAAAAGTAGATCTCATATCCAAGAAGTATTTCAGAATACTAAGACATTGGAGTCCCAAGCCATATCAAGGGTGATTCTACAGTATGAAATACATACCAATAAATTCATGATAACTTTCCTGGAGTCCTTGGTAGAGAAATCTTATAAAGATATGCAGTCATAGGACTGGAAGACCTTGCATGTGACTCTATACACAACCAACCTTCCACTAGAGTACTACGTAGAGATGGTTGAGGGGTCAAGCAACATCGTATACAACAAATACATTCCGGAAACATCTACCCTGATCGAATACAAGAAGGATGAATCCACCCAAGTAAAGAACTAGTTTTTGCAAGAAAGGGTCACCAATTTGGAGAATGAGAATAACAAATTGCAAAATAAAGTGGTAACCACAGGACAAGGAACACAAAATGTAGCATAATTTATGTCCTTGCTGGTTGAGAAAGACAAAATAATAAAAGAACTAGAACTCTCCCAAGTGTCTCAGGATTTCGCAATCACCAATGAAATGATTGAAGAAAAACAAAAGATAATAGAGGAGCTTAGTTTTATGAGGAAAGATAATGTTTCTCTAACTGCACAAAAATTCCTAAATGAGCCGAGGATAAAAGACCTTGAGGAAAATGAAAGATTTGCTAGGGATTTGAGCTTTCAGCTAGATGAAGCTAATAACTTAGCAAATTCCTTGAGATATAGATTAAATGAAGCTTTGAAAAGGGTGGATGAGCCTCCTTCCAGCAAAGAACAAACATCATCTATTGAAAATGTGTCCTTGCTGGCAAGAAAGATTAGAAGAGAGGGAAAAATAATGCTTCCACTAGAAAACAACGTTAGCTGACAATTTGATGAAGGAAGTCTAGATGGAGGAGCTTGCAAAAAAGAAAAAAGATGATTTGAAAATCCAAGGAGAAAATTTGAGCAAAAGGCTCATGAACTAAACAAAAAAATAACATCCTTGGAAGCATATACAAACTAGTAGTGGGCTCGGCATGAGGAAGCATTAACAGAGGCTAGGAGGGTGAAGACCCTATCCATAGTTAAAGAAGTGAAGTATAAGGAAATATTAAATAATCCTCCTAAAGTGAGGCCACATATTCAACTATTCTTTTAATTTTATTCAGTTTATTGGGACATAGATAACTACCTACATAAATACTAGTATATCATACAAACCAAGTATCAAAATGCCCCGTGGCAAGGATATTGATAAATGTATTGACCCCATATCAATTAAAATCCCTATAGATCCATGAAAAGATTTCATCCCACATGGGCATTTATAGTTTTATAAGTAGGTCACACATCTTAGAGATCCTAAATAATAACATGAAATAGTCAGATGTCGAGATTTCACCCTTATTCAAAACATTTGACTACATGGTAATGTTATTTTTTCGATAATTTCATTCAAACATTATCTTAGGATCCTACTAAGAGAATAACATGCATAGCATAACAATCATAAACACAAGAGACACAGAGTTTCCTCAGGGAAAACCAAGAAGGTGAAAAAATACACAACTTCCTCAGAGATAGAATAAGCCACAATACAAGATCACAATGATCAAACCCAAAAGATAGATGTCTCCAGCAGCTACTCCTCTTCCACTAGTGCGCACTCCTCTCTCAACTAATTCGAGTTGGATGAGTGAGTGAATGAATAGAATGAGAGACACAACCTCTCTATTTATACACTGAATTGACCTGCCATTAACCTAACAGGGTTGACTTCCTAAGGAAGCCTAATAACCCATCCACATGACTCAACTAGGCCGACCCCACACCGGTGGTATAATAACCCATCAAATATAAGTTGCGACACTTGCAACACTTGCGACACTTGCGACACTTACAAATACAAATGACAACACTTCTGATTGGAGGAATAATACATCTCCATCATGAATATAATAAGGTACAAGTGTAATACATAGAAGAATATCTTCTAAAGTTACAAATACATCAACACTCCCTCTTAACTAGGAAGGTATTCTCTAGATACAGGTCATCAATACATATTGGTAGAATTCTTCAATTCTGGAGCCAGATCATCGTCACTGGATCACGGAGCATCATCGTCACTGCTGCTATACATCGACATCTCGATCACTAGTTTATCTCATAATTATTCTCGTCATAGGAAGTTCTACAGAGCCAACCCTTTTTCATGCTGGTTGTAGGCCTAGCCTCTTGTAGGTCTTCATCATCTTTGGCCATACTATGGAATCCTCAGGACTGATTACATGCGTCAACAAAATCTTGAAAGAGCATCCTAGCACAGACTATAGGATCTCCAAGGATGTTTTACATGTGACCGTCACAAAACCTTGAAAGAGCATCGTAGCACATACTATAGGATCTCCCAGGATCTTTTCTATGTGACCACCACCACAAAACCTCGAAAGAGAATCCTAGCACAGACTATAGGATATCCGAGGATCTTTTACATGTGGTTAGGAAAAACCTTAAAATAGTGTCTTGCAAATTGCAAGATCTCTAAAGAGCATCCCAGGATTTTTTACGAGCACACAACTCAACCTATCGGATCTCCAGGACTGATTACATGTCTCTAATAGCAAAACCTTGAAAGAGCATCCTAGCATAGACTATAGGATCTCCCAGGATCTTTTCTATGCTACCTGTAGCAAATCCTCGAAAGAGAATCCTAGCACAGACTATAGGATCTCCCAGGATCTTTTCTATGCTACCTGCACAACCTGTCCACGGCCAACCTATAGAAAAACCTTGAAAGAGCATCCGAGCACAAACTATAGGATCTCCCAGGATCTTTTACATGCTACCTGTACAATCTGTCCGCGGAGTATCATCCTGATAGTCATGATCATACTAATCATCATCATATAGTACATCATCCTGATACACATCATCATCACATGATCACCCTGATCATATACACAGTATCATCCTGATGCATATCATCATCACATGATCACCTTGATCATATACACATCATCATCCTGATGCATATCATCATCACATGATCATCCTGATCATCGTCATAGCAGAAACTGGAGCATCGTCTTGATGCTCATCACACAACACTTATATCCACAGCCATGGGAAGGATCCTCCTACCACCATGCTTGGAATGGCTCCTGCAAATGTGTCCCATCACTTCTTCCTTGAAGTATATTCTATCTGAATAACACCAAGCCTCTCTCTGAAGTACTCAAACTTCACTCTGGATAGTGGTTTGGTCAACACATCTGCAATCTGCTCATCCGTCGCAACATACACAAGCTTCACTGCTCCTCTCTACACCATATCCTTGATATAGTGATATTTGATCTCGATGTGCTTCGACCTGTCATGGAACACTGGGTTCTCAGACAACTTCACACAACTTTGGTTGTCATAGAAGATACAGGTAGCATCCAACGGGAGATCAAATAACCCAAACAGTAGCTTCCTAATGCATACTGCCTCACAACTAGCCGAACAAGCTGCAACATACTCTGCTTCGACTGTACTCAGTGCTATGTAGGGCTACTTCCTGCTGAACCAAGAGATCACACTTGATCCCATACTGAAGCAGCACTTAGAAGTGCTCTTCCTATCTGCAGCACTGCCTTCCTAATCTGAATCAACATAACCCTCCAGGTTAAACTTTTGATTTGCATCATACTTGAGCCCATAATCAATTGTACCCTTCAAGTACCTTAGAATATGCTTTACAGCAATCAGGTGAACATGTCTAGGATCTGTCAGAAACTGGCTCAAGGTGTTCATCACAGAGCAAATATTTGGTCTCGTGTTCGTCAGGTAGATCAAGGACCCAATCATCTGATGATACACTGTGACATCAACCAACTCTGATGAAGCATCACTCAATAGCTTCAGGTTCGATGCCATAGGTGTGGCCATGGCCTTGCAGTCCATCATCTCGAACCTCTTTAGGATCTCTATTGCATACTTCCCTTGTCCAAGGAAGATTCCATATGCACTCTGCCACACCTCCATACCTAGAAAGTAATGCATCATGCCCAAGTCCTTCATCTCAAACTCAGCAGCAAGCTTCCTCTTTGTGTCAGCAATCAATCTATCCTCACTTGTCACAAACAGGTCATCCACATACAATAGGAGTATCATTGGATTGCCTTCCTTAACCTTGTAGTAAAGTTTGGAATCTGCTTTACTCTTGGTAAAGCCCAAACTGGATAGGAAGCTATCTATCCTACCATTACATGCTCTAGGATCTTGCTTCAATCCATACAAGGCTTTCTTCAATCTACACACATATTACTCCCTATCATGTGTCTCAAAACAAAGTGGCTTCTCCACATACACTTCCTCTTTGACTACACCATTCAAGAAAGCTGTCTTGACATCCATCTGGTGTATCTCCCACTTCATCACTATATCCAGGGAAAGTACTGTTTTGATGGAAGTGTATCTGGCTACAAGAGCAAAAGTCTCTTCATAATCTATCCCCTCTTTCTGGGAGAAGCCATGAGCAACAAATCTTGCCTTCTATTTCTCTATGCTACCATCTGCAGCATGCTTGATCTTATAGATCCACTTGGAAGTCACAACAGACTTCCCTTCTGGTCTTGGGACCACATCCCAGACATCATTCTTCATGATTGACTGATATTCCTCGATCATGGCATTCTTCCATTACTGCATCCCAGATCCTGGGAACTTCAGATTCTTCAATATATTCAATAGACAGTTTTATTTGAACTTCATTTGCTGGAACAAATGTTGTATTCCTTCTTTTGTAGGTGATTGTGCATGATCTTTCTTACAAGTCAAATTCAATTGCATGATTAGAAACTTCTCATAGATTTTAGAACAAATTCTTACACATAAAGATATATGTCATACATTCATACAATTTTTTTAGCCAATGCTTCAATACAACATTTATCCATATCCTGTAACTTTCTAGATGCCTTCCATCTCTACCAGAACATTGTTAAGAGTGTGCACAACTCCCAACATGTCAGAAAAGAGGTTTCATTCTAGATAAGTAGCAAGGGAATGTTGTACAGTACCATAGGCCACTTACCCATTACTATATTAGTAGTATCTTTTTCATTAATGCAACTTTTCTAAAATGCATAATATACATCCTAAATCTAGGAACATAAGTATGTACATGATTGAACAACATCATTTAAGTAACATATATACGAGAAATAATAATTCAAATACATATCTTTGTTTAGTTGTTGGGTGGACTCCCTCTCAATATTTGCTTCCTTTTTGCAACTCCATTCTGTTGTGGATTGTGAGGTCAACTCCCTCTTAATCCCTGAATCACTGCATAACTTCTTGAAGTCCCCCTGAAGTGAATTCTCCGCCATTGTCAGATCTAAATGTCTTGATGTTCTTTTCAGTGTGGTTTTGAAATCCTTGAATTTGCTGAATACTTCATATTTTTTCTTCAAGAAATAAACCCAAGTCTTCCTAGAGAAATCATCAATGAAAGAAACATAATATACATACCCACTCAGAGAACTGGATGACATTGGTCCACATATATTAGAGTGGATAATCTCCAAGATTCCTTTTGCTTCGCTTTCACTGCTTGGAAATGCCTTCTTTGTGTTCTTTCCTTTTGCACTCCCTTTGAAAATACCTTCATGCTTTGACTGGATTTCAGGAAGACCTTCTACTTCTTTGCTTGCAATTGATAGTGCCCTATAGTGCACATGAGCAAGCCTTCTATGCCAAAGTTCACTTGGCTCCATGGATTCATGTACCATGGCATGTTCAGGTTGTCCCTTCAATTTGTACAATCCTCCCTCTTGCTCTCCAATCACTACTGCATCATCAATGGTCTTACCTTTAGGACACATAAGTACTTGGCCATCCACAAATGCAACTCTCATCCCTTTTGCATCCAAAGATGATATGGAGAGAAGATTCTTCTTGTGTCCAGGTACATATAGAACATCTTGCATCTTTAGAGACTTCCCAGAGTCTAGTTTTTAGGAGGCTTCACCACTTCCTTTTATAGGATATTGGTAGTCATCCCCAAGTTTCACCTTATGAGGTGACTCATGTTCAGATAGATCTATGATGGATTCTTTAAACCCATTCATGTTTTTGGAATCCCCACTATCAATAAGCCAATCATCACATCCATGGGAAATAGTACCTGTGAGTGCAGAGATTAAGACATATTCATCGTCACTTGATGAGTCTTCACTTTCTGCCCTAGCCTTCTTTCTGGGAGGTTCATCATCCTCAGCAGCATGAGCATGATATCTCTTCTTGTTGTTCTTCTTCTTGTTGTTGTTGAAGCTTTGTTTATTCTTGGGACATTTTGAGGAATAATGTCTTTCTCATCACAAGTGAAGCATCGAACACATGAGAGATCTTTCTTCTTCTGATGGAAGTGATGGTGTTTCTTGCTAGAATATTTCTCCCTCTTGAACTTACTTCCCTTAGTGTGTGCTATGAGGGCTTGGTCTTCACTTCCCATCTTTTCTTCTCGGGCCACAAGCCTAGCTTCCTCTTGTGAACATTCCTCCCATAGTCTACTAAAAGAGATCAATTTATTTCTAGCACGAATACCTTGGATGAGGGAGTCCCATGACCTAGGTAGGCCATTCAATGTGGTCATGACAATTTCTCCATTCTCCACTACTTCATACACAACTTCAAGTTGCTCTTTGATTTGAGAGACCTTAGTAAAGTAGGATTGGATGGTCTCTCCAGTATGGAACCTTACCCCTTTCAATTGATTCCGCAGAGTCATCTTCCGATTTATATTCTTTCCTTCAAATAACTTAGTCAAGGAGTCAAACATCTCCTTAGGCATCTTTAGGGAAGACACATGAGGTATGAGATGATCTTTTATAGAATCAGCAATGATCCTCTTGGATTTGACCAAGTTCTTCTTATGTAAGGTCTTAGCCTCATCTCCCTCTAGAACTGGAACCTCTTCTTTTATGTAGGTGTCCAAATCATTTTCTTCTAGGATTAACCCAATCCTATACTTCCATGCTTGGAAGTTGTCAGCTCCTTCAAGCTTATCCTCAAGCTTGGTGTGGTGAGACATCTTAATGAGAAACTCAAATGGAAATAAAAGATTTAGGTCTTACCACTTGATTTGCTGAAAACTAGATCTGGATCTGGATTAGGGTTTGTCAGAGAAACCCTAAAAATTCAAACTTTGAATTCCAAACTTATGAAAAAATAGAAAGATGCACCTTGCTGAGCTGATCAAGCTGATATACTTCAAAATTAAAATCTGCAAAATTTGACCCCTAAAAATTGCTTTTGAAATTTCTGGATTTCCTAGACAAGATCCCAAACTAGGGTTTGATAATGCCCGGGGTTCTACCCAGCCAAAAAGTTTGATCTTGTGCTCTAAACTTCAATTTTTCTGAGGAGTATCCAGCCATGGTCACAGATTCCAAAAATATCAATTTTTGCAGAAACCCTAATTTTCCACCTTTTCGATCAAAATCCCGATTTAGGGTTTGATGAAGCCCAACCTTCTGCCCAACCAAAAAGTTCTATATTGGTCTCTAAACTTTGATTTTCTTGAGGGGAATCCAGCCGTGGTCTCGAATTCCAAAAATTCCAACTTTCTTCGAAACCCTAATTTCCCGTAGCAATGACGGGCCAAAAACTGAAGGTGCTCAGAATTGAATTCTATCTCAACAGAAAGATGCGCCCTTACAAGGAGAGTCAGCCTAGCCTCCTGCCTTTGATGATCTAAGGAGAGAAACCCAAATATTAAGAAGCCCTAGCTTCCGTAGCTGCACAATGTCTTCTTCTTAGCACGACTCTGATACCATGTTAATTTTTCGATAATTTCATTTAAACATTATCTTAGGATCCTACTAAGAGAATAACATGCACAACATAACAATCATAAACACAAGAGACACAAAGTTTCCTCGGGGAAAACCAACAAGGTGAAAAACCCTGCAACTTCCTCAGAGATAGAATAAGCCACAATACAAGATCACAATGATCAAACCCAAAAGATAGATGTCTCCAGTGGCTACTCCTCCTCCACTAGTGCGCACTCCTCTCTCAACTAATGCGAGTTGGATAAGTGAGTGAATGAATAGAATGAGAGACACAACCTCTCTATTTATACACTGACTTGACTTGCCAATAACCTAACAGGGTCAAATTCCTAAGGAAGCCTAATAACCCATCCACATGACTAAACTAGGGCCGACCCCACACTGGTGATCTAATAACCCATCAGATATAAGTTGCGACACTTGCGACTTACAAATACAAATGAAAACACTTTTGATTGGAGGAATAATACATCTCCATCATGAATATAATAAGGTACAAGTGTAATACATAGAAGAATATCTTCCGAAGTTACAAATACATCAATAGGTAAATCACAATCTCCCATGCTCTTGGGGGACTAACCTCAAGTTGTATTCAACAACGAATTATGATCAAATTGTAAAAAAATCATTACCTACTGATGAGCCCATGAATTGTCACCTTTTTAATCACTTGTTTACCTTGTTTTGGACTCCTTTAAGTTCATTTCTACCTATTTTGATACTATCTTGTCCCTAATTGAAGTCATAGACCTAATGTATAACCTGTTTAATTGTTTGCATTGATTTGAGTTATAATGTAACGATTTAAAGTGGATTTTGTGCTTAATTTGGCTTATTAATTGGATGATTCAGTATCTTGTGTGAACAGGGAAGGAACAAGCTGATCGCGCATTGAACATTTGATGCTGTTACTTCCTCATGGACCAAAGTACAAACTATTTTAGGCCGCTGTTACCTACAATATTGCTACTTCTTCTCATATAGTGTTGTCATCATGTTGACACTTGAGCATTTGGTTTTCGACCGATGCTCAAGTGCGAGTTATAAAAATGCAAGCATGACAACATGTGGTTACTCGGGGATCTCGAGGTTCCAATATTTATGAAACACCATGTATATTTTTATAAACTGGTTGTAACAACAAATTACAAAGTAACATATATAGGTTATAAATTGAATTAAAAACCTTGAGAATCTCCGATTGTCAAGGTGTTGAATTATTCACATTCAGGGATGCTGTTACTTGTGTGACAATACAAATATGTATTCTGGGGTTCATGGGGGGTATGTAGAATAGAGGATTAGGACTAGGATAAGGAAGGAGCACACACATAACAATACTGCAATCTGTAATTGGACCCTTTCTCTTATAATATGAATGCTCTTTTGATTCTCTAAGTCTTCAAGTGCGTGTAACATCCCTGGTGAGAGAAGAAAGGGCCTCCTTCCCTAACCATGAGCTGTTTGATTTATTTATTTCTTTCTAGAGTAGCTAATTTATGTGTGTATGATCTCTTCACTACAAAATTGATTGATTTCAAAACTGACACTTATAATAAATGTGTGATGCTTGTTTATCCTCTGCTATTTCTTTAACTCTGATTGTAGAAAAGATCAATTAAGATATCTGAAGTAGATGGTATTCTTGATCTTGCAAATGTTTTTTTCTTTAATTGATTGAGTTTAGATTTTACCTTTCAAAGATATTTATGTTATAAGAGTTTGGTAATTAAGCACTAGTTTTCTGTAGAATATAATTTAATTCATGTAGCAAAATTTTCTTGAGGAATGGAGTGAGTAATTGAGTATTGTAATTAGAGATTTCCTTTTTTCAAGTTGTGTGGATTTCTATTAAGATTTCAAAGTGGTTTCA
This sequence comes from Larix kaempferi, assembly GCA_027924585.1. Lineage (NCBI taxonomy): Eukaryota > Viridiplantae > Streptophyta > Pinopsida > Pinales > Pinaceae > Larix > Larix kaempferi. Next base: position 7,045,141 of record BSBM01000009.1, read on the forward strand.
GTGTTATTTTTTCCAAGTATTTTCAGAATAGAGTATTGCTAAGTGGTAGTTCTTGAGTTCCTGTTTGATGAATGAAGCATTTCTAGATTAAATAGATTGATGCTACTTTGTCTCTTTAGTTGCACTGCATCTAATTTTCCTTACAACATTAGAAAAAAATTGCATCTACATATACTTTGCATGTAGAATTGAAAGTTAATGTTCCTGGATTGATAATTAATGTGTGAGTGCTGGTTTGGTATTTTCAATAGACCATTATTAGCCCCAACATTTTGGCGCCATTGTCGGGGAGGTTATAAAGGTGCGAAATTGCAACTTGTGTTTTTTTGTTTTTTTCTTGGGTGCGTTCGGTTCTGCTGAGACCTGAGATATAAAGATGGGATGTAAGAAACTATGCATCTATTGCCGATTACTTGCGTGGGGATCATCATCGGTAGACTCTTATCTCATTTGAGCTGATTTTTTTAAAAGTTTTTGGTGTGAGTAAAGTAGCATATGGAGTGAATGAATATAGGAACAAATCCTACGGGTAGAGGTAGACCACCATATACTAATAAAACTGTAGGTAGGGGGAATTCAAGGACCATGGGAGAAAAACATACATTCAGGAAATCATTGAAAATGCTGAATCAGAATCTGCATCACACCACACAGTAGTTCCTCAAACAGGTCCAAGTCATCGACACTCCACACAATAGGGGTCGACTACTACTATAGAAGGTGAGTTACATGATATTCTGGAACAACGAAGTGAGATAGTGGAGTCGAGCCAACGAAGGAGGTTGAACTTTATAGTTATAATAGCAGGACTTGAGCCCCATTCACCTCCAACAAAACTAGGGACTCACATACCACTCAAAGGGCATGAGGAGACAGAGGGGGTCACAATTGAACATCATATTTTAATAGTTCTTGAATTCACCCTTCTCAATTAAGGAAGTGTTGTTAAGACCTCTGTACTAAAGACGAAGGAACCTATTCCATTTGAACAGTTTCTTGTTGACTTTGGAATCCCTGAAGGATACTGGAAATTGTGGGAAGACACAAATCCACGAACTATGGGTGCTACTACATATACCATTCAATTGCCCATTGCTGATACTCCAGGGGTGGAACCAATGAAACCTATTTCATTGTTGGCTCTCCCAAATTTTCACAGGGTAACCACTGAGGATCCAAATGCCTTTTTGTTCGAGTTTGATGTATTATGCAAAAGTTATGATTACACTACTCATATGCAGAAAATCAAACTATTCCTTGCCACTTTGAAGGGGGCGACATTGAGATGGTTCATGGGATTGGGTGGTGGATATATAATGTGGGATGATACGAAGAATTAATTCCTAAAAAAAATCAAGAATATTGCAGATCCAAAGACCTCAGAGAAGAAATATCCAAGACGATGAGAATTTGGAGGAATACTTAGAACGTTTTCGGTAAACTTGTAGAGGTATCCACATGCTGCATTAGGAAATTAAGTCTTGAAGACAATTATGATACGAGGAATGATGGATGAGTGGCTTGACATGATGGCCGTAATGGGGAAAGGATATATTTTTAAGGAAATCTATAAGACTACTTGTGACTAATGTAGGAGATGTTCTCGAGGATCTTCCAGAAATAGGATAGGAATTAGAGACCTTCCTACTAAGGTGGCCAAGTCATCTAGTGGTAGATAAACTCGGACAGAGATAGGGACCCTATTGGAATATTTCAAAACAAACATTCTCGAGATCTTATCATCACAACTAGATGTATTTCAAATGAAGTAGATACAATTTGAGGAAGATAAGGTATTGGCTATTTTCTGTCCTAGATGCAGAAAAAATCACCCAACCAAGGAGTGTCTGCTCAATGCTTTGGAGTTACGTGCAGTATGCGACAAGGACCATCCAATGAAGTCATGTCCATTAATACTAGGATTGGAGGTGGTGTACCAAAGTACTAGCGAGGAATTCGAAACCAACATACTTTCTAGGACAAAAGAAGCCATGGAAAAATCGACCTCCAGGTATGAATCAAGACCCATATGCATTTTTCAATAATTGTTAAAATCAACATATGTCTCAGCATCCGCAAAACCCATATACATCTCAGCAATCACAATTATGTACCCATCATTGGAAAAATGCGTAGCAGTTTCAATATCCTTCTCCTTGGGTACCTTGGCTAGCTCAACCAAGCCATAATCCAACATGGTCTTAGAACTGGAGAAACAACCCTTTCCGTACACAACAGTTCCCGGTGCCACAAACTGTATTACCTTAGCATTTACCAACACTGGTACCTGTTTATCCACAACTGAAACTTCCTATGAACATTCCCATGAATACTTGCAATGTCCCCATTCAAATAAATTCATAACAGGGAAATTCCATCAATCCTACTAGTTCCCTAGGTTGGATGGAGACATGAGGATTTGCAATAAGGGAGCTAATAAATGGTGTTTGGACATTAGAATGGAATAAATATTTAATAAAGGATCTAAATAAATAAATACAATAGAAAATCAAAGTGGTAATTGATCATGAAGACACATGGAGGATGTGGGATCCACACAAAGCTAGATTCCTCATGCCACATGGAATTCTATTCTCACCCATTCGAATCCAAGGTGGATTCTAATGGTCTTGGGTAGTTGGAAGGTCAATATACTTGGCATGACTCATTGTAGGTCGAATTGGAGTGGAAGAGTAACTCCCATGGAAGAGGAAGAGGCATTTTGGAGCTAGTGGGACACTTGGACTAGATTCCCTAGCTCTATCACAACAATGATGAAGATGCTATGACACCTATGAAAAAAATCAGACCTGATTGCTGACATCTAACTTAAATGACATGTCAGGGATAAAAATAGCCTCCAAGATGGCGCTCAAGGAAGTTAGGGAAGCCAAAGAGACACCTATTCGAATTTGGTGGAAGAGGAGGATAGAATTGGAGGGACAAGTGGCACACATTGGAATCTCTTCCCAACTTGAGTTGGCATGAATCCATTGGAAGGAATTCGACCCAAGGAGGACATTAGAAGTTTATAAAATACGATAACAAAGAAGAAGGATGGCTTTTGATCATTTTCAAAATTTGCATTTGTGAAGAGAGCTAGTGGAGTGCTTCTCTACTTTCCTTAGCCAATTTCGAGGGTGAAAGATTCCCATCCTAGTTGGTAGTGAGAAAGGCCATTCATACCTTTCATGAGAGATTCAATGGAGTATTTATTTGTAGGTGTAAGATACAATAAATCTCGTGGTCACTCTTAGTGCATCTCATTCCCCCAACCATTTCCAGTTTGCTTGGCATATTCATGATCCTTGAGGAGAGGCGCAATGGGTGAGATATTGTTCTCTTTGGGGGAGCTTATAATGCCCCATTTATTTTTTCATATAATGTAAATTCTCTGTTATTCATGTTCAGAACTGTACCAAGTCTACAATGCAAGTGGAATGATGTAAAACTGATTATTAATGAGCAAATGGTGCCTATTTCCCCACTACGTTGATGTATGCCAATAATATGTTGATGTATTGGAATGGACCAGTGAACTATTGATGGATTAATGATGTATGGAATTTTATTTATTTTTTATACAGGTTTCATGTTCAGTTCATAAGCTTTGGGATTCATATTGTTCATTTTTAAAGCAATTGGAGAAGATTGCCTATCATTTCCCCCAAGATCGAAACTAGTATTTTGCTTCTGATTTGGAGAGGGTTGTAGAAAATTTAATTGACTGAATAAAGATGCATATGAGTCCATATTAATGTACCCTAGATGTTACCTATCTCTTTCATGAAATTATAGAGGGTCCAATAGCACTTGGAGAGCCATATTTAGCACCTACCTAAGGGGGATTCGAACCCCAAATTGCTAGTAAAATTCCCTACTTGGGCCAGAACTTAAAGGAGAGTTTCATAAGCTATTTGATGACTCTAAATAATCCATGAAACTCATATTTATGTAAGAAAACCATTCATACACCTACTGTGACAATTGGGAGCATTTGGAGTTCAAGAACCCAAGACTAGTCAAAGGTCAAACTAGTGGAAAAAGTTGAGAAATTCACCATTTTAATAAAATTCAAAAAGGGACATTACAAGTGGTATGAGAGCATGTTCTTGGCACCTGATGTGGTTAACCATTTATGAATACAAGGAGTCAAACAAATAATCCGCCACGCTTAGAACCTGAAATTGAAGGTGTTGTTGTTGAAGAGGAAGAAGTAGGAGAAGAAGAGTATCTTGTTGAAACTATGACTAAGGATGAGAAGGGACTCTTTGATGATAAGGAGGAATTTACTAAATTCATCAAACCATTCTTTGAATACATTACAAAATAGTTGATGAAAGGATTCGAATTGTTGGCTAGCCAACTTGGAAGCAAAGGAGTGATAAGAGCCAACAGTAGTTCACATTCAGAAGAAAAGAAGACTATGGGTGAGCATATTTTCTCAAGCACAGGACCCCATAATAGAACTAATGAATTTCATAGCACACCAAGGAATAATACACCTAAATTTATTGTGCCCAAAGAAGAACGTAACACCCAAATGGATATGAATACATTGGTGACAGAATGGGAAAAATTGAGTGAAGATTTTAGGACTCTACCATTTGATCAATACTTTACTGTTTCAAACAAAATAAAAAAGAAGGAATATAATAGGGCTCTATTCCAGAACAATGAATTAAATTGTGCTATCAGTAAAATTCCACTTCCCACTTTTGATGGTTTCTCTCAAAGTTCTGCTAACACTTGGGTGCAAAAACTAGATGTGTATTTTCAGCTGAATCCAATGGTGGAAGGGGATGCCTTAAAATGGCTATTTTTCATCTAGAAGGAGATGCCAATGAATGGTTGTTTCATGGTATGAAATTTTTTGGACATGATCAGGTTAATACCTATGGAGAATTTGTTGATAGGGTATTAGATAGATTTGAGCAAAAGGACCCAAAATTACCTTTCAAAGAACTAGCCCAATTGAAGCAAGTGGGAACCCCTGTTGAGTATATGATGGAATTTAAAAAATTATCAGTCAAGGTGTCTGATATATCTATGGTAATATTAGTATTGTTGTTCACTGAGGGTTTGGATGAACCCTTAAAAGGTTTAGTTAAGGACCACAAACCCAATTCATTGAAGAATGCTATGAGTTTGACAAGAGATCTACAAAATGTACTACCTAGGACAAGGTTTCCTCCCAAGCCCAACTTACCTCCCCAATTCAGATTTGAAAAGAAGCCATGGAAATAAGATGAATGTGGAAAGGATAAGAAAGAGGAACTAAGCAGGGAATGACTCAGAAGGAAGAAATTGTGTTACTCATGCTTCCAACCATGGGCACCAGGACATAAATGTGCTAAGGGAAAGGCCCAATTCATTGAAGTACTTTGTGATAATGAGTATGAAGGGGGCATGGAGGAAGAAGGACATATTTCATCCCAAGAATAGGGATATACTACAGAAGAAGGGAAACAAGAGGTAAATAATCCCTCACCTGACAAATTAAGAATGGCAGTACTTTGAGCAGTGCCTCGTTATCACACTATTCGATGCAAGGGTGTGGTACTAGGACAAAGGACCTCAGTTTTGGTAGATGGAGGATCCACACATAACTTCATTGATGCAGACATGGTGGGGAGAAGGAATATATCTATTGAACCATTTGATGGATTCACAGTTGTCATTCTAGGTCACAACACTATGGAGTGCAAAACGTGGGTTCCAAAGCTGCAAATCACCATAGGTAACTATACTTTTTCTGATAGATTTTATGTGGTTGATTTTGCGGATACTAATGTGGTTTTGGGAGTGCAATGGCTATACTCTACAGGGGAGCATACAGTGAACTATCAAATTCATGAAATGAAGTTCCAATATTCTGAAGGAATACTAAGGGTTGTGAGAGGGAAACACACCTATCTGAATCAGGTAGTGTCTTGCCACAGTATGAAACACAAGAATGGAAAGGTTTTGAGAGACATTCCTCATGGAAGGCCACCTAATAGAGGAGGAACAAGGTTGAAACATGATAAATTGAGATTGCTTGAGGGAAAGAAATCTTGGGTGGGGAGGACTGTAATGTCCCCATTCAAATAAATTCATAACAGGGAAATTCCATCAATCCTACTAGTTCCCTAGGTTGGATGGAGACATGAGGATTTGCAATAAGGGAGATAATAAATGGTGTTTGGAAATTAGAATGGAATAAATATTTAATAAAGGATCAAAATAAATAAATACAAGAGAAATTCAAAGTGGCAATTGATCATGAAGACACATGGAGGATGTGGGACCCACACAAAGATAGATTCCTCATGCCACATGGCATTCTATTCTCACCCATTGAAATCCAAGGTGGATTCTAATGGTCTTGGGTAGTTGGAAGGTCAATATACTTGGAATGACTCATTGAAGGTCGAATTGGAGTGGAAGAGTAACTCCCATGGAAGAGGAAGAGGCATTTTGGAGCTAGTGGGACACTTGGACTAGATTCCCTAGCTCTATGACAACAATGATGAAGATGTTATGACTCCTATGAAAAAAATCAGACCTGAATGCGGACATTTGACTTAAATGACATGTCAGGGATAAAAATATCCTTCAAGAGGGTGCTCAAGGGAGTTAGAGAAGCCAAAGAGACACCTATTCGAATTTGGTGGAAGAGGAGGCTAGAATAGGAGGGACATGTGGCACACATTGGAATCTCTTCCCAACTTGAGTTGGAATGAATCCATTGGAAGGAATTAGACCCAAGGAGGACCTTAGAATTTTATAAAATACAATAACAAAGAAGAAGGATGGATTATGATCATTTTCATAATTTGCATTTGTGAAGAGAGCTAGTGGAGTGCTTCTCTACTTGCCTTAGCCAATTTCGAGGGTGAAATATTCCCATCCTAGTTGGTAGTGAGAAAGGATATTCAGAACTTTCTTGAGAGCTTCAATGGAGTATTTATTTTCAGGTGTAAGCTATAGGTCATCTCTTGGTCACTCTTAGTGCAACTCATTCCTCCAAGCATTTCCAGTTTGCTTGGCATATTCATGATCCTTGAGGAGAGGCGCATTGGGTGAGCTATTGTTCTCTTTGGGGGATATTATAATGCCCAATTTATTTTGTAATATAATGTAAATTCTCTATTCTTCATTTTCAGAACTGTACCAAGTCGAGAATGCAAGTGGAATGATATAAACATGATTATTAATGAGCAAATGGTGCCTATTTTCCCACTATGTTGATGAATGCCAATAATATGTTGATGTATTCAAATGGACTAGTGAAGTATTGATGGATTAATGATGTATGGAATGTTATTTATCTGTTATACAAGTTTCATGTTCAATTCATAATCTTTGGGAGTCATATTGTTCATTTTTAAATAATTTGGAGAAGATTGCCTATCATTTCCCCCAAGGTCGAAACTAATATTTTGCTTCTGATCTGGAGAGGGTTGTAGCAGAGTTAATTGACCTAATAAAGATGCATATGAGTCCATATTAATTTAACCTATATGTACCCTGCCTCTGTCATGAAATTCGAGAGGGTCCAATAGCACTTGGAGAGCCATCTTTAGCACCTACCTAAGGGGGATTCGAACCCCAATTTGCTAGTAAAGTTCCCTACTTGGGCCAGAAATTAAAGGAGAGTTGTAGAAGATATTTGATGAATCTAAATCATCCATGAACCTCATATTTATGTAATAAAACCATTCATACACCTTCTGTGACAATTTGGGAGCATTTGGAGCCATTTGGAGGTCAAGAACCCAAGACTAGTCAAAGGTCGAACTAGTGAAAAAAGTTGAAAAATTCACCATTTTAATAAAATTCAAAAAAGGGACATTACAATACTCAAACGAATGCCGCTGCAATTCGACCCCAACTACCTGTACATGCAAACCCCAACCCGAATAATAAGATGCTTCAACAAGCCGAAACAACTACCTTTCTAGCCTATATTATCATCCCTTTACAATGCAATGGAATTCATTTAAGTTCTGGAAGGGTAATTCAACCCGAGAATCCACCAATAATTATGGAGGAATAACCCTCATATCCTATGCAGAGAAACCACAAGAGAAGGACACAAATATTGACCAAGTCACAACCCCATGAGTAACAACAGTTGTTACTAGTTCAACCCAATCCTAGATTGTTACCCCTCCATATCCAGAGAGACTGGAAATAAAAAGGATACCCCCACAGCCTGAGTTCAACCTTTTGGGAGAAATCCATAATTTATGTGTTAAAATACCCTTGTAACAGGCGATCCAGGACGTCCCAATTTATGCTAAAATAGTTAGGGAGCTATGTCTCAGGAAACCAGGAAGGAAACCTAAGGACCTACCAACTATTTATGTATTAGGAAAGTTATTCTACCTTATTTTAGGGAATATCACACCCATTAAATACAATGATCCCGGGAATCCAACAGTTATTGTCCAAATTCAAGGGAAATTTTTTCCTAATACCTTAGTTGACCTTGGTGCAACTATCAACATAATGACAAAGGAGACCTGAGAGGAACTAAACCTTGCAAATCTGAGACCGACCCCTACCATTAGCATCTCAGTAGACCATTGGGAATATACAACTGATTTACTTGTCCTGCAGATGAAATATCATTTAGAAGGCCACGCCCTAATCTTGGGTAGACCGCGGCTAGAAACAATAGATGCATATATTAGCTGCAGATCAAGAAATATGACTATTTACCATGGGGATTCTAAAAATAACCTAACCCTCTATTGTCTAGAAAGTCCTAGTGCGACTTGTGAAGATTCTGCATGGGTTGATTTTGAAATTGGAAATGAAAGTTTGGATCCCATCCTCACCATTAATAAAGCTCTTCCTTTTAAGGATGAAACATAGGATGATGTTATCTCAAGTTTTATCAGAAACCCACCCTCTGCATCCCACCCTGCATATCAATTGATACATAATGCATTAGAGGACAACATATAGGACAATCTCGAACAAGAACCAGGAGATGAATAGGAAATTCCAACAACAAATATTCATGGTAGCATTCCTATCGAAATTGAGGCTGGAAAAACTTTAAATATAAATCCAAATCTGACACCATTGCAAAGAGACCAATTGTTACATGTTTTAAAATATGAAAGGATGGATTTTGCATGGGATTATATATATATGAAGGGTGTGCACCTTGATCTCTATACGCACCACATATATATAAAAAAAGTCCGTATCCAAAGTAGACAATTGCAAAGGAGGATGAACCTTGCATTACGAGACATTGCCAAACATGAGCTCCAAAAACATTTGTGTGTTAATTTTATTTATCCTATATCCGATAGTGAATGGGTATCACCTCTCGTTATAGTTCCGAAGAAGAATGGAAAATGGAGGATTTGTGTGGATTATAGAGAACTCAATAAAGCCACACAAAGAGACCGTTTCCCACTGCCCTTCATAGACCAAGTATTCGACACTCTCTCGGGAAAGAAATTCTTTTCTTTATTCGATGGTTTCAAGATCTACAACCAAATATAGATAGTCGTTGAAGACCAGGATAAGAAAATTTTTACCTATGCAGGAGGTACGTTTGCATATCATGTTCTTCCATTTGGTCTTTGCAACACACCTACCACTTTTTAGAGGGCACTTCTGGGTGTTATCTCGGATTTGGTTAATGACAGTGTTGAGATTTTTATGGATGATTTCACACCATATGGTACTACCTTTGAAGAAGTGCTATCTAACCTTGAAAAAGTACTCAAGAATTGCAAACAGGTAAACCTTTCATTGAGCACATAAAAGTGCCATATTCTAATGAAAAAAGGGATTATGTTGGTACATTTTCTTTCCATTGCAGGTATTCATCTCGACCTAGAGAATGTTAAAGTAATACTTGATATGCCTCCACCAAATACATAGAAAGAGGTACATACTTTTTTGGGTAAGAATGGTTACTACCGTCGCTTCATGGAAAATGATTCGAAATTTGCCTCTCCTTTGTTTGATTTATTAATGAAAGATGTAGAATTTTGTTGGAATAATAACTGCGATGCAACTTTTGGGAAATTAAAAGAATTAATGTCCACAACCCTCGTTTTACGAGTACTAGACTAGATCTTTCCATTTCACATTACTTCAAATGCATCAGACACAAATGTTGGGGTAGTATTGGGTCAGGAAGAAGACAAGAAACCATATGCCATTTAGTATGATAGTAAAAATTTAACCCCGACGGAATCAAACTATACAGTTACAGAAAATCAGTTTTTGGCGGTGGTGTTCTCAGTCAACAAGTTTCAGCATTATATCACAATTTATTCCACTCTTATTCACATAGAGTATTCGACAATAAGGTATCTTGCTAACAATCCTATCACAAACGCACAGGTCACTATATGGTTGTTACTTCTACAAGAATTTGATATTACAATTGTTGAAAAGCCTAGTAAAGATAGCATAGTAATAGATTTCTTGTCTAGGTTTGTCAAAATAGGGACGATTCTCCCATAGAAGATGAATTTCCATATGAACATTTATTTGCAATCTCTGTTCATACAACTTGGTACGCATATATTGATAATTTTCTTGTTGTAGGAAAGTTACCTGACCATCTTTATCCTAGAGAATGACGAAGAATTATCCAGTAGAGTGCAAGGTACTCTGATCCAGGTGGATATTGGTGGCCACCCACCTTTCCAACTGGCTCAAAACAGTTTTATGGCAATTTTGGTATTGTACTATTTTTAGCAGTTTTTCGGGTCCTGAACTTCTGGGGCCATTTTGAGGCCCTAAACGACCTTTTTTGGCAATTTGGGAGGCCAAATGCTTGCCTTCGGCAACATTTGGCCCCAGTCGAAAGTTGTAAATCTCGGATAGACCTTTCCAACGGGCTACCGAGCGCCCCAAACGGAGATCGTATGCAAAAGTTACGACCCCGGGAAGTTGATGTACTAACTTACCCAAACGGGGCCCACATGACTTTTGGCGCTTCATCTCCTAGGGTTAGGTTTTTGGATGTCTAGGGTTTTTGACATTCCTGTTTATTGTAAAAGGCCTTGAGAGCCTCATTGTAACCATCTTCTTGCGAAATGAGAGCAGCCGTCACATCTCTTCTCAGAGATAAGCCGCCACCATTCCAGCAAGCTTGTTTTCCGTTGCATTTTACAGTTCTAGCTTATTTCCTTATTGAATAGAAAACCAGTTTTACTGTATCTCTGTTATTTTGTGTTAAGCATCTGATAATAATCTGTATTCATTTCGTTCTGCTCATAAAATCCGGATCATACTCATGGGTGAATGGTTTTCTCTTTTATACAGGACCTCATCAGATTATCTGAAGATGCATATGCGAAGACAAAATTCTTGATGTTTTGAAGGCCTTCCATGATGAGTCCTATGGGGGCCATTTTGCTGATAGGAGGACCAGCCACAAAGCATTGCATATGTGCTATTATTGACCTTCTGTTTTCGTGACGCAAAGGAATATGTGTAGAAATGTGATAGCTTCCAGCAAATGGGCCAACCCCTTCAATCATATGAGATGCCATTACAAGTTCATATAGTCATAGAGCCCTTTGAAAAATGGGCTCTTGACTTTGTCGGCCCATTTAACCCTCCATCCTAATAGAAATCATATATCCTGGTTTGTACGGATTATGTAACTAAGTGGGTTGGAGAAAAGGTTCTTTCCAATGCAACAGAACATGTCGTTATGGATTTCTTGTTCGATGAATTTTTTGTCTGATATGGAATGCCAAGAGAGATAGTTATGAATTGAGGAAACAAATTTACTAGGAACAGGATTGTGTCGATGCTTCCAAAATATAAGATCCAACACCGCATCACTTCACCATATCATCCACAGGGGTAGGTGGAGAGTAAAAATAATGTTTTGGAAAACATTCTTACAAAAAACGTGGCTAGTCATTTCAAAGATTGGGCTGATAGATTGCTGGAATTTTTATGGGCATACACGATGACTTGGCGAAGTACCATAGGTTTCTCTCCATTTGAACTAGTATATGGTAAGAATCCAATATTTCCAATTGAATTTGAAATCAATACACTTAGAAAAACTATAGAAGTTGGATTAGATCTGAGAGAAGCTCAAAAGCACAGGTGTGAATAACTTAATGAGTTGGATGAAATTAGATTAGCAGCGCTGCAACACACATATATTGTTCAACAAAAACATGCTAAGTGGCATGATAAAATTATTAAGAAAAAGGTGTTTCAGCAGGGAGATTAGGCTCTATTATATGATTTCAAATTCAAGGATTTTAAAGGTAAACTCTGAACTAGGTGGTCGGGTCTATATGAGGTAGACATAGTATGAAGCAATGGCACTATCAAACTTTTCACCATAGATGAAGATTGTACTCCTTTGCTTGAAAATGGACACCGTTTACATTTATATCATAAACCATCTTCAAAATATTCTTTTGTTCAACAGATCTCCTTTAATCCACATTTGTAGGTGCTATTGAATGATGAACATTCCTCTATGACCACAACAACTTGATTAAAAAAAAGAGACATTGGCTGTGAAAATTCCATCGAAACTTAGTCAAGAGGATGGCAGCTTCAAACTAGTTTTCTAGCGGTTGGCATTTTTAAAACAAACATTGTTGTTACTTCAGGAATTTTTCTGTTGTTACTTGTTCACGTGCTGTTACTTTTCCAAATGCTGTTACTTGTTTGCGCACTGTTACTTTTCTAGATGTTGTTACTTGTTCGTGCACTGTTACTTCTCTAGATCCTATTACTTGTTCACGTGCTATTACTTTTCCAGACGTGGTTACGTGTTCATGCGTTATTACTTGTCGGCATGTTGTTACTTCTCTAGACGTTATTACTTGGCCGTGTGCTGTTACTTGTCCACGTGTTGTTAATTCTCCATATGTTGTTACTTGTCCGTGCGTAGTTACTTATGTAGATGTTGTTACTTGTCCACACGCTGCTACTCCTTTAGGTGCTGTTACTCTTTTCATACTATTATTTTGCCAAATTTTGTTACTCTTTCAAGTAACAACATCATTACATCTTAAAACTTTTATTTTCTTGATCAACTGCTGTTACTTATATAAGTAACAAAATGATCAAGCAATATATTCGTAAAGTCAAATAATTTTAGGTGGCAATAAAAATGTAAGTACCAACACCTGAGTTCACTTCTGCCAAATTTAGTTGCACTAGTCAATTCAACAATTATGGTCTTTCATGCACCGATTCTACCTCCAGTTGATTTTTCCAAACTCGAAAACAAAATTAAAGGATATCATCTTTTCACATGCTCCATCAACCAGCACGATTGGGTAAGTTAACTTAGGTACGGATCACTTTAATATTTCATTATTTCTTAATTCAATGCGGTACAAGTGGTGGTTGACACCTTAGCGGTGATTGGACGAGATTCCCAAAGCAATTAAGTGGGGGGGGGTGTGTCATTCCCGAAATCTAATCCCATTAGATCACACAATCCATTCAGCTTGGGTAATTAACCTTTCATATGCCATATATGTTAAACCCAAAAGAGGAAACTTACCTAATTTAGATTAAAAATCTTTGCCACCTTTCCATTCCCGCATAAGAGCTAAAATTGATACTTGTAATGAAGATTTGATACAGTCTCCTAAGCTAAGCAATAATCCAATAGACAGTTGAAGATGGGGGGATCTATAATACACCATGAACGGGAAAATCCAGAACAACTTCGGTTAAAGAGGGACATGTATAGACTATTTCAAAATGTTGTCTTGGATGAATACTTTGAGAAGATGCATGGGTTTGATGAGGAATCGATGTTGCAGTTTTCCATGAAACTGGACGAGCAAAAATCCATATTCAGAGGGATGGAGGTTCTAGTTACATAAGAGAGCATAGCAAGAGAAACAGAACTACCCCTCAAAGGAGAACGGTGGTTCAGTAGATGGACATCATTGGTACAGGTGGAGAAAGAATTCTGTAAGGATGGAGAATTATTACGAAGGTAGGGGAAGGGTTATGCCCGGAGTTCATTGCCTACTATTTAGAGAGAGATATCCCTATACATTAAAAAATGCTTCACTTATGAGGGCATATTCCAGGTAATTTTCCACTAGTATAAAATGGGTGATAAGTGACTAAAGCAATGACTAAAAATGGGTGATAAATGACTAAATTTGGTCACGTGACTACTAGTCATAAATTAACAGTCACTTATCACCCAACCGAATTGGTCATAAATTGCTTGAATTTATTCATGCGTTGGCCATATATTTAGTCATTTATTTGGTCATTAATTGTCACTATTTGGTCATTAATTGACGCTATTTGGTCATTTATTTGGTTATTAGTTGTCATTGTTTGGTAGCACATTTACTCATTTATTTAGTCATTGATTGTTGTTAACTGGTCATTTATTTAGTCATTGATTGATGTTAACTGGTCATTTAATTAGTCATTGATTTATGTAGATATGGAATGAAGGAATCGAACCACCAACCTCCTGCCTATAAGGAAGGTGCTCTTCCATTGAGCTAGCACACTTAAATAGAATCAAAGTTCACACTATAAATATATCACAAACTCTTACAAACATTACACATTACGATTACAAACATATGAGGCTAATTATTGTGACAAAGAGATTCATTTTTTTCTAAAAATGTTAGTTCTATCATGACTATTTTATATACATTGTCATATGTTTTTGGTCAATTTTTTCCCACTAAGTTGCAGTCCATCAATACAACCTATGCTTCCATAGTTTGTCCATTCAATAAGATGGAATCCACAAACCAAAGAACTTAAGGAAAGTCCACAAACCAAATAATGGTGAAGATCTTTCACTCTAAACTTAAAAAAAAAAAACTAAATAAAATACCATTCTCAGAAGCTAAACACACTTGATTCATATTGAAATTGTTTGAAGACCTTCTACGTGAGTGAACATAATATCATGGTTTTGGTTTTCTTGTTTCCCTTCACCAAGGTCTTGATGCGATATGTTTCCTATAAATTAAGCAATATCAGTAGCAACAAACATAACAAAATGTTTAGCTTCAATAATACCTCTAACAATTAGCCATTCTTCCTAATCCATGAATTTGTTGATTCCATACACCTCACCAATGTATTATTTAATTAATATAGATATGAAAAGACAAATACAATTTATGGAGTCACTTGTTTCATTAGAAAGGAAAAAAAATTCAAGTGCATTGTAGAGCATCAAAGATGATACTTTGAAGGGATACTAGTTAAAAAAATAAAATGTGCTAGCAAAAGTACCTGCAATATGAAAAATCGTACATCAAACCAAAGGTAACTCTATTTGCATAATAATAATTCCATGGATAAGAGACTCTAGTAGACACAATGCATGGATAATATAGAGCTTCAGTAATAAGCCTCAAAGTCAATCTCTTCAATTTTTAATGGTAGAAAAAATTGGAACTCATAGAACAATAAATTACAATGTGACATATTATCCCTATTGAACCAATTGACCTCTACAGTTTACACCTTACGCCTTGAAACAATCTTCCTTTAATATTCTGTAAGCATTAACATTTTAGTTTAGTGTTCTAGGAAACAAAACTCATCAAATGCAAATGGGAGCTAAAATCCATAGCAGGTTTCTAAGGATTGGAAAGGCATCCAAAATTGGAAAGGAAAGAAATACCTGATCTAGTGGATCCCTAGCCTTCACAAGGACTGAGTAATAAATCTTTTGTGATTTATCTTTCTCTCTCTTCTACTTCATCAATGTAATCAAATCCTAGAGATGGATATCTACATACAACATAAAACTTTGATTAAATAAGTCTCAATTTCGATATATCTTATATCCTCCAAAATAGTCAGCTTGGAAATCATGAACATCCACAAATTCTGGGTGATATATGATATTGGAATCCTAGACCATTTTAGTTATTGGAAGTTTTTCATTAGCTATTTTCCCCTCTAGGTCCCTATGTAGTGTTTTTACCATAAGATTATATAGATAAGGGGGCATCCTTTCCTTATCCCATTAGAGGATTTAAATAAAGCAATAGGTCTACCTTTAAAATAGTGCACAAGTAGTTACATGGTTGCAACTAAATTTAATCAGTGTTATCTAAAGAGGTTCCATCCACTCAACCATACAAACTTGTCAACCATCTTTTAGTCCAATTGACAACAATAGTGTGTGTTGGGTATGTGCATAAACATAAATATAAAAAATGTAGTGAAACAAATTGCAACTTGTACTTGTACAATCACAAATGACAAGTCTCAAAGGGTTATACTTTGATGTTAGAGTGAAATCAAGGTTAGGATTTGCAAATGTAATAAACCAGAACACTAATTGAACATTCCATTACAAGTCCATGAGAAACCACCACAAGCTTCTCTACGTGATTCACATTTAAGATCCTAGTTATGGTCCATTGATGTAGTTGATTGCAAAACATAGGTCAGGCCTAGTGGCTGTAAGATATATTAATCTCCCTATCTACTCCCTATATACAAAATCATTTGTTGATTTTTATTTAGGTTTGGTTGAAAATTTCATCCCGGTCTCCATAGGTGTAGATGTTCTCTTACAATCATTTGAAAAACATGAATGAGAAAAATATGACAGAAAAAGAAAAATCCTTGATTTGTTGATGAGTGCTGATGTGATATACAACTTGAATGTCCCTTTTTAAATGTGTTGGATTTGTTTGCAAAATTAAGTAATGAAAGACAAGTTACAAATATGAAGTTTGTGTATCAAAACAAGACACAAAATATTCACCATCATAAAAATACAAATTGTCTTTAAACCTCCTTATTCCAATTCCAGGGTAATCTTAGACAAGAATCCAATAAAATGATTTTATTATGAAATCCTTATCCAGAATGCCCAAATACAATTGTTACATGACTTTATCTAATAGTTTCAACTCCTTTCATGAATTACAAGCCTTCCATGTTTCTCACTTTACTTTTCAACAAGGCTGCATGGCTGCGATACCTGCCGAGAAGCATTGGTTTGTTGAAAAAACGTGGCGTAGCTATACTTTATTTCTCAATTTGATCCTTTATTTAATATGTATTTGAATTTAATTCAAATATTTTTGCAAATTTGCAATGAATTATTTGAAAAAAGGTGGAAGTTATACTTTCCTAGGACTATCATGCTGATGTTGGATGTAACCGCCCTTACCACGGCCTCATGTGAATGACTGAATCACTACCGGCCAGCCTAAATCACCTCACCAACAGATTCTTATCTATTCCGACACTTGCCTTGATCTCTAGAAGTAGTTCCTAGCAGAAGTAGTTCAATGAAAAGGGTGCAAGAGCAGCCATCCCCCCATAAGAGCAGAGTTAAACTGCAGGAAATTCCATTTTCGTCAAGAATAAACTCCACTTTATATGATCCCCGATGATGTGGAATTCCATTCATATGACTCCTAAAAAAACTGGTGTTACAAAAAAAGGAAAAATGTGAAATGAAAAGGTTTTGGAAATGTTCCAACCCAACTAAACCAAGGTAGTATTAACATGCTATTAGATTCTTTATTTAGTGTAAAACCATAACTACTTTCTGTCTTGCATTCTTCATGTTAACACATGTTTTTAGATAACTATTGATAAATAAATAAAGAGCCCATGTCAACATTATGATCTTAGGGCATGTCGACTCTGGAAAGACCACCTCTACCTGCCATCTTATTTACAAGTTTAATGGTATAGATAAGCGTGTGTTCGAGTGTTTTGAGCCATCATGTCATAAAAGCATTAGGATGAAACTCTTATGTTTAACCGATTATCTGCCATCACGTCGGTAATTGGATGAACATATGGATTTGAAACTTGCAAACATATAAATAATTTGATTTTTCAAAGCCCAACATGCAGCCATTGCAATTGGCGCTTCCAAAATTATTCACTAATTATTAATTAACTATCTTTTGGATAGACCATCCATTCTCCACCCTGCCCAGACTTCCGTCGATGGAAGAATTCCATGTTCATGCACTGATAGATGGTTTTGCAACTGCTACAGAGACTGCCAAATGCGATGGCATGCAAATGGTTTTCCAACTACTATAGAGTTTTTCAAATGTCATGGCACGTCTAAGGAGACTAGAATGTCATTTAATACGGGATGGTAGATGACATTCTGCATGATGCATGAGAAGCTAGCAATGTATCCTAATAAGTATTATCAAGACCGGTTGGTGCAGTTACATTGACATCTGGTGATATGCACGAGGGAAAACATCGCAACAAACTTCCATGCAAGCGCCATGGCTTCTAAGTGCCACGGGGCAAGGGAAAAAAGCTTGGCATCAAAGTTTCCCATTTCAAAGAAAGATAGCACCTGGTCCGTGCCACGATGTAGGAGAAACAATTTATAAAAGCCGTGATGGGATACATTATATCGTTGAGATCTTCCATGGCCAGCTCGCTATTGGAAACTGCAAAAAGGGATCTCGCTGCATTATAATCGATTTCGAATCGACCAATAATTCATAGTGTTGCACCAACAATCTACTCAGAGCGCCCTTGAGCAGTTCAACCACGTCTTCATATGGGAATTGCGGATTATGGGAAAATAAATGGACGGTATCCATAGTGAATATGAGAACTATCCACAGTGATGTATCTTGGCCTTTTTACGGATTCATTGCACGAAGGAGAAAGGAAATAATGAAGACACAGATTCATTGCTCTATTGCCTAGTTCTGGGCTTCATTGCTCTATTTCCTTCAGTTCCAAACTGATTATGTACTAGATGTGCACCTGCCTGCCTTCCTTCCTTCATCCAATAGTAATGAAAGGTAAGGTGCTGCTCCAAAATATAAAATAAAAGATGAGGCAAAAAGTGAAGAATATGCATAATTTGATTTAGCAAAATAGCATATGCATAAAGGAGTCATGC
Source organism: Larix kaempferi (assembly GCA_027924585.1). NCBI lineage: Eukaryota > Viridiplantae > Streptophyta > Pinopsida > Pinales > Pinaceae > Larix > Larix kaempferi. The sequence continues at coordinate 7,064,015 of BSBM01000009.1, forward strand.
CTGTACACTTTTCTTATCCCAACAATCAGATTATCTGCAAATAATCCGATTTAGCCTTTGGAAATTAAACCTTTCATTGATACAAGTTTAATCTCTTGTCTGATTAGTAAGATTTTTATTTGCGTCCATCATCCTCTTTCATATGCAAATCCACAGGGGTATTGCAAGAAGAGTAGGGGTTGTTTTCCAAGCAAGGAATGGAGGCAGGAGAATATCTAGATGCATAATTCGACTAAGCAACAGTAGAAGTTCCAAGAGCATGTGAACCAACATCATAATTATTCCCAGGAACAGTTCCAAGAGAAGTTGAAGGGGCAGCATCCCCAGGGGAGCACCAGTCCGAGCATCATCATAATTCCCAGCTGAAGCATAGCTAACATCACCAGTTTAAGGAGAAGCATCCCCAGCATAACCAAGAGCAAAAGGATTCCCAACAATTGCACAAGGAGCAGTATTCCCAGTCCAACCTTTCTGGTATGCTTCCTGTCTGCTTCTTATCCGTATTATTTGGCATTAAGGATGTAGGGAAGAACCAGAGATCGTAGGCAACTTTATTATAGGCATATTTTACTGAGGTATTATATACTTAGGTTGGCTTCTAACAAGATTTCTTTAGGTTGCTATAGGGGCAGGTCCAACAATCCCCCATCCATTTAATATCGAACTTGGAACTTGCCATGGATCTTGGAGGAAAGGGTTACATCGAGCTATTGGAACTGCTTCATCTGACTATGGGTATGTAAAATATGGGAGCTCCCTTGGTGGTTATGCTTGTATATATGCTTCTAGTGGCCGAGAGCATGGCTGTGGTTGTGATAGAGGCGGTGGTAGTATGGCGGTGGAGAGCACGACAGGCGGTGGAGACCATGGCAGTGGATGTGATAGAGGAGACGTCGATGGAGATCGGGACTATGGATATCAGTACGGTTAACAATTGCAACAAGTCCACGAAGACATCAACTTGGTGTTGTAGGCACAACAGATCCCATTTCTCTGGTATTATTTGGATTGTTTCCATTTTGACTTATTTGCTTTTTGATTCATTTGAGTTGGTTCCATGATCTTGGTGGTTAACTTACTATGTTGTTCTTCACATTCCCCACCTAGATTTGGTCTTCACTGCATAAATTGATTATTCAAGATGATGGCTGGTTGTTACATTCATTCTAGGATTTTGATTGATCTTATGGTTTCTTCTCTCATGATTTTGGATATTGCATTAGTATGATATTTGAGCTTGATGGAGTTTTATTTTCACTTTTGCATGCCTAAAATCATAATGTAAATATTGTAAATAATCTTAGTCTTTGGGTTTGTTTGCTTATAGTTTAACATTTTTAATGTTTAATTTAAGCTTATTTAGATCTTTTAATTATTCATAGTCATGCTTTGGCTTTCATTAAATTACTTTGTGTATTTTATTAAATCCATATATTAAATTTATACACAATTTGATGTTATGAAAATTAAAAGAACACATGTGTTTTAGTTTATATGAGTTCTAATTTCTCTAATTTCTATGAGTTTTTGTTTTATGATTATTTGGAAATTAGTGGGATTAAAGTTCAATATTCACGAATGTAAAATTAGTTTGATCATGGATAAGTCTTTTCTTCTCAATAAGCTAATTTGATCTTGAAAATACAATTTATATTTTAAAAAGGATTTTAATTTATTATTGTGCAAAAGTAAAAATTATTATTCTTTTCTTGGTTTTCTATTCTTGGAAAATGATTATGTTAGAAACCTATTTATGGAATTCATTAACTCTCCTATATTACAGTAGTGATTCTTTTCCTATATACGTAACTTGTTTCCAACATTTATTTTCTTAAAAATTAACATGTAAATGGTTTTGATTTTTACTTTTAGGTTTTATGTTTTCATGATTTTTTTTCAATATTGGATTTTCGTATACTTTGTAAATATTTCTAGATTTTTCTTAATCTTTTATTTATTGTTATTTCCTTACTTCATTCAATATTTTAATTTTTTTTTGCATTTTTCCAAGCTTTCTGATCATTTTTATGCATTTTTGCCAATTGCGAAAATTTTATTTTGGATTAAATTTTCAACCTTTCCGCAATCCACAATTGTGGATGCAGAACCTTTAATTTTAATTGTTCAAATTTTAAAGTTTTTTTCCCATTTTTAAAAAAATATTTCCGCAATGCGGAATGCTGATTGTGGAAGGTAAGGTTTTTCTCATTGAAATTTAATATTTCCGCCCGCATTACAGGATTGTGGAAATCACTTTTTCAAATTTTTACTTTTTCATTTCTGCATTTTCCAGACCCTAAGTTTATCTTATGCTATGTTTTAGTTTAATTTCGGGTCCGTAAATTTTGGTAATTTCATTTTTTACTTAGGATTTTAATTTTGGGAATATTGTTTTTGGATTTTTGTTTGGTTTTATTCTTTTGGAAAATAATTAGTATGAGATAGTGGATTTAATTGTTAAATCGATGGCCATAATTCACCCAACAATGAAATCAACGGCTACTGAGCATTAACTTCCGAGAGCAATATCTTGAGATTTATGAGTCCAAATCAAGCCCGAGATAGCTCGTTGGAAAGCTGGAAGGGTGAGGAATGATTTGGGTAGATTATTTTTTCCAAATGAATAACTTAACCACCTCAAAAATCTGTCTAAACAATGAATTTCAGATTTGGATAAGATTTATCTATTTTTATTATATTTTGGTTTGCTAATAGATTTTTATTAATTTAGATTTCTTTCATTAGTTTTGAAATGATGCTTTAATTTATCTTTTGAATTGTACAGGAGTGGATTTGGATTTGGAGGAGTCAAGCTGAATAATTTACATCCCAAATTTGGAGTGATCAAAATGTGCCAAGTGGAAAGCAGTGATCTTTGGACGTGATTTCTGGAGTGATGAAGATGAATCTGGAAAATACGAGATATGGGTTTTGTGCAGAATGTGCCCTATTAGTTTTCACATGAGCAGAATCCTTAGAAATTTATTCATTTGGTAGATCCGACTAGTTTTTCAAAATGGAATTTCTTAGATTTTTCTCATGGACGGATTTACTAAATGGAACAACTCAGCTAGTTAGCTCAACAATTGGGGTAAGTGATCTTATCTTCTCCTGTCATTTACTTTGTATAAATACCTACCTTCTATGATTTGAGAGGAGGGGGGAGGAAGTCTCTGCAGAACAGAGGGATTGTAATTTTTCTACTAAACTCTTTTCTATGTATTTTTACTTGGAAGAGCTAGATTGAGGAGGCGCTTCTTGGAGTGGTTGTTGATCATCAATTTTAAGTTTTGTAAATGTTTTTATGAAACTGAACTGGTGATACGAACCTTTCTTTTATGTAGTTATTCTTCACATGTTCATTTGTGTTTAATGAGATGTTTGTTTTTGTGCACATTTGAAAAATAATCAGATTCATTTTTCTGCATTTCTGTAATTCATTTGTTAATCTTATTATGTTTAATGATTGTAGAAACGATTCTATGTTCAAACAGTTTTAGTATAGTGAAGATAATGTTTTTCTTCCCATGTTAGAATTGATGTGCTAATGACGTTAATGATTTAAAAATTTCTTTTTGAATTATTGACGATCCAATCATTCTTTTGAACATTAAACCATTCTCTCCATTTTAAAACTTTTGACTCCCGAGATAGGTTATTAATTTAGTTAACATTTAGATAGGTTAGTATTTTAGTTCAAATATGTACTTTTGTAACTATAGAATTTCTTCTAACAACTGCAGAATTATTAATTGTAGATTGCTTATAAATCACATTTAGGATTAGTTTCATATTTAATTCGAAGTATCCCTTTTAAGGAGCAAACTTACCAACTCAAAGAGTGCCAACGGAGGCCAAATATCTGTCGGAGTTAGCTACACCAAACAGCTTGAGGATAGGGTAATCCTTGCGTAGGATTATTCGAAGCCTTCAGCTGGGCTATCTCCCTTACGTTGTTTCCCGGGGTACTTCCAGCACATTCGAGGCATCAACACGTGGATATAATGCATTAAAATGTGTAACCAATCTTTCTAGTTCCCAAGAATCCCGCCGTCGGTCATTATCGCCCATTTACAAATACCTTGAAGATCGCCGTCGGAACGACAATAACACCCCAATTCTATTAGCCAATAGGGTGTTCGATAAATTAATTTTCAATAATTAAAAAAATAAGGAATTCAAATGTCTAATGTAAAACATTTGAAAACGACAAACAAATTTTAATCAACAGGAAAAATAATTGTTGTTAAATTCTTATCGAATGTAATATACCTGCTACCATGCCTCTTGGCAGGTATAATAAGGAATGCCCCACTTTTTCATTAATGACATAAAGTGTTTATGTGTTGGAATATTCACACCATCATTTTTGTATTTTGCATGCTTGCATGCAAATCTGCTTGTTGCAAGCATTTGCATGCAACTGCATGCATACAGTCATCATCATGGTTGTTTGCCTAGCACCTAGAGCTTGCTTCTAGCTCTCCAGAGCCTGTCTTTAGCCCTCATTTGGCCTCCTACCTACCTAATGTGCCCTCCTTGACTCATATCCTTGGAAAGTGCACCCTTCTTACCTACCACTGTCACTTAGAGCGCTCTCACTCACCTACCATCAGTTATCACTCAGTTAGGGCGCCTTATCTCACCTACCGAGAGTTATCATTCAGTTAGTGCATTGATTGAGTAGTTAATCCATTGATTACTCATGCTGACTCCTTGTAGCTCTTGGTTATCTAGTTATGGAGTTTCACTTGACTATTTGACAGCCTCATGCGCTCCCCTTGGAGTCTCCATTCCCTGATTTATGCCTAGATGGTTCTGTTAGACTCAGTTAGACACACTTGACTGACTATTACCATTTACGATTGATACTATTGACTGGATGATGTCTCCATTGTTATCCAAGCTAGACTTTGAGTTAGACAGCCTCATGCACTCCACTTAGAGCCTCCATTCCTTGATTTATGGGTAGTTAGTTCTGTTAGACTCAGTTAGACACACTTAATTGACTCTTACCACTCATGACTGATACTGCTGACTAGTTGATGTCTCCATAGTTATTCATGCTAGACTCTTAGATCAGTGATTCGAATACCCTACTTGGCTAATTCGAATCCTATATCATGCTGCTTTGCAGCCTATTGTAACACATTCTCTACATTCATTATTCATTGTATGATATTGACATTGTCCATTATTTCTATGTTTATGAGTGATTATTGAATGCATGCTTCTTCCTCTTTGCAAATAATCCTGAGAGTTAGATTGTGAGTTTGTTACATTTGCTAGATCCATACAGATTATCACATGGTATCAGAGTAGTAAGTAATTATTCGAATTGTAGCCATTGCAGCAGCAACAGTTGCAGCATTTCTTTGACCAGCTATCTTTTCACTTGTGCACCAGAAACCTCTGAGTTTCCACAGCAAATCCTGGTGCTATTACTTGAATTCATTGGAGAAATCCAGTGAGGTCTAGCTAGGTGTGAAGGACTTAGTCTATGTGCCGAGTGTCCTTAAGGTAGTGTTCAGTCGAAGTGTAACATTCTCCAACAACAAAAATTCTCTTGTTTTGCAGGTTTATTCACCCCTTCAGAATCTTCTTCAACTATTCGACTTTCTCTGTTTCAGATGGATCTAAAGCTCACATATTCCAACTATGTTGAGTGGAAAGCCAAGATGGCTCTCTTCATGAGATCCAAAAGCTTCACCCGAATACTCAACGGAACGATGGTAGAACCTCTCAGTGTAGTTGAAAAGTCCAAGTACTTGGACAGGCTTGATGAAGCAGTTGGTCTCCTCCTTCTCTCAATTTATGATGATCTTCACTTCCATGTCATCGATCTTACATCTCCTAAAGAGATTTGGGACAAGCTCGAATCCCTTTTTGGACAGAAAGATGATATGAAAAGACACAAATTGGAGAATGAGCTCATATGTTTGAGGCTTGACAGTTTCGAATCTATCAATGCCTTCCTCACCAAGTTCAAAAGCTTGATATCACAGTTGAAAATATATGAGATAGTGAAAGAGGACAAGCAACTTATAATTTCCATTCTCTCAAAGTTGGGGGAAAACTTCTCAGTTTTTGTCTCTACTTTCTAGTCAATTAGGTTGTCCATTCCAAGATGGAAGTTTCCCTCATTTGATGATTTCATCCAATCTCTTACTCAAGAGGAAGAGAAGTTGATCTCTATGGGAATGATCAAACCCAAATTGGATTTAGCCCTTACAATTGCAGAGAGAGCGAATGGTAGAGGAAAGCAAAAGATTCCTGACAAGAGATCGAATGATACAAACCATACAGATACTCCATATAAGTCAGATGGGGCTTCGAACTCTAGGAAGACCAAGCATTCTTGAAAGAAAAGACCCAAGTGCATCTACTGTCTTAAAGGTATCCATCCCGAGAGTGATTGTATGAAGAAAGCTATAGATATGATGGCTGAGATATTTAAGAAGAACAATCTTCCTATGCCTGCATGTACAAAGAAGAAAGATCTTGATACTGAGCTTTCCATATCTGAAGGAAAGGAAAGATGTCATGCTCTCATGTCAAGTACATCAACAGATTCTACTTTCATCATAGATTCAAGAGCATGAAGGCACATGTCTTCCTCCAAAGATCTCTTCTCCAGTTTCACAAGCTCAGTTGGCCCTTCCATTAGATTGGGAAATGATTCAGAAGTCTCCTCTCAAGGGAGTGGAAGAATCGATATTGACCCAGGTTACATTTCTAATGTGTTTTATGTTCCTTCTCTTGCAGCAAATTTACTTTCAGTGTACCAAATGACCCATGTTGGAGAGCCCAAAAGAGTGATATTTTCTCCAAATGAAGTCGAAGTACAAGACATGGTTTCAGGGAAAATCATCTCAAAAGGTGTTGCAAATCATGAGACAAAACTCTATGAGTTTTCCCACTTCTCACCTCTCTCAAAGGAGTCTGCTCTTCGCTCTCATATTCATGAAGAGAGCAGACTATCTCATCTCAACCATAAGGTATCTCAAGATGTGGTTGAAGGTCTTCCCAATAGCAAGATTGCTCATGGCACCTACAAATATTGTTCTAAGAAGATTGAGAAAAAGAGGAATCTTGAAGAAGTGTGAATGCTAGATCCATATCCACAAGAACCTGAAGATAAAGCACCTATTGGTTCAACATCCACTGGGGATCTTGTTGAAGATTCTAGTTCTTTTGATCTCACCTATGATGAGTCAAGGGAGATATCAAAGATCTACATGCAGCTTTGGAAGCAGGTTCATGATGCTTCCACTTCATCAGATTCAGAGTTTAAAAGTGATGATGAGGTAGACTCACTTGCTTCTTCACATGAGCTTACAGATTCAGAGTTTGAGAGTGATGATCAGTTTCAAGAGAGAGAATGCCCATCACATGATAGTTCATATTTGGAGTATGAGACATCAGCTTCACATGTTGCTCCTCATGAGATTTTAGATTTAGAGTGTATATGTGATGATGAGCCATTTCTACTTGCTTCTCCTCACGAGAGTTCAGATTCAGAGACTGAACATGATGAGCCAGTTCTGGATACATCTCCACATGATATTTCAGATTCGGAGCTCGGAAGTGTTGAAAAGCTCCAAAAGAGAAAACCATCATCACATGGCAGATCAGATTCAGAGTATGACAGTGAATATGATGAAGAGCAAATGCTAGATCCAGATCCACAAGAACCTGAAGATCTAGAAAATGCTAATGAGGACATGGTATATTCTGTCCCTTATGATCTCTCAACTGATTTTCCTCCTCTTCCAAGACAGGCAGCCACTACTCTCATTGGTGATCCAGTTGATTGACGAAGAACCACATTAGGTTTTCAGGATGGAAGGTTTCATCCTTCTCACATTCCTGATCCTTTTCGGATTGATCAACCCTTCTTTTGAAAAGAAGGACACTTATTTCCTTCAGGGGTGAGTGATGACATGCTACTTTACTATCCTTCATTCTATTTTGGGGAGGGCTTTCTTCCCACTGGGTTTTCCCTCTTTCCTCACTTAGTTTATTTAGATTGATTGTACGGGGTGACCTTTGGTCTCAGTCACTAGGGCCCTATTTTTGATTTCAGTTATTTCCTCATAGTATAGCTTGCGGGGGGTGTTGGAATATTCACACCATCATTTTTGTATTTTGCATGCTGCATGCATTTGCATGTAACTGCATGCATCCAGGTTGTCTGCCCAGCACCTAGAGCTTGCTTCTAGCTCTCCAAAGCCTGTCTTTAGCCCTCATTTTGCCTCCTACCTACCTAATGCGCCCTCCTTGACTCATCTGCTTCGAAAGTGCGCCCTTCTTACCTACCACTGTCAGTTAGAGCGCTCTCACTCACCTACCATCAGTTATCACTCAGTTAGGGTGCCTTATCTCACCTACCGGGAGTTATCATTCATTAGTGCATTGATTGAGTAGTTCTTCCACTGATTACTCATGCTGACTGCTTGTAGCTCTTGGTTAGCTAGTTCTAGAGTTCCACTTGACTATTTGATAGCCTCATGCACCCCCCTTGAAGTCTCCATTCCCTAATTTATGCCTAGATGGTTCTGTTAGACTCAGTTAGACACACTTGACTGACTATTACCATTTATGACTGATACTATTGACTGGATGATGTCTCCATTGTTATCCAAGCTAGACTTTGAGTTAGACAGCCTCATGCACTCCACTTAGAGCCTCCATTCCTTTATTTATGGGTATTTAATTCTGTTAGACTCAGTTAGACACACTTAAATGACTCTTACCACTCATGACTGATACTGTTGACTAGTTGATGTCTCCATAGTTATTCATGCTAGACTCTTAGATTAGTGATTCGAATACCCTACTTGGCTAATTCGAATCCTATATCATGCTGCTTTGCAGCCCATTGTAACACATTCTCTACATTCATTATTCATTGTATGATATTGACATTGTCCATTATTTCTGTGTTTATGAGTGATTATTGAATGCATGCTTCTTCTTCTTTGCATATAATCCTGAGAGTTAGATTGTGAGTTTGTTACAGTTGCTAGATCCCTGCAGATTATCACATTATGTTGGAAAAAACACTTTCGTATGTAAAGTTATAAAATATGTCTCCTTGTCATAATCTCCCTTTGTTTGCTGCCAAAAATAAGAAAGAATATAAAGTTTGGTATGTCTCTTACAAAATTGAAATATGATTCTTATGCTTTTGTGAACTACGCATTCAATCTGTCCTCCACTTGAATTTTTTATTTTTTATTTGTTATCTTGGACCATAATAAAACTCTTTTGCACACCATTGATTCTTATTATATATGATTAACTTAAGCAAACACATGAGGTCGCCATTACCTATGAGTCAACTTTGCCACGTTCGATTGTATGCTCTTTTTGGTATGGATGTGGATGGAAATGTAGTGATCTTTCACACAGTTTTGTTGAGGCTGCCGAGTTGAGAGATACAACGCTCTTACCTCTTCAACAATCTAGCTGATCCTTTGAATTCTTATTTGCTGTCATAACTCAGCTGAACACTTGGTCGAACAGATCAGTTGATGGTGGATCTGCAATATACTCTTTTAGTTGGCCAATCTAGTCATATAATCAATAGAAGCAGATCCAATAAGATATTGCTTTTGTTGACTAGAAACAAATGGATCATGGGTTAGATGAGATTGTTGTAGAAAATCGCTGGCAATTCAAACAACATACATGTTCGAATTTTGGGCAGATGAAATAAAATCTCATTGCACCAGATCTAAGGCAAATCTAATTAGAGTGCTTGATTGGACTCCATTAGACGTAGATCAGTCAACATTTCTCAAGGGAAGATCACAATTGAGGATAGATAACACCGTGGTATATTCCCAGATTTGCGTGAGACACAATCTCTTAGGTGCTGAAGCCTTGTGGAAGATTGAATATTAGTAATATTTGTGCAGATAGGAAAAAATGTTTTAAATAAGTTGCATGTGGATTGCGGACTCTGCACCAAATATGGTTTACAAAACACTTGATTACATGATCGTTGTTGATGTTGATCACTTGGATACAACTACAAACCGCCTGGCTACATATTATTTTGAATTAAATCATTTTCCAACTTATCTACAATCAACACTGCTATCATACCAACAATGTTTGCCATCTCTATGGTGGGTACACAACAAGAAAAGCCATGTTTTAGCACCACAAGTTAGCACCACTTATATTTTATGGTGTTAAAATGGTGGTATTAGCACCAGTTACAATTGTGTGGTGTTAAAGTGGTGATATTAGCATCACTTACATTTTGTGGTGTTAAGGTGGTGGTATTAACACCACTTACATTTTGTGGTGCTAAGATGGTGTTAGAAATTGAGTTTTCCTTAAGAGAAATGACATGTTGGCAAGTACTATAAATGATGTTAAGTTATTTTTTGTCACATGGACATGTCCATCTGGGATTTAATTATGGGGATTTGCACCATAAACACAAGAACTTCACAAATGGTTATTTCATAAATAACTTAATTAAATTATTTTTTATTTTTTATTCATTCAAATAAGTGATCAAGATTAATTTATGATTTTTCATACCACAATCACAACAATTTCATTTATTTATTTTTGTGCTATTTAAACAAATAAATTCACAAGGTTCATTTATGAGGATTTACACCATAACGACAACAAGTTCACAAATAATTATTTTCTAAATAATTCAATTCAATTATTAATTTTTAATATTATTTAAAAACAAATAAATAGTTAAGGTTTTTAATATTGACAAATAATTAGAAAACAACGATTTTTAATTTATTACTATTATAAAGTAGTAATAAAAATGATTTGAATTGATATTTAATATTCAATTGAGAAAATATTTATTGAACTCATGAAATTTATTGATGGACATTAGTGTCATTATTGGGTTTTTAGCACAAAGCATGGATCTCATATGGAGAAAGCCTCTAGCTTTGGCCCTAAAAGAAGCTTTTACAAATCCTCAACAATGAAATACACTTCAAAGGTCACCACACATCTTCCTAAGAGTATTCTTAGCCTCTACATGTGGGCATTGACACTATTATATAAGGTTTTAATGATAAATCGTAAGGATAGATAAATCTCATAGTGGGAAGTACCATATAGTGTTGTTAAATGTTTATTTATGGCATGGACATGTATAAATAGGATTTAATTATGATCATTTGCACCACAAACACAACAACATCATAAATAATTAGTTTGTAAATAATCTTAATTCTATTTTTTTTCATTCTCCGAGTATAGCATTAAATGTTCATCCGCCCAAGAGCATTTGGTTTTGGGACAAGGACGATATCCGACCAAAAATAATGCTAGGTGGTTCGCTGAATGTGTGGGTTGGTGTGGGCATTTTACGTCTTCGTCAGAGTTCATTTAAACCTATCGTCTTGACTCATGCCTGCTATTAAATCTTGTGTTTCTTGGTTAATTGCAAAGTAATGGCGGTATTTTCCCTCACTCCTAAGCTGGATTCCTATAGAAGCATCCAGAACCACCTCCATTCCCTACATTTCTCTTAGCGCTCCTTTAGCAGAATGGGGTCGGCTGTCCACGAGGTGTTAATGCTGGATGAAAGGGATTTTGCAATGGAGAAATATACGAAGGAATGATGTTATGCTGAGGACATCACTCTGAAACAAGTTATGGAAGAAATTTGTGGCTTGAAACATGACATGGTGGACTTCAAGAAAACATTTAGATCTATTTTCGAGGTAGTGAAGGCGTGTCTAGAAGGAACTAAGTGACTCTCCCTAGACATTTCCTATCTAGACTCCCACGTGGAAGATGTGGAAGGTGGCTATAGGGTCCAATCCAGTGATGTTGAAGAAATGAAGTGGTTCCTGACCAAGATGGAGAAGACGTTGAGGACCAGGTTCGATAAGATGTGTGGGTTGGCTGCAGAATTACGACGCGTTGTGTAGGAACAGAGCATGAACACCCCATAACGAAATGAATCATGTTTTTTGCAACTGAAATAAATTCTAGAAGAAGTCTAAGCAGACCTTAATGGTCTATACAGAGGAAACAATGGTCCTTCACGTGACCAAGCCAAAGCTTCCCATATGGATGAAGTCTCCACTGTCCAGCCTGAAGTTGATGAAGAACTCCCCCAGGAATGCTGTTCTTGTTTCTATATCCTAGTTTTTTAGATGTTTTTTTTCCAATATATAGGTGGATAGTTTATCAAAATATACATAGTTCGAAGTAGAAGAACAAATTTTTTTAAGCAATGTAAAGCTCCATATCTGACAGAGCAATTCGTGGGTCCTTAATGTACTGAAATTCTATACTCAGACCTTGATGCTGCTTTTTTTTGCCCTAGGGACTCTTGTAACTTCTATTTTTATAATATACATAAAGGCTTTCTCATTTTTGTTAAAAAAAATTGTTTCATTCAAATAAATGCTCAAGATTAATTTATAATCTTTTACACCACAATCAACACAAATTCAATTATTTGTTTTCTAACTATTTAAGCAAATAAATTCACATGATTCATTTATGGGGCTCTACACCACAAGCACAAGAAGTTCACAAATAAATATTTTATAAATAATTCAATGATTCATTTTTAATATTAATTAACAAAAAAAATACCTAGGGTTCTTAATATTGACAAGTAATTAAATGCAACCATTTTTTATTTTTTATTATTATAAAATAGTAATAAAAGTTATTTGAATTGAAATTTCATTATTTGTCTCGGTTATTTTTATTTAGTTTATTAAATTTATTGATGGATATTAGTATCATTATTAGATTTTGAGCACACGGCATGGGTTTCAAATCCTTGGACATGATATAGGGAGGAAACTTCTACCTCGAACCCTAAAATAAGATTTTAGGAATCTAGGACCAAGAAATATGGTCAACACACATGTATTCTTGAGAATATTCTTAGTCTTTATGTATGGGAATTGTTTCCATTTTAAGGTTTCGATTACTAGTGATGGGTTTACTACCCCTCGATCTAGTTAAAAGAAGAAATTTAAGCCTTAGGCTAAATGAAGCTTTTGGGTGTGTAGCGATAATAATGATGTGTTGAGCCAACAAAATTCACCTTTTGAAATGATATGCATGGCCTTATAATAGCGATATAGAAGGGAATTGGAGGAAATAAAGCTATGTATAAGTCTTTGGGGCATAGACATGATTAAGGCAGGAAACCCAAGACATGGACCTAAGAGGAAATCTATAGGTACATAAGATTAACAAGTATACATCAAACCACCACATGAGACCTCTTAAAGGTATCCATGGCCTAATATTGGGGGTATCAATGTCACTAAGAGGTTTTAAGCGTTATATATGGGTGTCAAGACACTTGACATGTTTGAGGGAGGAAAACCATGGCTTAGTGCCTAATAAAATATTTTGGGTGTCCAAGGCCAAAAAATACACCTTTCACCACTACACATTTCCTATTGGGGGTATTATATACATCTAAGTGAGGACATATACACCATTATGAGGTTTTTATTATTAATTATGGGTATTACAGTTTTGCATAATGTTATAGGAAGAAACATGGGCCTTGGGCCATAAGGGAAGCTTTAAAACAAACCTATGAACTCTCAATGTTATCCTTGGCATATGAGTGTTGATATAAGTGACATTCGATATGGGTCCTAGAACCTTAGACATAGTCATCAAATGAATCATAAGACCTGGGCCCTAAAGGAGTTTTATGCATCTTTGGATAAGAGCGATGAATCAAAGTATCACATAGGAGATTATGCATTGTATAGGAGATCATTACACTTAAAGTAGGATATGGATGGAAATATTCAATTTTGTGCACTAGGGATGGGTTTTGGACCAAGGTTGGGGAGAAAATTAATGAAATTATACCCTAACATAATATTATTGAGCTAATGGGAAATGATCAAGGCCATGAACCATAGCATACACACTTTAAATTGGATTGTTGGCATAAAAGTTGGATATGGGCACAATCAAGAGTTCTTCCATAGTGGGATGGGTCTTAAGGCCTTAAATGGATTCATAAGAGGAAGAAAGATGGATTATGTAGGTGTCATAGGGACTTGGGAATAACATTCTAGGGAAGAATACCATACCTTTGGACTTAAAGAAACCATTGATTAATCCATATTTGTGAACAATGCATTGAAGGACTATGCATGACTTTCTCGAGGTATCCATGGTGCTATGTATCTAGGTATTTTGGCCTTAGTCCCTTAGACATGGCTAGTGGATAAGACTTGAATCTTAGTCCCTAAAGGAATATTCTATCTATAAAGAGAGAAGAAGGTTTTCTCCACCAACAACATATGGACTATTGAGAGTACAATTAGCCTATGATTGTGAAATTTGATGCCATTAGGTGGTTTTGATTAGTATGTACATGTCTTAGGGCCTTGGGAATGATATTTTAGGGAAGATTACCATTCCTTTATCCCTCAAGAAATTGTTGAGACATCGAAATCCATGAACAAGACCTTGAATCACCACACATGATTTCTTATGGGAAGCCATGTTACTATGTATCTAGATCTTGTGTCCTTGAGGCTTTCAACATGTCTAATGGAGGAGACTTGCATATTGGGCCCTAAAGGAAGATTTTATCCATCCATGGCTTAGAAGGTTTCCTCCATCAACAACACATGACATACTAAGAGTATCATTGTCCTATGGTTGAGGATGTTAATACAATTAGGTTGTTTTGAGGAGTATGTATGTGTCTTAGGGCCTTGGGAATGATTTTATATGGAAGATGAAAATGCCTTTCATCGTAACAAAACCCTTGAGGCATCCAAATCCATAAACAGTGCCTCAAAGCACCACACATAACATCACAAGGCTATCCAGGATGCTATCATTTAAGTCTTGGCGACTTAGGGCCTTGGATATTGTCAAGGGAAGAGGCCTAAACCTTGGGCCCTAAATGAATCTTCTATCTATATAGGGATAAGAAGGTTTCCTCCAACAAGTGAAGTCCTACTAGTGTGATTGTTTTCTAAGGGTTTTATTTGTTAGGCATCCCAAGGTTTGAGTAGTATGTATGATGCGGTAGCATTTGCTCTCAAAAACAACATTTCTGATCAAGCTTAGGAGGGTTTTGATATCTACCTAATGAGACAGATTTATTTGTAAAATTATTGTATTTTTCTATAGTTGCAAGTAGGCATATAGAAGGATCTAGATAGGTGATAAGTCATTGGATTAAGAAATGAGTCATTAAATAAAAGGTGCTTGTCATTGTAACCAAATATGCATGGTTAGTAGAGTTCGAAGGAGTCCAAAAATATATTAAACAATGAGTCATTCAGGGACAGGATCAAATTTCTATTATTAGAAATAGTTACAGGAATTTAGGAAGTTTGTTAGTGAGCTGGAAGAAATTGTCTTCTTCCATATAATGTAAGCTTGAGGGCATTAAGAAGCTAGCTTTCTACACAAGGTTAGATTAAGCCAAGCAAGACATAGAAGTTGGCCAAATAATGTTATATTAGGCCAAGGATGAGAGAGCCAAAAGGGTTGTAACCAAGTCAAGTAGATCGGGATTTCGAGTTATGTTTATGTACAATTTTATTTTTTGAATGCAAAGAAAATATTATGCCATTCATTGTGTATTATGAACTTTTATATTTAAGTGTGTTAATGTATCGATATCTCATGGATGGGTAGTAAAAATTCAATGTGTGAATGATCAACTAAATATGTGCATAACAAACCTAGAAATAAGGGTAAAGTGAGTTTGTGTATGAGAGAAGTAAACATGAGTTGCTAAATCTCATTAAGGAGAACTAGCAGAATATATGAAGTTGGAAATATTCATATATTCTAGCTTGTAGAAAACTGAAACAACTTAGCAAGGGAGAGACCATGAGATGGTCGAGAGAATGATGATCTAATAGATATCTGAGTGGGTAATGAAATTTGTATTGATCTCAAGAGTTTGTATGTTGATTGTGGTTTGATGTTAGCTGGAAACAAGAGGGAAACAAGTGCAGCCATGAGAAATTGCAGATTAATCATTCATAGCAATATTGGGTTAAAATGTTTAGAGTCTTTGTGCATATGGGGAAATAGAGCCAATCTCAGGGAATGAAATTTTAAGGAGTGTAGTTCCTACAGTTATAATTTTCCTATAATGGTGAACCAAAGGTGAACTGGGGTGACTGTGTATGTGAGAAATCAAGAACACATAGAAATTGAATGAGGATTTCAAGATATAGGGCGTTCATTGACAATTATTGGTGTTCCGTTAATATAAGTATGGGCCAAACTATGAAATTGAAGTTTTGAATGATAGTTCACATGTGAAGAGGAATTGTGGGAAAAAGACTTGGATTGTTTGTTGGGAATAAGATAACATCATGCGATTAAAAGGATCATTTTAATCCTAGAGCAATAAATTTGGTAATGTGTTCAATACTCTATTTTCCCCCATTTATATGAATGCATTCCTCTACTCAACGATGTTGATGCCAAAATATATTATTCGGATTTTGACCGATAATAAAATCTAAATGAAGAAGGTATGCGTCATGGAAAAATTATGTGTGCATAGATAAAGGTCGCAGTTCCTGTGGTAGGGAATTCTGAGCATTCATTCCTAAATAGAGGTACCAGATATATTGTATATAAGAGCACCATTGTTTTAGGTTTGATGGAAGAAAAACATGGGTGATGGATCGTGGTCTAGTCTTCACCAAAAATGAATTCAACGAACTTTAAGATCCATGATAACTAGTGTGGAACTTAGAGTCCTGCAACCACTAGACTGAATCAACTTGGAAATAGAATCCTGGAATTTCAGTGAGATTGTGATTACAGGGAATGTTGGATGAGTGAAAGAAGAGATTTGAATCGAAAAAAACTTTGTACTTACAATACAAATATAGGACATATCAGGTGACTGGAGAAGATCTTAGAGGAGATGAATAGAGTAGGGATGGTATCCCTGCATCAATGTACATGTCTTAGGGCCTTGAGAATGATATTCTAGGGAATAAGACCATGCCTTTAGCCATCAAGAAATTGTTGAGGTATCCAAAGACATGAAAATTCCTTGAAGTGCCACCTATGGCTTTACATGTTATCTGTGGTGCTATGTATCTAGGTATTGTTTCCTTGATGCCTTCGACATGGAGAATGGAGGAGACCTAAACCTAGGTCCATAAAGGAAGCTTCTAGCTATCCATGACTATGAAGGTTTCCCCTCCCAACCACACATGGCCTCCCAAGTGTATCATTGGCCTATGGTTGAGGATGGAAATGACATTAGGTGGCGTTTGAGAAATATGTATGTGTCTCAAGGACTTGGTAATGACATTCTATGGAAGAATACCATGCCTTTAATCCTTAAGAAACCATTTAGGCATGTGAATCCATTAATAATTCCACAAAGCACCACATCACTTCATAAGGTATCCATGGCACTATGTATCCAAGTCTTTAGGACTTAGGGCCTCAAACATAGTCAAGGTTGGATACCTAAACCTTGGGGCCTAAAGGAATCTTCTATCGATCTAGGGCTAAGAACTTTTCCTCCACCACCCACACATGACCGCTTGAGGGTATCATTGGCTTAGGATTGAGGTTGATAGTGCCATTAGGTGGTTTTGAGTGGTATCTATGTTTCTTTGGGATTTGGGAATAATTATATAAAGAAGAAAACTCATTCTTCGAACTAAATAAATTGTTATGATATCCACAATTTTGAACATTGCCTCAAGGAACCATGGACGACTTCATAGGGGTACCCATGGCACTATGTATTTAGGTTTATAGTCATGGTTCCTTATATGTAGTTAGTGGAGGACACCTAATCCTTGGGCCCTAAAGGAATCTTATATCCATCCAAAGTTATGGAGGTTACCTCTACCAACCGTAGATGGTCTCTTGAGTGTATCGTTGACCAATGATTCAGGATGTTCGTTCCATTAGGTGGTTTTGACCATGGAGTAGGTGTCTTATGGTAATGTGAATCGTGCTCCAAGGAGGAATACCATAACTTTATCCCTAAATAAATCATGGAGGCATCCACATCCATAAACACCACCTTAAAGCTAGGGATAATTTTAAGGACCCATACTTATTTAAAAGTGTATAAACCTTGGCGAATCTTACCAATTCCTAAAATGTCAACTATAAAATATTTGGTGATATTTTTCTAAAATTATTTCAATTTACAAGGATTTTATATAGTTTATATAATAATTTGGTGATTTTTAGAGTGAAAAAATTTTACCCCATCAAAACTGGGCGAAATGGGGCTTCAAAAAATGCAAATTGGCAAATCTTTTTTAGAAAAAAACATGGAAAAATAGCCCATGGGCTAAATTTCGCCCCTAAAATTATCCTTGCTTAAAGCACCACGCATGAATTTGTAGGGGTATTTATGGCACTATGTATCTAGGTCTTATGGCCTTAGGGACTTGGACATGGTTAGTGGTAGAAATCTAAACCTTGAGCTCTAAAGGAATCTTCTAGCCATCTATGGCTAAGTAGGTTGCCTCTAGATGCAACACATGTCTTGTTGAGAGTGTCATTGACATATGAGGATGTTGGAGCCATTAGGTGGTTTTGAGGATTATGCAGGTGTCCTAGGGTTTTGGGAATGGAATTCTAGGGAACAAGATCATAAATTTGGCATGAAAGAAACCATTGAGGCATCCAAATCCATGAGAAAGGCCTCAAAGCGATACACATTACTTTGCATGGGTATCCATAGTGATTTGTTTCTAGTTCTTATGTTCTTGGGGATTTATACATGGTTAATGGAGGACACATCAACTTCGATCTCTAAAGGAATCTTCTATCCATACAAGGCTAAGAATGTTTCATCCACCAACAAAACATGGCCTCCTAAGGGTATCATTATCCTATGATTGATTATGTCTATTCCATTGGGCGGTTTTGAGAAATATTTGCATGTCCTATGGCCTTGGGAATACATTTCTAGGTAAGAACAAAATCCCTTTTTCCATAATAAACCGTATAGGCATCCAAAGCCATGATTAATGGATCGAGTCATTATGCATGCCTTTGTAGGGGTATCCATGGCACTATGTATCAAAATATTAGGGACTTGGGAGCCTTGGATGATTTTCAACAATATGTACATGGAAAGATGTAAAATAAGATTATAGGAATGCAAGCCCATGAATCATGGTTCAAACCACCACACATGACCTATCAATAGCATCTATGTTTCTATGTGGGGATATCAATGCCATTAGAATGTTATCAATAGTATGTACGAGCCTCAAGGCTCTGCACATGGTTTAAGGAGGAACACAACTCTAAGAATTTCATAGGATTATAACACAAAGAGAAGCTATAAATCATCCAATTTAAGTAGACATTCTTTAAATTCTCCTCATAGATAAAATTGAATCTTCTTGAATTGATATAAGATAAACTCAAAACCATCCCAAGAATAAAATATTGACAACCTGTCCTCAATCTCAATGAAGAGTCTTCCATCACAATTATTTTTTGGCCTTCGCCAATGAGATAAAGGCCTTTTTATCCCTATTCAAACTGTTTAGGAAGAGTTGAGCAAACACATAATTAGGGGATTGTGAACACTATATGGAATCTAGACTACCTTTATAGAATAAATATAACTAAGTTATAGAATCCTCAATCCATTGGAGATTCATTTTGAATGGACTTAGGGACTTGAGATCTACACTAACATTATTGGGTATGAGAGGATAATAATAAGACCCCCTTAGGATACCCATTGATGATAGGATAAATGATCATCCAGATAATGTCAAAATGAGAAATATGTTCAATATTTCTATACCTAAGCCTCCCCAACCTAGTTGTTTCTCTTGATAGTGTTTAACACGTGTTTTGGGCTATGTCAATTACCCCCACCTATTCCCCTTTGTGACTAAAGTAGTCATATAGGGGGGGGATCTTCCTATTCTTTAACCATGAGCTCTACCAATAAGGGTTTTCTCAACCATGACTAATACTTTATTTAATTCAACCTTGACTCCAATAACCAAATTCATGTAGGATTTCTATATTTTCACCATGTTTTTTTTTCCTTGTCACATTAACAACTTTCCATCACTTGTACAAATGGGGTGTATCTATGCTTTGAGTGAGAAGAAGATTGGGAGAAGGTTCTATACCATAGAGTGAGAAGAAGAGTGTGAGAAGGTTCTATACCATAGAGTGAGAAGAAGAGTGCGAGAAGGTTCTATACCATAGAGTGATACCTAGTACAGAGGAGCCACGATCATCATAATATTGTATTTAAGCATGTATAACATTTCTATACAACAAAATGTCTTCGTCAACATGTGGGGAAGTCCCTAGAACAACATGTCATTAAAGGAATGATGCTCACTGATCTAGAGCTTGTCCTAATGGATGGATGACATATTGGATCATTCGTCATGTGTTCTACCTCCACTTGGACAACCTTCATGTGCTAGTCATGGTTTGCTTGATCCAAGGATTTTCTCGAGTCTTGCCTTAATCAAATCCTTCTTGGAGGAAAAAGGCTATTTATAATTGGTTATTTCAAAATTTATAATTATATTTATGATTAGTTACTACAAAATTTATAATTATATTTATTGTTATTTTTTTATTATACACACTATAGAGTGAGTTTTTAATAAATTATTCTATGATTATTATTTCTTAAATTGTAATTATTCATTTTTTTATGTCTTAATTTTTTTTTTTAAGTTTAGAAAAATTATACAACTTTCTAAAATAAAAATGATTGATGAATACTTTGGAAACTTCAAAAAATGGAGGGAAATTTAATTTTCCCTCCATATCAAGAAAGAAAAACTACATTGATTGCTAAAAATACTAAAAATGTTTAATATATGATTGAAAAACAAAAAAAAACCAACAACAACTCATTTTCGCTCCATCTCAAAAGAAAAAATACATTGGTTACTAAATTTTTTAATATAGGATAAGGGAACTTATGAAGGTCTAGCAGATCGTGATGACACCTGATAAAATATAGGCTAGCTCAGGCCATAGTACAAAATAATGCCAACTTCACATCGGCCTTAGTGAGTACACAGATATAGACTCTTTTCCTTGTTCTCATTTGGAATTTGGGCTCGACTTGAATTTCCCTTCAGTTAGGGTTTGGTCTAGATGATAGAGTAAACCTATATCAATCTAGAGGCATTGTGTTTTACTTTTGGAAAGGTTCCTCTAAAGAACCTGCTTCATAAACTCCTCGAATGGAATTCGACACCGACACTCAACCATACAACGAGTTCATCAAACATTTATCTTTTCAAGTAATCCTTCCATCATAATGATAACACCTTTTGGGTTTCATTTTCTTTCTTTTTTTCATTTCTTCCCCCACAACCAATATCATGGTAAAGGGATATTGCACTGGTATACTTCGGTTCATCGCCCATTAATGGCCTCTTTTCAAGCACATAATTTCTTATTCAATGGTTATTATTTTACTTTTAGATTCCACGCTCTTATTTATAATTTAAGTGACAAATTGAAGTTTGATTTTTTAATAAATTGGACAGTATTTTCACCACTAAAAAACAAGGGGGTCAAAATGGTCACCCCTGAATGATAGAGGGAAAAATGGCTAAAATTGAGGGTCCCGTGTACGCAACAGGTCTTGTCGTGGTTCGACATGATGTAGAGCCGTTATTACGGCGGCTTCCTCTTGCTCAATGTAATCTTGCCCAGTAGACCCATGTATTTCGTTTAATGCATACTGCCATTGTCAATAGAGCTAACTTTGGCTATGTTCAGTGCTTTTGGGAGAAGAACAAGGCCACGAATGAAATCCCCAAATTGAGTATGATTAATACGTTTAATCTATTACTATAGATTGAAATATATTTATTTTAAATTTTCCAGGTATTAACCTTTTATTATGCTTCTGGGTCGACTGCTACTGGGTAAACAAAAAAAGCTTCGAACATAAAGAGATGCTACTATACGAGGTGGTAGTAGCTTTTATGCAGCTGGGCAATATTCTATTGATGGGGATCTTTCTCTATACTTGGATATGTGTAATACCCCCAATTCGACCCTTAGGATATATGAGCCTTTAATGTAAATCAGTGTACATGTGATGTATGTTTTCCTAGCGTGGAGCTCAAGGCCAAGGCCCCGCTAGTGAAAGCCGAATTTTATTTAAAGGGCAAGTATTTGATATTTGATACCATGTGCTCTTAAGCCATGGAAATTGTAATAGGATGTAAATAAACATCAGGCAATATAAAAATCCAAGACTGGCTATGGAGGCAACGAATGAGAAGGGGCCACGTGTATCCACTAGGGAGTGGTGAGGGGGTTATGGGAGTAAACCATAGGTTGCCATATGTCTTTATGAGAACCCATTTGACCTTTCTAGATGACATTTATTCCTGTTGTAAGAGAATGGTTGAAGAATTAAGTCAATGACTTTGATGGAGCATGGGCAGCCCTGAAATTCGTATGGGAAGGTATGGGCTCTTTTGACTTGTCCCACAAGTCACTCTACATCTTGGGGGTTGCTCCATCCTTATCCCCATTCCATTGTGGAAGTATGGGACATATTTGCCCAACCAAAAACGAGCTCCCAGCAATGAGAAAACCAGAAATCGCGACTTGAAGGAAACCCACATTTTGGGAAGCCAAAAACGTCCCGTTTTGGTATTGGACAGAGAAATCCAATGGGGGATCCATTGGTAGGAACCTTGGGGCGAATTTGGGAGTAATAGCTACCCCAAAAGCCATGGGAAAACCCATTTTTTGCAGCTCAGAAAACGAGTGACGGATTTGGGTTATTTGCTGAACGAAGCTGTGAGAAATCCGATTGTGGATGTGTGAATAGAGGATGGGATTGCTGAGTCTAGTTTGAAGGGTATGTGGCTCTGGGTTGGAGCTCAGTGGACTAGCATCCTCCTCCATCTCCTATTGCATGCTTGAGAAACCCAACCGTGTGTTGTCTTAGCATGGCTGTTTGAGTGAAACCCTTACTGTGAGGGAGCCATCTAGTTCCTCCTTAGTGGATACACAGCCCAGCTCGGGGGTGATCTCTCAGCTGAAAGAATACAGGCTGGATAGAGATCTATGGTTGGGTGGAACGTTGCTCTCACGTAGCCAGTCGTTTGGGCCATTATAATTCGAGATAAGTATTCTTGATGCTAATTCTATGCCCTGCAAGCATTTTAATTAATGACTGTTGTTTATATGTTGAATGCATGATGAAACTGTGTGCAGATGTATTGTTTAATTCCGCTGTGTTTATATTGAATCGAATCTGCATATAGAAGTTTTAAATGTTAGTTATTTATGTGCAAAAATTATTGGGGCTAAATATGCCATAAGCCCGGTATGTTGTTAATGTTTCCTTCCCTGTTGTTCTATGGAGAAGGGGACGTTACAGAGTGGTATCAGAGCTCTAGGTTCAACCCTACGGCTGTTGGGCCCTTCACAAAAATACAAGTCATTGTGTGTGTGCATTTTATATTTGGAACTGAAATGCATATTGTGTGTTCATGCATTTTGTATTTGAAACAAAAATGCATTAGAGAAACCTTAAGATCGCATCACTGTTGGGGATTTTTGCAAATTGCTTGCATTTGATTGCATTGAATGCCTTCTATGAAATAGAGATGGAACATGGGCAACCTATGCCATCTTATGCTGTTTTGATTGTTGTTTTATGCTTAAAGAAGTGCAATTTTCGTTTCTTGGAATACTGTGTTGTTGCAAAAATAATGATCTCTGTTTGTTAAAATTTCCTAAGTGTTTTTGAAAATCCGTTTAAGTCTGTTTCGGAAAGAATTCCCGAATGACTTCCGCAGTTGCGGAAGCATTCGGCGAATTGCTCCGAAACTGCGGAAGCATTCCGCGAGTTTTTCCGCAACGCGGAAGAGTTCGGGAAGTTGCCCCGAAATTTGCGGAAGGAATTCCCTTCCGAAATTTTCGGAAGGAATTCTCTTCCGAAATTTGCGGAAGGATTCCGCGAGTTGTCCCGCAACGCGGAAAAATTTGGCGAAATGCTCCGAAAAAGAAGAAAAATTTTCTAAGTGTTTTCGAAAATTTTGTTTAAAGTTTGTTTCGGAAGGAGTTCGGGAAAGTCTTCCGAAACTGCGGAAGGATTCCGCGAACGGTTCCGAAACTGCGGAAGAGTTCGGGAAAGTCTTCCGAAACTGCGGAAGGATTCCGCGAACGGTTCCGAAATTGCGGAAGGGTTCGAGAAAGTTTTCCGAAACGGGGGAAGGATTCCGCGAAGGGCTCCGAAATCGCGGGAGGATTCGGGAAAGTCTTCCGAAACGGCGGAAGCCTTCGCCGAATGGCTCCGCAATTGCGGGAGCATTCGCCGAATGGCTCCGCGACGGAAGCCTTCGCCGAATGGCTCCGCAATTGCGGGAGCATTCGCCGAATGGCTCCACTTGGACAACCTTCATGTGCTAGTCATGGTTTGCTTGATCCAAGGATTTTCTCGAGTCTTGCCTTAATCAAATCCTTCTTGGAGGAAAAAGGCTATTTATAATTATATTTATGATTAGTTACTACAAAATTTATAATTATATTTATTGTTATTTTTTTATTATACACACTATAGAGTGAGTTTTTAATAAATTATTCTATGATTATTATTTCTTAAATTGTAATTATTCATTTTTTTATGTCTTAATTTTTTTTTTTAAGTTTAGAAAAATTATACAACTTTCTAAAATAAAAATGATTGATGAATACTTTGCAAACTTCAAAAAATGGAGGGAAATTTAATTTTCCCTCCATATCAAGAAAGAAAAACTACATTGATTGCTAAAAATACTAAAAATGTTTAATATATGATTGAAAAACAAAAAAAAACCAACAACAACTCATTTTCGCTCCATCTCAAAAGAAAAAATACATTGGTTACTAAATTTTTTAATATAGGATAAGGGAACTTATGAAGGTCTAGCAGATCGTGATGACACCTGATAAAATATAGGCTAGCTCAGGCCATAGTACAAAATAATGCCAACTTCACATCGGCCTTAGTGAGTACACAGATATAGACTCTTTTCCTTGTTCTCATTTGGAATTTGGGCTCGACTTGAATTTCCCTTCAGTTAGGGTTTGGTCTAGATGATAGAGTAAACCTATATCAATCTAGAGGCATTGTGTTTTACTTTTGGAAAGGTTCCTCTAAAGAACCTGCTTCATAAACTCCTCGAATGGAATTCGACACCGACACTCAACCATACAACGAGTTCATCAAACATTTATCTTTTCAAGTAATCCTTCCATCATAATGATAACACCTTTTGGGTTTCATTTTCTTTCTTTTTTTCATTTCTTCCCCCACAACCAATATCATGGTAAAGGGCTATTGCACTGGTATACTTCGGTTCATCGCCCATTAATGGCCTCTTTTCAAGCACATAATTTCTTATTCAATGGTTATTATTTTACTTTTAGATTCCACGCTCTTATTTATAATTTAAGTGACAAATTGAAGTTTGATTTTTTAATAAATTGGACAGTATTTTCACCACTAAAAAACAAGGGGGTCAAAATGGTCACCCCTGAATGATAGAGGGAAAAATGGCTAAAATTGAGGGTCCCGTGTACGCAACAGGTCTTGTCGTGGTTCGACATGATGTAGAGCCGTTATTACGACGGCTTGCTCTTGCTCAATGTAATCTTGCCCAGTAGACCCATGTATTTCGTTTAATGCATACTGCCATTGTCAATAGAGCTAACTTTGGCTATGTTCAGTGCTTTTGGGAGAAGAACAAGGCCACGAATGAAATCCCCAAATTGAGTATGATTAATACGTTTAATCTATTACTATAGATTGAAATATATTTATTTTAAATTTTCCAGGTATTAACCTTTTATTATGCTTCTGGGTCGACTGCTACTGGGTAAACAAAAAAAGCTTCGAACATAAAGAGATGCTACTATACGAGGTGGTAGTAGCTTTTATGCAGCTGGGCAATATTCTATTGATGGGGATCTTTCTCTATACTTGGATATGTGTAATACCCCCAATTCGACCCTTAGGATATATGAGCCTTTAATGTAAATCAGTGTACATGTGATGTATGTTTTCCTAGCGTGGAGCTCAAGGCCAAGGCCCCGCTAGTGAAAGCCGAATTTTATTTAAAGGGCAAGTATTTGATATTTGATACCATGTGCTCTTAAGCCATGGAAATTGTAATAGGATGTAAATAAACATCAGGCAATATAAAAATCCAAGACTGGCTATGGAGGCAACGAATGAGAAGGGGCCACGTGTATCCACTAGGGAGTGGTGAGGGGGTTATGGGAGTAAACCATAGGTTGCCATATGTCTTTATGAGAACCCATTTGACCTTTCTAGATGACATTTATTCCTGTTGTAAGAGAATGGTTGAAGAATTAAGTCAATGACTTTGATGGAGCATGGGCAGCCCTGAAATTCGTATGGGAAGGTATGGGCTCTTTTGACTTGTCCCACAAGTCACTCTACATCTTGGGGGTTGCTCCATCCTTATCCCCATTCCATTGTGGAAGTATGGGACATATTTGCCCAACCAAAAACGAGCTCCCAGCAATGAGAAAACCAGAAATCGCGACTTGAAGGAAACCCACGTTTTGGGAAGCCAAAAACGTCCCGTTTTGGTATTGGACAGAGAAATCCAATGGGGGATCCATTGGTAGGAACCTTGGGGCGAATTTGGGAGTAATAGCTACCCCAAAAGCCATGGGAAAACCCAGTTTTTGCAGCTCAGAAAACGAGTGACGGATTTGGGTTATTTGCTGAACGAAGCTGTGAGAAATCCGATTGTGGATGTGTGAATAGAGGATGGGATTGCTGAGTCTAGTTTGAAGGGTATGTGGCTCTGGGTTGGAGCTCAGTGGACTAGCATCCTCCTCCATCTCCTATTGCATGCTTGAGAAACCCAACCGTGTGTTGGCTTAGCATGGCTGTTTGAGTGAAACCCTTACTGTGAGGGAGCCATCTAGTTCCTCCTTAGTGGATACACAGCCCAGCTCGGGGGTGATCTCTCAGCTGAAAGAATACAGGCTGGATAGAGATCTATGGTTGGGTGGAACGTTGCTCTCACGTAGCCAGTCGTTTGGGCCATTATAATTCGAGATAAGTATTCTTGATGCTAATTCTATGCCCTGCAAGCATTTTAATTAATGACTGTTGTTTATATGTTGAATGCATGATGAAACTGTGTGCAGATGTATTGTTTAATTCCGCTGTGTTTATATTGAATCGAATCTGCATATAGAAGTTTTAAATGTTAGTTATTTATGTGCAAAAATTATTGGGGCTAAATATGCCATAAGCCCGGTATGTTGTTAATGTTTCCTTCCCTGTTGTTCTATGGAGAAGGGGATGTTACAGAGTGGTATCAGAGCTCTAGGTTCAACCCTACGGCTATTGGGCCCTTCACAAAAATACAAGTCATTGTGTGTGTGCATTTTATATTTGGAACTGAAATGCATATTGTGTGTTCATGCATTTTGTATTTGAAACAAAAATGCATTAGAGAAACCTTAAGATCGCATCACTGTTGGGGATTTTTGCAAATTGCTTGCATTTGATTGCATTGAATGCCTTCTATGAAATAGAGATGGAACATGGGAAACCTATGCCATCTTATGCTGTTTTGATTGTTGTTTTATGCTTAAAGAAGTGCAATTTTCGTTTCTTGGAATACTGTGTTGTTGCAAAAATAATGATCTCTGTTTGTTAAAATTTCCTAAGTGTTTTTGAAAATCCGTTTAAGTCTGTTTCGGAAAGAATTCCCGAATAACTTCCGCAGTTGCGGAAGCATTCGGCGAATTGCTCCGAAACTGCGGAAGCATTCCGCGAGTTTTTCCGCAACGCGGAAGAGTTCGGGAAGTCGCCCCGAAATTTGCGGAAGGAATTCCCTTCCGAAATTTTCGGAAGGAATTCTCTTCAGAAATTTGCGGAAGGATTCCGCGAGTTGTCCCGCAACGCGGAAAAATTTGGCGAAATGCTCCGAAAAAGAAGAAAAATTTTCTAAGTGTTTTCGAAAATTTTGTTTAAAGTTTGTTTCGGAAGGAGTTCGGGAAAGTCTTCCGAAACTGCGGAAGGATTCCGCGAACGGTTCCGAAACTGCGGAAGAGTTCGGGAAAGTCTTCCGAAACTGCGGAAGGATTCCGTGAACGGTTCCGAAATTGCGGAAGGGTTCGAGAAAGTTTTCCGAAACGGGGGAAGGATTCCGCGAAGGGCTCCGAAATCGCGGGAGGATTCGGGAAAGTCTTCCGAAACGGCGGAAGCCTTCGCCGAATGGCTCCGCAATTGCGGGAGCATTCGCCGAATGGCTCCGCGACGGAAGCCTTCGCCGAATGGCTCCGCAATTGCGGGAGCATTCGCCGAATGGCTCCACTTGGACAACCTTCATGTGCTAGTCATGGTTTGCTTGATCCAAGGATTTTCTCGAGTCTTGCCTTAATCAAATCCTTCTTGGAGGAAAAAGGCTATTTATAATTGGTTATTTCAAAATTTATAATTATATTTATGATTAGTTACTACAAAATTTATAATTATATTTATTGTTATTTTTTTATTATACACACTATAGAGTGAGTTTTTAATAAATTATTCTATGATTATTATTTCTTAAATTGTAATTATTCATTTTTTTATGTCTTAATTTTTTTTTTTAAGTTTAGAAAAATTATACAACTTTCTAAAATAAAAATGATTGATGAATACTTTGGAAACTTCAAAAAATGGAGGGAAATTTAATTTTCCCTCCATATCAAGAAAGAAAAACTACATTGATTGCTAAAAATACTAAAAATGTTTAATATATGATTGAAAAACAAAAAAAAACCAACAACAACTCATTTTCGCTCCATCTCAAAAGAAAAAATACATTGGTTACTAAATTTTTTAATATAGGATAAGGGAACTTATGAAGGTCTAGCAGATCGTGATGACACCTGATAAAATATAGGCTAGCTCAGGCCATAGTACAAAATAATGCCAACTTCACATCGGCCTTAGTGAGTACACAGATATAGACTCTTTTCCTTGTTCTCATTTGGAATTTGGGCTCGACTTGAATTTCCCTTCAGTTAGGGTTTGGTCTAGATGATAGAGTAAACCTATATCAATCTAGAGGCATTGTGTTTTACTTTTGGAAAGGTTCCTCTAAAGAACCTGCTTCATAAACTCCTCGAATGGAATTCGACACCGACACTCAACCATACAACGAGTTCATCAAACATTTATCTTTTCAAGTAATCCTTCCATCATAATGATAACACCTTTTGGGTTTCATTTTCTTTCTTTTTTTCATTTCTTCCCCCACAACCAATATCATGGTAAAGGGATATTGCACTGGTATACTTCGGTTCATCGCCCATTAATGGCCTCTTTTCAAGCACATAATTTCTTATTCAATGGTTATTATTTTACTTTTAGATTCCACGCTCTTATTTATAATTTAAGTGACAAATTGAAGTTTGATTTTTTAATAAATTGGACAGTATTTTCACCACTAAAAAACAAGGGGGTCAAAATGGTCACCCCTGAATGATAGAGGGAAAAATGGCTAAAATTGAGGGTCCCGTGTACGCAACAGGTCTTGTCGTGGTTCGACATGATGTAGAGCCGTTATTACGGCGGCTTCCTCTTGCTCAATGTAATCTTGCCCAGTAGACCCATGTATTTCGTTTAATGCATACTGCCATTGTCAATAGAGCTAACTTTGGCTATGTTCAGTGCTTTTGGGAGAAGAACAAGGCCACGAATGAAATCCCCAAATTGAGTATGATTAATACGTTTAATCTATTACTATAGATTGAAATATATTTATTTTAAATTTTCCAGGTATTAACCTTTTATTATGCTTCTGGGTCGACTGCTACTGGGTAAACAAAAAAAGCTTCGAACATAAAGAGATGCTACTATACGAGGTGGTAGTAGCTTTTATGCAGCTGGGCAATATTCTATTGATGGGGATCTTTCTCTATACTTGGATATGTGTAATACCCCCAATTCGACCCTTAGGATATATGAGCCTTTAATGTAAATCAGTGTACATGTGATGTATGTTTTCCTAGCGTGGAGCTCAAGGCCAAGGCCCCGCTAGTGAAAGCCGAATTTTATTTAAAGGGCAAGTATTTGATATTTGATACCATGTGCTCTTAAGCCATGGAAATTGTAATAGGATGTAAATAAACATCAGGCAATATAAAAATCCAAGACTGGCTATGGAGGCAACGAATGAGAAGGGGCCACGTGTATCCACTAGGGAGTGGTGAGGGGGTTATGGG
This sequence comes from Larix kaempferi, assembly GCA_027924585.1. Classification (NCBI taxonomy): domain Eukaryota; kingdom Viridiplantae; phylum Streptophyta; class Pinopsida; order Pinales; family Pinaceae; genus Larix; species Larix kaempferi. The sequence goes on from BSBM01000009.1 coordinate 7,094,264, forward strand.
AGTAAACCATAGGTTGCCATATGTCTTTATGAGAACCCATTTGACCTTTCTAGATGACATTTATTCCTGTTGTAAGAGAATGGTTGAAGAATTAAGTCAATGACTTTGATGGAGCATGGGCAGCCCTGAAATTCGTATGGGAAGGTATGGGCTCTTTTGACTTGTCCCACAAGTCACTCTACATCTTGGGGGTTGCTCCATCCTTATCCCCATTCCATTGTGGAAGTATGGGACATATTTGCCCAACCAAAAACGAGCTCCCAGCAATGAGAAAACCAGAAATCGCGACTTGAAGGAAACCCACGTTTTGGGAAGCCAAAAACGTCCCGTTTTGGTATTGGACAGAGAAATCCAATGGGGGATCCATTGGTAGGAACCTTGGGGCGAATTTGGGAGTAATAGCTACCCCAAAAGCCATGGGAAAACCCAGTTTTTGCAGCTCAGAAAACGAGTGACGGATTTGGGTTATTTGCTGAACGAAGCTGTGAGAAATCCGATTGTGGATGTGTGAATAGAGGATGGGATTGCTGAGTCTAGTTTGAAGGGTATGTGGCTCTGGGTTGGAGCTCAGTGGATTAGCATCCTCCTCCATCTCCTATTGCATGCTTGAGAAACCCAACCGTGTGTTGGCTTAGCATGGCTGTTTGAGTGAAACCCTTACTGTGAGGGAGCCATCTAGTTCCTCCTTAGTGGATACACAGCCCAGCTCGGGGGTGATCTCTCAGCTGAAAGAATACAGGCTGGATAGAGATCTATGGTTGGGTGGAACGTTGCTCTCACGTAGCCAGTCGTTTGGGCCATTATAATTCGAGATAAGTATTCTTGATGCTAATTCTATGCCCTGCAAGCATTTTAATTAATGACTGTTGTTTATATGTTGAATGCATGATGAAACTGTGTGCAGATGTATTGTTTAATTCCGCTGTGTTTATATTGAATCGAATCTGCATATAGAAGTTTTAAATGTTAGTTATTTATGTGCAAAAATTATTGGGGCTAAATATGCCATAAGCCCGGTATGTTGTTAATGTTTCCTTCCCTGTTGTTCTATGGAGAAGGGGACGTTACAATATGGAACTGCAACTTGATCTTTATATGATTTTGCATTGTAACCGGATTTGTTACTGCCCATTAACTTAAACCGAATCTACTCGAGCAACTGCATTTTCCTTCGTTCCTTCCGCTTTACGTGGGACTGTATCCATCTAAAAAGCTACTGGGTATCGATCTAGATATTCCTATTGATCCTCTTTGTTTGTTGGACTTTCCTGAGCGAAGACTCCTCGCTGGTTTTCCCTTTCGTATACCATCATCTTTCCTAAATAAAAACTCCAAAGTTACTAAACCTTTCAGAAGGACATTTCCCCATGGATTTAGTACTCCATAGTTATAATAATGATCATGATTGGAGTAATCATTATTGGTCTCTAATGCAAATTTTTTTGCACTATCTTCTTCAATTATTTCAGCTGCGGCCAAAAATTTGATGATTTGCTCAGCATTAGTTAAAAGTTTCCAAAAAAACCTTCATTATCTGGCACATATGGGTTAAAAATGAGCTCAACATGGAAAGAAAAGAGCGATAGTGAAGGATATGGATGAAAAAGGGAGGCTTCCACTATTATATAATCTGCCTCCCTTAGATACTTCGGCATACGTGTATTAGGAATTAGGTGGGATCTTCTATACATTTAATAGCATAAATGGGATCACTCACTAACGGGGATCACTAGGGTTACAATAGTTACTGAATAAGTACTCATCACTAGCATATCCATTAGTATACAATAATAGAATACGCAACCCACTGCAAATACTTCAACCCTATTTGGGAGAATCCATATACAATACGACTTGGGCATTCAGGTATGAGCATTGCATTGTTTAATGCCTTCTACAAAGTTTGGGAATAAAACGTTGTATATCTTGGATTTTGTATTATGTTTATACATGGGTTTGATATGAGGCTTGCTCATGGAATTTATGGGTATAACCCTCATATAATTTGTATTGTCCCTTTGATTAATACCCTCCGCAGCCTCAGCTCCACGTGGGTTTAACTCATGATTTCCGAGTAATACATCTCTTTTGAGATTATTGTGTGTCTCTTTATTAAGTATGGAAATCCCGTGTTGGAATTAAGGAAATACTCCAAACAGTCCTCAATAGAGGAAAAATAAAATTCCCAGACATACTACTGTGTTAGGTTTTCCCAGAGTTTTCAAAACTCTAAGCTACGACTTCTGTGAAATGGTGCATGTAGTCAACTCTAGTGAAACAAATATTTTTCTAGAAGGTGGAAGGAAAAAATAGAATAAATGCATTAGAATCGAGTGTAAAATAATTAAGATGATTGTAGGTCTGGATGTTGGGCTGAGTGAGGTAGAAGATCTCATGGAAAAGGCCTTGGTCGGGAGATGATTCTAGGTCTGGATGTGGTGCTGAGTGAGGTAGGTCTCAAGGAAAAGGCCTTGGTCAGGAGATTCTTAGAATTGGATAAAGGGGAGGCTCTAAAGCTTTGGATGGAAGAAATTTGGAGGCTTGTGTTCGGATATACACCAGTTTTCCACTTGTTAGTTCAAGGGTGGATCATCTTTACGGTAAAAACTGGTGTATCATTGGTCTGTGACTTCCGCAATGACCAACTAAGATGCATGAGAGCACTGAGACTTCCGCAACGAATGTCTCTAATTGGTCTGGTTCAGTTGGGATGATGCCTATCTCGAGGCATACATTGCATACTGTCACTGGGGACGCTATTGCACATTCACAGTTTTTTCGTTTATTTATATTATGGTATGTAATTGGTCTCTCTGCTTTCATCTTTAATTATACAAAAAGTGTTTATATTTTACAATTTGGGTATTAGAAAAAGAATTATGTTCTTATCTTCTCTCATAATTATAAAAAGATGAAACAAGTATATTATAAGTTATTATTTTGATTTATTCATACAAGTTATACAAACCAACAGAAAAATATTGAGAACTATTTAGGTAAATAAGAAGCAGCAATGGAAACCATAATCAAACGCTCTAGTTCAAAAAGGTCAAACACTCTATAAAGTCTGCCTTTCACTATCGTTCCCAGTCTGTTGTCCGATGCGTTGATGCTTCACTTGCCCCTAATTCCATGTGTAAATCTGGTATGCCCGTGGCTGCTTTTTGCAGCTGTAGACCCTAACGTTATGGTTTGGTGCATGTATATTACCGTTCATTACCACGTCCAGTGGCTAGGTATTTGTGTCAAATTCCTTCCATTGATAAGTGTCAAGTTTACTCTTGGCTAGTCGTTCAACGTCGGTTCCTCTGTGCTCTCTATGACTGCGTGCATTTCATATCCTCTTGGCGCCGTGTATTCCTTCCAATTCATGCGTTTTAAAGAAGTTTCCTGTGGATTACAGACTGCGCACCAAATATGGTTTAGAAAATACTTGATTACTTGATCATTGTTGTTGATCACTTGGATACAGCTACAAATCACTCGCCTGGCTACATATTATGTTGAATTAAATCATTTTCCAATGATCTACAGTCCACACAGCTATCATACGAACAAAGCCACCATGTTTGTGCTGCTGTGAGAAGCCACTGTGTTCATGTTGTATTTACAAGCCACTGTAATAATTTAAACCACTAGCACAAGATGTCAAGTGAAGAGTCATCATATCTGTCGTGAGAAAGACAAGTAATTATATAGTCGCCAAGATAAGGAAGAGTTGCAAACTAATCCCTCTGATATGTTCTACCAGCCTCTGCAATAGATTCAAGAACAACAGACGTGACAAGAAGTTGGAAAGATCGACTCCCTTGGCCTCCTACAGCATCCTCGTCTCCTTCACTATAAATTTCCACCTATCAAGTCGGTGTTACGCAGATTGTTGTAGTATATCTAAAATATCTCCCGCAGCTGAGAAGTGCAGTGCATTTTCTTGTCATCCTGGAACTGCTTGACGTCCCCCTCAATCACAATTTTATTCAGACATTCTTTCATCGAGTTCAACACCTTCATGAATGCCGTGCATCGGCCTCCCGTGAATTGCAGATGCTGCAGGAGATCCGTGATCCCGTCAGTACCAGTACCAAGTACCAAACCCTCACATGACTGAGATCTACCAAACCCTCGCATGAGTTAGATCTATTGAAGTTTACTATTTTAAGTTATTTTCCCAATTTTCCCTTTCAGTCTGCTTTTTAATTTACTCATTTTTAGGCTTTATTTACTTTTCCCTATTTAATTTTAATTTTATTTATTTATTATTTTTTTAAATTTAATTCCCCTCCTTTTATTATATTGGTTTTGTATATATTGTTGTTGTTTTTAAATTTGTTATTAATATATTATATATACTAACTATATAAATATATCTAATAACTATATGATATATTGATATATTATATATGAGTGAAAAATAGAAGGTTAATAGGAACATAAAGAAAATAAGGGGTTTTAAGGATTCATTTATTTTAAATGGGAAAGAGAAAGCGAAGATATTAAGGATTATAGGGGCATAAAAAATATTATTATTATTATTATTGGAGAAATGAACGAAGGGATTTTCACAAAGAGTTTTTTTCTTTTTTCTTTTCAAAATAGAGGATATTGGTGACTTTTTACATGGGAGGGCCCAAGGGGGACTTCGTGCGAGGAGAACCATGATGAATGGATGCATATGGAGAATTAATGGAGGTTTTAAAATTGATAAGTTTTAACTAACATGCCGGAAAAATATATGAACTTGCCGAAACTTTAACACTCTCGAGAGGGTCAAACGATGACAATTTTTTTCAAGCAAAATATGAACACAACCAATATGATGAGCGGAACACAATGACACCAACTTCACAACATGAAAATGCCGAGAGGGAAAGACGAAAAATATCCAAGCCTCGACTCAACCACACTATTATGATGCACATGATGCAACTTGGTAGATTTGTCAAAGGGATAATATGAAAAAAAATGGTAAGATAAGATAAAGACATGTAGATAAGCACATCGAACAAGATCATGTGATGGTATAGATGGAATGGTCTTGAAAACAAATTCAGTAGGTTCACCTACGGTGTCATGTTTCGACACTTCAGAATGATGTTAATGTTGAGCTTCAACACTATATTGCCAAGTAAATGGAGTAGGCTAAATATCCACATGGATCATTCTTCCCTTTCTGGTCATTAATGCAAACTAATTAGTCATTACAAACTAATTAGCTCTAATACGTCAATTACAATATTGACATATCTAGAGACGCATAGAAACATGTTTTATATAATTATAAAACCCTATATTAAATATTATATATTGACACTCTTAATTTGTGTGTGACATATAAGGAAATATTTGATAACTAGAACATCTTATATAATTATTAACTTAGACTATTTAGTTGTATTTTTTATCCCATGACTAAATTAATCATATTTTTTATCCCATGACCAAATTAGTCATTTATTTTGGTAATTTTTAGTTGTAATCACTTAAAATTGCTCAAATTTGGTCATATTTCACATAAAAACACTGTGGTGACCAATGTTTTTAATGGTTTAGTCATTTATTTCACATGGTGACCAACGTTTTTGGTCGCCTAGTCACTTATCACCCATTTTTCTACTAGTGTTCGCTTACCATCTCAAATTTCTTACTCATATCAGGCATGGTGAACATTTAAATGTCCTGTATTACCTTTTGGGCTCGTTACAATTAATGGTGAGGGCCACAAGAGGTGCCAAACACCCTCTAGCGTCACTAACACACCATGGTCTAGTGAAGCTTCTTATTTTGGATTCCCTTGAAGACACTCAGTTATCATGGGCCCAATTTTTAGGCTTACAGGAACAAGTTGAAGTGGAACAATCATATGAGGAAGAACGGACTGAGCCATAGGGGGATGTAGAAATGAGACAAGTAGAACAACAAGAGGATGAGCCATAGGTGGACGAATAAATGAGGTAGGAAGAAAAACTAGAGGAAATTGAAATTAGAATTGCAAATGAGATGGAGGGAGTTGACTAGGATGATGATCCTGAAGAGGTGAATGAGCAGAATGGGGATGTTATCATGTTGGCTCTTTTAGAGAGCGATGTGGAGATTATCAGAAAAAACCCTCCTCGATATAATTGGCAGCTTTGTGTTATTGAATAGGAGAAACTAGTAATGTCTCCCACACCACGAGGAAGGAAGAAGCATACACCAAAATTTGTGGCATTTTTTCCTAGACACAGGACTAGGTCGATGGGCTTAGAATCATGTACATTGGAGCTGCCTTCCATCACCCATAGAACCGTTATACATGAATCGATTGAAGGAGAAGACAAAATGGAATAAATGGAGCGATGTAATCCTGATGAAATGAGGGTTAATGAGGAGGAGGAACCTGCAACCATACCCTCAGAACCCTTTAATGAAAATGTTGCGTTTGTCCCACAAGAAACAATCTTAGATTTAAGGGGAGAATACATTGAAGATTCTACGTAGAAAATGGTGGAAGTAACAGCTTCAGGGATAACCATGTCTTTCCCACAAGAACTAGACAATGGGATTAAAATCAAGAAGGAGACTGCTAAGCTTGGTGAGGAAACCCTTTTCTCCCCTCCGGAATTTTTCATGGAAGATATAAATCCAGTTCCACAAGAACCTAATAAGAATACGGTGGGAGATGTGTTGGAGCATTTAAAAACCCATTCCATACTTAGGATATATTTTATTAGTCATCTAGATTAATTTTCCTAGGTGTTGACTATGTAGTTGGCCTAGATTTTGTCTTTTATGCCACCATATGCCATCCCGAGTCACTAGGGATAATTTGGATAGATTCTGGATAACATTTCCTAATATTTTGTCTTATTGTATTGTATTCCTGGATTAGAAATGCGCCTTCCTGCTTTAGAAACATTTATCCTTCTTTTTCTACTTTTTAGTGGATAAGGTAAAGCTAGTTTGACTAGGAAATTGTATCCACTTGGCCAATTCGAACTCCACCTCTTTCTTATCTCCAAAATTTATCATCACATTCCATTTTAATCAATCATTAGATTCCATACCATATTTAGCTAATTCGTGTGCCTTTAGATTGATTTGGAAAGTGTTTTTTGCCACCTAAAGGGTTTTTTATGCTTTTAGTAAGCCTTCCTTTTTTGAGCTTTTCAACTTGTCTTCAAGTAATTCTATTTTCTATACTAATATGTATTATATATTGTATTCATATTGTTGAATAATATAGAGATTCTATTTACATTAATTGAGTCCTCTCTCTTATGTTTCCGTTTTATTATTCTTGCAAATCTCTAAATAATTCTTGTGAGGACTTCTTTGCTTCAAGATCCTTGGCTATTAGAATTATTTCATGGTATTGAACCTATTTAGAATTCTCACATGGTATTAGAGCCATATAATTTTCACATGGTATTAGAGCTTGGGATCTCTTGATTAAATTAATTTTCCAGTATAAGTTTCAGAGAGCTTGCTTAGCCGTGTACTGAAGATTAAATGGAAGAAATTTATTGTTGAAGAAGAACTCAGATCTTTCCATTTCTCATTTTTGTTCTCCTATTACATTTCATATATTGAGGATCCTTTGATGGTCAATGGTATCCAAGAAGGTGATCTATAGTTATTTGGAAGTCAGCATACTGTTGAGTTTGTTGGTTGTGCCTTCACTTCCTCTATCCATGCTCCTGCCAGTCCCTACAAGATTTCCAACATGTTTTTCAAGAAGTTGGAGACATCTCTCAGTTCTCTCATATGTCTTTTGATTCAAATCATCAGGCAGTTGTTGCAACTCATACACACTCAGAACCTCTATTTGGGTTTAATTTTGGTGTTTTATTGGATGCTAAATTACAGGTTGGAGTGTTTGGTTCTGCTCTTGCTATCATGATTTTGATCCACTGCATGATTATTGGAACCTATTACATAGAAGATGAAGGACATCATCAAGAATCATTTGGACCTGATCTCAGGAAGCTCAAGTCTAGTGAGCACATTCCACTTCTTCCCAAGAAGAATATTCCTCCATAAATTTGACCAAGTTCTCACCTGCTTGGTGTTTGGAGATCCTTATTATGGTGTATTCCATGATTTTTAGGCAAGGTTTTCTTCCCAAGTGGTTTTCCTTCTTTCCTCACCTACATGGACTAATAAATTTTTGTATTGGGGTGACCATAAGCCTTGTTGCTTGGGCCCTATATTTATGATATTTTACTCACTCTTAGTTAGGATTAAGGGGGGGGGGTGTTGGAAAATTTAAAAACCCATTCCATACTTTGGATATATTTTATTAGTCATCTAGATTAATTTTCCTAGGTGTTGACTATGTAGTTGGTGTAGATTTTGTCTTTTATGCTTCCATATGCCATCCTGAGTCACTAGGGAGAATTTGGATAGATTCTGGATAATATTTCATGATATTCTGTTTGATTGATTCTATTCCTGGAAGAGAAAGGCACCTTCCTTATTTAGACAGCTTTATCCTGCTTTTTCTGCTTTCTAGTGGATGAGGTAAAGTTTGTTTTACTAGGAAACCGTCTCCACTTGGTCAATTCGACGTCCACCTCTTTATTCTCTCCAAACGTCATCATCACATTCCATTTTCATCACTCATTAGCTTACATACCATATTTAGCTAATTCGTGAGCCTTTATACTGATTTGGAAAGTGTTTTTTCCACCTAAGGGATTGTTAATGCTTTCAGTAAGCCTTCATTTTTTGAGATTTTCAACTTGTCTTCAAGGAATTTTATTTTCTCTCATGAGATGTATTGTATATTGTATTCATATTGTTGAATAATATAGAGATGATATTTACATTAATTGAGTCCTCTCTATTATGTTTTTGTTTTATTATTCTTGCAAATCTCTGAATAATTCTTGTGAGGACTTCTTTGCTTCAAGATCCTTGGCTATTAGAATTATTTCATGGTATTGAACCTATTTAGAATTCGCACAAGATGGGGTTGCATGTACGAATGTTGAATTAACAACAAAAGAATAAGGGGACAAACATAATCCTAATGTGCCCGGATTTAACCTAGCTAGGGTAAAAAGTGAATAAGGGGAGCCCAGTTCAAAAGGTAAAAAAAGGAAACCCCCTTATTTAATTAGGTAGGTTGCAAGATTGACTAGGTCAAACAAAAAATTAAGGCAACAAATCAGAAACTTGAGAAAACAAATCAAGGAATTAAATCATGCCCCAGGCTTGGACTTCCTTGCTTGTGCAGCTCAAATTTTTAGAAGAAGCATGTTCCAGAGGAAGATAAAAAGAAGGATGATAAGGAAAATATGGAACAACCCTCAGTATGGGAAGAGGCCTTGAATGAAGTACGATACAATAAAGGAAAAAGGAAGACGTGCACAATTTCAATCCACACTGAATTACCTCCCCTCGGTTGCTGCAAGATGAAAGGTACAAGTGGAAAGTAGTAGCAAATTCGTTTCACAAAGGTGTGGTGTCCTTGGCAGAACACATACATACTACTTAGGGCTTGGAAATGAGAATATGGGAATAGATTTCCCTCTATGTGGAAAAAGAAATATCCCGAGAAGCAAATAAATGGAATATGATGACGACTCAAGAAATGATTAAGAAACAACAAGAGGAGAAGAACACTATACATACACTAGTTGGTGATTTGTTGGCTTGCAGAGCACCATCTCTTATGTATGCTCTATTTTTAAAGGAACAATTCCTTCTTTTTTAGTTGACTTCCACTGTTAAGGGTGAAAGTACTCTAATTAATGATGTTAAGGGTTTTTGGAGGGTCTTCTACCAAGTGGATGTCCTTACTCAACATTCATTGTGTGAATTTTATTTGCATAATCTCATTTTCCCCTGGAGCGAGACTTCAATCCAATACCTTTCATTGGGGACTTACAATTAAGATCTTTTGTGTCTTATATGCTGAATCAAATCAGGTGTAGGGTGGAACAAGACACGTTGGAATCCAACCAGGCTACATGTGAACTAAATGTAAGGGTAGATCCTGCTAATGCAAAAAAAATTGAATTGGCTCAGGCTCCATTTTACAGATCTCCTGAAGCATCTGAGAGGGTTGTTTATATTTAGTCACATGTTCTACCCCATTGTGTGCAGTGTATTAATAACATTTCCTTTGATGCCTTAGGGAGTATTAAAAATATGTGGCATATATCCTCATGAACAATAGTCAGGGCTAGGGATCCTTTTGGGTTCCCCAATTTCAATAGGGCTATGGGCATAATAAACAAACATATACAGTGCATCCATTAAAGAGGGTCAATATTGATTGGTATGAGGTTGCACTTCCCGCTTATTTGGTTTCCAGTTGAGAAATATAGGCCTCTATATGATCTGGTTGCACTTGATCAGTTGTGGGGAAGTGAGGTGATGATTTCAACACTTTAGGGATTCTATAGAAGATACGTGTGACACATACCAACTTATCTCTCTGCATGAATCCTTTGTTGAGGATAACTTGGATAACAGATGGGATGTATGAGGGCATGCATTAAGATAAATTGGGGGAAGAGGTTGGGCATGTGAATTGTCACCTTTTTTACCACTTGTTTACCCTGTTTTGGACTCCTTTAAGTTCATTTCTACCTCTTTTGATACTATCTTGTCCCTAATTAAATTCCTATACCCAAGGTACAACCCATTTAATTATTTTCATTGATTTGAGTTATAATGTAACGATTTAAAGTGGTTTCTGTGTTTAAGTTGGCTTATTAATCAGATGATTCAAGATCTTGTGTGAATAGGGCAGGGGCAGGATGACGTGCATTTAAAATTTGATGATGTTACTCCCCCGTGGACCAAAGTACAAACAATTTTAGGTTGTTGTTACCTACAATGTTTCTACTTCTTCTCATACAACATTGTCATCATGTTGGAACTTGAGAATTTGGTCTTCGACCGATGCTCAAGTGCGAGTTATACAAATGCTAGCACGACAACATGCGGTTACTCGAGGATCTGGAGGTTCCAACATTTACAAAATACCATGTATATTTTTATAAACTGGTTGTAACAACAAATTACCAAGTAAAATATATAGGTTATAAATTGAATGAACAACCTTGAGAATCTCTAATTCTGAAGGTGTTCAATTATTCACATTCAAGGATGTTGTTACTTGTGTGACAATAAAAGATGTATTCAGGGGTTCACAGGGGTAATGTAGAACAGAGGATTAGGACTGGAAGAAGGAAGAAGCACACACAGAACAATACTGTGATTTGTAATTGGACCCTTTCTCTTATAATATGAATGCTCTTTTGGTTCTCTAAGTCTTCAAGTGCTTGTAGCATCCCTGGTGAGAGAAGGAAGGCCCCCCTTCCTTGACCAAGAGTTGGTTGCTTTATTTATTGCTTTCTAGAGTAGATAATTCATGTGTGTATGTTTATTGATCTCTTCGCTACATCATTGATTGATTTCAGAACTAGTACTTCATGGTTTCTTGGTGAAGATAATTGGTTAATACTAAATGTGTAATGCTTGTTTATCCTTTGTTATTTATTTAACTCTGATTGCAACAAATATTAATTAAGATCTCTGAAGTAGATGGCATTCTTGATCCTCTAAAAGCATTGTTGTTTAATTGATTGAGTTTAGCTGTCACCATTCAAAGAGCTTGTCGTTATAAGAGTTTGGTAATTAAGCACTGGTTTTTTGTAGACTGTAATTTTATTCTTGTAGAAGAATTTTCTTGAGGAATGGAGTGTGAGTAATTGAGTATTGTAGTTAGAGTTTTCCTTCTTTCAAGTTGTGTGGATTGCTCTTAATATTTTAGAGTGGTTTCAGTGTTATGTTTTCTAAGTATTTTTAGAATAGAGTATTGCTGAGTGGTAGTTCTTGAGTTCATGTTTAATGAATGAAGCATTTCTAGATTAAATAGATTGATGAGCTACTTTGTCTCTTTAGTTGCATTGCATCTGATTTTCCCTACAACATTAGAAAACAACTGCATCTACATATACTTTGAACATATCCTTGAAATTTAACGTTCCTGGATTGATAATTAATGTGTGTGTGCTAGTTTGGTGTTTTCAATAGACCATTATTAGCCCCAACACCTGGTCTTATTTTTTGTTAGATAAGTCCACTATACCCAATCCCAATGAGGTTTTAAATCAGCTGAAGCCTCCTATAGAGACTCTAATATTATTGAGAGACCTAATACAAAATATAGGGGAAGTAGACTACACACATTAGTATGAACTAGATAAATATTTCAGAATTTTAAAAGGTGTTAGGAGCCTATCTGCACAAGGTGGGGTGCATCTCCAAGCAATGAAGAAATTTGTAGAAAAAAAACAAGGACAGGTGATACAGTAGGAAAGAGAATCTTCTCAGTCCCCTAAGTGAGAAATACGCGGGAAGATGAAGAAATAAATATAATATGGCTCTAGAAAATAGTCATGTTGAACCCAACAAGGAGACAACATGTTAGACCATCTCAATAAATCCCAATGATACTCTAAAAAGGGCAATAGGATCAAAAGATTCCTCACAAAGGGAATAATTAGCAATAAGAGCATAGGACTATAAAGAGAACATAAAACGAAAAAACAAATGAGGTTCATTCATTTTTCATCCTACAGGCTACTAAAGTTTTTGAGAAAGTTACTCAAGGATCTGCAACATTGGCCATTTCTTTTACTCATTCTCTCTTTCTTCTTTGTAAATGAAATCAAAGAAATTTATTCTACTAGAAAAATAAAATAAGCTCAGGGAAGAGATCAATGATCTCGCTTGAAGTCTTCTTATTGTAATTGAAGAAATCAGAATGCAATTGGCTTGAAACCAAGACCGAGGTGATTTTCCATTGGTTTTCCTGAAAAATGGTGTCTCATATTTGTTATGTAATGCTCTTTCTTGTGATGGATATGTATTTATTTTGTTTCTTGAATAAGTAGATCTACAATTTCTGTGCCTACTTGATTTTCTACATGTCTTGAATGCAATTTAACACAAGGACTTTTAATGCTTTGGTGATTGAATGTATTGTGGATATCGTACCCTATTTTTAAGAAATTGGTCATGATTAATGCACTCTTGTTATTATTTCTCTAATTTATGTATGATTTAGGATGCATTTGTTCCTCCCCTTAAAAATAACACTCAAATCACTTTCTAAGAGGTTGATATCTGTCTTGATCACCTCTAGTCTCAGCTATGAATACATTCAAGGTTTTAAAGAAGATTCATAGGCACCTAGAATGATAGTCTTGGAATATTGCATCATATAGTTAGAATACCCTCCCTTAGCCCAAGGACTGGCTTGACGACTTAAAGTGTCACAAGAAAACTTGTACATAATAAGAGATAAGTGAACAGGCGACCAAAAAATTTGGTCACCACAGTTTTTTCAAAGGATAAATGACCAAAATTGAGAATTTTAAGAGAGCTAATTAAAAATGACCAAGATAAATGACCAATTTGGTCACAGCATAAGAACTAAACTAAAAATGACCAAGATAAACGACCAATTTGGTCACGGGATAAGAACTAAACTAAAAATAACAACATAAAAATTGGTCATTTACTTGGTCATTTTTAGTTGTGTCACCCCAACAATGGAAAATTAAAATTTTGATAATGAGACACCTTTTTAGGGGGTCTCTGAATCCATCCGTAGTGTTAAAATTTAGTAAATTGTAACATTGTGGATTGATTTAGAGACATGAGTGACATTAATTGTGTCACTCGACAGTGTAAAATTGCAATTTTGACTTATGATTTACTAAATTTTAACATTCCAGATGGATTCAGAGACCCCCCCATCTAGGGGGTCTTTGAATCCTCCTGCAATGTTAAACTTTAGTAAAAAGAGAGTTTTTGAATCCCTCTGCAGTGTTAAAATTTAGTAAAATTGTAACATTGTAAATGGATTCAGAGACCCTCCATGTCACTTGACAATGGAAAATTTCAATTGTTAAAACAATTGCAATTTTTCGACAATTGAAATTTTCCGTTGCCAAGTGACACATGGGGTCTCTGAATCCATCTATGGTGTTACAATTTTACTAAATTTTAACAATACAGATGGATTCATGGGGTCTTTGCAGTGTTAAAATTTAGCAAATTGTAAAAATAATATGTCAAAATTATGTGCATTGCGAGAAACCAAATTGATGATGTGTTTAGCCTCTAGTCTCCTTTCATGCAGTAGTGGCTCCATGTTTCCCTTCACGTCGTCACTCAATATTTCACAACTCAATTGTAGCATAACTCATAAGTTTGTGGCTAACAAAAACATGTTGACTATTCTACCATCCCTAGATCATGTTTTAGCCATGTGTTGATCATTAATATATATATTAAAAATATATAATAAACACATAATAGTTTTATACAATATAAAATAATTTACAATATATTATCTTTATATTACATACCAAACATATAATATTACATACAATATAACAAAACATACAATATATTAGACACAAAACATATAATATTACAAACAAAAAATATAATTTATTAAATACAAAACATATAATATTAAAAAAATTTCCTGTCATCCTCCATAGTTTTAGGTTAGGTTATCAATACCAATTCAATTAGCCCGCCAATTATGAATATTTTAAAACAAGGAAGGGATTCGACCCCTATAATTGCGCGATGGCGAATATGGGAAATATTAGCATGGGGGGCAAATTTTCTGAACGGTTTTGTTGTGCATGGTTAGGACTTCAAATAGTACGGAGAAATCAATTATCTCATTGCAGAATCCATCCCACCAAAATTTTCCAATCAATTAGGGAAGCATTGCAGATAATATGTTCAATCACGTTTTGAAGAAGGAATTCACAGAAAAAGAGTAGCTTGAAGGTGGTTAGTTTTTAAACATGAATTACCTTTTTCGGTTAATTTCTCCACTCATTATATCAAGGAGTGAATATTCATATATTTTGGAGAATGAGAATTCACAATATTTTTTGCTTTAGGATCGAATGACATGTAACGAAAATCATTTGGGCGTGAATTGTGTAGTTGAATGGAAGTATAAAATGAGTTATTGAATCTTCCATACTGCAATTGAAGCTGGGGTTTTACAAAGTTGGTAATGGCAATATTATACGCATTGGTGCGGAGGGGAACACTGGTTTTAGCTGAATACAACGCAGTGGGTGGGAATTCAGGGATAGTCGCCAAAAGAATCATGGAGAAGCTTCCTCTCCAAGGTTGCGGGGAGGGTGGAAGTCACCCATGCTATTCTCATGATCGCCACCTCTTCCACATATTAAGAGGATCCGATGGATTAACCTTCCCCTGCATGGCCAATGACACCTTTGGAAGTAAGTGCATACCAATTCATATCCCATTCTTAACCCTAAAATCAATTGAATTTTCATTTTCCAAAGGTTTTGTTGATGGTTGGGATCCATTTATTTACAAGAACAATGCTTCTTCTGATTCCAAACATTCATCGTTTCGTTGGATCAGTCCAATGACTTGGTTTGATGCACGCCATTAAATTTAGTAAAGCAATTACTTTATTAGTGTAATTGATCTCAGTCGTGTTTGTGAATAATGTGGTTTGATCCAAAGTTATGAACCGATAGGGTTTTCATGGTGGATTGCTTTGAGGGAGTTGAGTAAGGTTTCGAGTATCTACTGAGAGTATTAGTGTGACGTCTTTGGTAGTAATTGGGGTTCAAAGTTGTAGGCAGAGATTTGCTGGAGAACTCCCTAGTATATAGTTAAATTATTACCATTATTGAGCAGAATCATGTCCATTCAAAACACAAACCATGAAACTAAAATCTTTTGCAGACAATGTGATTACGTACACCAAAATTCATTTTACTGCCTTTTATCATCTCCCTGTATTTTTGTCAGCGTAGATTTTCCTGCTGCTTTAGGAGATGTGTCAAACCCGCTATTTGATACTTGTACTGACCATACCACTGGGTTCAATTGACCTTTCTTTGGTCAGTGGACTTCAATATAGTTTTTCTTTATTTATACCTTAACAGGCTGGACATTAGAGTCTTCCAATGTTTTTTCTCGATCAAATGGCCCTTATTGGTGACAACATAAAATTCTTATTTCTTTTTATTCATTATTTTTTTGCTTTTCCAAGGTTATTATTGATGCTTCCATAATACCCTCATCCTTTTTTTGCATGACATTTAGGTGAGGCAGACTGCAGCGAGAATGGTACCCCTATTGTCAGCATTGTTTTTCAATTGTTCATTCTTTCTTCCATTTTATCTATTCCCTATCAATCCTTGTTTGAGGATGTGGCCGATATGTTATTTTTTTTTATCTTGTCATCTGTAGCAAACGATTTCTAATATTAGTTGTAGTAATATTTGTTTTGTAGAGTATTGTGGACAATCTTCTTTCTTAGTCCAAGCGATCAATCTTTGTTTGAGGATGTGTCCGATATGTTATTTTTTTTTATCTTGTCATATGTAGCAAACGATTTCTAATATTAGTTGGAGTAATATTTGTTTTGTAGAGTATTGTGGACAATCTTCTTTCTTAGTTCAAGCGATCAATCTGTTTACAGATCCCTATACCATATTTCTTTATATAGGAGCCTCCTTAGCAATCCTACTTTGGATTGACATTATGATGCCACATAGTCTCATTAACCTATTTTTGTGGTCATTTTTTGGATATTAATAAAATTATCCAAATAATGGGTGGAAAACCCATTATTTGTAACTACATTTTGATTAGGATAGAGGTTTTATTGTCTTGTATATTTATGTGCATTTTCTGCAGACTTGTACCTGCCCTAAGGTCTTTTTTCTTCCAAATCAGGGAAGCGGGAACTTGAACATGTTCACCATGTGACTGGTTGGCTATTCAGGACGAGGCCATCAATGTTATGCTAATTGTTTTTCATCAGTATAACTAAAAATAATGATCCTTTATGAGCAAGAATAATTTTAGTTTGAAACTTGTGAGGTTATACAGATTTCATAAGATTACATATACCTACATGAGCCTAGGTAAAGACATAATGAGACTTGCTATTATTTTTATTTTTTAGTCCAACTAAGATACCTGCATGAATCTGGGTAAAACTATAGTGAGAATTCCTATCAGTGAAATTTCTTTATCTTACTAATAACATACATCTCAAATGATGATTACCTATTGCTTGATAATATATATTGATCATGCTTAATACTTAAATAATAACTTCTACTTTTGAGTTTAGGGTTCCAGGAGACGTTTCTTTACTTTTTACAGTTGCACAATCAAAGAAAATGACTTTTAACATTTGTATTTCAACTTTATGAAATCTATTATGAAGTGCCATATATGCATGTAAAGGTTAACGACCAACTTGGTCTCCATTCCAAACTGAAAAAACACTTGAATCGCATCCACACAAATATATCTTCAATGGGAATTTTATAACACTAAAGAAAAAAAGTTGGTTGTATATCTGGGACATGTTGATAAAAGGTACTTTGTGTTCCTTATTGTTGAGAAACACATTTCACTTTTTAGAGTCATATATTTGAATTATGAAGTTATAGCTATGAATTTATGCATTGTAGAATGTCAATAAACAATATCACTATAACTCCATATTACAGTTTCAACATAGTAATCAATACTTTAGTAGATGAAATCGCTCTCTAGAAGGTCTCAATTATCTTGGGACTATACAATTGTTTTTCAATATTTATGCATATTCATCATTCTCAGAAGTTGAATCTAATGAGTTCTTGAAATTGACGGTGTTGAATCTGGAGTTCCCTGACTTGGATATGATTTTTCCAATGCTTAATATTTATTTGTCTTGACCATGTTTGGTTGATGTTATAGGCTATGCTTTCAAGAAAATGTGAAAATAATTCAAGGGAAGTCAATACACAATTGTTTTTTTGAAGTAAAAGAGTCCTTGTATATCTTGCCTTTGTCTGGAAGGTATCAAAACTATGAATTTTCCTCATTAGAGATACAACAAACTTAATTCAAGATGATAGGTAGAAAAGGGATAACTTTTGGAATCTATTCAATTCTCAATCATTTCGCGACTTTCATTATTTCAGAGGTAAATTATAACAGCTCGGAAATCTATGAGATAAACCATACTTGAAGCATATTGTTATGTTTCAGTATTTTGATAATATGATAAATTCATGTAACGCATGGGTGAGATTAAATTTTAATGGAGGGTGATTTGTGAAGACGGATAAAACTTAGGTCACATTTATCTTCTTAGCACCATAAAAAATGTCTATTTCTATCGAGGTTCACTATTAACCATGTTACATAAATAAAAGCTTATACAAATGTTATTTTAAGTTACTAATTTAAGATCGAATTCCATCCAAACATTCCTTAGCATCTTCATGTACCAGTAATACCATTGGAATGCTAAAAGTATTCAACGGAAGACTTGTACACAATCCTTTTCAAGGGTATAGATTGCCCCCTTCTAGGCAGGTGTGCATAGCATGTACCTGAGACTTATATGCATTCAATATCTCTTGGGCAGAAGACAACTCAGTGATGAGTACAATGCAAATAAAGATAAAAGCTTGAGGTACAAATGATATATTGAATGAGATCCTAAATTCTAAATTTACGAAAGTTTTAGATGCACAGGTTGTCTTGGAAGCTGACCTATCCATTTTAAATCTTCCGAGTCTGCAACAAGGGAATTCGAATTAGGCCATGCTATGTATAGTTTGGTTGTTTTTCCATCCTTACATTGGTTTTCAGTTTCATATTAAGAATCCTAGTGTTTAAAGTGGTTAGAATGACCATGGTGTTGCCACAAATAGTTCTGGGGATGAATCAAATGCCCTGTTGCCAATTCAATATAGATGTTTTTCATAGTCTCTAAAATTGTTGTTCTTAAATTGCAGCTACATTCTTTTCAGCTTGATTCATAAATATATATGATACTTTCTCTAACTACTCTTGTGAACCAAAAATAACTATTTTGTATTTTTAGACACAGACTTTATGTCTAGACCAGGGTAATTTTTAACGAATATAAAAGTATACTTAAGTATAGTATTCTAGGCAATTATTTTGGATTGAAAAAAACATATATATAGATTGGTAGGCGAATATTAAATATGAAACATACAATTTATTAGCAAAACTTATAAATTTTGGGCGAATATTATGATAAAAAAACATATTTTATGTAAATAGAGGCGATATTAGAGACTAAAAATGACCAAATAGCGAATTTATTTTTTGAAAAAAGGTCCAAAAAATAGGCAATTAGCGAAATTTCGCCCCTAAAAATTTCCCTGATCTAGACCCTACATCTTAATCCAAAATTCTTCCCCATCTCACCACTACTTGATCAAACACTTAAGTTCTCTTACATATCTCTATGCATCCATCATATCGCTCTGGGTACAAGGAACCCAACCTTGTTCCATAAGGTTTATTATTAAGGAGGCAATAACAAAAGATTGTGTGCAATAAAATTTCAATTACTCTCGATGTGGCAATTTTATTGGAAACTATAATCCAAAAGTAAGCCCCATCTCATCATCGCTGATTTGTTAAAAAAATCAAGTTATCTTATCTACCGGGTTGGTGTAAATTCAAAAGGTGCAGCATTTGTTCACATTAATCTGTTGGGATGTTTGCATTAATTAGTGCGAAGGTTCTTGTTGGTGTTTGGATTTTTTCGGAAGATGGAAAAACCTATCATAACATTTTGTTACAAGATCTACGAAATCATGTCTTGACTTTTGTTACAAGATCTACGAAATCATGTCTTGACTGTGCCAGTGTTTGAGATTCTTGGTCTTCTAAAATGCAATGTTTCTCTTGTTTACACAAGCATGGTGTTATGCCATCGCCTTGCAATCATTTTTCCTTCATAGAGTAAATACATAGGAATCCATTGTTACAAGCCAAGTTAGACAAGAGCATACTACTGTAACTACTCCACTGTCTAAAAAATTGGTCTTGCTTGAGTACATTGTTGTATAGGTGGAATATTAAATATCATTTCAACTCTGTGAATGCAAACCGTAGATGTCAAGATGTTGACCACCCTTTCAGTATTCTATAATTTTGTTTGACTTGTCATTGAAATATGATGGCCGCCAATGCTTATAGAGTTTTTGTTTGCTTTATAATTTACAAGATACGGTCTATTTTTGAGTTCAAATGTCTCATCCTTGTCATTCATTTCTTATCTTTCAGAATTTCTTTTACTACTTCGAAGGCAAGTAGTTGTCATTGCAGTCATGTGTGGGGACCTTGTGCTTAAATCGTCATGTAGCGGCTGTTGGACTACATTATATTTACATAGAAGCAACAACAAACATATGACCCTATGCTTGGCTTGGGGAAAATATATGGCAGAGACTAAAGCAGCTTGCTATGAGTGTGGAGTCCCAGTCATACATTTAATTTGCATAAGTTAGATATCATTCTATAGGAAGATTTTTTTGTAGTACACTAGATATATTTCCTGTAGCCAACACTTTTAGTAGACATATTTCACTCAGTTATATCAGTTTCCACAAGGATTTGATGTTGAATATAGTATTATTTCTATGCAAGATAGGAAGTGGTTGAAAACTGTTTCGTAAATATTATTCAGAAAATTATTATTTTTTATAATTGCATCCCATTATAATTGCTTTGCACATTCAATGCCAATTTCATTAAATTTGGACCAATTAGGCAATTTTTGGACTAAGAAAGTGTGAATTTAGGCTTTGAAAGTGTCAATATCAACCTTTCTAAAGTGCAAAAACAAGTGCTGAAAGTGGCAATAGTGTGTTTTTTGACGACTTATGAACCTTAAAATTGTAGTTATTTGTTATAAAACTATGGATTTCAATTCATAAAGTGTGAATTTCAAATAAAAAAACTATGAATTTCAAATCAAAATGTGTGAATTTGAAATAAAAAAAATGCAAATTTTGATTTGAAAAGTGTGAATTTCAAATCAAAAAATGAAAATTTTCATTTGAAAAGTGTGAATTTAAAATAAAAAAATGCAATTTCTGATTTGAAAAGTGTGAATTTCAAATCAAAAAATGCAATTTCTGATTTGAATAGTGTGAATGTCAAATAAAAAAATGCAATTTTTTATTTGAAAATTGCAATTTTCATTTTTAAATGTTCAAAATTTTAAGGTGAAAAGTCCAATGCCTAAAATATTCACTCATTGTTTGAATAGCCAGTCAATCGGCTAATTTATAACATATAAAAATGGTTTGTCCCGACTTCTGTTTTTCGACAAGAAGGATTGGCCGCCTTTTGTTTTCGTAGTTAATTGTGAAAACATTTATCTAGCAATTCAGATATATTCATAATGGAGAACACAAGAAGGGTCGACCGACCCTTCTTGTAGTGTCGAACTATTATGAAAATAATATTGGGAATACGAAGGATCGGCCGACCTTTCAATTACGAGAAAATTTTAAAAATAGAACACCTTGGAAGTTTTAACATATAAAAATGGTTTCTCCCGACTTGCGTTCTCAGACCAGAAGGATCGACTGCCCCTTCTTTTCGTAGTTAATTTTGAAAACCTTTATCCAATATTTCGGCTATATCCATAGTAGAGAACACAAGAAGGAGCAACCGACCCTTCTTGCAGTGTCAAACTATTATGAAAAAAATATTGGGAATAAGAAGGGTCTGTCGACCCTTCATTTACGAGGGAAATGTAACAATAGAACACCTTGGAGAAAGAGCGGCCGCTCTTTCTCTAAGAATATTTCCACTTGCCAATAAACTCTTTGAAGCAAAACGTCTAAATTTTGTTGTTTAAATTTTGATATCTAGTATCCAGGATGACACGTGGAACAATCATATTGTGACACGTTGCATATTTGATTTGGCACATTGAGTATTAGAAATATAGTTTAATTATAATATTGGCTCGTATAGAATATTTTCTCCTATGAGCACCACTGAATCCATGCTACGTTTTATTCTCTATTAAACACTACGTTTTAAATATGCTTGGGCGAACAGCAAGAGGATGTGGTTAAAATAATTTTGTTTTTAATATGTAAAATATAATGATTTATATTCAGAAAGATATATTCATCAAATTTTGACCATATTTCTCTATAAAATACTTCTCTATAATTATATTGAATCATATAGATGGATTTATTCAAAAGGCTATGCATAACCATTCATTACAAAAAGGAGAGCCTGGGAGCATAAATAGCTTTCCCAGTATGGCTCTGTAAATTTAAAAAATTTCAAAATTGATGTAAAAACTCATCCAAGTAGGGATCGCTTCTACAAAAAATTATGCCGCTGAACAGAGGTTTCCTCACCAATTCTCATGTCCACAGAGGGGGATTCCTAGTAGTGGCTGCACTATGACATCCTGGCCATCTTCAAAATTTAATCTTTTATAAAATCCATTGTCCCCATAAGTTCAATCTGATTGCATTCCAAATCATCAATTCTTGAGTCGAAACAGGTTAATTGCTGCGAGATATACCTCATGTTGTTGGATGACTCTCTATGTGCTTTGATGCCCAAGCAGACTGCCTCATAAACCTTTAGAAGGTGTTTTTTGAAGTCTTCCACATTGGACCTTAAGAACATCATTCCGTCAGCCAGGCCCCGCCATTGAACTGAGAGAAGAGGTCAGACAAGGGGCCGAATCGAGGGATCTGTTCAAAGTTTGAAATAAAACTTCGATCCGCCAACAATTCCAATTGTTTAATCCACCAATCATCTTATGAGCACGAGAGACTCTGCGACCACCACAGGTTATATTCTCCTCTTGCTCCTTGGTGGTCCATAATGCTCGTCGAACTGAAGTTTACTTTTGGAAGTAATTGTAAGTAAGTAACTTTACATATTTATGTTAGTATCATTATAGTAGCATTATACAAAAACTATTCTATTTTTTAAAATAGAATCATTCTTATTTTTATTTTTTTAATAGAAACATTCTTTCTTTTTGTTTTTTTAAATAGAAACATTCTTTCCTTTTTTTTTTAAAATCAAAGCATTATTTATTTATTTATTTATTTTTTAAAATAGAATGAAATATCATAAAAAGAATGAAAGCCCTTATTATCGAAGCATTCTTTCCTTTTATTTTTAATTGAAGCATTTAAAAAGAATGAAAGAATGTTTTTTAAATAGAAACATTTTTTCCTTTTGTTTTTAATCGAAGCATTTATTATCTTTTTTTAATTAAAGCCCTTCATGCTAGAAGGGCGATATGAATATATAACTTTCAACTTGAAATTAAGTTCAGCCCTTCAGATTTGTTTTTTTAAGCAAAACAAGAGAAACTTTTTATTATATATTGGTAAAAAATATTACATCCGTCTTCTTTTCACATTGCACTTCAGAGACAAAAACTGTCATATAGAGAAATTCCCATGTCTACTATCAACCTTGGAAACTAAACATAAAGCCTTAATATCAACTTTAAAGACTCAACATTTTAAGGTGAAAAGTTATAACATATAAAAATTGTTTGTCCCGACTTCCGTTTTTCGACAAGGATCAATCACCTCTTCTTTTCGTAGTTAATTGTAAAAATATTTATCCAACAATTCAGCTATATCCATAATGGAGAACACAAGAAGGATCGACCGACCCTTCTTGCAGTGTAGAACTATTATGAAAATAATATTGAGAATAAGAAGGGTCGATCGAGCCTTCAATTTCAAGGGAATTGTAAAAATAGAAAACATTACAAGTTATAACACATAAAAATAGTTTTTCCCGACTTCCGTTTTGTGACAAGAAGGATCAGTTGCCCCTTCTTTTCGTAGTAAATTGTGAAATTTTTTATCCAACAATTCAACTATAAGCATAATGGAGAACACAAGAACAATCGACCGACCCTTCTTGCAGTGTCAAAATATTATGAAAATAATATTGGGAATAAAAAGGGTCGACTGACCCTTCTTGCAGTGTCGAACTATTATGAAAATAATATTGGAAATAATAAGGGTCGACTGACCTTTCAATTACGAGGTAATTGTAAAAATAGAACACCTTGGAAGTTATATTATATAAAAATGGTTTGTTACGACTTCCGTTTTACGACAAGAAGGATCGGCCGCCCCTTCTTTTCGTAGTGAATTGTGAAAAGATTTATCCAACAATTCAGCTATAGCCATAATGGAGAATACAAGAAAGGTCGACCGACCCTTTTTGCAGTGTCAAACTATTATGAAACGAATATTGGGAATAGGAAGGGTCAGCCGACCCTTCATTTTGAAGGGAATTGTAACAATAGAAAACCTTGGAGAAAGAGTGATCGCTCTTTCTCTGAGAATATTTCCACTTGCCAGCAAAGTCTTTAAAGCAAAAATTCTATAAATTTTGTTGTTCAAATGTTGATATTTGGTATCCTAGGGTGACACGTGGAATGATCATATTGTGACAAGTGGGATATTTGATTTGGAACTTTGAGCAGACCCAAAAGTATATTGTTCCTATTTTAAAAAAACAATAAACAAAAAGAAAGTATGTTTATGTCTCGGTAATCATAGTTAGAACCATTCCAACCAATGGCATCACTATCTGCATTGTCTTTACTGTTAAATTCCTTTTCTAACACAATATCCTGCTTAAATATTAATTAGCATTATGGTGTGTCTAGGAAGACATGCATGTGTTGCTTGTTTTTGAAATTATACATGGAATTAGTGTTGAATATAATTGTCACTGATTTTGTATCTACCCCATTGTATCTACCAACTCTTTCTAATATTGCAAAATTATATTTAGAATTAATTTTCAAGCTCCAACTTGATATTCCAATAGAATGATGGAACAGTCCGATGCAAATATTACATGTTTGAGGAATAATGACTAATTATTTTTGCGGTTGCAGGGGATGAGTCTAGTGCTTCTATGTCTACAAGTCGAAACTCCAATATAAATTTAGTCTTTTATTACTCCTACAAAGGAGATGATCTTTTTTTTTTCAAGTAAGCATAGGTTCAATCTATTATTGAAAACAAAATAATGTTACAGAATGAGGAGAATACAACCAGAAAAGATCAAAATGAGGAGAATACAACCAGGCTAAACAACCCATGAAGCAGAGGAAATTGCGGATAAAACCCGAGATTACAATAGACTGAAGATATCATGGCCGATAGACAGGTAACCGAAAGAACTAAGAGGCCCCGATTCTCAGAAGACCCCAACATGATCAGAAGAGCAAGGATAACCTTAACCAAAAAGGAAGAGGAAAAATTAGGCAAATTTTTGGACTAAGAAAGTGTGAATTTAGACTTTGAAAGTGTCAATATCAACCTTTCTAAAGTGCAAAAACGGATTATGAAAGTGGCAATATTGGATTTGAAAGCGTGCCTTTCTATTCGAATAGTGTGTTTTTTTACTACTTATGAATCTTAAAATTGCAGTTATTTGTTATAAATCTATGAATTTCAATTCAAAAAGTGTGAATTTCAAATCAGAAAATGCAAATTTTGATTTGAAAAGTGTGAATTGCAAATAAAAAAATGCAATTTTTTATTTGAAAATTGCAATTTTCATTTGTAAATGTTCAAAATTTAAAGGCGAAAAGTTCAATGTCTAAAATATTCAGTCATTGTTTGAATAATAACTCAATCAACTAAGGTATAACATAAAAAAATAGTTTGTCCTGATTTTTGTTTTCCGGCAAGAAGGATTGTCCGCCCCTTCTTTTCGTAGTTAATTGTGGAAGCATATATCCAGCAATTCAGCTATATCCATAATGGAGAACACAAGAAGGATCGACCGACCCTTCTTACAGTATCGAATTATTATCAAAATAATATTAGGAATAAGAAGGATCGGTCGACCCCTTCAATTTCGAGGGAATTGTAAAAATAGAACACCTTGGAAGTTATAACATATAAAAATAGTTTGTCCCGACTTCCGTTTTCCGACAAGAAGGATCGACCGACCCTTCTTGCAGTGCCGAACTATTATGAAAAGAATATTGGGAATAAGAAGGGTCAGACGACCCTTCATTTAGGAGGGACTTGTAACAAAAGAACACCTTGGAGAAAGAGTGGCCGCTCTTTCTCTGAGAATATTTCCACTTTGCAGCAAAGTCTTTAAGGAAAACTATCTATAAATTGTGTTGTTAAAATGTTGATATCTAGTATCCTAGGGTGACACGTGGAATGATCATATTGTGACACGTGGCATATTTGATTTGGCACATTGAGTATAGCGAGGTTACTAATTTTTATTTGATTTGGAACATTGAGTATAGCGAGGTTACTAATTTTTATTTGATTTGGCTCATTGAGTATAGCGAGGTTACTATTTTTTATTACGGATTTAAAACTTATAAATATTTATTTTTCCAAAATTAGTAATGAAGACGGATGGGACGGATGGGGAACGGTAATTATCACAGTATAATGGCCAGATATCATCTCTGTAGATTTTTCTTGAGTAAGATATCATCTCTATAGATTTTGCTCAAGTGATTGTACAATTTTATCCAGCAGTTCCTGAGACTTTAGGCCTGGAAATTGACGGCGTGTAGAACATATTTGCTTCAGTGGAACATATTTGACAGGTCTACTTGGAATTTACCTATGTATATAGGCATGCATAATTTAAACCCGTCAAATCGACATCCACCAAATTCAGTTATCCTTCGTAAACAAATACTAGCAAAATTACTAGTTTGGTACTTGTTGCAATTCAGAAGTTTAGTAATTAATATTGGGAAGATTTACATGGTTTAATGAATTGAAATTTTTCATCAGATTTATGCTTGTTTGATGCGTTTGTGACCTGAGTGCAGTGTGCTTCTTAGATGCATTTGTGACCTGAGTGTAGTAAATACCGGCTTGCTTGAGGTAAATAAAAAATACTGGCTTGCTTGAGGTATGTAAATTTTTTTCAACTTTCGTATGGCTTGCTTGTTTGAGGGGTTATGTTTTGATGATTTTGAAAAGTAGTAATTGCTTGGATCATTGCTTGTTACCATAGATGCACTTTCTTTTAGCGTGGACTGGAAATCCTCCATATTTTATTTGATGATCAAGCAACTCGCTGTGTAAGAGTGCTTTTCCACTTAGCATCAATATAAATCTGTGGTTGTTTATTAGTTGCAGAAATAGATAAAATAAGTTAAACGAATAAATTAATTTAACACATAATAACACATGAATCATATATTAAGAGAAATCCAACCTACAGATCGATGCATCATTCAATTGGCAACATAAAACAGAGTTCATAGAAATTTGACAAATTATGCAAAAGAGATGGCCAAGAGAAACCGACTGAATTTCATTAATTATGCAAAAAATTGCAATGACTCAATACATAAACATTAGAATAAATTTACTTAATACATAATAACATCCAAACAGTGAGTTAAGAAAAATCTGAACCAACGAATCAGATGCATTCATAAATTGCAAAGACAACACATAATTATTACAATACACGAAGTGAAGAAAATCATAAATTTATCAAAGAAATTGGATAAATCAAACAAAAGAGATAGCAAGAGAAAACTAACTCTATTTTGCTAAGCCTGTTGTTAGTACTCAAAATGTACCTCAGGTTGTAAAAATGACACTTCAAGGTAACCACAAAACCAAACTTTAGGAAAGAGAGTTGGCTTTTTTCTTTCCAGAGAGGGATCTCTCGCCGATTGTTTAACAAGGCCAGATATATGAATAAAAACTGAGATCAGATTGTTGTTTGGTTGAAACCTGGTAAGCATTCATTGGGTGATGGGGTCAAAATATAACACATATGTCAATTAACATTGCTATGGAATGAAAATTTATAACAAAGGCAAGGTAGTTAGTCATTTATAGTCAAAATGATGTTGTCTGGTGATAAAGAAGAAATGAAGAACAATACATTAACATGGGAATCTAACAAGTATGACTCCAATTCTAACTTTAGTATAAAAATATTATGTGTGTTATCACTCAAAATGTGCTTTAAGGTTGCAGAAATTACACTTTGAGGTAACCACAGAACCACACACAATCAATAACACATAAATGTTCTTAGAATATTGATTAATGTTTGATCTGAGAGTTAAGAGTTAACAGATTAATTCAGGATTAATTTACTTATAGAACCTTTTTTTTCAACGAAAAAAAGTGCCTTGTTATTCATTAAGTGAATCAAAGAAACTTACAATAAAACCTATCCCAATGATAGAATATTTGAAAACAGACTATGCAGTCTTTTACAATAAATCCGATAATGCTTGCCACTATTCAGTAATATACCATCATAACCATAGATGTTGATAACATCATAAAAATAACATAGATACAGAGGAAATATTAACCAAAAAGCCCCTAAAGCGGGTGCATCGAATTTACAAAATGGATCATAAAGGCTGGCCTAATTAATAAAGACGAATATAAAACATTTCCCCCGGATGGTGATCAGTGAAAGAGATAACCTTAAGAATACCATTTTCCAAATGTAATCCCTTCTTTGACAATAAATTAGCTCTATGATTGAAAGAAAAAGAGATGTGTTGTATAGAGTAGTCGTGAAATTGTTCCAACACGATGGTAATTTACTTATAGAACCATAATGACTTTACTATATAATTAGTAATGTGCTTTAAATTTGAATAGTCAAACATACATACTATAGAATCAAATAACAGAGAAATCACAACATTACAATTAATATAATATAAAATAATATTGCACTACATCTAAGAAACCAAATCACAAGCCCAACAAATAGTTACTAGTGTTATAGTTATTTTAATATTGAGAATTCATAATGCAATATTTCAATAGAAGTATCCATTTGTTACAAATTGGATTTCAAAGAGGCTTTCTTCTTGAACCAACAACTCAGTGCAAACTATCAAACTAGTCATGCTTTACTTATTAGCCTTTGCAGCAAAGTGAGAAGTGGAAGAACTAAGTAATCCTACACATTACCACATGCAAGAAGTTTAACCAGAGCATTCTACTTGTAGGGCTAGAGTGTTTTAATACTTATAGAAATAGATTTAAATGCCCAAGGAATATACACAAATCTTATATCCATTGTTATATCTAGAATTTTTAGAAATAGATTTAAATGCCATAGGAATATACATAAATATTATATCCATTAATATATCTTCGTCAATATTTCCGATTACAATTGTCGATATAAAACTATATACCAAATAGACCAATATTTGCTGCTGATTACATCAAAATTTGTTTATATCACTAATACGATAGAATCCTACTCCCTAGAACCTCATTAAAATGAGCTTCTATTTTACAAAAAAGATCATAGTGTGCATACCAAAAATTAATATAGATGAACAGAAGGGCCTTGGAAAATTAACAGAAAATGAAGCAAGTAAACCTAATCAAACAAAACCTCAATAACATGAGCTTCTATTTTACAAAAAAGATCATAATGTGCATATTAAAAATTAATATAGATGAACATAAGGGACTTGAGAAATTAACAGAAAATGAAACAACTAAACCTAATCAGATAAGTAAATATCAAGAGACCATGGTGGGTGGGCCGCGTGGTTCCCTCAACCAGTCTCCATTGGGGACTATCCAGAACCTACAGAAGCCGTTGGGATCCCCTCACGCTGAAGACGTTGAATGGATTTGCATTGTTCATCAAGGAGCATTCACATCTGTGTGATCAGTTCGACATTGTTATCCACAAAATTCCACTCCATGGTATCCTCGATTGACTTCTTCAAGGACTCCAGGTCCTGTTTGTCACATTTCCCCTCCAGATTCTGCCGAAGCTCTTCCATGTCCTTTTCTAACTTCTCCATTCTTCGGGTGAGTGCATCAATGGCGCTAGTCCTTCCAACAGGGCCGCGACTGCTACCTTCCGCCATTTTATAACACAGAGCTAGCTCTGAAGAATTGTTGTAGGAAATCTTCTGGTACGGGATATTGCCACTACTAAGCAGAGCACTGGTTGGAATCCGACGCTTGCCCTTTTCTGAAACTTCAACAACCAAACGATGAGGAGGGCCAGTGGAGGGAAAAATGGCCGGAGACAAAGATATTTTAGACAACATTTTCGGCGAAAAATAAGGAACAACGACATATCCCATTTAAAGGAGCGAAAATGAACCAGAAACCCTGAACACAGATCCGAAGAAATATTGGCCACAAGCATCGAAATTAAATATCAAAGTACTTCAAAGAGGGTTGTATGACATTACGAGTCAGAGACCTTGTGCGAGAGCCCAAACTCAAGACCTTACACTGACCAAGACCATGTACGAGACCTTACCCTGACCGACATTTGAAGTGACTGATGGAAGAGATTGGATGCTAGGGTTCATAGAGGCTATCCTTGGTGATCCGACCATCTGACTGTGGTATTAGTTCCCTCCTTGATTCTTCAAACCAATCTGACTGATCTAGCCTCCCAACACTCTTCTTGGTTCTACCTCAGCAAAAGCGAACCTCGGTCCTCAGGGAAAACAAAGCTCGAAATTGGAAAACACAGTGCACCTCAGTCCTTATCGAAAACAGAGCTCCAAACTGGAAAACACAGAGTTTGAATATTTTGTTTCAATGTAGGAAGTGGGTAGCATGTATCCTGTATCAATGCAGAAAAGTTCGTGACATTAATGATCACAGTGTGGTGGGATATCATGTGTACATTGTGACAAGACATAAACATGATGATATTATTCACACAAGTGATACAATCCATCATTTACCATTCGCGGCTTCAGGATCACCGCCATGCCAACGTACAAACCATTTTAAATGGTGGAAAAGATCAACTGTCATTGATCGGGCGACGAAAGATCAACGATCCCATGTTCGTTCCGCATCCCCAACATTCGCGCTAGGACAGAGGAATTGGTGGTTGCGGAATCTGAAACCACTCTCCACGCGGCAGCACCACATGATTTCGCAAATTGGAAGGGCGGTAAGGAAAACCACCTTCCTCCATTTGCGAAACCACCTTTGCCCCATCCTTCACGGTCACTGGCACGTGTGGATATGATGTGGCCGATCCACCTCATACCTTCTTCCCACACAACTCTTCTGGCATGTGTGGATATGATGTGGCTGGTCCACATCATACCTTCTTCACACGCAACTCCTCTGCGTCGGGCCTCCTGACTGCGTGCCTCCTCCTTGCCAGACTTCCTGCCCACATGGCTTTTCCACGTCAACTTGGCACGGGTGGGGCCAACCATAATGTTCTGCTCCCACCTGGGCTCTTAATACATTTCACGACTATGAGATTGAGCTCACAAACACAGTCTCTTCTACTACAGGATTTATATTAAAAAATTCTTACTAACTCAGACGTAAAAATCAGTAGAAGTTATTCCGGGTTAAAATAGTGCAACTTCACCGCATAATTACAAAAATGAAATTTACTTCGATCTTTCACCTTTTATAGAGCTTGGGCTCTTAATTCATTTCATGAATACGAGCTTGAGCTCACAAACAAAGACTCTTCTACTACAGAGAATTTACAGACTTTATTTTGGATTCAACTAGAAGCTTCAACTAGAAGCTATACTTTATTTTTTGCTTCCACTAGAAGCTTCAACTACAAGCTATGAGTCACATTAGTGACAAATCCTGGTCTTGGGGCTTCGACAGTGCTCGAAATTCCCATATATCATGGTGTGGTGAGGATTTGTCAGGGAATTGCTGTCGAAATGCTCATATATGGTGAATGATGGCTTGTATAACGTGTGTGAAGAAAATAATCACATCATGCTTTAGTCAAAATTATGTCACAAACACCAAGATCACCGCCATCATTTACCACTAGTGCCATCGGGACAAACATTTTTTATATGTTCTAACTAAGCTTGTGATTTGGTTTCTTAAATGTAGTGCAATATTATTTTATATTCTGTTAATTGTAATGTTGTGATTTCGGAAGTTTCGCATAACTGGAGATGAGCTGGCTAACAAAGGTGTTGAAGCAAGTGTAGCCTTCAAAGAAGGCACGCTAGAAGGTGCATGCAATCACGTGGCTAGAAGAAGATGCCTTGAGATGGAACTTGGATGGGTTCGGTCCCCAAAGCCTAGGCGGTGGTGGCAGGTGCTGCAACCTGCATTATATTTTAGGAGGCCACGTTGCCACCTTTACACGCATACTTTAATTAAATTCTATATAACAATTAAATAATGCAGCCAATGTATAGTGTAACTACGTGTCAATATCAAAGAAAGTTTGAATTTAGACTTTGAAAGTGTCAATATCAACTTTTCTAAAGTGTCAAAACGGGTTCTGAAAGTGGCAATATTGGATTTGAAAAGTGTGTTTTTCTATTCGAATAGTGTATTTTTTGACTACTTATGAACCTTAAAATTGCAATTTTTTGTTATAAAACTATGAATTTCAATTCAAAAAGTGTGAATTTCAAATCGGAAAATGCAAATTTTGATTTGAAAAGTGTGAATTTTAAATAAAAAAATGCAATTTTTTATTTGAAATGTGTGAATTTTAAATCAGAAAATGCAAATTTTGATTTGAAAAGTGTGAATTTAAAATAAAAAAATGCAATTTCTGATTTGAAAATGTGAATTTCAAATTAAAAAAACGCAATATTTTATTTGAAATTGCAATTTGCATTTGTAAATGTTCAAAATTTTAAGGCGAAAAGTTCAATGTCTAAAATATACAGTCATTGTTTGAATAACAAGTCAATCGGCTAAGTTATAAGATAAACAATTTGTCTCGACTTTTGTTTTCCCTGCAGGAAGGATCAGCCACCCCTTCTTTTCATAGTTAATTGTGAACACCTTTATCCCACAATTCAGCTATATCCATAATGGAGAACACAAGAAGGATCGACTGACCCTTCGTGCAGTGTCGAAATATTATGAAAAGAATATTGGGAATAAGAAGGGTCGATCGATCCTTCTTGCAGGGTCGAACTATTATGAAAATAATATTGTAAATAAGAAGGGCCAGCCGACCCTTCATTTAGGAGGAAATTGTAAAAATAGAACACCTTGGAAGGTATATCATATAAAAATGGTTTTTCCCAAATTCCATTTTAAGACAAGAAGGATCGACCGCCCCTTCTTTTTGTAGTTAATTGTCAAAAAATTTATCCATCAATTCAGCTATAGCTATAATGGAGAACACAAGAAGGATCGACCGACCCATATTGTAGTGTCGAACTATTATGAAAAGAATATTTGGAATAAGAAGGGTCGCCGACCATTCATTCAGGAAAGACTTGTAACAATATAACACCTTAGAGAAAGAGCAGCCTCTCTTTCTCTGAGAATATTTCCACTTCCCAGCAAAGTCTTTAAAGCAAAACCTCTATAAATTTTGTTGTTAAAATGTTGATATCTAGTATCCTAGGGTGACACGTGGAATGATCATAATGTGACACGTGGCATATTTGATTTGGCACATTGAGTATAACGAGGTTACTAATTTTTATTTGATTTGGCACATTGAGTATAGCGAGTTTACTAATTTTTATTTGATTTGACACATTGAGTATAGCGAGGTTAGTAATTTTTTATTACGGATTTAAAACTTATAAATATTTATTTTTCCAAAATTAGTAATGAAGATGGATGGGACGGATGGGGGATGGTAATTATCACAGTAGATTTTGCTCGAGTAAGATATCATCTCTGTAGATTTTGCTAGAGTAAGATATAATCTCTGTAGATTTTGTCGAGTGATTGTACGATTATCCAGCAGTTCGTGAGAGGCCTGGAAATTGATGGCATGTAGAACGTATTTGCTTCACTAGAATGTATTTGACAGGTCTGCTTGAAATTTAAACCCATCAAATTGACGTCCACCAAAATTAATTCACTTATCCATTGTAAACAAATAGTACAGTTAGTACAATAGTAAAATTACTAGTTTGGTACTTGTTGCAATTAAGAAGTTTAGTAATTAAGATTGGGAATATTTACATGGTTTAATGAATTGAAAATTTTCATCAAATTTATGCTTGTTTGATCCGCTTGTGACCTGAGTGCAGTGTGCTTCTTTGATGCATTTGTGATCTGAGTGCAGTGTACTTCTTAGATGCAGTGTGGCATTCTGTACCAACTTTGATGTAAATAAGAAAATAGTACTGGCTTACTTGAGGTATGTTGAAGTTTTTCAAGTTTCGTATGGCTTAAGGGTTCTATATTCATGATTGTGAAAAGTAGTAAATTATTGCTTGGATCATTTCTTTGTTACCATAGATGCACTGTAAATCCTCCATATATTTTATTTATTTACCCAAAAAAGTATGGGATCATTGCTTGAACTGAAATTACCATGACGACGCCACGAACAGAGGCTCTCGAGGCTGATATACCCATTTTTATCACTGTTCTCTTTTATATATATATATGGTGACTACCTGTGGGATCGACCTTTGTGTTTAACTGCTGCAATATTCTATGACTTTGCATGTTGCATTCAATAGGGATAGGATGAACTCTACTTTTCATATAGTTGTTTATTGATTATTGTGCCTTCGTTGATTTTTGAAAGAAAGGCTTGTTTTCATGAGAATGCTCCATACATTAATATAAGTAATTTCATTGCTTTTAGAAAGAAGAGATCTCTGCCAACGCATGCTCAAATTTCTAGTTATTGCTTAACTTATTGCATTTTCTTGTTTACTAGGAAGATGGGATGATCGGGCAACCTAGGCTTCCTATTAATGCCATGACTTGCTGCTACATATTTATTATGATGTGAAGGAGCTTGGAGATCCCACCATGGTTCCATACCAAGCCCCAAATTATTAGACTGTTGTGTCATTATCGTGATATTAAAGATTCAACATATTTTCTTGGAATGATCATTTGCACACGAATTGTTTTACTATTCTTACATAAAACGTAAAATGACTATTGTTACTAAAAACATGTTACCGTCATCAAATTTTTAATTGACAGGTACATAAAATTTGAAATTCCAGCCCTTTTCGTGACATTGACAAGGAACTGGAAGGTAATTGTACAAGTAAACTTCACATCGACGAGCATTATGGATGACCATCGTCAGGAGGAAGAGGTGAAGAGAAAGAGGCTAAATAGGGAACATATCCTTTTGGATAGTCGCAGAGTCTCTTCGGCTCATAGGACAGTTTGGACGCAATGTAGGATTTTCCAAATGGACCTATCGTCTAAAGTGCAAAAGGAAATCCAAGGTGTGGAGCGGGAGCTCTGGAAAAATCTTGGTAAAGATACTTTGCAGGAGGAAAGCCAGAAGATGGGAAATTGGGTCGAGGACCCCTAGACCACTATTGGCCGTTTAACCCAGTACGAGTGAACTATTTCCCATTACTGGTTAGTGAAAAAATTAGTGGGGTATGCTATTACGGACCGTATGCAAAAGGAGGATGCAGTGCAGAACAAGCTTCAAGACGAAACCAGGGAGATGAACCAGAAGATGGACTTCTTTCTGCAAGACATGGACCTCCATATTCCTAATGCTACCACAACTACGTCGGAAGAACACCTTGGTAAAGATACTCTGCAGGAGGAAATCCAAGAGCTAGAATTCCATGATGCCATGGACCTGGGGAACACTGCTGGCCATTTAAACCTGTATGACCGAACTATTTCTCTTTACTCGGAAGTGAAAAACATGGTGGGGTATGCTCTTACGGACCGTATGCAAAAAGCGGATCCGGTGCAGAACTCGCTTCAAGACGAAACCAGGGAGTTGCACCGGAAGATGGACTTCTTACTGCAATCCATGGGCCTCCGTATTCCTGATGCTACCACGAATGCACGGGAAGTAAATGCTCAAGGCCGTTTCCGGGACTTGCCTTATATTTTACTGTAATGCTATTAAGCTCTCTAGTGATCAGGGGTTGTTTCTCCCATGTAGTTGGTGTTTTTTTTTGTTTATATCATAGTAGCAAAATACCGCCGTGTTAGCAGTTGCTACACGAAAATTCGAACAAAGTTAAAAATACCGCGAACATTCAAGGTGATGCGTGTTTTTGAAGATGATACGAGTTTATGAAAATTTTTATTTGATTTGGCACATTGAGTATAGCAAGGTTTCTAATTTTTATTTGATTTGGCACATTGATTATAGCGAGGTTACTAATTTTTATTTGATTTGGCACATTGAGTATAGTGAGGTTACTAATGCGGGTTTAACTATAACACAATCAGGAAATAAAAATTAACTGATAGTAGTTTTAAGGATTAGGCACATGTAAGATTACCCTGTAGATGGAATGCTAATTGAAAAATTAACATGAATTTATTAATTTATGTTAATCATTTGCAGAAAAAGTATGTATGAATTTATTAAGTTCTTTCTGTATCTTGTTCACAGTATGTAAATGTTAGGAGGAAATATCTGGAAATTGAATAACAAGACTTTTTCTATGGAATATGACGACTAACCAATTTCCCATATTGCTCTTTGTGTTTAAGAAGAGTAATAAAGATCCCATAATGATAAACTGTAATGAATTGCCATGATTAAAACCTTTCGGTCTGAGAAATGTAATTATCACATCTATAACGAAATAACATATAGCATGCACCAACAAAATTTGGATTAAAATAAAGTACAATTTTAATTATATGAAATCTAAACAACTTATCATTATGGATTAAACTTGGACAAATTAGGCAAATTTTGCACTAAGAAAGTGTGAATTTCGACTTTGAAAGTGTCAATATCAACCTTTCTAAAGTGCAAAAATGGGTTCTGAAAGTGGAAATATTGGATTTGAAAAGTGTGTTTTTCTATTCGAATAGTGTGTTTTTTGACTACTTATGAACCTTAAATTTGCAGTTTTTTGTTATAAAACTATGAATTTCAATTCAAAATGTGTGAAATTCAATTCAAAACGTGTGAATTTCAAATCAGAAAATGCAAATTTTTATTTGAAAAGTGTAAATTTTAAATAAAAAAAATGCAAATTTTTATTTGAAATGTGTGAATTTTAACTCAGAAAATGCAAATTTTGAGTTGAAAAGTGTAAATTTAAAATAAAAAAATGCAATTTCTGATTTGAAAAGAGTTTCAAATAAAAGAAAGCAAATTTTCATTTGAAAATTGCAATTTTCATTTGTAAATGTTCAAAATTTTAAGGCGAAAAGTTCAATGTCTAAAATATACAGTCATTGTTTGAATAACAAGTTAATCGGCTAAGTTATAACATAAAAGCTTTGTCTTGACTTCTGTTTTCCTGCAGGAAGGATCGGCCGCCCCTTCTTTTCGTAGTTAATTATGAACACCTTTATCCCACAATTCAGCTATATCCATAATGGAGAACAGAAGAAGGATCGACCGACCCTTCGTGCAGTGTCGAAATATTATGAAAAGAATATTGGGAATAAGAAGGGTTGACCGATCCTTATTGCAGGGTCAAACTATTATGAAAATAATATTGTAAATAAGAAGGTTCGACCGACCCTTCATTTAGGAGGGAATTGTAAAAATAGAACACCTTGGAAGGTATATCATATAAAAAAGGTTTTTCTTGACTTCCGTTTTAAGACAAGAAGGATCGACCGCCCCTTCTTTTCGTAGTTAATTGTCAAAACCTTTATCCATCAATTCATAAATAAGAAGGATCGGCCGCCCCTTCTAAGAATATTTCCACTTTCCAGTAAAGTCTTTAAAGCAAAACGTCTATAAATTTTGTTGTTAAAATGTTGATATCTAGTATCCTATGGTGACACGTGGAATGATCATATTGTGACATGTGGCATATTTGATTTGGCACATTGAGTATAGCGAGGTTACTAATTTTTATTTGATTTGGAACATTGAGTATAGCGAGTTTACTAATTTTTATTTGATTTGACACATTGAGTGTAGCGATGTTACTAATGTGGGTTTAACTACAACACAATCATGAAATGAAAATTAACTGATAGTAGTTTTAAGGATTAGGCACATGTAAGATTACCCTGTAGCTGGAATGCTAATTGAAAAATTAACATGAATTTATTAATTTATGTTAGTCATTTGCAGAAATAGTATGTATGAATTTATTAAGTTCTTTTTGCATCTTGTTCACAGTATGTAATTGTTAGGAGGAAATCTTTGGAAATTGAATAACAAGACTTTTTCTATGGAATATGATGACTAACAAATTGCCCATATTGGTCTTAAATGTGTTTAAGAAGAGAAATAAAGATCCCAATATGATAAACTGTAATGAATTGCCATGATTAAAACCTTTGGGTCTGAGAGATGCAATTATCACATCTATAACAAAATAACATATAGCATGCGCCAACAAAATTTGGATTAAGATGGAGTACAATTTTAATTATATCAAATCTAAACAGCTTATCATTATGGATTAGTCGGACCAATGACTATGAATTCAAATTTGGCCGAAGGTGAAAATCGCAGTTAGGAGCCTAATTGCAATTTTTAAAAATGGTAGAGGGGAAAATGTACAGATCAAGACAAATCAACCAGTGTAATCTCATCCGCAGGATCAAGACAAATCGATGGTTAAAACTAAAACATGCGGGAAGGAAAAGAAGGGTTGCGGGGTTTTATTTCATAAATATATACATTCTTTCCGCAAGCCATAGTCTGAATTGCGGGTTGCGGGTTGCAGAAAAGCAAAGTGCAAAACTATTTTAAGACCCTTCCCGCAATCCTCTATTGCTGGTTGCGGGTGTAAAATTATTGAAGAATATTTCTGCATTCACAATCCGCATTGAGGATTGCGGGTTGTGGAAAGAAAATGTTTCAAAACCAAAAACCAAGATTCTTCAATCCGCATTGCGGATTGCAGATTGCGGGTTGCGGAAAGAACCTGACTTTTGGAAAACCTTAGTGCTTTCCGCAACTCACAAAAACACTAAAAAATTCAAGAAAATTTCAAAGGAAAGTATGAATTTCAAATCAACCTTAAAAGTGTGAATTCTGTAAGCGAAGGATCAAGAAGCAGCCATAAAGCCGCACATGTGAGGGCAGGCAGGTGGAAGCGAGGGAGGTGGTATATTGCATGAGGCACGTGTGTCATGTTACGGGTGCCTGGGTCGAGGCTCCTCCCCCACGTGCCCTCCTCGTGTCTGGCACGTGGCCCCTTGTATAATGGTGATGCCCGCATCCTGCACGGCCCCTTGTATAATGGTGATGCCCACATTCAGAGTTAATATATGGTATACTTGATTCACATAAACAATTTTGTTTCTTAAAAACAATCATGGGATGTAATTGCACAATTTAATATATGGTATACTTGATTCACATAGGATGAAACTTATGGTGAATATTATTACGCTTGCTGTATGTTAAAGCACTGGCAGTAGGCATGTTGGCCGTTGGATTTTCAAGGAATCGATTGGAGTGATACGTGTAAGATTACTCCAGCAAAATCTGTAGTCGCTACAGATACCTTTGACCACCATGATCCCGCCATACTGTCATAATTACCATTCCCCATCCATCCCAGACTCCCATCCCATTCAATCTATCAACACAGTCACCACTCAATATATATCAGAGCAAACTGAAATTGTCTGGGAAGCCATGGAATTTTTCTTTACGTCCTTTGTTCTCTGTCCTTTGTTTTTTTATGAGAAATACTTGAGTCTTATGATCTCTCCCCAGCTCTCCTCATGATATATGAGCATTTCGAAATCGGCTCCTTTGGATATATGGACAGAATGGAACTGTCTTTGTCTAACAGAGGACATTTATTCGCTTGAAAAACTTATAATCACTGACATCCAACAAGAATATGCAACTATGGAACAATACATGTGACGACGAGCAATATTAATGGAGAACACAAGAAGGATCGACCGACCCTTCATGCAGTGTCGAACTATGATGAAAATAATATTGGGAATAAGAAGGGTCAGTCGAGCTTTCAATTTCGAGGGACTTGTTAAAATAGAACACCTTGGAACTTATAACATATAAAAATAGTTTGTC
This sequence comes from Larix kaempferi, assembly GCA_027924585.1. Classification (NCBI taxonomy): domain Eukaryota; kingdom Viridiplantae; phylum Streptophyta; class Pinopsida; order Pinales; family Pinaceae; genus Larix; species Larix kaempferi. Next base: position 7,134,035 of record BSBM01000009.1, read on the forward strand.
CGGAATTCCTTTTCCGACAAGAAGGATTGTCTGCCCCTTCTTTTTGTAGTTAATTGTGAAAACCTTTATCCAACAATTCAGATATATCCATAATGGAGAACACAAGAAGGATCGAGCGACCCTTCTTGCAGTGTCGAAATATTAAGAAAAGAATATTGGTAATAAGAAGGTCACCCGACCTTTATTGCAGTGTCAATTACGAGGGAATTGTAAAAATAAAACACCTTGGAAGTTACATCATATAAAAATGGTTTGTCCAGACTTTCGTTTTATGACAAGACCGGCTGCGCCTTGTTTTTGTAGTTAATTGTAAAAACCTTTATCCATAAATAAAGCTATAGCTATAATGGATAATACAAGAAGGATCGAATGACACTTCTTGTAGTGTCGAACTGTTATGAAAAGAATATTAGGATTAAGAAGGGTCACCCGACCTTTCATCTACGAGGGAATTTTAAAAATAGAACACCTTAGAGAAAGAGCGGATGCTCTTTCACTGAGAATATTTCTACTTATATTGTGACACGTGTCATATTTGATTTTAAAAATTAGATTAGAGATTGTTTAAATGAATATAAGGATATTAATGGTAGCATTTAAAGTTTGGGGACTATTTTAAGTTCCTGTGTTTTTTGAACCAACAACATGGATATTATATCAGCGGGGGTCCAAATGAGAAGTATAGCTTGCAGTTTGTGGAGAAATGAGAAGTAGTTGGAGATGAAGATGGTGTAAGGAATTTATGGTTGAGTTGCTGAGTAGAATTTCCTTAAAGAAGTTTAAAGTTGATACACTACAGATTAGGTAAATAGAAACTTCGTTATAATTTTCTGTAAAAACCATTTTCAAAAATAGCTAAAAGTTTTAATTGCATAAATTCTTTAAAAAAATTAAGGATGCACAAATCATAAGCATAGAAAAATCAAAACTGTAGATCAATGTAATTATAGATTGCAAAATATTAAACAGTATTGAAAACAACCTGAAAGTGAAAATCAATATTGATCAAAGAAATTTGATCAATAGACAAAACAGTATGCAAGAGAATAACATAACTGTATTACGGAAAGTTTGCAAGAAATTACAAGCCCTGCATTAACCATAGTATTCCCAGTCTCTTCTGCTGATTTTCTCCTCCAAATTCTATCATCCCTAGCCTACGAGAGAACTACCCTTTAAATAATAATTACAATTTTGTTACAAAGGATAAATTCCCCCAAAAAACAAGGATTTCAAAAATCGAACTAGGCTAATGGCCAAGAAAATCTTGCCACATGGCTGCAATTTCTATCAATTCATCTATATTTGGATAATTGACCAACTCAAGCCCTAGCTGGGCATCACACGTAAAAGTTTCCAGCTTGTTTTCAGCCAAATTATGCCAAATAACAATAAAAATGTGGATCATTTCCTCAATGGCAACAGGTTGCCTGATTAACTGATCCACGCCATCAATCTTGGTATGCTCGAGGTGCTAGATATTCTCTTTAGCTTCCTTGCATCGACGTTCAACCTATTCTAGCATCAACTTCAGTGGGAAGGGCCTTTCAATGAGGTCCATGGTAGGGAATCACAACTTCTCCATGATGATATCCACAACGTACCATCTCCTTTCGCAAACACCTTGTGCTTTCTGGATAGTATCTCCAACCATATCATTTAGATCATCCCAAGCGCACAACGCAGTTCTGATTTTCTTCAGTTGGAAACTAGTGAGAGTAGGAATATTCTCAGGTCTCTCCTCAATGTACCTCTGCCATTGTACAATATCTTCATTGGCCTTAAAGGCCCGCTGTCTTTTAGCTACCTTCTGATCAAGAGTAAAAGACATCTTCCCAAAAACAATGTGAGTCTCCTGGATATCATTCAAGGTGTGAAATAATTCAGCTAGCAGCTTACAGTGTTCATCATTGACCTGAATGGCCAAACCCTTAAACTCCACCTGGGAAAAACCAGAGAATGCAGAGGAGGCTGCACTTGTAGTTGCATCCTCACATTGTTTTTCTAGCACAACTATCCTTTGTGTATTGGCAGCATTTACAACTTCTGCATCATGTAATTTAACCTGGAGAGAGGTATTTTTCAACTGCAGATCTTCAAACATATTTTCAGATACCTTCTTAAGATCAGTAACATAAGATTCATGTTCCTCATTGGTTTTAGCCAATTTCTCTTCAAGCTCCTTTAGCTCTTCTTTCTTTAAATCAATCTCCCTATTCAGTGTTGTCACTGAATCATAGTTTGCACCTACAAATGCACCCATGGCTGCAGCAGCATCCAATGCTTCTCGTTGTATGTCATCAGACTGCTTGGTCCAAATTATTTGATTAGGAGTAGGTGCCTCCAATCCACCTTGATCCCTGCTTCTCTTCTTACCTTTTCTTACCACTTCCTTGGAAGCTCTGCTGTAGAAGTAATCCCCAAGAGGGACTACAATTTCTTCTTCAAACTCAACTACCATTTCAGCAAATGATGAAGTCACATTTACTGTTGAAACCAATGAATATGTCTGAGTAGTAGTAGGAGCAGGTATAGACATAGTTATTTGGAAAGTAGTTGGGCTGGAAAGGATATTTTGAATAACTACTGGTACAGAAGTTGGGGAAGGAATTGAAGTGAAGGCTTCAGAAAGTGGAACTTGGATATCATTAGCTAGTAATGAAGAAGGAGGAACTGGAGTCTTCTCATCAGTAGCTGGTGGTGATAAAATGAATGGAGATGATTGCAGAGGGATAGTCGAAGACTGAATCTTTGCAATAGTAGATGGAAAAATAGCAAGTGGAACCGAGATGGCTGGGAATGGAGCAGTGATGGTAGTTAGAGTATGGAAAAGATGGGATATGGGGAATGGAGGTGTTACCCTAGATGAAAAAGTTGAAAGCATTTGAATAGATGAAAGTAGAAGTGCTGAGGTTGTGGTGTCAACAACAGGGGTAGTTTCAAGAAACTGATGGTCTGGGACAGAATCATCCACTTCAATAGCATTCAATAAATATGTAATTGGTTGTGAAGTTTCAGTTACTTCCTCAATCACAGGCACAGAAGAATATGCCTCATCTTCAACATCACTGTCAATAATATTTAAGATCAGGATTTGAGATGCAGAACTCTGAGTTTTATGCCTTTTGGTTGGCTTGGTAACAACCATCACTTGATCATCACAAGTCTGAGTAACTGCAACAGTCACTTGAGTATCAACAGTAAGCTTAGCAGCTGCAACTACTTGAGTGTGTAGCATTGAAGTCATCTGAGCTAACTCCTGCTTTGATCGCTGTGATGCTTGCATCAATACCTTCATTTGTTCAACAGTCTTTACCTCTGGAGCATCTTCCATGAGACCTTTTCCTTTATCCCCTTCATTGCAGGTTGCCATTAGTGGAGCAGCTGCTTTATGAGCTTCTTTCTCCTCTCTATCCTTTCTTTCTTTCTCAATGAGCTTTAGTTCCATTGCTCTGTAGCTCAAAAGATTAGTCTTAAGGTCATGTTGATACTGCATGATATGGTTATGTTCATCTTTACTCTTATCCCTTGTCAAGACTTCAAAAAAGGTATTTACTCCGCAATAGATGGAGTCATCAGGAACTTCTTCATGAACATATCCACCCTTCACATGGTTTTTCTTGAAATGGGCATCCAGAAAACCTTTAGGATCATGTCTTCTTTTGGTAGCATAACCCAATTTTAAAGCAAAAATTTTGTCACCCAACACTATAACCCAAGTTGAAGTTGGGATGGCCAATGGCCCAAGGTTCAAGGGGAACTTAGGCCATGCCTTCCTCTTAGGACTAGATAGCTTTAAATACACATCATCGGTAATAGTTTGATAGGAGACCTCTTCAATGACCAATCTGTCAGGAACTATCCTGGGTAGCAGATGTACAGTACTACTTCCCCAAACTCTGACATATGAGAAGCATTCACACACAAACCAGTCACCAATTGTGTCAATGAAGGTTCTGGCATCAATTGAGAAAGCAGGAGCCTGCTCTCTAAAGATTTTGAAGTAAATACTTCCAAGGAAGTGATCACAAATGTCATATATCAAAGGCATATAATTGTTCTCCCATAATGCTGAATGATAAATATGGACAGGAGGAGTTGATGGAGTCCAATTCCATCCCATGTTGGGATATTGGAATTCTGCACAAAATATATCAACGACAAAAGCTGAAAGGAAGAAACGTGGCTTCCTCACGGTTGTTGCCTTCTGATATGCCTGAATGGTTCTTTTGAGTTCAAAAGACAAGATAGATACCCAAGGGAATGACTCACTAGTCGTTAGAACATGATGGGCTATAGGAGACCACTTAGCTTTAAATACAGAATAGTTTGGGAGACCATACAATCTGCATAGCATTGCAGCCAATAGGGAATAAGGTTCTCTAAACCAAGAAACCGGGTACAAGTTATCATCCCTAGGGATGAAACTATTAGGTTTATTCATCCATGACTTCAACATTTCGTTAAAATTGTACCTGGTGTTAGAGGATTCTATGAACTCAGCGTCAAGGGGTTGCATAGACGGTTTAAGAGCATAAGCTCTGATGAAAACCTTAGGGCGGAAGGTAGACAATTGTGACCTTGTACTGTCATTAAATGACCAGTCTTTAGGGTTAGCGTGGTCCACAATCCATTTAACCGCATCAGTATAAGGCAAGATAGCGGGTGTGGCAGCAATGGCATGAAGCTGGGAATCCCTAATTTTCTCATACGCCAGCTGGTCATTCTAAATGTCTGATCGGTCATCATTATAAAAAATTGAGTAGATTTTGGACCAGTCTATCTGATAGGTTTCAGAGATTTTATCACTAGTGTCCGAGAAAATACCAAAAGTTGGGTCTTTGTTCAGTAAATCCTTCTGAGGTGTTCTACAACGTGTATTGCACGACATGTTTGAAACTGGAGGTTTTCTGATAAACGAATGAAAAAAAATAAAAAACAATTCAAAATCTCGAAACAATAAATAACTGAATAAGAGGAATGACTAAAACCAACCAGTTTCAGCTGAAAGTAATGGGAAACAGACACCTGGTAAAAACTTCGTAGTAAAATTGAAGCAGCAAGGTAATCTTCGAAATTAAAAATGATAAGGAAAAATAGGGAAATTCACATACTTATTGCTTTTTTACGGGCCAAATCTAGACCGTAGGATGAAAATGAATAAACGGATGAGATTAAACCTTGCTGGATGTAGGGTCAAGTTGTGGGAGTTTTATTTTGGAACTATTGTGGGAGTTTTATTTTGGAACTATGTACATTGTTCCCGCAATCCACAATCCGCAATTGCGGGTTGCGGGATCACAACTTAGAAAACAAACAATCAAAAGGATCCCGCAATCCGCAACCACAAATGCGGGTTGTAGGTTGCGAGAACAAAAAGTTCAAAAGATATTTACAAAGTCTTCCCGCAATAAGCAATTTGCGGGTTGCGGGATGACAACACTTCCAAAAAAAAATGACAATCTTGCGGGATGAAAACGACTTGGTGGAGAAACTCAAAGTTTCTCGCAACTTCATTAAACCAGTAAAAAAAACTAGAAATTTTCAAACGGAAAATTCAATCAAATCCAAATAGTGCAAAGGCATAAAATCATAATAAGCATAAGGATGAAACCATTACCTTTCATTGCATTAAAAATCTTGGGGCTCCCGTGTTCCATTAGAACCTGGGATATGTTGTTCCTACAACACAGCTAAACTTCATTTAAATCACCCTATGTAATCTCATCCACAGGATCAAGACAAATTGACGGTTAAAACCTAAACATGAAGGAAAAGAAGGGTTGGGGAGTTTTATTTCATAAATATATACATTCTTTTCAGAATCTGCAATCCGTAATTGCGGGTTGTGTGTTGCGGAAATGCAAAGTGCGAAACTATTTTGAGACTCTTCCCGCAATCCACAATTGTGGATTGCGGGTTACGGAAACCCCTAGCGCAAAACTATTTTAAGACTCTTCCTGCAATACGAAATTGTGGGTTGCGGTTTGGGGATGTAAAATACCACAATTATTGAAGAAGGATCGGCCGCCCCTTCTTTTCGTAGTTAATTGTGAAAAACTTTATCCAACAGTTCAGCTATATCCATAATGGGGAACACAAGAAGGATCGACCGACCCTTCTTAAAGTGTCAAACTATTATGAAAATATTATGGGGAATAAGAAGGGTCGGCCGACCCTTCAATTACAAGGGAATTGTACAAATAGAACACCATTTGTCCTGACTTCCGTTTTTCGACAAGAAGGATCGACTGACCCTTATTGTAGTGTCCAACTAGTCTAAAAAGAATATTGGGATTAAGAAGGATCGACCGACCCTTATTGCAGTGTTGAACTAGTCTGAAAAGAATATTGGGATTAAGAAGGGTCAGCCGACCCTTCATTTTGGAGGAAATTGTAAAATAGAACACCTTGGAGAAAGAACCTCCGCTCTTTCTCTGAGAATTTTTCTACTTGTCAACAAAGTCTTTAAAGCAAAACGTCTATAATTTTTTTATTATAATGTTGATATCTAGTATCCTAGGGTGACACGTGGAATGATCATATTGTGACATGTGGCATATTTGATTTGGCACATTGAGTATAGAGGAATGAAGAGAAGGACTAACTGTATTACTTCAAAGTTGCAAAAAATTACAATATTTGCATCAATCAGAGTTTCTCCGATTTTCTTTTGCTGATTTTCTCCCGCCTACCCTTTAAATAATAATTACAAAAATAGTTGCAAAAGATAGACTTCCCATAAAACAAGGATTACAAATCCAAACTAAAAGGCATCCCCGGGAGCGATTGATACCGACAATATTTTCACAAAATCCCCAAAATACTTTCATCACATGGTTTCCGGGAAGTAACCCGTAACAAACTGTGGAAGATACCAGCAATCCACTAGCTATCTGTGACAGAAGTTGAATGATGCTTCTTAAAAGATTCATGATGATCGACAACATTGTCCTAAAAAAGTGAAAAATTGGCCACTTGTCCTTCCTTCAGGGGAATTGGGGGAGTCATAGGCACTTGATTAATCCCGGATGACTATATTATCTCGATCAACATGTTTCTCAGTGATCTTCCTTTTCTTACTCTGAGGGAGTCGTATATACATGGATTGAATTTTAGAATCTTCTTTTTCACTACCAGTGCTGTCATCCAAAACAACGGCTTTAAAAGGTGGCGACAGAGGTTCATGATATTGAAGAGGCTGAAGTTCTTTCTCGCCACAAAATCTGACTGAAGAAATTTTGTGACTTTTTTGCATATTGTTCACAAGAAATCTCTGGAAATTAAATAAGAAGACTTTTTCTATGGAATATGACGACTAACAAATTGACCATGATTAACTGTGTTTAAGAAGAGCAATAAAGATCCCATAATGATTAACTGTACTGAATTGCCATGATTAAAACCCTTTCGGTCTTAGAAATGCAATTATCACATATGTAACGAATTAACATATAGCATGCATCCATCCAAATTTTAATTATATCACGTTACAATGATTTGATGTCAAGTCTAAACAACTTATCATTATGGATTTGATGTCAACTCTAAATGTTCTGTTATAGATTTATTATTAAGACATAAAAATCAGTAGAAGTTAATATTCCTGGCAATTGAACTTACTTTGATCTTTCAACTTTTACAGAGCTTGGGCTCTTAATACATTTCACGACTACTAGCTTGAGCTCACAAACACAAACACTTCTACTACAGGATTTATATTAAAAAAATTCTTACTAAGTAGAATAAATAAAAATTAGTAGAAGTTATTCCGGGTTAAAACAGTGCAGCTTCACCGCATTACACATAGATGAAATTTACTTCGATCTTTCACCTTTTACAGAGCTTGGGCTTTTAATACATTTCAGTACTACGAGCTTGAGCTCACAAACACAGACTCTTCTACTACAGAGAATTTATAGACTTTATTTTGGCTTCAACTAGAAGCCAGTATACTTTATTTTTTGCTTCCACTAGAAGCTATGAGTCACATTAGTGACAAATCCTGGTCTTGGTGCTTCAATAGTGCTCGAAATTCCCATATATCATGGTGTTGTGAGGATTTTTCAGGGAACTGCTATCAAAATGCTCATATATCACGAAGAGAGTGACCATATGAATCAAGTATTTCTGATAAAACAACAAAGGAAACGGAACAGAGGCGGTAAAGAAGAGTGCCATGACTTCCCAAAGATTTCATTTTGTTGCGATACCGGGTATCATGATTTAGTATTTATCATAGTATTGGTGAATTGACTTGGATGTTACGGATGGGGAAGGATAATTATCACAGTATGGTGGGATAGTGGTCATAGATATCATCTGTACTGACTGTAGATTTCGGTACAGATGATATCACAGCCCAAAATCCTCTCCATATTCTTTTCCAAGTTGGATCTTCTACTGCAAATCTTGAATAGAAGACTTGCAATCTGGTTGATCTTATCTTCTTCAAAAACATGGTGTATGCTGTCAGCCTTTTCCAAGATGATGCCTTTTTTGCATTATATTTTAGGAGGCCACATTGCCACCTTTACACGCATTTAATTAAATTCTATATAACAATTAAATGATGCAGCCAACGTACAAAGTAATTACATGGTAGAGTGTCAGAGTGGTAGGCGGGAAGGGTGAATACCAGCAGGTATTCATTAGTGGAGCATTGTTAATGGTGAAGGTCAAGTAATTGATCATTGAAGCAGAATAACTAATGCATGAGGCGATTGTGTTTTTGAACGTGTACTCTGCACAAGATATTACAAGTCTGTAAAGCATTAATTTTGTGGATCTTAGGTTGATTTTAGACTAAAATGATAAAACAAATTGCAAATATATAAGTAATATTTGAATATAACAAAAAACAAATTGACACTTTATAAAGTTTAATCAAACGTAAAATGATAGGCAATGAAAATTAGTAACCGTCATTAAATTTTGACTTGACAGGCAGTGAAAATTTGAAATTCCAGGCCTGGACTCGAAGGATTACCAAGCATGCGAGGCCTCACAGGCTTACCAAGCATGCGAGGCCTCGCAGGCTTACCAGGCATGCTAGGCCTCGGGAAGGGATGGAACGATTATCATTTTCATGAATGGAAAATCAAGGCCTAGTAGGATGACCATATCTATTGGCAGGATTATGGATTATAAATCCAAAACGGTGGACCGTTGTAGGCAGGTCCAAATTGAGAAAGTAGCTTCCCTACCCTGAGAAAAGGCATGATGTGTTTGTTCCATTTATGGATTAAATAGTTTTAGATAGCTGGAGTTTTTTCTTTTTCATCCGGAACCATCTTCTTAAGCATTATGGCCCCTCGCATGCATCTTTGCAGTCATCGTGGCTCTAAACTAACCTCCGGGGAGAGTTGCAGGCAAAGCGGTGAAGGCTCGTCCAACCAGGAGAGCGTCCTGGTGGATGACCACCATTTGTATTTCAACTGGGTGCATCTTTACCTGGAGGAAACTCCTGTGGCTACTGAGTCCCATATCGCTCATTTGGAAATCTCGCTGCAACAGGAGGTCGAGGAGCAGCAGGGCCGTCCGATTGCAGCCAACCCATTCTGGGCGGGCATAATTCTTCTAGCCCGCGAAATCTAGGTGCGAGAGCAAATTGTCAAAGACATTAAAGATATCATCGAGGGAATGAAACTGACTCAGCAGAATGAAATGGAGAGTACATGCACTCGGGAGAACTTAGTGGAAGCCCTCAGCATCCATGACCCGTAGGAGGCCTGAAGCCGGGCGCCGAGAACCACGCGTTGATTAGGCTGGCTTTTTCTCTCTTTGCCCCGTGTCTGCGGTTATATTTTGATGGAAATACTAGTTGTTGGTTTTCTTCCTGTTCGAACTGTTGTTCTCAATTAAGCTAGCATCTTGTTCCCTTGCTTTGCTGCTAGGGTGTTTTTTGGCCCTTGGAAGGTGGTTTCTTGTCTGAGAGCCTTTGTGTTCTTAGTTTTTAAGATGATCTGTGTCATGTTATCTGGTGCAGTTGTTAAGATGATCTGTGTCATGCTATCTGGTGCAGTTGTTAAGATGATTTGTGTCATGCTATCTGGTGCAGTTGTTAAGATGATCTGTGTCATGCTATCTGGTTAAGTTGTTAAGCTGATCTGTGGGCGCCCGGTTTTCCCAACTCGGGAAGGGCCTGATTGAGATTTTAGCTCACTCTGCTTGTAACTCTTTACCATTTTTGTACCTTTTTATACCATATTTATAGAATTTCCAACTCTTCTTACTTACAAAAAAAAAGAACGGTCGGTCGACCCTTCAATTTTAAGGGAATTATAAAAATAGAACAATTTGGAAGTTATAACATATAAAAATAGTTTGTCCCGACTTCTGTTTTCTGACAAGAAGGATCGGCCGCGCCTTCTTTTCGTAGTTAACTATGAAAATATTTATCCAACAACTCAGCTATATCCATAATGGAGAACACAAGAAGGATCGACCAACCCTTCTTGCAGTGTCTAAATATTATGAAAATAATATTGGTAATAAGAAGGGTCGACTGACCCTTCTTGCAATGTTGAACTATTATAAACATAATATGGGGAATAAGAAGGGTCATCCGACCCTTCAATTACGAGGGAATTGTAAAAATAGAACACCTTGGAAGTTATATCATAAAAAATGGTTTATCCCTAATTCCGTTTTACGACAAGAAGGATCTGCTGCCCCTTATTTTCGTAGTTAATTGTCAAACATTTATCCATCAATTTAGATATAGCCTCAATGGATAATACTAGAAGGACCGATCGACCCTTCTTGCAATGTCAAACTATTATGAAAAGAATATTGGGATAAAGAAGGGTCGGCCAGACCTTCATTTAGGAGGGAATTGTAACAATAGAACACATTGGACAAAGAGCAACCACTCTTTCTCTGAGAATATTTCCACTTGCCAGCAAAGTCTTTAAAGAAAAATGTCTATAAATTTTGTTGTTAAAATGTGGATATCTAGTATCCTAGGGTGACACGTAGAACGATCATATTGTGACACATGGAATATTTAAGCACATTGAGTATTAATAGGGAGGTTACTCTTTTTTATTTGATCAATTAACAAAAGAGGAGGACAATCTCTACATTAATCAGAGTGTCAGTCTTCTTCTGCATAGCTTTCTCTTGTCACCTTCTGATGCAAAATAGGACAGATGGAATCCATATCTCCATGCGGGTGAGTTTTTTATATTATTTATCCTTTTCTATCACCGTTGCATCTTCTGCAGCATGGAAGCCTCCCTAGGCGTCTATTTTCTTGATCCATTCTGGGCTGTGGATCCCGCCACATGTCACCTTTTCTACCAGTTAAAACCACGGGAATTCGCCCACCTTTGATCTAGATCTTGCATGAATCCTAGCCGTCAAACGGTGCGACTTTTACCAACTTCGCGGATTTGTCTTGCGTTGATGTTTTATGCAAGTTAGATCCATGAACAAAACCTCGGCCATAGATCTCGGCCTCGTCAGATTTGCGCCATCTAGACCCGCGGACCTCCACCAAAAGTTCGCAGATCTGATAATTTGTTTCCTTCGTGCATGTCGTATTGGAGAAGTAACTCCTAACCGTCGATCTGCTCCATTGGCCGTTGATCTATTCCTTAAGATGCTTGTGGGTTAAATATCACACCTCAGTCTAAAACACCTCACAAAGATGATTCTATTTTTCTCAAGCCACTGAGACTTTCTCCATTCTTTTTTAAAAATTGAACCTCCATTCTATTTTTCTCAGTCCAGAAAGCGAGTGCCAACACCGACAAACTAAACGGGCAAGTTAATCACCGAGTGTAATCTCATTCACGGGATCAAGACAAATCGATGGTTAAAACGTAAACATGCGGGAAGGAAAAGAAGGGTTGGGGATGTAGAAGACCATAATTATTGAAGAATATTTCTGCACCCTCAAGCCTTTCAAAACTGCAAAATCAAGTTGTGAAAGTGGCAATATTGGTAAGAAGGATCAGCCGCCCCTTCTTTTCGTAGTTAATTGTGAAAACATTTATCCAACAATTCATCTATATCCATATTGGAGAACACAAGAAGGATCGACCGACCCTTCTTGCAGTGTCGAACTATTATTAGAATAATATTGGGAATAAGAAGGGTCGGGCGACCCTTCAATTTCGAGGGAATTGTAAAAATAGAACACCTTGGAAGTTATAACATATAAAAATAGTTTGTCCCGGCTTCCATTTTTCGATAAGAAGGATCGACCGCCCCTTCGTTTCATAGTTAATTGTTAAGACCTTTATCCAACAATTTAGCTATATCCATAATGGATAACACAAGAAGGATCAACCGACCCTTCTTGCAGTGTCGAAATATTATTAAAAGAATATTGGCAATAAGAAGGGTCAACCGATCCTTCTTGCAGGGTCGAACTATTATGAAAATAATATTGGAAATAAGAAGGTGCGACTGACCCTTCAATTAGGAGGGAATTGTAAAAATAGAATACCTTGGATGGTATATCATATAAAAATGGTTTTTCCCTTCTTTCGTTTTAAGACAAGAAGGATCGGTCACCCCTTCTTTTCGTAGTTAATTGTCAAAACCTTTATCGAGCAATTAATCGATAGCCATAATGGAGAACACAAGAAGGATCGACCGACCCTTCTTGCAGTGTCGAGCTATTATGAAAAGAATATTGGGAATAAGAAGGGGCGACCGACCCTTCATTTAGGAGGGAATTGTAACAATAGAACACCTTGGAGAAAGAGCGGAGAAAGAGCGGCCGCTCTTTCTCTAAGAATATTTCCACTTGTCAGCAAAGTCTTTAAAGAAAAACGTCTATAAATTTTGTTGTTAAAATGTTGATATCTAGTATCCTAGGGTGACACGTGGAACGATCATATTGTGACACATGGCATATTTGATTTGGCACATTGAGTATGGGGAGGTTACTATTTTTTATTTAATTTGACACATTGAGTATACCGAGGTTACTATGAGAAGTATAGCTTGCAGTTTGTGGAGAAATGAGAATTTACAGTTGGAGATGAAGATGGTGTAAGGAATTTATGGTTGAGTTGCTGAGGAAAAGTGTAAGGAATTTATGGTTGAGATGAATATGGTGTAAGGAATTTATGACTGCCATACTGTGATAATTACCATTCCCCATCCAAGAATTTGTTGGTGACAAGACATAAACATAATGTGGATTGTATTCACACGAGTGATACAATCCATCCTTTACGACGAATATTATTCAGCCTGTTGTAGGCCATTTAATGCATTGACAGCATGCATGTTGGCCGTTGGATTGGAGTGATATGTGTACAATTATGGTTACTCCAGCAATATCTGTAGTCGGATTGGAGTGATATGTGTACGATTAATAGAGCAAAATCTGTACTCGCTACAGATGATATCTATGACCACCATGATTCCGCCATACTGTGATAATTACCATTCCCCATCCGTCCCAGACTCCCATCCCATTCAATCCATCACAGCAAACTGATGGGGACATATTAGGGACATTAGCACTATCTAAGTCTCAATACATGGATTTGTCGTTATGTTCTTGGATATGCAACGAGGAGGGGACATAGGGATATAATTTAGCAGTCTTGGAGGCTTTCTTCTCTATAACAACATGCGCTGTTGCGGTCATCAACACATGCAGCAGTCATGCACTTGTCAGCTTCTTCTTACTCTTGTTTCAATTCATGAATAGTTTCTCTGTTTTTATTGTGCATGATAATATGTGTGCTCACGTGCTACCCTGGCTGCAATAAACGATTATTTTTGCATTTGTTGGAAATGGTTTCTTTTTCCAGCAGCGTGATAACCAGTTATTTGTTTGCTATGTAGGTACTCGAGAGATATGCAATACCGCCGTGTCCAGGCAGTATATTCGAATCTCTGTGCCTCCAAATCATGCTGTCAGCTTCTTCTTACCCTTGTTTGAATTCATGAAAATGGTGTAAGAGTAAATGGTGTACTATTTCACAACCTCAAAATGGGATGTGGAAGTAATTTAATTGGATTGCAGACCTCAAAATGGAATGTGGAAGTAATTTAAGTGGATTGGCAGTTTGTTCAAATTGGAATTCATCCATAATGCACCATTTTCCTGCAAAGAGATTTGTGGAGATAATAGGTAACCTGAAATCATTGAACAATATTCATATCCATATTCCGAAGCCTCTTCCTCTTCTCAACTTACTGGAGAAAGTTCCTAACCTTGAAGGACTACATATCCACAAAAGGTTTTTCTCGGTAAGAAAGAATTTTTGTACTCGTTATTATACAGACGTCTAATTTAAGTATTTGCTTATCATTTGCAAAGTATATTTCATTGGTTGAATTCCTTTGCTTCCACCAACTACGGTGTTAGGAGCTAACCCATCTAAGCGGGCTGCCTAGACCAACTATTTGGCCATCCCTGTTATGGTGCACTTGGCAATTTACGAATAGTTTCTCTGTTTTTATTGTGCATGATGATATGTGTGCTCACGCGCTACCTTGGCTGCAATAAAACGATTATTTTTGCATTTGTTGGAAATGGTTTCTTTTTACGGAAGTGTGATAAAGAGTTATTTGTTTTCTATGCAGGTATTCGAGAGAGATGCAATACTGCCATGTCTAGGCTATCTGCTTGCTAATATTCGGGTATTAAAAGTAGACATGAAGGGATATGATGGGAGGGGAATCCCATCAGTAGTCTTCGAATGTTGTTTTAGTACTAGACCATGCTGTCAGCTTCTTCTAACTGCGCCAAGTAGAAGGCTTCAAGCAATCTTGAAGTCCCAATACACCATGATATATGGGAATTTCAAGCACTCTCGAAGTCCCAATACATGGATTTCTCATTATGTTCCTTGGCACCAATCACATTTTCATCCATCTTCTTTCCATCACTCTTCTTTCAATAACTGATTGCTATGCAACGAGGAGGGGAAATAGGGAGAAGAAGCAGTGGAAGTAGAAGGAAGGACTGTGCTTTCTGTAAGACAACATGTGATGTTGCGGTCGTCAACATTAGGATTGCAGCAGTCGTCGAAGGTTGTTTTAGTACCAGAAGGCTTCAGTCCTTGGGAAGGTGAGAAACTGTGCGAGTAGTTGAATCAACATCTTAAATTACATAACATTCTATATCAAATTTTGTTGACGACTCTCAGAGAGCTTACCAGTCTTTGCAAAAATATTTTGACTAGGTCCTCCGTTCGACTACTTTAGAGATCATGTCGAACCGTCATGTCGATCATTGTTAAATTTTAATTAGCATTATGCTGTGTCTGGGAAGGCATGAATGTGTTGCTTGTATCGGGGGTCAGCTCGTAGTTCATCATCTTTGTGCCTCCAGAGACATTTCTAGACATGACCAGCTCATAGTCATCAATGCGCTCTTCATCCAACTCCAGTTATTTTTTGATTTCTTTGAGGCTAACAAAGGCATTGTTCATGGGGGAGATGTTGGAGGAGGTTAGGTTGGCTGCCCAACTAGGTCCTCCGTTCGACCAATTCAGACTACATGTGGATCACCATATGTCGAGTCAGTTAGTATCGTAAGTTAGTGAACCTACGAGAAATATAAGACTTCTTGACTCTGCTACCATTACTTATATTGGGTTCCTATTACAGCAAACTAAAATATTCTGGATAGCAATGGCAATTTTCCTTACTTCCTTTGTTCTCTGTCTTTTTGTTGTTTTATGAGAAATGTTTGGCTTTGCAATTAGTTTATGGATAATTGTTGTTATAGGACTATGTAATCAATGAAATCCCTTTGAGGGGCATTAGAATAACTGAAACTAGCAGCTAGATTCCTTAGTATTAAAGTCTTCATAGAGAATGATTTTTGCATGGAATTCGGGGGTGCTTCAATGTCAAATTATTTCTGTTTATAACCAACACTTATGTTAATTTCCTTCTTTTCTCTGTTAATTGTTATTTCCAGTACTGACAGTCTGTAAATTTCCTTGTCTTCTTTGTGAAAAAATCAATGTCTAAAACTTCATTCATTGTTTGAATAACAAGTCAATCAGCTAAGTTATAACATAAAAAAAATTGTTCGTCCTGATTTCCTTTTTCTGACATGAAGGATTAGCCGCCCCTTAATGGCCAACATAAGAAGGGTCGGCCGAACCTTCAATTTTGAGGGAATTATAAAATAGAACAGCTTGGAAGTTATAACATATAGATAAATGTTAATTTGATCATTTACAGAAATAGATAAATGTTTTAAATAAATAAATTCACTTAAAAGATAAAAGACACACAGCTCATGAGTAAAGACAAATCCAAATTGTTAGTAGATGAATGTATGGATTATTGATTGCAAAAATTAAACAGTGTTCATAAATTCATCAAAGAAATTTGATCAATTAACAAAAGAGGAATGAAGAGAAGGACTAACTATATTACTTCAAAGTTGCAAAAAATTACAATCTCTACATCAATCAGAGTGTCTCCAGTTTTCTTTGGCTGATTTTCTCCCCGCCTACCCCATGAGACCTCTATTGACCCTTCTTGCATTCTAGAACTAATATGAATAAATACTGGGCAGAATAAGGTTGAATCTCCCCTTCATTTATGAGGTAATTGTAAAAATATTCAACCTGTGAAAAATAAAATCTGATTAAGTAGATTCTAATGAGAATTTGACGAAAGTTAAACGTCTATAAATTTTGTTGTTAAATGTCGATATCTAGTTTTCCAGGGGGACACGTGGAACGCTCAGATTATGAAACGTGAAACGCTCAGATTGTGAAACGTGGAACACTCAGATTGTGAAACATGGAACGTGAGCGACATCTGTATCATGGTGTATATTTTTTTCGTGACAAGACATAATGTCGACTGAAGCATGATGAGATTATTTTCTTCACACGAGTAATATCTACGATTAATTTAGCAAAATCTGCTGTCATTGCAGATGATATATATGACCACCATACCGCCATACTGTGATAATTACATTACCCATCCGTCCCATCCCGGTCAATCCATCAACTCACTAGCCATTCACTATATATAAGCTAACCATGCCCCATATCACAACAAAATGAAATATTCAGGAATCAAAGCCATGGAATTTTTCTTTACTGCCTCTGTTCTCTGTCCTTTTTTTATGAGAAATTTTTGAGTCTTATGATCTCTCCCCAGTTCTCCTCATGATATATGAGCATTTCGAAATCGTCTCCCTTGAAAATCCTCCCTAGACCATGATATATGGGCATTTCGAGCACTGTCGAAGTCCCAATACATGGATTTGTCATGTTTTTTGGCACCAATCACATTTTTGTCAATCTTCTTTTTGTCAGTGTTATTTCAATAACCGATTGGTATGCAAGCAGTTGTCTTGGAAGATTTCTTCTCAAAGACAACATGTACTGCTGCGGTCCTCAATGTTAGGCTTGCATCAGTCGTCGAATGGTTTTTTAGTACCAGACCATGCTGTTAGCTTCTTCTTCGTGCATGGAGATGTTTCCAGACATGACGACCCATTTCCAACCAAGGGAGTATCGGGTATCAGCTTGTAGTTCATCATGTCTATGCCTCCAGACACGTTTCTAGACATGATAACCCATTTCCATCCAAGGGAGTTTCTGCGACTCCGACCTTTCTTCTTGGTTGGGGAATGCGACCCTCTCATTTCCTTAGAAAGTTGTTCTTTGTTGGGGAATGCGACCTTCTCGTTTCCTTAGAAAGTTGTTCTTGGTTGGGGAATGCGACCTTCTCGTTTCCTTAGAAAGCTGTGGATTAGCACATAAAGTAGCTACAAATTTCACACTCTGTCTGTGGAGTTTCTTCCAAGCCCAGTTATTATTGTGGCCAGTTGCAAGAGCTTACTTTGCTGCAGTGGAAAAGATCAAAATTACATATGAAATCCTATGACCAAAACCTGGATAGAACTGCCTAAGCATCCCGAACAATATAAATATAGTAGCCTCGATTTCATTTCTCTGGATTTTGATACCTGTGCTACATGTTGCAGTCTCATCATGGGAAGGAATTTGAGTGGAGACAATGATACAGCAGTTGAGATGTAAAATTCTGAGTCTCATAAGTCTGAGCAATTGGTTACTTTGGATAGGGAGCATATATATATTATTATAGCTCCGTTTTTCCTTGCAAATGTTTTCTCTGTAAGAAACTCCTTCCAGATATTTTGTAATGTTCAAGATTTGTTAGAATTGCTAAATCTGTTGTAGTTTTTGTCAGAATTTTGAACTCAATTGTGAGCTATAACATGAGAATAGTTGGTTTAATATCTGGGAACTATCTTGTATTGAATCTGCTGTGCTGAATTTTTTCTGCCAATTATTTTTGTAAAATGGAATTTAAACTGAAATGTGATGAAAAGACGATGAAAAGACGATGAAAATATTAGAAATGCCATTTTGTTCAATTCCTTTTTATCATGGCATTATGTGAAATCGTCATGTGATAGAAAATATATTGAATGGCCTAATCAGTTATATATATATGAGGTTTTGATGCCCATGAATGGTCAATCATTATAAGGTGTTTTTCTTTACTGCAAATATGTAAGTGTATGGAACCATTTTCAAGGTTTTATATGGTTAATTTATTTTGATGGTTGAATATCTTGAAGGTTTTAAATGGTTAATTTATTTTGATTGTTGAATATCATGTTTAGTAGACAGTAATTTGATGTATGATATTTCTCTGCTTATTGGATAAGGGAGTTTGTGTGTCTCTAATTTTACTTTATATACCTTATATCAGCTTGTAGTTCATCATCTCTGTGCCTCCAGACACATTTCTGGACATGACAACCCATTTCCATCCAAGGGAGTATCGAGTATCAGCTCATAGTCATCAATGCATTGTTCATCCAACTCCAATTATTTTTTGATTTCCTCGAGACGAACAAAAGTATTGTTCATGGGGGAGATGTTGGAGGAGGTTAGGTCGGCCGCCCAACTAGGTCCTCCATTTGACCAATTCAGAGAACATGTCAAACCGTCGTGGGCCGACCCTTCTTCTACCCACTAATAATTATTTATCATAGAAGAATATAATATAAGATAATTAAAAGTATTATCATTATACTTAAAAATGATATTATTATTTAATTAAGTATTGAATTACAATTAATTAATTAATTATTATATTTTTTAATATTTTTTATGTTTTTATCATCTATTAATTTGATTTATTAAAATATGATTAAATAATAGTTTTTATAATATTTTATTATATTATAAATAATTAAATTATTTTATTAAAAAAAATTATTAAAAAAAACATTTATTAACGTGTCAAATATATCATAATGTTAATAAATATCTCCAAAATATATCAGAATATTACACATATCTCCAATATTAATAAATTGATAATGTCAATTAATTATAGTATAATAATTAATTATATAAATAACAAATAATTATTTAATATATTATTAAGTATTTAATTAATTGATATTTTTTATTAACTAAATAACAATATTAATTAATTAATTAACTAATATTATCATTGACTAAATTATTTTATAATTATTTTGTTTAATTACTTATTATAAAATAATAATAGTGTTTAATTAAACAATATTATTAATCAAACAATTAAAATATTGATTTCATTAAAACCATGAAATAATATTAATCTATTAATAATTTTAATTAAATAATTAACTAATATTATTATCAACTAAATAACTATAATATGAATTAAATTATTTTATAATTATTATAAAATAATAATATTGTTTAATTAAACAATGTTATTAATCAAACAGTCAAATGATCTATTTCATTAAAATTATTAAACAATATTATTCTATTGACATTTCGGAGATATGTGTATGCGCACACCCGTTACTAGAAATAGCCACATTAATAATATTATTAATGTGTTTGAATACGTCGATAGGCGTAAATTGGGCACATACTTTTCATATTAATGTTTTTTCCTATAGTATGTGTCCCATTTACGCCTATCGGCGTATTTGAACACATTAATAATATTATTAATGTGGTTGTTGTTAGTGGATAATTGCATACCATTATATTTGCTTTACACATTCAAAGGACATAAACGTACGCTATAAAGTGAGGTTGATCTTTGCAAGTTTTTTTTTCGACTGGATACATTTTATAGTCAATTGTATACTGGAGTATAATGTCCGGCCAAGTAACAGTAGTGATAAAAGTTATTTTATTGGAAGTTTTGTTCAAGTTTTACTTTCTTTTTCCAAGAAGAAAGGATGTGAAGCTAAGTGGTCTCTACACAAAGAAGGTCTAAAAGGCCGCTAGTTGATAGATTCCTTATCGGTTGTGCTTCTTACCTTGGCCCTTGCTTTTTTAGTCGTACCTTTAACAAAGTTTTAGGTTAGCTCGCGACATTCGTCCATGTTTATGTCATAATCTAAAATTCAACTTTTCAATGTTCCTTGAAGGTTTTACAAGGATTTTGTCACATTGTGATGTTCATTAAGTGCCATGTTTGATTGTGACATTCCTCCATGGTTTTCTCACATTGCGACATTTATGTTGCATTAAGACATCTACTTTATTGTCTTATATCAACTTAATGATGTCCAACAAGGTTTATATGGAATTGTAATTCAATTTTTTTCTTACATTTTAGGTTTTGTCGCATTATGACACAATATGGTTTTGTCCCATTGTGATGTTCATTAAGGCTTATGTTTGATTCTGACATCAACTCCATGGTATTTTTTATACACCAACAATTCCTAATATGTGACATTCGACATTCATTAAGGTCCATGTCACATTGTGATGTATATCAAGTGTTATGTTGCATTAATATCACAATACGATGTTCATCAAATAGTATGTCACATTTCGACACAATATGCTTTTGTCACATTATGACATTCATCAAGACTTATGTTGGAATACGACATTCATCTTTGCTTATGTTGGATTGCGATATTTCTCCATGATATATTACTTAATGGTTTTGTCTCATTATGAAATCCATCAAGGATTATGTTGGATTGTGACATTCCTCCATGATACATTCCTTAATTGTTTTGTCACATTGAGGCATTCATCGAAGCCTATGTTGGATTACAACATTCATCAATGCTTGTGTTCAAATGCAACATTCCTTCATGTCATGTTTCATTATGGTTATGTTCCTTAATATCATATTGTCACATTCATCAAACAATATGTCACATTTCGACACAATATGGTTTTGTCGCATTGCGACGTTTATTTAGCATTAAGACACCTACTTTATTGACTTATATCAACTTAATGATGTTCAATAAGGGTTATATGGAATTGTAATTCAATTTTTTTCTTAGATTTTAGGTTTTGTTGTATTATGATGTTCATCAAGTTTTATGTTGGATTATGACATTCCTCCATATTTATGTCACAATCAGAAATTCAAATTTTTAATGTTCGCATAAGGTTTTGTAGGGATTAGTGAAATGTTAAATATTTTTCGTCTTGGGACATTAATCATTGGCATGTCACATTTTATGTTGCATTATGATGCTCATCAAGGGTTATGCTGAATTGCGACAATGATCAAGGGTTCTATGTCTAATATGACAAATGGTTATGGTCCTTAATATCACACTACGATGTTCATGAAATAGTATGTCACATTTCGACACAATATGCTTTTGTCCTATTGTGACATTCATCAAGGCTTGTGTTGGAATACGATATTCATCTTGCCTTATGTTGGATTGTGATATTTCTCCATGGTACATTACTTAATGGTTTTGTCGCATTATGACATCCATAAAGGCTTATGTTGATTTGTGACATTCCTCCATGGTACATCCCTTAATTGTTTTGTCACATTGAGACATTCATCGAAGCTTATGTTGGATTACAACATTCATCAAGGCCCGTGTTGGATTGCAACATTCCTTCATGGTCATCTTTCATTATGGTCATGTTACGTAATATCATATTGTGACATTCATCAAACAATATTTCACATTTAGACACAATATGGTTTTGTCACATTATGATGTTAATAAGGCTTATGTTGGATTCTGACATCCACTCCATGGTATATTTTATACATCAACAATTCCTAATATGTGACACATTAATAATTTGACATTCGACATTTATCAAGGGCTATGTCACATTCATCAAGGGCTATGTCACATTGCGACAATGCCCAATCGGTGACACATATGACGACACAACCCAAGATGTGACATATTCACAATGTGAAATTTGACGTTCATTAAGGTTCATGTCGTATTGTGATGTTGATCAAGGCTTATGTTGCATTGTGGCATTCATCAATGGTTATGTCGCATTGTTACAATGCCCAAGATGTGAAATTTGATGTTCATTAATGTTAATTAATGAACGCCTAAATTCAAGTAAATAAATTGTACAAAAAAATCCTAATAGGTCTGTAGCAAAAATGATGGAAAGAGCAGGGAGAACCAGTCTTCCAAGATGACATGAAGAGGTTATTCAGGAGGGATTTCCTCCAAAATTTGCCAACCACCCTGGAAATCTTCATCGGGCTCTGGAATATTGACAGGAAGCGGCTCCATTTTACGAGAATCCATGGGCTCATGTTCTGCTGGGTTGCATAATTTGTTGTTGGGAGGAGAACCAATGGTGGACGGAACCGAGAATGGAGTTGGAGGAGCTGCAGGCGGAGCTGGAGGAGCCACAGCTGGAGCTGAAGGAGTCAGGAACAGAGTTGATGGATCCAGTAACAGATTTGGAGGAGTTGTGGGCCCTTCCGAGGGCGCGTCGTGGCCAACTGTCTGAGCACTCGAGGCACTGCCACTTCCCAACTCTTCTTTTTCTGGGCCGTGACTTTCGAAGGCGAGGTGGTTTTAGGAGAAGGTGTCATTTAAGTTTTTGAGAAAGTCATCCATCTCAATGAGCTTGTCTCTAGAAGCCAACACTAAATTTGTTGTCGATCCCCAACTATTTAACATGTCATCCATGAGCTTACCCATCACGTTCTTCATTAGCCAGTAGTGGTTGATGTTGCTTCCATCTTTCCTTGAGGTCAAGTTGTCTGAGACCAGTTGCACTTCCCAGTCGCCTATTAGAGTGTGGGCCGTAAAGTAGACACCCAGGTCATACCCATCCCCAATGACAGGAATAGGGTGGCACTGGGTTTTTCCCCTTCTTTCACTTCCCCGATGAGGAGAACCACGCGGGCTGGTCATGATTGAGAGCACAGAGTGAAGCCCCACCCAATTCCATAGATCAGAGAAATAATTCGCAAAGCAGAACCAGCAGAGACGAAGACAGAGTCGAGGAGAAATGGTGAAAGTGCTTTCATCGTTGTTCTTTGTCCCGCTTAAGGGGGGGTAATCCCTACTCACACGTGCCATATCAATGAGCAGAGAGCCGCAGTAAATGCACATTGTACCAGGAGTGCATCCAGCCAGCGGGTGAGGGGACATCCAAATGAAGCTTCTTGAATGTGCCATTAATGATGAGAGGAGGAAGGCATCTAGGTAGGTTAATGCATGTAATGCATGGTGCCACATCATAGGCTCCCATCCCGAGGAACCTCCAACACATGCCGCTCAGTTGTCGTGGTGGTGCTCGCATCCGGGGATAATATATTATATTGTTATAATATTCTGTATCATTATTTTAATAATCTTATTTATCATCAACCTATATTAATTTTTTTAATTAAATTACAATATACTACTATAATTTAATGAAATTAGTTTTTAATTAATTATTATATTATAATTGATTAATATCATATTTAGTTAAATTATAATATATTTAATATCTCTATAATTTAATGAAATGATTTTTTAATTACTTGTTATATTATAACTGATTTCAATATCATATTTAATTAAATTATAATATGTTTAATATCTCTATCTATTAAGTATGTATACTATAATATAATTATATTATAGTGAAATAACAATATTTAGAACTAAGCAATATTATTTTATTATTAGTTTGATTATAATATTTTAGTTAAATACTATCTTCTTATCATAGAATAATATAATATAATATAATTAAAAGTATTATCATTATATTTAAAAATGATATTATTATTTAATTAATTAATTAATTATTATATTTGTTATGTTTTTATCATTTATTAATTTTATTTATTACAATATAATTAAATAATAGTTTTATAATATATTATTATATTATAAATAACTAAATTATTTTATTTTATCAAAAAAAATATTAAAAAAAAATTATTAACTTATCAAATATATCATAATGTTAATAAATATCTCCAAAATATATAGAATATTACACATATTTCCAATATTAATAAATTAATAATGTTAATTAGTTATAATATAATAATTAATTATTTAAATAATAAATAATTGTTTAATATATTATTAATTATTTAATTAATTAATATTATTATTAACTAAATAACAATATTAATTAATCAATTAACTAATATTATCATACCACTCAATTATTTTAGAATTATTTTGTGTAATTACTTATTATAAAATAATAGTGGTGTTTAATTAAACAATATTATTAATCAAACAATTAAAATATGGATTTCATTAAAATCATTAAATAATATTAATCTATTAATGTTTTTAATTAAATAATCATTAATTAACCAATATTATTATTAACTAAATAACTATAATATGAATTAAATTATTTTATAATTATTATGTTTAATTAATTATTATAAATAATAATATTGTTTAATTAAACAATATTATTAATCAAACACTTAAATTATGTATTTCATTAAAATTATTAAACAATATTATTCTATTAATATTTCGGAGATATGTGTTTGAATATGCCAATAGGCGTAAATTGGGCATATACTTTTCGTATTAATGTTTTTTCCCAATAATATGTGTCCCATTTACGCCTATCGGTGTATTTGAACACATTAATAATATTATTAATGTGGTTGTTTCTAGTTGATAATTGCATAACATTATATTTGCTTTACACATTCAAAGGACATATATGTACCCTATAAAGTGACATTGATCTTTGCAAGTTGTTTTTTCGATTGGATACGTTTTATAGTCAATTGTATGCTGGAGTATAATGTCTGGCCAAGTAATAGTAGTGATAAAAGTTATTTTATTGGAAGATTTGTTCAAGTTTTACTTGCTTTTTCCAAGAAGAAAGGATGTGAAGCTAAGTGGTCTCTACAAAAAGAAGGTCTAAAAGCCCGCCAATTGATAGATGCCTTATGGGTTGTGCTTAATACCTTGGCCCTTGCTTTTTTAGTCGTACCTTTCACAAAGTTTTAGGTTAGCTCACGACATTCCTCCACTTTTATGTCATAATCTAAAATTCAACTTTTCAATGTTCCTTGAAGGTTTTAAAAGGGTTTTGTCACATTGTGATGTTCATTAAGTGCCATGTTTGATTGTGACATTCCTCCATGGTTTTGTCGCATTGCGACATTTATGTTGCATTAAGACATCTACTTTATTGTCTTATATCAACTTAATGATGTCCAACAAGGTTTATATGGAATTGTAATTCAATTTTTTTCTTACATTTTAGGTTTTGTCGCATCATGACACAATATGGTTTTGTCACATTGTGACGTTCATTAAGGCTTATGTTGCATTCTGACATCCACTCCATGGTATTTTTTATACACCAACAATTCCTAATATGTGACATATTACTAATGTGACATTTGACATTCATCAAGGGATATGTCACATTGTGATGTATATCAAGTGTTATGTTGCATTAATATCACACTATGATGTTCATCAAATAGTATGTCACATTTCGACACAATATGCTTTTGTCACATTGTGACATTCATCAAGGCTTATGTTGGAATACGACATTCATCTTGGCTCATGTTGGATTGCGATATTTCTCCATGTTATATTACTTAATGGTTTTGTCTCATTATGACATCCATCAAGGATTATGTTCGATTGTGGCATTCCTCCATTGTACATTCCTTAATTGTTTTGTCACATTGAGACATTTATCGAAGCCTATGATGGATTTACAGCATTCATCAAGGCTTGTGTTCAAATGTAACATTCCTTCATGGTCATGTTTCATTATAGTTATGTTCCTTAAAATCATATTGTCACATTCATCACAATATGTCACATTTCGACACAATATGGTTTTGTCGCATTGGGACGTTAATGTAGCATTAAGTCATCTACTTTATTGACTTATATCAACTTAATGATGTTCAATAAGGGTTATATGGAATTGTAATTCAACTTTTTCTTAGATTTTAGGTTTTGTCGTATTATGACGTTCATCAAGTTTTGTGTCAGATTGTGACATTCCTCCATGTTTATGTCACAATCATAAATTCAAATTTTTAATGTTCCCATAAGGTTTTGTAGGGTCAGTGAAATGTTAAATATTTTTCGTCTTGGGACATTAATCGTTGGCATGTCACATTGTCTGTTGGATTGTGACGCTCATCAAGGGTTATGTTGAACTACGACATTGATCAAGGGTTATATGTCTAATATGACAAACGGTTATGTTCCTTAATATCACATTATGATGTTCATCAAATAGTATGTCACATTTCGACACAATATGCTTTTGTCATATTGTGACATTCATCAAGGCTTATGTTGGAATACGACATTCATCTTGGCTTATGTTGGATTGCGATATTTCTCCATGGTACATTAGTTAATGGTTTTGTCGCATTTTGACATCCATCAAGGCTTATGTTGATTTGTGACATTCCTCCATGGTACATCCCTTAATTGTTTTGTCACATTGAGACATTCATCGAAGCCTATGTTGGATTACAACATTCATCAAGGCCCGTGTTGGATTGCAACATTCCTTCATGGTCATTTTTCATTATGGGCATGTTACGTAATATCATATTGTGACATTCATCAAATAATATGTCACATTTCGACACAATATGGTTTTTTCACATTTTCACATTCATTAAGGCTTATGTTGGATGCTGACATCAACTCCATGGTATATTTTATACACCAACAATTCCTAATATGTGACACATTAACAATGTGACATTTGACATTTATCAAGGGCTATTTTAGATTGTGATGCATATCAATTGTTCTATTGCATTAATATCACACTACGATGTTCATCAAATAGTATGTCACATTTCGACACAATATGTTTTTGTCACATTGTGACATTCATCAAGGCTTATGTTGGAATACGACATTCATCTTGGATTATGTTGGATTGTGATATTTCTTCATGGTACATTACTTAATGGTTTTGTCTCATTATGACATCCATCAAGGCTTATGTTGGATTGCGACATTCCTCCATGGTACATTCCTAATATCTCATATATTTAAGGGTTATGTCGCGTTGCAACAATGCCCAATATGTGACACATATGCTAGCACAACCCAATATCCGACATATTCACAATGTGAAATTTGACGTTCATTAAGGTTTGTGTCGCGTTGTGATGTTTATCAAGGCTTATGTTGCATTATGGCGTTCATCAAGGGTTATGTCGCATTGTGACAATGCCCAAGATGTGAAATTTGACGTTCATCAAGGTTTATGTCGCATTGTGTTGTTTATCAAGGGTTATGTTGCATTGTGGCATTCATCAAGGGTTAGATGCGACATATTCACAATGTGAAGTTTGATGTTCATCAAGGTTTATGTCGCATTGTGATGTTTATCAAGGGGTACGTTGCATTTTGGCGTTCATCAAGGGTTATGTCACATTGGGACAATGCCCAATTTGTGACACATATGATGACACAACCCAAGATGTGATATATTCACAATGTGAAATTTGACGTTCATTAAGGTTTGTGTCGCATTGTGATGTTTATCAAGGCTTATGTTGCATTGTGGAATTCATCAAGGGTTATGTCGCATTGTTACAATGCCCAAGATGTGAAATTTGATGTTCAGCTATTAATTTTATTTATTAAAATATAATTAAATAATACTTTTTATAATATATTAATATATTATAAATAATTAAATTATATTATTTTATTTTATTAACGTGTCAAATATATCATAATGTTAATAAATATCTCCAAAATATATTAGACATATCTTTAATATTAATAAATTGATAATGTTAATTAATTATAATATAATATTTAATTAGTTAATCAATGAATAATTATTTAATATATTATTAATTATTTAATTAATTATTATTATTATTAACTAAATAAAAATATTAATTAATTAATTAACTAATATTATCATTCACTAAATTATTTTATAACTATTTTGTTTAATTACTTATTATAGTAGTGTTTAATTAAACAGTATTATTAAACAAACAATTAAAATATGGATTTCATTAAAATGATTAAATAATATTAATCTATTAATATTTTTAATTAAATAATCATTAATTAACTAATTAACTAATATTTTTATTAACTAAATAACTATAATATGAATTAAATTATTTTATAATTATTATGTTTAATTAATTATTATAAAATAATAATATTGTTTAATTAAACAATGTTATTAATCAAACACTTAAATTATGTATTTCATTAAAATTATTAAACAATATTATTCTATTAATATTTCGGAGATATGTGTATGCGCACACCCGTTACTAGAAATAGCCACATTAATAATATTATTAATGTGTTTGAATACGCCGATAGGTGTAAATTGGGCACATACTTTTCATATAAATGTTTTTTTCCTATAGTATGTGTCCCATTTATGCCTATCGGCGTATTTGAACACATTAAAAGTATTATTAATGTTGTTGTTGCTAGTTGATAATTGCATACCAATATATTTTCTTTACACATTCAAAGAACATACATGTACCATATAAAGTGAGGTTGATCTTTAAAAGTTGTTTTTCGATTGGATACGTTTTATAGTCAATTGTATACTGGAGTATAATGTCCGGCCAAGTAACAGTAGTGATAAAAGTTATTTTATTCGAATAAGTGGTCTCTACACAAAGAAGGTCTAAAAGGCCACTAATTGATAGATGCCTTATAGGTTGTGCTTCTTACCTTGGCCCTTGCTTTTTTAGTCGTACCTTTCACAAAGTTTTAGGTTAGCCCGCCACATTCCTCCATGTTTATGTCATAATCTAAAATTCAACTTTTCAATGTTCCTTGAAGGTTTTAAAAGGGTTTTGTCACATTGTGATGTTCATTAAGTGCCATGTTTGATTGTGACATTCCTCCATGGTTTTGTCGCATTGCGACATTTATGTTTCATTAAGACATCTACTTTATTGTCTTATATCAAATTAATGATGTCCAACAAGGTTTATATGGAATTGTAATTCAACTTTTATTTTACATTTAAGGTTTTGTCGCATCATGACACAATATGGTTTTGTCACATTATGATGTTCATTAAGGCTTATGTTGGATTCTGACATCCACTCCATGGTATTTTTTACACACCAACAATTTCTAATATGTGACATATTACTAATGTGACATTCGACATTCATCAAGGGATATGTCACATTGTGATGTATATCAAGTGTTATGTTGCATTAATATCACACTACGATGTTCATCAAATAGTATGTCACGTTTCAACACAATATGCTTTTGTCACATTGTGACATTCATCAAGGCTTATGTTGGAATATGACATTCATCTTGGCTTATGTTGGATTGCGATATTTATCCATGATATATTACTTAATGGTTTGCCTCATTATGACATCCATCAAGGATTATGTTGAATTGTGACATTCCTCCATGGTACATTCCTTAATTGTTTTGTCACATTCAGACATTCATCGAAGCCTATGTTGGATTACGACATTCATCAAGGCTTGTGTTCAAATGAAACATTCCTTCATGGTCATGTTTCATTATGGTTTTGTTCCTTAAAATCATATTGTCACATTTATCACAATATGTCACATTTCGACACAATATGGTTTTGTCGCATTGCGATGTTTATGTAACATTAAGACATCTACTTTATTGACTTATTTCAACTTAATGATGTTCAATAAGGGTTATGTGGAATTGTAATTCAATTGTTTTCTTTGATTTTAGGTTTTGTCATATATGACGTTCATCAAGTTCTTTGTCGGATTGTGACATTCCTCCATGTTTATGTCACAATTAGAAATTCAAATTTGTAATGTTCGCATAAGTTTTTGTAGGGTCAGTGAAATGTTAAATATTTTTCATCTTGGGACATTAATCATTGGCATGTCACATTTTATGTTGCATTGTGATGCTCATAAAGGGTTATGTTGGATTGCGACATTGATCAAGGGTTATATGTCTAATATGAAAAACGGTTATGTTCCTTAATATCACACTACGATGTTCATCAATTCGTATGACACATTTCGACACAATATGCTTTTGTCTTATTGTGACATTCATCAAGGCTTATGTTGGCATATGACATTCATCTTGGCTTATGTTGGATTGTGATATTTATCCATGGTACATTACTTAATGGTTTTGTCGCATTATGACATCCATCAAGGCTTATGTTGATTTGTGACATTTCTCCATGGTACATCCCTTAATTGTTTTGTCACATTGAGACATTCATCGAAGCCTATGTTGGATTACAACATTCATTAAGGCCCGTGTTGGATTGCAACATTCCTTCATGGTCATGTTTCATTATGGCCATGTTACGTAATATCATATTGTGACATTCATTGTGCCGAGAGGCGCAGCCTAGTATGGGAGAGATCCTGTAACATGATATAACGTTAATAAAGTTATAACGCGTAAAAAAATAATAGTGATAGTGATAGTGAATATTATGAGAGATCCTCTAACGTGATATAACAGTAGTAATGTTATAACCCGGCAAAAAATAGTAGTGATAGTGATAGTGATGTGATGTGATAGTCAATACAGTGATAGTGTTAGTAACGTTAGTAACATGTCGGCCAAAAATAATAGTGATAGTGAATATTATGGGAGAGATCTTGTAATGTGATGTAACATTAGTAATCTAAAGTAAAGTAAAGTAAAAAGAAGTAAAGTAAAGTGAAGTAAAGTAAAGTGAAGTAAAGTAAAAAGGAGTAAAGTAAAGTAAAGTAAGTATGGGGGAGATGTTGTAACGTTTATGATGTAATGTTTGTTACTAAAAAAATAGTTAAAAAATAATTAAAAAAATTCATGTCGGCTCATAAAATAAAAAATTATGGAAAATATTTTAAAAAAATCCATGTTGGTTCATAAAATAAATTATTATGAAAAGTAATTAAAAAATAGATGTTTGTTTCTAAAATAAAAACTTAAAACTTAAACTCGGATCTATCAATCAAGAGAGATCAAATTTCTTGAGTTTAAATTTAAAAAAAGAAATACACCTCAAGAAATTGGATCCCTCTCAATGCTTGATAGATACGGGTTTAAGATGGGTCTATGCTGGTCAAACAATATGTCACATTTTGACACAATATGGTTTTGTCAGATTGTGACGTTCATTAAGGCTTATGTTGGATTCTGACATCCACTCCATGGTATATTTTATACACCAACAATTCCTAATATGTGACACATTAATAATGTGACATTCGACATTCATCAAGGGCTATGTCAGATTTTGATGCATATCAAGTGTTTTGTTGCATTAATATCACACTACGATGTTCATCAAATAGTATGTCACATTTCGACTCAATATGCTTTTGTCACATTGTAACATTCATTAAGGCTTATGTTGGAATATGACATTCATCTTGGATTATGTTGGATTGCAATATTTCTCCATGGTCTATTACTTAATGATTTTGTCTCATTATGACATCCATCAAGGCTTATGTTGGATTGCGACATTCCTCCATGGTGCATTCCTTAATTGTTTTGTCACATTGACACATTCATCGAAGCCTATGTTGGATTACAACATCATCAAGGCTTGTGTTCGATTGCAACATTTCTTCATGGTCATGTTTCATTAATATGTGATATCCATTCCTAATATGTGACATATTTAAGGGTTAAGGGTTATGTCGCATTGCAACAATGCCCAATATGTGACACATATGCCAGCACAACCCAATATCTGACATATTCACAATGTGAAATTTAACGTTCATTAAGGTTTGTGTCACGTTGTGATGTTTATCAAGGCTTATGTTGCATTATGGCATTCATTAAGGGTTATGTCGCATTGTGACAATGCCCAAGATGTGAAATTTGACGTTCATCAAGGTTTATGTCGCATTGTGATGTTTATCAAGGGTTATGTTGCATTGTGGCATTCATCAAGGGTTAGATGTGACACATTCACAATGTGAAATTTGATGTCCATCAAGGTTTATGTCGCATTGTGATGTTTATCAAGGGTTATGTTGCATTGTGGCGTTCATCAAGGGTTATGTCGCATTGCGACAATGCCCAATCTATGACACATATGACAACACCATCCAATATCTGACATATTCACAATGTGAAATTTGATGTTCATTAAGGTTTGTGTCACATTGTGATGTTTATAAAGGCCTATGTTGCATTTTGGCATTCATCAAGGGTTATGTCGCAGTGTGACAATGCCCAAGATGTGAAATTTGACGTTCATTAATGTTAATTAATGAATGACAAATTTCAAGTAAATAAATTGTACAAAAAAATTATAAAAGATCTATAGCAAAAATGTTGGAAAGAGCAGGGAGAACCAATCTTCTGAGTTGACATGAGGAGTTTATTCAGGAGGTATTTCCTCCAGAATTGGGCAACCACCCTGGAAATATTCATCGGGGTCTGGAAGCTTGACAAGAAGCATCTCCATTTTACGAGAATCCATGGGGTCATGTTCTACCGGGTTGCAAAATTTCTTGTTGGGAGGAGAACCAATGGTGGACGGAACCGAGAATGGAGCTGGAGGAGCCGCAGGAGGAGCTGAAGGAGCCAGGAACGGAGTTGATAAATTCAGGAATAGATCTGGAGGAGCTGTGGGCCCTTCCGAAGGAACGTCGTGGCCAACTGTCTGAGCACCCGAGGCACTGCCACTTCCCACCTCTACTTTTTCTAGGCCGCGACTTCCAAAGGCGAGGTGGTTCCAGGAGAAGGTGGCATCCAAGTTTTCCAGGAAGTCATCCATCTCAATGAGCTTGGCTCTCGCAGCCGACACCAAATTTCTTGTTGAGCCCTAGCTGTTTAACATGTCATCCCCGAGCTTACCCATCATGTTCTTCATTAGCCAGTAGTGGTTGATGTTGCTGCCATATTTCCCCGAGGCCAAGTTGTCTGAGACCAGTTGCGCTTCCCAGTCATCTATCAGAGTGTGGACCGTAAAGGAGACACCCAAGTCATACACATCCCCAATAACAGGAATAGGGTGGAACTGGGTTTTTCTCCTGCTTCCACTTCCCGAGCGAGGGGAACCACATGGCCTAGTCATGATTGAGAGAACAGAGTGAAGCCTCACCCAATTCCACAGATTAGAGCAATAATTCGCAGGGCAGAACCAACAGAGACGAAGACAGAGGCGAGGATAAATGGTGAAAGTGCTTTCATCTCTTTTCTTTGTCTCGCTTAAGGGGCGGTAATCCCTGCTCGCACGTGCCATATCAATGAGTAGAGAGCCGAAGTAAATGCGCACTGTACCAGGAGTGCGTCCAGTTAGCGGGTGAGGGGACGTCAAGATGAATATTCTTGAATGTGCCATTAATGACGAGAGGAGGAAGGCATCCACGCAGGTTAATGCATGTAATGCATGGTGCCACATCATGGGCTCCCATCCTGAGGAACCTCCAACACGTGCCGCTCAGTTGTCGTGGTGGTGCCCGCATCCAGGGATAATATATTATATTATTATAATATTCTTCCTCATTATTTTAATACTCTTATTTATCATCAACCTATATTAATTATTTTAATTAAATTACAATATAATAATATAGTTTAATGAAATTAGTTTTTAATTAATTATTATATTATAATTGATTAACATCATATTTAGTTAAATTATAATATAGTTAATATCTCTATAATTTAATGAAATTATTTTTTAATTAATTATTATATTATAATTGATTTAAATATCATATTTAATTAAATTATAATATATTTAATAATTCTATATATTAAGTATGTATACTATAATATAATTATATTATAGTGAAATAATAATATTTCGACTTAAGCAATATTATTTTATTATTAGTTTGATTATAATATTTTAGTTAAATACTATCTTCTTATCATAGAATAATATAATATAATATAATTCAAAGTATCCTCATTATATTTAAAAATGATATTATTATTTAATTAATTATTGAATTACAATTAATTAAGTAATTATTATATTTTTTAATGTTTTTATCATCTATTAATTCTATTTATTAAAATATAATTAAATAATAGTTTTTATAATATATTATTATATTATAAATAATTAAATTATTTTATTTTATTAAAATATTATAATTTTTTTATTAACGTGTCAAATATATCATAATGTTAATAAATATCTCCGAAATATATCAAGATATTACACATATCTCCAATATTAATAAATTGATAACGTTTTTTGTTTTACAAGAACAGTTAAGAGCTTTTATATATATAAAAAAAGAAAAACATAGCTTACATAGTTCTGAAGACAAGCAGATCTCGAGAGAGGACTAGGTCCAAGTCTCCTTGATCATCTACAGTCGGTCTTGACTTATCCTGATACTTTCCTGTTCTATGGAGAATGAATCTTCTATTATACTGCCGAAGGAGAAAATTGGCTACAATTACTACTAGTAAGACAAAATTTATGTTGTCTTACTTCTTACAAACAACACGATACAATCCATAGATTAACGATATGAGGTTTGTTGGCTTCTTGTTTTTCTTGGAGAAGTTAAACTTTCTTTTGGATTCAAAGAGGGTGAAGCTCCTCTTTTCTTTTTGCAGACTTTGGTCCATTCGGATGGCTCGATCGAGGCTTCGAATATGGGGACTGTATTTTTGGATTCATTCAGTGGGGCTGGACTTTTTGGATCCATCTGTTGGATAGCACCATCTCGAGAAGCTAACGGTGGATATTTATCGCTGACAGCCCTTTGTTCTTCTAGAGTGTCCTCTATTTTAACCTAAGGAGATTCCTTATCTTGAACTGGAGCCTCTTCGGATAGATCTTCATTTCTCCTTATAGTATAATGCTTGGGGTTTGCTCCAACCCACCAAGTGGATTTGCGATGAAGCATTTTGGATTTGGGGATCTGAGAAGATTTTGGGCAGTCATTTGCAACATGTCTGGTTGCGAAGCAAGATCGACATCTAAACATCACATTTTCATAGTCTAGCTTTTGAACCCATACATAATCCTTGTTGGTGAAATGGATCTTAGCAGGAAATCCAGTGTTAAAGTCCATTTCCACATAGATGCGAGCAAAGGTAGTTTTGATGTAACCCTTAGTTTCTGGACTTCGATTGTAGAAGGATCCCAATGCATTGCCAATAGCATTAAGAGAGGCCAAGTTCTAGAGATGCAAAGGAAAATTTGGGAGTCGAACCCAAACTGGAGCAGATGAGATCTAATCAGTAGTTGGGTTAAAAAGAGGGCTCTAGGGTTTCATAAAGAGCCTCAAGCTTCCCCAAAACCATGGTCTAGAGTCAAGAATGATTTGTTTTTCCTCAGGAGAATCGAAATCCACAACAAAATAACCTCGAGCAAAAGGGTAAATAGAAATTTCTTCTGAGACAAGGGGTTTCCATACCTCAGAGATCCACTTATGGAGAGCAACCACGCTAGGCTAAAACCCATTGAAACGACAAACCAAGGCTGACTCGGCTTAAATTGATAATGTTAATTAATTATAATATAATAATTATTTATTTAAATAAGAAATAATTATTTAATATATTATTAATTATTTAATTAATTGATATTATTATTAACTAAATAACAATATTAATTAATTAATTAACTAATATTATCATTCACTAAATTATTTTATAACTATTTTGTTTAATTACTTATTATAAAATAATAGTAGTGTTTAATTAAACAATATTATTAATCAAACAATTAAAATATGGATTTCATTATAATCATTAAATAATATTAATCTATTAATATTTTTAATTAAATAATCATTAATTAACTAATTAATTAATATTATTATTAACTAAAGAACTATAATATGAATTAAATTATTTTATAATTATTATGTTTAATTAATTATTATAAAATAATGATATTGTTTAATTAAACAATGTTATTTTAATCAAACACTTAAATTATGTATTTCATTAAAATTATTAAACAATATTATTCTATTAATATTTCGGAGATATGTGTATGCGCACACCCATTACTAGAAATAGCCACATTAATAATATTATTAATGTGTTTGAATACACCGATAGGCGTAAATTGGGCACACATTTTTCATATTAAAGTTTTTTCCTATGGCATCTATCCCATTTACGCCTATCGGTGTATTTGAACACATTAATAATATTATTAATGTGGTTTTTGCTAGTTGATAATTGCATACCATTATATTTGTTTTACACATTCAAAGGACATACTTGTACCCTATCAAGTGAGGTTGATCTCTGCAAGTTGTTTTTTTTACTGGATACGTTTTATAGTCAATTGTATACTGGAGTATAATGTTTGGCTAAGTAATAGTAGTGATAAAAGTTATTTTATTGGAAGATTTGTTCAAGTTTTACTTGCTTTTTCCAAGAAGAAAGGATGTGAAACTAAGTGGTCTCTACACAAAGAAGGTCTAAAAGGCCGCGAGTTGATAGATGCCTTATGGGTTGTGCTTCTTACCTTGGCCCTTGCTTTTTTAGTCGTACCTTTCACAAAGTTTTAGTTTAGCTCGCGACATTCCTCCATGTTTATGTCATAATCTAAATTCAACTTTTCAATGTTCTGTGAAGGTTTTACAAGGGTTTTGTCACATTGTGATGTTCATTAAGTGCCACGTTTGATTGTGACATTCCTCCATGGTTTTGTCACATTGCGACATTCATGTTGCATTAAAATATCTACTTTATTGTCTTATATCAACTTAATGATGTCCAACAAGGTTTATATGGAATTGTAATTCAATTTTTTTCTTACATTTTAGGTTTTGTCACATTGTGACATTCATTAAGGCTTATGTTGGATTCTGACATCCACTCCATGGTATTTTTTATACACCAACAATTCCTAATATGTGACATTTGACATTCATCAAGGACTATGTCACATTGTGATGTATATCAAGTGTTATGTTGCATTAATACCACACTACGATGTTCATCAAATAGTATGTCACATTTCGACACAATATGCTTTTGTCACATTGTGACATTCATCAAGGCTTATGTTGGAATACGACATTTATCTTGGCTTATGTTGGATTGTGTTATTTCTCCATGATATATTACTTAATGGTTTTGTCTCATTATGAAATCCATCAAGGATTGTGTTGGATTGCGACATTCCTCCATGGTACATTCCTTAATTGTTTTGTCACATTGAGACATTCATCGAAGCCTATGTTGGATTACAACATTCATCAAGTCTTGTGTTCAAATGCAACATTCCTTCATGGTCATGTTTCATTATGGTTTTGTTCCTTAATATCATATTGTCACATTCATAAAAACAATATGTCACATTTTGACAAAATATGGTTTTGTCACATTGCGACGTTATGTAGCATTAAGACATCTACTTTATTGACTTATATCAACTTAATGATGTTCAATAAGGGTTATATGGAACTGTAATTCAATTTTTTTCTTATATTTTAGGTTTTGTCGTATTATGACGTTCATCATGTTTTATGTCGGATTTTGACATTCCTCCATGTTTATGTCACAATCAGAAATTCAAATTTTTAATGTTCCCATAAGGTTTTGTAGGGTTAGTGAAATGTTAAATATTTTTCGTCTTGGGACATTAATCATTGGCATGACGCATTTTATGTTGCATTGTGATGCTCATCACGGGTTATGTTGAATTGCGACATTGATCAAGGGTTATATGTCTAATATGACAAACGATTATGTTCCTTAATATGACACTACGATGTTCATCAAATAGTATCTCACATTTTGACACAATATGCTTTTGTCATATTGTGACATTCATCAAGGCTTATGTTGGAATGCAACATTCATCTTGGCTTATGTTGGATTGCAATATTTCTCCATGGTACATTACTTAATGGTTTTGTCGCATTATGACATCCATCAAGGCTTATGTTGAGTTGTGACATTCCTCCATGGTACATCCCTTAATTGTTTTGTCACATTGAGACATTCATCGAAGCCTATGTTGGATTACAACATTCATCAAGGCTCGTGTTGGATTGCAACATTCCTTCATGGTCATGTTACGTAATATCATATTGTGACATTCATCAAACAATATGTCACATTTCAACACAATATGGTTTTGTCACAATGTGACGTTCATTAAGGCTTATGTTGGATTCTGACATCCACTCCATGGTGTATTTTATACACCAACAATTCCTAATATGTGACACATTAATAATGTGACATTCGACATTCATCAAGGGCTATGTCACATTCTGATGCATATCAAGTGTTCTGTTGCATTAATATCACACTATGATGTTCATCAAATAGTATGTCACATTTCGACACAATATGCTTTTGTCACATTGTGACATTCATCAAGGCTTATGTTGGAATACGACATTCATCTTAGATTATGTTGCATTGCGATATTTCTCCATGGTACATTACTTAATGGTTTTGTCTCATTATGACATACATCAAGGCTTATGTTGGATTGCGACATTCCTCCATGGTACATTTGTTAATTGTTTTGTCACATTGAGACATTCATCGAAGTCTATGTTGGATTACAACATTCATCAAGGCTTGTGCTCGATTGCAACATTCCTTCATGGTCTTGTTTCATTAATATGTGATCTCAATTCCTAATATGTGAGATATTTAAGGGTTATGTCGCATTGCGACAATGCCCTATATGTGACGCATATGCCAACACAACCCAATATCCGAGATATTCACAATGTGGAATTTGACGTTCATTAAGGTTTGTGTTGCATTGTGATGTTTATCAAGGCTCATGTTGCATTATGGCATTCATCAAGAGTTATGTCGCATTGCGACAATTCCCAGGATGTGAAATTTGGTGTTCATCAAGGTTTAGGTCACATTGTGATGTTTATCAAGGGTTATGTTGCATTGTGGCATTCATCAAGGGTTAGATGTGACATATTCACAATGTGAAATTTGATGTTCATCAAGGTTTATGTTGCATTGTGATGTTTATCAAGGGTTACGTTGCATTGTGGCGTTCATCAAGGGTTATGTCGCATTGTGACAAGGACCAATCTGTGACACATATGACGACAGAACCCAAGATGTGACATATTCATAATGTGAAATTTGATTTTCATTAAGGGTTGTGTCGCATTGTGATGTTTATCAAGGATTATGTTGCATTGTGGCATTCATCAAGGGTTATGTTGCATTGTGACAATGCCCAAGATGTGAAATTTGACATTCATTAATGTTAATTAAAGAACGCCAAATTTTAAGTAAATAAATTGTACAAAAAAATCCTAAAAGATATGTAGCAAAAATGCTAGAAAGAGCAGGGAGAACTAGTCTTCTAGGCTGACATGAGGAGGTTATTCAGGATGGATTTCCTCCAGAATTGGGCAACCACCCTAGAAATCTTCTTCAGGCTCTGGAAGCTTGACAGAAAGCGACTCCATTTTATGAGAATCCATGTGGTCATGTTCTGCCGGGTTGGATAATTTCTTGTTGGGAGGAGAAACTAATTGTGGAAGGAACCGAGAACCTAGCTGGAGGAGCCATAGGCGGAGCTAGAGTAGCCGCAAGTGGAGATAAAGGGAGCCAGGAATAGATTTGATAGATCGAGGAACAGAGCTGGAGGAGTTCTGGGCCCTTTCGAGGGCGGGTTCCATGGCCAACTATCTGAGCACCTGAGGCACTGCCACTTCCCACCTCTGCTTTTTTCCAGGCCATGAATTATGAAGGCGAGGTGGTTCCAGGAGAAGGTGGCAT
Organism: Larix kaempferi; assembly: GCA_027924585.1. Taxonomy (NCBI): domain Eukaryota; kingdom Viridiplantae; phylum Streptophyta; class Pinopsida; order Pinales; family Pinaceae; genus Larix; species Larix kaempferi. Next base: position 7,173,912 of record BSBM01000009.1, read on the forward strand.
CCAATTTTTCCAGGAATTCATCCATCTCAATGAGCTTGGCTCTGGCATCCAACACCAAATTTCTTGCTGAGCCCTACTTGTTTAACATGTCATCCCTGAGCTTACCCATCATGTTCTTCATTAGCAAGTAGTGGTTGACGTTGCTACCATCTTTCCCCGAGGATAAGTTGTCTGAGACTAGTTGCGCTTCCCAGATGTCTATCAGAGTTTTGGACCGTAAAGGAGACACCTAGGTCATACCTATCCCCAATGAGAGGAATAGGGGGGAGCTGGGTTTTTCTCCTGCTTCCACTTCCCTAGCGAGGAGAACCATGTGGCCTGGTCATGATTGAGAGAACAGAGTGAAGCCCCACCAAATTCCACAGATCAGAGCAAAACTAGCAGAGACGAAGATAGAGCCGAGGATAAATGGTGAAAGTGCTTTCATCGCTTTTCTTTGACCCACTTAAGGGGGAGGTAATCCCTGCTCTCACGCGCCATATCAATGAGCAGAGAATCGAAGTAAATGTGAACTGTACCAGGAGTGCGTCCAATCAATGGTTGAGGGGACGTCTAGATGAAGCTTCTTCAATGTGCCATTGACGATGAGAGGAGGAAGGCATCCAGGCGGGTTAATGCATGGTGCCATGTCATGGGCTCCCATGCCGAGGAAACTCCAACACGTGCCGTTCAGTTGTCGTGGTGGCGCCTGCATCCGGGGATAATATATTATATTGTTATAATATTCTTCATAATTATTTTAATACTCTTATTTATCATCAACCTATATTAATTGTTTTAATTAAATTACAATATAATACTATAGTTTAATGAAATTGGTTTTTAATTAATTATTATATTATAATTGATTAATATCATATTTAATTAAATTATAATATATTTAATATCTCTATAATTTAATGAAATGATTTTTTAACTAATTATTATATTATAATTGATTTAAATATCATATTTAATTAAATTATAATATATTTAATATCTCCATCTATCAAGTATGTATACTATAATATAATTATATTATAGTGAAATAATAATATTTTGAATTAAGCAATATTATTTTATTATTAGTTTTGATTATAAGATTTTAGTTAAATACTATCATCTTATCATAGAATAATATAATTTAAAATATTATTATTATATTTAAAAAATGATAAATATTATTTAATTAATTATTGAATTACATTTAATTAAGTAATTATTATATTTTTTTTTTTATTTTTTTTTTGTGTTTTTTCTCATCTATTAGTTGTATTTATTAAAATATAATTAAATAATAGTTTTCTATAATATATTATTATATTATAAATAATTAAATTATTTTATGTTATTGAAAAATTATAATTTTTTTTATTAACGTGTCCAATTATATCATAAATTAATAAATATCTCCAAAATATATCTAGATATTACACATATCTCCAATATTAATAAATTGATAATGTTAATTAATTATAATATAATAATTAATTATTTAAATAACAAATAATTATTTAATATATTATTAATTATTTAATTAATTAATATTATTATTAACTAATAACAATATTAATTAATTAATTAACTAATATTATCATTCACTAAATTATTTTGTTTAATTACTTATTATAAAATAATAGAAGTGTTTAATTAAACAATATTATTAATCAAACAATTAAAATATGGATTTCATTAAAATCATTAAATAATATTAATCTATTCACATTTTTAATTAAATAATCATTAATTAACTAATTAACTAATATTATTATTAACTAAATAACTATAATATTTATTAAATTATTTTATAATTATTATGTTTAATTAAGTATTTATAAAATAATAATATTGTTTAATTAAACAATGTTATTAATCAAACACTTAAAACTATGTATTTCATTATAATTATTAAACAATATTATTCTATTAATATTTCGGAGATATGTGTATGTGCACACCGTTACTAGAAATAGCCACATTAATAATATTATTAATGTGTTTGAATATGTTGATAGGCGTAAATTGGGCACATACTTTTCATATTAATGTTTTTTTCCTATAGTATGTATCCCATTTACGCCTATCGATGTATTTGAACACATTAATAATATTATTAATGTGGTTGTTTCTAGTTGATAATTGCATACCATTATATTTGCTTTACACATTCAAAGGACATACATGTACCTTTATAAAGTGAGGTTGATCTTTGCAAGTTGTTTTTTTCGATTGGATACATTTTATAGTCAATTGTATGTTTGGAGTATTATGTCCGTCCAAGTAACAGTAGTGATAAAAGTTATTGTATTGGAAGATTTGTTCAAGTTTTACTTGCTTTTTCCAAGAAGAAAGGATGTGAAGCTAAGTGGTCTGTACACAAAGAAGGTCTAGAAAGGTCGCAGGTTGACATATGCCTCATCGGTTTGTGCTTCTTACCTTGGCCCTTGCTTTTTTAGTCATACCTTTCAAAGTTTTAGGTTAGCTTGCGACATTCCTCCATGTTTATGTCATAATATAAAATTCAACTTTTCAATGTTCCGTGAAGGTTTTTAAAAGGGTTTCGTCACCCTTGTGATGTTCATTAAGTGCCATGTTTGATTGTGACATTCCTCTATGGTTTTGTCGCATTGTGACATTTATGTTGCATTAAGACATCTACTTTATTGTCTTATATCAACTTAATGATGTCCAACAAGTTTTATATGTAATTGTAATTCAATTTTTTTTCTTACATTTTAGGTTTTGTCGCATTAAGACACAATATGGTTTTGTCACAATGTGACGTTCATTAAGGCTTATGTTGGATTCTGACATCCACTCCATGGTATTTTTTATACACCAACAATTCCTAATATGTGACATATTAATAATGTGACATTCGACATTCATCAAGGGCTATGTCACATTGTGATGTATATCAAGTGTTATGTTGCATTAATATCACACTACGATGTTCATCAAATAGTATGTCACATTTCGACACAATATGCTCTTGTGACATTGTGACATTCATCAAGGCTTATGTTGGAATACGACATTCATCTTGGCTTATGTTGGATTGTGATATTTCTCCATGATATATTACTTAATGGTTTTGTCTCATTATGAAATCCATCAAGGATTATGTTGGATTGCGACATTCCTCCATGGTACATTCCTTAATTATTTTGTCACATTGAGACATTCATCGAAGCCCATGTTGGATTACAACATTCATCAAATCTTGTGTTCAAATGCAACATTCCCTCATGGTAATGTTTCATTATGGTTATGTTCCTTAATATCATATTGTCACATTCATCAAACAAATATGTCACATTTCCACAAAATATGGTTTTGTCGCATTGCGACATTATGTAGAATTAAGACATCTACTTTATTGACTTATATCAACTTAATGATGTTAGATAAGGGTTATATGGAACTGTAATTCAATTTTTTCTTAGATTTTAGGTTTTGTCGTATTATGACGTTCATCAAGTTTATGTCGGATTGTGACATTCCTCCATTTTTATGTCACAATCAGAAATTCAATTTTTTTAATGTTCCCATAAGGTTTTGTAGGGTCAGTGAAATGTTAAATATTTTTCATCTTGGGACATTAATCATTGGCATGTCACATTTTATGTTGCATTGTGACGCTCATTAAGGGTTATGTTGAATTGCGACATTGATCAAGGGTTATATGTCTAATATGACAAAAGGTTATGTTCCTTAATATCACACTACGATGTTCATCAAGTAGTATGTCACATTTCAACACAATATGCTTTTGTCATATTGTGACATTCATCAAGGCTTATGTTGGAATACGACATTCGTCTTGGCTTATGTTGGATTGCGATATTTCTCCATGGTAACATTACTTAATGATTTTTTTCGCATTATGACATTCATCAACGCTTATGTTTTATTTGTGACATTCCTCCATGGTACATCCCTTAATTGTTTTGTCACATTGAGACATTCATCGAAGCCTATGTTGGATTACAACATTCATCAAGGCCTGTGTTGGATTGCAACATTCCTTCATGGTCATGTTACATAATATCATATTGTGAAATTCATCAAACAATATGTCACATTTCGACACAATATGGTTTTGTCACATTTTGACGTTCATTAAAGGCTTATGTTGGATTCTGACATCCTCTCCATGGTATATTTTATATACCAACAATTCCTAATATGTGACACATTAATAATGAGGACATTCGACATTCATCAAGGGCTATGTCACATTGTGATGCATATCAAGTGTTCTGTTGCATTAATATCACACTACGATGTTTCATCTAATAGTATGTCACATTTCGACACAATATGCTTTTGTCACATTGTGACATTCATCAAGGCTTATGTTAGAATAGGACATTCATTTTGGATTATGTTAGATTGCGATATTTCTCCATGGTACATTACTTAATGGTTTTGTCTCATTATGAACATCCATCAAGGCTTATGTTTGATTGCGACATTGCTCCATGGTACATTCCTTAATTGTTTTGTCACATTGAGACATTCATGAAAACCTATGTTGGATTACAACATTCATCAAGGCTTGTGTAATGTCCCCATCTTGACCCTATTGCATTAAAATTTAAATGATGTAATATTGTTATAAAATCATGGTGAGGAGCTCAAGGCCAAGGCCCCGACATCGATTTATTGATGCATATGTTTCACGTGCTAGCTAGGCACATTGGAATTTCAAACATTATGTAAATATGCATTTTAATAAAATACCCACAACTAGATATGCGATGCAACAAAGAGATGGGGGCATGATTTTACAAGGAATTGGGGAGGGAAATATTCAAATCCTTGGAGTTCAAGCCAAATGTCAATGAGGTAAACCCATCAAACCCTCAACTACCCATGTTGACTTTTGTACCCAATCATTGATTTCTCCCAAGAGTTGGTTGAGGTAGTTAATGCTTTGGGAATGAAGAGATATGGTTGTCCAAATTCGGGTATGGGAAAGCCACCCTACATGGAAAGTCATGTTTGACTTCCTTGGCAAGAAAAGAGCCATGAATTGCTCCCCAATCCATTATCCATCAACCAGTTTTCCTCCCTCACGAGTTTGGAGCTACCTGGGCGTTTTCCAACCATGTTTTTTATGTGTTTTCCTTGATCCTCAGTTGGGAGAAGGGCATTTTTGTGTTGTATACTAGTGGGGAAGAAGGGGGAATCCAATTGGGGTTCCATAGAGACCATTTGGGGCTGCTGAATGCTTAGATACTTGGGAGAGAAATCATTTTCCCTCCATGTGGATGTTTTTTCCCCCATCCCACAATTCGTTTTTGGTTGGAAACAATTTGGGAAAATCCCATGGCCACCTTGTTTGTAAATCCCATTGTTAAACATGTGTAACCATGCCCAATGTTTGTGTTTGTTGTGTGAGGGAAGAGTATGTTGGGGTATGGGTTGTGGGTATCCATTGCTTTGGCTTGAGCTTGAGTGCAAGCATCTAAGGTTCAAATGTAGCCTGATAAACCTAGTTGTGGACTCGCTTGGCTCAGATGAAAAGATAATTGGCTGTGAATGAGCTTGAATGTCCCCTTTTCATTGTAAGAATCATGCCCAGCTTGGGGGTGGCAGTTGTGTTGAGAGAATTGATGAACACAAACTAGCCTATGGTTGGGTGGAACGTTGCAGCGACATAGCTAGTTATATGGGACAATTGCACAATGAAGATAAGTGTTTTTCTATCTATGTATTTACTTCTACAATGTTTAAATTGATGACTGTTTTGATATGTTGTATGCATATGATATGACATGTGTGTGGATGAGCTTCAATTCCACTGTGCCATATTGCTTAATTTTGCATCTACACACTTTTGAATCTATGTGTATGAATCTAATGAACTTGGCTGAGTTTTATGAAAAGCCCCATAGATTGTTAGCATGTTCCCTTACTTGCATTGGGTCCGCGGGAGGGTACGTTACATCTTGTGTTCGATTGCAACATTCCTTCATGGTCATGTTTCATTAATATGTGATCTCAATTCCTAATATGTGGACATATTTAAGGGTTATGTCGCATTGCGACAATGCCCAATATGTGACACATATGCCAGCACAACCCAAGATCCGACATATTCACAATGTGAAATTAGACATTCATTAGGTTTTGTGTCGCGTTGTGATGTTTATCAAGGCCTTATGTTGCATTATGGTGTTCATTAAGGGTTATGTCGCATTGCGAAAATGCCCAAGATGTGAAATTTGACGTTCATCAAGGTTTATGTCGCATTGTGATGTTTATCAAGGGCTATGTTGCATTGTGGCATTCATCAAGGGTTAGATGCGAGATATTCACAATGTGAAATTTGATGTTCCTCAAGGTTTATGTCGCATTGTGATGTTTATCAAGGGTTACGTTGCATTGTGGCGTTCATCAAGGGTTATGTCACATTGCAAACAATGCCCAATCTGTGACACATATGACGACACAACCCCAAGATGTGACATATTCACAATGTGAAATTTGACGTTCATTAAGGTTTGTGTCACATTGTGATGTTTATCAAGGCTTATGTTTCATTGTGGAATTCATCAAGGGTTATGTCGCATTGTGACAATGCCCAAGATGTGAAATTTGACCTTCATTAATGTTAAATAATGAACACCAAATTTAAAGTAAATAAATTGTATAAAAAAATCCTAAAAGATCTGTAGCAAAAATGTTGGAAAGAGAAACGGGATGACATGAGGAGGTTATTTAGGAGGGATTTCCTCCAGAATTGGGAAACCACCCTGGAAATATTCATCGGGCTCTAGAAGCTTGACAGGAAGCGGATCAATTTTACGAGAATCCATGGGGTCCATGTTCTGCCGGGTTGCAGAATTTCTTGTTTGGAGATGAAACCAATGGTGGACAGAACCGAGAATGGGGCTGGAGGAGCTGTAGGCGGAGTTGGAGAAGTCGCAAGTGGAGCTGAAGGAGTCAGGAATGGAGTTGATGGATCCAGGAACAGAGGTAGAGGAGCTGTGGGCCCTTCCGAGGGTGCATCGTGGCCAACTATCTGAGCACCCGAGGCACTGACACTTCCCACCTTTTGCTTTTTCTAGGCTGTGGACTTCCGAAGATGAGGTGGTTCTAGGAGAAGGTGGCATCCAAGTTTTCCCAGGAAGTCATCATCTCAATGAGCTTGGCTTTGGAAGGAAACCCCAAATTTCTTGCTTAGCCCCAGCTGTTTAACATGTCACCCATGAGCTTACCCATCATGTTCTTCATTATATAGTAGTGGTTGATGTTGCTGCCATCTTTCCCTAAGGCCAAGTTGTCTGAGACCAGTTGCGCTTCCTAGTCGTCTATCCAAGTGTGGGATCGTAAAGGAGACACCCAGGTCATACCCCATACCCCAATGATAGGAATAGGGGGCGTTGGGTTTTTCCCCCTGCTTCCACTTCCCCAACGAGGGAGAACCACGTGGCCTCATCATGATTGAGAGCACAGATTGAAGGCCCACCCAATTCCACAGATCAGAGCAATAATTCGTAGAGCATAACCAACAGAGACGAAGACAGAGCTGAGGAGAAATGGTGGAAAGTGCTTTCAATCGATGTTCTTTGTCCCGCTTAAGGGGCGGTAATCCCTACTCGCACATGCCATATCAATGAGCAGAGAGGCGAAGTAAATGTGCACTATACCAAGAGTGCGTATAGTTAGTGGGTGAGGCGACGTCCAGATGAAGCTTCTTGAATGTGCCATTAACGACGAGAGGAGGAAGGCATCCGGGAGGATTAATGCATGTAATGCATGGTGCCCACGTCATGGGCTCCCATGCCGAGGAACCTCCAACACATGCCACTCAGTTGTCATGGTGGTGCTTGCATCCAGGGATAATATATTATATTGTTATAATATTCTTCATCATTATTTTAATACTCTTATTTATCATCAACCTATATTAATTGTTTTAATTAAATTATAATATAATACTATAATTTAATGAAATTAGTTTTTAATTAATTATTATATTATAATTGATTTAAATATCATATTTAATTAAATTATAATATATTTAATATCTCTATAATTTAATGAAATGATTTTTTAATTAATTATTATATTTAATTAAAATTATAATATATTTAATATCTCTATCTCTCAAGTATGTATACTATAATATAATTATATTATAGTGAAATAATAATATTTTGAATTAAGTAATATTATTTTATTATTAGTTTGATTATAATATTTTAGTTAAATACTATCTTTTTATCATAGAATAATATACTATAAGAGGGATTTGAAACGGAGTGATATCGAGCTGGCTTGCAACGGAAAGAAGCCTCTGAGATGCGCGCAGTTGCCCTAGGGCTCTCAGGCCGTCGCCCCCATGGCCACGCCAGGGGGAGGGCTTCCCCCTCCCCTCCTCCCCGATCTCGGCCGCTGAAGCTTTCAGGAACCTTTTATTACCTACTGGGAAAAAATCTTGTGGCTCCCCTCAGTTCCGAAGTTCATAAAGAAACTTGAAGCGGTGCCTGAAATCGATCTGCCTACAGAACACCCCATCAAGATCGCATTGGCTCTGGCTGAGCGTGGACTAGTCGGCCAGTTCATGGGGCTCTGGCCATCCACTAAAACCACCGACGATTGGATACAAAGGAACTGGAGGCCTCAGATAAAGAATAGTGTCACCTGCTATCCGGTTGGCAGGGGATTCTTCATCTTTGAATTCATTGCTAAGGAGGATCGTGACCTCATATTCAGAAGCGGACCGTATTTTATGGGCACCCAAGGCCTCTACCTGAATCGCTGGACTCCGGACTTCGACCCTGAAATAGACATCCCGAAGGAAGTTCCAGTTTGGGTGAGGCTCCCAAACCTCCCTGTTCACTGCTGGAACATACAATCTCTGGAAATGATTGGTAATACTCTGGGAAGGTACATAGACAAGGCTGAGAACAAAGGATAGTACACATGCGCCAGAATATGTGTAGAAGTCGACTTAGAAGCAGGACTACCGGATGCAGTAAAGCTCAAAGTTGGATCGTGGCACCACTTTCAAAAGCTGGACCTATGAACAGCTTCCTTTCAAGTGCCGTCACTCTGCCACGAGCATGGCCACTTTCAGAGGAATTGCCCCCAATATTCAGAAGCCAGAAGAGGGAGATGGCTGGCAAAAGGCCAAGAAAGGGAAATCGATCTCTAAACCTCAAGGGAAAAAGACACCTGGGGAAATGCAGAAAACTCAGCCGGCAATCTCAGTCAAGACACCCCAGGAATCCACCAAAGAAGATCCTACTGTCAGACAGTCTGTTGTAAACTCCAAGAAAGCCTGCGAACTAGCTGGGAAAAGTCCAAAGCCCGGTGAGCAATATAGAGATCCAAGATCACCTAAAAAGTAAAGATCTTGCTTCCCAGGCTGTAGATCTGTTGGAACCAGGGGAAATACCCAATGCAGATCCTACGGAAGCAGGTACAGAATCCAAACTTGTTAACGAAGGACCTTCAGACACGGACCCAGGGGAAGATTCTGATGATGGAGCCTCTTCGAGCAGCATGCATACAATCCCATTCAAGATTCCCAGAGGAAGGAAATCGAAAAAGAAAAAAAGAGATGAAGCCACTTATCTAGATGTCCTCGAAGGCTCCCAAAAAACTCTGAAGAACATGATGAAAACCAGATACAAGAATGGAACGCCTGCGGTCTCTAAAGGGGCCAACCCCATCTCCCAAAACTCTTAATGCGGTACATCTCCTGGAACTGTAGAGGATTAGGGTCTACCTTAAAAGAAGAAGCTCTGAAAGATATTGTCAGAATCCATAAACCTGAGATACTACTTATTCAGGAGACAAAA